>VMKM01000009.1:0-1272722 GCA_008360985.2 Macquaria ambigua | reverse complement strand
CTGATGTGTTGTGTCTAACCCCTGTTTTCACTGATAATATTTGCCTATATATTCTTGCTGGGATACTGCCAAACTGCTGTGGACATTTGACACAAATGACAAAGCCAGTAAACACAGAATTTCTAAATGTAAAAATGTATTTAAATGAACTGACTTTTCATTCCTCTCACCTCCAGAGAGGACGACAAGGGCTTGAACATCGGCATCCTGGACATCTTCGGTTTTGAGAACTTCAAGAAGAACTCTTTCGAGCAGCTCTGCATCAACATCGCCAATGAGCAGATCCAGTTTTACTTCAACCAGCACATATTCGCTTGGGAACAGGTAAAAGGCTTTGACCAGCATCCACCCTAAACTATCGCTGAAATCAAAGAAGGCTTTCTGAGTGCTTGAATCCCTCCTTGAAAGCACTTTGTATGCATTTTTCACCTTGGTACTACCTCATCTCCATCTAAATGGTGATAACATGTCATCATTTGTCACTCTGCGCTTTAAGAGAGATGGCAAGGGTAAAATATGCTGCTGTCTTTATTTACGGGAGAATGAGGTTCGCTATTCTCCCTTTATGCAGTCTCGTGGGTGTGTTTTGCCTTGGGGGGCCAGAGAATGGTTTGCTAATGTTAAATGATTTGGTCTCACCCATGGAGAGGAGCTATAAATCATCCCAAACGAGGGTCAATTAGGAGTTGAAGACAGTTAGCGTTTGACTTAATCTCACTCTTGGGTATTGTTGGCACCAGGCCCAGAAATACATTTGTCCTATACTTCCACCATATATACAGAGCATAGGGGCATTGTAGTGAGTGGAGCTATGAGATTAATAAGCAGTAAAATAAAGCAGATTTACCTACATGTTTCCATATATGTTTACACATGCGGTTACTTATTGTCCCAATTTGTCTGCATCCCTGCAGATTTCTTTATGTGGTTCGTTTACCTCACAGTGTGCATGCCATGCTAGAATAAGCACGCTGATTTGATGTTGTTTGTTCCCATTTTGTCCTTTCCTTCTCAGAGTAGAAGTCTCCAGTAACGTTGTTGAGTCATACTAGGAGCTCTGAGAGTCAGTCAACCTGATGTGATCAGGTTAGCTGAGTATAAAGTGGAGGTCTTTGCTCACTTTGCCCTCCAGACCAGATTTATCCAAAAGGGGGGGATGGGGAGTGTGTCACCAAGTACAATACAACAAGAGGCAACAAATTCTGGCATTCATTTTGGCTGGTTATTGGTTGGCTGATAGCCAGTTTATGATGTCAGATGTCTCTAGTGTGTCACTCTTACTGTAAAGTTTATGATTTCTGTCCATTCAAGCATGACATTAAAAAATAAATAAAGCTAAGCGAACAGAACATGGCTGGTTAGGATCAATCCAACACGGTATTCTATTTTAGGCTCAGTTATTTTCCAGGTAACAAATGTTGGATAAATACAAACATTTCTCTCTTTTGGCTGAACAACCAGCTGCTCTTCCTGTCATATTTCCCAACACATTTCTGGCCTTGGTGGAGCTGATCGAGCCTGAAAGGACAATTTATTTGTCCCATAATAGGGGACAACAACAACAAACAGAGATGGGAATGAACAAATTATGAACTTGTATCAACCAAACTTTATACAGTATTTATATCTACTGAGAACATTTTAGGCCACGATTATATTCAGAGTGTTCCATTTCTGTACAGGATGAGTACCTGAATGAGGAGGTGGACGCTCGGATGATTGAGTATGAGGACAACCGGCCTCTCCTGGACCTGTTCTTACAGAAGCCCATGGGGATGCTCTCACTCCTGGATGAGGAGAGTCGCTTCCCACAGGCCACCGACCAGACCCTCGTAGGTCAGTCTCTTCAGCTTACGTTTGGAGGACGTCTGTGTTAGGGTGGATTCACTATTTACAACCTTTATTTGTATAAGTGTTTCACTACCTCAGAAGGGCTGAACAAAGTCTAATCCCTTTTATTTTTATAGCAATCTGACACACGAGTTAGTAAACATTAAAGTAAGAGTAAAGTGCCAGAGAGAACAGCATGTATTTGATATTCAGAGGTATATAATCACTTACTACTAAATAAGTTAATATAAGATATAATATAATATATAATTGAGTTGTCATTCGGAGTTGTTAATCTATCCTACAGAACAGATTTGTAGTGGTTGTGGGGATAATTAACCAATGTATCATTGGACATTTTAGAGAAATTTGAAACTAACCTCAAGACCAAAAGCTTCTGGAGACCAAAGAGGGTTGACCTTGGCTTTGGTATTCACCACTATGCTGGAAAGGTAATTGATATTTGATTATTATAATGTGTGCGCAGAGGTTTTATGTCAAACTGAAGCTACTTGCTGTGTGTTGGCCTTCACGTACGTATCCTCCCTCTCTACCAAACTCTAAGGTGATTTACAACGCTGCAGGCTTCTTGGCCAAGAACAGGGACACACTACCAGCCGACATCGTCCTGCTGCTGAGGTCGTCAGAAAACGAGCTCACTCGCAAACTTGTCACCCATCCCCTCACCAAAACAGGTAAAAAAGCTATTCATGTTGCATGAATCAAAAAAAAGAGGGAAGTTTGTTTGCTGCAACCTTTCAATTAAACGGTTTATAAGCAGCAGCACTGACTACATACTTAAAGTAAAACAACAGGCTATTGTTACCTATTTTAGCAAAGCTTTGCTCTCTTGTCTGCCAGACTTTTGTTGTAATAAGCTGGCCTTGGCAGCGAGAGTATCCTTTGTTGGCAGAGCAGGCCGTCAGCTCTGTCAAAATCGAATCACAAAGCCAATAATCACTCTCTTAAAGTAGTCTTAAAGCTGTCGAATCAAGCGTTGCTGTTTCATTCCTAATCAACAGTAAGTTGAGGTCATTTATTTTAGTTTTAACTTATCAATGGTTTTATTTTTTACGGTGTTCAGTATGACAGGAGCCAGTTTTCTGCTATAAAATAACCTCGTTAATTTATCATAACTGATACAAAATATGCATACAGCCCCGTTTCTGTTGATGACTAACTCTCCCCTGGTGAGTAAGGGCAGTTTGTGTGAACTGACTCTCATCCTCTTTGTTTATTTCACAGGCAACCTTGCCCACACCAAGGGTAAAGGCGTAAACACAATGCGCAGCTCGCAGACCCCGACACGCACCATCACCTTCGCCAAGGTACTTACAGCACTGTCTGCATTATCACTGTATTATCTTCCACATCAAGAACTTGCCCTGAAAAGTTGTTCAATCTATTTTTTCCCTTCTTGCTCTCACTACCAGAGCCAAAAAACACTCACAATTCAACCTCTCTTGTCTCTACAACGTTTTTCATTTCTACTTTAATTAAAGCTTCTTTTATTCTTACCTTTTTTTGTCTCATTTTTTTCCCTCTCTGTCTCTGCATTTCTATCATAAAAGATGGGAGTGCTAACCTTATACAGTTCTTTTTCTTTCAGCGAGGTAATCAACACATTTCCATATAGTTTGTGTTTGAGTGTATGTGTTATATTACCAGTGTAGACACCCTTATTCACTCTAGATCTCCTAAAATGTACACATAGATACAAACTTAGTGGTTCGTATTTCTGTTAGTCGTTGACAGCTAAATCCTGTGTAGATGTTACATCATTTTTTATAGTTTAAGCAAAGCAAGCTATTTTAACTGTATGCAGACAGTCTGGGTGCATGCCATTGCCTCGTTTTGCAGAATGCTAAATGCAGACAGTAAACACTTCCTCATCTTCATGAAGTCCTCTGAATGTAGAAGTATATGCTGTGTTAAAACCTGTTAGGCCTTCTTTCATATCCACTGCTGTAGTGGATTGTCTGTTTATAGCACCATGCCTCATGCTGATAACTAATTTGAGTAAAATGACTTGCATAGTGAATCAAAGTAAAAAAAAAAAATAAAAAAAATGCTTCAGATCAAGTATTCAAACTTAAAATTTTGCTTTCAAAGCATTCAATAATCAGCCTGAGTCTCTTTCAGCTGCCAATGGCCAAATAAAAACTTAATTTTAAAAAAATGACGTGACTTACTTTAGTGAATTTGCTTAAATTGTGGCGGTACATGATTGCAGTGCCTGCTAAATGTAAGGCTTGAGGCAATTTGCTCACCTAAAAGCAATTGACAGTAGCTACATTTAAATGAAGTGCGTTTGATGAGTTCTTGAATCTATTTCCATTCATCTACATACGTTAGACAAAAAGCTCATCAAAGGCTCCGCTCTTAAGAGGCACAATGAGCCTTCAAAATGCTATAAACAGTATTAGGCTGATGGCTTGCTATAAACTGGTTTCCCCCGGTGTAATAGTGCTGAGAAGTAGACGTAGAGCCTGTTAAAATGTTATGAAATACAGTGTGTGCTGGATGCAGGTTAATACGTTTGTAATTTTTTAGATTCATATTGATGTAGCATTCTGTGTAGCCTTACAAATACTGTACGTTTTTGTAAGCGCATAGTTAATTAGAGACGTTTTTAAGCATACAGGTTTTGTTTGATTTTGAATTTGTCTGATTTTTAACTGAGTAACACTTTTTAAAGTAATAGCTTCAGACGAGTTGTATTTATGCAGACCGTACTCTTGATTTGGCACTTTTTTTTTGTTTGTTTATGCGTCT
This sequence comes from Macquaria ambigua, assembly GCA_008360985.2. Classification (NCBI taxonomy): domain Eukaryota; kingdom Metazoa; phylum Chordata; class Actinopteri; order Centrarchiformes; family Percichthyidae; genus Macquaria; species Macquaria ambigua. Next base: position 1,268,117 of record VMKM01000009.1, on the reverse strand, counting down.
CTTTTGCAGCCTTCTCTGGAATTAAAGCTCGCTCCTGAGAAAAAATGCTTGCTTCATGTGCCTCTTGATGACAAAGTACAAATGCAAACGGTGATTGGTGATTTTTCAAAGGAAGATAAAAGGCATTGATAAAAACGTAGATACAGAACAATTTTGAAAAAATGACCTACATTACAGTTTTAAAGATGTCAGTGTCCTCATCTCGTCGTCTTACGCTCAGTTACCCAGTTTGCCTAATGTGCATTGTACAAATATGTTTGTAGAGGAGACACATACAGTACGCCATGAACTATTGTGATTTTTGACCAGCTTTATGTTTGTTTGTTCAGCAGGCTGAACCTCGAGACACGCCTTACCACCCGAGAGAAACCACCAACATGAGAACACAGACAGTGGCCTCCTACTTCAGAGTAAGACTGTTTTCTCTATTTAATTGCTGATGTCTTAATTCAAATTTAGGTTCAAATATCTGTCTCTCTATTTTTCTTACCATCATTGTTACACAAACCCTTAATCAAGCTGCCTAATGTGGTTTCTAGTACTCTCTGATGGACCTGCTGTCCAAGATGGTGGCAGGACAGCCTCACTTTGTTCGCTGTATCAAACCAAACAACGATCGCCAAGCCAACAAGTTTGACCGGGAGAAGGTCCTGGTTCAGCTGCGATACACTGGAGTTCTGGAGACCGCCAAGATCAGACGGCAGGGTTACTCTCACCGCATCCTGTTTGCTAACTTCATAAAGAGGTCAGCAGGCTGGGCTAATTCAGAAAGAAGTATTTAAGTGTGTGATGTGTGTTGGCCCTTGTATTACTGTCCGGCTGATTACACTGACTGTTACAGGTACTACATCTTGGCTTTCCATGCTCACGAGGAGCCAGCTGTGACTCCAGAAACATGTGCTGCAATACTGGAGAGGGCCAAGCTGGAGAACTGGGCAATGGGGAAGACTAAGGTAAGCAGTGATATTTCCTTTTTTAAATCAATGTATTGTTACCCGGTTCTACTTGTGCTAATTCAGTTTCAAGGAACTGAAGTAGCTGAAGTAGGGCTCTACGTTTACATTTAATAGTTCCCCTAAAAGATGAAAATTAGGGCTCACAGTTATTTTTTCTTTTAATAACATTAATGCATCTCTTTTTTAATCATTATTACAGTATGCATAAGATGCAGGTGCAAACTGACTTAACTGGGACATTAGTAAAGAATTTTGAAACATAAGATGTGCTTGGGACCAAATAAAGGATAGGGATGCATTGTGTGTCACGATTTTGAGTGGCAGCCTAATTACTGTTCAAAAGCTACAACCTGAAAATTAGATTAGATAGGACTTAATTCATCCTGAAAGAAATTTTTATGTCAAAGACGCTCAGTATACATAGTAAAAATGAATATATAGAGATCAGCAGAAGATATCAAAGGCTGATTAAATATATAAATACATATTGAAATAACATTAGGCTACTGACTAGACTGTCATCAAGTTAGTCATGGAAAAACAGCTGATATGACCTGCTTTTTTTCATTCTAACCCACGAGACATTGAGGCCAAGGCCATGCAAATCAAGACTGCACCTAACGTATTAATACTCCACAACTCCACCAATTTCTTTTCGAACATGTAAGATTGTTTGAAAAGTTGTACAAACATAGACGCAGTAACATTACTGCAAGACACTGGGATTTTTCTATCAAGTCAGATCATGTTGAAGGTAAGTAAAATAGATATGATTTGGTGATCAGTAAGGGCGTTTCATGTGTCCCTACTCTCAGGTGTTCCTCAAGTACTACCACGTGGAACATCTGAACCTGATGGTGCAGCAGGCCACACAACGGATCATTCTGCTCCAGGCTTACGTCCGAGGCTGGCTGGGAGCCAAACGATACCGGCGGATATTAAAAGAGCGAGAACAGAGCGCTCTGGTGCTGCAGTCAGGTTCGCAAACTGTACAATGTCATCTACTAGACCATGAACAAGTCGTCAAGATGTTATTTTAAAGTTTTCCATGCCAATTCCTGCTTTGACTTTTAATTCACGCTGTCCAGCTTACAGAGGTCATAAAGTTCGGAAGAGGGTGGCTGACGACAAAAGCAAAGCAAAGTTTGAGGCCTTTATCATCCAGTTTCAGGCTGGTAAGAACAATCTGAGATGGAATCAGCTATCCAACACAATCTAAGCTTTGTGTGTATTACATTGGTTTTTCATTTCCCTTGTTGCTTTCTTCAGTTTGCAGGGGCTATCTTGCAAAAAAGAAATACAAGGAGTTGGTAGATGAGAAGAACAAAGCTGCAACCAAGATTCAGGCCCGCTACAGAGGGCACAAGGAAAGGAAGAGCTTCAAAAGAAAACAGTATGAGAAAGAGAAAATTTACACAATATACTGCTGAGAAAAAGACGGTAAACAGTTTTTTTTTGACAAAGATTTACCCATTTTGTTTGTAGGGAAGCCAAAGAGAAAGAGAAAGCAGAGAAGGCCCTTAAAGAAAAAGAGGAAGAGACTCCTGAACCAGAGAAGATCACCGATGAAGAAAATTCCTCTGCTGCCGACAACGAAGCGAAAAACGAGGAAGAGGAAGCTAAGGCTGCCGTGGTTCTCCAGAGCAACTTCAGGGGCTACAAAGAGAGAAAAAAGTTCAAGGAGAGAAAAAAGACGATGGCTGGGGCTGAATTAGAGTTACCATCAAATGCAGCGGTGGAACAAGAAGGTGGGAAAGAGCCTACCAGCAAAGAAGAGGAAGGGGAAAAGACAGCTGAGGAGAATGAAGAAGATGAAGAAAGTACATATGAAGCAGAGGAGAATGATGACAGTGATCACACACAGGTGCCAGAAGATGACGAACATACAGAAGTGGCGGATGAAGCAGTGATTGAGGACGCACCAGCAGCAGATGCTGCAAAAGAAGGGCAGGAGGAGGACAAGAAGGAGGAGAATGGACAAGAAAAGGCTGCAGGGGAGAAGGCCGTCAACGTAGAAGAAGAAACCAAGGCTGCCACTGTTCTCCAGAGTAATTTCAGAGGTCACAAAGAGAGGAAGAGGTTGCAGGAAGAAGGCAAGATCCCAGCTAAGAAACAGGAAGCAAAAAGTCCTACAGGTGAGGAAGAAGTCCCCGAAGTCCAAACACCAGCAGAAGGAATCTGCAGCGAGGAGACAGAAAAAGAAGAAGAGCCAACGGAAGCTCAAGATGCAGCAGCAGTTTCTTCAAGTGATGTCAAGTCAGAAGACCAAGACGAGACCAAAGCAGCTGTGGTGCTTCAGAGCAACTTCCGCGGCCACAAGGAGCGCAAACGACTCGAGGAGGAAGGAAAGATCCCTAAGAAGAGGAAGAAGGAAAAAGAAGTTACACCAGAACCTCCAAAAGAAGAAGAAGAACAGGTAATGCAGACAGAAGAATCGGTGCCAGAATCCCAGCCGGGTGCTTCTGCGGAGAACCTGGAGGGACTGGACGAGGAAAAAGCTGCTACTGTCCTTCAGAGTAACTTCAGAGGCCATCGGGACCGAAAGAAGCTTAAAGCAGACAGAGAAATGCAAAACAAAGCAAAGGAAGAAGCTGCCAATGATGCAGAAGCAGAAACGAAAGAGGAGACAGAGGAGGAGGCCCTGGATGTTACTGACGTGGTGATAGAACGTAAAGAGGACACAGATGCTGAAAAAGAAAGACTGGAGGAGGAGCAGGCTGCAGTGAAGATCCAGAGTAACTTCAGAGGGTACAAGGACAGGAAGAACCTCAAGGCCAACAAGCAAACAGCGCAGACAGAAGCTGCGCAACTAGAGAGCTTCTCCAGAGAGGTAATATCATTAAACACATTTTATTTTGTACCCAACCCGCCTCTCCAACTCATCCTTTTTTCCCCACTCATATATTGCTTTTGTCTAATCTCTTCAACAGATCACAAGGACTTCTCAGGACTTTTTAGCCCTGCAGCAGAAGTTGAATGAGATCATCCAGGCCCATCAGTCAAACCCTGAGAACAATGGCATGTTTGTGAGGGGAAAAGCAATCAATGGCTATGCTCCCCAGAATCACCAATCAAGTAAGATCATTGAGATTGGCTCAGTGAAAAACAGATTATAAAGCAATAAATATAATGCATTATGTTGGCACGGATTGACCCGAGATTAATGTGCATTTTTGGTTCTCTTTTTGAAGCCCTGAACCATCAGATAGTTAAGAAAGACGTGCTGCCTGTTTAAGGAGGAAATGTATCTATTCTTTTGGTCTATTCATCCTTCAGTAGAGTCTTTTTTGATTTTGCTGCACTGAGGTTATCCCTCACAGACACACAGCTGAATGGAGTTCAGACACATTCACCCAAAGAAGTCGGAGTGCAACTGCGTCATTTCCTGCCACACTAAAAAGAAAAGAAAGGATTATGTTCAAGGCTTGATTGTAAATATCCAGGATTTGTTCAGTATTTATTATTTCAAAGTTAAATGGTGTTGTGCCAGCTATTTCCACACTGGTTAAAAAAAAAGAAACAGATTTTATTACCGTCTTCTCACAGAAGAAGGCGATGTTATCGACGTCCGGCGTCCTCTTTTCTCTCTCGTGAGGCTCGATTAGATCAGGAAACCTGGGAAAGTCAAGTGCCGAAACGGGAAGCGATTCTCTACCCAATGTGTCATCAGAAATAAAATTAGATTTGCACAGGTGATAGGTGTAATTGCTTTCAGGGTGTTCAGGGAGCAAATTGAAAGTTCACCGTCTTCGCAGCTAAAATGTCAACAGTTGTCGTGGGTTCAGGTGTCTTGAGAAAATAATGTAATAATTATGTAATAATACCAATGATTGCCTTTCCTTGACTGGCATCATAATTATTCTTCATGGTTTTGCGGAATTGTCCAATATCTGTTCTGTAGTGTTAAAGGAGGAGTTAATATGTTAATTAGGAAGCTTTCGAGGCAGATTGTTAACTTTGAACAGAGCCAGGCTAGCTGTCTAGTAGCTTAGCCAGTCTTTATGCTAAGCTAAGCTAACTGGCTGCTGGCTCTAGCTTCAAATTTACCGTGCGGGTATGAGACTGGTGTTGATCTTCTCGTCTAACTCTCAGCAAGACGAAGCGAATAAGCATATTTCCTGAAATGTCCAACTATTTCTTTAAGTAAAATTCACTTACATGCAAGTTGCAGGTGCACTTTTAGATCTGCTTCTATCTGAATTGATTTTATTGAAATCTTTACAAACGTTGTACACACATTACTCCACATAGTTTCCAGTAGAGCACAGTGTTCCTTTAATCTGGGCATGTTTGCCCTTTACAGGCTTTTCTTTAGCACAGCACATTGCCTGAGGTAAAGCAGAATGAATTATCTGTGTTATTTCCAAGGGTTACTGCAGCTCCCTGCAAAATGATGCTCTTCAGCCCCACTAGGTCATTTCTCCATTGACAGTCCTAAGCTGTCCTCGTGAATTTCATTGACATAATAAACTTTATCCGAATCATTTGTGACACACACACAGTGAAAGCAGAGGGAATGCCAGTCACACTGTTCTTCATGGGAAAGGTCATCAAATGTTAATCACATTTTGTGAGCAAGCGTTTCCAACAATTATGGCAGGAATTAAAAAGAGGGTGTGTGAAATTGGCTTTACTTGTTTGAGCAATACAGAATGACCTTTAGATGGTGTTGTTCAATAATATTACAAACTTTTCATCTCCTTTACCTGAGAGTTTCTGCACATGATGGATTGTTTTTCGCCGTGTGTTTTCCCCTTGCATGAAAAGTGATTAATAATGAGCAACAAGCAAAGGTCATTGTAATATGTTAATAAATGCAATATCACGTGCCCAAAGAGGAATATTGTAACGGTATACCAGGCATGACAAATATGACAGATTGCAACACATCCACTACAGCATGGAAGATGTTATGCATGAAAAGCTGCCCAACACACACACACACACACACACACACACACACACACACACACACACACGTCTCTCTTTATGTTCAATACAGTGCAGGGAATCAAACATGGATCGCAAATTTATTGGACACTTTGTGTCAACGGTTGTTTCACGTAATCTGTTGGAAAATTCACGCTGGCCAAAGGCCTTAGGGTTAAACTGCAGTGTGTATGGAGGGCAGTTCAATAAGCACAACGGAGTCAAAGGTCAGCGTGGTGTCACATCACACTCGATAGTCTCTCCAGTAATCCAACCAAACATGTGAAATGATCCCATGTCATTCAAACAACATAAAATGCCCAAAAATACTTCTAAGAGGGAAAAAAAGCAATGAAATAAATTAATAACCTTTAGAAATAGCTACTCTAAATGTATCTTTTCTTATACCTGTGGATAAATGTGAACATAAATACAGATGCACATCTTACTTGACTTTTTTGACGCAGCTCCAGTTGAGATTGTAAAGAAAAATTGACATTATGAAAAACAGTGGTAAACTGTAGTTCTTACTGGGAGAAATCCATCACAGAAAATGCACATGCAGGTGAAAAATAAACTCCCACCACCCTTAAAAGTCTTCGAAAGGCATTCTGGGAATTGTAGGAAATGAGAAAATGCAGGTTGAGGGTACGTGGGTACACCAAACAAATAAATTACAACACTTAAAAAGCAACTGCTGTAATGAACTGAATATCGCAGATCGATGGTGTGTAAACGTGTATTTGAGGGTCAATTTTCCTTTCAGTGTCCATTCATGTGCTCACTTGTAACAGGAAGAAGTAGCACATCGTTACCCAGCGTCTTTTTTTATCGTGGAACAAAGACTAATTTTCGGTAAACATAATACCACTGTGTGATGTTTTTTTAACCGTCTTTGTAACTTCGCAGCTGAAAAGAGACTGTCGAGGACCCCCCGCCGGACCCAGCAGCCGAAGACCCTGAACACACCAGAAGACTCCACCTATTACAACTTGATTCATGTGAGTCGCAGAAAGAGATGGAGAACGATTTCAGATACTTACTACAGCAAAGCTCTGCTGTCTGCTGCCATGTGACATTGTAACTACTTCCCCAGCTATTGGCTTCCACAATGCACTATTGATTGGCAATTTTTCTCTCTCTGTAGTACTCTTACTCTTACACATGTTCCCAAGGCAAGACATATCAGCCTATTACAAAGTTGTCTGGAAAAGTATGTTGCAGAGTTTCTTTAGTACATTTGACAAATAACAATTTCTTGAGCAATTTGTTTTTTTGTGTTGAAGTCAATTCCTTTTTGTTCAGTGTTCTCCTTATGTAACTATTTGTAATGTTTCATAATTTCAGCAAACTATAGCTCAGCGCAAAGTTACTCCTTTTGCAGCACTTAAGGTTTGTTTACAATGCTGTCAGGTCTGTTTAGTTGACCTAGTTATATAACGTATACACAGTATAATGCATTAAATCAAGAGTTTAATCGATTAATAATGACGACCAGACATTCAACATTTGACAAGAGTAACAAAAGCAATAATTGTGCCTCATTAAAAAGAAAAATGGTTTGTTTAAGCACTGTAGTTTTAAAACATGATTGACCAAATGATAACCTGATCACAGCGAAACTTCACTTAAAAATTCAATATTTTAGAAATGCTTCTTTTGATTGAAAAGTGAATAACTGTAACAAAACATCCTCTCAAACAGTGGTTCCCAACATGGGGTCACAACCCCCCAAGAGGTCATTAAAAAACGAAAGAATATATACACAGTATCTGCAACTCAAAATCATGTTTTGCTTTTTTACCTCCTTGGGCCTCTAAAAATGATTCAAATAAATATATTTTTGTTTTGTTTGCTAGCAGCTCTGTGAGGCTCTACTTAGGCACAGCGGTCCTTTGAGCTAAATGCTAACACTAGCATGCTAACATGCTCACAGTGACAATGCTAAGATGCTGATGTTTAGCAAGTATGTTTGCCATGTTGACCACCTGTCTTTAGCATGTTAGCATGCTAATATTTGTTAATTAGCACTCAACACAAAGTACAGCTGAGGCTGATGGGAATGTCGTTAGTTTTGCAGGTTTTTGGTCAAAATCCAAAGTATTGGACTAATTAAAAAATGACCTGATACAACAGATATCCTCCTCATTGGTGCTCTGAAGGAAAAATCATCAGGACTCTTATGCTAACTGGTCACAACTGTAATGGGCCAAATAGCCTTTTGCTTCCTATTGAGGGGTTACAAGCCAAAAGGTTGGGAACCACTGTTCTAAAACCAATTTCTTTTGCTTTACCTGAACACAGAGATTAGGAGTGTTTGATTGACATGTAGTAATCTGTCCTCTGTTTCTCTCCACTCAGAGGTCTGTCCAGGATGATAAACGCAAGCCCAGGAAAGAGGAGTAAGTGGCCGGCTCTTATTTCAACCCAATTTTAACAACCTATCACAACTATTTTAAGAGGTTGGCCTGCTGCCTGCTCGCTCGACACAGCCGGGTCCAGAGTAATGACTGTAGCCCAGTGCCGACATAAGGACAGTGTCTGGGTCCAAACTTAACGATCTGCAACGTTACACACATCCTCAGTGAAATTAATTAGCCTCATCTTTCACCATGGTTGCATTCGCTAGATATACTCAGTGAAATTTAATGTTAGGCATCAGAAATATTTGGTGTGGTGGTATCTATACATTGCTAAATGTTCCTGCAGACCAGATCTTTCTAAAAAAAAAAAAAAAAAGGTGAGTGTGTGTGTGTGCGTTCATGCATATGTATGTGTTGTATAGGCCACAAGGTGAGCGCACCGCCCAGAGTGAGAGGGTGAAGATAGACCGATAGGGTTGGCTGAACAAGAAGGGGGCAGGGTACTTTATCAAAGCAGTGTGAAGAGACACACACACACCTTGATGTGCACACACATACACACACACACACGCACAGTGCAACACAGCGCTAAACATCAAGGGTAATAATTTGTTAGCAGATAAATAAAGCCAGCGATGGACAGGAGCAGTTTACATGCATCATTAAGGATGAGAAGGTCAGCAGGAAAGATAGCATCTCCGGCTAAAGCTGACAGCAGAGGAGGACGGGAGATGGGAGAGCGTGGGTGGTAAGAGGAGTGAAAACTGAAGAGTAGACAAGAGGTGATGATAGTACAATGGGAGTAAAGACATACAAAAGCAAAAATAGGGAGGCAGAGTTAATCAGAAACAGTGATAGTGAACCACAAATATCTGGATTTTATTGCCAATATTAAGCAATGATCTCTGTCTGTTTTGTACCCTCTATCTAAAGACGTGACACAATTGTGATTCAACCTATTGCCAGCTCATATAAATCTTTCATATTGGCCATTTTCAACACTTGATGTTGATGGCATTCCTGTGGACAATTCCTCTGTGCCAGGTAAAGCAATGTCTTATGTTTTTCAATAGCAGCAACAGCAGTTTGTTGAAGATAAACAGAGGAAAGATTAGGTAGTTAGCATGAGCAGTGAACCAGGGATGAACCAGCCCCTGAACCAACCCTGGTTCAGCAATCAGGGCTGAACTGTTTCCCTGGTGGCTGAACGAGGCCTAGGCAGAAAAAAAAGAGCAACTACAGATTACAAAACTACAAGTTTCAGAGTCTGTAGTCATGCTAGCAGCTCTGTGAGGCTGTACTCAGGCACAGCATTGCTTTGAGCTAAATGCTAACATCAGCATGCTAACATGCACACAGTGGCAATGCTAAAATTCCAGTGTTTAGCAGGTATATTTACCATGTTCACCTTCTTAGTTTAAAGTGCTAACGTTAGCTAATTAGCACTAGATACAAAGAACAGCTGATGTGTCGTTAGTTTAGCTGCTGTTTGATGGTGGCATCAGAAGAAGCGAAATCCATCCAATAGTTGTTGAGATATTTCACTCAAAACCACAAATGTCAGCCTCATGGTGGCGCTAGAGGAAAAGCCAGGGGAACACCAAAGTCATTAGGTCACTTTCTCTATGGCAACATGAATGTCTGTGCAAAATGTTGTGCCAATCCATCCAGTAGATGTTAAGATATTTCACTGGATAAGTGAGAACTTTGACCTTCGAAGTCAGGGACCTCAACTAGTGTACCATACCATCACAGAATGGCTTGTTATTGTCAGAAACTTGTAATATAACTTCAAAAAGTTCAGCTTTTGTTCGTCACAATCCCGATATCGGCCCACTTTAGCCTACTAGCTTTACTTAACTTCAATATTAGTTGGTAAATTGAAGATTTTTCCTCTCACACCGCTGTGTCAATCACATCATTCAGCCACTGTTCCAGAGAACAGGGAGATAACTACAATCAAGGGTGACATTTTCATTTCAGCCTGGATTCATTTTCTGGACAATGTCGACACTTGTGATGTTGCAGCGCTGTAGCCATGAAGACACTGATTGTCCAATGTATTGATCTCCACATGGAAATCTTCTTTTTCTCACCTCTGTTCATACAGAGGTCAGAACGTAGGTTCAGCTTCATAACAGCATCCCTGGACACAGTGTGGTGGGCAGATACTTGCAGACTGCAGTCCTCTATGATATACAGTGGTGGAATGTAACCAAGTACATTTACTCAAGTACTGTACTTAAGTACTAATTCAGCGTACTTGTACTTGAGTATTTCCATTTTATGCATCTCTATACTTCTACTCCACTACATCTCAGAGGCAAATATTGTACTTTTTACTCCACTACATTTGTCTGACAGCTTTGGTTACTTTAAAAATTAAGATTTTTTCATACCCTTCCTGTCCAGTGAAAACCATGTATCTCCAAATATGGTGATTTTGAATGTGAATATTTCTGATAAACTCTCCCACTTCTTAAGCTAAATAAACTATTTAAAAAAACAACCTTGGATTAACTGGAAAATGCATCGTCACAAAGCTGAAAACGGGGCTGTTTTTCTGAGCTCATGAAAAGTTAAACTTTCTGAATACTTCTTCCACCACTGATGATATGTTGCTGTTGGTCAGCTAATTGTCAGGCAAAAGAAGAGTCTCAAAAAGTCCCACCAGGACATTGACTTGAATGCACAACATAGTATACTGTACATTACTATATTTTAAACTTTATCTTCTTTACTTTCAAAATTACTAGCAAAATCCGAAGTTAAATCAGCTGGAAGAGCACAACCACTTGTGGAAAATGACTGACTTAATACTTCTAGAGGTTTTTTTACCCTTCACTTTAATACAGAGGAGGAGGAGCTCAAGAAGCAGCTCACATGTGGGAGGAAACACAGAAAACAGTCAAAACAGGAAGACTAAACCTCAGGTTTCTGAGTAAATAGACCCAATTCTAACCATATCTGTACAGGTGTTTTTAAGAAAAGTGTTGCACAGGAGGCCTAAAAACCACCAACTGTCAGTGTATTACAGACCAGTGACCACACAGGCTTTATGTAGACCACACCTGCTGAGACTGAGCAAACAACTGCAGTCACGACAATAGATCACAGGTGTGTCCTGATGTTAAAATATCATGAATGAAAACATCATATCTAAATGACAGCCTTATCAGAAATCAAATGAATACAATTTCTAGTATATCTTCAAAGTTAGTATACAGGATCAGATGAGAAGTCAAACAAAGTTACAAAAAGTGGGGGGAAAAAAATCAATTTTCCTCATTTACAGGGTCCATAATGTTGTTGTTTATGTAAAAAGCCTTTGTCTTAAAAAAGAAATCTAGATTTTAAGGATAAATGGTCTATTTGGCCTCTGATACCCACCGTCATGTTTATAAAAAATGCTTTGTATTAATATATTGGGATATTTTATGTCCAGTTTTAGTCTCTGTGAGGGACGACACACCTGAGATCTATCAGGTCTTGATTGCCTTCCCGCCTCCTCCTGTAGGAGGTGTCTATATATTAAGCCTCTTTGTTTCTTGTCTGTAAGTTCAAGTCTGTTCATCAATGTGTGCTAAGGCTGAATTGACTCTCAACTTTTTAAAATAAATGCAAAAAAATAATGTTATGGGGGGTTCTGAATATGCAACTTGCATTTAATTGCTTAATCTGGAATTTCTTAGCGTTGATTTGACAATATGTAACTCAGGACAACAGCATTAACAAAGGCAAGAAAAGCAAACAAATCTCCATATTTCAGAAGAGATACTTCAATTAAAATCTCAAAGGGACATGGCATACTAGACTATAAACAGTCAACAAAAATAAGTCTGTCCACCTGACATCCATCCACCCCCTCTGTTTGTGCTCCAGTCCTGGAAAGCTGCTGGATGTAGATGACCACTACTACCGGGAACTGCCCACCAGCAGGTCTGAACCCTCCATCTCCACAGAGGACACGTCGCTCAGCAGCACGCCCGAGAGAAGGCACTCTGTAGAGAGGAGGCGGTCCACGGACAAGAGGCAGCCTACAGAGCAGGGGCCAGGTGCTGCCAGTAGAACGACCAGAGAGAGGGCCGTCACTGACCCAGAGCCTCGCGAACCTGCCAGTGACAACAGGTATGACCTTGATTTGAACAAAGCATTGATTTCTGTAAAGGCTGATACTGAGGATGATCCAGTCAGAGAAACGGTTTTCTAACTGATAGGTCATAGATTTGACCTCTCTGTTGGTGTGCCTGGCAGCAACTGTAAATCCTGTCAAAATGGCTTCGATATGGCCAATCATATCAGCTCCTCTCATCCTTTTTTTTAAAAGCAGCAGAGAGTTAACTTCCTGTTTTGGAGGCCCAGTGTCCCAGAACACTGTTCGGCACCCCGAGTATTCACGTACAAGCAGACCATTCTCACGGTTTCCATTTTTAACGACGCACATTTTAGTTATTTTCATTTGTGACAAAATGATCTCGACTCAAAGGTCCCTCTTACTAGCTTTTTTTGGGACCACACCTCATGACTCTCATCAGTGACCGGAGGTGGCTCAGGTGTCATCATGTGACGCAGGTCAAGGTTGTGATTGGCCTCCTTGATCTTTCTCCAACTGCTCACTGATTTAGTGTCTGTGCACGCTGACTATATGACACAATACACTTTAATGTATCTGTAGGGAAACAGTGCTGCTGATTCACAAACTGAACTAAAGATTAAAATACTAAATGGATTAAAAAGGTTGCACTCAGCTATATTTGGGTATGTTTAAATGCACACACTAATGCCGATACTGCAAATACTGTGTTAAAATCAAGCGTTTTAATGCATTTAGATGACGGCATGAACTGAGATATCCCCATAATAATCCGGTAAACATGACAGAAAATTGTTTGGAGTTTTAATTTGAAAATATTAACTGAGGATGCCTCTAATTAAAGTCTGCAGATGGATTACACAACCCTGCTGCTAAATGATGGATACAGGGTTTTAGTCGTCTACATCATACAAACAGTTGTGTACAGTATATGTGAGAATGGCGATCGTGAGGTGCTTGTGTTTTTTTTGTTTGTTTGTTTGTTTTCAAAAATGCCACACCTGCATTTCGCATTCCAGTTGGACACATAGTGACAAACCCGCGTACACATTTCATCTGTTTTCCAGTCCTGCCTGGCCACTGCCTCAGACAGCCCATGCACATGATAAATGATTGCTCAAGATGGTGATAAACAATATGAAATCTTTCTCCTGAACATGAATCTTTTCATCTCTCTTCTCGTTCTGTTTTTTTTTTTTTGTTGGTGTGTTTGTGTGTGTGTGTGTGTGTGTGTGTGTGTGTGTGTGTGTCTTTGCGCTCTATCTCCGTGATGAATTTCACTGTTCTCTCCTGTGTTGTGTTGACAGGCGCTCTGTTCCCAGAATGCCCTCCACCGAGAGCCACGCTGAGGAGAATCCGTATGACTTCAGACATCTACTGAGGAAGACCTCCCAGAGACGAAAGCTCATCAAACAGTACTGAACACACCACTGAACCTTTTTTTTAGCCAATTGGCACATAATCTGTCAAAACCTAAAGCATGATACACACTATGTGGCAATGTATTAACATATTATATCATGTTACATGATATGAGTATTTGATTCATCACAGCGTCTTCAAAAACCTTTGAAACGGAAATGAAAACTGCGTCGATAAGTCACCACCAGTCTAATTAATCTAAATGCAGCACAGACAGGATGAAGGTAAATGTAAATAATAAAATGCTACACCCTTTAAACTCGCTTTAAATGAAGGTTTTATTCATGTAATTTGTAAACTTGACATTGCTACTTTTGCTCATTAATTTCCTGTCAAAACTGTTTTTTTTTAGTTTGTCAAATATTGTGTTTGAGGTTGTCCATATCCATTTAAACATCAGCTAGAAATGTATAAAATACCTATAGATCATGTAAATACAAAGGCCATGCTCTTACACTTGAACACTTCAATCACTTTCAATCCATTTTGAATAACATTTCTTTAAATCAGCTCCAGTGTTGTCATGTTGTAAGAAATGTACATTCTCTTCTCTGCTGTAATCTCTGTTTTGTTCATTTAAACATATAATATCTCAAATTCCTTGTGATGTTTCATTTATCTTACATTTATTTAGCATAGCTGCCCCCCTGTGCAACACGAGTTCATTTGGTCGTGATAATATGCTGTTATTCAGCTCCATTTCACTTCATTCCTGCAGGTTTTTGGTGGTAAAAAAGGTCCAAGATATCAGAGGGAGTAAACAGAAGCAGCTGTGTCGTGTTGGTATCAAACCAGCTCCTGTAAATTCCTCTTTTCCATACTGACTTGAGCATTTCTTTGAGATTCAACCTCTGACCTTTATGTGACATTTTAAAGGAGAAAACCCCCACAGGGAGTGTTAGTGAATCCCCAGCGACATGCTGACTGCACACGCTGGCACAAAAAACGACATACAGACATAAAAAAACCAGACAAAACACAGACGGCAAGGAAGGAACAACTGGGACTCCAGCTCCCCACAACCTGCACAGGATGAGCAGGTATAGACAACGGTTGGATCATATAGAAAGAAGGAACAATATTGCTGTTTTTACAAATAAAAGAGCTATGATTAAAATCAATATCAGAGAAAATCTAAAACTAAAATAACTACAAAATCACTGTAAGGCCTCTATGGAGCTCCATACACAAATATTTCAGTGTTGTCATGGCTTTGCCAAAGGGTTCAGTTTATTTTAATCAGTCTTTTTTTTTTTTGGCATTAAATGGTTGTTGGCGATTGCATTCATAAATCATAAGAGATGTGGCCCGGGCTACTTTTGATGGCCGCAGGGTCCGTTTGCTCTCATTCATGGTGATAAACGATAAGAAAACAGCGCAGAACATGACAGTGTTGGACTGCAATATTGTGATTTGTAACGGATAACGTGTGGAATTAGGCTATGATACAATTTCATTTTCAATTTTTGTTTTACCTTATATCCAAAATCTACAAACCAGTTCCCATCCATATTCATAATCAGTAAATCAGAGGATTTGCAGAAGCGTTTAATTTTATTTTACGGTGACAAAACCTTGGGTATCAACCATACTGGGGTGAAGAAAGTCCTGGACAATTGTGATATGTATACGTGCATAAAGAGAGCCATTTAATTGATGAAGCAAAAACAAAAAAAGCTATGGGAATTATTCTCTTTGAAACAAGTAACGAGTAATAAATACTTCAGGAGTAACGAGCCCCAACTCTGAGAGGAGAGAGGAGGGATCCGTGCGCACTTTATGTATCCGAAGTCTCCTCGCCGCCCAGATGTTTCCTCGCACCGGAGGCGGGCAATTAGAGCCGCCGGTCTCCAAGAAATAGATCTGCAATTGCTGGGCAGATGAATTAGTTGGCATTCACTGTCTGCATGGAGGGCGAGTTCAGCACGCAGGGGACAAGATGTTGGAGATGTATGGAGTCACGACGCACGACGCAATAACGCAGGTCGTCGTCATGACTTGATGGGATTTCTGTAGTGACGTGAAATTTAGGTTAGATGCAATTAGGCATGGCTTAGGTGCTGCATATTTACCAGCAGCTGCACCATATAGCTGCTTATTGAACCCACTTCTCGTCACCTTTTTTGGCTGCACTTCGTTTTGCTTTTGTTTTTTTTTATTTGTGAAATTTAACAAAGAATTTCATCCAAAGCAGAAATTTCTCTGCGCCTGAACTTAATACTGCTGCCTGCACTATATTTTCTCTGAAGTGAGGAGCGTGGCTGCGCGTTGCGTGGAAGCGCTGACTGAGTGCGCCGGTGAAGTCAAGTGTTTGCGGATTTCTCTGGGAAGACGCTGCGTTACGCCTCGTGCACCTGTGGACGCCTGCAGAAAGAGCATCGTGGACGCATTTTGTGATTCTCGTTTTTTTTTTTTTTTTGTTTTCAACCCAAACGTTTTATTTTATAGGAGCTTCCCTGCAGCATAGCGCGTCTATCGGATGCACGGCTGGATTTTCAGCAGTCGGAGAGGTCTGGGCAGTTTCAGCACCACATCAGCTCTGAACAGCTCCGGGTCGTCGCGTGTGGATGGGCTCTGACGGACACCTTGTCTCCTGCAGCTCCTAACTACCGGCAACAATGGCATCACACGGTTTCTGGTCTCTTGGCGGAGATAATGCGGGGGCCACTGCCGGGAGTCAGAGCCCCAGTACGAGTGAGTGGCTTTTTGTCTTCAAACCACCTCTGGTGGACCGGGGGGCGCAGCACTAATTCCAGTGCATTGTCTCCAGCCAGTGCGCTGCATTTGGTGTTGCCACCGCCGAATGAGCACCCAAACAGGCCTGCTGTATTTATAGTCGACACATCTGCTTTTGGCACCATTTCTTTTTCGTGTTTTGAGGGAAGAATTTTGTCTAAAGGGTTGTTTTGCGACAACTTGCATGGCGCTTTTTTTGTGCGTGTGTTTCGGCTGCTATCTTAAAGTTGGACTCTGAACCTGAAGCCTGCTCATCCTCATTTGATTTATCTTCTCTCTTCCAGCCAGGGCTTGGTGCCAAGCGGCGGCCCAGAAATTTCCAGGAGGAATTGGATCGAAATTATGTGGTAGGCTATGTGGAGGGAGTGTTGGAGGGTGCGGAGGGGATGGGTGGGGAGACGCTACTTGAGCGACGTGCCCGTTATTTCCATCATTATATTTACGAACTGGCCTTGTCGACAGAGTAATAAAAAATCTCTCTGCTGTTTTGTGATTTCCAAAGCGCTGCTCAATGTCGGGGAAGTGGAGAAACCCGCCGAGCCGGCCGCCAAGCAGCCGCCACAGACACAAGCTGCTGGCACCTGCGGCTGCAACAAATCCTGCAACTGCACCAAAGCTGCTGTGGGCTTCTCCGACCTCTATTCAACAGGTACAAAAGCCTGGGTTTTCTAACACTGTCGGACTCCTGATCTGTCTCATTGAGTCAGAGCCCGGCCTTGCTTTGGACTGTCGTGATTTAGTCAGTGTAAAAATGCCATAAACAAGTATTTTTTTGCAGTGAGTGTAGTCATTCTTTTTTTAAATAAACGAAAAAGTGCCAATATATGAATTTATTGCATTTGACATTGTGCAAATCCACTTTTTTCTCAATAATTGTCATTTAAATGTCATTTTTACTGATCCTCAAAGACGCGATCCGCTTTATTCTTTGTCCCCACCTTGAAAAAAATACCTGATACACATGAAAAATAAAATGGAAACAAACGACAGAACATACGGCTGTTCGGATGAAATAAATCCTTATCTGTATCTGTATCTATATATCTAGATTTAATGTCTGCAATATTCAGTGAGTTATGGTGAACATTGTTTTGCAGTGGAGGACTGTTTCTGGAGAGGTCACCTTCAGCAGAATCTCTTGTTCTTGAGGTGTTGAACGTCACAGAAATCAAAAAGCTTCCTTCAGTTTTTACGCATGTAAAGAATATCAGGAAATGTCCGGTTTGTAGGCCTAAAGGATAATTTCACAGCCCATTTTGAAAGCTACACATATGCATCTTAATGTTGCATGAAAATTTACGAGACTCCTCTCCACAGATTCATCTTTCCCAGAAATATAAATCACAAAATGTCTCCCCCCTTTTTTCACTTTATCCTTTTCTTTTTTTTGTTTTACAGACCTGTTACCTGCCATGGACGGTGACACCAAAACAATGACCTTCCTGCAGGAAGTTGTGGATATTTTACTGGCCTACATCGTGGAGTCTTTCGACCGGGAAACGAAAGTTATTGATTTTCATTATCCAAACGAGCTGCTGCAGATGAACAACTGGGAGCTGCAGGAGGAGCCGGCGACTCTGGATGACATCTTGATCAGCTGTCGCGCTACTCTGAAATACGCCATCAAAACAGGTATGGGCCTGAGTTTGGATCCTGGATGCATGCTAGATAAATAGCCTACTTATTTCTGACTTTTCAAATATGCTAAAAACACGATCAGTTTGGCACGTTAGGAAATATTCCCCGCTTTAAAGCTGCATCTTTTAAATATAGGTAGGCCTAAATTCCGGTCTTTGTGTTAAATGTGTCTAAATCTCAATAGACATTTAATATCTTATTAAATGAACAGAAATATTATAAAACTTATAAAGGGAAATAACTATAAATAGCACAGAGACAGTGCAAGTCCTAAATTATAACACAGAAAAAGTAAAATACTTAACAGATGATAAAATCACTAATTGGCAAATATGAAAAAATAAAAGATTTTTAGGTGAATATTAAAACGACATTTTTATTAAGGGATACCCTTAAACACGTAGAGTGAAGACAGAATAAAACAAAGAAAAACATAGAAAATAATCTGTGTTTTCAAATCAAATTAAATAAAAATAAATGATGTCTATAATACACCCTGGAAGTTGTCCTCATCTTCCTCCTCGTGGCCACCAGACCGATAAATGCAGTGACGCAGTAAATCTGGTTCACCAAGTAGGAGATAATAGGCTAATAACCGGGCTTCAGAGGCCAAGTCCATTATTCTCTCCTGACTGATACACAGCAGGAGGAAATTTACAACAACAACACCAGACAGATTTCACCCCTGAAAAACAAATATAGATATATTTATTATAGATTTTTAAACACTTATTTATATATACATATACATATACATTTATAAACTGTTACATTCACACTACAGTGGAGCTGTAAGCAGATATAAGGACATTTTAAAGTGTTTTTTAATTAAAAGTTTTTGTCATTGATAATAACTTCTTCTATGAAGACATATTTTATTTATTATTTATGTCTTTTACTATATTGTCATTCATTATCTGTCTACCACCATCCACTTATGGGTGAGTGATGCAGTAGTTGTAGACAAATGCATTAACATTAACACTTATCTGCTTAAAACTACATTATAGTGTGTTATAAACCATTTATTACAGTATATGTTTATATGCTGCTTATAAATGCTAAAGTTAGGGGTTAAAGTAAAGTGTTACATTGCTTGTTTAATATATAAAATAAAGGAAAATTCAAGTGTGTCTAACTTAGACTTTCATCAATCAATCAGACATGTTTTTCTTGTAAAAACATCCACATTTAATTTACTCATTTCCAAAGCTCCTCTTTATATAATTTAGCCTGTATTATAAAACAAAGGTGGAAAAACTCACTCTGGGTGTGTTTATACCCTCTGCTAAACTCCTACATTGCCCATGCAACACCAAATGTTGTCATTATTGCTCAAGATGATTTCAAACGTCACTGCAGCTGCACATACAACCTGCAATTAAAGTGTTTAGAAGATGACAGTTTCTGTGCCTTTCGCACAAACTCAGCACAAACACGTAAAGAGCATATTTCAATTTTCCTGACACCAGATAAAAAAAAAAAAATGTTGAAATTGCAGCCATCTCACACCCTTCCCCTCTCATTTCTCTCCTTCTCCTTCAGCCCACCCCAGGTACTTCAATCAGCTCTCTACAGGATTAGACATGGTCGGACTGGCAGCCGATTGGCTAACATCCACTGCCAACACCAATATGTAAGTATGTGGGCCCCCGTGCTTCATCACGATTTTAAATGGTGATAATGACAATGAATTCCATTTCCGGTCCATCCGCATGCACTCTGCTCTGCGTCTGCACGGGCTGATAATCATGACAAATGAAACGGGTGAAATGAAAGGCAGACCCCCCCCCTCCCTTTACTCCCCCTCTGCACCCCCTCCCACCTCTGCCTTTTATCCCTCCCCCCTCACCTCCGATCCCCATGGGGATTCAAGGGCAGAAAATTAGCTCTGAAATTAAATTCAGACTAATCTGAAGCTAATTTTGGTGTGTGTGTGTTTTTGGGGTGATAAAGTCCGCAAGAGTCAGCCTTGGCAACTGTGAGACGCCGCACAATGAGCGTGCTGTTGACTCTGGGGTTTTTAAAATTACTGCAGCTAATACGTCACGTATTAATAGACAAATATAACAGGAGGCACATACTGAAAATATACTTTTTAATGCAGCAAGGATGATGAAAATCTGGGTCTATGAAAGGTAGTCTACGACGTGGAAAAAGAAATGTAAATCTTCAAAAAAACAGTTCATTTTTATGTGTCTGTAAGTACATTTTGTTCAAAAGCATCAGTGCAAATAAGTGCAGAAATAAAGGCCATCTTTAGTACACAAAATATAGTTTTTCATCCTTCAAGAATCTGAATTATGTTTGTGTTTTATCTCATCAATTTCAACTCTAAATTTCTCCTGAAACAGCCAAACTGCAGAGGGAAAAATGCCCGTTTACTGGCCATTTTTCGGTGATGAGTCATGGCACATTTTGTGTAACCAGCACCATGTGATGTGTAACGCAGGTTCACCTATGAGGTGGCTCCCGTCTTTGTGCTGCTGGAGTACGTCAGTCTGAAGAAGATGAGGGAGATCATTGGCTGGCCGGACGGGCGAGGAGATGGCATTTTCTCTCCCGGTATGTACACACCAACCCCACCACCCCTCTGTTTCACTGAAAATGGAACTGCCTGTGCTTGCATGCTGTAATGTGTCAATTTACATTTTGATGATATAAATGGAACTCGTTTCAAAGCCAATTAGCATAAAATAATTTTCTGTCTTCAACTTAAGCCCCCACCACAGCAGCCTCCAGTCTTTAATTTCTCCCATGCATTTCTGCCTGACACATGATGAGGAGCACTCATTGGAGAATTCATTGACAAAGACTGTGATTGGCTCTGACACTGTGGACAGTGAGCTGTGATTTCAGATGCTGTGTCATCTCTCGATACGCTGTAAACAAAAGGATTTTTGTTATTGTTGTTGTTTCATTATTTTAAACAGGCACGGACATTTTTAAACCCTGTTACGCTTTGTGTCAGCTAGAAACCCTGCATCATTCCCCTGAGACTTGCTAGTTAAGGCTGTGATGTGGACTGACATGGACTGGCTGTAAATCACTGAGCCCTGTCCGTCCTCTAGGTGGTGCTATTTCTAATATGTATGCCATGCTGCTGGCCCGCTTCAAGATGTTCCCTGAAGTGAAGGAGAAAGGAATGTCATCTGTTCCCAGACTGGTGGCCTTCACGTCCGAACATGTAGGCATTTATGTCTCATTTCAGCTGCATTGACAACATGTGTCTTATTGGATCAAATAATGAGCATTGATCACAGTTTGTCTTAAATCAAATTTCAAAGAGGAGTAACTTTAAATTGTTTTGCACATTAGCTGTGCAAAGATGCTGTAGCAGCGCTGATATAAAGCTGACGTTATGTATTTCAAAGGACATTTGAAAGACGCTGTGAGCAAAAAAGCCATTCAATAACACACAAACCTTTCAGCATCGAAGCTGTTTGACACATTTCTTTATTATATCTAGAGTATATTTCCATATTTTCTTCCCTCTTGTGACCCGGTGTGCACACAGTGAAACACAATCTCTCTCTCATTTGTTTCTGTCATCCTTCAGAGCCATTTTTCAATCAAAAAAGGTGCGGCAGCTCTCGGCATCGGGACAGAGAGCGTGATCTGCATCAAAGCAGATGAAAGGTAAAATATTACAAGTCAGTATATAAATTACAGTGGCGGAAAGTAGCGAAGTACATTTACTCAAGTAGTGTAGAGAGAAATATTCTTCTTCTACTCCACTACATTTATATGACAGCCGTAGTTACTAGTTACTTTGCAGATTAATATTTTACCTAAAGCGACATGTCGTAAGCTTCTAAAATATTGAAGATCAAACCAGTGGTTTCTAACCTTTTTGGCTCGTGACCCCTTACAAAAAAAGTTGTCTAGTTTGGGCCCTTTGTCTTTGAGAGACTCTAAACTTCTCAGATGGTCTAATTTAAATAACAGTTTGAGGCCCAAAGAGGTAAAATTATCCAATATTTCACAAATAAAAGCAAAGATTTTGAGAAAAGTCCAAAGAATGAGAACAGATTTCTGTAGCAGAACTTTGTTTTTTATTTTTTTCTCTCCCATTAATCATCTCACGACCCCTGAGATTTATCTTGTGACCCTTTGGAGGGGGAGCGACCCCTAGGTTGGGAACCACTGGACTAAACTACCTACAGTAACTGTAAATAATGTAGTTAAAACATGCTCCACCTCGACCAGCTACAACTGTAAAATGCTGCTTACACATTGATGCATCAGTGTTAACAATCCTACAATGTCAGAACGAGTACTTTAACTTTGATACTTTCAGTGCATTTTGCTGATAATGCTTATGCACTTTTACTTGAGTAGGATTTTAAAAGCATGACTTCCACTTGTATATTATGTAGTATTTTTACATTGCTGTGTTGGTACTGTCATATAAGCAAATGATCTGAATAATTCTTCCACCACTGATGAATTCACAAACAACTCAACTAAAGCTTGTTTTCCCCTTTGCAGTGGTAAATTGATCCCAGCTGACCTCGAGAGGAGAATACTGGAGGCGAAGCAGAAGGTAATGTGATACACACTTATAACACAGATATAAATCCTGTAGACAGACTGATTTTATGGCATTTAGTTGACTGAAACTGCACTGATGATGAGGGAAATGTGCAAACATATCGACATTGTTATAACTGCATCAGTAGCTGCTTTATGTACTGTCAGGTTTGTGCCTTTGCAGGGTTTTGTACCTTTCTTTGTAAGTGCGACTGCTGGAACAACAGTGTACGGAGCCTTTGACCCTCTCATCGCCATTTCTGACATCTGCAAAAAGTACAACGTCTGGATGCACGTGGACGTGAGTAAAACAAACTGACCTTTTTTTGCTTGGCATCTAAAGGCCTGCAGTCACAAATCTGCATAAACAAAAACACAGTTATTCCCGAAAACGTCCGTGATGCACAACATTTATCCACAGTAGTGAAGGAATGCATAGAAATGCAGAGCTCACCGGCGAGTTTGACGAATCTATTATGTCTGTCTCGCCTCTAACTGCTTGCGGTTGACCCAGATAGGAGCCAGCCATTTCCTATCTAACACTGGGGATTAGAAAAACTGGAACAGAGGCTGTAAATCATCTTCTCCCCTGACTTTGCCATCATGGGCCCTCTCACTGAAGGAACTCTATCTATTAATGAAGGTGATTTAGTCCTGACAGGGGGACACCTCTATTAAGAGACATAAATCGCCTTATCTATCATTCCTCAACCGGCTGAGATGGGGAAAAAAACATCCTGCTTTGGAGCGTTGTGGCAGCTGCTGCTTTTGTCGGAGTATGTGTTTTTGTGGATGCAGCTCCCTGTGAATTAAGTGTGTTTGGTGGCCATCTTAACTCTCAGTAGTAAACAGTATGAGGCTGGGGCATATAGGCCGACAGTATATGTAGACCGTTTTGAAAGCTGACAATGGTACAGATGTTTAGCGTGAAGATTTTGATAGCCACTCGTCAAGGATTCAGCATTTCTCCTCACAATTTAATGAAGGAATTAGACCATCGTGCAAAACTTAAACGCCTCAAATAACAGTTATTTTCATTATCGATTAATCGTTTGCAATTTCTTAAAGCCCAAGGGGACGTCCTCCAATTGCTCATTTTGTCCCAAACTTAAAGATATTCAGTTCACTCTCACATCAGACAAAGAGAGGCTGCAAATCCTCGCAGTTTAGAGGCTGGATCTAGATAAAGTTTGGCATTTTTGCTTGAAAAATGATTTTAATGATTAATCGATTATCAAAATAGTCGCCATTTTTTTCTGTCAATCGATTATTCAACTAATTGTTTCATCTCTAGTCCTCAAAAAAACAAAAAAAACAAAAGGAAGGAACCATTTAAATGAATCGGATAAAGAGAGAGAGTTTCATCACAGCTTTATGGAGGAGAGTTTTCGCCACATTTGAGGTGGACAACACCGCCTGACTAATATAAGACTTAACAGACCGATAAATCAGCCAGGTCAATATATCAGCCGGTATTGCTTAGCATAATATGTTTAAGGTCATTTAGAAAAATTATCACCATTGCGTTTGTCTACTAAAGAGCGCTGACTAGTTTATTAGTTTATTTTTATACAAAATGTCCTCTTTGTAATTTTAATGATTCTTATTAGAAATATTTGTTTATGTAATGCTTTTACGAAGAAAGTGACTTCCAGGCGAAATATCACTATCAGATTTTTTTATTTTTTTAAAATCTCAAATATTGGTATTTGCCCTATAAAATCCAGCATTGTTCAGGTTATAACTAATGAAACCTCAGAGATTTAGTATAGCACTTTTGTAAAGGTTTGGTCACTTGCAAGAGACAGAATTTTAAAAGAACGGTCGAAATCAATGCAGCAAAGGCTGAAATATCCTGAAAACCCTGAATCCTACATTTCCCACAATGCAACTTGATATTATCTATTGCTAAACCCTCCACACTGGGTAAATGACAAAGCTCCTCCAGAGATAGAGAAGACTTTATACAAGTAGTGAATTGACTCTACATGTAAAACCAATGGCGTGTCCCTTTAATAAAAATGTTGAACTTGCTGGACAATTCATCGGTTTATCCTCAGTTGACATCACACTATCATCTTTCTGTGCTGTCAGGGTGCGTGGGGAGGAAGTCTCCTCATGTCCAGGAGACACAGGTGGAAGCTGGACGGAGTTGAGAGGCAAGTGACATTTTTTGTGGGGGGTGAACACAAACTGATGAGCGTTAGAAGCTAACGAGTATTTGTAGTAATGATGCATGGTGGTTGTTTTTGTTGTGAACTGCAGGGCCAATTCAGTAACATGGAACCCACACAAGATGATGTCCGTCCCCCTGCAGTGTTCGGCCCTGCTGGTCAGAGAGGAGGTAGGCCTCATCCAAGATAACATAATCTCATTTCCGCATACTGTGAATATCTTGTGGTTATTATAAACCTTCTGGATCTGACTTCGCAGGGTCTGATGCAGAACTGCAACCAGATGCACGCCTGCTACCTGTTCCAGCAGGACAAACACTACGACCTCTCCTACGACACCGGAGACAAAGCGCTGCAGTGTGGACGCCACGTGGACATCTTCAAGCTGTGGCTCATGTGGAGGGCTAAGGTAAGGAAGAGCTAGCATGGACATTTGCTCTCTTGCTCATATTTGCACGCAGTTCTTTGAAATACAGACTGATGTTGTGTTGACAGACATCCTGGACAGGTTAAGTTATGCCTGTGGTCAGTGTGTGACGTCAGCCTCTACATTAAATTACAAAAACACCTGTGGTTTCAGGGATTTCTTTGTCTTTTTCATCTTTTATCCAAAGGAAACAATATGGAAAACTTCATGTGACTGAAAACATTTTATTGTAAAAGTTAAACATGCCACTAATAGGATTTACCTCACTTCATTGGGGTCAGACTCCCCTGAACCAGATCCTTATTTTGTCTAATATTCAAGTCTTGGATGTTTATGCTCCAATAGATGATCTTTGATTTTGTTTAGGCACTGTTTCCTTTTTAATGTTGCTTTTTGAGTTATTTTTCTAACATTATATGTGCATGACAGATGTTTAAATGTCAAGAGACTGACTTAAATTAAGATTTTTCAAAAGAAACATTATTTGTGCCTGTCTCTTATCTCTTATCTTCAGTAATAATCACAAATAAATGTTTCAAATCAGATTTAATGGATAAAATCTTTTCTTTGACAGGGCACTATTGGGTTTGAGGCTCAGATTGACAAGTGCTTGGAGCTGTCGGAGTACCTCTACAACAAGATCAAAGACAGAGAAGGCTACGAGATGGTCTTTGACGGGAAAGTATGTCCACATTTAACTTTCACTCTCCACAAAGATAATTCAGCCGCAGCCACATAATGAGAGAAAAGTAGCTGACATTAGTCCGTGTTGCTTCTCTTACCTCAGCGTCATTATGGGTGACTTGATTGGCACGCAGTGTGCTCTTGCTTTGTGTTGGATGAATGCCATTTTTACCTCTCGCTGCCAGTATAATGTGCTGCTATTATGTTTAATGAATAGCATAACGGCCTATAATTGCTCATATGCATATGAATAGCCTGGCGTCTGAAATATCCACTACCGAGCAAAACTACGGCAACACAAACATATGCGGGTATGACGGTGTTATTAAGCTAAAAACTCTTTTATAAAAGGAGTGCTTGGACACCCAGAGTCATTTATAGTGGAAGCTCTTTAATGTTTCCAGGCTTATTGTTTTCCTGCTGAGCCACAAAAGGCTAAGAGCATCATAACCCAGAGGGTGATGGGAAAAAGCCAAGTCCTCTGGGCATCGGCCCAGGTGTTCACTTGTCTGTGCCTCCCATTGAGCCATTACATCAATCTGATGTTGAATATACTACCGCCAAACCAGCCCGGCTGTATAAATGAGGCTGGTGTGCATGGCTAGTCAGCTGTTGGTAATGAATGCTTTTCCACTCGCAGGCAGGCAGCCTGCTCCAGCAGGGATTCAGATGCCAAAAAATGGAGCTGTGTGGGGCTTTTAGACAGATAGAGAGTATCTGAGAAGGAGGCAGGATACCTGTCTGATGCTGGGAACACCTAATGGATTTCCTTTTTGAGCTGGAAAAAGCCATTTTCAGACAGAATCTGCTCTGGCTTGGCGAAATGGACGGGCTACGATTACTTTCAGCACTTTATATTTTGAGGTATCTGTAGGATTTCAGGCAAGGATGATTGGTAAGTATATGTACTGTAAATGCATATGTATGTAGTTGAAGGTATATGTATATATAATACGCGTGTTTACAGAGTATGTCTACTTGTGCATAGGGCTGGTTTTCCAATGTTACTACATATTACAACATAGTAAATGTATGCAAAATCAAATCAATTAATCAAATTCATGTTAATATCAATTAACTTTCATCCACTTATGCTACATCAGGAAAAATAAAACTCAACTTATAGTGCTAATATTGTTTTGAATTACAACGTGCTTAAAAACATTAAAGCCACTATGTGATGTGTTGAAGGTTCGTGTGATTATAGCCTCTCCTAAATTATTCTAATGGCCTAGATCTCCATTTATTTATATATTTTTTTGCCACCTGAGGGCAGCGCAAGTGATGAGACTGAATCAAAACAGTGAAGTTGCCATAAAACCAAAACAATGAGATGAAAGATGTAAAAATGCTCCATTAAACTGAGGGGAACTGCAGAGTCGGGTAATAATTCTCAATTCCTTTACACGTAGTAATTTGATCCATTGTTAATATAAAATATTGATTGGAGCAGCTTTAGACACACAAACTAATATTGTACTATATACTAATCTTGTAATCTTTAATGTTTCAGTTTTGTTAACATTTGTATGTGATTATAACATCTCTCAAATTACTCTGATATCTTAAATTTGTATTTATAGAAAAATGAGACAATCCCGGTGATTATAATACTACCACTGGGGGGCGCCAAAGACAAGAAATGTTCAAATTCTTCACATAGTGAAGTTTTTAACAGGAGCGTTTTAAAAAACAATAACAATTCTACTGGAAGTCAGTAATATTGAATTATTTCCCAGCCCTGAGTGCACTCCCAGAATGTTTTGCTTTCGCCCGACTGTGGCAGTTTATTCCTCTCATCTCCTGTCGACTCTGTGTGTTCCCACAGCCTCAGCACACCAACGTCTGCTTCTGGTACCTCCCTCCTGGGATCCGCTACATGGAGGACAAGGAGGAGAGAAAGAAACACTTGCACAAGGTGGGTGAGCGGAGATAAGAAGCCTGACTATAGTATCTACCAAAAACACCTTCCACTGCACTTCTCCGTTTGCCCTGCAAGCCTGTCATTCCTATCCAGCTTGACCATCACGTGTCCCCCTCATTAGGGACAACACGGACGTCCACTTATACTCAGGATTAAAAAAAATAAATACTTTGCCATGCACATGAGGTATACTAAACTGTGACAGTCTTAAAATAGGATACGCTGTCACAGAGGAAGGGTATCACAGGCCAGACTTAGAGGGAGTGAGGCTATTCCGTTAGCTAAAGTGGAGGCCATTCAGAGGATCCCACAGCAGCAGGGGCCTACTAATTGACAATTAGGACAAACAGATGGTGTACGTGCCCGCCATACAAAGAGCTCTCTCCTCTCTCTCTTTTTCTCTGCGAAACCATGCAGCATAAATCATTGCCATGTTTGTCATAGAGCATCATATAGAGAGATTTCCTTTTGTTTTCCAAAGTTTGATTGAAAAAACGCCGCGGCTATGCCTCAGTGTTTGGCCGGCTCGCTCTTTTCCACAGACTCTGGCGCTAAGACTGAGGGATGATGTAATGTCGCCCGATTAGCTCATTGAGGAAAAGGTCCGAACTGAAGGAGCTCTCCGCAGTTTCCACTTGCCCTATAATGAATACTCCTAAAGGACAAGGATAACTGGAAAGTTGTCAAAAGACTGATCTGACTTTGATTATTTTACAGAAAGTGCAGGCCTGCCAACTGCAGCGGGACACCTGCAGGAGATTTAGAAGGAATGACTGATTATGTGATGACAACTACAGTACTAGCCTCAGCACTGCAGCCTCTATATACTGTATACACCACTAACTACTCCAGCAGACTAAAATCTAACAACTGACACTGAAACCAACTGCGGTTGCTTGAGGAGTTAGTAGAGTTTTAAAAGTCTCTATTAAATTTTTCAAATTAATACCCCCAGATTTATTAAAATTCTTGCTAGATTATGCCGGACCTCGAGGATACTGTGTATGAGTCACGGTTAACTTAAGCCCTTAAGCTGTAGCTGCAGAAAACTGTCACTATGTGATCCTATAATATTCACAAAAAGGACAAGCACTAGCCCTAAAATTATACTTTTTTTAAACTGTTTTTCCTCAGTAAAATACCTTAATATGTTGGTGTGAGTTTCAAACTTGTAATTGAATCTGCCACGGCTCATCACAGCACAGAATCCACAGCAGCATCACGACTCAGCACTCAGCACAAATTAAATGTCACCGCTTTGCTCTCGGAGATAACCTCTCATCTTGGCAGCAGCAGTCAGGGTGCTGGTGTCACATTTAGCTGTCAGACCGGTGGGAGATAATGGACTACATGGACCAGGATCAGAGCAGTCTGGGGAGAAAATGTGACTTGTTTAGTTGCTGGAAAAGCGAACAAAAAGGGAAACACACAGACACACAGTCCAAAACTATAACTGCACAATGTTTAGAAAGAAAAACAAATTAAAATGGCATTTAACAAGTCGAGAAAGCAGACTTCCTCACTCTGACTCACACATATGTGGTCATGTGATCACACCTCCAGTTCATTTTCTTTGGTTTACCGCAGAGGGAAAAGGACTCATTTTACTCTGTTTTTTTTTAATAGATTTGGTTCATTTAGATTCACACGGCTCATTTCCAGCTGATCCAGTGTTTGTAACCTGCTTGCTTCCTATGTCAACTTCAACTATAACCACCAAACTTTGCACTTTGTGTGTACTTTGTTCAAACTGTATTTTTATTGCAGACAGCAGATTGTTTGAAAGAGGACTGACTCTCAACATTTTCAGACTTTTTAAATCAATTAATTAGTGCCAACAGAGTTCAAACTGCATTATTCTCACCTATGAGGGGTTTATTCATGAGAAAACGAATGAGTAAACAACATGAAGCAGTAACCGGTCAGTAGGCAAGACGTCTGAGTGTGCAAGGATGGATTTCAGAGCAATCTAGGGACAGATTTAAAGGAAGAGTTTGACATTTTGAGAAATATGCTTATTTGCTTTCTTGCTGAGAGTTAGATGAGAAGATTGATACCACTCTCATATCTGTCCGTTATATAATAAGATGGAGTAAGCAGCTGGTTAGCTTAGCTTAGTATGAAGGCAAGGCAACTTTATTTGTATAGCACATTTCATACACCAGGGCAATTCAATGTGCTTTACAGGGTAAAAAGATTTACAGTATGAAGGTGCAAAAGTACAGGCAAGCGATACAAAAGATATATGATTTAAAAGTAAACGTAAAAATAAAAAGATAAAAGAACAAATACTCCCACATTTAGATTTACAATTAAATTAAATTAAAAACAATTAAAATAAAAAAGATACCTTTTTAGCCATTACTGGGTGGAGTGGTCAGTGTAAAATAGTTTTGAGTTTTGACTTAAAAGTGATCAGCGTCGGGGCTTGTCTAACACTGGAAACAGGAGGATTTTTCACCTATCAGCACCTCTAAAGCCAAAATGTCAAAATATTGCTTTAAGTCCACAGGTACAGGTGTATAAGAATAGTTTTTTTTAGTGCCTGCGATCAGTTCTCAAAGCCAAAACTGGGTTGCACGACTTCAGAGGTAGCAAGAAAAGTCTCAAATCTAGAGACACAGCTCCGCCTTGGCTGATCAGAACATCTGTTATGCTCACAATTCGGACTCGTTTGCGCTCGCTTAGTAGTTTTAACGTTAAGAATGCCATACTCATCAGCCCAAATGAACCAAACCAGTGGAATGATAGAAATCGTCTCCAGAGTTTAAATACAGTACATGACTTTCTCCTTAATTCATGCTGTGCTTACTGGATCTTTCAGGTGGCCCCAGTGATAAAGGCCAGGATGATGGAGTACGGGACAACCATGGTCAGCTACCAACCACAAGGGGACAAGGTCAACTTTTTCCGCATGGTGATCTCAAATCCCGCTGCTACCTTCGAGGACATCGACTTTCTTATTGAGGAGATTGAACGCCTCGGCCAAGATCTATAAGACTCATCTCACCGAACCCTCCTGTACTTTCCCCCCTTGACGGATGAATTGTTTGTCGTGAATGTACTGGTAAACTTTTTCTTTTCTCTCTCTTTCCTCCAAAGTCACATATTTAAGAGTATATTTGAGGAAAAAAAAGCAGATATATCCATATATTATGTATTGTAGCTTTGCCGTGGACTAACTTGGTCCAAAGCTATGTAAAAGTGCTTCTGTCTGCCTTTCCTGTAGTGTAGTAGATCCCAGAGTAGTGTAAGTAATGTAACTTTATATGTACTTTTTGTGATATGAAATGCTTGTGCAATAGGTGGATGAGGAAGAGTTTATTTTTTGAATCATTTCTCATTTGCTGAGTATGTTGTTAAGTGCCAAACGTGGTTGTGTTCTATTGTAACTTTACATTTTAAACTTCTGGTTTAAAACAAACAAACAAAAAAAAAGCACTTCACCTTACCTCAGCTTAATCAACTGCCTTTACATCTGCACATAGTACTTCGAGCAGTGATTTTGGACAATATTCTCCTGACTGGTGATGTACAGCAGTACCAGCACATGTTAAATAAGTATCCCAACCAGAAGAGGCCATCATAGGGATTTGGAAATAGGTACAAAAGACAAAGAAAAAGGAAAAGATTTCATCGAAATTACACAACAGCAAAGTCAAACGATTTATGAAGGCATGTCGGTCCATCATGCATAACCTCGGCCTCAGTTTGGTCTGCAGCTTATGATGCTAATTTAATATTGTTGCTTATTGCTTCAGACACTTTCTACTCTTTTTACACACACTTCTCTCTAGTGTATTTAAGGTGGTAAAGGCTTGTTAAACCCGTTTAGTTTGATGTCACCAGCTTACATGCACATATATCAAAATGGGCACCATTTCCAACCAGGCTGTATATTTAGCTGTGCTGAGTGTGCTTTACGTGTTATAATGATGAACTAACATGAGAATAATCAAAACTTCAGAGGTAACATAAGGTTATAATCCTTAAGATTTTCTTTATTTCAAACCCAATTTTTGCTATACATACATTATACAAAGTATTTGGAGTTTTTAATTGCATTTCTTTATTTTTAATTGTTAGTGGCGGAGTCCTTTACACACCACAATTCAAATTGTGTACCCACGCATAAGGAATTCAGCAGAAACAGTGCATAAAATTTTTATTTTTCAAATTTTATTTGACCTAATGGACCAAATTCTAATAATACAAAGCATCATGTCGGAGTGTTTGTGGCAAAATTAAGTAATTGTCTTGTTTTCTTGTTTTATGGGAAGCAAGGCCAGATTACCAACTGGGCAAAGTGGGGCCCTAGACCCCGAGGGGCCACCAAAGCCCTGAGTTCACTGCATGTCCACTGGTTTTGGTTATTTCATTAATTGCAAATTTGCCGCACTAAAGAACAATATCAACGGGTGCTGCATTGTTAGCTAATCCTGTGGCCATGTCTTTTAAAGGGACCCTAAATCAAAGTCTAGTAGAAAGACTTTAATTATTTTACTTCATATTGTGCTCACATGATGCGTAGTCCTAATAAAGTTGTATTTAATCAAGTTGCCACACACAAACAAACACTAATTAAGTATTTTTCCAGCATAGTACTGGTTGCACTTAATGGCAACAGGGTGTATTTGCATCGCACCAGCCGTGATGGAAATGCTTTTTGGGCCAGTGGGCATCACATGACCTGCAGTACCGAATGTGGCCACTACTCCAAAATCCCCTCGAAGCCCAGCTTTGTTCCTGGCGGTCTGGTCATTTCGAATAGAAATCTGGGACCTGTATTATTACACTTGCTGTTATCACCAGTAAACACAAGTGTCTCCAACCCAACCAGGACTAACATTTTAAGGATTATAACTTTAAAGATGTAAACCTCCCATCTACAGTACCATAACGAGAGAGGATGTTTGTCAGTGGTGTTTTCGGATGAGCACTTAATGAAAGATCGAGGATCTTAAGAAACTGGGAACGGGGCAATAATGTTGTTTTGTCTGAATATAGGAACTTCCCCAGATTTGCAGCTACTGTATACCTGACATCACTTGCACTAAACCATCGGGGGAGGAGGAGCATCCTTTAGCACTGCAGCTGAGATTTCTTCTTTATTCATTCACAAGCAATATTCGAGTATGGGTCCAATCTGTATACCCTGCAAAAATATCAAAAGAAACAGTGAATTCAAGTGTATAATAGTTAATGATAATCAAGTTTCCTACTACGCGCAGTAGTTAGCGAAGAAAATGAACTTAAAAACATGCTTACTGTAGGAAGTGAACCCTGATTTAACAAGCAGCGGTTCTGTAGCATTTTCATTAGAACAAGTTAGAAAAGCACAATTTGCTCAACATGGTCGGTCAGTGTACAATCACTTTTGATCATAGATTGTAAATAGTATTTCAAGATGTCCTAAGTACATATCTTTGTGTATACATATGTGTATATAAGACATATAACCAGAGACTATTTGTGAGGTAAAGTTATTCATATTTTCTCTATCTCCAATATAGATTACCTGTATTTTCATCCTGTTAGTCCAAAAGGCTTTTCTCCTGTGTGTGTGTGTGTGTGTGTGTGTGTGTGTGTGTGTGTGTGTGTGTATATGTCAGATACTTGACTTGGTTTGTGACTCTTCTAGCTATTTCAAAGAAAACGTGTTTCAGGACTGGCTTTAAAGAAACGGACAGACTTCACCTTGAAATACTTGCGAGTCTTGCTCGGAGACTCTGGTGTTTGGGTTTCAAATGAATATGCAAAGCCATTTTGACTCTGAAGCACTGTGTTTTTTGTGCACAAGTGATACTTGACAGTACGTGCCGATGTGTTTGTAACTGTGTTGCCTTAGTATAAATTTGCCAGTATTGTCTAGTTTTCCTCCAAAGGGGAGGTTGTGCACTTTAGAGTATACACATGACCTAATTACGTACAATGTCCAATGGTTGTTCATAAGTTGATGTTAAAAAAAAAAAAAAATTACTCAAAAATGTAACTTAAGCTCTTTGGTCTGAATGTGTCATGGATCAAGGGTCTGTTGGAAATGAAAGCATTTCATTTATTTATTTATTTTTTGCAGTTTGTAGATATTATAAGCTGTCTTACATCCCTGCCGAGAGTCCCCTAGAGTTTAAAATACTTTTTAGGTTTAATGCTCCTAATTCTGTTCATTTCCCAGATACATTTGGCGTACACACTGTGACACAGACAACATCAGATTTATTACAAAGGAATCTCACTGTGGTAGTCTTCGGAAAGCCAGACATTTTGTTTCTCTTGCTGCTGCTGCTAGACCTGCTTCCTTTGCACGTGCATGCGATGCCTTGCCTATCCAGCTTGTTTGATATACAGTCTCCTATATACCTATTTCTATATATATACATATATATACATATATACAGTATGTGTAGCTCCTGTAATTAGCTTTAGTGTCTGATGTATAGCTTAGCCTGCAGAATAGTGCACTGTCGCTCTAGCCTTTACATGTGATCTCTGTGTCTTGGGCTTCCTGTAAAGTTTCTCCGTGCTGCAAGCATGCTAACCTCGCCTAGCATTGTATTCCTCTATCCGCGCTTGATCTATCTCTATCCTCTGTCTTTCTCTTCTGCTTGAAGACTGTCGCAGCTCAGACCGTAGAGTATTATATCTATATGTGTAGTCCCTCAGCATGTCTCTCTGAAAGCTCTTCTCCGCTCTGCACCTGTACGACCTTTTTCTCTCTTTCTCTTCCGCTTTCGGCCCTCTGGTAGCAGTGACAATGTATCCTCGCGCTTTCCTCTAACGTCTCTTGGCTACCCGCTGTCGTTCTGTTTGTGTGTCTGAGACGATGTGTTGACTCGTGTCATGGTGCCATGACGTCACTGTTTCTGATTTTGTTCCACCACGGCCCTTGACTCTACGGGATGTACGAGAAACAGAATTAACAGGATTCAGATTTGATTGTCCAAATACTTGTCCAGTGCAAGTGTTGTTAGCCTTTAACACAGAAGTATAGAAAAAAAATATAAATATGTACCCTGGTTTCTTGCTTACAGGAAATATTGTTTGTTTATGAGAACAATTAAAATCCCTAGTACTCAGAGTGCAGTTCATTTACGCTGAATATGGTGCAATTTTGAATCATATATTCTGCAAACTGCTGTGCTAGCTTCTCTAAAACATTCATTTGTCCTGAACTATATGTTACTATTGGGAAAATAGAAATAAATATTGTCAAAACAAACATTATTGGAATCCTCTTTCTTCTTCTTTTATCCCTTTGCATACACACAGTACCATTTTCCAAGCTAACTTTGTTGTGCTTCATACCGCAGGCCAAAAGCACAGTGTTACGTGAACAGGAGAGTTGAAATTGTTACATAAACTGGTGAGAAAGTCCTTGAACAGCAAAGTGGAACATGAAAAGTGGCACTTTCACAGCACTACTAGGTGTGGATGTATCAGCGGTGCCAGTACAGCATTGGTCATGTTTATGTAATCTTTTTCTGACCTCTAAGATCATTGTTTTAGTGCCTCTCGAATTATAAAATGAAGCTAATCACAAAGCCGCACATTAGCATAGAGAGAGGGTTTGTAATCATTGCCTACAGCAAGGTTTCTGTGTCCAAACTGGACTCAAAAAAATGAAGCACTTGTATAATTACATGCAACTGCAAAACTAGTACCTTTATGGTATCTTTATGAAGTTTATAATGTTAGACTTTATTACCTTAAACACAAGTACTGATTATGTAAAATGTAGGAAGCAAGCAATACTGCACATTTCATGTCAGGCGAAATAACAATGTGCTTCATAGAAAAGTAAAGAGCATTAATTAAACAGGTATACAGAGATACTAACAAGCAGTCAACAGCCAAAGCAGATTAAAACACAC
Source organism: Macquaria ambigua (assembly GCA_008360985.2). Lineage (NCBI taxonomy): Eukaryota > Metazoa > Chordata > Actinopteri > Centrarchiformes > Percichthyidae > Macquaria > Macquaria ambigua. The sequence continues at coordinate 1,232,367 of VMKM01000009.1, read as the reverse complement.
AAAACTTATCAAACATGCATGAGAAAAGAGATCTCATCATGTATTCCAATACAACACCAAAATATCAAAATAATGATGTAATAATATAAGCATCACAGCTTCTTGTGCCACTAACATCACTGGCAGGTTACTGATGTCTCTCTAGGTGGCACTGCCGTCCCACAATTTAGTCATGAGGGAGCAACAGGAAGTGCATTTTTTTTTAACTGTACTGCAAATGTGGCTGGAATTTTTGGCAAATAAAAATGACTTTCCGTTTATTGTCTCAAGGAGCTGTTATTTTTACATTTTCCTCTCAATCATTTCTGATTACAACATCCTTTCATGTCCAAACTAGAGAAGAAAAGATGAAGAAAAAAAAAAAGAAAGACATTCCCAAACTATGTGAAAGGTTCCCAGATGGTTTGCCTCATCTTTCCCTCTCATACACAGACACACATACAGTAGATAAAGAGGAAAGTACCACATGGGAATAATCGCTGTCTCTCCGACAAAGACTCGACCCGCAACCAGACAGGGAATCACCGTATTTATTTAAGTGACATAAAGGCCCAGATAACCCAGTGAGATATATATGTATGTTTTGAAGAAAACATCTGGGGAGCACACTATCAGCTGGCTCTGAATGAAGGCGCTCAGAGGAAACGGATGGTTTTAACATTACAAATATGACATGTAATCATTCAGTTATAGTTAACTGTTTCCACACAGCAGTTTGTGTGGTTTTGCAGGATGAGGTCCAAGATAGTTCAGTGCAATCTCCACCACCTGATCGATCGACAGCAGGAGAAAACAGGTTATTCTGCATCTTTGCAGCTTCAGACTTTAGTGTTTTCTCACTGCTGAGGATCCTGTAGACATGGTTTTAGCATGTAATCTGGTTGACAACTGTACCTAATGTTCTTCCTGTATAGCTATACTGTTGATAGGTTGTGGCTACCATATTACAATGTGTTACTGTGTTCCTCTACCACGGCTAAATGGATATTTACACATGTAGGTATATGTTTTTTTTACATATACAAGTCCTCTTTTGTTGGCTTAGTTGCAAAATGGGTGAGATGAGTCCTGGATAGTTCTGACTAAATCTGTGCTAAAGGGCTCTAGAGGCTGCAATGCTAATCAAATTCCACAATATGAAACAGTTGGAGGGATGAGCAATATGCTTGGTGATATTGTACATAAAGTTTGTCCTGATGGCGGCACATAAGGAAATGTTTATCCCCTTGGAAGCATGAATGTGTCAAGCAAATCTAATGGCAATCTGCCTGTTAGATTACGATATAGCTGAAGCTGATGCAGTCAAATAAAACAGTCCTGCAGTAAATCCTTCCTTCACGAAGGTTCATAATGTTCAGTTTTTTGTTGAAACTGTTTTAGAGGTGTGTTGATTCATTTATGGTCATTTTGCATGCTGTAGTTTGTCGAGCCGTTGAATTGTATTGCATCATGCAGAGAATATTAAGTTTACCCTTAATTATATAAATGGGGTTGAGGGTGGTTCATCTTCTGGGGTGCGAGTAGAAATGATGCTGGAACTTGAGGAAAGGCCAGAGGGGTTACTAGAAACATTAGGATTCTTCCTCTGGGGAGAATGAATATTCAACAAATTTCCAATTTTTTTTCTCTCAATTTCTCAAATTTATTTTAATACCTTTGTGTACAAATTTGGGTGGTGCTACAGGACCGCACATGCAGTATCCAAAATGGAAAGGGGTTCATCCTCTGCATGGATGTGTTCCATGAGTTTCAATGCAATCTGCCCCATTAACATTTTGATATTTCTTATGAAAAAGTAGAGATTCTGGCCTGATGGTGGCGCTAGAGGAAAGATCTGGGGTCTCACCAAAATACAAAAAGGAGTCATCTTTTGGGGATCATGACAATCCACGCCAGTTTCATCTAAATTCAGCCGGTAGTTTTCAAGATCCCAGAAATGTTCAAAAGCCAAGTTACAATGTGCTTCACACAAGGTAGGAAATTGATTATATTTTATAATAAAATAGATACAACCAATTCTAGTAATATAAAATAAAAGAAATATGAAACACAAGTAAAATCAAAAAGTAAAATCTAATACCTATCTCATCGGTAAATGTCAACGTTTTTCTGGACTGAAGTTTTGAAAAGACCAACATCAGGCCTCGCTGCTAGCAAGGCAAAAATCACAGGTAAGTATTTAGAAACAGACTGTAGTTGAACATGAACTGGTGAAGCTAATGAACCACAGACTTTGGAGGGAAACATAGCTAACTTAGCTATCTGCAAAAGAGGAACTCTGGTCAAAACAAAGATAAAAGATAAATGGCAATGATCTTGGAAGATCGGCAAGGTAGCTATGGTGATTTTAACCCCACTAAAGTCTTTTAGGTTGTATATGAGCTGTACAAAAAAAACACATTTAGGACATAACACACAAATATACAGTATGCGCATGCACACATGAAGTCCTTATGTGAGTTATCCTCCCTTACAGCCCGCATGGGGAGTTTTACGATCCACTGTTCCTGCTGCTGAGACAAAATGACTTGTCAGCTCATCCTCCATTAATTATCATCAAGGAATTACCTATATGTACTCTTGACATCACATTTTGGATTCTGGTGTCATGAGACCTAATTAATTTCAATCAACCTTGACACGCTGCCTCTGCAGACTCTGCTGCTGTTATCGTCCTGACAGGCAACTTCCACAGAGTGTAAAATAGTTTTCATCACTGCCTTTAACTCAGAGAATAATAAGAATAATGACTAAATGACCAGGTCTGAAATTTCTCAGAGATTCACCCCGCAAGGTTCCTTCCTCTCATTGATCAGAGACGTTCCCACGTGAGCAGTTTATCACCAGCGACACACGGATGATCTGCTCAGTGTTTGCGGCAACCCCCGACCGTGTGGAGCACATCACAGGCCCTGTAAAGCCCCAACACTCTAATCCTACATGTGATTACACAAAGAAGAGGAGAGCTGCTCTATCCAAACACACGGGTTGCAGAGAGGAGAACTGTAGCAAACATGTCATAAAGTTTAAGTCGAAGAAGTTACTCTTTTTTGTCAAACTTGGCGGTGATTTATGAGCGAACCAGCAGATGGTAAAATCGGGGTGGCTGGCTTGAGAGAGGCTCACCAAAGCATTTTGACAGAAAGGCCAAAAGGATTCTCATGCTTCTATAAACGACTGAAGTCTTTCCTGAAAACAGACCGTGTGTATGCACGTGCAGGGCGGCTAAGCCAAGCCAGATGTTGGTGTCTGCTGCAATTGGTGGCGTTCATCTCGCAGTCCTCTGAGCCGTACGATGCCTGAACTCTGCCTCTGCCCTAATGTCAACCCAGAAGCTGGTAGGTCATCCGTTAGGGTTTGGTTTCACTCTGACACTGCTCAGCTAACACATGAAAGCCTGGTCACCTTAGGGGAGAGGCCGCACGCTTGGTTGACACCAGAAGAAGTTGCAAAGACACATTTTCTTACCCCCTCATGTTGTGTTATTTATCACCTGTCCAGCCAGGAGTTTGCCACTTAGTGAGGATTTGTTGGTTTGGAGGTCAAAAGACGTCTAAGGCGTCTAAGTTTAAAGCTGCTCCAATCAATATTTTTAAATTTACAATGGATCAAATGACTACATGTAATGTGAAAGGGGTCGCTTGTAGTGAGCGTTTCAGTGTGTCTCAGCTCATTGTTTTGGTTTTATGGCCCATAACTTCACGGTATTGATTAATTCTCACCGCTCTCATAGCGCCATCGCCATATCAGCTTTATAAGGTGATAGTATGTCTGTGTTGTGGTTACAGCTTGTTGCGCTGCTCCCAGGTGGCCCCCCCAAAAATCAGGTCGGGATAGTTCCAGTTTATTACAACTTAGGTCTTATTTTCATAGGTTTGGTTATTATTTGAATCGGCACAATGAATCAAGTTAACTGCTCAGATGTGGGAAAACTGCGACTTTGCTAAAACAAGTCTAACAAGGCAAGAACCACAGTCAGTCTGACAATCAATCAATTAAACAAACTTCCAGGTTATTCCAACTTAATTAAAATAAACAATGACGTTGATGGGCAAATCTATTTCTAACATCCATCAAAGTTTACTCCTGGTTCAGTTTTGACCTGCTGTTCTTGACGCAACTGTGCATGCACTCAGTTTTCATGCACAGTGGGGAATAATTATAATAATCAGGTGCGCTCACTTTTGGTTTTAGCTCCTAAAAAGGACTGAAAACAATCCGGCTAAAGTGTTTACAACCTGTCTGATTGTGTTTTTAAAATTCTCAGGTGAAGGTAACTACAGGTGAAGGTAAGGGAAAGATTATGCAAATAAACTATGGTTAAGATATTGTTAGCACTAGTTGCAAAACTTACTTGCAGATCTGTCAGCACATAAAGGCCACAGTCCTTCCTGCACTAACACTGAACGTTGGCATTGGACGTCTTGAGGTGCGTAATCGCCCAATATGATGTAATTCTTAGGGATAGTGGGTTGTTTTTTTTTTTTTGCCACATTTGACTAAGTAATAGAAATGTTCCCATGTTCCCAGATCTTAGCAATTATTTTAGCGGGTATGATGCTAACATGACCAAAAGAAATGATGACCAGAACTACAAAAACAAGACCAAAGGTATTGGAATTGGAATAGGAATAGTGCTGGGCTTAAAAACGTTTTCTTTTAAACCAAATTTAGTCTAGTTATAAGATAAGATGCAGATCACCATATCCATGCTTGCCTGGTTACATCCGCTTCAAAAATATAAATGCTGGACTATTACACTTTTACTGAAGACAACTCAAGCCAAAGATACTCTGTTGAGGCCACTTCGTTAGTCAAAGTCAGTCGTAGTCATTAGCTTCTCTGACCTCGCTGTGCACCCTGCCTGCTACCTAAGCATACACTACGTTCTGTTGCAAAGCACTACACACTCACACACACACACACACACACACCACTCCGCTCAACTTATTGTGGTATATGCAGAGTCATTTGTATGGATGCATTCAGTGAGATAGTTAATCTGTAAGCGCCTGCCGGAGAAAGCAATTAACCTCAGGGACCACCGGGGAGTTGATATGAGTGAGAGAGCATCTCTCCGCCATTTAAATATACACCAGAGGGACTCACTCGCTCACATTCAGCCAACCTATTATTCATCATCAGCGCTTTAAACGGCCTCTTCATGAAGACAGCAAGACAGGCCTTACTCCCTTTTACATATATATATATAGATACACGCACACACACACACACAGGTATTTATTTCCACACCCAGACTGACTGATCCCCATGGCTCTCTCTGGAGTTTCGGATTGCCCTTGACGCAGAAATGATTAAGGTCAGCTAAAGAACAAGAAAATTAAATGCTGCATTCCTGGTGATCAGGGAATTTACCAGACACTGGAGGGAACTATGCGGAGCCCTTGCCAAGTCTGGAAAAGCTAGATACAGCATGTCCAGCATGATTATTTTTAATGCCAGTGTAGGTTTCGACTGGCCAAAATATCCTATAGAAAGCAAGTCCTGCTTTAAGATGAAAGGAATATAGCATTTCTTTGATAGACTTTTCCCCTGTTCAATGATATAGAAAATCTCAGGAATTTAAAGAGTCTGGCGGTCAACTTTTTTCTGTTTGTCAGGCCGAGAAACTTTTCACAGGCTGTTCAATATGAATCCCACTTTGTGTTTGTGGCTACTGACCTGCCAGCCCATTCCCTCATGCATCAGTTACCCCTCTAATGAGGAGAAAAACACCGGCACAGATGGACGGAGGAGGGGAGGAGATTGCGACAAAGGGGAGGGTGATGGAGAATTCGTGATGAAATGAAGACTGAGAGAGATATGATGCAGTAGTTTTGCACTTAAGCCCAGACACATCTGAGTCAGTCACACATTGGACCTTTAGTTAACAGTTTTAGGTGACGCCTCTCTTTCAACTCCAAAGAGACGTTTCAAAAGCTCTCAGAGCAGACGTCATCTGGAATCTCACCAGCTGAATGATGTAGCCTCGTGCTTTTGACTCGAACACAAAATCTCTTAAATTCAGGCACAAATGACACCATTGAGTTTCCTGTCTAAAGGACCTGATGTCATCGAACTAGTTCATGCACATGGTTTAAAGTTTTTGGCATAACAGCGAAACAGAAAACGGAAAACTTTGTTTTAAATAAGGCCAGACCTATAAACAATTTTATCAAGTCAGCGATTGTTGGCCTTATATAACAAGCTAAAAGCACAAAAATTGGTACCAAACTAACATAATTTTGTACAGTGCATAAGTGGTTTTCAGGGGCATATTGTAATGTTGTAATGTAAAATTGTATTGTCTTCCAGAATTAATACGTTTCATTAGGCTGTTTAGTGTGATAAATTCTCAGGACGACATCATTGCAAACTTTCTTTCTTTCACACCCCATAAATCTAGCATCGAGTACCACTGCAACACTGTGTGGAGGACTGCAGCATCAAACCTGACCACATGGTCTAAACATTTCCCTGCAGACAAGAGGCCTTGGCTCTTACAGTAACATCCGCTTCTGATTAAAGCAAGCCTGTCTCCGGCTCTGTCCTTTTTAAGTCAACATCGGAGCAGACTGGGGCCAGGTTTGGGTTAGGAGGGTGTTCACCTCGACCACAAATGACTGCGACTGATGTGTCTATTAACATGACACCACGTTGCATTTTTTGAGCACATACGAACAAATGATGCAGATACGCGTTTAGAGTATCAGTATTAAGTTACGTAAAGGAGTAATATTAGACATGTTGGATAGTTTAGTTGTGGAAACAGTTGTGCTTTTGGAATCATCTGAGATTTCTGTTGTGTTGAAGTAACTTCCTCATTGCATGCCATTGACTGAAACCCAAACACAAAAACCCTCAGAAAGCAAATAAACTCACAACAGATGCACTGCGGTGATGAATGATGTCTTTCTGTTTTGCCGCAGATACACTGGCATGCAAGTCTGCAGCCCGTCAAACTGCATGGCACTTTTTTGTGTTTTTACATGACAACACTTTTGAATTGAATTTCTGAATTCTGGTTGATTAATTTATGTTGACTGAGGCCGTCTGATCTGTGCCAAACTTTGGTTAACTCTTTGTTGGTTTTGTGTGTACGTATGTGGAAGATGAATGTGTATGTTACCCTGCATGATAAAGTGTGGAATCATACGCACCTCATTTAAAGCAGCTATAATCTATATTTTTATATAAACAATGGACACAACTACTTGTACGTGAAAGGGGTCGCTCATAGTGATGAACCCACGGAGAATGATCACCTGACGGCAGTTCTCCTCAGCTCTACGGAGCTTTATAGCGACTTTCAGCTCATTGTTGCGGTGTTCTGGCCCGCAACTTCACTATCTGGGTTGGAAAAAGCTCTAAAAACTGACCGTATGCTACCTGCCCAGTACGGAACAGCAGATAGACACAGTTAGCGACAAGCTTTTGAACCTAGTGGAGCATTTAGCAGCTTAAGAGCCAGATATTTCCTTGAAGTTGAGTTGAAACAGAGCTGAAAAGAGAGTGAATATTGGACTTAAATTCAACAGGAGGCCAGAAACATGACTCCAAATGCTAATTTTGCTCTGTGTCTGCTAAATAGGTAGCATTTTGCTAACAAGTTAATAGGTGATAATGTGTTCACAGCTTTTTCCACTGCCTCCAAGGGACAAAACAAACAGTCATTGTGGTGCTTAAATGATCTGTAAGCTCATTTTGCTCATTTCTTTCACTAAAATTGGTTAAAGCTGCATTAATTGAAACACACTACCCCATTATGACGTTATATAGGCTAATGTGTTGGCAATATTACACATCCAGCAGGCACACAGCAACATTAGCCTTTATTTGTAGTCAGGTCAACGTTTTGATATTGTTGTGGGCGAATTTACGGCTTTTTTCTTCGTGCAGTGTGAGTTCATTACTGATCAATGACCTTGATTTGTGTAGTGTGCAGATTGCTTGTCTCTGTGGATGACGTGTGTGCTGAATGTGGTCTATGGACTGAGGTGTGGGGTGTTACTGAACTGTTGGTGGTCACAAAAAGTGGTTAAAAAAGTAGCTAAACTTCATCTTTCAGTGACTGGGTGCCGCCATGATGGATCTCACCTCTGTGTATTAGGTCTCACAACAATCAGTCTGGAGTCGTGTTTCTTGCCACCTGATGAAAGTAAGCACACACTCGTCTTTTAGCTCTGGCTTCCACCCATTCCAGGAGAAAATATCTGGCTCTCTGCAATAGCTGCTAGACGTTTGGCTTTGCAGCTTCACCAGCTAATCGCTAACTTTGTCTGTCTGCCAGTTGCTGCTAGGCGGGTAGCATAAAGTGAGCTCATCAGAGCTTTTTTTTGCTGGAAAAAGCTGCCGGCTGCTGGATGATGAGAGTGGAATTTGTCGGTCGTACAACCAAAATAAAAATAAAAGAGGCTAATTAAAAGGCTAAGTAAAGGCTAAGAGGCTAACTTTGTTGAGCTAAGGGGAACTACAAAGCTGGGTGGTAACTCTCGGTGGCTTTGTCGCCACAAGCGAGCCCTTTCACATTACATGTCATTTGATCTGTTGTTAATCTAGAAAATATTTATTAGAGGAGCTTTAAAGACAAAGTTTTCAATACAGACACCCCTCTGCTCAGTTTTTTTTCTCTTTCCTGCTCTGTTTCTCTGTCCCCGTTTCTCTCTCTGATGTCTCTGAAGCTCTGCAAGTGCTGTGGGTCTCATTTGATCTACAGCGTCAGACATCTGGAGCGCTGCTCCACTGAAACACCTGTTTTCAATTCAGGCAACTGACAGAAACATTTGATTGTTTCTCACAAGCAGACCGTTTTTTTTTTCCTTCTCTCCCTCTCTCTCATTGACTCACAGGCTATTTGTTATGTTTAAGCCAAAGAACAGCTCTCCTATAGGTAATAGATGGAAGAATAATTTGAACTTGATTAAGACCAATTGAGAGGAAAATACAGTGTATGATTTTCCAGGTATTATGTCTGTAATTTTGGCACCTTAGCTGCTGAATAAGGTTGCTTTTTAAATAGGTTCAGTATGTTTGAGATTAAATGGAATGAGTAACGTCTGAATGTTAAACTTTTACCCTTTAACTTAATGGAAAATAATAGCTGCTCGCTTAAAATGTTGATTGTCATGATAGGTAAGTCCAATATAAAATCAATGTCAAGATATTGAAATTAAGGTCACGTGAGGGGTCAAATGATGTGGCTGGACAGGAATGCCTTAGGTGCATAATATCTTTCCTCGCTGATTGTTGTGGATTAACGATGAAAGTATTAGGTCCTGTTTTCTGCCATAAAGTTGACGTTTTTTGGAATAAAACCAACAGCTTAGCTTTTACAAGCTAGATTGAAATTTCTTTTCTGGCAAAAATATATGTACATTTTATTTGGTGTTGAAATGAGTTTGCATGCATTGACGTTCCACAAGACATGTGCAGGGAGCCCAACCAGAAAAAAACTAATCACTAAACATAACGGACTGAGAATAAAGCTGATGGATTTCAGCGGCGGCTTCGCTGCCAACTCCCTGAAACACTTAATTATGCCTAATTGTTTAGAGGACAGAACACACACAGAGGCAATTAGGAAGGATATGCATGGGCAACTCTTCACAGGGAAACAGCGTTTAGGCAAAAGAATAACAAAGCATGATGTTTGCACATTCCATAATACTATGTTAAACTATATGTGTGCAAATAAACGTATGATAGAGGCTATCACTGCATGTATTTGAATATCAACACTGCCTACTTAGTGCTTTATCATATACTTGACATATTTTTATATTTTTCTCATGTCTGACAAATATATGCATTCTATAGTGTAAATACAAAAGTCCTGTTTTATAAAAAGGAAAATAAATATCATCAAAAGCATCATCAAATACCAAAAACTCCTGCTTATTGAAAGTTTACTACATAGCATTTGTGTATAGCTCTTTCATGACAAACTCTTCAGAGCATTGAAGGAATAGTCTGACGTTTTGGAAAATGCATGTGTTCACTTAATGGCGAAGGGTTAGATGAGAAGATTGCTACCACTCTCATATTCGTACGGTAAATATGAAGCTACCAAGAGCTGCCGGTTAGCTTAGCTTAGCACAAAGACTGGAAACTGGGAGAAACGGCTAGCGTGTCTCTGTCCAATGGTTAGAAAATCCGTCAAGCAGCACCTCCTTTTTTGTGCCTCCTTGATTAATCCGTACAAAAACGACAATTCACCGTTTTAGAAGCTGTTATTTCTTGTTTCTTGGCTTTGAGCATTTGACAGGCAGCCAACTAGACTTGAGGAAATAACTCGTCTTGGCCAAGAAATAGTCCGGCACATAACCCCCTCGTTACACAGTTTTTGTACGGATTAAACAAACAAGATATAACATGTTAATTGTTGTGCTTTAGAGGTGCTGGTAGGTGGATTTTTTAACCTTTTGTTAGAGCCAGGCTAGCTATTTCCCCTTGCTTCCAGTCTTTGTGCTAAGCTAAGCTAACCAGCTGCTGAGAGTGGTACCAATTTAACTCTCCTCCAGAAAGCGAATAAGCTGATCTCCCAAAATGTCAAACTATAAATCCCTAACGATATAATACACAAAGGTTTGTTACATACAGTACGCAAGTTAAATATGTGCAGGAACGTAAGGATATACGTATTAAACGACTCACACACGTATGCAAAAGTAGGCATGCCAATGTCTGTGTACACACACACACACACACACACACACACAAACACACACATACATATATAAGCACCGCTGCACATGTACGTGCACACACTCATACACACTGTACACACACACACACACACACACACACACACACATTCCATGAAGAATTGGTCACTGCTCAACCAGCCGAAGTACTTCAAGCAAAAGCAGTACTTAAAGTTTGTAAATCATACCCAAAAGAGATTTCACAATAAAAGTCTAAACAGGTGACGTATTTAAAACAATAATATGACGAAATATGTGTAATAGATGAATAACATTGTTTTTCATCAACCAGTATTCTTCCTTAATTTGGTAAATTGTTGAATCTGCTCTGCAATTCAATATCGTGCAAAATATCGTCTTTTTTTTTCACAAAGTGTATTAATGACAAAGGCCTCATCCCTTCTTGGATCACACTGCAACCCAGAGGATTGAAATGTTAGTGCCGCCCTCATGTGTTATCTGGTTAACGCGTCCACGGATACAGTCCAGAGTAACATAGACAGCTGTTCCGTTCTGGACCTGAAATGACGCCCTCAGCCCAATACTGGCCCACACGCTCCCTTCAGGCATATATCCGGACACCTGCTGAGCCACAGGACCTGCCTGCCCGCCCTGACCCCCCATCCGCTGCAAAGTGAGTTTCACAATATTGCAAGAGTGTATCAGCTTCAGGTTAAGGGCTACGTTCGCCGTCCCTTTCTCGTGGAATATGAAGTTCTTCCGGCTGTTTGGCTCCCCTGAGCGGGCCAAATGAACCTGCGGCGTGTCCGGGCTGATCTGCTGGAATAACAGCGGTTTATTCCTGACAGCACCAAAGGGCAGACCAGTCCTGGACACAGTAGCAGTCAGAGTTGACGACACTGCTGAAGGAATCCAGATAAGGCTCAGCATACTGATCCCAGTGCTGTCCCCAAAGTAGCGGAGGTTGCACTGGGACGGAGATGTGATCTCGAAGCTAAGCGTGTCACTGCTGTCCACGCTCACAGCGCCAGAGAGGGTGATGGAGGTGTCCCTGTAGTTGACGCCCGTCTTGAAGGCTTGCATCGCCTCCTGACCAGTCCCGTTGCGGTTAGTGTAGGCAATCAGTGAGAAACCCTCTCGAATGCAGGTGTGGCCCATCGAGTAAAGCGCCTGTTGCAGGACGAACTTCACAACACCGCCTTCTGTGAAGCGCACACCGCGGTTGTCGTGGGTTAGAATGATCATATACGGGTCGGACACTGAGGTTATGCGGAAAGTTGGGCGGTAGCTGGTCTGGTAGTGCGCCAACAGGGACATCTGAGCCGTCATTGCGACAGCCCCGGTATCATGCGACAACCAGAGCAGGCTGAAGGCTGGAGTGGTGATATCGTAGACGTGAAGATCCTTGCTCTGGTTGCAGTGTTGATTTGGACTCTTCAGCAGCAGAGTGAAGGTGTGGTTAGGCTCCACCTCAACTCCACTGCTGACGCTGACACCCTGGAAGTACTTCCCATCCGGCTGTTCGATGCGAACGCCACTGAGGTCCTGACCCTCCTCCTCCTGGCTCCCATTGAGCCGCATTCCCACCTGAAGGAAGTTCCTGCAGCTGTGCTTTATCGCAAAGTTATGATCCAACCACACCAGGCCATGCTGCAGGAACGTCACCTGCCCTGCCTCGTTGGACAACAGATCAGTGCTCTCTTTGCCTCGGATGTTTAGTTGAAGCCCGGGGAAGATGTGGGTGCCAGAGGCGCGGGCAGGGGGAACTGCCACTTTGGCCCCCCAAGACTGGGAGAGCCGGCTCTCTGAAGGCTGGCCGCAGACAGAGTCACTGATTGCTGTGCAGGAAACAGCGACAGACTCTCCATCACAGTCTGAGCAGGCCTGGCACTCCTGCAGCTCCTGGTTGTAGAAGTAGTCATGACCACACAAGCCCATTACTGCTTCTCTCTCAGAAACTCCCAGACACCTGAACCCCCCTGTGCAGTTGAAGACCAGAGAGGATGGAGAAACCAAAGAGTAAAAACAGGGTCTAACAGCTCTGCAGACACGTGATTCAGTACATAACGATTGTTTTGTCAGGACAAAAAATGCTTCTGTTAGTCAGCATTGAGCCCAAATATGAATAAAGACGAGGACAAATGGTTCTAAAAGGAAAATACTAAGGGGTTAATATTATTTTTTCCACACTGCTTATACAGTTAAGGGACAAATTGTGTTAATTATCAAAAAATATAATGTGTTGAACTCACCTGGAGTATTAAGGCATTTCACTCGCTCTCCACAAATGTTTGGTAATTCAAGGCATTCATCTCTGTCCTGCAATTCATACACATTAATATTATCATCATGAATACATTTTAAATGTTAATAATAGGGTTCAGTTGATTTTGGCTGTATTTCAGAAAGCTGATCACAGCCACACACCTCACTGCTTTTGTACTGAAACTGCAGAGCTGATATTTTGTGCCTCATGAACTGACTTTAAAATCACAAAAATAGAAAAGGAAAAAAATGTTTTTCCTTGAATTTTTATCCTAATCAGAGATGATATCAGCCATCAAGGCCCAAATCAGCTGTTGTTATGTTTGAGCGTTTCTGACATATGCTTTAAAACCACTGACTGATAACACCATGTGAGACTGCAGCTGTTAGCTGAAACCCCTTCACACTTTTGTTTGCAGTGGGTTGGTTTTCACAAATCATAGATAACACCAATACAGAACAAATATCAGTCTCACCATCATGAAAACAGCAGTGTATTTAAAACACAGCTACAAGGGTGTTAGCCAAAAAGGCAATATGAGTATTTTTAAAAAAAGGACAATACCTGGCACATCCTGTCTGCAGTAGGAGAACACTGTGAGATCAGGAAGAAGCCCGGTGGACACATGGTGCACTTCTCACACTGAGGTGGGTCCCTCTGAAAATCACAGAACTCCTCCTGCCCACAGGGTGAAGGGCATCCCAGCAGAGGTTGAGGAAAATGAGCCTCTCCAACTACATCCATCACCTTTGAGTCCATGTCCATTTTGTGGACGGCGTAGGACTTCTGCAGGTGGCTGCGGGCCTGGCTCTGCAGACCCGCCAGGTGGCTCTCGAAGTAGCTCTGCAGCTCACCCTGCAGGCCCTGGAAGGAAACCTGTTTGACGGTGTCTGAGAGGAGGCCGTACTGGGCCTTCACCACATCCATCTGCTCATACATGCGCCGCTGCTGCTCCAGGATCTCCCTCTGCTGGGACAGTAGCGCCTCCTGTTGGTCGGCGAGCTTCTGCTGCAGGTCGCGGATGACCACCTGCTGGGCTCGCAGGGCCTCCACCAGCTTCTCCTGCCCCTTGGCCAGCTGGAGGTGCAAGATGAGGGCATCTTCTGAGGGAACTTCATTCTCCCCTGGGAGGAAAATAATGCAGAATGAAAGATGGGATCAGACATGTTATTGTTAAAGACTGCAGTGGATGAAGTGATTAAATGAGATTAGGACTGATTCGTCTGATTTCTGCAAATAATGCTGGATGTGAACACCCGGTGACCCCATTCTATTGTCTAGCCATGGTAAGCGCAATGAAAGTTTCCAATATGGACCAACATCAAAGCACTCTACATTTTCTGGACAAGTGACTCTGAGCCATTTTTCCAGTTCAGCTACTCTGGTTGCTGTGCAGATATCATTCTGGGCTGAAGGTCAACAAAGTCTTCCTTTGCTTTTAGACCATAACCCCCTTTTGCTGATCACTGGTGGGCAAAGGGAGTTAAAGTCAATAAATAGTAATATGCATTTGGTTAAATTTTAGGCAAACTGCTTCCACTGCAAGATAATAATTCACCAACTTCTTTTGAAGGATTGTCACTCAACCAGAAATGCCTCACAGTGGTTGGACTGGTGCGCAAGTTAATCATCTAAACGCAGCAGTTACAATTTTAGATGACAATGATGATGATGATGATGATGATGATGATGATGATGGTGATAGCAGACCTGGCTTGATGTCACATGTGAGCTGGACACCCAAAGGCGCGCTGCCAAGTTCAGGCGACGGATATCCAAGCTCCGGAAAATCTCCCAGAAACTGCGCGGCTCTGTCGGACAGATGGACAGGTGGAAGCTGGCTGGCGGCGGCGGAGGAGACGCTCTCCTCTGAACCGGCCAGACATCCCTCTCCCACACATGACTTTGCTCGAGCTTTTGGCCGTATCCTCAGTGGCAGTCTGCACTCGATCCCTCTACAGTCTCGGGTGTCATTTGTGGGCTGAAATTGTTTCACAAGAGCGGCGCAGTCCGCATTGGTGCACCCTGCAAGTAAAACTTCAGGCGCTCTTATCCGTGTTCCGCCGCTGCTGTCACCGTACCGCCCGCGAAGTGACTGGGAAGCCGGATAGGCTTCCGACGCTGCTCTTGGAGAGCTCGGGTACGCGTGGTGTTGGCTCGCAACTATGTGCGCCGCTCTCCCCTGCGTTGTCGGGTTGAACTGCCGCGGCGGTCTGGAGGATCTGCTCCCCGGACAGTGCGCTCCGGTGCACGGTCTTGGATCGCCGGTTTCCGCGCCGTAGCACTGCGTCCCACGGCAAATCTCTGCGACAGCTTGCAGTGACACCCAAGACAGCAGCAGCACCGGTGTTACTAAAACCATTTTGCATCAGCTATATGAAAAAGAAGAAAAATGCGAGTTAAGCTTTTGATTCCCAAATGGTGAATCTGGAAAAATCTCTGAATATCTTCAAAACTGTTCAAGGAAAAGCCTTAAAGTCCATCACCGATCTTCTCCTTTCAGATTAACCCCCTCTCTGTCACAGCTGAAAACAAAACTTTTATCATAGTTGACACAGAGACTGTTGATCTGCAGTCCTTGACAGCGCATTACCTTCAGCTCCAGGGTTTGGTGAGACTGCCTTTCCCGACTGTCAGTAAGGAATAAAAACATTAGACACACGCATTACTGCTGGCTCTCTCCATGCCTGCCTGACCCACTCTGAGGGCTTCTGCACTACAATGTCAGTATGTGGCATTCCTAAGACTTAATTAGCATCAGGTTTCCCCGGCCACAAATTAACCCTTCACCTCCCCTGTTCTCCGTACAGGAATTCCCCGTTGAGGTGGAAGAAGGCAGAATGAAACATTTTCTAAATCACAACATCTTAATTTCATGTTAAAAGTAAAACAAAGGGGATTTTTTATAATTATTCATTGCCAAAATGGGGTTCTCCAGTCCTGTCATCTTTTTCCGGATGACTGTCACTTTTCATTTTGCTCACTGTTGACTCTCCTATGACCTTATGGCCATCCAAGTTGCAGAAAGTGGCAGTGGCTTTTGTTTAGCGCATCCTGAATGTTGAGACAGCTGCTGGTCCTCAACCCGTGTCCTTCACTTTCTGCTGGCCTTGTCAACACAGAGCGCCCCTCTTTATAGACACAGAGCCAGCAGAGGTCAAACTTTTGTTGAAGGGACCCTATGGCAGAAGTCAGGAATGTGAGACCCACAGCTGGTTTTTGGACTTTCTCCTATACTCTCGTTTTAGTGCCTCAGCACAGCCACATGTCCAGTGGGGGGGTTATCTGAGGCTGATGTGTGGTGGGATGTTTGTAGTTTGGCAGGTTCTGATGTAATTTTTAGTTTGATTATTTCAAGGTATGGAAGCCAAATTCTGCCAAGAAAAAAAAAAGAAAGTGAGATAATAACAATAAAAGTGATAAAACATTTGATTTATCTCTTAATGTTGATTTTTTTGTCTCGTAATGTTGACTTGCTCTCACATAATTTTGACTTAGTAACTCACAATGTTCAATTATAACCTCACATGTGACTAGTTTTTCATAATTTTGAATTATTAATTAAAATCCTGACTTAGTATCTCATAATTTTAATTTACTATCTCACTATTGTGTCTTAATATCTCAAAATGTTGACTTAGTGTCTCAACATTTGGACTTGGTTTCTCATCATTTTGATTTAGTATTTTTTAATTTTGACTTATTATCTCATGTTTACTTAAAATCTGATACTTGTGACATCTAATAAGTTTATCTTAGTTTTTCACAATTGACAGTTTTATTTCCCATGAGTATTTTTATTCTTATCCGTAGCCAGATGAGTTTGACTCAAATGAATAAACGCAAACCTTAAAAAACCTTCCAAGCAGAGCAGAGCAGGGAGGGGTGCTTATTGGAAACTTGAATTAGTTGCATGAATACAAAAAAGATCCAGCTAACTGCTAATTAATGCTAATTAAATCCAGCTAATATTCCAGGTGTAAACATGCAGAGTGGATCGGCGCTCCATAAAGAAAATAAGAAGTGCAGGTTGATAGCATGACCTGCTCTACACCACCCACTGAGTTCAGAAGTGGTTGGCATGTACAGTACAGCAGAGTACAAACAGAGGGCACTACAACACTCCTCTATGCATCACTTTTCACATCATCATAGTGACAGTTTGTCCTCTGCAGCACTACATTTAACAAATGCTTTATCGTGTTGCAAGGTGCCCACTGGTTTTGTCATTATCACCCCATTTTCTTTTAGTGCAGAAAAACCCAAGACAGGTATTCAGAGGTGTGTCGGAGCTCTCAGATTTAACATGATCGAGACTAATGGCTTTAAAGTATGCCCTCTCTTACACCTCACACCTTACCATCTGGGCTTCTGCAATACTTTAAAACCAAACTACTGCTCTTTGTCAAGTAGGGCTTTGTTTTGCAACCTGTAAAGGATTAAACTTGCAGCTTCAATATCTGATAAACACAAAAAAAAAATAACAATTCTCTACAGTTTCTCGACTCCATGCCGTGATGTATGAGCTGAAACATACACGGGCAGAAACCATTATAAGTATCCACTCTGCTGGACCACCCTCAGTGACTGAAGAGTGACTGCAAAGGCACAACAAAGCAGAAAAAAAATCACCCCTCTCCTTGCTGCCGAGCTGCACAACCGTTAATCAATGTATCTATTTGAGAAATGTTCTCCGAGGCACCAGGCGAGCTAGTGTTTAGGAGATGCTTGGAGCTAATGGGAGGCTGCCGCCGTTCCATCTGTTTGTCAACCCCTGAGAGAGAGAGAGGGAGAGGAAATGAGGGTGGTTGGGACACATGCCTGTACCCCGAGTGTTT
The DNA here is from genome assembly GCA_008360985.2 of Macquaria ambigua. Taxonomy (NCBI): domain Eukaryota; kingdom Metazoa; phylum Chordata; class Actinopteri; order Centrarchiformes; family Percichthyidae; genus Macquaria; species Macquaria ambigua. The sequence goes on along the minus strand of VMKM01000009.1, from coordinate 1,214,599 downwards.
GTTTAATACATCACGAGTCATGAAAGGCTCTTGGACGCGTTCAAGGTTATTTGGTTTCCCCCACGTCGTGCTCAGCTTCACCGTATGATGACAGGATTTTGCCACAGAGAGGGTGGTCTGCCTTTCCCATTGGAGCCGAGGCTGGTCTTGGGGGGGAAAATAGGACACAGAAGTGCTAATAATAGCAAAATAATGCACATGGAAAGTAATATTTTCCTTTTTAAACAGATTAAGGAGTTGAAAATTAGGGTAGCAATGGGGGGAAGTTAATAAAAGCATAATAATGAAGCCTGTGTAAGCTAAGATTAAAAAAAAAAAAAGAAAAAAGATGTGAAATCTTGTTTTTTGGCCTCCCAGGTTGACTCAAGGAGAAATGCAAATAAATAGAGCTATCTGTGTCTGCATGGTCAGATAAGAGCCAGAGGCTATTCATAGCTTGACAGCTTGACTCTCCTTGGTTCCCCTCCTGAAGCTAGCTGACCTTGTTGCACCACACCAGTCTCTTAAGATATTCCTTCCTGATTTTAAGCAAAGAAAAAAAAAACACGTGTTGAGTGTAAGAGAAAGAAAATTCTGTATGTCTGACTCGCCCTGAGGAGGTTTGTTTTAACTTTATTTAAAAGTTGTGCAGTAAATTATTCTAATTTTATGGATCTGTCCAGGGGCGACACTATTTTTCAGAAGAATGTAGATCATGGAGCTCAGCTGGAGTCTGGTATCCTTCACTGCTGTGACGTGCCACATTACCTGCCTAAAGACCTGCTGTAAATCAGTTTCAGGGAGGTGAATTATTAACCGAGACCGTCACATTCCTCGTGCTGATTCAGCCGTTCTCTGGACCCCACCGAGATATTGCTTCTTTTTTTTTTTTTTTATTTCTTCCAAAAACTTCATCATCTGCTCAAGTGGTTGTCAATCAGCCCCATGACTGCTATACTTTTCTCCTGGTCTGTCCACGTCCACGTCTCTCAAACAGTCGCAGTACAGGCCAGATAAGGAGGCTGTTAAGGGGGACGGCCCAGTGCTGCCTAGACAAGACTATTGTGAAAGTGTTGGCAGGAATGCAGTGACAGGTCTGGACCTGAACTTCCGCATTAAGCAGGAAGAAGTCAGTCAGAGAGCCAGATGCAATCCACATCAACACACCCAAAATCTGACTGTATATGACTGTTTTCTGGTGTTGAGCTTTATTAGAGAATAATATTTTGAGCTGGAACTGATGTCCATGAAGCTGTTATCTTGGTGAAACAAGGATCAATACGTTTGAAAAGGTGAGCTACATCTCAGTTAAGTTGGATGTTTTACCTTCAGTTAACGGTGAACAACCAAAGCTGCTTTCCTCTGAGCGTACATGACTTTGACTATTGTGTATAAGAATCTTTGTTGTTTTTAGCTGATTGCGCTTTTCTCCTCCAGCTACAGCAGTTTGTATTTAACTGGAAGTATAATTACCGATATTGTTCCTTAATACAGACTGAAAATCCTAGACATCCTGTTAAATGTGTAATTTAAAGCCTCCTCCTTGATTCAAACTTTTAAAAGTTGTGAAATTATGTTGTAGAAAAGTAGAAAAATTATACAATATGGTCACCCAAGACATCTTTGTACTCATAAGACTTTATTAGGTTTAGGTGTACAGTGATAAGGCAGCCATTATCCATATTTTAATATGATGAAAAGAGTGTTAGTTAAAATGTGTTCTTGTCTGCTTTCCAACTGGGTGGACCCGGCTCTCATTTCAGACTGCTGTATGACTCAATGACCACATGAAACCGATAGGGTTGGCCTCGTATTTTAAAGCTAATGGTCGTGATAGGAACATTTTGTACATTTGGCTTTTGAGATGAGATTAAGTCACAGAAAAGTGGACTGAATTACTTATAAACGGTATCATTGCAAGTGTCCATTTGGAATAATGGTGTAAAAAATCATTTAGTTGACAGGCTGTTTTCTGTCTTTGACTGCTGTTAAGCCTGAAAACGCTGCAATATATAGTTCAGACAGACTGTCCAGTGACTCATGTGCGGAGGGGATTTTATGTTAGAAAACGGCTGAAGGATTATTTCCATGTAAATATAAGAGTGGTGGAGGGAGTTGAGCTGTGCCTTAAAAAAAACTGTCCTTTGTTTGTCTTCTTCTCTGGTGCCGTAGTATGAGGAAAAAGTTACAATGCAGCAAGGGAGGACTCGCACACAGAGAACAAAAAAGAGATTCAGACTGGAGTGTGGATTTTAAATATTTCTAGTTGATACATTACAGGGCTGTACAGACAGTGAAGAAAAATGTACAAAAGTGCAACATTTCAGTCGATGTCGGACTTTCCTCAGAGCAAAATGAGGCATGTCTGAGGAGAAGCCCTTTACCATATATAGGTTACTCTGCAGGTGCACCTAGTCAGTGATCTAGGGCTTGATTAAACACACATGAAGCCAACTGCCTGCAGGTCAGGTCATTACAAACACATTAGAGGAATATAGTTCCATAGCACTGACACATTCTCATACACACACTGATATGAATACATACAAATGTTAGCTTGTACACTGGGAACAATAAGATAGAGTCACAGAAAACAGGTCATATATAAATCCTTCATTTAAGCCACTGGGGTGGAGCGTTTTAAGGTAAAAGATGTTCACATTGGAGTAACATTTGATCCACATTGCCACCACGGCGTTAGTGTCCATGTTTGATTTCTACAAAAGCACAAACTGTCTTCAGCGAACATGGATACGATGTTGTATATTATTAAAGGTCACTTGTGGCTTCTGGTTTTTATGCCCTTCGGCGCTTTGTTTCTGCTACCGAGCCCCTAATTTGCCTACTTTACAGCAGAATACATCCAGTCCTGTAAACACATCTGCCTAAGACCCGAGTCTAGATATCTGATCCGAGTAAGAGAGGGAGTTTCTGTGCATTATAGTAAACATGCTGTGTGCTTCGATACGTCCACTTAGAGTTGTTGTCTGGTTTCCATTTTCTCGCCTGAAGCTTGAGTCTCACATGTGTGGATATATATTTGAGACATATATTTTCTGGAGGAATGTAGAAGTCGCTCGCATGCTACATTTTTGTCTTTTTCATTTCTTTGGCTAGCAGATTTGGAAAGGCGCCAGATTTCATGCCTCGAGTGTTTCCAATAATATTTATAAATGCTGACAAATCACATATTTTCCGAGCGGTTTCTGGAAAGAAAATAGAAATGGTGCACAGAGGCAGCGACATACTTATATGATTGTTTCACTTCATGCTGCAACATCGTCCAAAGTAACGTGAATATGAATGATGAGTTTGTTAAACTTTGTTGTACAGTGAAATGCAGTTATTAAGTTATTAAGTGAAATCATCCCATTATTCTCTCCATCTCAGCTTACAGAGGTCAATCTTCATCAGCCTGTAGAAACATGTTGGATTAAAATGGAAAACTGAGCTCACTTCAGAGCACTTTATGCATCAGTAATGGTTCCTTCAAACAGCATTGGTCATGCCAAAATTTCTCTTCCAACTATGAGAGTTCTCCAGTATTACTGATAAAAATCTTTTGCATGATTTCACAACATGTCAGCCCTGATATCCTGAGCCTAAGATGTTTCTTAAGGAATGGCTGGACACAAGGATGGGGAAATAAGCTCTTTTGCTTTCTTGCTGAAGGTTTTGATGAGAAGACTGATAACACTCTCATGTCTGTACACAATATAATGAAGCTGGAGCCAGGAGACGGTTAGCTTAGCTTAGCATAAAGACTGGAAACAGGGGGCAATGGCTAGCCTGGCTCTGTTCAAAGATTTAAAAAAGAAAACCTGTCTACCGGCACCTCTAAAGCTCACTAATTAACACCTTATTAGCTGTTAGCTGTTTTTGTCTTACCTTTGGACAGAGCCAGGCTAGCTGTTTCCCTCCGTTCCCAGTCTTTATGCTAAGCTAAGCTAATGGGCTCCTGGCTCTATCTGTTTAAGTTTATTGTTGATGGCTGGAGTGAGTTCACTTTGCCATTTGATTAAGATATGAATCCAATCATACATTTGTCTGCGGAAGAAGTGACTTTGAACTTAGCTTTCACCCAAAAAAAAAAAAAAGAAAGCAACTTTTGCCTCCATCAGCAGAAGCGTATTTGTTTTCAAGGTCTGACCAATGCTGCACTCACCCTCTCTGACTTCTCTTCACTGTATGAGAGTTGGGCGCGCTCCATTTAATGCATTTGGCCTCTAAAAGCAGCTGCCGGGAGCGACCTGACTGACACAACTTTTTTCCTTGCGTGACAAACTTTAAAAATACACAGTGTTTACGTGTTCTGTGTGTTTGTTTGTGAGCAAAGAGCTGATGACGCTGGACCAAAATCATACTGTGGTTGTTAAAGGGAAATCTGTTGTACTGCGCTTGTCATAACACAAAATAATATGTGAAAAAATGATTCAGGGAATGAAAATAATTAAGGAGTTTTTAATAATTAGAACATGCGCTGTAGTGTTTAAATCACATTTTGCATTTTTGAGACTACAATCGCTTGAAGTTATGTTTTGTTTAGCCATTATGCACAATATCACATATGTAAACCACATACTAGGTCCATGCAAATGATGTTTTCAGACCATTGTGATGATGTGACACAATGTGAGTGAAGGAAACAGCAGCATTAAGTTTGCAGGTGTCTGTTCGTGTCACCATTTCCGATACGATTTCAACATTGTGGCAGGAAGTCTACCCTTCCACCACTTCCTCCCCGGGGCAAACCATTTGTGTAAAGGGGTGGAGGAGTGGGCCCACTTGCTGCAACAGTCAGAGAGACCCACACATACGCATCTCCCATGGAAATTATCACCTGACACTCAAAGAAATGTCATTATGGAAAATACTTTGCGTTTTGTTTTGTGAGTTTTTTAACTATAATCTGCCGAAACGCATCTGTGGAATCAGAAGATACACAGTTTCTCATAAGCTTCAAACCATACATGCACACGCCGTCTGTTTGATGTTGGAACAATACTGATCCATTTCACATTCAAATGAGAAACATCATGTCATAGTACTGTATGAACTCTTGCCTGGAACACAATCAGTCACTCTTGTCTCCTCCGCAGTGTGACTGAGGGTTTTGCCTTACTTTGCTTTTGATTAACTCTCTGCAAGTGTTTTCTCTGTTCTTTCTTGCTGGATCTAAACGTTTACTAAACAGATTCCAAACTGCGGTGAGTGAAAGCAGCGAGTTACACTTTGATAATATTTCCGTATCTAATGTACCATAAAAGCAGAAGAAAAAAGGAAGACTGGAGATTTAGTTATGCAATCATTTCTCTGAGGGAGAGAAAATCTCATTGGTTGAGTTAAACCAATGAGATTAAGGGATGGGCGGGGCTTACATTTCTAGGTTAGTGGTTAACACTAAAAGGGAGGCCTATAAAAAAAACAATAAGTAAAGAGTGTGTAGCCACGGTCTGTCTGAGATGTGCAGAAGTCATAGCCCCATAGATTATTACTATAACTTTAACCACACCAAACCTTTACCTAACCCCAGCTATTCCTAATATTAAGCTGAACACAAACATATTCAACTGTATATTTAATTATATTGTAAGCATCTCAAGTCTTACAGTTGAACACAACCACAGCCTTCCAGTTTCGCAGACCAATCACGCTGCTCTGTGGTGCTACAAAACTAGTAAAGCCACACTAAGGTATTGAGGTTAGCTGGTGAGATGGCCTACACTGTTCTAAAATCATCAGCGTTAATGTCTTGAACGAACAAAAAGCTGTTTGTTTTATTCATATTTTGTTCCAAACTTTCCAAACCTTTAAAATGTATACTAAGTATTATACAACAATAAAAACTGGGTCCCCCTTCGTTGCCATGTTCCCATCTTTGTGCCTCATTATGTGTGATATCATGTATAAAATATAGATAGGTTTTTGACAAAACAAGACTCTACAGAGAGTCTACAGCCAAGCTAGCAGCTCTGGAGGGCTGTACTGAGGCACAGTGGTGCGTTGAGCTAAATGCTAACATCAGCATGCTAACATATAAACAATAACAATGTTAACATGCTAATATTTAGCAGGTAGTGTTTACCATAGTTACCTTAGTTTAGCATGTTAGCATTCTAACATGTGGGCATTAGCAGAAAAACACAAAGCACAGCTGAGACTAATCATTATTGTTGCAGGTCTAAACCCAAAGTATTGGACAAATTCAAATTGTGACCTGATGATGGCGCTAGATGAAAGATCAGAGGATCACAGTCATTAGGATACGTCATCTATATATCTAGATATTTTACTGGATAAAAGAAAAATTTGACTTCATGGAGGCGCAAGAGGAAAAGTCAGGGGATCACCAAAGTCGGCAGGATTCATCCTCTGGGGATCGTAAATGTCTGTGCAAAGTTTCATTGCAATCCATCCAATAGTTGTTGAGATATTTCAGTCCGGAACAAAGTGGACTGACTGACATTGCCATCAATAAAATCTTAAGTAAAAAGGTCAAATGAAGCACCAAAATGAAAATGAAACACCAAAGTCTGGTTTACATTTCAAGTGCTAATTAAAAAAATGTAATTTCTTATCCACAATTACTTTAAAAAAAATAGGCCATTGATACACATTTAGCATTAACAGCCACAGGACCACAGACAGACAGACTTTAATGTTCACCAGTGAGCTGTCTTTCATACCAGTCAGTTTGGTTTAGTGGTTATTAGTGGTTTAGTGGGCTCGTCCAATTACTCAGAACTGACTGGTTCAGCTGTTGCAGCAGCCATACTTGAAATGTTGAAATGTCCTAAATCAGAATATTGTCAGCTCTTACTTGCTCAGTCACTGCAGGGCGCCGCTGTACAGTAGCTCAAATACAGCACATTACATTTCTGGAATTAGTCGAGTGAAAACCCCGTCCGAGCACCACTGTGCTGTAGCTGAATGAACTCCCACTGACACCATCGCACTATACTGGTCATGTTCCACTGTAAGAAAACAGGGACTCTGTTTTCACTGCACATTCTAGCCCATCATAACATTTGCTCTGAGAAATGGGGATTCAAACATTACATGAGTGAGAGACAGCATGCTGTACATTATTACAGATGGAAATCTTAAGGAGTTGTTTTCAGGGAAAACACAGCTACCCCGGTCGTTCTCTGGACTGTTTTGCTACTTTAGAGTGAAATTATTAATCTTGATGATGCTGACATTTCACTCCATACATCTACGTCTGAGTTAAACTATATATATGTATCTGTAGCAGTCAAGCGTTTGACTCTTGAGACTTGAACAGCAATTTATATCTAACCACAGAATACAAGCATGCATACTTTATACTGTCAGTGGTTTCTTTTTCTTTACTTTTTTAGCACACAGTATTTGAAATAAATTTAGTGTCATATATGATGAGTGACACAAACTTTGTACATTGTAATCATGCAATGTGAGTGCGTGATTTTAACACATAATGGGTCTTTAAGGACATTATAGGACTGATTGCAGCAGCGAGTTGCAGGATCCGTGGCATAAAATAAACTGGGACTTGTGAGAGACTTTGTTTCGTTTGTTAGCGTAGCATTCAAAAGCAGGAGGGTTAGAAGATGTTTTGTATAAACATGTCAGTGATTAGATTAAAATCAAGACAATAAAAAAACATCTGATGGTCTGATAGGCACAGCACATTTTACTTTTAAATCTGAAAGAAAATACAACAATGGAGTAATATGGCACTCTCCAGTTCAGCACAACAAGTTCTGGCGAAACAGAAATGCCTGGAAGTTATGCATGCATACTTTTCTTCCTTCAGTCAGGGTTGGAGATGTTTTGCTAGATATCATAGCCTCAGGTCACATATCACAACCGCACACACTTCAGAGTGAAGGAGCAGTACTGTGTCTTACCACTGGCTGCGCAACAAGCATGTGTATTTAACATTTGTTTCAGCATGCAGATTGATTTTCATTCCACGCATTCCTCCACTGTCATTCGTCATAACAACCACATCCAATCAATGAAAATTCCTCGCAGCACCAATCAATACAGGTCATCGATACGCGCCAACAAGTGGACTATCAGTTTTCATCACCTGGTGAAATAGTTTACGGTCTGATCTTTGAGTGTTTTCTGTGTCTGACGCTTCTGTTGTTTATTTTAAACAGATGGATGACATTGACGCCATGTTCAGTGACCTGCTGGGGGAGATGGACCTCCTCACTCAGGTGAGCTAAGGCAGTTGCCATGACAACTACAATAAGACATAAAGTATGAGTGGTTGGACAGTTTTATTCCAGTACTTCACTCCACATCTTATTATTTATTTCTTTGTTACCTATTTTATTATTTATCACTCATTATTATTATTATTGTTTATTATTTATTATCATGTAAGTAGTATTGTAGTTCATTGCTGTTTGCTTTGTACTAGTCTTAATAATATAATATGAAAGCTATATTGCTAGGGATTGAAAAAAAATTGGTATTTCTCTTTAATTTGATTATTATCATTACTATTATTTCTTTATTTTTTTCCACCTATTGGTGTATTCCATATCAATTGCTCAGAGCAGTTTGCAAAAATGAACTTACAAATGTAATTGTAGGAATAAAAAACAGGTAAAAACAAGCAAAAAAAAACTTAAGAGAAAAAGAAAACAGCAAAGTTAAAAAATAAATTTTTAAAAAAGGATAAATTAAATAATAAAGAGCTGATGGATTCATAATAGCCTAGAGTTGCATTATGGAACATTAATTTTTTGGTTTCACTTCATTTTATAGGCCAAAAAAAATTTGCAATAAGTAGCTGCCATTTTCTGTTTTTGTCTGTAATTTTAGTCTGTAGGTTATTTTATTATTATTATTTAAGATTAACATATAGCCCAAAAGATCAATTAAAAAAAATGTCAGTTTTTTTATTTTATTTTCAGTGTACTTTTTTTTCTGTTCATCAGATCCTCTGTTTTTGCAATAAAATGTAATTTTTGAATGAAGGAGATTAAACACACTTTAAAGCAACAAATACTGAACACAGCAACACATTTTCTCCAGACTGCCCACGGTTAATTCTCCCACCTTACACCTTAAATAGACTTTTCTTCTTTAGAGACAGATGACAAACTCGGTAAAACCCACCACCGATCACCGAGAGAACTCCAGACTGGCAAGCACAACAGACACAGCGGGGGGGGAAAACATTCTTTGTGGTCATCTAACGACCATAAATTACACTCTCTTTTGGAGGGGAGGTCAAATGGCAAACTCATAAGCCAGCTAGAGATTACACATTTCTTTCTTGTTGAAAAACCCTGCTGATCACTTTGATGTTGTTTTCCAACCCACCACTCATCAAATCACTTTCATTTCGCAAGGGGGGAGGCTTAATATTAAACATGGAAGCCCTGTTAGGCGTAATACCTAAAAACAGATGTAACATTACACGTGTAAACACTATACTTTCATACATAATGTTTGGGGGCAGTTTATGTTTCAGAGCACTCAAGAGTGTGTTGTGGATTAACTCCCTGAGCCTCTGGGGGCCTTGTGGCTGTACAGATATTGTATTCACGCTCTTATAAACACACTGCCTTGTTCATTCTTCCCTGCAGAGTCTCGGGCAGGAAACAGTACCTCCTGCGTCTCACCCCAGCACCAACAACAAAGTCAACTTCTCCTTTGGCTTCACTGACCTGAATGGTGACTTAACATTTTGTTTGTCATGTGTGTAGAAATACTACAAAGAGCTGGGTGTTGAACTTCTGCACGATGACTTACTACAACACTGCAGTTGTGCAAAGGCAGGAAATATTGCGTTTTTCAATCAATTATCTGGGAGATGATCAAGATTACTTGGATAACTGGTAGTGACACAAATAGGTAGAAAAACAGCATTCAGTTGCTCTGCAGTGTATCTGGCTACTGTTCCAAGAGGTGATTTCAGACAAAGATTGAGGTCACTGTATGTGTTAATTACTCTGGCTCTTATGGGCTGTAAAACAAGCAGCAATATGTTAAAGCAAGGTTACAGCTTCTGTTGTTTTTAGCTCTCTCCTTTCAGTCTCCCTTTCCCTATATATATATGTATACATAATAGTCCTGTCTATTCTTTTACCTTTGTTTGCTCAGCTTTGTTGTCCTTGTTCATAGCTGTTATTTCTACTTCTGTGTGAGTAAATTGAGAGCAATGAAAAAAAATAAAATCCTGTGTACACATACTTGCTCACAATGACAATGCCAACATTAGCAAGTATTGTTCACCATGTTCACCATCATGCTAACATTTGCTAATTAGCCCCAAACGCAAAGCACACCTTTGACCTGATGATGTCACTAGATGAAAGGCTAAATGACTCACCAAAGTCAGTACAATTAATCCTCTGATGACCACAAACGTCTGTGCAAAATGTCATGGCAATCCATCTAATAGATGTTGAGATATTTCAGTCTGGACCACCAGTTTAGTGGTTGACCGGCAGACCAACATTGCCATCCCTAGAGCCATGCTAGTGTGTCTAAACATGCAACTTTTATAAAGGGTTTATGAGTTGCAAATAATGGCTTAATAATGGTTAAGTAATCGTTTATTAATGCTTTAGCCCAGCCTCCCCTACAGCACCACGAGCCTCTATTCCTCATGGAAGACAAAAGGAAGATGAAATGAAAGAAATGCTTTCATTTAGTAGTTATTGCATTGCGTTATAAAAACACAAAGAAAGGAACTTGCAAAAAATGAAAGTTCTTCATGTTTAGGGGGAAGAGCGCATGTAATTTCCAAAGAGGAACTAAGTCATCTTCTACATGACAACATTTTAAAAAGCATTTGCTGAGTGGTGAAACATTTTCCAAGAGAGGTAGCACCTCAGATCGACTGTTTCAAAATATGTTTGGCACTTCTGGTCTTTAATATACAGTACATACTGTACCTGTCAGTTCTTGACAAATAAACTGATTTTCCTCTAACACCAGAGTCCCTCCATGAACTGGAGGACAATGACTTGGATGCGCTCATGGCTGATTTGGTGGCTGACCTCAATGCGACGGAAGAGAGAATTGCAGCGGAGATAGAAGGTTTAAAGGTGCCATCACTTTCCCCGCCAGACCTGCCGCCACCACCAAAGGGTCTGAGCACACACCCTTCCTACTCCCTCGCTTCACCAGCATCACCCGAGAGCAGCACCACCAGCGATGTTAGCACCCCGGCCTCCTCCGCCGCCTCCCCTTTACCACCCCCGCCTCTTCAATCTGCAAAGCCTACAAAGGTGAGTCAGCCAGTGTGCAGTTTTTAAGGTGAGACTCTCTGCAAGTAGCTCTTAATCTCTCTACTGGGAACTGGTCCAAAATTTAAGAAGTGAGAGTTTAAATCAAGGCTTGTTAGAGTAATATAGTTGGTTTTGGTTGGTAAAGAAAATGCTACAATAATGGATGACAGAAAGTGAAGAAGAGAAGACAATTTCTGTGCTTTGTTAGGCCCCTAAAATGTAATATGCAAGAGTAGAAACATGAAACAGAAAGAGGCAATAATGTCACAATCCGTTTTATTCACGAAAATGTGCTTTCTGAGCCGTGCGTGACAAGAGAGTATTGCAACAAAAACATCACCAGTTCCCAGCATATAAATTTCTGGTGAGTTCTTCTTGTCTTTGTGGAACTGGGAAGAGTGGTATTGCTCTTATAACAGTTGGACGGTGAGATCATGGCGTAGTTGTTGCTGGACGGAGGCATCTGTTACAGTTACAGAGGCTCGCGAGGCGGAACAGCCGAGAGTCTGTCTGGAACAGATCAAACACATGCAGCCATGAGGCAGGAAAGAGTAACAGGATCAATACCAAAGGTTGGAGAAGGGGAGGTAAGACGTAGCAGTGGTTGGGGGGGGGGGCGAAGCCAGACGGGAGCTTATTGCTTTAGCAGGGCTTGTTACCTCATCCTTCTGAGGTAAAAACACCAGCTGTGTTGAGGCAGAGAATGTGTCGTTGTTAGGTAGAGGTGTACAAGTTCATTAAACCTGCACTGTAGGCAGGATTTTTATGTAAAAACACACCTGATGTATAAGCCAAAGAAAAGGGTATCCTATCCCTGCTAACTGAGATCCAGATTAGACGTAATGTCCCAGATGAAATCCTTGAATGGGCACTTAAAACAAAATCAAAATAAAACAGTACACCACAGTATACACTGAAGTGCTACATCCACAGAAATGAACTCGCCACAGTTTGATCTTTTCCTCGCATTTACCTTTAGCACCCTTTTAAAGAAACAGCTCAACATTTTTGGAAAACAAGCTAGATGAGAAGCATATATATACGGTAAATATGAAGCTACAGCCAGCAGCCAATTAGCTTAGCTTAGCATAAGGTCTGGAAACAGGGAGAAACAGCTAGCCTGACTCTGTCATAAGGTCACAGAATCCACCTACCAGCACCTCTAAAGCTCACTAATAAATATGTTTCATCTCGTTTGTTTAATCCACACAAAAACCGAAGCGTAAAAATGACAATTTGCAGTTTTACGGGCAGTTATGTGTCGAACTATTTCTTGGTCCAGGACCAGGGATTTCCTGGAGTCTGCTATTAGCCAAGACTTGGTTTTTGTATTAATTGCTGAACTTCAGAGGTGCTGGTAGGCAGATTTTGTTACCTTTGGACAGAGCCAGGCTAGCTGTTAACTGGCCGCTGGCTGTAGCTTCATATTTAACGTACAGATATGAGAATATCGAAATTCTCATCTAACTCTAGGCACTACTCAAATAAGAGTATGTCAGACTATCCCTTGTGAGTTATTACATGACTGTGCTGTGTGCAGTTTACTGACATCAAAGATGATTTCTTGGTATTGACCTTCCAACCATTTTCCAAAGTATACAAGTGTAGCTTTAACACAATGACGCTATGATAGTAGATCCAACTTACACTAGATTAGAACGAATGGCGGATGCACATCTGTTCTTCATTATAATAATCATTACATATTATTATTTGTCCTATTTAGGAGGAAATGGAGGCGCACATGAAAGCAGACAAAATCAAGCTTGCTCTTGAGAAGCTCAAAGAAGCTAAAGTGAAAAAGGTAAGACGACCAAACACTGAAGTGTACTCCTGTGATCTTACATCCGCTGGCAACAGTTAACTCTAAAGACACTGTGAATTACGGCTACATGGTCATCACTGTAAAAGATGTTCAAACACAGTATGGCTCTTTCTTTTCTTTTGGAAGAGCCATCAATCACGGTAATGTATGGCCACTTTCATCCAGCCAACGTCCTGCAGGACAGCCTGGTTTCCTCTTTGGGTGATATGTGGACACTTTCTCATCTTCAAAGCAGGCAGCAAAAGCAGACATGTGGTCTTGCATGCAAAACTGTTGCATGCAAGGTCTACTCACAGCTTGGCTGAGAAGTCTATTAACTTACATGGGTGTGACCTGTTTCCCTGTTCAGATAGTAATTATAAGTACTTAGAAGTTGTCTAAAATCTAAAAGGGAATGAGCAAAAAACAGCATTTCCAAATTGCCATGTGTGTGTGGATATGAGAAAACACAGACCACTGTCCACTTTCACAGGAACTTCTGTTCCAGGGTAGTTGCGCAGAAGAGCAAGGTGCACACCCAGTGGTTTCAGCAGAACCGTCTGTGGCAGAGGCCCTCAAGTTTCAGATAAACCCACCGGTTCCAGAGCATGCTTTCGACATGGATCATGTATTTTGAAGATACCTACCTCGCATGAGGAAGTATTGTAAGAGGAAAAATAATTTGATATCCAGTGACATTTCATTCAACCACATGCCGAACCCATATTGTTTTCAAGGGAAGGTCGAGACCGAGTAACATGTGATCTAACACTCTAAATCCTCTTGTGATAACATCTCTGAAAAAACATTTTTATGACACACACGGCAAGCGACTGGCTGACCTTGGTTCTGTGAAACTCCTCAGCTTCCCAAAGCTGGATTTGTCTCCAGATGAGAGGAAGTGTGAAGCCATATGAGCCTGTGAGGAAAGCACTGCTGCGCTCCAGAGCAAAATTAATCTCTTGGGGGAACTTGGTGGAAAAAGCTGCAAAAAGAGACAAATACAATGGAGAAGAAATGACTAAAAAGCCAAAGACGTTCAACAGAATGGAGAGACTGAAGTGCTGACGTTCCAACTCTTCTAGTAAAACTAACATTAGCAAACAGAAACAACAATTTACTGTACATAGCCTGTAATTATACTGCCAAATAAACAAGTTGCATGTGCCTCAGGGGTTGATTTGATGTCACACTTCAGAGACACCTGCTGCTGTCCACAACAGGTTTTATCTCCAATCTGTTGCGCAGATGACACAGAAAACCTCATGTTGGAACTAAAAAACACTTAAATAAATAATTTAACGTTTTGGGAAATACGCTTATTAACTTTCTTGCTGAGCGTTAGATGAAAAGATCAATATTACTCTCATATCTGTCCATTAAATATGAAGCTACAGCCAGGAGACGGTTAGCTTAGCTTCGTGTAAAGACTGGAAACAGGGGGTAACAGCTGGCTCTGTCCAGGTAAATATACCTACCAATAACTCACTAATTCACTAACTCACTAATAACATGTTATATCTCATTTTATTAATCTGTACGAAAACTGAAAATGACAATTTGTGGTTTTACGTTCGTACGGTTTATGTTTCTGGTCTTTACTTTTCTAAGCTAAGCTAACCAGCTGCCAGCTGTAGCTTCATATTTACCGTAGGTGGTGTCAATCTTCTCATCTAACTCTCAGCAAGAATGTCAAACTGTTCCTTTACGCAAGAGTTCTCACTGGTTGCCATTGGATTTTTTTATTGAAAATGTTGAAAATGAGGTTAAATTTTTCTGACAGTTGGTGGTGAAGGTGATGTTGAATGACGGCAGCTCCAAGACTCTGATGGTCGACGAGAGGCAGAATGTCAGGGAGGTTCTGGACAACCTGTTTGAGAAGACTCACTGTGACTGCAGTGTGGACTGGAGCCTGTGTGAGACCATCCCTGACCTGCAACTTGGTGAGTTGTTGCATCCAAAAAAATACTGTACCATGTGGCTGATGCTACACTGTGCTATAATGAGAAATGGTCGCACTTTAGCTATGTTTTGATATGATAAAAAGCTGATCTGGGAACATTTGGCGCATATGAGCCTGAGGTTTCATGCCTCTTGGCTCGGGGTAAAATTAAATTTAGTTTCTCTCTCTGAACCGTATAACCTATAACTCATACTTCCGTTTTATCCTGGTTGAGCTGTAAACAAGTTCTGAGACATATCTAAAATACAGCTACAAATAGCATCAACAGCACTTGTGTAATCAGAAGACACAGCCGCATAAAGCAGTGTGTCATCGGCATAGCTATGGAAAGACATGCAATGTCTTCTGATGACACCACGAAGGAGTAATATACAGATTTAGAAGTGTTACTAATAGGAAATGAAGCACTGACCTCTATGGCCACACACACAGGCTGGCACAGGCTTTAATGTGTTGTCGCTACTAGATATAGCACCGAAGTGGTTCAGTCTTTGGTCATTTAGTGAGAGACTTGCTATTTTAAACATCTTGTGTCAGGTTAAAATCCTTTGGCACACATTTCCAGAAATTTGGAATAAATCAAAGAACTGGGTTGCTAGAATAAGCAACTACCAACATTTCGTTAACAGAAAACACAAAGTCGTAAAAAAAAAAAAAAAAGAAACTGTCACACTACTGGTGACAACCCAACAGCAATAGGTGCGAGCTGGGCAGCAAATATATCAACAGAGGCAGAAAAACACAGCAGTGGTAATGTAGACAACCCCTTTAACAACGTAAGCCTTCAGTGTGTTTTTATATGAATTGTCAACTAAAGACACACACACACAAACACACACACAATGTGTGGGGTGGGATATTTCATTCAGGTCCAGATGATGGACTGTGTTTTTATTGGCACGATGGCAGCCACACTGCAGCGAGCTCACAATGAAACATTGATCTTACTCCCATCCATCTCTCTCTCCCTCCTCCTCTCTTTCCTATACTCTCTCTATCCCTGCCTCTCCTACACACACACACACATACAGTGCAGGCAGGTGGGTTTAATTTGCTGTATCGGACACTGTCAGTCATCCTCCCTGTCATGCGGAAATAGAAGCCTTATGATCTCAATCCTCCGTCTGAGACGTCTGTGCTATATTTACTTCAGCTGCTGGACTTCGCCGCCGTCACATTCTCCGGCTCGTTGCCACCTGGTTTTTCTGTTTTCTAACAACTTAATCAGATTGCAACGGAGATAATTCATATTTTTAAGGAAGCAATCTCATATATCATGAACGGGGAGTCATTTTACTCCGTTTAACTGTTTTAATGAGATACTGGTGGTAAAGTCATTAACCTCTGTGAACAATAAAATCTAAGTCAATATTATTTTGCTTAAAAAATTATATTCAGGTAATTTTATATGCAGCTAGTTGAGCTGTGAAACACTCAATTTAAGGATAAGCCTGGAATTATTCCATATTTTTCTTATTTTCAACAAATTCCTTGAGAGGACCAAAACCATTAGTCCATTCTGCAAGTCTTCTCTAACCTGTCTGTGGCTCTCTCAATGATGTGTCTTATTCGTTTTTAATAGTTTTTGGACAACAATAAAGGTCTACGGCACAGAGGAATAAGACGTATAAGGTTTCGGATACACAGATAGATACACATGGGATTTATTGGCAATGAGAAAAATATATCACCAGACTTATCCTTTAACTGTTTGCTGCAAATACCTTGTCACAGAAAACATTTACAGTAACCTTTCTGAAATTGTAGCATTTCTAATAAATGCTAATAACTTTTTCCAGTAACTCAAAAACACAAAAGCGAAACTTGAAGCAGATTATTTTTATGGACAGGCGCGAGTTTGTAAAACTGCACACCACGCAGTGCTCTTAAACTTTAACTTTACATCGAGTACAATCAATACTGTAAATAAACCGTCAAAGAGGAATTGACTCTTTTACTCTCTGGATATTTTACATACTTCTTTTTGCATCTGATGGTAAAGGTGATATATGCTGCCAGCACAAAACAAATGAGGAACCATGCATTTGCCTTTGATCAACACAGTTTATTTTTAACTAAATGATAGCCCATGTTTAAACTAGTCAGACAGTTATTTAAAGCATGTCATGCATGCAAAACTTCTTATGTTTGGATCATTTGACTCATGAGCACAGGGAGTGGACGGGGTCTTGTGTCATCTCTGACTAACTAGGTGAAGTCTGACAGCTCGACAATGGAAGCTGTTGGAGTTAGTTCATTTTTAAATGCCTGTAAACCCCACAGAGTGTGTTACGCTCTAACTACCGTACATTTTTGCCGACCTTTAATCTTTATCAACACAAAGTCAAGGCAAGTCATGGCCAGTAAACGCCCACAGAGCTCAACAGCAACACCATCTTCAAACAAATCTTCACTGTTAAATTCACCCATGTGCTCACCATGCACACCACTGAAACGCACCATGTGGTTAATGCACTTCAAAGGGATTTGTACTCCTAATTACTCACTCTAGCAGCAAAGTCACACCATCCATTTAATTGTACTAGTCAAACTATGGACTGGAACCCTGGCAGCAATTTATTTAATGCCTACCTCTGCCTCGGCTGGTATCCTGTAATTGGGGACCAGGTCTAAACTGCAGCCAAATACCCAGCGCATGATGGAGATCTATGGCACTGAGTGTGTGGGTGGGCAGAGAGGAGGAGGTGCAAAGTGCCCTTAATGTGTTTCTGAGGTTTAGTGCCATTTAAAGTCCTTCCAGCAAATGGGGAGGCTTGTATTTTATTGAGCCCCTCCTTAATTCATCCCACTTGAAATAGACAATTGTACAGCTGTGAAACTGACTTTGAACCAAGCTCAGCTGATTTAAAGATTTCGTGACAGAGTGAACTACTGTACATGTGGTAAAGCATTTGTTTTGACAGGTTTTAAAGCAAAAACAGAGGGGATGTTGAGAATATAAAGTGAGATTAAAGACTGTTGTCGATTCTGGTTTAAATAATAACGTACTGCACTGATGTACTGCTACTCCTCAACATTTTGAATGACCTGTGTTACCATTACCATATCACACTTGAATCGTTTTTCACTGTCCACTGACAGAATAAGTGTTGCAACCATCCAAAACTATATATAGCAGTTAGATATGGCACCACATGGATCAGCTTTAGTAGTATAAACTATTTAATACTCTTCAAGAGCGCCTTTATTTAAGATAGTTTGCTGCCAAGAACTTTGTACTTTTACTCCGAAAAAACAAAATCAAAACACATAAAAACCTACCAGGTGTATTATGTATGGCAAAAATGAACAAGAATATAATAAAAAGGAATATTAGATCGGACTAAAGGATTCAGATATGTATGATGAAAAAGAAATTGGCACATCCCCACTGGTCAGGAGACCCACATGCTGGCTTGGGGGCCTCATTACCCTTGTGGCCCCTGGGCCTGTGCTTGTTAGGCCCATTCAGTAATCTATCCATGACTTGTAATGGAGTAATTTTACATTGCAATACTTTTACTTAAAGCCACTTTGTGTACAGTATAATTTGAAAATGTCAGACTTTGGCACCCCCCAGTGGCACCATCAAAAGTCTAGATTGCGCTAATGTTCACCAGGATTGTCTCATTTTTATACAAAAAACTTGACGTCTAAGTTTGCTTTTCCTTTGCCAGAACGGACGTTTGAAGACCACGAGAACCTTGTGGAGCCTCTCTTAGCCTGGATGAGGGACAGCGAGAACAAAATCCTCTTTCAAGAGCGGAGAGAAAAAAATGAGGTTTTCAGAAACCCACAGGTTGGTCCCCTCATTGCATGCACCTTTACCCTATATACGTCTCTAAATATATACTAAGTGCTCAGAGGTGACGTGCGTGTGACATCTCAGAAGTCCAGCATTGGCTAGTTCATTATTCTTGGCCTTGGCTCACGCAAATTCTGTCTCCACATTGTTTCAGCTCAGCACCATCTGGCTATTTTCACTCTTTAATTGTTGTCTGAATTATGAGATGTCTTTCCTCCATGTAGGATGACCTCTTACATTTATGTCCTCACTGTAATATATCAGACAAAACAGCTTCAGGCAAAAGACATCAAGATCTTGGCATGTTTGTTGATATAATGGGAACCCTTTATAATCTCAGAGTGTTTAATGGATTCGGTCTGTTGGCAGAGACAAATAGCTGGGTTGGAAAAAACGATGAGATATTCTCGTTTTTAAAGTACTCCATCATGTCTTCCACGTCCCCCAACAAAAGACAGATCTGTTTTATACAGTACGTCTCGATCAATTCACAGTTTTAACTTTTGACAAGAGCTACCAAAATAGAATTCCCCTCCGGGCTTTCTCTCACCACAATGAAAACATGGGCCCAGACTATGATATGAAAACAAACTAGCCCAGTCACACAGGGACAAGGAGCAGGGGTCGAGGGTTATGTTTAAATTTGACTTTGTTTTTCTCATAAAAAAAAAAAAATGAAGGGTTAAAAAAGTTAAAGATTTAGTGTTTTTAATCTAGATCTAGAGTCTACAGCCATGCTAGCAGCTCTGTGACTGTACCCATGAGGCACAGCAGCGCTTTAAGCTAAAAGCTAGTGAGCATGCTAACGTGTAAGCAGGTATAATGTTTACCATGTTCACTATCTTAGTTTGGTGTGTTAGCATGCTAACATTTGCTACTTAGCACTAAACACAAAGTACAGCTGAGACTGATGGGAATGTCATTAGCAGGTATTTTGTCATGAACCAAAGTATTGGACAAAGTAATGTCCAAAATGTCACAGCAATCCATCTCATAGTTGTTGAGATATTTCACTTGAAACCACAAATGTCAACTTCATGGTGGCGCTAGAGGAAAAGTCAGGAGATTGCCAATTGTTAATAGGATTCATCCACTGGGGACCATGAATGTCTGTAGAGAAGTTCATGGTAATCCATGTCATAGCTGTCGAGATATTTATGTCTGTGGAGGACCAACTGAATGACCTACAGTCGGATATTGTCATCCCTAGAGCTACACCGCTAGCAGGGCTAAAAATTGCCAGAATATTGCAAATTGCCTAAATCAGTCTTACTGTAATCATTAATGCAGTTTATGTTTTATTCCTGCAGAACTTTTATCTATGGAAGAAGGATAAGAAAGCTCTCAAAGACATAAAAGACAAAGACAAGGAGTTATTAATACAGGTAAAAAAAAAAAAAAACTCATACGCATATGCACACACACAAATCATAAGTGAAATATTTTCCTTAAAGTGACAGTTTTCCCATTGGGAGCTCCTCTCAGTGACACCTTTCATCCCTTCTTCACCTCTGCAGGAGAACTTCTGCGGGACTTCCATCATCGTGCCTGATCTCGAGGCAGTGCTGTACCTCAAAGAAGACGGCAAGAAGTCCTGGAAACAGCGGCTCTTCCAGCTGAGGGCCTCTGGAATATATTACGTGCCCAAAGGGAAGACCAAGGTCAGGGGTCAAAAGGGGACATCATTTTGTGGCAAAGACCAGACTATAAACACACATCCAACAGCTAATACTCTAATCCAGGATACATTCAGTTAGGTTCAAGCAAGTTGAACAGCAGCTGTATTTCTTTGCAACTGAAACCTTATATATGGATGTTTCTTTTCAGTTTTCACTGGGACTACAAAGTGTGTAGCCTTCCTGCTTTATGAACCACACTGTTGTTTCATGCAACGCTGAATATAACTAGAGCTTTTACTCCCTGCTGGATACCTACAGTATAGTCACTTATGTATATCTTAGATCTCTCGGGAGCTCTTACTCAAACATACCATTCATACAGGACATTATGCCCCTACTATTTCACTTGCAGTAAACAGGAAAATGGCAAAACACAGATCAACTTGTAATATAATCCCTTATTTCTTTCCAGTCATCCCGTGACCTCGTCTGCTTTGTCCAGTTTGACAATGTAAATGTCTACTATGGCAAAGACTTTAAGAGCAGATACAAGGCCCCAACTGACTTCTGCTTTGTTCTGAAGGTAAGTTAGCACTAAATGTTTTGTCTTATCAATCTAGTTTGCCTCAAAGCTGCACACCCTTTCACTGTGGAATTAATAAAAAGAGAAATGGCAACTTCCCCTAATCGTGACACTGAAGAAAACATTTCACAGTAACACTCTGAGCGCCTGTTTTACTTGTTGGTGTTATGAGGCACATATGTTATCACACAGTATATTGCATGGTGCAAGAGATATCAATGCGGAATTGTTGCGTGGGGGTTTTCTGAGTGTATGGTCAGCTACACAGCTGCTTGCTTTACTGAAAATGTGAGATGCAATAAATAGTTTAATTTGAAGAAGTGAAAAGAGAAGGTTTTATCCAATTCAGCTGAGACGAGTGGTGAGACAGAAAGTGAACAAGTTGACTTTTTGCAGCCGTTCCTAACATTTATATATAACTGACTGTAAAAGCACCATGCATTTAATTAAGAGTACTTTCAAATCGAGAATATTAGCATTGATGGGAGCGACCTACAGTACAGTACTCATTTTACACCATGAAATGTTGACTGACATGAAAAAAGCAAGAATTAGAGGGATTGGTGGTCAGTGTTAAAGGGATGTGAAAGTCTGCTTTCTTTCTTTTCCCGTATCTTGTCTGGAAAATACTAGAATCAGCAGATACCATTAGACTAGTTGTTGAGGATCAAAGTAAAAAGAGCTTAGAGAGGCAAAGAAACTGAATTACCTACCAGTGAGAGACAGAGTCCTAGACTATAAGGTGATCCTGGCCAAGGGCAAAGGAAAATGACCTGTCAAGAGTGGACACTTTGGAAGGCTAGCCAGGTTTCACATGCTCTCTCATCCTTGTTGCTATTTAGGAATCATACAGTAAAACTTGTGGCTTCAGTTGTGGTAGATGGTGATGAAGATAACTGAAGCTGTTTTCAACAAGTGATCAGTAAGGGTGTGTTTTGACACATCGGTTGGGTGGTGTTTAAGGGCTGCCAAACACTGCAGCAACTCAAGGACGAGCGCAAAACAGTTTAGCCTTATGATTCATCTGTTTTATATGCAGAGGAGATGCCTGAGGTGATTGCTAATACCATCCACATTATGTACAACTGATATCATGACATTATGTGGGAAGTCAAGTTCGTCTTCAGGGGGAAACAATTGACTGTGGGATTAATGTTAGACCCATACAGTATGCATTGCACTGCAAATATTTTTGTAATCAGTAAAATGGTGTACACTTACTGGCATAAGTCCAACAATAAAGACTATTTGAGCATCAAACATCTCATATTTCCTAAATTACACTGGAGTACAGGATGCACTCAATGGCACACACATTTGACTTTTAGTTTTCTGGTTTCTAATTTGTCTGTTCCTGTTCAGAAATGCTGACTGGACTACACAACAGGAATTGAAAATATGAAATCCATTTAACTGGTGTTGCCTTAACACTCTGATTCTAGACTCACTCTGCCCCCTTGTGGTACCCTGTGATACCCTTAAAGGGGAACGCCACTGACTTTACACATCAAAGCCTGTTGACAGGTTTTGTTGACCACTAGTGCACACGTGCAAAAAGGTTGTGTGAATTGCCTCAAGTGATGTCACTTGGGGCTGGAGACTACAAGTTTGAAAATGAAAAAAATCTGGGGGGTGTGGAGTTAGAAGAAAAGTGAGGTTACCAGACCTCTGCAGACTCGAGGCTACGTTAGCCGCTACTAGCATAACACACCCAAATCTCCAAGAGAACTATCAGCAGTTGAGTTGCATTGTGGGTAACGTAGGCCCCAGGTTTTGACAAGGAAGAAGAGGCTAATGTTAGTGTGTTTTGGTCTGCTGTTGCCCAAAAACAGCTTATTTCGCATTTAGTGTGAGCTAAATGCAGAGTAGTCTAATAGCAGAAAAATGTCACCGTAAACTGTTACATTATGTTACCTTTAAGGTTTTTATGATAAGATTTCTCTGGAAATTGAGAGGATTCTTTTTTTATAATGCAAACCAAAAATTAATTTCCTTAATTTCTTCAAGTCTGTATGGTACATTTCAAATCTAGCAAAGTAATGTGAAAGTAACTGAAAATAACCACAACTCTGCAATTCATGGAGTATGTCAATAACTGCAGTTATGATAAGGTAACTAGTAACTGTAATAGAAAACGTCCCACAAAAACCTGTTGACAGGAATCTTAAAGATCTACTGTTTATAAAGGAAAAACAGTTCAACAAAGTAGGTTTTTATTAACCTGATCTGTTTACCATTTGGATTTGTCTCTACAGCATCCTCAGATCCAAAAAGAGTCTCAGTACATCAAGTACCTGTGCTGCGATGATGCTTGGACCATGAACCTTTGGGTAACCGGAATACGGATTGCAAAGGTAAATTTAATCAGCTCTGCATTTAATAACAGGAAGTAATATCTGTTTGACCAGAACTCATGGTCTGTACTGCTCTTTCAGTACGGTGCGTCGTTGTATGAAAACTATAAAACAGCCGAGAAGAAGGCTGCTGTCAGCTCTGCGTGGACGAACCGCAGCACCCCATCGAGCTCCAATCCATCAACGCCCTCACCCACCATCAAAGGTAGCACGACACGCAAGCTGCCCTCACTGATGTGGTGTTATTTAGTACAGGCCTTTTGCTTGTACTGTATGTTCACTAATGGTTGTTTCTCCCTCTCTGCTAGCCAAATCACCAAGCCAGGCCAATGGTCATACTCCGAAGCCCCAACCAGGTCCTGTTTCTAAGGTACAAAACTCTTCATTAGTGGTGACTTATCGTTTCAGTCATTTTTCCAGCAAAAAGTGCCAAATATTCTCTGGTTTCAGCTTCTCAAATGTGAATATTTGCTGCTTTTCTTTGTCATATATGACAGTACATTAAAAATCTTCTTGCTTTTGGACCGTTGGTCAGACAAAACAAGTCAATTTTAGACATTAACGTGTGCTCTGAGATATTGTGAATGCCATTTTGTCACAAGGTTTAAAAATATAATAGAATATAAACGATAAATCGAGAAAATAATCAGCTGTTTAATCAATAAACTGTGTCTTTCTTTTACCTACAATTAGTACCAAATTACATTGTTTTATTTAAAAGTAAACCTGAGAGGAAACTACAGACCCATAAAATAAAGTATTACAGCAAATTCTCACATTTGCGGAGCTACAACCAGTGAACGTTTGGAATTTTTGCTTGATTAATTATTTAAAAGAATGGTCCAACGATTCATTATTGCATTTTCATAAAGTTGGGGGACCCACAGGACACAGATTAACAAAAAGAATGGTCAAAATCAACGAGATATCCTGACTTTTAGTCCCTTGTGAGTCAAGCTAAAACATGCTGGATCCTACATTTCCCACAATGCCACGATAGCATCATTTTGCTATAGACGCTCTCTGTCTGGTAAACAACCAATCTTTCAAACCACATGTTGCATCATTATGTCATACTCTGTCTTCTCAGGACTTTGGAAATGTCCCACCTCCACCCCCACCAGTAGCGGAGATGCTTCCCCCACCACCTCCAGATCCAGTCCCCCCTCCTCCACCTCCACCTCCTTTGGCTGCCAAGAGTTCCATAAAACGTGGCCCCCAGCGACACCTGCCAACCAATTTCCCTCCACCTCCACCTGCAATGGACAACCTCCTCCCTCCACCGCCGCCCCCACCCATCGACAACGCTTCAGATGCCCCGCCAGACTTCCTTCCACCTCCTCCTCCTGCCGCTGGCTTTGGTTCGCTGCCACCTCCTCCGCCGGTGAACTCCCTACCGCCACCGCCTTGTTTCAGAGGTATGGACCAGTCTCTGCCTCCTCCACCACCGGATCCAGGGTTTTTACCACCGCCTCCACCCCAGTCAATGTTCACAGGGGCTGGAGCACCCCCTCCGCCTCCACCGCCTCCTCCACCTCCACCTGCTGCTGCCCCAAGAACAGAGGTGCGGCCTTCTGGCTCAGTGAAGAAGATGCCTCCTGCTCCGCCAAAGAGGACTACACCATCGCTGCAAGGAGGAGGTGGAGACTTCATGTCAGAACTGATGCTGGCCATGAACAAGAAGCGTGGGGCTCATTAGCCTGAGAAAGAAATTTGTGGAGTATAAATATAATACAAACTGCGACCGTATGACGACCAACTTAACTCTTAATCAGCCAAGTTTTGATTTCGGCAAAACAGCTACTCTTTACATCCAACAATACTTAACATCTCCAACATGAAGCCAGATCAATACAGTCTTCATCTCTTCCAGAAAACATCCATCCCTTTTCAAAACTGCTTATCCAAGACATAATCTTGCATTAATCAAGTGAAAGGTTGATTATTGAAAATTATATAGAGAAAATGTTATATATAAGACCTGTTTTGTACTGTGTTTGCTTCAGTTCACAGACACCAGTGACTGTCACAAAAAAAAACATGATGCTAACGTGTCTTTTAATGCAACAAACATGAGGTGTCATTTTTTTTGTGTGACAAAAATATATAATGCTGTCATCATACTTCAAAGAGAACATTTTATAGAATTGTATATATTCAGGGTTCCCACGGTCATGAAATTCCTGGAAAAGCTGGGAAATGGTTTGGAATTAACAGAATGTTTTGAATATACATAGTTTTGGCTATTGTATAAAATATGTTCATTAAAAATCCCAAAACACGTCTAACGTTACATGTTCCTTCCCATTAAAATCTTAAATAAAGGCATGGAAATGGGGTAAAATATTATGGAAACGTTTTGAAAATTAATTTGTATAAATGTGTGGGAACCCTGTTATTGTCCCACGTTTTGGAGGGCTGTAAATACTTTGAAAACACTTTCCTAGTTACTTGGGCATATACAGTGCCCAATTACTGTAGTTTTCAAATGCCGAAATAAAACCCCCTAAATAAATCCATGAAATTGCTTGTGGCATAAGAAATACATGAAGTGAACACCATTTCTCATTGGATTGAATTATTGGGTCTTCTTCCTGTCATCGAGTACAACCTGCTGCCACTGGCAGTTTATAAACGCACAGTATATGACATACGTCTATCTAAAAGCAACAGCCTCCCTGGAAACCATCTTATAATCAAAAAGCACTGGACCTAGTTTACACTTTGTAGCTCTGGTGTGTGCATACGGTGTGTGAAAAGGGTGAAAAGTCATGGATCCATCAAAAAGAAACAAAAGCCTCCACAGTAGCATCTTTGTATTTATTTTGGTCTCAGTGTGGAATCACAAGATGTTACACAATTTCATGAGCAAAATACAATTAGAGCTTAATTCTTCTGTGGCACTGAGAACTGTATTTCATTTTCTACACATTCTGTAGTGGGTAATCTTAGTAGTAAAGAACATTAAACAGGCATGACCTTGACATTTTGGGCCAAATATATTCCACCAGCAGGAGAGAATTTACCAAAAATACACCATAAAAGCTCAATTTGGTTGTAATTCTTCTTGATTTTAGTGTTTTTCTTTATGCAGGAGTCACTCAAGAGGAGCAGCTGACCTTTAACCTCTTAGCCCACAGTGGAGGTCTTGCTGCATAGCCCGCCTCCTCTGCAGTCTCTTGTGTAACAAAGGGAAAGGACAAGATGCGGTGCAGCAGCTCCACCTAGTGGGACAGAACGTTAAAAACAATCAAACAGCTTCTCCCAGAAAAGTATATATTAAACAATTTAATATAGGTTAAACACCATGTACACACCTCAGAAAAATCATTCATCTCAGCTTTCCTTATAGCAGACTCTGCCATCCAGTTCCTCAGCACATACCTAGGATTTATGTCTGAAAGATATTTTTCACAATCTGAGGAAGATTTTCTTGGTAAAACATCATCACATTACAGAAATCTGTAATATTTCATGGTCAAATCAACACTAATATTTTGGTTTAGTGGCTCACTTTTCATCCTGTGTTGGCGATCCAAGTCGCTATCATTTTGTTGTCTGAACAGAGGAAAAAAAAACAAAAAAACAACAAACAATGTTATGAAACTTGGGTTACCAAACTAACCTGAGAAAAGTCTGGCATTACATCATTTTGCTTACCTGCTGAGCCGGCGCAGGTACATGCGGAGCCAATCAGAGAAGAGCTTGTGGGACGACAAGTCTTCAAGAGCCCACATCTAGTACAAAACAAAAAGCTAAAAATCATGAAAAGGATGCCTTAAAATCAAAATAACTTCTGAATAGATACAATGGTTCTGCATAGTTCTTGCTGTTGCAGTAGATGCATTTTGCATGTAGGTTACCTGCATACTAACAGAACACTAATAATGGTCATATACACGTATCTTTAGTTGTATTTATCACCTTTTATTCATCCTATATTTTATTTGTATTCATTTGCTGCTCTAAACACATAATTAGTAGAAACACAGTGTCTTGGATGTGATGTCAACTTCAAACCAAAATCTAAAAACAGGAATATAACATATTGCCACTTTAGCTCCACCTGTGTGAAGTTCCTGTTGTGAAGCTGCTGGGCCGAAACTTCACTCAGCTGCCTGAAGGTCATGGTGAAGTCTGACTGTGTGTCCTCCATCATCTGGGGAGACAAACACAAATTAGACTGGGAGTTGAATAAAATCCAATTTGTACACAGCCAGTAAACAGTGAGATTAAACTGATTTAGTAGACAGAGATGATCTATATAAGAATGTCTGTCACAGTGAGCATGCAACTTGCCTTAAGCAGGAAGGCAGTGAGGTAGCCATCATCCTCCTCTTCACCTAGAAGCCCCAGTTTAGCTTTAAATAGCTGATGAATCCTGAAATACGTATTATATTATAACTATATCACTGCTTGGATATAACATTAAGACAAATCATTACTTCACATGGAGCTCACCTCATCTGGTAAATATCAACATATCCTTTTAAAATAATTTTAGCCCTGAAAAAAAGATTAAAAAAACAAGTAAGTCCACATTTTGCTGTCTGAGAAAATCAAAAATTTCAAGGGGTAAAGAGTAGGAGCAAAAAAACAGAACAATATGATGTATGCACTATAGCTTGACAAGATTTCTGACCAACATTATTGGCTCAAAAGTCCTGTTTTTAAAGTATTTACCTAAATGAAAAATGACCTCTTCATTCAAAGCTAGTAATATGCAAAGATTTGTTTTGTACACGCTGAGCTCTGTCAGTGTTGTTGCACTTTATATTGGTGGCAAACAGAGGTCGATACAAGTCACATATTACTTTAAGTCAATATAAACAGTTAGCATGGTATTCTTACTCTTTCTGCTGTTTTTTAGAAAGCACAGGACTGAGAGCCATCCGGAGCTTCTCCAGGTTGAACAGTCCGACGTTGGCCTGAGCTCCTATGCTGTATCTGCCCTCATCATCAGATGTGTTGGGGATAAAATCTGCAACATTACAGCTTTGTTTGACATTCGACGAGAACAGGGCATTCATTTATTTCAATGAAACACACAGACATGCATCATCGTACACACTGGGGTTATACGACTCCATGAAGCCAAATGGTCCGAAGTCGATGGTGATAGAAAGGAGACTGAAGTTGTCTGTGTTGCACACACCTGTCGTGATAACACGCAATAGATATCAGTAGATGTTGGTACAAACTGTATGATAAAATGTTCAGCCAGAACAGGTTCTCACCATGTGCAAACCCAACCGACATCCACTGTTTCATTTACAACTGTGGAATAAAACACCTAGAAACATGGAAATACAACAAAATACAAAGCATCAAACTAGGAAGTTCCTTAAAGAAAGAAATAATATACAGTATGCAGATACACAGTAACTACAGGATGAGGTGTCTAAAAAGTAAAAAGCCACCTTACTATTTACTTATCAACCTTACAGTATGCCTGGATTAACTATTTCGCTCAGATTAGGCAGTTTAATTCACATACACCTTATTTTTGTTTATTACAGTAAGATCAAGTAAAACCTTGTGTTCAGTGAGCAAAATAATAATGACTGCATATTGTTGACCTAACTTACCAAATATTTATCTGTGTCATCTGAGTCGATTGAAGAAAAATGTTCACCAATCACAAAGTTCAACAGCTTTCTAAAATCAAGACAACAATAAAATGATGTTACAAGCTGCAGTATATTAAATCCAACAGGAAGCCATCGAATGACGACATTATCATCATGTGATCAGACTCACCTCAGGAGATCTATCTCTCCACTTTGAGCCAAAATTTCTAAAGATCCAATCCGAAACCATGACTTGGCTAACCGGAGAACAACAGCTCCTGGTAAAAATAAATAAATAAAAAAGCTCTACTAGAACATGTAATGTGATGAAAAATGTAATGTAACTGATATTGATACTGAGTGCAATCTGGTTTTAAAGTATTTTTGCATGAACCCCTGTACCTCTCTCTGTCCTCACGTTGCCACTGTAGAATTGATCCCTCAACACCGGCTCGTCACTTACAACCAGACTGAAACAAAGCAGCAACAAGCTATATGTTTTAGCTAACAGTCATATTGCCCATTTATTATTAATATACATTATAGAAAAAAAACACCACAAACTCTATGAATCCAATACTAAAAATTAAGGCCTAAAAACAAACAGATCATTTGATCTTTTTACAAAGATTATGATTAGTCACAGAGCAAATGTTAACCCGTTCATCCATCACCTGTCCCTCTCACCTGGCTGCCCTGCTGGTTGGAACACCCAGGAAATGCATGGCTTCACTGCACAGGAACTCCCTTACAGAAGAACGGATCACAGCTCGACCGTCTCCTGATCTGTATTAAGATTCGTATTGAAATTACAGATTATAAATAGTTGCCTCTTGCTGCCATTATCACCAACATGCAAAGTGAAAGAAGGTGAAAAAAGCAAAACGGTATGATGGACAAAATCACCAACATACCTTGAATAAGGTGTTTTCCCAGAGCCTTTAAGCTGCAGTTCCCATACTTCTCCTTTCCTTTGGTACATTTTTTAAGGAAAATAAGTTATAGCTTTAACGATGCACCTTAAGTACACAGTATTTTGAATATACAAGGAACCTAATTCAAAAATATTCTCACCTGTTGGTATACTGACCAAGGGAATGTGCTCGACCATCACCCAGCTGACCTGCCCAGTAGCCAAACTGATGGAGAAGGAGATATTCATCAGTAACTTCAATGACACCAACTGTGATCAGATCTAGTCTCAGATGTACAAGGGTATTATTATCTTAAGGGAAATGTACAGAGACTTCCAAGTTTGACTTTGACTTTGTTAATCAACTGGGCTTAATGTAATCCTCAGTTGATGGCATATCTGTTGAGGTTATACTGTAGTGATTCTTGTACTTTAAAACATCTGTTTTTGAATTAGTTGATGCAAAACAGTCAAATCTGACCTCTGTTGGCAGTTAGTGCAAACTATGTCTGTATATATTTAACGCAAGCCAGTAATGCTTAATCTAACTAAAAGAATTTGGAACAAACTCTACCTGATGACCTCCATATCTGTGTGCAAGTGGTACAGATCCTGGTAGCAGTCCGCCACCACTGGCATAATGCAGGAACTCATCAGACTGTGTTACAGCCATGTCTACATCTAAGATCCCTTCAATGACATCCTGTTGAGACAAATATATAGAAATATAAATGGATTACTCTGTTATTAAATAAACACTATGTGATGCTGATGATGATGTTACAACACCACCTTGGAAACTGCTGCCAGTCTTAACGGGCCTCTCAGTGGGGTTGGAATGGATTTGGAGAACATGCAGTTTTTTACAGTGCGAACAAAGTTGCCATCAACCTCATCGATTGGGAATGCTTCTGCAGAGACGACAGAATGGAGGTGACAACATTTAACTATGTACTAACCTCTATTTAAATATAGTGACCTGTAATGACATAAGAATCAGTTTTACCTATGAGCTTCTTGCAGGACACTCTGAATTGGTCCAGGTCTTTTATGAGGTTTGAAACATTCATGTTCCACCTGGATTTGACAGCGTCTGATGCCTTTTTGTCATGACCGTGGCAGTCACTGTCAGTACTTTGGCAGAACTCCAGGACATATACAGGTGTGAAGCTGGTTGCTGCTACAAGAGCAAAGACTAACACTGGGTGGATACTGCACATTTCCACAGACAGAGCGGTTCAATTGCCTTTAATGTACCTACACTGTAATCACTGCTGTAGCTATAAATAACAAAAAGGGTCAACTATGACTTTCAGCTGTTCATGTTATTTTATATATTATTGAAAAGTTATAATTGATGCATTAACATGTACAACATTTTCATGTTCGTGGTGAAAGTAATTTTTAACTACTTCATATACTGTTGGGTAGTTTATAAAGAAAATGCATCATATTAATAAAAAGTAAAGTGAACATACTATACAAATGTAGTGTAGTGTAGTAGAATGAGCAGCATGTAGAAGTATAAGTGGCATGAAACAGGAATACTCAAGAAAGTACGTAGCGAAGTACAAGAACACTTGTATAAATGTTAACTATAACGTTATACCTATAGCTAATTGGTTTCCACCACAAATTACTACTTTCACTAAACTTTTGTCAGTTTTTTAAGTAATACCTTAACAATTATAACTAAAACCCACCCCAAAATAAGCCCATTAAGCTGTTAACCGTATTGTGGGAATAAAAAGGTAGATTAACATAATCTAGGTAGGTTTATTCGTCAAAATATCCCATATAAGTTAATAGCGTTAGCTGTTTTGAAAACACCAGTAGCCACAATTAGCTAGCTGTTAGCTACCCAGCTACTAGCCTCGTCCCAAATATGCTGGTATATTTTCTGAAGACATCTAAAAACACACATTTTATAGCTTTAGTTCAAACATAAAATAACCATAGTTTATATCTGCCACTGCATTCCTGATAAATATTTAATTTTGAAGGAATTTACTCGTGTTTCTCTCAACTCTACCATCTATGGTTAACGTTACTTCCTTGTTATGGAACGTCATCAACCGACGCCTGGTAACTGTTTTCCGGTTCCGCTGAAATATATAACCTGTGCCAAAGCACGCTGCTGTGGAACATGGCGGGTCCGTGGTGGAGGCAGTGCCGGAGGTGGAGTACAAAGTGTATGAGCACGAGTTTATTTGAAACATTGTGGCATTTTAACTGCAGGCCTTTGTCCGTCTCCGTGTCCTCTCTGGGTCGGACATCCTGGAGCTCCGGGCCGGGGAACGAGGTGAGTTTGCGGCTGTTAGCAGGACACCGCACGGGGGAATCCTGTCAAACCCTGGAAGGTCATACATACCTCCGAGTTGTCCGTCGCCCCCACTGAATGATGGTCTTTTTCAGTTACTTCCGTGTCTGTGGCATTTTCTGGCAATGTAACTGCTATTTGTCTTGCGCAAAAGTTTCTTGTGTTTTGTAAGAATTTTTGAAATGAGTGGTGAGTTGTTGCAGCGGGTGTTGGTATGTTCAGAGCTTACTCAGCTGACATAAAGGTCAAGACATCCTGACATTACAGGGCAATTGGGCAATCTGCCCTTTACTTAGGACATCTAACCAATGTCTTGTCAAGTCCCCATTTATTTAGATTTTTATACACCTTCTTATATGCATTCATTCATTCATGCATTCATTCATTCATTTGGCATTGACTCAGGCATGTTACTCCAGATTTCCATAACAAAACAGTTACTTTTACAAATGCTAAAAAGAGTAAAAACTACGAAACTTAATAATCAGATCAGGGCTGTAGCAAGTATTTTACAAATACTGAGGTCCCCTCCACACACACCCACCACCCTCAACAACCTTAAGCAGATAACAAAATCACAATCTTAGATGTTTTTTTTTAATGTTATTTGTATTTTTCATGTTGTATTATTGCAGGTAATTGTTCAGTTCTTTCTGTAAATTACATTTACTAACATGAGGGTTTATATGTTGTTTAAAGCCTTCTCAAAGCTGCAAGGAATGTAATTCTTGGGGAGAAAGGCTGACTCTTGGCCTAAAAGTAGTCTTGATTTTTAAAGTCTTGTGGTATCTGACGTATCTGTGCTTTGATCTTTCAGGGGCGG
Source organism: Macquaria ambigua (assembly GCA_008360985.2). NCBI lineage: Eukaryota > Metazoa > Chordata > Actinopteri > Centrarchiformes > Percichthyidae > Macquaria > Macquaria ambigua. The sequence continues at coordinate 1,181,623 of VMKM01000009.1, read as the reverse complement.
CCATCAGCACTACCAACACAGATAAACCCGACAACTTTAAACTTTACCTCATCTTTCACCAGGTGAGTTGTCTTTACCAAAGGTTTTGCATTGTAACCAAACTATTTACTGCATTTTTGCATATTACTATAATGTCACCTTACACCACCAGGCAGTCTGCAGCACACTATAATTTACTACATTTTAATTTAATTTAACACCATACAATTTTGGTTAAAGATCAAGCAATGCAAGATTTACATAATCACATTAAATTGTTGTATTTTTTTTTCTATGGACCCCAGGAAGAGTAGCTGTTGTGCTGCTAATCGAAGGAACATCGAAGATTTTTTCAATAAAATATAAAAATAATACATTTTTAATTACTTTCCGCATATTTCCTGATTTTAGGATATTCACAACGAGTGCATTGTTTAAGATTTAACTTGAATTTCACCTTTACTGTTTGTGTTATCTTTCTCTCCAGACACAAGTCCCGGTTGCTGGATCCCACACTACAGTCTTGCTGTTGCATGAAGATACACAGTGATGCGAAGCTGAAGGACCCCTTCACATTAGCCCAGAGAGATTTAAAAAGTTTATACGATGACATCAGAAAGGTACATTTTCACTACAGAGAGTGTACTTGCTATGCGTCTCTACATATGAAATAATGGGCATTTTCAGCTAACATTAGGCTATCTAACAATCCAGACAGCATAGAGGCAGGAGGAGAACTAAACAAAGGGCATTTAAAGCTTGTCTTGAGTCAGAGTACTGACTATCAGCCTTTTTGTTATTGTTGCTGCTTGGATTTAACCTTGCAGCTGCAGCGACAGTTCAATAACAGACAACGAGTGAGCCATCCACGTGTTGTCATCTCAAACAGATATTGGTTAGAAATCTTGGACACTAGCTGATTATGATTGAAATAAAACACGTGAATTTTATTACTCTGCCCCGCAGGAGCTATTTGTTTCCAAAGAAGAGCTGAAGTCTCTGTGTGACTACTACTTTGATGGCAAGGGCAAGTCCATCCGACCAATGATAGTTGTCCTGATGGCCCGGGCTCTCAACATCCACAGCAACAGAGCCGGGTAAAATTGGATCACTTCACTCCAGACCTACATATTTCAACAAAATATTGTTTATTTATTGCTACTACTAACCCAAAGTGACCCATGATACAGTTGTAAGAGTGTCGCTGCACCACACCCTGTGATAACTCTTAAATTATTATATGAAGCATAATCCAGGGTTTTATTTCATCTCACTTCCTGCAATCTGTCGTCTTGTCTTTGTCCTCTGTAGAGATTTGCTCCCAGGGCAGAGGGCCATAGCTATGATCTCAGAAATGATCCACACTGCCAGCCTGGTGCACGATGACGTTATAGACGGCTCAGATAAACGAAGGGGAAAGAGAACCATCAATGAAATGTGGGGTGAAAGAAAGGTGAGGGGAATCAAATCAGCTCATAAACCACAGCTCTTCCTTTTCTCCTCACCTGCTGTACCACTTCGCTGTCATTTTTTTTTAAGGATATGAATATCATTTGTTTTCTGTCTTCCAGGCTATCTTGGCGGGAGATTTCATCCTCTCAGCTGCCTCCATGGCCTTGGCTCGTATTGGTAATAACACAGTGGTTAAAGTGTTGTCCCAGGTGATAGAGGACCTGGTGCGAGGTACATTAATCAAATTGTTGCCATGTCAGTTAGTAATATTCTTTATTTAAGTTGTAACTAAAGCTGTACTAAACAGATTTGCACATTGGAAGCTGTAATTTGTAGCAAGAGCTGTTTAAAACATTTCAAGTACCAGTTGTCAGTGCCCAGAATCCGCTAATATGTCCATCAACAAACTCCCTAATCTATGTTGATTGTGCTTCCAGGTGAATTCATGCAGCTGGGTTCCAAAGAGAACGAGAACGAGAGATTCAAACATTACCTCGAGAAGACCTTCAAGAAGACAGCGAGTCTTATTGCAAACAGTTGTAAAGCAGTATGTACGTTCTGTCTCCACACAAATATCCCAGAGTTGGAGAAAAGCCTCGGTTCCCACCTTTAAGGTGTTTTTGTTGACTGTCTCTTCTGTTTCATTTAAGGTATCGATTCTGGTAAATTCTGATCCTGAAGTTCATGAAATAGCCTACCAGTATGGGAAGAATGTTGGCATCGCATTTCAGGTAATTTCTGATCTTTTTGCCTTTTGTGGTTGCTGCTTGAGTCTATTAAACTCTATACCAGCTAAAGCATGTCAGCCATCTTTAGTTTATTTGATAAGTGAGACCCAAAGCTCCATTAAAAATGGGGAGAATCTCCTCCACTGGATGGATGTCTCAGTACATTTAATTTTAATCCAGGACATAATGGTGTGTAGAATTAAACATTGTAAAGTCTACAGGTATATAAAATGATTATATGGATTCATTTTTCTCCGTCCTGTAGCTGGTGGATGACATCTTGGACTTCACATCAGGAGCCAATCAACTGGGGAAGCCCTCGGCTGCAGATCTCAAACTGGGCCTGGCCACTGGACCGGTCCTGTTTGCTTGTCAACAGGTGAGGCCAAAATCAGCATTTCCGTTATACATGTATAGAAACTGTATATCTACATCAAGTTACTGGAACACGCCATGCATCACTGTCTGCTGTCCGTTTTTACCTCCAATCTCTCTCTTGTCTTTTCAGTTTCCTGAGCTCCATGCAATGATCATGAGACGTTTTAGCTCTAAAGGTGATGTAGATAAAGCCTGGCAGTACGTCCTTCAGGTATGACATAGTAATACAATTAAGATTATCAGGTTCTGAAATGTTGAATCTGTTAAATGTAAGGCCTTGAAAAGTCTTAAAGGTTTACCAATGCAAGTTTCTACCTAAAACATTTTCAATCATACGTGATCTGGGCTTTAAAAATAAAAAAATTAAAAACTAAGGTTCATGATATATTAGTGAACATTGTGTGACGACCTCAGCCTTACCTAAGCTGTGTTTGCTGTGACGCTTTTAATTTGTAGTTGTCTTTTTGGGGGGTTGTTGATGCCAAGACTGGTTAACAGTACAACTCAGTGCTCTCTACTGAAGCAGCTGAGATCTATGTGTTTAACTGTGAAAGAGAAGCAGAGCTTTGCCAGGGCAGAACATAAATGCTCAGTAAACTTTCCTTGGATGGATGAAAACTAAAACATGTGACAACCCCTTCTTGTTCTGTTTCAGAGCGATGGCGTGCAACAGACCAACTACCTGGCCCAGCACTACTGCCAAGAAGCCATCAGGCAGATCAGTATGCTCAGGGCGTCGGCAGAGAGAGACGCCCTCATCAGGCTCACTGAGATGGTGCTTACCAGAGACAAGTGAACCTCCACTGCTGGGCTTCACTTCAGGCAGCTACATGTGGAAAAGCAACTTGCCCTGCCCCCCACCTGTGTCTGTGCAGGCCAGGGTCGGACAAAAACGGTGAGAGAAGCGATGGGAGTTTGGTTCGGAAGGACCCCTGCTGCCGGTTTTAGTGCCAACTCTGAACGAATGTGGCAGCAAGCTGATCTGCCAGAACACTTAATCAAAATCAAGGGATCAAAACAGCATGCAGGGGTCTCTCTGAACCGATATCTGTTGTTTCATGGCTCGCTTAACCACTCCCAAAAATATACATAAGGGTGAGCTGCTTAATTATGATATGATGTGTAAATGCACTTGGTTTTTAGTGCAAATCCTTCGGATTCAGATTTCCTGAATGGTATTAACGGTGATGATTCGGAAAAGGAAATATTACATAAATTAATGGATGCCACTGAAAACTGCAACCCAACTCTTCACTGAATACAATACTGTAACTGCAACAACCTCCCATGCCTCAAACTAGCCGACTGCGACTGACGGACAGTTTGTTACATGCTAGTGCTGAGCTGTGTGATTCCAAACGCAATGGAAGTGAAACATTTTCATTGGTGTTATTGTCTTTGGAGATCCGTCCGCTCCTCTGAGGCCAAACATGTCATGTGTCTTTTTGACTTGTGAAATGCTATAAGGTTACTGCAAAGTGCCCTGTAACAACAAAGGCCTTAACATCTACAATGACTGTGTGCTCAATAAACCTATCATGTTTTTGTTTTTTTAAATTTAAGCCAAGCCTTCGCTCCTTTTTGACTCCCTCCAAGTGACCACACATGCATGTTGTACATAGAATTGTTTATTATAAAAGACTGTACATTGATTTTCCAATCAATATAGTATATGTACAAATGAAGGGCAGACAGATAGATTTCAGTATTTCTACCTATGAAATTGAGCCGGAACTTCTTATTGGAAAAACTAAAGCATATGGGCAAAATATCAAGGCATTAGCTGCAGTATCCTGAAATGGTAAACGTTGACCAATGCATTTGGAAGTCAAAAGTCAAAAATTAGGTCATGTTAGATGTATGTTTCGAGAGACACCAGAAAAAATACAATGTTATCAAGATGATTCCTAGACCTGAGTGACAGCTAATATTGATTGGTTGGTTTTACTTGAGTTTGAACATGATCTCCTCTGGGCTCCACAGGTAAACACAATGTGAGCATTCAACATGGTCCTTGAACCCAGAGCAGGTCATTGTTGCTTGGTGAAGACTGAGGAGGTATTACAGTTGTTTATTGGTCTACATTACATCTGAATTGTCACATGGCAGTGTCAGGCACGACAGCTCCAGTCCCAATTACCACTGCACGCCACCTGCCGCTGTCTATCGGAGCCATAGTCCATTATTGCCAATGTCACCAATGGATCCTACAGGTTTTATGCAGATTAGTATAAAGTTAATAACAGTGATGTGACATGATCTTGAAATGCTTGGTAATAAGCCAAAAATGGAATGTGTTATCTTGCTTCAAACAGATCTAAATGCATGAAAAAAACAAACAAAAAAAAAACTCCATTTCATTTTTATGATGCAAATCAAATTAAAAAAAATCAGCATTTAGAGGGTGAGCCCATTGGAAAGCCTGCGATTCACTTCAGAGTCTAAAAAGTTCAGTGATTTCAACAGTAATAAAAATTAAAAAGGCGAATACATTTACAACATAATGGAAGCATAATGGCAATAAACTTATTACATTATATCTCTTAAAATTTTGCATGCTTTAACGCCAAGACTGATTTTCAGGAGTAATTGTTTGTCTTTGAAATACCATATACAGTATTTAAATTTGTAAATTATTGACAGGCCATCTGCGTTTATTTTTTCAGAAATGAGCCTTATGGAGTCGAGGAGGGCACCACTAATGAAAACTATCATATAATCGACATTCACTGAATTCACATTACATAAACCCAAGTGGCTGCAGCCCACATTATATACAACTGACAGTACAAACACTTCAACTGAAGGTGTTTACATGACATTAACATTTGATTTGTTCCATCAAACCTAATACTCTTGTTCAAAAAGGATTCAGTTCTGAATCGCGAATTTTTATCGAGGCAAGATGACGTCGTACATCCTTCAGCTGTGTGACCATCGTCTTTAAGTTCAACCGGTGTGAGCACGTGCAGCCCAATTATTTAGAAACTTAATTTTTACATATTCCATAAATGTCCCCCAACCCACCCATATAACACCAAAATAAACTAAATAGATATTACTTATAATTTTATTTGCAATCATTAAGGGAAAGAACATTCTGTCATATCAAAAGGGAATCATACAGTTATGTCTATGCGTCTCAGGAGTCAAGATTGCTGCGGTCAGTCGCTCAGTGGATTATGATATGACTGAATAAATAGACTGTACTGTTACTGCGAGGTCACGTCAGTCGGCGTAGTGCATGATGGACTCCACGTAGTTGCCGGGGAACAGTCCGGTGACGCCGTTGCAGACGCCCTCGAACCAGCCGTCGTCGTTCTTCTTGATGACGTAAATGATTGCTCCTTCTATGAAAGACAACTCGTCGTCCTTGTCCTTGCTGTAGTCGTAGATGGCGACCACTGAAAACAGGAAGGGAGGCGTTTGTTCAGGACAAGATTAGTAGTGAGTATCCAATGTAAGACTTAAACATTATCCAAAACTGGTTGTGCTTCTTGAGCAAACCTTTCTCGTTGTAGATCTTGGGTGCCCAGTGTGGGTCTCCATCAGCGTAGGGGTCGTTGTACTGCACGACGGCAGCATCCTCCTCCTCGTAATCAACCGGAGGAGGCGGCGGAGGGGGAGGAGACTCGTCAAACATGGGCAAGTCATCTGGAGGTGGAGGAGGAGGTGGAGTGGGAGTATCTGCAACTGTTGATCAGACACAGGAAGTGAGATTACTAAACAGATTTGCCTCGTCAGGTTCAAAAAGTCAAGGATCACAGGTCGGCATGAGCCTGGTGCTGGAGAGGGCGGCGGCTGAACCATGCAGAATTAATGATAAGACATGCAGAAGAGTGTGTATGGAAGGTATTTGAATATTAAATTCATCAAGCAGGCTGCATCACTGTTAGGACTTCCCATGGTTCACTTAAGAGGCTTAAGCATACAGTATGTCATCCTATTAAGTGGTTTGTGCTCCTCTTGTGGTTCTGAAACTCTATTCAGGCATGCACATATAGAAGAAAAGGGAATTGCACAGGATTTATGAACACTTCAATGATCTTCTGATGATTATTACATTCTGAGTCATGCTATTTAGTAGGTTAGAGGTTTGAATGACAGCATCTACAAGCTCTCAAAAATGGTATGTAGATAGCTTTACAATCATTTTAACTAACACTAGAATTGTTTTGCTCTAAAGGTGCGTTCTGTCAAGAAATAAAGTAACTAATACTTCCTCAACTGTAATATTTGACCATATTGCCGGTTTTGAACCAGCAGGGGGCAGCAAAGAGTCCCATCTTCTCCAGTCCTGTTTTGCAGAGACCTTTGGCACTTTCTCCCTTAAACATTATCATTCACCTCAGCTCAACCCTGCAGTGCTACAAGAACATTCAGCATATGAATACCAAGCTTCAGTCAGCGATAAAACCCCCTGCATGACCCTAAACCACAAAACGCTGAGTAGGTGGCGGCCTCGACAATCTCAGTCGGTTGCTTTTCCACTGCACATATTTTAAAAAGAAAGTGATTATTCCAGCAGCTATGTATAATACCACTACTGCTACTAAGAAACTGTTACAAAACTGTGTTCAGTCTAGTTTCATAGCTGAGTCTCCAAACAGCAGATAAAGCTACTTAACCATGACGAGACACATTCTTGGATGGTTCATTGTTGCAAGCGGTTGGTATTAATTGTTCTCAACAGACGGGGGAAGAGGATGAACAAGCACAATGCATGCCGGGTGTTCTGGAAATGGGAATAGTTGGCACAGATAAAGAGGAAAGTATGTCTTAGCCTCTTCACTTACTGCTCTCCTGCATCCTGGCCACAAAGCCAGTCAGAGGTATCTGTGGAGTCAGCTGGGGCATGGGGGGAGGAGGAGGAGCGATAGACACTGAAAGCCAGCAGAGAAAAGACAGAAAAGGCAGAGAAAGAGAACAACAGCGAAAAAAAAAAGAAAAAGAAAAGAGAAAGCCCATCAGTCACCAAGAATGTACAGACCCAATCCCAAGCAAACACAACACTAACACACACCAAAGACACAAACACACTGCAAGAATTGTGAGCTTGTACACATCTAACAGAACAGGACAGAGTGGTTTGCAACAGTGACGGAGCTGAAATGTTTGGTCAAATTGATGAGACTGTCGACCTGAACTTTATAAATTCCAAATTTGAGTTTTAACATTTTAAAGAGAAAATGGCTAATTATTTTAAACAACAATCAACCGATGAATTCATTCAACTGTCTGTAGCTGCAGCGTCTCCACAGATCAGACACAAATGTTGCGAGGTTAAAAAGTTCTGTGACGTCTGAGTGTGATGAGATTTCACATGGTATCTGGGGATCACAGAGGCCGGAGGATAAACCGCAGATTATGTCTGATTTCTGTCAATCAGACGGTTCCCACTCACGGCTCTAAAGGAGGTGAGGGCTGCCAATGACCAGGAGGAGGCACTGTTTGCCTTGGATGTCTCATCAACCTCAACCCCAATCCCAGGGAAGCCTGCTGAACTCCCTTCAGAGCTGTTGCAGCTATGTACAGAGTACTTTGAATTCTTATTTTACATTTTTCCCAGATGATTTGATCAATCCCAAGTTAGGGACACTTGATCAACAGTGGTCCAGAGCTGATCGTCTTATGGTGATGAGGCACTAGAACTCCATTTACACCTGGCATTAACATGCAGTCTGTCTCTGGATATCCTATCTGGTTAAGGAAAAAAGCATGTTAATGCCAGGTGTAAATGCACGGCGAACACATTGGAATGCGATCAGCCACATCTGGAGATAGTCTGGCTCGCATTGTGAACTGATCTCAGCCTGGTGTAAATGTAATCCATACAGTGTGACCACATCCTTAGGAAAAAAAATCCTCCCAGCAAGTTGAAAGGTCACCTAACTCCGCCTCTTCCTGCTATCTCACACTGCAAGTACTGTAGTAGCAGTAGCTAGCAAGTTTTCCCTTAAAAAAGTGACTTAAAAATGAATAACGTCCATCCATGGCACTGGTTTTCTTGACCTGGGATGCGCCATGTTTGCTGTAAAGTCGGCTAGCTCCGCCTAACTAATTTGCATATTGAGATCCGGTCACGATGCGGGCAGAATCGAGATAACACTGGTTGTAAAAGCAAAGGCCCCTGAATCGGATGCCATCCTCCAGACAATGTATCCAGATACTGATCACGTTAATGTTAATGTTTAGACAGTAGCCAGTTAAGTTTTAAAGGAACCAAAACCCACATGATGTACAGAGAAATACATTTACAGGTTAACGTCTGACCATACTTTTACATGAGGCCAAACACTGTGACTATGCATTGTTAGAAGACATCGATTGTCTGCATTGTATCTACTGTAGAACCCAACGACGAGGCATTCAGCATCAATACTAAAGACATCCCACAGTTAGATAAAAAGCCTTAACCTGCACTTTCAGACTTAAGGGGAAAAGTCAATAATTCTAACAAGAATGCAAGCTTGACCTTCAGAAAGCAGTGACTCGCAAATATGAAATATTGGTCTGTGGCTACAAAGGTTAGCTTGCTTTAGTTTGTGACTGTGCATGATTTGGAAATATGTGAAGTTTTGTGCTTCAGTGACAGTTCAGGATCTATAAAGCGGGCTGGGTTTGGAGACAGAAGGGCCTTACTTGAGTTCTGGCCATATCCAGGAGTGCCTCCATTAATATGAGGCTGCTGTTGCTGTTGCTGCTGTAGTTGTTGCTGTTGCTGCTGTAGTTGCTGCTGCTGTAGGTGTTGCTGCTGCTGCAAGGAGAACTGGGAAGTGACCGACGGCGCCCGGCGGTAGGTGCCCGTGGCCGAAACCATAGAGACAGAGGAGTTGGAGGGGTTGTGCCGCGAAATCTGCCGCGAGATGGTTCCAAACTGGGACATTGGAGCAGGGCCCAGACCAGGCCCAGGGGCCACCACTAGAAACACCCAAAGACAGGGAAGGAAGAGAGGAAAGACAGGCAGGACCAAAGAGGGAAGGGGGGGTTAGACAGAGGAGACGGAAGAGGGGGAAAAGAGAAAAAAAGCACCCAAAACATGAATCATCAAGATCGTAAAAGATGATGTGAGCTTTTAAATTCTGATTAGAGCCCCACACCTTATGAAAAGACAATCAATAACCAATTAAAAGGAAGCAGGTGAGCTATGGAAGCAACAGAGATTGTTAACTGATAATACTGTTACACAGAGGTATTTCATGAGGGTAAAATGAAACACAAGAGTCCCAAGAGGTCGTCCGAATGAATCCTGCACCTAAAGGTTCTTTAGAGAGGAAAAGATTCAGTGAGCAAAGAGAAGAGAGCAGCAACACAACAGAGTCTGATCCTTCAGGTTTCACCGGAGCTGGCAGTGAAAATAACTTCTTCACACACTTTTCAAAGATGTGATTCCAAATGTCTATTTGAGCTAACGCAAGGAGAGGGAGAGTTCACGATTGAGACACACGTGTACCATTACACTGGCTTTCTAAGAATAAATCATCTCTTCGAACAGCAGCATCATTACAACATTAAATACACTCATATATTTGATTATAGATGCAGTGTGTGAGCAAGTGTGTGTGAAAGACAAAAACAGAGAGAGAGAGAGAGAGAAGGGTTTAAAGAGAGTATTTCCTGTTCACTTTTCTAGATAACATGCTGCCTCTCGGGAGAAGCCCTGCTCTCAGATAGGGATGGGTGGAACCAGTTGGAAGTAAAGCTTCAGAGGAACACAGGAGCAAACAAACGTCTCCATATTGTCACAGGCTGATGTAATTATAGCTGAAAGTGCGCATTGATGTTCTGAGGATGAAATGTGCATGTTTTAAGGGATCATCTTGCTCAAGATTGCAATCGATCAGATATAAGCAGCAACTGCACAAACACACACACACACACACACAGTAGTTGATACTAATCAAACAGCTGGATGCTTTCCAGTGTCGCAGAGCTCTGAAAATCAAAGCCAGTATCAGTCAGTGACTCAGTCAATACCCCATGTAAATCAAAGCTAGATTAGGCAAAACTGAATGTTTGCAGCACTCAAATGGATGTTTGAATGTTTTGGAACTTCATTACCCAGAAATCATATTATTATGTGACATCAGCTGTGAGTCTAGCTGTCTCAGAATTGAATGCTGGCTCACTGTTTTGTATTGGAGGTATCGATTCCTCACTTAATGTGCATGCATTTTTTCTAGCAGTGACCATAACTGAAACCTGAACTGGGCTTCGTAAAGTTAGTAAGTTTGAACAGCTGGTGCACCCGGCTACAGATCTGCCTTGTTCTTCTCTGTCGCAGCCCCAGCTATGATTTAAGCTAGAATTCAGAAAATGTTGAAACTTTTGCCTGATGTAGCTTTACCCACAATCACTTTTCTGGTAAAAAGTAAAGGAACTCAAATTAAACAGTAACATACCTGTGCAAAGAAGTCTCAAACTCCTTAAGGTAAATTCATTTTCTATCTTTGTATGGAAATACTGCCCACATTCTGCCAGTACCTCAGCTTGGAGGGCTTGAATTTTATTCTTGAACTCAGGGTGTAAGAGTTATCATCTCCTCTGTCGATGCAGATAGCCAACAGGTTTGGATATTTTTCTAGACATGCAGCAGCTTGAGGTAAAATGTAAATGAAGAATTTTGGAGATTCTGCAGGCAGTATTTAACTTTAGCTAGGCCTTAGGTGATATGAGACTTCTTTATTAGCCAATTACAGCAGATCGGTGAAGAATAAGGAAGCAGAGTACCACCACCACTGAGGATTGAGAAGAATGTTATTGAACTGATTTAAATAAAAGCCAGACACTTTCTGACATCGTATGTAACCTGTTGTGTCTCCGAACAGAAGCACGTGTACAGTCTGTTCACACTGCAAGCAAGACAATTATCATTTCTTACAGAGGTGGACAACCAGGGAATCTGGCTGATGTGTGGAAGGTCACCATCGCCATCAGCCGTCAAGAGCCAATCAGATTTCCATCCTTCCTCGTTTCTTAAATAATGTTTTTCCACCTAATGAACCATAGTTATACCAAGAAATTAAGGATACGCAAACCTTCTGTGTTCTGTAAAGCTTTAAATTCAAACGCTACAGAAATAAATGAAGTTTGGAGAAGAGCTGCATCCATTATTTAAATTTGAAGGTAAGCATTCAAGTTTTTGTGTCCATTTTCATTAACTAACTAGTGGTTTACAGCAAGCCTTGTTTACTCATCAATTTAAAGCAAATTAATATAAACAATATATATGCAGCCCAATTTTTTTCTGGGACAAAACTTAGTCCCGACATGATGACATGCTTTAACAAAAATAATCACAACATCTTGCTTGCAGTGTGTACAAACAGTCAGACACCCATCCACACGCACAACACCCTTATTTGTGCATCTCCACCATGAGAGGATCACAGTAGACGTGCTGATTATCCACCGTCCAGGCAGAAGAGGCGACAGGAGCGGCCTCGGAGGTCGAGGAGTCTCACCTATTGGAGGTGGTGGTGGTGCTGGGGGGCCAAGCCCGGCCATGAGAAGAGGTGGTGGTGGAGGAGGGGGTGGGGGAGGCGGAGGGGCTCCCGGGGGAGCGAACATGGGCGGGACTGAAAGGAGCATTTACATTAGTAACCATTTAATGCAGAGGCAGAGCAGAGTGTGTCCTCGCCCGCCTCCTGCACCTCTACGCTGTTACATAACATCCCATCACTTTACTCAAGAACCCTTCGGGGCCGGAGGAGTGCTTCGACTTTGTCAAGGCGCAGCGCTGCCCCGCACTCTTCTTTGTGGCATGAATTGAGTGTTTCCATGGCAACCAGCTTGCAGGGAGAGCTGTGGTTAGTTCTGTGCTGCCGGCCTGATCCTGGCGCCGAGTTAAAACGGCTGCTACACAAACCTGAAATATTTCTTGTTCGGCTGAAATCATAAAGTTAAAGATAGTAGTATCTAAGGCTTGTGTGTGGTGTAATGCAGTACTATGTGTAGCTTGTGCGTGGTGTTATGTGGGCATTACTGTTCCACTATAAAGCAGCAGGCCTAACGCAGTTTGGCCTATTTACACAGTAGGATACAGAATCAGCTGTGCTTAGAACACAATGGGCCTCCATAATCCCTGTCTGGTAAACATAGGCTTTGTATAGCGTAGTCTCACTATCTGCAAATAGCACGTTAAATTTACACCTTGCCAAGTAATGCCTGTTATTGTTGTACATATGTATATAATATTTAAAGAAATAAACCTGTTTCCTGTTGCTTTAAATTTCTACATTGGGCAATTTATACGCAAATATTTTGAACTAATACTTGGTAATTTCATGCAAGTAGACACAGATATGCACTTTGGACTTAACACTACATACTACTACTAAGTACTACGTGTCTTTATGAAGTAGTTACTCCGTCTACTGTTTGATGTATGTGTGAAAGTAAACTCAGGCTGAGGCTCTCACAGGTACGTGCATTGTGCAAACAGCAAAGCCTGTATTCTCATCATTGCAATGTCAATGTTTAAAGAGTGTTATCTCGTTTCACACAGGTCAAACAGACCAGACAGATTTTTTGGATTATAAATAGCAGATATTTGTTCTTGTTGTAAGGCAGGGAGGGGCAACTTTTATTGCTTTACAAAACGCCTGAAGCTTGTTGAGTACAATCATGCACTCACTTAATATCAGCAAGGACAAAGGCCTGTGTTAACTGTCACTGTGTGATGTGAAGCCAAGCAAAGCTCACCTGGTCCAGAGTTGGGGATGGAGGGCGTAGGCACGGCGATGGGAATGCCAGTACCGCTGCTGCCGCTGTTCTCCCTGCTGCTGCTACCCCCGCTGCTTCCACTGAGGGAGGAGACAGACAGGAGAGAAAGAGGACATCGTTTTATTCAGGCCAACCTGCTCAGACTGCACAGCAGGTAACACTGCAGGTAAACGGACTCTGCTGCATCTGTGTTTATGTCCTATTTAGAATACTGCAAAACTTCATATCGCCCTTCAAAGCATCTGACTGTCCATACCACATGTTCTTCTCTCATACCTGACTGTCTGTCAGTATGTCTGTCTGTTGGCTTGTTAGGACTGAGCTACAGTGACACACCCAGGTGAGCAAGACATGAGTCACTCTAGTGACGACTTTTGGTCAGAATCAGTCAGAGTAACAAAGGAAATTGAATACAGACCTGAGGTAAAACGGATAGTTATGCTTTTATTCATGTAAACCACCTAAAATATCTTGCTTCAGATCCTCCGATTGCCCCAAAACACTTTAACTAATTTGCAGTGATTATCATGCGCTCTGTGTATTTAGTCTAATAATAAGTTCTGCTTTTATTTGGCAGCTGACATTAGAATGGGGGTGAATCCAATGCTAAAAAAAACGCTTTGTTGTACATGATATGAGCCTTTGCCAAACAATCTATTCCAATGCTGTAGCATTAGTGAATGAACTAAAAGAAACAAAGACATAACGGCATAACAGCTTTATGAGAACAGCGTCTACACGCGGATTTGAGGTGTGATTTACCAAAATGTAGCCACAGATGCTGCTAACGTAGCCAGTCAATATTAACAGCGCTGATGCAATTAGTCGATTAAGAGTTAGTTGATCAACAGAAAACGTTGCAAAAATATATGTATTTTGCATATTTACAAGTTCATATATGTGAATTCATCACATTTGTAGTGCTGTTTCATAGTTGAATAACACATTTGCCTGTATGTAACTGTAGTTTTAACATGTGATGTCTTTCACATGCAATACGTCTGACAATCACATGTGCCTACATCATGTGAATTTGTCATGTGAAATGCCCGAGAACCACATACCTATATGCAAATTCACATGTGCATTTTTCGTAATAATTTTGATGGTCAATTTATCTGTGAAATGATTTATCAATCAAAATGACAAATATCTGCTGATTTACTTAGTTTCATATCATTTTAGATTATTGCTTGGACAAACACAAGTAATATCAAGGCGTCAGTTTGGACTCTGGGAACTTGTGACGGGAATTTTTTACTATATTTTTTTACTAAACGATTAATCACAAAAAGATGGATAGATGGATAGATTAATCAATAAGGAAAATAATTGTTTGTTGAAGCCCTAATCATTATGATCCCTATGAGATATTTAAGTTATCATAATGTTCTGATAGAAAATTATACATATATATTTCTGGTCTAAAAGGCTTAGGCTTAAGATGATAAGCAAATAACAAGTACCTTTAGACTTGCCCATCATATCCACCCCTCTGATTGTGTCAGTGCTGCCCAGCCCTAGCCTCTGAGGATAGAGGACATGGGAATACAGTATGTATGTCAGCTCTGCAGTGGCCTGTATAAGAGCTGTTTCACTCTCTCTTTGACCCCGGGGCTCGTAGATCAATGCCCTGGCCGACTAAATCCCCCCTCCCGCTCTCACTCGCTCTCTCGGGCCGGCCTTGATCCTCATTTCTGCTCCAGCCCCTCACCCCACCCCTCCTCTCCTCTATCTGCCTCTTTCATGCCTGCTTTTCAACTGATCCTTCTCCCTACCTCTCACCCCTAACCATCCCTTGACCTCTTCCTCTCATCTCCTCGTCGCCTGAAAAGTGATTCTCCATTCGTCCTCCCAAACCCCTCACCCCCCAAGCCCAGCCTCCTCTGATTCCTTCCACCCCTCTGAACCCCTGCTCGCTCCCACCTCCCCCCACATCTCTTTATCCCCTTTTCCCATCATCCCCCCTCTCCTCCTCTCTGATCCATGTCAGTCGAGCCCTGGGGCACTCCAGGCACAACCAGCAGGGGTTACCCCTCTGAAGGATGTTGGTGGCAGTGGGAGCTAAGTGTCTGTGGGGATGAAGGCTAAACAATATCATGTCATCCCTCTTTTGAAGTGCACGGCGTACTTCACTCCCCCATCTGCATGTTTTGGATTTATCCATTCTAATCCCTCTATAACTTACCCCTTCCTTCGCCAACTCATTTATCTCTTCCCCAGCTTTTGCTTTCCTCCCCGTCCTTCCTCTTTGTTTCAAAACGCTCGCTGTGAAATAAAAGCACTCAGCTCCGTCTCTCCTGCTCCACCTTCCTCGCTCATTCAGCCTCTACTCAACACAGTGAGTTGTTTATAAATCAACCGCCTGTAACACGCAGCAGGGCTTAAAAAAAAGTTCCAGCTCACTTGCTCACAGCTGACAAAACTCCCGGAGCCAATGAAGAAAACAACAGTTCTCAGTGAAAAGAACAAAAAGTAAAAACAATATGTAAAATGTATGTGCTTAGGCGTGACATCAAACATGTGGAAACTATAAATATAGGGTAGTTAATATATTTAACCTTTGCAGTTCTGCTTCTCTGCTGCATATCTGAAAAGCCTAATTTAAGTCATTAAAAGCCATAAAGCAGTCCCATATGCAAAAGTTCCTTTATAGAAAAAGGAAATAAAATAAAATAAAAGTTCTTTATCAGTCCTTGTATCACTGAACAAACAAATAAAAAATATAAAAAGACTCAACTCCACTTTCACTTTGAGCCTGGAAATGTTTTTAAGTAAAATGTTCTTATTATTCACGACATATACTCTGTTTAATTATGTGGTGTTGTATAGCTACTTGGAAGTAGCCATCTGAGGCCAGCATCGGGATGTACGTATTTTGCACACTGGTGACACATTTTTTTTAATCACCTTTTTCGGAGGGGCCACTTTATGCGTTTATTGGAGAGATTGCAGTCGAGAGATGACAGAAATTATGGGAGAGAGATGAGGAACGACATGCAACAAAGGTCACCTGCTGGACATGAACTAAGGGACATTGTAGTCACCAGGACAACCCTAATTAATTAAATAAACAAAGAATGAAGGAGTGGAAGAGCAGATAGTAAACAGCTGGCACAATTTTGTAAAATGGGAAATGTCAAAGTTACACTGGATATCTTGTTTTTTTTTTAACAATTGATTGCATTTTGCTGTATCCACAGGGTCATACACCATCTTAAATGCATCCTGTTTAGTTTGGATAGTTGAAGCAGGAATCCTGGTAGTCAAATCTTATTACCGGGACACTATGGTGACTGTAATGAACATGTTTTCTTAAAACAATGATACCTGCGTTTGACAGTGTAATCTTTCCCACACAAAGATATTAGATAATAACGCAGATGCCTATATTGAATTTAGACCTCAGTTGAGGATGGCAGAGACGGATGAGCTGAATAAGCACAGCCGACTTCAAGCCTGTGTAATCGAATAGTGATGCCACAGCAATATTCGCTGAAGCAGGGCAGGTACAGTGTCAGTTTGTTAAAGGGACATTAGGGTGGCTTTAAACCACAGATCAGGAACAGTGATGCTGAGCAGCCAAACGATCTGCACGTTAGTTTTGTTGTTGCAGCCTTTAAGCATTTGAAGCCACTAATTACAAGAAGACCTGGAGTTTGGTTTTAATTGATAAAGTAGAAGAAGCACCGGGGAACTTCAGCTTTTTGCAAACCTACATGAGAAGTTGGGCAAGGGTAGGGAAAAGAAAAAGTTATGTAATATTTATGAGCATCACAGTCAGCATAACAGGCTTTTTAGCTAATGAGGCGACTTCACTCACTCATAACTCAAATTTGATGAAGGCGCCTCCCGTTTTCCCCCGCATGGAGATTTCTGGGTAACAATCCTTGAGAGCCATGTTCAAGGGTTTCCATGCTGCAGTTGACTTAGGGGTTTTTGAAACAGCACTTTATATCAGAGGCTTTTACAGATATTAATACCAGAGTGATTCAGGCCGCTGGTGAGAAACCCTCCAGGCCTTGTCAGACAAATGTTGGATTTAGTGTAGTGGAGAGGAGGAAGAGGTGCGAAAGTGCTCTAAGCTGCTGCACTAAATGAAGAGATTAGAACCACCTGACATGGAAGGGGACTAGTGGTTTTTGGAGAGATGCTTTCCTCACATTACGGAAACACTGAGTGCACATTTAGTGTTCAGTTTAGAGGTGTAGCTGGAACACTAACTCCACTCATACCTATCCAGAAATGGGGGGGGGGAAAAGTATAAAGTACCTGTCTCGCGCTCCATTAAAAACTGTGCAAAGTTGATTAACATTACAATTGCAGATTTTAGAGGCTTTTATCTATGAAGTCTGTTGTGCAAGTTTATATCTCAAACTTCAATCATATCAGCACCGGGCAACAGTGTCTGGCTGCTATCAGTTTGATATTATGAGGCCAACACTGTTCACTGTTCATCAGTTGATTTAAAAGTTGAACTTTGCTTTAAATTATTTAACTCAGTACACTTAAAGTTGCTTCGTAAAACTGTTTATATGCTACATTTTGCATACACATCAAGTCCTTATTGGTGTATTCTGCTACTAGCTTGGTTGTATACTGTAGAGTCTGTTAATGTGTATTCATAGTATTTGTAGTGTTTCTACTTTGTAGTTCTTGGTGATATACTGTACATTGCAAACCACTTCTTCGTTTACTCTGTCCTTGCTGTATGTACTGCATGTCTGTTTTGGAACAGAGATACATCCTCTGTTGCTCTTCCTGCAGGTTTTTTTTACTTTATTGACTTTTTTTGGAGAGTTGTATGTCATATAAATAAACCTGACTTGACTTTAAGTAGTGTGTGTGTGTGTGTGTGTTGATCTGGTACTGTAGCTAAAAGTATCACAGCTAATGTGTATATGTATGTGTCCACATTTTCCTGCAAAGTGCAAAGAAATGCAAGCATAAGTCATCATGTCCCAGTATGTCTGTTACGCCACAAGGAAATCTCTCTGCTTCTTTATTAGTGCCTCGCAAGTAATTCTTTTCATTATCGATTTTTCTGATTAATAGTTTAGTGTATAAAATGTTTGACAATACCAGTAGATTAGATCAAAGTTCACAAAGCCTACGATGGCACCTTGTAATTGTTTGTCTCAACAGTCCAAACCCCCAAAGATATTCAATTTACAATGATACAAAACAGAGAAAAATTGATAGCCTGCAGATCAACAGTGTCAGACTGTGTGCCTCTTCTTGTCTTATCTACCTGTGTGTGCGCTGCCTCTGGTTGAGCGACGCCGTGCGTCCGGGGCTGTGCTGCGCTCCGTGCTGGCTGCTTAGCCGGGCGGGGCTGGTCATGTAGTCGTTGGGCACTGTGGGCGGCTTCACCGGCTCCAGGGTCTTGTAGGATGTGTTGCGTCTGCAGCAGATTGGAAAACAAAAGTCAAATAATGATAAATCAAGGATGAGAGTGATCATAATTCGGTGCAAATCCTACTATCAAAACTGCGAGGCCGTGTTCACTAGAGCGTTGTAAATCCTATCAGTTTACCCAGCTGGATGCTGTGTGCTAGGGGCTGGAAGTTTACCCTTGGAATTAATATCTGATTAGTGTCGCTAACTGCTGCTGTGCATCAGAGGACAACTGACACCTGTCTGACACTAACAGATAAAAGTTCAGGCAGGTTCCCAGACTTCTTCTTTCTCCTGGATCCCTTTTATTCTGGCTTCACTTACATCAGTTTTGTCATTTTAAATGTGCATATGAGCCAAAACTACAAAGACACAGCCATCACGACCACACTTGAGTTAAAAAATAATGTCCTGGGGCATCTTGTTAGCCGTTTGTTCACTGCGTTATTTCATGTTACTCTTCACATCACATTTATTTATTTAAAACATGCCTAAATGCCAAAAAATAATCAAAAAAAAGAAATGTAGTTTAACCGCATGTTCTTTAATCACCCCCACAAGAACTCTGTTTTTTTCATCCAGTCATTGATAATTAGAGGATGGTGACTAAAATGGAAATCTTACCCAAGCGTGCCACGCCCTGACATGGGAGGGCTTGGCGGCTTCTGCGTGGGCGGATTGGTCCTCGATAGTGTTCCTCCTCTGATTGACTGATTGTTTCCATGTTGCTGTGGTTACAAGAAAAACAAAAACCCAAAGACGCTTATTTAAAAAACAAATTACTTCAGACACTGTGGGTGATTACTACTTGTGACAAAAAGTTATAGGCTGCCCAGATGACAACATTTCAACAGCATAGATGTATATATGTCAGATGGTAATATTTGGAGGGTTATGTAATGCCAGCCCACCTTGTGTTTAACTCAGGCACAGGCTGTTTGCTGCTGATTGCAGGTTAGAAATCTCTACGTTGTATCAACAAGGCTTCTTGCAAAACACATGTAACTACTGAAAAACAAAATAACTAAAGCTTTGAATTTAGCAACATCTGGGTTTGTAGTATTGAAATGTTCACATAACTGTTTAGTAATACTGGGAAGCCTATAAAGGACTTATGGACAACTACACGACAACATAGAGTTGGTAATTTGACAGGGAGGGTGTTACAGAGCCTCAGACTGTGTGTTCTGGGCTAAAAGGACTACAGTACAAGTCGGTTAATGGGAATAACATGGGAAATGACAACAATCATCACATGTGTAGGGGTTTGCATTAAAAGGGAGTTGGACAAATCTATCAATAATGCATTATAGTAAAATGGGTCATGTGACAAACCAGACTTACCTTGGCTTTTAGCCACTTATGTGGGCGAAGGGAAGAAAAACACAGAAGAGAGAGACAGAAAGAGGGCATGTCAAAATGGCCATGTCTAAACGGATCGGCAGAAGTCAAAGTACAAGCGAGCAGGAGAAAAATGATTCCACGTCGTATTTACACTGAGTAAACATTTAGCAAGACCTGGGCAGGTCAGCAGTTACAAGTCATACTACCAGAGGAAAACAATGTGGCTCCTGACTGTTGCTCTTTTTACTTAGACCCACAGTACCACACCCAGTGCCACAGTCAGGCTGAAAGGAAATCACAGGGATCTGATGGCAGAACTATTATGCACAAGTGAAACAAGTCTTATCTTAACAGGGTGTTAAATTTACCTTTGCACATCAAAAAGCTGGCTCACAAATATGAATTTTAAGTCTGTCTATTACATAACTGGCAGCGATAAAAACCACCTTTGTACTTGTGTGGGCTGATGTCAAAGAGAATATAGAGGCAACACAGCAGTGGGGTTTGACAACTGCAGAGTCAAGTGGCTCATCTATAATGCAGCGTCCCCAGTGGTCTTTGCAGAAAGCATTGTAGCATCACAAGACCACGAGGGAAAGCGAGAGAATGAAACCAAAAGCAAATTCATGGCATAGGTCAGTATGAAGTGATCTCTGCCTCTTTAAAAACAGAATACACCTTCAGTGCAGCTTTGAATGGTAAATTTCACGTTCAAATTTCACTCTCCCCGGGTTATCAGAGCTAGACGAGATTAAGTTTACAATCTAGGTCATGCCAGAAATGCCAAGGCCTACTATTGCCTTCCCTTATCTTCCTGGCAAATGCTGTATCTCTGTTTTGCGGAACAAACCAGACTGTCGGTGTGGAAATGCTTTAGTAACGTCCAAGTTGAATTATAGACAGACAGGTTCAGATTAAGGTCATTATCAAGTCCAAAAAGGCTTAGCATGTCGAGCCTGGGTGGAAATCTAGAGCAATGCAGTTTGTCAGATTTGGGTGAGTCTGTCGGGTCAACGTTCAGTATAAAGGACAGGGCAGTCACCAAGGATACATCCCAAGAAATATAGTCCAAACAAGTGACAGTGGCTAATGTGTAACTGTTTTGTGTTTGAAAGCTTCTAGAAACTCAATATCAAGAATTTCAAACTTGGAAATTGACTTGGTGACCTTGCCATCAGCTCCTAAAAAATGCGACTGACAGGTTCATAAATTAGCTATGAAATCAAACTTTGTTTTTGATACCATCATAATTCATAATTATTTCAGCAATAGTCATTACATTTATTTACATTCTGTAATTAGCTCTCTATATATTATTTTTTATTGTTCCCCGCCAGATTGAAAAAAACAAAACAAAAACGCAATGTATTTCTCACCACAGTTAGCGCTGATACCAGTTAGCCAGCAGTTAGCGCTGAAATGCATCTACAAAACAAGATAACAATCATTTTGGGCATTTTTTGACAGTGGAGTAGTTGTAAGTATTGCAGGAAGTAAAGGCACAAGAAGAAGCAGCCACAGCGAGCTTGAAGTGAGTTTGTTTGGCTGCACTGTAAACACTGTATTTCTGAGCTGCTCAAGGAGTGTTTGCTGTAGTATTAAACCGCACCCGTAACCCCGGGTGTGACCAAATCAACCAGGACTGAATCTTAAGGATTGTAACAGAATGGTGACTTTCAAACCGCATATAGAGAAACAAAAAAAGCAGCCATGACTTTGTCAACATCAAAATTCCCCAAAAGTCCAAAACTATCCCTTTAAGCTAATCTTGTAAACTCATAACTGACACAACACAAAATACCAAAAGGTTGCAATCTAACTTCAAACACCCGACATCATCGCTCCTGGATTCCCGAAATCCCCGCTGACTAGATTAAACATCAGCTGACTGGAAGAATAAATCTCATCTTTCGTATTAAAGCTAAAAAGCATCATGTCACTGTCAGTACGCCCTGAGATGCAGGAACATCCTGATCTGTCAGTTGTGAGATTCCACCTATTATAGATGCGATGCTGCTGCGTTCAGAGAATAATCTGATTATCTACTAGATGAATTTCACCTTCTCTTTTCTCTCAATTCCTCTTTTCTCTTTCTCGCTCCTTTGGATCTGAGAACGGCTTCTATTCAATAATGTATATAAGTGCTACATGATGTTTCTTCTCTGTATTACAACTCATGCTTCGGTGTTTAATTATACAAACACTGCGTGAGGCCGTAAAACCAATTCAACATTTAGGCCAGTGCAAAGCGAGTTTCACAGTTAACTGGAGGCCATAGGCATGATTTAAACTCACATTAAAGTATTGATTCTGGTCAGTAAGTAAACCATGGCTATAGATATTC
The DNA here is from genome assembly GCA_008360985.2 of Macquaria ambigua. Classification (NCBI taxonomy): domain Eukaryota; kingdom Metazoa; phylum Chordata; class Actinopteri; order Centrarchiformes; family Percichthyidae; genus Macquaria; species Macquaria ambigua. Next base: position 1,159,276 of record VMKM01000009.1, on the reverse strand, counting down.
TATACAAGCCTGACATCTGACAGGATACTATATGAATTAATATGGAGTATTGATGTTGTGTATCGATTGGCTCTTTGGGATGTGACATGCATAGATGAGAGGAGGTTAGTGATGTAGGACTGCTGCCGGAGCGTGTGTGTGGGTGTATGTGTGTTTCCCATCACATTCGCTAACTAAATGCAGCATAAAAGACATCCACTGAGATTAGGCCCAGAGTAATACGTAATGTTCTTAAAATAGATGCATCAAACACTCTCAAAGCAGCCATGAAGCACAATGGTTTCAGTAATTTGACACTATTGTGCAATCATGTAGTCGTATCCTGATTCTGAACAACTCTTCTATTTAATTAAACACAGTGGAGTCAGTAGTAGTGTGTATGCACATTATTAAATTATACATTCTTGACCTTGGAAACAGCAGTTGACAAAACAAGCTCACCTCAAAGTCCATTTAGTAGCTGTTCTGGAGCTTTCTATCCTATTACATGATCTTCATCAGAACATGGGGTTGGCCATGTTGTCATGAAATTGTGGATCATTTTTTTAAATAAGGAAAAGTAAAAAAACATTTGAACATCTACAATAAACACCATCTGCTGATGAACATCAAGTGACGTGATAAAAAGTGCTAGAGTTGCTGCTAAATGGATTCAGAGGTGAGATTGTATTGTCAACAATATGATCTGTCTATTTAATAAATGTGCCCACTTTCAGGCATGTGTGTAAATTAAATTAATAACTTGTGTTTAATTGTTTTTCACAAAGTGCAACAATATCCAAGTGACTTATGAATCTCAAATATTAAGCTAGAAACAGAAATACTAAATCGTTATACAGAAATACTATTTGGAAACACTACCTAATGATTAAAGGAATAGTTCAACTTTCTGGGAAATATTCACTTTCTTGCCTTGAGTTATTGTCTGTGCACTATGGAGCTAAAGCCGGGAGTCAATTAGCTTAGCTTAGCAACAAAGACTGGAGGCGGGGGAAACAGCTAGCCAGGCTCTCTCCAAAGTTCCTAAATCTGCCTACCAGCACCTCTTAAACTCACTAATTGACACTTCTCACTTCTCTTTTGTTTAACCAGTACACAAACAGAGATGTACTGTAAAAAGAAGTTGTGGTTTTACGGGTAGTTAGGTGCTGTAACTATTTCTCTGCATCCATAAAGTCACTGCACTCAGCTGCTGGTCCCCAAGAAATAGTTACAGCACATGTAAGAGATGCAATGTGTTAGTAACTTAGAGGCGCTATTGGATGGTGGATTTTGGAGGTCTGGACAGAGCCAGACTAGCTGTTTCCCTTTGCTTCTAGTCTTTATGCTAGGCTAAGCTAACAGCATCCCACCTCTAGCTTCATATTTAGCATACAGGCATGAGAGTAGTATCGTTTTTCTCATCTCCCTCTTAGAAAGAGTGAATTATCAAATTTCCAAAAATGTTGAACTCTTCCTTTATTAAAAATAGTTATTGTATGTACTAAAACAACATCTTTATACACTTTTTAAGTAAATAATGTTCAAAAATGTTGGTGAAAACCTGGTCTCTGCTGAGAGAAAAACACCCAAATAAAATGCGTCACTCCCCATTAGCCATCACACCCATCCACCATGACGGAAGGGTCCAATGTAATTCCCTACGCAGTAAATTGAGAGTGACACAACGGCTTTTATCCTTCCTTATCAATGCCTGTAACACTACAGGACGGTAATGGCGGGCCTCTAATCCAATCTGTCTGACAGCTGCAATTGATTGGCTGATTGATGGGGCAGAGGACGCTCAAGGGAGAGGGATGGAGATTGCAAAAATGCCTGTGGCCATCAGGAAATGATGTCATTACCACCACTGTCAGGAAGACCCAGTGACCCCTAAAGCGAGCCCTAATGGCAGAGAGGGAGTGAAATGTCACATTTGGATCATCAGAGTTTCTACTTGGGAGAGTTTATCACATCAAAATCAGCTTATTTCCCGCCTTTCAGATTGTACTGATGTGAAAATAAACTACAAATCTAATTGTAACAACATCGTTCCTCTGCAAAGGTTAAGAGAAACAAGAGAATGAGATCATGAGGGCAGTGCTTTAAGTGCCTTTAAAAACGCCTCACAAATTTGTCTCTCAATTTTCACAACGCTCTAAGAATAGAGCTATTTTCTGAAAGCCATATGATGTAATCAGTGTTTTAGTTCATCTCCACCCCCAACCCGTTCCCACCAACCCACAGTGAAACATATTCCTGTAGGGTCAGAAGGGGTGCCTTCTGTAGATGAAAGAGAAAGCACAAGAGATAAAGTGTGAGCGAGAAAACGAGTCGAAGTGGGAGAGAGAAGAGAAGGAGGGAGATAGGAATACCTCTGGCAAGAGAGAGAGGAGGGGGAAGGGAAGAAAATTGGATATAGTAGAACAAGAAAGTGGAAGAACAGAACAGAAGCAGAGATAAACTAACGGACTGGGCGTAGAGAAATCGGATTGGGGAGCAGATCTAAAGCAGAGAAAAAGAGTGCACAAAATCAGGAATAAAAAAAAGATCAGCTCACCTTAACGCCATGGCCGACGTCGTCCAGTACAGTGTAGTCAAGGGGCTTCCTGATGTACCTGACTGGCCGCTCCACATTAGCTGGCGCTATGATCTTATGGGTCCTGGATGTGTTCTTGTTGGTGGTCAGGATCCCGATCTCCCGCCGGGCCACCTTCTCTTTATGGATGTCCACCGTCTGTAAATGACACAGTGAGGACAGAAGAGATGATGTGATCAATGCCACAGTGGAAACAGAGACACACACAGTACAACAGGGACCTCTGGGATTGCATGAACTCGTCATACAGCAGCTTAAGAAGGTTTAATTGAATCATGGGGCTGTGCTTTTCATCAATGAGGTCGTAATCTTTTTACAAACAGCCACTGCACACTAATAAAATCGATTGCGGTAGAAACCAGGTCCTGGACCTGTCTGTGTATCTGAACATGTATCTGATTCAATAATTAATTGATGAGAATAAGTTTACTGGCCCCAAATCTAGATGTAACTATTTAATTTAGCAAATTATTAAGGTCAAAACACAAGAAAACTTGACAATAGATAAGAAGTAAAAGATAAAGATAAGATAAAGATAAAAAGTGATGATTTAGAATTGAAAGTGATGTGAAGAAATGTGATTGAAATGATGCAACTAAAAGAACACTGCATTCATAATTCAGAAGAATAAAACTAAGCCTATTGTGTATTTAAATCATATTCTCACAGATTTCTATTAGCAGAAAAACGTCTCTTTCCTCTTTCTCTTGCAAAATGCTGGAGCCAAATTGTGATGCATTATTTATGCTCCTGGAGACCAAGAGTGTTTTCCTACTGAAACTGCACCAATGTTCGATTAATCACCCAGTCCCCTTTATAAAAACAAATTACTTTAAAGATGCATTAGGAAACCTTGCACACTGCTGGCTCCAAACGACAAAAATAACTTGTTGAAAAACTGAACTCAGAAGATTTTTTGCATGTTTGCAGACAAGGTTTGATCATAAAGAATAAGTATTCTGAATCTGGATTTCTCAACATACTCGATCACTGTTAGAGTTACTACAAGTTTCATGTAGCACCTGATTTGGGCTCATTGTCCATTCATACTTGTGCATTCATTTCAGTTTTAAAAAAAATATGATAACGATATATCGGCTGATTGGTGGATCTTTGTACATAAACACAAACAAACAATCTTGATACAGATCCCTTAGATTAGTTTTTTTATTGTGACCCAGCTACATACTGAGCGGGACATTTTACAGTGTAAAACTAAACCTGTCAGTGCTCTCTGGTGGACAAACTATATAATGGAGACACTCTAAATTACCTTAAACCTAGTTTGGCATTTCTGTACTGCAATTTCTTGTTACTTATCGGTTACATATACACAGATACTGATATATCTGCTACAAGCTAATATCGGCCGATATACCAGCCTGACTGATTTATCGGTCTAGCTCTACAACTAATTATTATTTTCATTATGGATTGATCTGTCAATTGTTTTCTCAATTAATTGTTTAATCGTTTAGTCTATAAAAATTCCCATCATGATTTCCTAAAGGCCAAGTCTTCAAATCACTTGGCCAACAATCGCAGACCCAAAACTATTCAATTCACACATTCAGTTATAAAACTAATGAAAGCAGCAAATCCTCACATTTGAGAGGCTACAACCAAAGAATGTTTCACATATTTGCTTGATAAATGATATATCGATTATGAAAATAGTTGACAATTACATTTCTGCCAGTTGACTTTCATCAAGGGGACCATATTGCTTATCACGTTCAAACACCAATCAAGTCTTAAACAGATCTCAACACCATCACACATCCACTGCAGTTCCATTCCCTTCTCTGCCTTCACACTCCCATTGAGCCGAGAGGAGTCCAGGAGCAGCTGCCCTTCCCTTTTGAGATGAAAGGCTGCAATGTCTGCTGAGGGCAGACCAGTAAAACGATGGTCTCTCACGGGGGGGAAGGAGTCAGTGACCAGCGCCAACAGAGGATTCCTTTCATGCCACAGGGATCTGGAGCTGGACTGAGCTCTGTCTCTTTATACTGCACTGTTCCACGGCCGACTTAGCCTTCAAGTATCGCTCATCCCAGAGTTGAGGGAATCAACAACACTGGTGGACTTATATGTAGTCCAGTACAGTGCAGTCAAGCTGACATCTCTGGACAATATCCAGTCTAATTTCAAACTGTGACATTTATGAGATATAGGCCTGAGAGCTGACAAGCTCTAGTATCTATACAAAAGCAGATTTTAATTCCTACAGGACACGCAAGGGTAAAAGTAAGTGGATTGTTCAGAATTACAGAAAAAAAAGAGGAATCCATATTTCATAACAGGCAAAGTTGCTCATACATAATTGCTCCCACAGAGACTTCCCATACAAAGGGGGAACTTCCATTCTGTTCCAATGCCCTGTTGTGAATTAAGAGGGATGACAGAGCGTTGACTACAGTCATCTTTTTTAACCTGAGCTGGGCTGCCAGAACATGAGAGGCTCTTAATATAAAATAAGAACTCCGGTGACAAATTCATCCCAATGAGGCGAACAAACCAATGCACAAATATTCCACTTTAGCAGTACTTCAAACCCCAGTGTGAAAGATTTGAGCTAATAACTCCACAGCAGCGGATTGATGGTTCAGTGATTTGCCTGGTTTTACTTCCAAAACAAAGCTTTAACCTTGTTTCACCTCACTATGACCCCAACACACTGACCTCTCCTAGAGACCTTGCAAAGACATGGGACATTGTTATCATAAGATATTATGGGGAAGAAGATTTCAGCCAAAAAACTCAAAAAGAGGAAAAGCTCCACTTCAAACCACTGAACAAAACTCCTCCTAAACAAGAGAACTGTTATTTAAATATTGTAGCTAAATTGGGAAAGCATCTGGTCTTGGCTGATCATACTCCCCTTATCAGAGAGCAGCGTGTGGACAAACATCATCGCAGATGGCAAAGGAGGGAAGTGAGAAGGCACAGTGGTGCGAGTTCATCTCCTTCCTGTATGCCGAGAAAATAGCCCTGCTGTAACAGTGCAGGCCGATGTTACACAAGTGTTGACAGAAGGGTAAATTCAAAACCACTATCTTTGGAAAACTTTCACACAACAAGCGGTTGCACCCTGTGGAGATCGTTTTTCTAATCCACTGACCGTTGCCCAAAGAAAGTTAAATGGATCTGAGAAAAATGCAAAGGTCTAAGTAGAAAAGTGCATTCTAGCTTGACCCCTTTCGGCTGACCCAGTGGGGAGCTCAATCTGAGGAATAGCTACTCAATAACCTGTCTCTTCCCTCGACTGCTTCTACTGACTTTTCAGCTGGCACTAAAGGTGTTCACTTGATCCCAGTGGTCCATCCGTTAGGTGGAAAGAGAATGAACTCTTAATACATCTTGCCAAACTGAAAGGTGGATGATTCACATGTGTTTTCAACCACTGTCACCCATATGTTTGAGGCCTGCGGGCGTTTTCCCAGAACACTGAGCAGTTTTGGCTCTGGTGCTTGGCTTATCCATCAGCTACAGGCTTTTAGGATTTAAGGGCCCCCACTTCTTGCTGCCTTCATTTTTTTTTTTAACTGCTCTCTTTACTCATAGCCTCCATTCTCTTCTACTCTTCTCTACCCAATTCTTCTGCTGCATCCTTTTAGTTTGGTCTTTTCTCTATCCCTCTAATTCCACCCAGAGAAGAGTCACCCAATTATATGACTAGTTCGAGGATCTAGGTCATACACTGGAACTGCTGCCAACACCATCATCGTCATCCACACGTTCTAGCCAGACAGAACAAAAGAATTCAGTCAAGATCACTTTGGACTGGAAAAGTTCTTCCCATTTTGGGATACAAGTGAGTCAGCGCAGTGGTTGCCACGATGAGAGGTTCTTGTTGTGTTGTTAGTAGCAACAAGTACCTAAATATTTGTGATTTATTTATTTTTGATCCAGATTGTTGCCATTTTGGTTGCGGCTGCATTTGGAAAGCTTGCAGCTCCATCTATTAACAAGTTGTTTCCAAGAAAATGTACTATATCACAATATATATTGATAGTGTGATGTATGCCATTGATAATGGATTTCATCCAAATTGCCAACGCGTTTCTCTGGGTGAGAAAGTTCTATGTTTTGGTAGTTTGTTTTTCTGTCAAACATTAAAAGATATATAAAAATGTCAGAGACATAAAACAACGTAAAAGGAAAACATCTTCATAAAATGCTGCATAATATTCGCAACTGTTTGTCTTCTGTCACTGCAGGTATGTTAATGAATAATGACTCTTCCTCCATTATGTAATGTTCTGTGTGTTTGGTATATCTAATGTTTGACTTGAAAGTGTATGCCATGGAGGTAAGAGTGCAGGTGCTTTGATTTCTTTTCATTTACGCAATTTTTAGTATCCAGCACCTTTTTAGACTTGGATGATAAATCTGAAACAGTAGCACTGGATTCTTCCCACAGTGAACTTCTTTGACCCAGCCTCTCTCCCTCATACTGATTTACACTGCTCAGATTAGGGGGAGAGTTGGGTAGGGTTGGTCTATTTGGGAAACAGTTCACACATTGACAGAATGCGTCCACACAACATCAACAAAACGGGCCATAAATCTCTCGGTCCAGCGGCACAGCCAATCGAAGGACCAGGAATGGAATTTCGAAGCCTTACGCAAACGTAACTTGACAACTTCCCACCAGACAAACACACACCGTTTTGGAGAGTGAGGTAAGAAGAGATCGGAAAGAAAGAAAAAAAACTTGTCTGTAGACTTTGATATGGAATTGAGACAGCTGGTTTCACTTCAGCACATGTTGGAGGAAAAAAAAAAAACAGCCTCTTCAGCGATTTGGCAGACTGGCCGCGGGATGATATCCTCAATAAAATGCCAGCTATGCACAAACTTAAGGACAAACAAAAAGGCTGCACAGCATGTAGTGTAGGCGTAGTAGTGAGCTTACACACAACATGGGGAAACGCCTGCAACTAGACAAACACACCCTACATACCAATGTGTATGTGTGGCTAGCCAGACCAGACAAATGTGCCTTTTGCTAATGATAGATTTCGACTGCAGATGATTATAAGACTTGAAAAAAAAAAATGTATCAGCAAACTGACAGCATGGCATATTCTTCCTGCTTGCACACACAGACACAACACTGAAAAGTACTCAGTTCCCATGGTACACTGTCCAAGAACATTAGGACATAGAGTATTTTTACTGGCGTGTAAGATCATAAACCAGAACTACATGATTATGAAATAAGACATGGCGCAAGGTCTTATTAAAGGCCATTCCTGGCTGAGAGCTAAGATAAGCTCGTCTTTACAGCAGTCCAGGAATTGGAAATCCTTGTTCTGTGGGATTATGAGGATAATAACTATGAAGCACACGTCTGTTAGACACATTTGAACCTCAATTTCAGGCTTTCTGTACAAGAGGATTTAGCACAATGGTCGGAGCTGCTAACAGGTGAAGACAGCCTGATGAGGACATGAACATCTCTTCTTCTAACTGTTATTTTTCCAGGGAAAAGTTGACTGAGCCTGAATGCTCTTTCTCTGCAAAGCCCTGCTTCATGCTCACACTATTACCCACGTTCACCCCTGAGAGTGGATGTGAACAATTTGTGATGCTCAATGTGTTCCAGCAGTTATTTTATGATGAAGAGCTGCAAGTGCCAAAGTGTGCTTTTTTCTGCTGTGCCCACTTTCTCTCAATCTGCCTGGTCGGCTTCTACTGCAGTTATTTCCTACATTTCCTGAAATAACTTCCTCAGAGAAGGGTCCTGGACATGTTGCTTTTGTGGAATCTGGAAACAAACACATACAGAGCTTGGGAGTACGTATCATTAAGACATCTTGTGGTTTTGTTGCATCAGTGTGTATAGAGACTCCTGTTGGTGGAGAAATTTGCATCTTTGCCTTTGGTTACATTGGATTTCTGTATGAAGCAATGCCTATGTTGGCAGTGCTTTACCATTCAAGAGTGAATTTTTGACTGTATTTTATGTAGGCCACATTCTTGTACAGATGCCTTTGTTTAGACAACATACATAAACCCACACAAAACGGTGAATTGTCGTTTTTACATTTCCAGCTTCAGAGGTGCTGGTAGGCAGATGTTGTGACCTTTGAACAGAGCCAGGCTAACTGTTTCCCCCCCGTTTCCAGTGTTTGTGCTAAGCAATGCTAACCGGCTCCTGAGTGTAGCTTCAAATTTAATGAACAGATGAAAGTAGTATCAATTTTCTTGACCAGCTCTTTGCTAGAAAGTGAATAAGCGAATTTCCCAAAATGTCAAACTGTTCCTTTAAACATCTGACTAAGTTTGGGTTCTTTTGTTTTGTAAAAAAAATATATTTTTGTAGAAAAACATGTTCATATTCCTCAAAATATTGTTTTGGTATCAGTACTGAAACTCATCTCTCAGCTATCATATTTGCAATAGTATCAACAATACCCAGCCCTCCATTGTAATACATTTTAGGGGTTAAACTATCCAGTATTTCACAAGAAAAAGCAAAGATTAGAGAAAAGTCAGAGGAAATGTTCTAATTCTATCAGTTCCATGAGAAATGTTTCTTCTTTGTTGTCAATCATCTCATGACCCCTTAGGTTGATCTTGTGACCCATCAGGGAACCCAACCCCGAGACACCACTTCTCTAGGGCACCTTGTCCTAGATTTGAACTGGTAAACTTGGGGTCACATGCTTCTTAACCCTCTTGACTGCTGTAGCTCCCAGTCTTCTGTCTTCTGCTTCTCACCGTGTCCGGCCTCATCTGTAGGAGCAATGCAATCCAACACTCCCAGCTCTGCGCTGAGCCAAAGCGGCTGTTGAAGCAGAGCAAATGCCTCTTTGTCTGGTCTGTTTGTCAGCGAGTGATTACAGCCAGCACATCTGAAGCCCGTCATCTGTGGAGTCAAACAGTTGTCCAAAGGCCCTTCGGTGGGGCTGTTTTTCTGACTAGTTACTGCAAGACAGAAATGTCAGAGCTTCCATCTGCATTTGGAGCCAAAATGGGAGGTCAAAAGCCCCGTGGGGAGTTCTCAGTTTGGCAGCTCCTTGTTAAACATCCCTCAAAAACTGGATTCCTCTGGTAAATTTAACAACCCATGTGTGGTATGATGGAGCCAGAAGCGGAGGTTGTGATGACTGGAAGTGTGAAACCTTGGAGAGATTGTCTCTCCCAGCAGAGATTAAAAAAAAACCCTCTATTAAAAGGAGTCAGGACGGCATGCCAAGGTCGACGCTTTGTTTGCTAACACAGCACATATGGAAACACCTCGGCTGACTTTCGCCAATCTAACTTTTGGGCTGAGGCCAAACAGCATTCTGACTGAGCTCTGAAGTTTACATACAAGCTAAGAGCAAGCCTACGTGTTTCCCAGACTTAGAGCCAGGCAAGAATAGAGTTAACAAACACCAAAAGCTGAATCTCAGCTACAGATTGTGTCTTCTGCAAGGGGGAATAAGTACTTCCTAATCAGCCATGTTTATACGGAGCTGTCAAATAATTGTCTACATTATTCTTACACAGGGAGGAACTGCAGAACTGAGGTGTAATGATTAGATGTAATTGCAGAGGGTTGTTAAGTGGGAAAGAATGCCACTGATAATGATGATGATGCTCTGCAGTGGGAAGGGGACGGGGGGAGGGGGTGGAGAAGGAAGAGCAGGAGAATGAAGTAAGCACAGAGCAGAGCAGCTGATGATTCACTGAGCAACATCAGTCACCAGTCACTTCACATCATCACCTCTATTCATGCATGTCAGAGTCACGATCAGTGTGCACGCACTGCCACGCTTCAAGGCGTTACAACTCGCACAGAAACACACACCTTCCAGGAAGCAGATACAGCAACAGTCTTACAGAGATGCAGTCCTGATGATTAATCAAATAGATATCGACAGACAGATCAACACCAGTTTTGACAGTTGATTAATTGTTGAAATGATGTATGTTGTATAACTGACATTTACTGGTTGCAGCTTCTTAAAAGTGAAGATTTGCTGTTTATTTTCCAGTTTTTTTAGACTTGTTTGTTGGACATAACAAGCTATTTAGATATTTACCTTGGATTCTGGGATATTGTGATGGGTGTTTCTCACTTTTTTGTGACATTTAAAGACTAAACAATTCATGGATTAATTGAAAAAAAAAAAAGTATCTAACAGATTAAAATATGATGAAAATGATTGTTTTGTTGCAGTCTAATGGGACAGTATGTGAGACTTTTGGTGCTCTGTACCAATAACAGGGCCATAATACTCTATATGTGCTTAAGGTTGATAAGGATATTGATCAATAGCAATGACAAAATGATTTTTTTCAAAGCGCTGAGTATTCTGCCTACAAAACGCATTTTCTAGCTGGAGAAAAAAAACTGCTTCCCATTACAATTTTTTATCATTTTCAACCCCCCCCCACTGCCTCCCATTAGCTGCTCAGAGATGAGCAGCTAACATGTGCCACCAATACCGCAAGATGTTTCAGCTACTAAAACCTCAAGCCAAAAGATACAAACTAAAGCTGCAAAATATTGTTATTTTTATTATCATTAATTTTTTTTGGTTACTTACTTTTACTTTTTAAGTTTATAAATCCCCATTACAAGTTGCCAGAGATGAAGATGTCATCTTGCAAATGCTTATTATCTCTAAACAAGTTTATAATATTATGAGGAAGAGAAAACAGCAAATCCTTACACTGGAGAGGCTTACGCCTACAAATATATGGCATTTGTATCTAATGCATTTCCTAAAATCTAATAAATTACAATTAATCCATTATTAAAATTGCTGTTGATTAATTCTCTGTTCTCTGATTAATCAACACTACAAACGACGAATACAGTCAGATATTTCTATTGGGCTTTTACTGTTAATAAAAATCATAATATTTATCTGCAACTTTACAGCTGTTTAGTCATGCAAAAATTGCAAATATTCTCTGGTTAAAGCCTCAAATATTAAGATATTGTTTAGGTTTGAGATGTTTTATATAGTTTTATACTGACTATCTTTGGGTTTCGGACTGTTGGTCGAACAAAACAAGATATGTGAAAATGTCACCTTGTTACTGGCACTTATTATTATATTTTTTACATTTTATAAACCCGACAATAAATCTATTAATTGAAAAAAATGACCTTCAGATGAATCAATAATGAAAACAATCGTTAGTCACAGTACTGCCTTGAATTAAAGGCATCGATTACTGGATTTCCTGAGAAGAATTTTCTCATCCAAAACATCCTAGACACTCTCTGAATCCAAACATGCCACTTTCCAATATCAGACGCATAATAACCTTTAAATAACCACTGCCCAGAAGCAACGGACCACACAAAGATCCTGCCGCACACACAGTGGCAGTGTATAGTGTAAATATGCAAGAGTGAAAAAAAGAAAATGCAGACAAACTCTGCATGGAACTCTACGTTTCACAGCCAGGTAAGTGGGAAAGACCACCAGGAGAGGCAGGAGAGAGAGCAAAATACACACACACACACACACACACACACACACACACAGGGAGACCTATAAGGCTTCATTTCCTGTTTGGATGAGTGCCATTCTTCCTCAACGGGAGGTCAAAAAGCCAGCACTGCAGCACACAGACTGTGCATCCAAGAGATGATGACTGGAATGAAAAATAACCAAAACAATCAAATGCGTGCCAAACTGAGATCCTGAACACAAACGTGATCAGATAAGATTATTGTGCAACTGTAGTAACAAATCTCAGTGAACTCCGCAGCTGCGGGAACAAACAGGGAGCGTACTCTAGTTGTGTGTGTGTGTGTGTGTGTGTGTGTGTGTGTGTGTGTGTGTGTGTGTGTGTGTCATCTGCTTTCTGCATCCAGCCTGTTGCTGTGCTGCTTCATCACTGTGGTCGCTGGGTTCAGTCGGCACACCGGCCAGCTCCAAATGTAAGTGCAAGCCACTGACATCATTGTAAAACACAGCTGCACGGTGAGCTGTAAAATGTATTTTCTACAAATCACATCCATAAATCCATCAGTTGTTTTATCGCCACATTGTCAGATAAGCACGCTCAAATTTCCACTTCATTAATTAACACTGAGCGGTCAATTTGTGGTAAAACTGTAGTCAAATTTACAATTTGATAGGATGAATACGGCTTTAAAAATCAAAGTGTTTCTAAAAGTTTAAAAAAGGTTCAATTTCTTGCACTTTTATTTCTATAGTATTTTACTGATGCTGTATTGTGTCCCACTTAAGAGTTTCCCACTATTGTTGCCTGAGACTGACTCACTATTTCCTCCATGACTGACATGCTGCCATGAGACAGATGTGGAAAAATTGCTCATTTGTTCTTGCTAATAATGTTCTGAAGGACAATTTAACTGAATTTACCAAGAATTGAGGGCATTTTCTAAAACATTGTTTTGACAACATGCGTACAAAACATCAAAAAGGTCTTCCTTTATTGCTCAGCATGTGCGTGGGTGTTGGCAGGTGTGAATGCATCACTGGCTATTCTGAGGTCACAGGTCTTCATGCTCAGAATGATCCTATTTTTGTTTTGTGCACATATCTACTCATGAAGACATGCATGCACGGATGTAACAGTATATCATGGCACAATCTGTTGCAATAGAAGAATGCTACTAATTATTGTTAGTTGTAGCCCTATTTGATGTGCTATCACAGTTTGTTTTCATTTCAGGTTTGGTAAAAATAGTACAAGTGTTTAAACACATGAACTTTGTATTGAGTATTGTACTGAACTGTGAGCTGAATGTATTCTTATACCCTATGTATTATTATTTTTTTGTTGTTGTACCTGTTATTCTGAACTTCTTTCCGTTTCAGTATGTGCCAGAGTTCCTCCAAATAAAGTTGCTTTTACTCTACTGTTATGTCTCAAGAGAGTTTACTTATTTTCAGGGCCACAATGACAATTTCACATTAGAACTTTCAAACAGAGGTCACGTGTAGCTGCATGCCTCTGGGTTCAATTTTATAAAACCAAATTTATGTGCTGCAGATTAGATTCGAGGAAAAAAATACTCCAATAAAAAACAAATAATCAGGACACAGGAGCTGCAGCATGAACGTATAGGCTGTGCGTGCATGATCCCCCCCCCCCGACACACACTCACACACTATTCACTATCACAGAGAGGTTCTCAATGTGAGGCTTTTTCTTCCGCTGCACAGACAAAGCGCTCCCTGTTCGCAGCCTCTTAGCAGCCACTTCACACGCAGCACAAGGTGGATGCCCCGCAAGCTACTCTATTTTCCCATCAGCCCTTCCGCCTCAGTAGTGCAGAGAGACCCCGGTTTGTGAATGGCAACGGCAGCAGGGGAGGCGACACACAAACAAATACCTGTCAACACAACACACACACACACACACACACACACACACACACACACGTTTCGCTGTTAAGTCACACTGCAGCCTGACCCTGACGTCCACTGAATATCAATAAGCAATTCAGGTGACTAGATACTAGGTTACTAGAAACTGAACAGCTTCTATTGGCATCTTGATTAGTGTTGCAACAGTTTCATTAGTAGATGAATCCAACCTGGAGGTCGGGACACACAACATAAATGTGAGGGGTAGCAGAATTATTAACAGGATAGGAGAGCAGAAAAACACATTTGTTTGACACTAAATTCTGTTTATCTTATCAGACGTTCATCTAATCTGTGCTTATTTGTTCCAAATGTCTAGAAAATTTTAATTTCTGGCCTCTGAAAATTATTCAATTGAAACAAGGCAAAAATAAATCAATAAATGAGTTAACCAGTTGAACTAGTCACAGATAATATGCAACCAGTGGCCAGGGGTTGCAAGTTAGTTATTGCTTCATATTAAGAGGTCACAAGTCACAAAGGTTGGACACAACAGGATTAATTGACTTGATAATTGACTTAAAACCTGATTAACAACAATTTCTGAAGTCAACTAATTGTTTAGGCAGTTTATCATGCATAACTGCACTGGTTCCAGCTTCTGAAATGTGAAGATTTGCTCATTTTCTCTGCTTTACATGATCGCAATTTGAATATTGCGTTTTGGATCATCAGTTTGGTCAAAACGAGCAATTTAACAACGTCACATTGGGCTCTAGGAAAACAATTTATGGATCATAAAAATAATTCACAGATGAAGCACTGAATACATTCATCATTAGCTGCAGCCTTAGAGTTGTTTAAATGCACTTTCTTAACACAAGATTCAAAAATTGCAGAAACTGAAGTTGTTTAACTGAGTTTTAAAAAATGCAAACTGCGCTTATGACTCGCAACTGCACCAACTTGTTCCTTTTTCACCCCTTTAACAATACCCAGTAGCCAATGTCAGACTTGCCTCCCAGCACATGCAAAATACAAGCTAAGATGTGCTGTATTACAGTACAGTATAGTACAATACACTTGGTGTCCAACTCAGAAGGATGCATCAGTTCCAGTCGGAGAGATGCCACCGCTAAGCTGACACGCCCTGACCAGAGCAAACCCCTTGTAACTGTGGGCAGACCAAAGGAAACGGCCATGACGCCAGTGAACGTCTCGCCGCACACTGACTGACACATTAATGTAAGAGAGCCACATCCTAAGGCATCCTAGCTTCAGGCACGGATGGTTACAGGCTTAAGAGAAGCTGAAGAAAACCATTAACATGAAGATGGTGGAAAAGAAGTAGAAAAAGCCGGTATGATTATGTACAGCCTTCTGGAGGTGTGTTTATTATTGGTGGATAAAGGAGTCAGATCTCTCATGTTTCAGTGGTATTCACCTGAGAAAACTTCCTTTCCTTGGCTTTCCACTGTTAAAAAAACATACACCCTACGAGCTACAGGCTTTCCTCTCCATTACACAATCAGCAGAATGCAACACTGGCCTCAAGGGCCGCCGCTAATCTCATATCCATGAGAAGCGAGGGCAACACGATAATGATCCACCTCTGAACCGGACAGTGGAGAGCAATAAAACATACCCACAGCCTGCAGAGCTCACAGCCCTGCTTCTTTATTATTAAAACAGAGATATGCTTCATTACGGCAAACACATTAGGGCTTCTCCTCTTGCTTATCCATAAAAAGCAACTACACGGAGATGAAGATGCTGTGAATGCAAAGGACATTAAGCATTCTGCGTTTTGTAGTTTTCGAGTTATCAAGGCAAAGCTGCTAAATCATTCACATTTCTCAGGGACAAGTTATGCAAAGTAGAGAAAGATGGGAAAGATCGAAGGAGTAGCGTGTTATTCTTGTAGCTACGTTTCTGCATTTCTTGAAACAAAAAGAAGAAACCCAAAAGAAGGGCTAGACACTTCTTTACTGACCATCAGCTGACCTAACGTGACACCATCTAGTTCAACTTCACCATGGCTACACAAAGTACACAAGCATGGGCATATTTATAGCATATGAAGGATGGAATTTCCCATCCACAAGACAAGACACTTGCAATGGAGACAGAAGTCAAACAATGTAAGCGAAGACTGGTGTTTACCATATTGCAACGGCTTTCTCTGCTGATCTAAAGTACCATGTCTAACTGTCTTTCATATGCTTTTCCGACATGGCCCAGGGGGTTGTCATGGAGACCGAGGCAGTCAGTGGCGTCATTGTGACCTTGGTGTCGGCTGAATGCCATTTGTCAGGATATTGACTCGAAACCTGAAGGAGGGTAAATATGCCTTTTTTGGTCTCTCTCTTGCCTTTCTTTGCTTGTCATCATCCATCTTCCATTTCCGTCTGCCTTCCCTCTGATTTGCCGGATCTCTCTGTCTCTCTCAAGCCCTCGAGTCTCACAAGTCCTCGTTCCCTCCATTAGACTGAAAATCTGACCTTCATTGTATCCTGAAAGGATTTCTGGCTCTCATAGCAAAACTCTGTCAGAGGAAAAACACAGATAGCGGACACGGGAAAGGCAAAACTAAAAGGAACTACTCCTTCCAGTCCGTTACAGCATAAAGAATGTTTTCAACAGGAAACAACCTATTTCTCATTTTCAACTATTATTTTATATGTTCAGATTCAACCACAAGTGTGGTGTAATTGTTCCAGGTTTGGTGAATGTCTCCCAGTGCTAATCTAGGAGATGCCACATGGCTGGAGCTCTTTGTTTGATTTGTCTGAGCTCTTAATGCCTTCATTGGATGAGCGGCTGGATTTACCTGCACATGGCATCGCCTCACGCTTTAGAAAGAAAAAGGTTAAAAACTCTGATGGTGTCTACAAAGCCACAGTTTGCGATACAAGTTTAAGTTAGAAATGACCTGATATAGGGGTGAGGAATAAAATCCTTTATCACGGTATATGTTTATATCACAATAACAATCGTGATATAATACATTTTCTGGAAAATCAATTGAGATACAATAACCAGACAGGAATGTCCGTTTTTGGTTGAGTTAAATACCTGACAAATCAAATAATGTGATCACATGAATGCAAAACATTTATAGAAATCTTCATAATCATATGTTGTCATAAAACAGTCCTGCTCTTTGATTTGAAACATTGCCCACAATGATGCAACCAGATATTAGAGGGATAGCTAAGGGCAAAGAAAAATCTCTGGTGGTCAACGCACTTATATTTTGTCAAGGTATATATATATATATATATATATTTAGCCCACCGTCAGCGTGATATATTCAACTTCAAAACTTTAAAAAACAAATTATCTTTTTCATCAAAATCATTTTATTGCTAAAATTTGTGGATCTGGCATTTGTGTGTCAATTTGTCCTGTTAAAGAAGCCGCAGAATAAAGAAAATAAAATGATCTTTTGTTTAAAGAAATTAAAATAGACCTGTTTGCACAAATGTATGCACAGGTGAAATGTGTGACAAAATATTAGATATTACTAGTACGGGCTACAAGACAGACTAATAATTGCAGGCTTAATGAGTTAGACTAATTGTGCAATGTTTTTTGTGCCTCTGAAGACGACGAGAGTATAAAAGAAAGACAAACAGACCACCAGTCATTTGACCAAACACACAGCCAGTCAGACACTTGGACAAGACTAAAACCAATAAAAAGGAACCATGGATAATACAGAAGGCCTCATACTGTGTTAGAAAATAACAGCGTCTGTGTGAAAGTGAGAAGAGAAGTGGGAAATGTGGGGTACCATTCTTCACAGCTGCATGGTCTGTGGTGTATGTATCTGTGTATATTTCTGACCTGGGAGATGTGGTTGATGGAGGACTCCATGCGCCGCAGCTGCGAGGCCTGGATGTCCAGCAGCTGGAGTACATTGTTGGCTAAGGCATTGATCTGGTAGGCCACGCTGGCCAGGGACTGGGTGGTGTAGGCTTTGGTCTCCTCCAGAGCTTTCCTCTTGTCCTGGGCCTGTGCACGAACAGGGATTAGAGGGAGGAATAGAGAAAAAAGGAGAGATGGAAAAGAAACCCAGTTACTGTTAATATCACAATACATTCGCATCCATCTTCCAGCCCCGTATCCAGGTCAGATTTGTGGTGGATTCGGGCCAAAAGAGCAGCCAAGACCCCCCCCCCCCTTTTATTCCCCAGATACCACACTCTCTCTGGAGGGATTTGAGATGATGTAATGCATCCTGCGGCAGCCATATTGGAAGCTCTGAGAACAGAGTGTGAACAGCTCACTACATTTCTGAACTGGAAGAGTTGGCTAGCTTAACACAATTTAACATACTTGGCATATTCATTAATAAACTGCTTAATTTCTGTCCTTTTTTTTTTAAATGAGAAAGTCACTTTGCCAGTGTCAGTTTTGAATTGTTAAATTATCCAGAATTCTAGATAATGCTGACTTTTTAAGATAGCCTCTGTTCAGCATTACAGTCTTGTAAATGTATTTGGTCTTCACACTAGATAAAGAAATACTCATCCAAAAACCTGTGCTGTATAAAACACTCACCGTCTGTGGGTTTGAATGGTCAGGACACTAAACTGTTTACTTTTGTTGCATTTAACTATGTTTGCTTGGTCGCAAATGGCAAACACTAACAGCCAACTGCACTAGCGACAAAAATAACCTGTGTATCTAGCCATATTTTGCCAATGCTTAGGACATATTGAGCATATGAACAGACAGAGAGGAAGTGGATTATCTTTCAGATGTGGTTTGAGAAGTTTATGATAATGTTTTGAAGCTTGGTCATTGCAGGAATCTGCTGTTACTTCAGCAGAATTCAAACTACAGCTAACTACAGCATTGCTACAGGCAATGAATGTTTGATACTCAAAACATTTCAGTGGGTTATTCCTTAAATGCATTAGCATCAAAAGCACAGAGTGGCTGGTTTAATTAATTAGCCTGCTGGCTAGTTAGTGGGCTAACAAAGCCAACACATCACAACTATAAACTGTATTTCTCTGAGGCATTTCTCTTCTTTTTGTCTGGAAACTATTGTGTATACCAAAGTCATGGACCTCCATGACGGCACCACTCTTGCCTGCTGGGAAGCAACTCAAAAGCATTAAAAAACCAGGCTATGTAGGATTCACTAACAAATATTCTTCCCCCATATTACTTTGAAATGACAACACTCTGACAGCTATCAGATATAAAAAGTGTCTAAACCAGACAAACTGTGGTAACAACACGTTCTTGAGAGCCACCTCACATCAAACAAGCTGAGGCAAAGAGCGAAGCTCCAAACTGAGCCATCATGTTTTAACTCTGTGGGCTCTTCCCAACACTGCTCACTCATAAAGCTGAGTCCAAAGAGCACTGCCTGGAGGGGCGACACCAGGCTTTAATAACAGGCTGCCGTAGCAGGGGGGTAGGTGGTTGAAGCAGTGGTGGAGGAGATGATTATTGGTAGTAGTGGTTAGGGGGCAAAACAGAAAAAAACGGACATTTGGTCATATGAAGACACGAAGACGGACAGACAAAATGAAAACAACCATGTCACTGTGTGTCTCATTACTGATTCCCCGTGGCAGCGCGTAACTAAT
Source organism: Macquaria ambigua (assembly GCA_008360985.2). Classification (NCBI taxonomy): domain Eukaryota; kingdom Metazoa; phylum Chordata; class Actinopteri; order Centrarchiformes; family Percichthyidae; genus Macquaria; species Macquaria ambigua. Next base: position 1,139,792 of record VMKM01000009.1, on the reverse strand, counting down.
CCAGAAGCAATCCATACGCGGCGAAAAGCTCCTGACCTGGAGAGCTGCCGTGAGGGTTAGCCTCGGCTGGGTGAGGAGGTGACAACGTTAGTGCCGTTTTCTTTTAGCAGGAATCAGAGCAGCAGATGTGTTGTGAGATAACAGCCTCAGGAAGGAGGCGAGATTCCTCCAGAGGGCCCGGAGCAAAAGGCCATCTGTTGAAAGCACACAGTCTTTCACGTGCACACGCAGACACCTACTACTGACGCTGTAATATGCAGCATGGAAGATGGAGTAACAGCTGCAGGAAAATATATGAGACAACAAAAACAAACAAACAGAACAGATTTATGTCCATGACAGCAATTTCTAAATTGCAAGAGGATGCAGTTTTTGTTGTATGGGGATTTTAAACAGATTACTGAACAACATATGCTTGCCTGTTCAGAACTGTTGCCCTACATATCAAGCTGCAATCAGAGATGGTGTTTGTGTTAAACTAAGAGACTTCCTCAGCATTTGAATTGTATTTCTTTTTGAAAGATGTGGGTGTTTATTATCAGACAGGGAGGGTCTATTGAAAGACGCTGACTTCTGGGAAATGTAGGATTCAGGGTTTTTGATGCCTGACTCATACTAGGGACTTAAAAGTCTGGGTATCTTGGCCTCTGCTGCTTCAATTTCAACCGTTCGTTTTTAATCGGTTTCTTAGAAGCCCCCCAACTTAATGACAGTGCGATACTAAATTGTTGCTGTGCGCCTTTAACTTGGTTTTGTCAGTATCTTGCAGCTGTAAAGTGCATAGACAAACAGCACCATTGATGCTGCAGCAGCTACCTGACACAAATACTCAGCTGTGATATGTAAAGAAAAATAAATGTACACCCTGCATTCATTTGTAGAAACTGAACTTAAACATACTGCTATTTGCTGTGATTTGCAATGCATTTTGCTCTTGTAACATTAAATAAAAACTGCACAATTAACTTGGCTTTGTCAATATCTTGCAGCTGTCAAGTGCATTGACAAACAGCACCAATGATGCTTCAGAGAACAAATGCAGAACTGTAGTCCATGCTCCCACCCAAAGCACAACATGTGATTAGTTTAGGTCAGGTTTTTCAATGGATGCAACTGATACGTTTTTCAAATGGGTCCAATTCACTTTCATACTTTTTTGAGTTTATCAGGCAGAATGCTTGCTTTATTCCTCAAGTAAGAAATGAACTTTCTTTAATTTTGACTGAAAACTGACATGGTTTCATATAAGCTGAAGAAAAAATGGCAAGGACAGAATGGACAACAACAACTACAAGATTAAACAGCACAAAATGACTAGCCTGTATCAGTTTTACATTTGAAGCTGTAAAACTAGGCCTTAAAATCAGTGCATCCCCTCTAATACTACTTCTCTTTTTTTCCTTTCCCCAGAGACACGGTGACTACAACTACAATGAAGTCAACTTGTCAAGAAAGCTGGTAAGTTGAATAGGAAAGGGCTAGGGTTGATATAAGCCATTCCTTCCTTTCCTGGTTTACATGAGGTTAAATCTTTAACCTTGTGTTAATCATACAACTGTAATTCTCCTTCAAATCCAGAGCTCAGTCTGCACGATCACTTGCACTGAATGTTTTTTTCATTTTCTCAAACACAGGACAAAATAAACTGAGTCAACATGTCAAAAACATGCTGAATGGTGAATTCAGCATCTTGACAACTTTCTTTGTATTTCTGGAAAAACTGATCCAAACTGCATTAGCTGCCAGAGCTGTGATGTGAGGTCAAGCAGTGGGCGTTGGGAGGACAGATGCGACACTTGATTGCATTGCCAAGGACGGCATCTTAGAGCAGTGTGCTCTAGTTAAAGCCCCCCCTCGTCCCTTCACTTGCTCACGCATCAGAAGTCGGCCGTCCACAAATCCTCAAACTAACCAGATTTGTTGTTCAATTACCCAAGAATCTCTACTCCCCATGACATCCATCTTCGGCGAGAAAACGTCAGGAATACAGATCGTATTCAAAAAACAGAACAAACAGTGCTTGAGATGTTTGCCAGGAAAGGAACAAATTGTGCGCTTGCTCAGTACAAAAGGTAAATAACAGCACTGGCGAGCTGAGTGTACTATACACCACAGCAGGAGATGCAGAGAATGAGGTGAGCTCCCAGAGAGCTTTAGCGCTCCTGGGGCACTTTATCTCATATTTCTGAGCTGAGTAATGACTGAAAGAGACTGCAGAATATCCAGGCAGTAGTAGACAGGCTGTCAGCACCTCAGCTGGGTTTAAAAAGGGAGTACAAAGGAATGCAATGTGTGTGTGTGTGTGTGTGTGTGTGTGTGTGTGTGTGTGTGTGTGTGTGTGTGTGCACACAATGAAATTATAGCTGGAAGCTGAGGCAAGCTAGATAATCAAACAGCCACTTGAATACAGCAAAAATACAAGGCCAGCGTAGCAACGTGTGTAATATAAAAGTTAAAAACTCTCCAAAAGGCAAAAATCTTTTTAAATGATTGATTGCAAATGTTGTATGTGGGCTGATAAATTTGGGAGAAAGAAGGGAGTGGCAGTCGCAAGAATGGATTTGTCTCCTGGGAAGTTTTTGAAGCTCTGAAGCACTGAACTGGTTAAATACTTCCATTTCACTCCGTCACCCATCCAGTCTGGCAAGATAACGGCCAGCAACTGCCACTGAAGTGCAATCATGCTTTTTTAAACAAGGCGGTGCACTGCTTCAGTGTCGGGGCCCGCTGGTTACATTGAGACGGTAGGAAGGAAAAGGTTCAGACTTCCTCCCTGAGGACAGAAACTGTTCAGGTGTAGCTGCCCCTCCACCCAGAAGCCTGAGCATAAGTAGAAAATGGACAAAATGAGTATTCCTCCTGACTCCCTGACATGACTAATACAAGATCTAGGGAAGTGAGACAAAATACCTAAATCAAAACTCATGAGGGTTTTCCCTGAATTATCCCTCCAAAGACTGGAACATGATACAAAGTCAGCCTCTTTTCACAGGGATTAAAATAAAGTCTTCAGTAACATGCTACATCTGTTTGTATTGCACTGAATGTTCAAACATGTATGAACATTTGACAGTAAAACAACACTAAACATGGTCTCTACTGTGCAATCTTCCCCTGGATTTGTACAGCTGGCAAGCGCAAATGCGTTTATGTGCTCCCACTTGTCCGGAGGGAAAATGTTCTCGGAAGAGAAAAAAAAAAAAAAAAACTTGCAGGAATGTTTGGAATTCTGCAACATGTCATACATCTTCAAGTTTTCTAGTGTTGCTGGAGAGCTCTGCTACAGACCACAAGTGTCAGGGACGCATGGAGGAATAAAAACAACAAACATGTTGCAACGGAACCACAGAGGATTTATTTTTCTATTCTGTCAACTGGACAGATTAGCAAAGAAAAAACAACCCCTAACAGATAGTTCTTAACAAACTCTCAACTTCTCTGACACTGGAGGTGAACATCTCTTCGAAAACACCTCAGCAGGTGTGGTACCTATAGCGAAAGCAGTGAAGTCTAGAGCAGAAGGAGTGTAAATCCAACTGAAGGGTGGTAGAGTTCACAAGGCACTTTGCTGCGAGTAATGTATCGAACGCTGATTACTGCAGACTGGACAGGGTGAGATAAGTGAGACAGGAGGCAGCTGAGAGCTAGAGCTCTGTGGGTTGTTGTATCGATGTGGCTGTCGGACATCCAGCAGCTGATTGGGAATAAGGTGGAGCGAATGAATATGGGATTACAAGAAAGTTTAGGATCTGACCGAGCGTAACTCAAGCTATTTCCTGGTCATTTAGTTCCTTCAGTGATATATTACAAAACAGATGGAAGGTAAAACCCAATAGAGACTCTCCCAATTACAATACATTATCTAGTGATAGCTTTTGGCTTAAAGGTTTTTAATGTATTTCCTTTGAAAAAAAGAGGATGTGTCACTTCCTACTACTTCAGTTTGACGACATATTTGATCAGACATGATCACATGAAAAGGACAAAGTTCATGTCATTACAGAGAAAATTCCAGGTATTTGTCAGCCTGGGTTTTATTCCCTTTTTTTTTTTTTTTTTGGTCCATTATGACTTTTGGTCACGGTAACATTTTATTGAACATCTCTGCCATACAGATTTGGCAAAAGCAGACAAGAACAATATTGATTGGGGCCACTGTGGCTGGATTGCTTTTTCAAAAGATGTAGCTCGAACAAATACAAAGAACTAACATTTAACTTGTTTGAATTTAATAAAATGTAACCCAAATAGCCTAAATCCTACACTACCTTGTAGAATTGAAATTTTTCAGTTCATTCAAGGTGCATCTGCTACCTCACCTGAGCAACAAGCTAACAGGTGACTTCAGATTTGTTGTCATGGTAACGTTACTGTAAGGCAGTTCCATTGCCTTACCATGATCAAAAACGAATTTTCAAACTTCTACGATAGTTTGGTATTATCTGTTCAGCATTCTTGCTAGTTTTCCCCATTCTGCAAAGACAAAGACAACAACAGTAGACTAGTTTACCAATAAGGGGGCCCGCAATAGGTCAGATGGACAGTCCATTTTAGAATCGTCCCCCCTCCTGTTGCACTTACACACTGTAAATTTCGAGTTTGAACACATGATTACACATCAAATATTGAATTTTTTAACCACATTCAAATGGGAGTTTGAATTTCAAATAAAAAGCAACAGACCTAATGCAGTTTTCCAAAACAGCTACAGGGATTTCTAGGAGATTAATAGAGATCAGTGGTCTTAATGGTATAATTAGAAGTAAGTTATTGACCACTCTCTGGACACACTGTTCAGCCTTGCTTTTTGGAGATTAGACCTGGATGATAACAAGAAAATGAATTCAATTTCAAATTTAAATTCAATTTATGAAATTAAAGCTGCTAAACATATTGATCTGAACAAAATGACAGCTCTCATCAACAACCTATTCATCTTAGATGGAGGAGTAAGCGTCCACGCCTTTAAATATAAAACGGTGAGAAACTTAACACCGGCACAAGCCACCTGAGGAGACAGACAAGGTAGTGAAAGTGACACTGGAACGTGTAAAGGATAAGGAAATCCTGCAGACTTAACAACTTCAATCCTTAAAAGAAAACTCAAACAGTACGCTACGTGAATTCATAATTCCACCTCCTCCACCGGGGCAGATGGAGGCTGACTGAAAGGCCATAAGGTCCACCTGACCTTGAAGAACTGCCAGCACGCAATTAAACATTCCTTCAGTATGTCAGGGAAGAGACAAAGGGGAAGTCTGCACACGGAGGAAACTCATTAACCTTTCCTGAGTGACTTGTTAATTGGTTCGTCCAGGCAGAAAGTCACTGTTCTATACCTGAAACAACACACTTAACTGATAAACAACTGAACACAAACATTGATCTGTTTTTCAGAGGATCTGAGAGCTGGAGGAGCTCTTGTTTGGATGGATTATTCACGCTTTTATAAATAAATAAGAACAGAGCAAACAATCCATAAAAAACTGACACTTCTTTAATATAAAAAAAGATGATAAATTCTGTATGAATCCAACTACAAGGAGACAATTTTAGTCTGAAACAATGATGTCAGTATGCTCTCGATTTTCCGTAACTCCTACACTCTAACCAGAATGTAACAGATCAGTCTGGACCAAACCAACCCCAGTCAGCTGAGGGGGAGGAGTGACAGGTGGTCAAAAGGATGAATGGGCCTGGCTGGTAGGCCGAGAGCCGCTAGGCCTCTCCATGCTGGGAGAAAAACCAGGCCACTCCGCAGAGAAAGAGAAAGAGAAAGAGAAAGAGAGTCGGAGAAAGAAGGACAGGAAACAAGGACTCAGAGTAACCCAGAGAGACAGAACTGTGTTAAAAAAAAACACAAAATTTGCCACCTGCTCTCTTCCAGAGGAGAAGCTCACATTAATTCTCCTGGGAAAACAGCACAGGACAGGTACACCAAGGTTATATGACCAGGACACAAAGAGGAGGATATCTCTCTTTTCCTTTGTGCCAAACTCCTAGTCGATAGCCGGGACTCTCCCGACACGCTACCTGCATAGATTACGACATAACAGCCCACGTTTCAAAACTGCTCATTTAGGAGCAGTCCTGGACTAAAAGCACAAGTGGGCATCGTGCTGGCTCAGCAGGCAAAGTCACATGCCCTGAGCTTGCAACACTGGATCTGATCAGGCGTATGACCTCTCGCTTTGCCACACAACAGCTTACTTCCATTTCCCTATTCCTCGTTACTGTACGCCGTTTATTCAACCTTCCTCCCAGGATTCCTGGTAATAACAGTGCAATCAATTTCAAAGAAATATATTACCAGCAGGTTTTGTATATGGAATGAGAAAATCAACCACATGCTAAAATATGTATTATTATTATTTTGGAAGTGAAATGATGGGGCTAATATTGTTTGGTTCCATCTTCATAACATGTGAGGATTTTCTGCTTTTGTTTGTTTTGTATCAAGCTGTAGGCCCTAGGAACTATATTATGACATTTTACAGATTACATAATCAATCAAATTAAACATTATATGCAACCCAAAAGTTAACAAAATTCCAATTTATATCAAGGAATATCTGCTCAAAGAATAAATATGTAAAGAAGGCTGAAAATCTGACCAGGCTGCTGATACGCAGAAAGTATGGAGATTTGATTTCCCTGCTCTTATTTTCAAGAGGTTTTTGGAAAAGGTCTTATACTTTTCAGATCCATGAGTGGAATATCTAGAGCTGCAACAATCAATTAATCCACAGATTATTTAATCAATTACTTGTTTTGTCTATGAAATGTAAAAAAGGAATAAAAAAAATGTCAAAATGTCTATCATCTTCAAATTGTTTGTTTTGTCAGCTTGTTAGCTATCATATGACAAAGAAAACAATTTCTCTCACTTGAGCAGCTGGAACCACTGAAAAATAAAACTAAAATTGTTAATCAATCTTCAAAAAGAAATGTCAATTATTTCAGTGCTACAAATATCAAATACAGTGGCCTGAGCACAGCTAATAGAACCTGAATTGTAGTATTACTGGTTTTAACAAAGCAGCCAACAGCCCTCTCAGTGTGTCCTGCCAGCATGGCCAGGTGGCCCACTTTGCATACAGGGTATGCGTCCTTGTCGCAGAGGTTAAACAAAATGTGCATTGTGAAAGGATCTTTTTTTTTTTTTCCTGTAACTACCTTACATAGTAAGAATAAACAGGAAAACACAAAAACCCCAGATTAATCAGAATAATGTTTGTGCAAGTGTCTTAATGTGAAAGGGTGTTTTTTTGGCTCTATTATTAACCCACTTCCTGACGCAGAGACGAAGGCATTTCCAGAGAGCCTGTTTTCAGAGTCAACAGGGCAAACAGGAAACATAACTCTGACCTGTCAGTGTGTCATATACCGCACGCACGCACGCACACACACACACACACACACACACTCACACTCACACTCACACTCACACTCACTTGGACGACACAAAAGCACTATCAAGTTGAGAAAGTGGGGCAGAGATCTGTGCTTGGTTAAACAGAGCTTTCACCATCTGCTCCGGCCTGCTGAACTGCACTTCAGTCCACACTGAACACTCTCAACACCAAAGGCTCCATGACAAGAACTCGGAGAGAGAGAGAGAGAGGGAAGAGGCCAGGGATGGAAATGTGAGGGAGGAGTGCTGAAAGGACGAGCTGACTCAAGCTGAGGCATGTTGATATGTGCGAGGTTCGGTTTTGTGTGTGTGTGTGTTTCTATCAGAGGCAGAGAGAGGGAGAGTATCTCCAGCAGACAGAGAGGGCTTATGAAAAGTGCACTGTTAGTCTGACACTCGCTTCACACAGAGCGAGCAACGTGTGCTGAAAAGCTTAAAATCCTGATTTATTTTTTTATTTTTTATTTTTTTTTACATCAGCGCTTTAAACAAGGTGCTCTGCTAAAACAGAACTGCAAATCTTAATATAAAGTCTATGGTTATACACACGAAACAGAACTTTTCAAAGGGTTTAGTTAAAGTTGGAACAAATTTGACGTCGAATACTGTATTTTTGGCTTGTCAGCATCATCCATCCCTACTGTACGCTTTATCCACAGCTACATGAGAATGACATTTTGAAGACAGCCAAGTTTTTTTTCCTCTCTCTCCACATTTTACATCTCATTAGTTTGGGTCTCAGGGGAGATTTTTAGTCCCATTATGATCTATATACTATTTTTGGAGCCTCTGAGGCAAAACACACTAAATTCTTGTCATTTTAGTATGAAAGTGGTCAGATTTAGGGACACTAAACCCACCTTGACACCCAGTGCTAGCACTATTTGCACCTCATTTCTTAAGGAAAATAAAGGTTTTAGTTGTTTGTTTGACAGGGATGCATGTCCATTTTTGATGACATCTATGTAGCTCTTATGCCTATCAAGTCTGAATGCACTTATTGTAAGTGGCTTTGGACAAAATTCAGGCAAATTAGGCGATTAAAAGGTATCAGTATTGGCTTTTAAAACTAGGGCTGGGTATTGTTTTAAATTTAAAACCTTGTGCCGATACAATAAGTTTTAGTAGCAATACCAAAACAACACTGTTTGCAATGCGTGCTTGTGTTTGGACAACATTTAACATTTTGGAGCTTTGGCTTCTTTTGTTAAATGACAAAAAAGAGAAAAACCTTAAGGAGTACAAGAACTTTGCCTTAATAAAAACATCTATAAATGGCAAAACTATGATTTAAACCAGGGACTATATGAATAAGGAATAAATGAACAAGACAAGACCCCAAATCAGACCAGGCATTCAATGCCAACTTGACCGTTTTTGATATTCAGTTCAGGTATTCAGTTCAATACCCAGCCCTATAAAATAGTGAATTTGTATCAGTTTGGAATGAAAATGGTTAAATGTTAAAACACAAGAAATCTTTACAAAATCTGGGCAAATACAGGCAGTTAAATGTTAGCATTGGCCATCAAAACAAGGGCTGAGTATTATTTTAAATAAAAAAAACTAGCGCCTATACACTACCCACGTTTTGGTAGCAATACCAGAACAATACATTTTTTAATAAGTTCCTTTGAGAAATAAGAATTATTTTCCATGTACTAAAAGAAGCCAAAGTTCTCAGATTTTATCTTCAAGAATAACTTCATAACTTCTTCATATCTTCAAGAATAGCAACAAATCTGACCAGACCTTTAACGCCAACTTTCAGTACTTGACAGGTTTTCAATAATCTGTGCAACAGACACATTTCTGTCAGCATGTAGGTTCAAAACACTGAAGTCTTCTTCTGTAGGCTACCGCTCAAATGTAAAGACACTAACTTTCAGCAAAACATATGGGCTATTGGCTTCTGTGGTCTGGACAAATATATCAGCACTGGCCTTCAAAACTTGCTCATGTGATACCAAATACTGTCCTGCTGCTTAACTTGAAAGTAAACAAAATGCCCTATCATAAGTTAACATACATTGTGTAACTATAAAGATAAATAACTGCACAAAAAGACACATCTAGCTTTTGAAACTGGCAGGGGGAAAAAAAGCTTCATCCACTTTGTTTTAGGCTCATACGGGGCAAAGAGGACAACCTTCTTGTCCTGTAGCGTTTGCGTGAGGCTATAACTGGCACAAAGCTTCAGAGCCGTGCCTCGCGATGCCAAATCATCTGAGGACGAGGAAGAAAACAAAATTACAGGGAGTCCTCGGGGAGCACAGCTGGAACAGACACACCCTCCCCTATCTGATATGGTGGGTTGTCTTCCTGCTGAAAAATGTTTTTTCACCGCCACTGTGTTTGTCTCTCACTCAATTTGTTTTCTGATTATTTTTTTTTTAGTTGTGGCTTACCAGAGCTATATCCTTGTACTAAAATTAAAAAAGACAAAGCCATCTGTGGTCATCGGGACACTGTATTTAACAAGCAGACTTGTGATAATCAGTTCACCTTTTAAGACACACATTCACATCAAAATCTTGCCTGTAACTCAAACACAGCAGCTTTACTTAACACAAAAATAAGCTACTTTTATCGAGAAGAAGAACTTGTGAAGACAGATGTGAAGCCCCATGCAGGCCAGCAGAGATTAAAGCAAGCTCTGTTCCCATGAATAAGTTGAGGGGGAGAAAAATCAATACCTCCAATCTTTATTGACCAACTAACAATTGCCTTACATTCCTCCCTCTGTCTCGCAGCCTGGTTGCAAGCCTGCAAAACCAGCTGAATGATCTTAAATAAGCCTCTCCCCATGAAAGTCTAGCCAAAACAAGCTGCCTTCTACAAATTTCCATGCATATATTATGCTTTAATGTGGCATTATAAATTGCTTAATGGTTTAAAAAAATATGCAGCAACAGTAAAAGCCATGCTGACATTATAGCATCTGCACTGAGTGCTTACAAGTCCATAATGTAGACACTATACCTCCAGTATATACTGTAATATTCCTGTGGTATCCCAATGGGGACTTAAGCTGTTTTTGTGGTATTAAATGGTGTGTTTAATGACCTTATGGAATGTAATGGACTGCTATGTTACTATAATAAATATAGACTTATATGTGACATTTATTTTCCCACTAATGTAGCCTGCTTATACATTTTAGGCAGTGTCAGCATCAAGGCGAACAAACTGCAGTAACTTTCTTGTTCGGTGCCTTAAAATGAGATTAAATCATTTTTTGGCAGCTATAACTTGTTCAGGGAGCTGCTGTAAAACACACAGGCCTCCCTATCAGCAGTGAGAGTGGAAGCAGTTTTGAACCGACCCCGGTGTAGCCTAATAATAAAAAACAAAAATAGTAGACACACCCTCTGTGTAAACGGAATAAATGTGATCAATGGTCTCAACACATACATGCTGTTTAAATGTCCCATAGTCGTAAAAGCCCCACATCAAACTGGTATTACAGCTCCAAGCTTTGGGCGGAGAGGTTCATTTCATAACCGAGCCCCAGTTTCTTTATCCACATTTCCTGTCCCAACAACCATTCAATCCGCGACAAAAGGCGGTTGAAGATAACGTGGTAGCTAATTCACTTACCTGGACATAATTGTTCTCGCAGTAGTCTGCTACTCTGGTGAGGTTTTGGTAACTCTCCACAAGCGCTCTTTTACCGGCCGGAATCTCTTCCTCTAACAACATTTGTAGCTCTGCCATCTTACATCTCTCCGCAGAGACTCCCTTCCCTCTGCCTTCCCTTTGATTGAAACAGCCACCAGCCCAGCTCTGCCTCGAAAAAAAAAAATCCTCTGCCTGCTATTGTGGGATTCCTGCCCTCGCTTTGGCATAACCTCAAACCGAAGATCGTCTGTGCAGGGGAAGAGTAGTCACTCGATGACTTAAAAGTGGGAGCAGACATCAACATCATTATTATGTGCTAACAACGACCAAATGTGCTACTCTATATTATCACTCATAATTGTTTTATATATGTATTATTATTCTTTACTCAGATTATAATTTTTTTGTTATTTAGTAAAAAATGTTTGATGATTACTTATACTTTTTTCTTAGATTTAACTTTATTATTATATATTTTTATGCTAATTGTGCTTCAATGTTTCCACAGAAACATAACATATTGTGTTATGCATTATATAAATAAGTAAAGGAATCTATGCATATTCACATTGTAACAAATATTCTATGCATACTATGGTATAGAAAAAAATATATACATTTTCTCTTTTTTGAAAACTTTGTATTTCTTTTTTAAACATGTATGGAGCATAAAATACAACAAAATAAATAGTAACAGGAAATACAAATTCACCATGCATAAGTTAATACATAATTAGGGTGGGTTTACTGTATGTTTATGTTAACTTAACAAATTTTCTCTTCAGATATACATGTAAATGAACAATTCTATGTCTCTTTTTTTGGACATTGCATTGTGGCCCAATTTTACATCTTTACATCTGCAAATACCAACTACTTTTATTATTGATTAATTTGCCAATGGTTTTCCCAATTCATCAATTAATAGTGTAACCATCACAATATCCTCAAGCCCAAGGTGATATTTTATATGAAACGTCTTATTTTGTCCGACCAAAAACATAACTAGTATGTAACTAGGTCATGTTTGGCATTCTTGCTTGAAATAATACGTAAACTACTAATCCATCATCATCCATAATCAAAATGTAGGCCTATCGATTCACTAACAAATTAATCGACTAATTTCAGATCTAGATATATTACAGCGACTTGTGGTACTCGAAAATAAAGACAAAGTGAGCGCTCTTTCATTTCTCTCCCGTCTACCTATCACCCTCCCAGCTGAAGAAAAATAAACATGGATCCGGACTAGAGCATGATGGTATGTGTAGTTTTACTCTATGAATTCGCGATGACATCGAAATAATTATAACATAACCTTTGTTGTTTCACCTGTTAATAGTTTTCTGATGTATCCAGTACACGTTTTTAGTTTCGCCGTGAAAGCCACTTTTTAGTTTTGAAGCTACATTTCCACTAAAACGTTTTAGTAGGTCGCGGGGAATTGTGGAGCTTGTAGGAAAAATCGACATCCAGTAGAAAACTTCAACTCCCAGAGAACACCTCTGCCTGCCTTTATCCTTATTACACTGTTCATGGCGTCTGGTCGAGGGCTAAAGACAGGTCGCCTTCCGACAAACAGATAGGCTGTTGACTTTAACGGTAAGTGTCATCGGTTCTGAGCTTTTCCGTCGAAAGTTTGGAAGTATAGATTGTATTTAGCACAAATATCGGGGTAGTTAAACGTGTGTCGCATACGAGATAGTGTGCCCTAGATACAAAAGCGACACAACCTCCTACTGGTGGCCATAACACACAGTAACTTACACGTTTAGCTAGTCGCATTAGCGTTGTAAAAGTCTGGATTTACAGCCTACAGTTGTTGTCAAGAGCTAACATAACTGCCATTGTAGAAGTCAGCTTTTAGCATACTTTTAGTGGCGCCTCTCAAATCGTAGTGGTGCGTTTGTTTGCGTCTGTCTGTCTCTAGGTTTTGTATTGACGGTCTCAGTGGGACACGATGGAGGTGGAGAGTGTCAAAGTGGATGATGAGAGGCGTTTGACCCAGCTGAGGTTTGACGCCGCCGTCAAAGTGATCAAGAGTTTACCCCCGGATGGTGAGTGACCACACCAGTCTGCAGCTGTTATTCGGGCAAATTTACCCAGTTGAGGGACTTTAACATAAGCTTCATACAGAATGGTATCAGACTTAGTCAGGTGTAACGCAACAGCTTGGTCTGCTTTGGATCTTGTGCGATTTAAAAGGCTTAATCCACTTTACTAGCAGCGTACAGAGACATTCATCCCTGCCAGCAGTCACTTATGAAAGTCTGTCTTGTCTCAGAGCCTTTACAGATATGTAAGTGGTAGAAAACAGTAAGAATAGTACTCTTTTGCACATTTTCAGTATGAAATGTCCTTTTTATGATTAAAGTTTTTGTCCCTCAGGTCCCTTTCAGCCGTCCAATGACATGATGCTCAAGTTCTACAGTTACTATAAACAAGCCACTGTGGGAGCGTGCAATATACCTCGACCTGGCTTCTGGGATGCAGTTGGCAAAGCAAAATGGTAATGATGAAAGGAAATGCACTGTCAGATGTGTTTTTATTTTTGCCTAAATGCATACAGGATTCCTACAGAGGTGTGTCATTTATGGGGAAAATATTAGCGTATTCAATTACACAGTTTTTTTTTTGTCTGTGGTTCTTATGTTTGTCACTTTGAAGAATGATTTTCCTTCAAGGGCAAGCTGACTAGCACAAGTTGTATGAATACCACAGTTTCAAGGAAAATGATGAAATATAATGCTGGATCAACCATGCAGTGCTGAAACTGAAACAGTATCCAACTTGTGCACGTTGCACAACATGTTTGCTTTTTGTCCACTTTGACCCTGCTGCGCAAAACAAGACAGAGGAAAATTCTCTCCACTCTTCTCCCTCTGATTAGTCTCAAGTTGTGTTAGGTGATCTCTGGACTCTGCAGCTTGGAATGTAACCTCTTATCCACTTGGCTGGACAGTTTCTCTCATGGTCCCATTACATTATGTGTAAAAACCCTTAGTTTAGGAATAGCTCTAGTTAGTAGTTAGTCAGTTTCTGTCGTTCATTGACCCACAGCTGACAAAGAACACGCTGACCTCAAATAAACTGGCCTTATTGACAGAGTTGAAAACTGGGACAGACGTGTTTAAAACCAATCTTGATGTGTAGACTCTTTACACTAAGCATGGCTTTTTACTTGATAAAGTGATATAATGATGCAGTTTTTGTTTAATTATTCAGGGATGCATGGAATTCTCTTGGAGATATGCCAAAAGAAGAAGCAATGGCAGCCTATGTTGATGAAATGAAGCTGGTACGTACAGAAGATATAACTGTTTTTTATATAGGAATTCTAGCAATTTGAAGTCAAACCTTTCTAAACATCACTATCACCGACATCGCACTTCTGTTTTCGATGCGTAGATCCTGGAGGGAATGCCCATGACAGACGAGGTGGAGGAGCTCCTACGCGTCCTCGGCCCGTTCTATGAGCTGATTGAGGAGAAGAAAAAGATCACACAGATATCGGACCTGAGCACAGGTGGGTTTCATTCACCAGGTGTAACTCTTCCCACCTTTCACTTTGTTTGTGGTGTCAAAAACAGCATGTGAAGCGTAACCCATTTTTATAATTTGCCTCTTGCCCGATGCTCAGCCCGTTTGACAATATTTGCTAGGCAACTGGAAGGCAAGTACATTACTGTGTAAATATTTGAGTCTGGTGGTATAGTTTAGTACTTGTCTGGTGTTGTAGCTCAGATGCTTTTAGTGCCTATTAGCAGTCATGTCACGCATGCTGAATTAGTGGTACAGAACACATGACTTAGCACACTTAAGGTTTCTCTTGCTATCAGAAATAGACTTTTTCATTTGATAGAGATAAATCCAAACTTTATCTGTGTCGAGTTACTGAAAAAACAGCCATCCACTTATTGACAGTGACTAAAGAATTGTGTCTCTCAACCTTGTGTAAACATGTTGTTTTGATTTAATCATTAAGTAGAGAAAGTATTAATATTAACAGTATTTATTAAAGGAAGCATTGTCTTTTGGTATAATCCATTTTGTTGCACAGGGTTTGGTACCATGCTGAATTCAGCACCATCGAAGAGCGTTGCAAAGAGCATCATCAGAACGATGGAGATGAACGGCACTCTGGAGACTCATCCTGCCAGGCTCAAATCAAAGGAAGTAAGGGAACAGTCAGAGGAAGATGTGGATGAGGAGGAGGAGGAGGAGGAGGAAGAGGAGGAAGAAGAAGAAGAAGAAGAGGAAGAGGAAGAAGTAGTGATAAGGGAGGTCAGAAAAGGTAACAAACTTTATAAAAACTCTTTCAGCAAATATTGTCAGAAAAACATTTATTTGACCTGATTTTCTTTATTGGGGTTTTTTATTTCAGACAAGAAATCAGCAGCTTCACAGCCAAAGAAGAAAGGTTCAGCCAGGAGACACAAAGCGCCCCTGTCGAATGGTAAAGTGGCTAACGGGGTCACCCATCTCACCAATGGGGGTCATTCCAGGGCTGCGCTGAACAGTGACGACTCCCTGGAGGGTTCAGCCAGTGAGCCTCTGCTCAATGGCCACCACACGGGTAAGGGACACTGTTTCAGGACAGTATTTTTCCGTTCAGGTTAAAAATCTTGCATTTGTGATTGTGCTGTTCTGTTTGGACTCACAACATGTCCATGAAATCTATCAAAACGGTTGCTGTACTCACCTCGCCCCGCCCACTGTGTATGCACCATGTGATCAGATAATCTGCTAAGCTTCATTCTCAGAGCAGACGCCAAATCTTAACACTTCACTACACATCAGCTGCTCCTGGGACAGTTTTAATGGACTAAATGAACGGCTCTGTTGAAATGGCACACAAAGCCTCCAAATTAAGTGAACGCAGCCTTCCTCCATGTGACTCTGTTAATTACAGTGCAGTTTACTCTGCATTACAATGCAGGGCGAGTCTGAGCTTTTTTGTGCCCATTTGTACTGATCTCAGATCCCAGTGCAGATGTGTGTGGTCCCAATCACTTGGCCAGTGACTCAGACAGCGAAGTCTACTGTGATTCTGTGGACCAGTTAGGACAGGAAGAGGCAAGTAACGACTTAAAACTGCTTCTTTAGCACAGTGTTTGCAGCTCTTGGTCCCTCGTTGATTCATTTTAAAATGTGCTTCTTCTCCAGAGCTCGGAGCATAACCGCTCTTTGGACGACCTGGATGAAGAGGAGAACCGCGTCCTGCCGCCTCTAGAGGCAACGCAGGAGCCCCAGGAGGACGTTCATGGTCCACCGCAGGTCATCACGTGTGGAGGAGAAGATGGAGAGAACGGTGGAACAATGTCACAGAGACAGAGTGTGAATGCAGGCATGCCGGACAGCTCTTTGGTCAGAAGAGGAAGGGGTGAGGTTGTCCTTAAAGGCCATTTATATTCCAAGAACTTTGATTTGACTGTTTTTGTGGTCGACACATATGACATTCTGAAGAGGGAAACATTCGTTTTTGGCTTGTTTGGTTTCATATACTGTAGCATTAATTAAAACAGGAAAACCTCAATCCAGAGCTTGCTATCGACAGAGAGAGGACTAGTTGATCATGATGCTTGCAGTATAAATTAGTGGTTAGTGATTTAGCGAAATTGTCCCAATGAAAGGAGCCCTGTTTGTCTTTATATCCTATAAATAAATAGAATAATAGAGAATAAATCCAAACATGAAACATTTTGTCAATTCATCAATTTGTTGATCTTCTGAAAAGCAACTATTTTGATAATCAATTAAGTCATTTCTCAAGCTAAAATGCCAAACCGTCTCCTCAAATGTGAAGATTTGCTACTTTTCTTTGTCATATATGATAGTAAACTGAATATCTTTGGGTTTTGGACTGTTTGTCGGATAAAACAAGGAATTTGAAGACACCACCTTGAGCTCTGGGAAATTCTAATTGGCAATTTTCACTATTTTTGGTCATGATAAGGGCAAAAAGATGAATCGGTTAATTGAAAAATACTTGGTTATTATTCAATAATGAAACAGCCTTACTGTCAGATGCATATTATTTGGCTCGCCACTGACACATAAAAATGTTCCCTGAGGAAGGCCTCATGTGAACATGTATTGATCATTAGAAATAATTTCTGCATTTTTAGGCTCCAGGTCTCCAGGCCCCGGCTCCGGCTCTCTGGGGCCCATGTACGGCGGCGGAGATGGGGACGGGGGTCGCTGGGGAGGAGCAGTAACACCTGGAGGGAGCCTGAACGAGCAGATAGTTGTGGCGTTGGCTAGACTACAGGAGGACATGCAGAGCGTTCTGGAGAGGCTGCACACCCTGGAGGCTTTAACTGCCAGCCAGGTCAGACCAGTCAGCCCTCTCACTCATTCACTTCAGAAAGAAGAGTCACTAAAGGAATAATAATAAAACAGCAGAGACACCAGAGTGATCCAGCGCTAATACTTTAGTTTACGCTGGATGATGATAGCTGACTGAGACGAGAAACACTAAACAACTCTTAAATTTTAATAGTAATGTGATGGTACTGTATGTGGCCATGTTTGGATGTTTTAGTAGGATTGGTTGGATTCACACAGAATGAAATATAAAACCGTGAACCGACTCAAATCACTTGGGACTACTTTTTCTGTTTTAAACAGCAAGTCAAGGTGGAGGGAAATAGGACGAGGGTACAGGAATAGCAATGTAATTTGGATAAATGGTTGCTGCGTAAACGTTGCATACATCTTTCTATTAAATGTTTTTTGCTTTAGAGCTGCTGCAGTTCAAATGTTATCATTTTGCATAATTTTGAACGTATATATTGCCATTTAGAATAGAGAAACAGTGCTGAAGAGTTAGCATAGAGTACAGAAGCAATCCACTGGAGATGCATGGATCATTTTGGTGTCAACATTTATAATATTTAAAGGGCTGAATCTCTAGAAAAGGCCAGGTGCTGATAATATTGCCACAAGTTAATCATGAATATGTTTGTTGCTGTTTTTATACATTTTGTAATCAGTGAATAGTAGAAATGTATGCCAAGATAAGGAATTTCATTCTAAAAACATTCCCACATATTGTAGAAGTTGTGAGTTTAATGTAGAGAAGGATTATTATTATATATCTTTGAATCAATATGACACGATCGTGACTAACAAACTTAACGTGGCGATTAGACAGTACACTGACATTAACACAGATCCTGCTAAGTTGTGATATCAGTGTGTAGGTGAGGCTTTTAATGAGAGAAGATAAGGGGTTTGCGTTTTGGACTTTTTAAAAATTATTATTATTTCTTACTCTCTGCAGGCAAGATCAATGTCTCTGTCTCCAACTTATGGATCACCCCCAGTGAATAAGAGGAGTCAGGTAAACAGTTTAAAAGATGTCACCTTTTTATTGTACACCAAAACCATGATTCAGCTAAATGAAAGTTTAGCTTTCAATCATAAGTGGGAACTACAATGATTTAAACATCGCTTTGACCACTATAATGAGCCACAGTCTCACTTGAAATAATGCTGATTGTTATTGTTCTAATTTATTTAACATTTCAATATCCCAGAAACCATCCTGGTGGCCTTTTGACATTTCTCCAGCCAGTTTGGCCTTTGCTGTTTTATGGCCATTTGTGGTACAGTGGGTTATTCGCCTATACCTGCAGAGGAGGAGAAGGTATTCTTTTACAGAAAAATATCAACTTACAATATGAAATTGAAATACCCAATTTAACTCCTTTTTTATGCTTCTCCTTCTTTCATAGACGAATCAACTGAACCTGCTCTCACCCAAACACCCATGGGCATAGATAATTAACAAGAGTCTTCTAAATGTCTTTGGTTGGGTTGCTAATGGCTGTAACCCCCCCCCCCTCCCCCTGCTTAGACCCACAGCCCAGTAATTTGCTTTTGCACTATGAAGAAGGCATCTAGAGTGAGTGAGAGATATCTCTCAAGTGTGTTGTACTGTGTATGTGGAATCAAATAGAAACATGAATGTATGGCCTCGCAACCTTTTGAAGATGATCTTTTTCTCTGTAAGAAATGGTTTGTGTTGAGAGGGGGAACTTAAAGTTGGGATGTTGTCAGCGTGTTTATAAACCAACTATAGCAGCTTCTCAATTATATCCACAACTAAGGCTTTGTTGCACAAAACATAAAATATATATTATAAATTTTCACAATTCAATTTCATTAGTTGCCCAGGCAACGCTGCTATAATACAATGTTGTAATAACTAATAGTTTAGATGGGAGGACTGAATGTAATATATTGATATGTGAGATTCTTTGAAATTCTGAGAATAAGTTGATATTTATTGCGTTAGCAACAGTTAAAGTGAAGGCATTGCTCGCCAGATTTCAGCTGTATAAATGAGGTTTATGTTTATAGTGACTGCTAAACATTGTCTATAGGTTAGACAAGGTCTGTCCTAATCATATCTGTCTGTGCTTTACGTCAAAGTGGTCGCCACTTCACTGTTTTCCAAATAGAAGAAGTGCCTCAACATCATAAGGTACATTCATACTGTAGGTGGTATTATGATTTCACATATTGTAGCATAACTGTTCAGTGCTGGACCAAATAATCATTAATCATACTACCTAGTGAGCCATGAGGTGGTCAGTTATCGGATTATTAACGCATAACACTTGTCGCGGCCTGTGTTGTTTACGCTGTCACGTTTTTCTGTATTGTTTCATTTAAATGTGTGATGTAATAATGTTTGTACGAATATTGTGGAAAGATTTTTGTGTGACAGTAATCATGAATTGTTTGCAAAGCAGTGAGATCAATATAAATTGTATACAATAGCTGTACAGTTCAGATTAAAATGCAGTATTTTAATTGCATTCCTACTATTAATATAGAATACTATATCATATTTACAAATGTTTGCATCTGCAATAGTACAAATCTTTCCAGAGCCATTACGTTTTAATAATTAAAAAAAAAAAAATTACCTTTCTACTGAATTGTACTAAGGCATTCTCACCCTCTCTGCCTGTGGATAGACGGGTGTTTGCATGCGATAATCTAAGCCTAATAAAGTTTTCATAAAGCATTTTAATCTGTTCAGATTATTTCAAATAAATTGTAAGACATTTTGGGAATAAGTGTTAATTTGCTTTCTTTCTGAGAGATAAGATTGATTACACTTTACGGCACATATGAAGGTACGGCTAGCAGGCTGTTAGCTTAGCTCGGCACAAAGAGCTGGAAATGGAGAAATGGCTAGCAAAATCTGCACAAAGGCGCCTGGCTAACAAATAGTCCCGCACATAACCCCAATAAACCAAATCTTAAAGTTTTTACACTTCAATGTTTGTACAGATTATTAAAAAAAACAAACAAGATAGACCTTTGAACAGAGCCAGGCTAGCTGTTTCCAGTATTTGTGCTAAGCTAACTAGCCAACCGGCTGCAGCTTCATAGTTATGGGAACTCTCTGCAAGGAAGCGAATAATTTCCCAAAATGTCAGACTATCTTTTAACCATACACAATTTAGATGTACTTTTAATCTAAATTATGTCACTGTGATGTTTGATAACTTACCAGAAAAGGCACAAAGTACATCATGTTACAAACAGATTTTATTTGTATTTTACTAAGTGAACGAGATAAAATTTCACAAGTAGCAGGGGGCCTAGTGAACTTACCTAAAAAAAAAAACTAATAGTGTGAAAATGACAAATAGAAATGACATAAAAGCAGCACAAAAACAATCCTGTTAGAATACAAAGTAACTACTCCTGTCTTAAAATGACACCAAAAGTTATTAACAAGATTTACATATAAAATACATTATTCATGAATATATTAACATGTTTTTCGTCAGCTGTACTGTCCCAGTCTACTGACAACAGGGGAACATTACAAAGATGAACAGTGCAGCAAAAAAAGCGTTACATGAACTTACATAGTTATTTTGTGTTTAATCAATATAACACCATAACAACACAGAAATCAGAGTAATACTAAGTTTTAAAATAAGTTTACTTTCTACAGTGCATACTCAAAACTAACTGAGCAGTCAACAGATTCAGCTTTTTTTTCCCTGGCTCTTACGACAGGTGATTGCACATAGGTAAAATGCATTTTTAAAAATATTACAACCTTAAACAGCGAAACAATCAGAATCCACATCATTCCTGAGTATATTCATTTGTGTAATGGATCTGAGTTGATTCATCAACACGCACAACATTCTCAATTCCTCAGCAGCCAGAATTTGTTGACTGCTGCGTTAATAAAACTCGACTGTTAATGTGTGCAACTCTATAGGCTGAAGCCGGACACGCTGATGTGCTGAGCGTTGTTTCTTGCCTCAAAGTAGGAGGTGTCGGTTTCGTCCTCTGGCTGAGGTATGAAAGGCATCGGCTGGTTCTGCAGGTTGTCCCAGTCCAAGCCGTCAAACAGGGGGTGACACTTGAGTTCTGGTGGATGTTCAAAATAAAAGTATCAGAACGCACATCCTGTTTAATTTTAAGTGTACTACAATTAGATTTACTTACAATAGGGGTTGAAACTAAGGACAATATTAGCATTTTATTATGAGATAATTCCTTTATTACAGCTACTTAAAAAGGCCCAGTCCTTCATTTTATACCACAGAAATTTGAGCAAAGACTCATACATAATTTAAAAATTTGTCAAAAATATGCCAAAAAAGAAAACAGCATTAAACTCTCAGACCTTTATCAGGTAAAATTCATGAAAGTCGATGTTTTAAATTTTGATTTTTTTGAAACGTGGTCCTCACCCTTTAGACCGGCTCGCTTTGTCATGTCCATGGTCAGGAGGATTTCAATCGCATTTCTTGCGTTTACAGACAGTTCCTCCTCTTCCTCAGGCCAGGGAATATCTAAAATTGTTGACAGTGAGGTGGTAAAAGAAGCAACAAAAGCATTAGCAATTCATTTGTTCAACTAAAACTGTCAGACAATGGATATACATATGCAATATTTGGCATGCTGATCATCAAATACAGGCTTTATGTCCTACTTTAGAGCATTTTTTGTGGTTTAGGTTTAGATCCTCCTGTGAAAGAAAACCAAACCCACCTCTGTTGAGAATATTCTGGAAGACCAGCTGAGGCGTCTCGTCATTGAAAGGTGGCACACCTGTGAGGAACTCGAAAAGACACACACCTAGCGCCCACCAATCCACCATGAAGTCTGGATGGGGGCAGAGAGAAAAGTCATATTTCATACAGCTGCTGGCTTCAAACACCACAGATTTCCCTTTGATTCCTGTTAGAGTGTGCACTAATTGTACTGCGGTGGCAGAAGCAGGGACTACGTTAGACTCTGTGGGATGGAGGGATTCAGCTTCTGGGTATAAACTTCACATTCCTTCATTCACACATGGAATACTTACTGAAGAGAAACATTACGAATTTACTTTACAGCAATCATTGGCTTTGATGGGGCACGTTTTAACAAGCAAATCTCCATTGTCTCCTCTGTCATTTTGCAAATCCAATGAAAATTCAACATCTAATTCTAACACACATGAATCTTGATATTTGTGTCTACCGTTGTAGTTTTGAAGAAGTAATTCTGCTTCTCAATAACCGTGAGGATTTAGAATTACAATTATCATAACCATCTATTATAGGAGTTAAGACAAATACTTGGCAGCCGATGAATAAATACTGCCACACAGCAGGATCGTTCATGTCACAGACTCACTGTTCATGAATCCAAATAGCTGCAATCATGCTACAGAATGGCATTGTGCAACTGACAGGAAATATTGCCCTCAGTGTGTTAACATCTGAATGAATAACAGCATGTCAGATGAATACGTTATTATTAGATGACATTTTGAATTACAGTTGCTAAATGTCAAAAATAAAGCCAGTGCCAGAGCACATTGACTATTTGCCAGGATTACCCAAAATCCACAGATTTTAAGAGCAGAAAAACCCATTTGTCCAGTTAAAAGCACATCAGCATCAACAAATCTGTTAACAATGGTGTTAGTTTAATGTTAGGAGACGATCCCATTTTTTTAGCCTTTGTAATCACACATTTAAAATGCTGTCCCCTTCCCTCTGATCAGGCCCACAGTTTATTCATCAATCCAAGGGGCAGAACCAGAACCAGTGGGGATAGGAAAATAGGGGAAGAATCAGCTCATTCCCTCTAGCGTATTAGCAGGCTGGGTGATCATGCAAGCTCGCTTGCAAAAACAGCGATATCATTATAAACTTACCACACTGACAACTTCCTGAAACTCAAAGAGAATGCCTGTCACAAAGACTATAATGTCAACCATCCAGTGTCAATACCATAAGACTGTGTTGGGCTATTCTTTGATGAAAAAAAAGAAAAGAGAGTGAGTGTTGTGGTGCTTGGAATTTTTCTTACCATGTGGTTTTCCAAAAAGAAGCTCTGGAGCCAAATAGTCAGGAGTTCCCAAAATGGGCACACCCTCAACAGGCAGCCCACCCCTCCTGACACTCTTTGGAGTCCTGAAAGGGGTGTGAGAGGTCGACATGGGCTGAGGAGTCTGATGTGGGAAGGAAAGAAGAAACTCAACCAGTTATGCCCTGAAGAATTATATGTTGAATCACCACCTTCCTGAAACATTTTTTTTTAAAAGACAAACATTTCAAGCTTTACAAAGCCAATCATTTTTGTCAGGCTGTTATATTGGATTTCCTCTGAGCCCCAAAATATGATA
Organism: Macquaria ambigua; assembly: GCA_008360985.2. NCBI lineage: Eukaryota > Metazoa > Chordata > Actinopteri > Centrarchiformes > Percichthyidae > Macquaria > Macquaria ambigua. The sequence goes on along the minus strand of VMKM01000009.1, from coordinate 1,116,087 downwards.
CTTTTTTAATCTTGTGTGCCCAAAATAATAACTTCTGTGCACAAAATAAACACAAGACTACAAGTCTACGACCATGCTGGCGGCTCTGTGAGGCTGTAACTTAGGCACAGCAGTGAGCAAAATGCTATTATCAGCATGCTAACAAACTCACAATCACAATGCTAACATGCTGCTGTTGAGCCAATATAATGTTTACTATGTTTACCATTTTAGTATAGCGTGTTAGCATGCTAACATTTGCTAATTAAACACAAAGTACAGCTGAGGCTGATGGGAATGTCATTCGTTTTGCAAACTAGGCCAAAGTCAAATTTACCTGATGATGGCGCTAAATGAAAAGTTCAGGGGATCAAAGTTTTTATAATTCATCCTGAGAGGAACATGAATGTCTCTGACAAACCAACTGCCGATCAAACCAATAGTTGCCGAGACATTTCACTAAAAACCACATGTCATTCTCATGGTGGCGCCAGAAGAAAAGTCAGGGGATTATCAAAGTCATTAGGGTTCATCAACTGGGGACCATGAATATCTGTACCAAATTTTATGGCAATCCATCCAACAGCTGATGTTGCCATGCCACTAAGGTGGCTTTAAAATATCATCTTTGTCTTTGTATGCTTACCTGATAGAGAGAGCTGTTGGAGTTGGGTCTTTTCTGCACTGGTGTTGCAGTGTCAGACTCAGAGTGACAGGAAGCTGCTGTGGACAGGTCCATAGCCTCAATAGACCCGATGCTAAGCCGGGACACCCCTGACATGTTGGAGCGGTTAATGGAGCTACAGTAGCTACGGAAAGCTACAACATTCCGCGGCTTGAGGAATGAGGGGGACTGTGCAACACCACAGGCCAGATCAGGGAGTCTGTTAAAAAAGGAACATTGAGATTCACCTCTCCGGCCAAAGCTACCAAGTGTGGGTGTTTGAGTAGTAACAGATGGAGTTTGTGGAAGTGATTCAGTGAGGGCTGAGTCTTTATTTTCCTCTTGCTCCTCAGGTGATGCTGAGTTCCTGTTTTTGGAACACTTGTTTGGCTTGAGAGATGCCTGACTGTCCATAATAGTGAGAGACGTTTCATGCACAGACCCGTCAGAGTCCAGGCTCAAGCTCCTGCAAATGTCATTGTTCCCAGCAAGTGGTGATGTGAAACTTGAATGTGACAAGTCTTTGGCTCCATCGTCAAACACGTCCTCTGTGGGCTCTTCCAGTTCACAGAACAGACTCTTGGCCACAACAATGGGACTGGAGCGCTTTGGGACCCGGTCTTCAGCAAACCCAATCCCCTCAGTGGAAGCCATGGAGTCACCTATTTGGATGGTTGAAAATGTTCCAGTCAGGCCAGTGTGAAACCTTGTAGTCTCTTCTGGAATCTCGTAGCATCTCTTGTAGTGTGCATTCCTCTTCTTGGCTTGGATCTCCAATGGCTCGGGACTTCTCTCAACATCAGAAAACGTTCTCTTTACAGATGAGGTTGACGGACAAATATCATCCCGAGCGGTGGAAACAGACCCCATTCTGTTGGTGTGAAGCATCTTTTCTGCAAGATGGTCTGGATTTGACTCATTTGAGCGAATGCTGGGGGCCTGAACACAGTCCTGTTCAGGCCCTTTGGACTCAGAGTGCCCTCTCCCCTTCTGATCATTATTATGTTCATTTTCTTTCTGAAGAAAGATAAAAGGGAAATTATTGTCACAGCAAGAAATGAACTGAAAGATCAGTATAGGAATTGGAGAATACATATTTGAATTAATCATTATTAAAGCCAATCAAATTCCAATGCTTTGGTAATTTTATCCCCTTACATCTACACCAGCTGTTGTATGTCACTACATACATTATACACACACACAAAATGTCTGCAATGGGGAACTATTTTAAAACTAGGGGAAAAAAAGCATGACTTTGTATTCACAGATCCATACTATTAAATAACTTAAATTAAGATTTGGGGTTTACAATCACTGACCTCCTCACACTCCCACAGTGGACTGATGCCACCTTCAGTGTCGGTGGTGCTGCCCGCACTCATCGTCTCAAACCTCTTCCTGGTCTTCAGCAGTGTGGGAGTCAGATTTTTAGCCAGGTTGTGAGGACTAAACAAAATGTTGTTTGGTCCTACGGAGACAATACAGATAAACCAAAACACTTAATCTATTTGACATACATTTTCATTGCCAAGATCTCACCAGGAGGCTATACTATGCACCAGCTTTTTTTATAAATAATTAAACAGTCCTTGCATAACTAGTCATTCCACAAGGTTAATGAATGACAAACTAAAAAATCCAAGAGGAAATCTCATGGAAATCTACCATTACATACCCATTTTCCAAGGAGGGTAGCAAGTCGGAGAGTACAGCTGATCTTTTTTCTTCATCAAGGGAGAACCAAGAGAGTTGTTCTTCCATTTTATTTTGCCACAGGACATGGGACTGGACACAGCAGATGCGCTGCAGTGACGCTTGCCTTCTCCTGCAGGTGTATTCTGGGTTTGATAAAATGAAGGAAGAGTCATTATGCAACACAAACTATGCATGAAGCATGGAAATAGGACATCTCTTCATGCAAAATTATATAAATACACTTACAAATCCAAGGGAGCTGATTAAGGAGAGGACTTGACCCGGGGTGCGGAAATAATCTTTTTTTGGTTTAGCCAAGGATGGAGTAGTAAGGATATCCATAAGACTCAGCTCTGGTAGAAAGCACAGAGATAATAAAAATAATAATAATATAAATAAATATTACTAACATTACTAGTGGTGATGGTCACAATACGTTCAAACGTGTCAAACTGATGGGGCTTCATACCTCTGTCAAGCTTGACTTTAGAAAGGCCGAAGTCTGTTAGTTTGATGTGACCTTCGTTGGATATAAGCATGTTGTCTGGCTTCAAGTCCCTAAAAAGTTAGAATTCAGGTAAATTCCAGGTAACACAATAAATCTCACCCAAATCAATCAGTGTTATACACATTTAACGACACAAAGAAATTGTGTATAAGCACCTGTGGATTATACCATGACGATGGAGGTAGTCCAAAGCCAGTGCAACCTCTGAAATGTATTTTACAGACATATCCTGGTCGAAATACCCATAGATGTGAAGCAGAGATTTGACATCTCCACCAATGAGGTATTCCATTACCTGTAAGCAACATGGAAATAAAGATTTAACAACAGCTAAACATATAATAACTTCACAAAGAAGCAACTGTAAATTTGTTTTGTGCATTTTGTCACAGAGTGTTACCAGATAGATCTTGGTGGCTGTCTGAAGGGAGTAAAACAGGTGAACAACGAAGGGGCTTTTGCTCAAAGCAAGTGCATCTCTCTCTGCCTTCATCTGGCCTGTCATATTTTTATCAACCATGTCTGCTTTCTTCATCACCTAAAGAAAAACAAAAAACAAATTGAGAGTATTTTCAACTAAAACGAGTATCATTCAATGATTCAAAGTTGTCAAATACACTCACCTTAATGGCATATAATCGCGCATTGCACTTCTTCCGTGCAAGGTAGACCTTGCCAAAAGCACCGCGGCTGATGGGCTTCAAAACTATGAAATCCTCGACTGAAGGCGGTTTAGGAATGTCCACAGATTTCTCATTTGTACTAGATTCGTGCTTTTCATCTGCGTCCATGTTATTACTAACGTTAGTTTTCAAATGAGAAACTGGGCTGTGTCTGTTAACAGCTAGCTAGCTCAGAGTAAACACTTGCATGATAAAACAACAAGGTTTGTTTTGAAATTTTGAATTCCACTGCTTTTTCGCGGGGTCCTCTGACGCGCGTTCTGTTTAGGTGTACAAGTAACTGCCTGTATGCAAAGCATGTAATGCTCTTGGTGTGTGCTGTAATTAAGTGTGTTAATAATTTATCTGTAAAAATGTCAAGTGTATTACCATTTGTCAAAATAAGATAGTTAATCGAACGATATTCTTATTTCCGATACTTTAATTTTGATCAGGCAGTTAGGAACAGACATACGAAGTAAAATTGTGTAATAAGTGCCAAGTCTATTTTTCCTGTAAGTCGCATAATAGGAAAATGCAAATAAAGTCATATTTTTGCCATATACCGTTTACGCATTTTTAATCTGATTTTAATAAACCTGTGGTGATGATGCAAGCTACACCCGGTAGTTATTTGACTTGACGTCATTTTGTAGTCCATTTGACCTCAGATGCCGGAGAATCCATTTGCCATTATAAGCTAGGCTGCTGAAAGTTGGGAAAACAAAAGGACACCGCTCCAGAGAGGATTCGTTTATTTAAGTTATACAGAGGGTCTCTCCTCATACATCAACCCTCCAAGTCCTGATTTTGAGTTATCATTCGGCAAAAATGTTTTCACTGTCAACGTCGTTTCAGCCGCAGCAGGTAAGCCGACTGAATAGCAGCTTTTTGATTTAGCTAGCTAATGCGTGCTCTTCTGTCCTTTAGTTATAATGTCGGCGTTGCCCGAGAAGGACTGTTACGGGAGTTATAGCAATAAGAGGCTCTATCTGTCGTTGTTTATAGCATGTCTTCTCTTACGGTCAATGACAACTTAGCTCGGCTAATATTAGCATTAACAAGTCAACGATAGGTTTCTCAGTAATCAGCCCATGCTTACGTCACGTTGTCTTAGTGAGCTACAAAGCAGGGAGCCCCAAGTACTGTGTACGTGCGGTTTCAGTCATGACTTTACCATCTGATATATGTGGGAAGATAGAGGCTTAACGTAAATTGAAGGGTGCTAACTTAATTTTCAAAGGGTTGAGGTTACATAACTCGCATACATCTGACGTATGAGGGCCATACTGCCCTCTGTTTGGTGGAGAGCGGTGTGGAGTCAGCTTGAATGACACTCACATAACAGTCCTGCCTGGAAGATTCACCTTAAGTCCAGCAAAACTGAAATAGGTTTTTTAAACCGTAACTCATGTGAGCATTTAGTACATATAATCCATGTAAGATTATACATGTCACCATGTGTTGAAAGACTGTTCTTCACCGTTCGTGTGTCTGCCAGATGATACTGCCCCTCAGCCAGGTCATCAGTGCCCTCCACTCTCTGAAGAACTCAGCCACAGCCTCAGTCCAGACCCTGCACAAAGACTTCATTCCAGAGCACAGTTCATTTCTTAAAGAGGTGAGAAGGACACCGCAGATACGTGACATGATTCAATAAGGGTACAGAGCATAGCCATGAGTGAACTGGAATATCTTCACATACACAGATGTTTTTTTTACTTTGTTGGTAATGCTGAACAAGACATCATAATAGAAAAAATCATACTGAACACTGGTTACATTGGACAACCAATTGTATACAATAGCTCTGTAGCCAATAACATCATGGAATATGTCTGACATCACTTTTTGCAAGTGAATCCATCATTCATCCAAAATGTTTTCCTGTAGAAAAAAAACCCAATATGTTCATGTCTATATGTCTCTGAAAAAGTGAGAGTGATATGTCTAACAAAGTTTTTAAAATGTTCTAAAAAGCCACGCATTATTTCCATAATAACGGTCTTGCAAAGGTGTAGATAACCTACTTTTGCTATCCTTTCTTCATAGCCCACTGTGAGTCTGAGGGATCTCGGCCTGTCGGACATCAGGGTGAGTCAGCTGGATGAGCTGGTCAGCAGGTTACTGCCTACACCGGGAACAGAAGAACCTCCCGCTGTTCCTTCGATATGGAGGACGAGTCACGTTTCTGCAGACAGCTTCTTTCACAACAAGCATGGTGAGCAGCTCGGGCCGGTGAGCCGAAAGGCGACCCAGCTTTATTGTTTTCTAGGAAAATGGCCCAAAGCTTACTTTGTGGAAAGCTGTCGTATCTGATACAATTTTGTTACTTAAGGAAACAAATTTTACATATTTATCAATATCTTGTATCATGTAAAGTGAAAAACCTTTTGCACTTTTTGTCTGACAGGGTTTTCACACAGAAGGTTGGGTGTTTTTGGCTCCCCGATATTCCACAGACAATACCACAGTCCTCTAAAAGAAGTTTGCTCAGAGCTACGATTCCTGCCTGGTAAGAAACTGACTTTGAATACTTAACCTGCTGCATGTAGGTTATCTATGTGTATGAACGGCTTGACATGTAGGGCAGTGTTTAATGTTTTCGGTTTTCTATCTCTATTTAGTATGGGTCCAAAGTCGGGGTTTCAAGACTCTTAGATCAAAGACCAGACGAGTGGAGTCTGGTTATGATGGTCCGGTGGAGTCTGAGCCCTACACACCAGCCTTCATGAAGGTCAGCATGTCACTATTGGAAGGCACTCTGTATTACCAAAATGATTAGGGGCGGGTAAAGCCGTGAAAAGGGCTGAATTTTGAAACTTACTGAGCAACTCTTTTGCTGTTTCCCTCACAGGGATTGCTTCAGAGGGAAAAGGGGCCAGAGGCACAATCACTGGACCAACTGATGAAACAAAGGAACCTTCCAGACAACCAGCAGGAGGCTTTCAAGACGGGTTTCACTGAGGGTTTCATGAGATCTCAGGCCTTCACTCAGAGAACACAAGGCATGTTGGCTCAATAACTATAATTATCATTAACAAAGAAAGGGAACCTTTTTTATAATCTAAGGATTCACTGGTAGTCAGTGTAACAGTTGCACTAGGTTTTCTTTGGGTGGCAGTGCTGAGTTAAAACATAAAGGACTTCTAACAAACCTTTTGTCTCTGCTCTGTTTTGACAGACTCGCTGAGGAGAACCAGGCTGATCCTGTTGGTCCTCCTACTTCTCGGTATTTATGGCTTGTCAAGAACCCCGTTTCTCTCGGGTAAAGGCTCCTTTTCTGATGCTGGTTTGTTGCAGTTTCTTTTCTTTCCCATACTTGCAAACCAACTCACAACCCTGCATGCATATTGCAAAATAAAGCTTGTTAGTGTCTCCAAGGATGTAAAATAAAAGCATTTTACTTGAGCCTATTTTCAGCTTAAATATTTGATGTAATATGTTTTTAATGTGCACATTTAAGTTAATACCTCACAGTATTCCTGGTAAAACATCTCTCCTGTGGTGTGCATGTAGAGTTTGACTGATTATTCTGCTGCATACCACAGTGTAGTAATACTTATCTATATCAACTATGTATGTTTTCATGCCAGTATGCCTGAATGAATAGTTGGAAGCGATAAACATGGAAAAGCAGCTTACGTTTAAATCTTCATATTTACATTTGTACACGTTGAAACCAGCAGTTTTACTGTGTGTCATTGTGTGAAGTTTTTCTGGCGTTACTGTGCTGAACCAGTTGTTTTGGGATTTCACAGTGAGGTTCCGCACCACATCTGGTCTTGACTCGGCAGTCGACCCCATCCAGATGAAGAATGTGACATTTGAGCATGTCAAAGGAGTGGAGGAGGCGAAGAATGAATTACAAGATGTTGTCGAGTTTCTCAAGAACCCCCAGAAGTTTACTGTTCTGGGAGGAAAGCTGCCTAAAGGTATTCTATTTTATATTTTCTCCACATGTTCTATTTCCTCTGTTTTTATTGTCCAGGAACGTAGCCTAATGCACAAACTTGGCAACTGGTCTTGATATGCTGTTATTTTATCCTAATTTGTTTCCTCTGTTATCCTCTCAGGGATCCTCCTTGTTGGTCCACCAGGCACAGGAAAGACTCTGTTAGCGCGGGCAGTGGCTGGGGAGGCCGATGTGCCTTTCTACTACGCCTCCGGATCAGAGTTTGATGAGATGTTTGTGGGTGTGGGTGCGAGCCGAATCAGAAACCTTTTCAGTAAGTTTGCTGGATGTGAGATAATGTTAATAACCAGTTACGGATGCATCCAAACAACTACAATCTATTTCTCTTTTTTTTTATTCGTGCTTTGCAGAAGAGGCAAAAGCAAATGCTCCCTGTGTCATCTTCATTGATGAGTTGGACAGCGTTGGTGGAAAGAGGATTGAGTCTCCTATGCATCCCTATTCCAGACAAACTATTAACCAGCTGCTGGCTGAAATGGACGGGTCAGTCGTCTGGCTTTGACATTTTTAAAACTGCATATTGGGAATAAAATGTTGCTGTCAGGAACTTTGACTTCCTATTCTCAATGTTTTGGTATTTTACAGGTTTAAACCAAATGAAGGTGTCATCGTTATTGGTGCTACAAACTTTGCAGAGGCTTTGGACAAGTATGTTTACATTTCAATCACACACACACACACACACACACACACACACACACACACACACACACACACACACACACACACAGGTTTTAAATTAACCTGGGCTTTCATTTGCTTATTTAAGTACAATAACCAACTGTTGAATAACCAGTTTGAAATAAGGTCAGTCCATACAGTATGTTGATGTAGTTAATGTACACAAAGATGTTCCAGTTTTTTACTTCCCACTCTGTAACCTTTGTTCCCCGACAGATGCCTCAGGCGGTTTTATTCTTGTGGCCTTGTCCTAGTTTCTGTATTACACTGTCTGAGTGGAACCATTTCATGTACACGAATAACAAAACAAACACTCGGAATATAAACTAACCCCTGACCTGTTTTATATCAGCTACACTAAGACAAGAACTTGACGTCATACAGTGATTTTTGTTTACACATTTGGGAAGTTAATATAAATGTGCTGTGTGGTGGAAACAACTCTAAACTGTTTTTGACATTTGCTTAATTTTCCATTTGTACAATGAGAGTGAATTCAAACCAAAGACTTAATTTGAGTATCTGAAAACATACTTCACACTGTTCAAAACCTTTCTCAGTTTCTTATTTCAAACGAACCTCGCTTCTGAGGAAGAGCATTCATTTAAAACTATTATTATGGGACACAACAAGCACAGAAACAAATATAACGACCCAGTAGTTTCACATGGCATTTGGGTTTTAAAGCAGTAAAGTTAAGTCATTTAACAGAAATTAAGAATCTATTTAATACTACTTTGCTGCTACTTTTCAGTGCTCTGGTAAGGCCAGGAAGGTTTGACATGCAGGTGACGGTTCCTCACCCAGATGTGAAAGGACGCACTGAAATTCTCAACTGGTACCTCTCCAAGATCACAATGGACCCTGGTAGGTCTCAGTGAAACATATACAAGAATATCTCACAAAGCAAATCTTTCAGGATATGTTTCTTTCTGCACTCTTATTTGGCATTTTTACAGTTTTGTTAGTATTTCAGAAACAATTTCTAATTGTCAGCTTATGTGATATGATAGTAGTGAGATAATCCTGCAGATTTTGCAGAAACATGGGCTCTCCGTATCAGCTGAAACCGTTTTATAGCATTCAAAGCTGTAAGCCTGTGAGAATACCTTTTGTTTGTCATCTCTGTAAAGGACACCATTGTCTTTTGAACACTGATCACCTTTATAAAGAAGGCATTTACTATTGTGTTTGTTCTTTTACAGCTGTGGATGCAGAGATTATTGCCCGGGGCACAGTGGGCTTTTCTGGGGCCGAGCTGGAGAACCTGGTCAACCAGGCAGCCCTGAAGGCAGCCGTGGATGGGAAAGAGATGGTCACAATGAAGGAGCTGGAGTTTGCTAAGGACAAGATCCTCATGGGTGAATACACAGTGTTTCGATCTGCTCTGCATCCCTCACGTCACATCACGAGACAGATTACCTACACGCACTCTAGTTAAGAGATAGGAAGAATGTCAATGAGAGATTACATGAATTTGTTTTATTCATAAAATCCTTTTTTTATTTATTTTTTATCCATTTCATACCAGGCCCTGAGAGGAAGAGTGTTGAAATCGACAAGAAGAATAAGACCATCACAGCCTACCATGAGTCCGGACATGCCATTGTTGCCTATTTCACCAAAGATGCAATGCCCATCAATAAGGCCACTATCATGCCTAGAGGCCCAACTCTCGGCCATGTGAGCATTTCTTGTGGCTTCACGATATAACTCCTTACCAGTACCGTTTGTGTCACTTTTTGTTAAAACTAAACCTAAAGCTAATCAGTGTGGTCTCGGTCTCCGTCCTCTAGGTGTCCATGCTGCCAGAGAATGACCGTTGGAGTGAGACGAGAGCCCAGCTGCTGGCTCAGATGGACGTCAGTATGGGCGGTCGAGTAGCAGAGGAGCTCATCTTTGGAGATGACCACATCACCACTGGTGGGGGAATAAGACAACTTCACTTGATGCTTGGGTGTCATTTCAGAACCAGAAATGCATGTTGTAGAACCATAACATTTAAAATGTTTCTCAGAGCAGTGTATGTACTGCAAAAAGCACATTAGTGTGGTTTCAAAGAACTTTAACAGATTGGTTTCCTGAGCATAAATACATATAATTTATTTATCAAACAATACTGACTGTATGGTCATTTGTTATCAATCTCCTGCTACTGTGCATTTTAGGTGCCTCTAGCGACTTCGATGGAGCAACCAAAATAGCAAAAATGATGGTGACCAGGTTCGGCATGAGTGACAAGGTAAATTTTTAATTTGTGTGATTGAGTGAACATTTTGATCCTTTCCTAGACCTTTTTATTTGCAGTATATACAACTAAATGTAGATTTAAATTTTAGTTCTGAATAACATGTCTACTTCTGAGCAAGTTAGAGCGTTCTTATTAATGTGCTTTGCTTCTTTGTGTCATTTTCCCTATTTGAGCCACTTGAGGTGGTTTTCATTAGAACCAAACACTACAGTAGCTGATTTCAGCGTGTCTCCAATCAGAGACTGGAAATTAGAATGAAAACCTGCAGTCCTCTAACATTACTATAACATGTAATTACACCTAAGACAATGAAACTCTCTGTCTAACTCTGGACTCTATTGAAGGATATTGTTCGTTCAACCTAAGGTAGTAATTTGTTTGTTTGTTTTTTTTGCAGCTCGGTGTCATGACCTACGGTGACGTAACCAAGCAGAGCCCCGAGACACAAGCTGCCATCGAACACGAAGTCAGGGCCTTACTGAAGGTGAGCTTTCCTACAACACTCTCAAATTGACTATGTTTAATATACAGATATATTAATACAGATGATTTATGACATCTCCTTCTTTATCAATTTCTGATTCACCATTTTTTTCTCTTACATCCAGGACTCATATGATCGTGCTAAAAACATCCTGAAGACTTACAGTAAGGAGCACAAGACGCTAGCTGATGCCCTGCTAAGATATGAAACTCTGGATGCCAAAGAGATCAAGATGGTGCTAGAGGGCAAATCACTGGACCACTAGATACCTCAGTAGATATTTTAGACTCTTGTATCATGTATATATGAAGTAGTTCAATTAATTGCACACAGGCCTTTTGGAGGCCTTGTATTTCATTTGTTTGTATTCCTCTTATTATCAGTGTGAAGATGACACTGAATGGATTAAGTTTCACCCCTTAAATACATTTTTATTTTATTAATTTTTCTTGCATATCCTGTAGAAAAGACTTTCAGTTTTACTGTGATTTTAAAGCACTTCACAGTTTAATTGGATGAAAATAAATGTTTGTTCTCCACAAGTTTGTCTACTACAGTTCACAAAGATGTTTGAGGTTTCATCAGGGGCTTTTTGTCCTCTACTGTCAAGACCAAATATCTTCTGTAGTAGTTTTATACATCAGAGTCATATTTGGTATCATAACAAGGTTATAGGGCAAATGGATTTGATAAAGATTATGATTAATAAAGGTGAGATGAATGTCTCATTTGAAGTTTGTACAGACTGGTGAACACCATTGGACCTTAAAGTACCTCAATCTAGAATGTACCATTTGGCTGTAGCAAGGTACAAGTAATACTGCTGTTCATTGATGAACTCTTCATATTAGAGTTTTTTTCCTCTAAATGATGTCTTTCAGCTGCATCTACCATATGCTATCTATTTTGTGTGTTCTTATTTATTTAAGTGCCCAAAGGTGTGTCGTCTTCTCTTGAAATTAGTGACAGGCCCTCATGCTCTATTCTTCGCTCACCTGAAACTGATAAATGAGGGGAAATGTGTGTGTATATACTGTAAGCGTGTAAAAGGATTGGCTTTGTGCTTCTGTTTGTTCCTTTAGACAAAGGCCTTCTTGAAGCTCAAATAAAGGTTACTCTTACTCATGAATGTGTTGTACAGTACATGACTCAAATGAAACGTAAGCTTGCGTTTATTGAATTTCTTTTTTGGCCACTTGGGGGTAGCACAACAAGCTGTAGCCTCTAGCACAACATTGGCCTACGTATTATCACCTGATGAATGTGAGGCCAATAGTCACTTTTCCTCTTGGCTCTCTTTTGGTCTTTGCTAACTCCTGAATGAAAAATCTGGCTCTTTACAGTAGCTGCTAAATGCTCTATGTTCACCAGATAGTTCTTAGTTCTACCTTTGTCATTCTGCTGTTAGGTGCTGAACAGATACCTACTTGTTACAGTGGGTTTATCAGAGCTTTTTCACTTAAAGACTGAATCAAAACAGTTACGCTGAGGGCCTTAAAACCAAAACAATGTGCAGAAAGACACTAAAATGATCCATAAAACTGAGGGGAACTGCAGAGCTGGGTGATAATTCTCTGTGGTTTATCACTACGAGTGACACCTTTCACTGTACACATTGTCATTTGTTTATATATATATATAATAATATCAATTAGACCAGCTTTTAAACAAATATTAGTTACCACTGCGAAGAGACTGATTCAGAGAGCATTCATCCATCTGCAGATTCTGTGGTCATCCAATTAGTTAATACCTTATTTTCTAGGGCTTCTCTTTTCTCAAGCATACTTCTGTCTAAAATTAGAGAAAAAATGTCTTGAAAATGTCTGATTAATGCAGTCATATGTAATGATGATATGTTCAGGAACATCTATGAAGTAAAACAGTTGCTATTTCCTTTTAGAGAGGATGTGGCCACAGGTTTCAGCTGCAATGACTAGTCAGGAACTCCAGGGATCCAGATCTGCCAGTGATAATCAGATTCTTAGTATACACTGTGTTCTTTTGTCAATCTCTCAAACAAGAACAAAAGTGTATTTACTGCTGCCTTTGAGTGATCTTAACTTACAATTAGTGTATTTAGTTCCAGATGAAGCCAACTGAGATGCAACAAGCCAGGGCATTGTTGTGTCCTCTTGTCCCTTTTCATTGCTGCCTGGCTCAATGTTTATAAAGGGTGGGAGGTACAGCAGCACTAGTTCTGACCAAAGGCAGCAACCAGGACTGAACGTTAAGCTTCACTATGGAGATGCTTGAAATTTCACTTTGGCGTTTAGAATAAAGCAACTTCCCCAAAGCAACTTCACTACCATCTCAAAAGGAACAATGGAGGACGCAGAGGATGACATAGCTGTTATCGGGATTGGATGCAATTTCCCTGGAGGTATGACTAAATTATGGTGCTGTCACAAGCATTTTGAATTTCTCTGAGTTAATGTTTTATTTCCAGTTGTCTTAAGGTACATTATTATATAGGTATTGTGGTCAATTTTATTTTAGGTGAGGGGCTGGATAATTTCTGGAGGGTTCTGTTGGAGGGAAAGAACTGTGCTGTAAATATTCCAGCAGAGAGGTTTGACACCACTCTTTGGTATGATGCTGATGACCGCAAACCTGGAAAGACACAGACAACCAAAGCAGCTCTTATAGAAGGGTAAGCATTATCTGTTTAGACTGAGATCAAGTGTTAATCCTTCTTTTGAGTGTTGATGTTTGAATTATGATGTACCTGCTATTTTTACATTTTAGGTTTAACGAGTTTGATGACAAGTTTTTTGGCATTACTGAAGCAGAGGCTGATTTCATGGACCCTCAGCAGAAACTCCTTCTACAGTGCACATACAGGGCATTAGAAGATGCAGGAACAGCTATGGAAAGCATCAGTGGAAGCAGAACTGGAGTTTACATAGGTGACCACCACACGTTCTATGATACATTTAAAACTCCAAGCACAATTTAAAGATACACAGATTGAAACGTACTCTGCTTTTGGTATTGCAGGTCTAATGAACAGTGATTACGAGATGCTCCTAAGTGACAGTCCTACTACAATAACCCACTACAACGGCACTGGGACAGCAACGAGTGTGGCTGCCAACAGAATTTCCTTCACCTTTAATCTCACTGGCCCTTCTTTTGCCATTGACAGTGCCTGTTCTTCATCTTTGGTGGCTCTACATTTAGCCTGCCAGGCTATAAAGCAAGGTTCTATTATATTTGGTTCTCTTTTCCCTACTAATGCCATGCCTAAAAGCAAGCTAATCAAGGCATCACATTTAAATGTTCCATATTTCATTTCATTCTCTTTTTCAACTAGGAGACTGTGAGATGGCTCTGTGTGGAGGTGTCAGCTGTATAATAGAGCCAAGAGTGTTTGTTGCTCTCAGCAAGGCGAAGATGATCTCACCTGAGGGGACCAGCAAACCTTTCTCCAGCAGAGCAGATGGTTATGGAAGAGGGGAGGGTTGCGGTGTAGTTCTCCTCAAGCCTCTGAAAAATGTAAGCAAGTCATTTCACGTCATTAACAAATTGCATTCAGTAGAGATAATAGATAGCATGCTAATAGTGTGACTTTCTATACAAAGGCCATAAAAGACTTAAACAAAATATGGGGTATCATCAGCAAAACAGCGGTAAACCAAGATGGACACTCGGTCACTCCGATCACCAAACCCTCCATGATTCAACAAGAGAAACTCCTGCGCAGAATCTACTCAGAGTCTGACCTTGCAAATGTCCAGTACATAGAGGCACATGGGACTGGAACCCCAGTTGGAGATCCAACAGAGGCAGGAAGCATCTCAAATGTCATTGCTAAAGCCAAACCTCCTGGTTCAGAGACACTGCGGATTGGCTCTGTGAAGGGCAACATCGGACATACAGAATCTGCAGCTGGAGTGGCCGGACTCATTAAGGTACTCTTAATGATGAAGCATGCAACCATTGTTCCCTCAGTTTTCTACTCAGAAGACAGTGCAAGTGTAGATGTAAAAGCTTTGAATATAAGTATTCCTTTTAACGTTGAAAAATGGGAGATGAATGGGTTGTTAGAAAGGGTAGCTGGGATCAACAGCTTTGGGTTTGGAGGCACAAATGCACATGTGATTGTAAGAGAGTACAGACAGGCCAGTGTTCCAACACAGATCCCAAAAGGCGGTCCAAAGCTCTTTGTAATATCTGCAGCCTCTGAGAAATCATTTATCCTGTCCATCACTGACACCCGCCAGAGGCTTTGTAGTGATCAAACAGTTGACTTACAGGCACTGTCATACACTTCAGCATGTGGAAGGAGTCATTCTAGACACAAATATAGGAAGGCCTTCCCAACATCGTCCCTCTCAGATTTAGAGCATCAGCTGACATCTGCATTGAAAACAAAGGTTGAGTCAGTAAGGTCTGACATCCAGGTGGTCTTTGTGTTTTGTGGAAATGGGGTTGCCTACAGGGGTATGTGCAAGCAGCTCCTGAGAGAGGTTCCTGTTTTCAGAGATAAGGTCAGAGAAGTTGAGAATCTCTTCCAGAGTCATAAAAGCATCAGCATCAGTCAATGGCTTAGTGGCGAGTATTATAATGACGATTTCAGCAAGCCACATGTTGTCCAGCCTCTTCTTTTTGCGATTCAGGTTGGCATTGCCACTCTCCTAAAGCACTGGGGTGTCAAACCTGATGCCGTGCTTGGACACTCTGTCGGTGAGGTTGCTGCCGCTCACTGTTCTGGTCTCTTGTCTCTTGAGGATGCTGTGAAAGTGTTGTACCACCGCAGTGCTCTTCAGAGCAAGGTCACCGGAGGGAAAATGCTTCTTGTTAGTAATGTGGCTGTAGAAAAGGTCTTAAAAATCCTTCGAGTCTTTTCTGGGAAAATTTGTGTTGCAGCGTTCAACAGCCCCCAGTCCTGCACTCTCTCAGGGGATGCAGATGCTATAGACATCCTCCATCAGAGGCTGAAGATTGTGTTTACAGAGAAAAATCTCTTCCTCCATGAGTTAGATGTGCCAGCAGCATACCATAGCCATATGATGGATCCTATACTAGATGACATTGAGGAAAGGATTGATCCCTTGGAAGCCAACAACAAGGAGTGCCAACTTTTTTCAACAGTGACTGGAGACAGTTATTCAGATGGTGACTTTAGAACAGGCAGGTACTGGGCAAGAAACATCAGAGAGCCTGTTTTATTTGAACAAACACTGCGTGCTGCCACCAAAGACAAGCAACCAAGGAGAAATGTGGTCTTTGTTGAGATTGGACCTCGTAGGGCTCTCCAAAGGAACATCCATGAGACTTTGGGAAATAACGCCATAGTTCTTTCCTCTGTCCAGCCAGAGAAAGATTATGACACAATCTTGTCTACCGTGGCAAAACTATTTGAACTGGGCATCAGTGTGGACTGGCATCAGCTCTACAGGGGTTGTGAGACATTGCCCACAGTTCTTCCAGTCTATCAGTTTGTCAACACAAAGAAAGAACTGAATTTTGAAGCTGTGAGAAAAGATGATGAATCATCTGCTTTTTCTCCCCATAAGCTCATATCCAAAATAAAGCAGGATAACAAAGAGTTCACGTGCAACCTCTCACTAGAGACTGCACCATATCTTTGGGAGCATAAAAACAATGGTGTTCCCATTGTTCCAGGTGCGTTCTACGTTGAACTAGCATATGCCTCTGTAATGGCAAGCTTAAGGCCAAAGAAACCCGTTTCTCTGCTCCAGCTCAGTGTAAGATTTGAGAGTCTGTTTACACTAAGCTCAAACTGTCATCAGTTGAAAGTGACACTGGAACATGCAGAGAATGAGGCTTCATTTAAAATACAGTCTTCTGTTGCAACGCATACCTCTGGCACATACAGGTGTACAGATGGCCAACCACTGTTAGAAGAACCAACCATTTGTCTTGACATGATCTCCCAAAGGTGCAAATTGGTTATGAAGAGAAAAGAGATTTATTCGATTCTTTCTCAAGCAGGATTTGAATACAGCTCTGTCTTCAAACAGCTTGATGATGTACATTTTGGAGATGAATTCAAGGAGGCTGTGACAGCAATTCAAGTCCCTGGTGAACTTCTAAAACACCTTCATGACTATTTCATTCACCCTGTGTTATTGGACTATTTCTTGCAAATGACTGCTGTGGTAGCTATCGGACGGCTAACAGCCAAGCAGGGATTCCCCTCAGCTATCGGTTGTGTGGCCATATCAGGACCACTACAAGAGGAAATGGTCATGTACTTACGAGCTACTCAAGAGACTCCAGACTTCCTCGACGTATGTGGTAGTTTTGCCACCACAGAGGGGCATGTACTGGTGGAACTTAAGGGGGTGAGGATCTCATTTTTGGGCAATTGCTCAAATGTTCTTCAGTCACGGTTCTTCCATAATGAAGTGATTGCAATTCCTGACAAGAGAGACTTGCAAAATTGCAAAATAAAAGCGATAGTTTTTGAAGACAAACTTGGCATTGCTAAAGGACTTAGGCCATACATACACCCAGAGTCAACGTTTGTTGAGAGCAGAGAGCATTGGATGGCAGACCAAGTTCGAAATTCAGTGTTTCACTCACTTAACAGCGATGTGGAATTGGAAAATGTTCTCTTCATTTGGGGTGTAGAGGACCTCAGTCACTTGTCATCTGAGAAGATGCTGGACTGCTTGGTGACTTGCTGTGAGCTATTTCGCCAGATTGTTTTAGCCTTGAAAGAGAGCGAACGCTCTTGCACTGTCCACATCATAACCTGTAGATCGACAGAAATGGTTGTGGACCATGTCAGTCCTGGTTTTGTGTTGTCTGGTATGACAAGGGCTTGTGCAGCAGAGATGGTGGGTCTCTCTTTTCACCTGATTGACCTTGCTTCTGTGACCAGTGAAGACATTCAAACGCTGGTTCATGTAATAAACACCAGCAAACAACAAGAGGTCATGATCAGCAAAGGGCAAGCATCAACAACAAGAATAGCACGGACCCCCATGAGAGACGTGGCTTTATGTGAAGGTGATATGCGGTCAGTGTATCTGAGCGACTTTGCTCTACAGACAGCTGATCCATACAGAATGGCTCGCTTGTCTGCCATCCCTTACGACTCAAATGTAAATCCTGTCCAGGAGAAGTCAGTTGAGATTCAGCTAATCAATGTATGTGTGCATTCATCTGATTACTTTCCTGTCACCACTTCACATTTGAACTTTGGCAAGACATTGTATTGGAACAAGCACACGTCACAGAATCACAAGCTTCTCGCTTTAGATTTTAGTGGCATTGTCACAGCTGTTGGGAAAGATGTTAATAATCTAAGAGTGGGAGATCTTATTGCTTCATGCTATCCAGTTGATGCCACTGTGAAGATTATAATTCCTGAAGCCGTGTGCTACAGCACAAAGAGACTCCCGTTTCTGAAAGAGACTCCATGTGTGTCTTACTTCATACTGGCATGGGAGATCCTTCAGAGAATGCTGTCTAAGGTAAAACAACAACACAGAAAGCTGGTCATTATCTCCTCCAACTCAGCCTCTGCTCTGATGAAAGTTTTGGCTCTGACAGCAAACAGGTCAGGCTGGAATGTTTCCTCTCGGCCACATTTTAGAGGAGAACTTCTACATTTTGATCAGAGTCATGCATTTGTTTTTCTGCCCCCATTTGATCACTCTTGGCAGGGGATTTATGACAGTGGTGGTCATGAAAGGCACATTATTTTTATATGTAGCAATCACACGTCATCCTCACTCTCGGCAAACATGTTTGCGTTGAAGAGCGAACACATGCATGTACATAAACTTGATGTGGCAAATGTTCTCCAGAGAGCCAATCTGCAAGTACAAAACAGGAATATCTCTAATTGGCTAATGTCATTAGGCTTTGATGCAGTATCTCTACCTTTGAAAAGGGAGACTTTTCAGTTATCAAGTACAAAAGAGCCTCAGACCAATGATGCAGATGCTGAGTCCTACTTCACAACAAAAACAGTGCAGCAAGTTGTTCTAGATCACAGAGAATCTGATTGTCCAGTGTCTGATATCCCTTTGCTTACAAGGCCTGGACAACTCTTTAAACAAAGCTATGTTTATATTGTAACTGGAGGGCTCTCCGGTTTGGGACTTGAGACGGTGAAGTTCATCGCCCATAATGGTGGAGGTTGTATTGCAACACTGTCCAGAAGTACTCTGACTGATGAAATGCAGTTTGAAATGGAACTCCTCCAGAGAAGATACGGGGTGACAATCATGAATGTCCAGTGTGACGTTTCTGTGTCGATGCAGGTAGTGGATGCGATCTCAAAGATTGAACAAAGATTCCCCTCTTGTCCAATCAAAGGAGTGTTTCACAGTGCTGCAGTATTACATGATGCGTTGATTGAAACCCTTGATCAGTCCCTGTTTCGAAAGGTGCTGCAGCCCAAAGTGAGTGGGGCTCTAAACCTTCACTATGCAACACTTAACAACAAACTGGATTTCTTTGTGTGCTACTCCTCCATCTCTTCATTCATTGGCAATCCCTCGCAATGTAACTATGCAGCAGCCAATTCCTTCCTTGACACATTTTGTCATTATCGGAGAAACCTTGGACTTGCTGGACAGTCCATCAACTGGGGTCCTTTGAACCTCGGTCTCTTGTTGAACAAAGACCATTTCCAAAAGTTCCTGGAGGCAAAAGGGATGATGATAATGGATGTGTGTGACATTCAAGAGGCACTTGAACAGTGTCTTCTGATGAACAGACCACAACAAGTCATATGCAAGTTCAACTTCAAAAATCTTAACATTCATGTACTTTCACAAAATGCATCTCTCAGAGAGCGGCTTTCGGCTTTAGTGGAAATTGAGCTAAAAGATGATGTAAGTAATGAACCCAGGGTTCAGCATTTGTCTTCCACACATGAAAGTGTGAGAACAATTGTCAGTGACATCAGCAATGTTAGCGTAGACGAGCTGGATGATGACTCAGCTCTGTGTGCTCTAGGTATTGACTCGATGTTGGCCATGACTCTGCAGAACAAGATTTTCCAAGAGACAGGTGTGAATGTACCTTTGGTTAGAATATTGGACCCCAACAGTACTCTGGCCACTTTGGCAGCTGTTGTAATACATAATGGATAATTTTAATGCACTACATCAAAGAATACTTCACTGAATGATGAGTAAGAAAAGGTTTTGTGAATGCATGAAAATGCTTAGTTTTTGCACAGGGACTGCACTGTTTCACCTCTGTGGTATTGTTCTCATAGCAGTCAGTTGGTTGAATTTCTTTGTAGTAGGCTTGTTTAACAACCCTACAATAATCTGTTATAGTTAGTAAGTATGTGTTATAGTTGCTTTTCCACTGACATCTTGGATCAGTCACAAATTTTTGAAAACAGTGCTGTACTACTTTCTGATTGTAATGTGTATATTTATGTTGCTGGGCCATAATGTCTTTGTATTTCTAGTGACTGTGATTTTGGTGCTGTTGTCCCTCCCTGCCTGAGGGTGGTGCTGTTCACCCTGATCTGTGTTTTTCTAGTATGTTCAGTTCCAGGTGGTGACAGGTGATTGGTTGGGATACTGACGGCGCCTACTTTAAAATGACACCTGCCCAGGCCGGCGGCATTCCTTCTCTTTGCCTGACTCCCAACCAGACCGGGCTGAGCTGTGCTTGTAGTGGACTTAGATCGTTGTCTTAGTGCTAATGTGTTTAGCTACTGTGCATCTGTGAATACTTTTAAAAAGAGCAGTCCAGGTAACTGTAGGGGAGAGAAGACATTTTTGTTTCTATAGTTGTTTTCTCCTGTTTTTTTGTTAGGGAGTTAGGTAAGATCCCTGTATTTCTTTTCTGTTTCTTTGGATTAGGTAAGTTAGCTGGGTTCACATAGATTGTTTTGTTTATTATTTTGGCTGCGCTCTCCCTGAAGCCAATTATACCCTGTGATATGAATAAATCATTTCTGTTTGGACTGCATCTGTTGTGGCACTGGTTATCCTTGGGAGCAGTGCACACTGACTGTGATTGTCAGTGTGCTATGGTTATATTTCCTGGGTATGTTAAGAACCAAACATTAGTTGATCAAGCCAATAGTTTTACATAAAATATACTTGAGCTTGTCTTAAATGTTGTTGCAGAACAGCTTATTAAATCACAAAATGAGGTTGGAATAAAGGATAAGGCTGGTGTTATTTATGTTTTTACTACTGTCAACAACTCAAACTAAAACTCACAATGAATTTATCCTACTAGCTAGTATTGTTTGTGTAGCCAAAGCCTGATATAGCTTGTGTGTTCATGCCATGAAACTCCACTGTCATTGTCATTGTTTGGATGTTGCACTTACACTAACACACGTTTAGCATTCAGAATTGAAATGTCTTGACTTTCAATATTTGTAATCATTGAAGCGTAGCTGATTTTTGGAAGTGTGTACAAACAAAATAGGCCTTCAAAATGGCTGCACCAGTTTGGAGCCAATCCTGACACTGATAATGCAATTGTGTCAAAAAGTTAGCTTAGTTGTGAATTTACTTTTAGTAGGAAACAGAGCTATAAACACTAACATAACAGAGTACTTTATCTGTTTTCATTTTATTTGTATGTCCTTGTAGTGGCAATGTCCTTATCCACATGATGTGATAAATTAGTCGTTCAAACAGCAACTGAACATTTATGGGACATGCCAGAATACTGTATCACATGCTTTGTTCCATCATCATCATAAAGGTGATAATAAATCTGAATGAATGAGCTAGCAGTGATAACAACTGACCCTGACCTGTGACACACGTGTAAATGTAAAACAGGCAGATAAAAGTAAGTTGACGTTAGTATTATGAGGACAGAACCCTGTGACAGACTTGAAAAATGAAATACAAGCTTTAAAGTTTGAAATTTATTGAAAATTAATAAAATAATAAAAATAATGTACATAAATTATTATCATATATCAACAATAATTGTGTATTTTATTGTAATGCTGACTGTTTTGATGTTTTCATAATGAACAGAATGAATAAAACTTTGAGTAAAATAACATGGTGTATGGTTCTAACGCTGTAAAACAATGCAAAACTACAATACCAAAATGAACCAAAACAATAACCAGAGCCAACATTTACAAACACACAAAAAAGACAACAAAATAGGCAAAATACAGTATGAACATGTGGCATTAACACAAGAATGATGTTGTATTGCAATGGCCATCATAAGCCTTCTATTGAATCCAATGATAAAATGTTCAACCAGTCCAGTGATGTTCTGATAACTGATGCTGTTTACATTTCTGTGTCTGCATTTGTCATTTTTACAATCTGGTAAAAACATCATTCATGTCTCCAACTGGAAGAGACTCTGTGTCATCACTGAAATTTCCACCTTCACCTTCTTCACTCAGTAAAGCTACTACTGTTGATAGTGTGGCATTGGGATCCAACAGTTTCACCAAAGGCACATTCACGCCTCTCTCCTGAAAGATGAGATTCTGCAGAGTCATGGCCTGCATGGAGTCAATGCCTAAGGATAAAAGGGGAGATTCATCTTTCAGCTCACTTTTATCCATGCCAATTGTCTCACAAAGCAGAGAGACGACATACTCTTTTGGTGAGACCGATTCAGTTTGTTTAGTTTGAGAATCTGGCTCTTTGGATTTTTGGAAAGCCTCCTCAACCAGTGCAGACAGGCGCATGGTCAAGGCCACATTTTGAGAGAGGATGTTGTACCTGATGTTTCTGAAGTGAAACCTGCAAACAGCCTGTTGGGGTCGATTGAGCACAAGGCATTGCTCCAGACTTTTATGAATCTCAGCCACATCCAACACCATCATCCCCTTTGCCTCCAGAAACCGCTGGAAATGTTCCTTGTTCAAGAGGAGGCCGAGGTTTAGAGCTCCCCAGTTGATAGACTGTCCAGGCAGCCCGAGTTTCCGCCGGTACTGACAGAACATGTCGAGGAATGTGTTGGCTGCTGCATAGTTTGTTTGTGATGCGTTTCCCAGAAAAGCTGAGATGGAGGAGTAACACACAAAGTAATCCAACTGACAGTGCTGTGTTGCATGGTGCAAATTCAGTGCGCCATTCACTTTTGGTTTGAAAACTTTCTCATAAAGAGATCTGTCAAGGGTCTCAATTAGCCCATCATGCAAGACAACTGCACTGTGAAACACTCCTCTGATTGGACAACCAGGGAATTTCTGGCCTATGACACTGATAACCTTGTGCACATGCTCAGACACAGATATGTCACACTCCATGGTAGTGATGCAGTTTCCACACTGTTTCTTCACATTGTGTATCTCTTGCTGCACATCTGGTGTAGGCTTGCTCCTGGAGAGTATGACAATGTACTCACCCCCTTTTTGCGAGATGAACTTGACGGTTTCAAAGCCCAGACCAGAAAGACCACCTGCCACTATGTACACTGCTCTCTTTCGGAAAAGATGTTTTTTTGTTGGCAACAACGGTATGTCAGACAGCGTACTGCTGACATCTTTTTCCAGAGTCACAACAGCCAGCTTCTTTGAGTTGAAGTATGATTGTGGTTTCTCTGAATTAAGGCTCTTGATGCTTTCAGATTTCACACTCTGAAAGGTAAAGCTTTCAAGAGCAAATTTCCTGCTCAAGCTCAAGGACTTCAGCCAGTGATAAATGTGTGGCCTTTGTGCACTCAAGGATCCCTTTTGCAAAATGGCTGTCATCTGAATTGTCTGCACGTGAACACTTTCCTTTACACTTTGGAACACATCCTGAGCAAGGGAACACTGCATCTGAGATTCACAGATGAAGACAACATGTTGGACAAATGGAAAGTTGCAAATTTTAGCAATCAGAGATTCCTCAAATGGAGGCAGGACGACAAATGCATCCATCTGATTGACATCTACAAAAGAGCCATTGCACTGTGTGCCAACAATCACATTCCAGCCTGACTTGTAAGAAGTGAGTGCCAAGACCTTCAGCAGAGCAGAATCAGGCACAGAGGATATGATTCCTAGATTATGTTTGGCTCTGGGCAAGGCTCGATGCAGGATCTCCCATGCTAGCACAAAGTAGGAAACACAGGGTGTTTTTTGAAGGAATGGGAACCGCTTGGCACTGTAGCACACATCCTCTGGAACTCTGACCTTGCTGGCTGCCACCACAGGGTAACAGGAAGCAACGTGGTCTCCCACTTTCAATTTCCTGACATCTTTTCCGACTGCTGTAATAGTACCACTGAAATCAAGAGCCAGTAGCTTGTGGTTCTGTGATGAGTGTTTGTTCCAGTACAGTGTCTGGCCAAATTTCAGATGTGAAGCACTGACAGGGAAGTAATCAGATGAATGAACACAAATCTTAGTGGGCTGAATTTCAACTGATGTATCACTCATTGGCTGGGCCTCCTCCTCAAAGTGAATGGCACTCAGTTGAGTCATCTTATGTGCGTCAGCTGTCTGAAGGATGCAGGGCTCAGACACTGTAGAGGTTAAACTACCGTCTGAACTGTCAGTGATTTCAGGTGGAGTACGGACAATGGAAGGTTTCAGAATCAGCCCATCTTTTACCACCAACTCTGGGTACTTGCTGCAAGGACATGATCTCAGGACCTCAGACAGAGCTGCAATGTCCTTAGCAGAGATAGTGCTTATATCAATCAGCTGAAATAAAAGATCTGGTATCTCTGCAGCAAATGATCTTGTCATGCCAGCAAGAGCAAAACCTGGACTTATGTAGTCTAGTGTGATGTCAGATGAACAGTAGGTGACTGCCCTGATGGAGTTTGGGAAGCGAATTCGCTTTAGCTCAAGGACTATTTGGCGGAAAGTCTCACAGCAGCTCGCCAGGTTCTGCAGGACAACCTCAGCTGCCAGTGAAGTGAGGTTTTCTTTGCCCCACAAAAATAAGACCTCATCAAAGTTTTTCTCAATATCCGTTATTTTGAGATTTACCAAGAGAGAAGGAAACCCATGGCTCAAGATATCTTTTGCATGTGTGAAGGGAACATATCTAGACCTCGAGTCCAAATATTTTTGAAGCCCTTTAGAGATCCCTAGATGGTCACAGAAGACCAAGGCCTTAGGAGGAGGAGCAGATGTGATGCCTTCAGGGATGACACTAAAGGCATTATGGTAGAAGTACTCCTCAACCACATGAGAGCGACTGCCAAGGTACTTTATTATCACATGCTTAACCTCAACCAACACTCTTCCTTCTTTATCTGCAAAGCAGCCACAAACCTCAAAGTGATCAAGACCCACATCAATTGCTCTCAGATAAACAATCATCTCATCTTGCAAGGGTTCAAACACTGTCAAACTGCCAATTTTGGCAGGAAACCCTGGTCTACCAGCAAAAATGTGCTCTACTGTAACTGGGAGAAGCTGCATCAGAAAATCCAGCACAACAGGATGAATGCAGTAGTCATGCAACTGAGACCGCAGTTCTTCTGGAACTGTGACAACTACAAAAGCCTCCTTGAGATCTTCTCCATAGTGCACATCCCCCTTATTCTGGAAGACGTCTCCATATTGAAAACCTCCTTGAGAGAGATACCCATAGAACTCCTGAGAGCTCACTACAGATTTGCATCTTTTGTAGATGGAGCTTGGTGAAATGCACTGCTCCTCATTCAACCTCTCTTTCTTTGAAACCACTGTGCCCGATGCATACATTGCAGATGGGGAGAGTACCATGAAACTAGTTTCTTTCTCTTTTTGCTCTAGTTGCACCTTCATTTCAGGTGAATTCTGGGTTAAAACAAACGGACTGTGAAAACTGACACTGAGCTGCAGTGAGCTGAGCGGTACTTTTGGTTTGGCACTGGCCATGAATGCGGCTAAACCCAACTCAGCATAGAAGGCACCAGGGATGATGGGTATATCATTGTGCTTGTGCTCTTTCAGGTAGAAAGACGAGTCAGACTTCAGATCACAGCTGAAGATGTTGCTGTCACTTCCTGTCTGACAGAGCACAGGATGATTACTTGCTGTGTTTTTCTGTGCTGCTCCAATGATAACATCTCTGTCTGAGCAATCGAACTGGTATTTCAGAATAGGCAGTGGCATTGTCTCACATCCTCTGTAGAAGGTGTTCCAATTTACATGCACACCCAGTTCAAACAGCTTAGAAACAACAGACATTATTGTTTCACGATCTTTCTCTGGCTGCACCGATGTAAGAACAGCTGTGTCGTTACCCAGAGATTCCATGATGTTTCTCTGTAGCGCCCTTCTTGGCCCTATCTCCACAAAAACTGTGTTCTTCTTTCCTTTAGTTGCTGACCTCACTGCCTGCTCAAAAGCTACTGGCTCGCGAATGTTTCTAGCCCAGTATTCCCCTGTGCAGAAATCACCCTGCTGGACTTCCTTGCCTGTCACTGTTGAGAACAACTCTGTGTCGAGATCATTCACCTGTAAGGAGCCAATTGTCTCCTCGATTTCCGGCAGAATTGGGTCCATCATGTGGCTGTGGTAAGCAGCAGGGACATCCAGTACACGAAGGAACAGATTCTGACTGTTGGCTGAGGTGCTTAGCTCCTTATGGAGGCTCTCAATTGCATCTGCACCACCTGAGAGGGTGCAGGACTGCGGGCTGTTGAAAGCAGCGAGGCAAATTCTACCAGAGTAACGAGGGAGAAGAGCAGTTACCTCTGATACAGCCATATTGCTGATCACAAGCATTTTACCCCCGGTGACTTTCCTCTGGAGAGTGCTGCGGAAATAGATTACTTTTACTGCATCCTCAAGTGACAAGAGGCCAGAGCAGTGAGTGGCTGCAATCTCGCCAACAGAGTGTCCGAGTATCGCATCGGGCTTGACGCCCCAGTGTCTGAGCAGGGTGGTAATGCCAACTTGGATAGCAAAGAGGAGTGGTTGGACAACATGTGGGTCACTACCCTCAAACTCACTCTCAAGTGTGTCCAAGATGTTCAGCGTACTCAGTCTTTGGAAAAGTTGCGCAATCTCTTTGATCTTATCCCTGAACACAGGCTCGTGTGTTAGTAGCTGTTTGCACATGTCATGGTAAGTGAGGCCGTTTCCACAAAAGACAAACACTAACCTTGGATCTGAGTAGGACGGGCTAACCTTTTTGGCTACAGTGGCACTTAACTTCTCTTTAAGATCGACTACAGATGAAACCACAATGGCCTTTCTGTATTTATGTTTTACATGGCTCCTCCTACAAGCTGATGTGTACAACAGAGAACCTAGATCAACTTTGCTATCTGCTTCTAGCTGTTTAATGGTGTCTTCCATCATCAGAGTGAGAGATTTTGGTGAATATGCCGACATGACAAAATACTTTGCCTGTTTCCCAGCATTCTTTTGCTCAGTGTGTGACTGTTTGTGCTGTTTGACAATGGTGTGTGCATTTGTACCCCCAAAGCCAAAGTTGTTCACTCCTGCAATTCTTACACAAGAGGCGTCCCACTTTTCTGCTTCCTTAGGAACTTTAACGTTCAGGGCTTTGGCATCTACACTGGCAGTCTCTTCAGAGTAGAAAACTGAGGGAACAATGGTCTCATGCTTCATCATCAGGAGAACCTTAATGAGTCCGGCCACTCCAGCAGCAGATTCTGTATGTCCAATGTTGCCCTTCACAGAGCCAATCCGCAGTGTCTCTGAACCAGGAGGTTTGGCTTTAGCGATGACATTTGAGATGCTTCCTGCCTCTGTTGGATCTCCAGCTGGGGTTCCAGTCCCATGTGCCTCTATGTACTGGACATTTGCGATGTCGGACTCTGAGTAGATTCTGCGCAGGAGTTCTTCTTGTTGTGTCATGGAGGGTTTGGTGATCGGAGTGACCGAGTGTCCATCTTGGTTGACGGCTGTTTTGCTGATGATTCCCCAGATATGGTCATGGTCTTGTATAGCCTGTAAAACGACAGCAAGACTAAAATGAAACAACATTGTAAACTGTGTCATATTGGTATAAAATGACATGGGAACTAAAAATTGTGATATTTAGTCCTGGCCCAAATTATGTAAAAAAAAAAAAAAATGTTTTGGACATTGCTGGAGAGAAAACAGGGCTAATGGGAACTAGGGAGTTGCTGGCAAATAAAACATTTATGGCTACTGTTCACTGTTTAATCACATTGCTTAGTTATAGTAAGTCAATCAGTTATTAATTGATGTTGGTTTAATATCTGTTATGGTTGGATGTTAATAAAGAGGAAGAAGGGAAATTGTTGCACTTTTATTACTCTACATATTCTAACCTTTTTCAGAGGCTTCAGGAGAACAACCCCGCAGCCCTCCCCTCTACCATAACCATCTGCTCTGCTGGAGAAAGGCTTGCTGGTCCCTTCAGGTGAGATCATCTTGGCCTTGCTGAGAGCAACAAACACCCTTGGCTCTATGATACAGTTGACTCCTCCACAAACAGCCATGTCACAATCGCCTGATAAGATAAAACATTTTATATCTCTTTATCTCACACAGTAGTATTTGAATGCACTTTTTTACATGCATCCAAATCATTAAAACCACAGGCCTGGGGCAAGGCTTTCCATCAGAGTTACCTTACAGGTTGCTCTAAAAAGTGTCATTGATTTTAGTTAGAGATGTTGTACAGACCTTGTTTAATGGACTGACAGGCAAGATGAAGAGCCACGAGAGACGATGAGCAGGCACAGTCTATGGACAGTGAGGGCCCAGTGAAGTTAAAGATGTAAGAGACTCTGTTTGCTGCAATACTCATGGCAAGCCCTGTGCCAGTCCAGTGGTTGATCACACTTGGGTGCACGTGTGCAGCATTTGTCTCATAGTCTCTGTTCATTAGGCCTACAATAAAAGAATAATAAAAAGATCATTCAGAGAGTTAGATAATTCAAGGAACAGTAGTAAAAATCAGATGGAAATTTCAGTTGTAAGTAAGAATTTGATTAAGCAGGAAGTAATTGCATTATTCCTAATATTACACAAAACTATAAAGAGCCAGTCACTGGCAACACATTTTTATTGACTTGCCAAAAAACACTCCTGTCCTGGTCCCACTGGCCTTCTCCATAGGAATTCCAGCATTCTCTAAAGCCCTGTACACACACTGAAGGAGCTGCTTTTGTTGGGGGTCCATTTGTTCCACTTCACTGTCACTGATGCCGAAAAACTTGTGGTCAAAGTCATTGAACCTGACAACATTCAAAACCATTAGATCAAAGTTAGTGACTTAGAAACAGATCAGAATTTAATACTTTAATTGCCTAAAGTGAAATTACGTAACCTGGTGATGACCACAGTTAAATGCAGGCAATGTGAGAGGATTAAAAATGCACACCATTTGGTTTGTTTAAGTAAATACCAAAGTTTTGATTTGGTCCAGAGCTGAGTTTTTTGATGAGGAAAGCCCCTTCTTCATTCATAATCTAAAATTACTTCTATCACGAGGTACACTGCTTTTCTATATTTTCCCATATTTATTCTTGTCATTTGTACTTAATTAGTGATCATGTGTTAGTTCTAAAGACCATATATTGAAGAGAAGATGACCGCACACTAAACTCTGATTTTATTGTATATGACATTTCAACCACACTTGGTCTTTCTTAAGGCAAGTTCAATAGAAGAAATGGACACATGGGCCTGTTTTCATTTACCCATCACAACAAAATTTATAGTTGGGGGCCCAAAAAAAGTGAATAATAGAGATATGAGATGTAGTACAAACAACATTAAACAATAATTTCATCGCTAGGGAAAAAAGTCTATAAGACCATCTATATACACATATTTACAAATGTAGGCCTATAGTGATAGGTTATATATTAAGGTTTAAAGAGCATACCCGTCAATGAGAGCAGCCTTGGCTGTGCGGGATTTACCCGCTTTGTTGTCATCAGGGTCATACCAGCTGGCTAAGTCAAATCTCTCTTTGGGAATTGGCACAGAACAGTTTCTCCCATCCACCAGAACCTTCCAGAAATTGTCAAGCCCTTCTCCTGTTTGGAAAGATATATATGAGTAGTTCTAAAAAGCTCAATTGTGGTGCTATAAATTGTAGTAGGCAGATCAGGACAAAAAAAGCCCACTGTTTATATTTAGCATTTTATAACTGCATTATTCCCCTGATTGGCAAACACATAGTTGTGATAAAAAGGGTAGAAATTGTTTTACGAAATGAAATAGATAATTTGGCCACAGTAACTTAATTTGAACAAATAAAATGATGACACAACATCCTTTTTAGAATTACCAGGTATTCAGTTTTGAGAGGTTGTAAGTGAACACATCAGAGCTGATCTAATAATGTTGAAATGATGCAGTTTTGTGTAGTTTGTTTTTCATTTTTACATTCAGATCTATTGTTCATTTATCTTAATGCACATTGTGAGAGAAAATGTGTCAATAAAAATATTAAAAAACACAAAAAACAAACCAAAACTAAGTTTTCAGATTCAAATGGCTTACCCCCTGGAAAATTGCATCCAATGCCTACCACTGCAATACCGTCTTCAGCTTCTTCCATTCTGACTGAACATCACTGAGAAAGAAAAATCAAAAATCTTTACTGCACCATCATGTCGGCATCACTATTTCTTCCAGGCAACATCCCATCCAGAAATAAATGCGTTTAACATTCTTTAAAACTGTGTAATTAGTCCAGTTTTGTCATGCACCAGTGCATCCTTACGTCCATACCGTTTGCCTTTTCCCTCAGTGATGCTATCACTGCCGCACTTGCGGTTCATTCTTATAGCCAGCTTCTTTTCTTTATTAAACATTAATGATTAATTGTATACGTGGCCATGGAGATGAAGGACTTCAGTGCACACATTTATGGCGCCTTGCAAATGATTAGACCAAGTTTAATGAGTAAATCAATATGGTATCATACAATGGGGTGACTCTAGGTCTTGCTGCATTGAAGCTTAACAATCAACCAACTGATCAAGGAAATCAAGTTTAAAATATTTTTAACATTTTTTTAAATTAAACTTCATCAATCTAAAAATAATACTTTACCATATTTTACATTAAGAAATAGGCTAAGCATTAATGAGTCAACAATGCTATCATCACTCTAGTGCTTTATATAATGCATACAACGCATGTTAAATAAGAGTGTGGCCTTAATTTACCTTACATTAGCTTTATGTTTTGATTAGATACGTTAAGGTCAAAGTAGATGTTGAAAGATGCACTCAAACAAACTCCCAACAAAGCGGCGGAAAAACCTCTTCAGTCTTTGCAACATCCAATAGACTCTCTGCTTCTTTTCACATACAATGCAATGATGGCCATAAATAACACTGTATGCAAAGTTATCTTTGGACACATTATGCAACTCATAATTACTCCAAATATCATAGGAACAAACAAAGACCACTTATTTTCCACAAACACATCATGTTAAAGAACTTGTAATGTACTCAAAGGTGCTGTGTTTGCTTTCATTTCTACTGTGGCATTTGAGTTTTCTTTAACGATTTAAGTCAAATCAGTGATTTTACTAATTACAATCAAAACAGCCTCACATTCTATAACAAGATTTTTTTTGTTTGTTTGATAATTTGGTTGATAAATGGGAGTTTAGAACGCTGTGTAAAGCATAATAAAAAATAAAAAAACACCTGGTTATCTTTGTTATATTGCCTTTATCAATCCACTGACACAGGAGATCATACGGGTGGTATCAAAGTTACTGTGGTTGTTTTTATTACTCTCCGTCAAAAAGGTGACAGAGGTAAGACGAAGGTGAAAGTGTTGTTAGTGATAAAAGTCAAGTTTCTTTCTTTCTTCTTTCTTAGCTGATAGACACTTAAGTATTTATAACTATATTCCAAAGGCAGGAAGAACTTTTAAGGCGCAGAATGAATTCTCACAAGGATAATCAATCAAACAAGTATTAAATTCTAAATTAGTTGGACCTTTATTCTCTAACATGAATCTATGATACAGTCCGCTTCAGTAAAGTAAGAGTGAAGATGAGCAACTCAGCTAATGACAGCAGGTATCAAACCAAAATGTGTGGAGAAATGTGTGGAAAATGTCCTGAAATTATAATACTGCTTCTTCATGTTGTGGTGCTGACTGGAGTATGTAGTTGGCCAAAAATGTGTTTCTTTGTATCCAATTAACTGAAATATCAAGCAGGTGCAGGTAGGGACAAAAACACAAGGATCTGAACGAGTGCTACACTGTGTTTAATGTCAGAAAATACAGGTAGACAAAAACATTTGAAACATTGCAGATAACACTGTAGTCTGATCACTAGAAAGCCATTATAAAAATGGATAGAAAAGTATTGAAGTTTGTGGTATCGTAAACTTTACATATTACACATGTACATGTATACATATTTAGTATTTTCTTAATAAGAAATAGTGCCATGTTGTGCAAATACTGTATGTTAGCAAGTAAGACAAATCCATACAAGAGCTGTTGGAAAAATATAACTCATATTAGGATAATAAGATAACAACATCTTGGCAGTACAGTATTGGTGAAGTAAGTGCATCCGGTAGTAAAGAAACGTAACAGGCTGTAAACTCAAGGATTTTATTTTAAATCCAGGTTGCCTCATTCCCATGTGATCGACAGCATCTGACAGCTCAACTCCCACAACTTCTGCGCCATTTCGTCGTCTTTAGCGGCCGCTGAGCAGTTGGCAGGAGCACAGTCGCTGTAAACAAAACACATATTAGCTCTTTCACACATTAAGTGTGGCCTTGAACCATTTGGTGCAGGATGAGTTTAAGGTTCAGTTCCTCTCTGGCTGCCCTTGCTTGATATGTATGCCATCATTAGATTTCTATGCCATTTTGACTGGGAAGTGATTATTTCACGTGATCAATTGATCTATTCAGAAAATAGTAACTGTCTTCTTGTCTTTTGTACCCTGTAACAGTCTTATTTGCAAGTTAACAGTGGCTGCTTTTTCTACGTTTGTATACTAGGTAGCTAACAAAGCTACGTGGCAGTTGTTTCAGTGCCTGTGACAGACAACTCTACCTGGACAGTTCATGTTTATGTATGACTGAATTGCCCAGACCACAACAAATCTTGTATACTGTACATGAGGCCACTGGTTCCCAATATGGGTTCAGGACCCCAGGTTGCAGCTAATAAATCCTATGGGTTGCAAGATGATTAACATTTTTATCAAAACATTATTCAAAGAAATCAATCTGAGAGGGAAAAATGTCTCGGCAAACTGGTCACAACTCGTAGACTGTGATAAGGGGCTGTAAAACGTTATTTTAAACCAAAACTGTTGGGAAGCACTGACTGACCTCCACATTGGCATCAGATGCTGTTGACAGGAAATGTATGATGATCTGCATGTAAAGACAAAGTGTACCTGTAGTATCCACCGCTCTCTTTCTCCAGTGATGGCTCCACTGCGCAGTAAATGGTCGTCTGAGCTCCCTGTGTAGAGTTTTTGGTGAAAGGACTGACGATCTTCATGAGAACCTGTTGGGGGCCACTCAGGTGACGCCATAAATCTGTCTGGACGACTCCGGGGTGGAGAGAATATGTCGTCACACCTGTACCTGAAAGACGTCATCATAAATTATATAATAAGAGTACTTTTCCACCTTATTCGACAATCTTCTGTTCAAATTCAGGATGCAGATGCTCTCAAAATATAAACAATGACGGAGATATGGGTATAATGCGCACCTTCTAGTTTCTTAGCCAATGAGCGGGTGAAGAGGACATTGGCTAGCTTGCTCTGAGAGTAGGCTCCCTTCTTGTCGTAACTCTTCTCGCTGTTGATGTCCTCCAGATTGATGGAGCCCCAGGAGTGAGCCATGGAGGACACAGTGACAATCCTGGCTGGTGCCGATCTCTTAATCAGGTCAATCAACAAATGTGTCAACAGGAAGTGACCTGGAGAACAAGGAAGTACGGCTTTCATACTCAAATTCAGAGTTTGAGAAAGCAGGAAGAGGATATTGTATCTTACGCCGTAATATTTGAGAAAAATGAATTTTGTTTTACGTTTCCAAGCTTGATAAACTGCACAGAACGGCTGCTGAATATCCCGAACCTGGTTTTTATATCCAGAATCTACATCTACATCAACTACATGCTCTAACGTTTGACAAAAGGGTTCCTCAGGGTTCCTCATACAGATTTTCAGTTCTAAAATTACATCAGTTTCAGTGGAAATGGTTAAATTAACATGCGACTTTTCGTGACTTCGAAATTTTGATCTACAATAGAACTAGCTGTTGTACCTTCCACAATTATTCAGCAGTCAAATGTCAATTAATACGATTTTGTCATTATATTTTGACAAAATGTAATGACACTTGGAGCAGGTTATATTATATTCTCTTATCCTTCATTCACTGTCCATGCGTTGTTGATATACAGTTTATTAGGTACACCTAGCCCAAACTAAAAATTAACTTCTACCATGAACCTTTACAAAGGTTATGATGTTGAGTCTTTGTTGAAAGTGCTTCAGAGAAGTGTCGATTCAACTTTAAGGTCATTATGGAGGCTGTAGTTTGTGGTGCTGTTGAATTGTACTGCGTTATACTGAGAGGTGTTTCTAATATTCAGTTTACCCTCATTGAAAAGCAGTAAATGGGGCGGACCAAATATAGGTGGCTTTTACAGCATTAATTAGGCCCGTTAGGATTTAAGAGCTTGTCAAGTGCCAGGTCGTTTTAACATAAAGTTTTAAGTCTTTGGTTAAACAGACACTCGGCAGTCATTGTGGTAGGTCAATGTCAGCTTCATGGCAGAAAAGAGAAGCTATAACTACTCTGGTAATTGAGATACTAAAGATAATAGCCTCAAAACAGAGTCAGAAATCAGTTAGAAACACTAGGAAGGACTGTAACTGAAAGGTGACCGGGCTAATGGGATGTAAAAAAACTCCACAGGATTGCTTGGACTAAGCAACATAAGACCTGGATAGCTACAGAATGGAAAAAAATATATTGATCGACTGATCGAAGTTTGGCAAATCAAATTTGTGTTGCTAAGGTTATGTCCAATTAGATCTGTCATTTCCAGTAAGATAAAGTCTAAAATTTAAATTCCTCAGTCATAATTACACCTTCCTTATAATAACTGCAACATATTCCTACCTATTGGGTACAAATACAACTTTGACTGGCAGTCTGAGAGACTAGTATAGAAGGTGTCCAGATTGTCTTTATATTGATCAAAAAGGCAGACAAGCTGCATGGTTTTTTTAGTGACCACATTTACAGACAAGGTCGTTATTAAAAGTGTCTTTAAAGCTGTGGTCTATAAACTTTGGCAGGGACAAATGTTCCGAGCAGACAGGGTGATAAACTCTTTATCTTGCCAAGGGACTATTTGCTTTATCAGACATCAGCGCAACACGATTTATTTATATCACCACCAATCAATATTTAACAGCTAAAGGATATTAATGCTAAATAGTAATAGATGGCTGTATAAAGGTGAGTGTGAAAGGAGTGAAAGTAAGAAATCCTCTTTAAAGTGATCCTTGTCCCGAGTCTATGTATGTATAAATTCTGTTATAATTTAAGCAAGTTGGTCCTAAATGGCAAAGTGATATTAGTACTGTTGCATTCAAGCTACAATATATTAGATTTAATAAAACACAAGTTGCCAACTGCCGTCTGCCTCCTAGTGGACATTACATGTAGGTATGGGAATTGTTTTAAATGCCCTGATACCTCCCACTTGGAGACAATGGCTGGTACAAGTGTGTGTACACTAAAAGCAAAACCTTGGAGCTACAATAAACCACTGATGCTGGCAGTCCATGAAAATTTAAATTAATAATGAATTATCCTCTGATACAATTAGCTCTGCTTACAAAACGAGCCAAATACCTGCAGAAGTTCATTTAAAAGAGATGTTTAAATAGCTTTTCTACTAATATTGTGGGTGTCAGATATGAAATAAATGTTCCTTTCCTCACTGCACAGGTGAGAGACTTAGTTAGATAGTTTTATTTACCCATGTGATTGACACCGATCTGCATCTCAAAGCCGTCTGCTGTTTTCCCATAAGGACAAACCATTACACCAGCATTGTTGATGAGGATGTTGAGTTTGGGCTCTCCTGCAGAAAAGAACACCAAGAAGTAAAATGGCGTGGCTTTATTAAAGTCCCTTCCATGCGTGCAGTTTTCTTAAAAAGGAACAAATGGGCTCACCTTTGTTGATGGCTTCAGCAAATTCTCTTATCGACTTGCTATCTGCCAAGTCAAGTTTCATGCAAACAACGTTTTCGTTGCCGGAGCTTTCGATGACTTCTTTCACAGCGGCCTGGCCTCTCTCCGTGTCCCGGCACGCCATGATGACCTTTGCCCCTAAACAGAAAAATTAAGCTGCAGTGATACAAATCTGTATGTAAACATGCTGGTTTTGTGTATGCATGCACTCACAGACAAACACCAGGCATGAATGTAATACGGGCGAAGAGCACCCCCTCGTGACAAAATGTGTACATGATGTGTGCTGTATTTCATAAAGGATAATTCAGAGAGAAAGTTTCAACCTGGACAAAAGGAAATGGGGCCAATATTTGTCTTAGAAAATAACAAGATGGCACGTTAAAGGTAAATATTACTGGACTGGATTGGCGATGCCATGTCAGTGCACTGTGTGAGGCAGCTGCATGGAAAATGTCTTATATTCACATCTTCTCTCTCAGCTACATCATCACTACAGTCTGTTTATTTGAGGTTGAGCTTGAAAAGAGATTAAAATAGTTTCAAATTATAAATGCATTTACTTGTTTACCCTGCATGCCCAAAGTCACATATTAAGCTTCACAGATAATTAACTGGAAAATGTGAAAAATGTGACTGCAATTGCATTTTCTTTAGACTTTGTAACTTGTAATTAGAGCTGGGTATCGAACTCCGATATCGTTTGAGTACAGACCGAAATGTGAAAACTGTCAAGTTCCCACCATCGGCATTGAAAGCTTAAAGTCTTATTAACTTATTCTCTAATTCATGATTTAAATAATACTTTTGTCAGTTTAAACAAATGTTAAAATGTCCACAAGGTAGATAGCTAGAATTGCCTGAAGGGCTGGATGTATAGTAAATTATTTTTCATATTCCTCCATGTGACTGAAAATAAGAATTGTTGTGGTATCAGTACAGAAACCAACACCTTATCCAAACATGTCAAATTCAGCCCAGCCCAATTTGGCACTGGTAAAACAACCAGTAATATACATGACAAAAGTCACCATGACAAAGCAAAAAATAAAAAATTAAATTCTGTGCTTTTTTTCCCCTAAAAGTTGATGTGAGGTTCAGTGTGAGGTGTAACTTCAGAAGCTGTAATTCAAAACCCAGCCTTAAATTTCAGTCGGACTTACCTCTCTTTGCCAGGTCGATGGCCGTCTCTTTGCCAATACCAGTGTTGGCACCGGTGATGACCACAGTTTTGTCATCTAGCCTTTCAGCAGAGGACCAGGCAGCCCGGAAGAAATTTCTGGGATATTGAGAAATCTGTGTGACTTAACTGACTCAATCAGCAAAATGGGCGTCACATGAACAATGACAAAGAAAACCTACTCAAACATAAATCCTAGTTTCCTCTCAACTAAGGCAAAGAAAACGTTGATTAACTATCATGTAGAAATGAACTTGTTAATAAAGTTATCTAAAATTAAATTAGGCTAATTTAACGTTACCACTTGAGGATAACTGAAATACAACTACTATTCAGACAGCTGGGGTATTTTCATGAACGTAAGACGTACTCACCTTACAGCCTGCATCTCACTTTACTTCAGCGGCCAGGTGGTTGGCTGTATCTCTGAGCCTGAAAATAAATCTTTAATCTCAGATTCAACCGCAGCAAACGTCACGAAACGCGTCTGTGGGTTGAAAACGGGCCATGCGGAAGTGTCACCGAAAAGTAGTGTGATAGGCTGGAATTTCAGCCAATCGAATGCGACTCCATCACTCTCGGACAACACTGATTGGTTAAGCGCCTGGAGCCTGTCACAAGATGGGCAAAGTTAGGATAACTAAAGAAACTACAACATTTATTTCGTTATTTATGTAAATATATTATTATATTATATAAAATGTATTATTATTATTATTAGACACTTTTTTTGTTTTATTTTATTTATTTCAATCTTAACTCTGATATGTTTCAATGATAAAGTACAGTAAAGTATGAAAGTATTAACAAAATTATTATGAGTAAAAATAAATAAATGAATAAATAAAATAAATAATAAATAAGTAATTTTTTTAACTCAAAATTTTGCAGGGCATTTTGTTTTAATAATAACAAAGAGATAACATAGCCATTCAGTTCATTCCTTAATTGGTCTGTAAATAGACCTACAGTATTACATGTGCCTGGAGTGTTTAAAAATACTATGTATTAGTGCAAAGCCTCTTTTAAAACACCCGGTGTATTGTATTGTATTATGATTTCAATAAATAAGATTACGTCCTATCTAACACTATCAAAACCAAGAAAACCCACTTGCTGTCTAGACATCAGTCATCAGTATTTCAAGCTCTTTCCAGCAGGTGGCAGTCAGTGACCATCTACCACCATGAATCAGCTGAGTGAGCCTGTCTTACATTGACAGCAGCCTTGTGTCACTGTATCACTGTGTTATGTCTGTGGACAGATTAACAGGTTGGTATTTGGGTAAATCTTGGCCTTGGCTGAGATCTCACTCTGCTGGCAAATCATTTGCAGGGAACAGAAAATACCTAATCACCCAACATGCCTCTCCAAAGTTCACCAAAACACCATGAATGGTTCATTCACACGTTAGAGAGAGTATTACAGCATACGGTGGGATTACACTGTGGACAGAAGGTCATTACAACAGGAAACACTGTGCCGGTCATCAGCTGATTGTGCGTAGGCAAACATTTCCTTCCCTTTTCTCTGCAAGATCGGTCAGCAAAGGACTGTATTGGTGTGTTGTGTGTGTGTGTGTGTGTGTGTGTGTGTGTGTGTGTGTATGTGTGTGCATATATGTGCATTTTGACAAAAAAACAAAGACAGACAGATTTCAAACATCATTCCTTTTTTACACCATAGACCTTCCTCATCATTACTCTTATATATATTTTTTCAAACATATAAACACAAACTAAAAAAAAAAAAAATAGAAAAAGTGCATATAAACAAACAAAAAAGGGAATGCTTAACAGTGCAAGTGGATATTGGGCTATCCAGGATAGCCTGTGACTTTGAATGTTTAATTAAGATTTTATTATCTGACATAATATCAATCTATGTGCTTATTTGTGAATGATTTGCATGTCATCTCCCCCTCTTATGTCTGTTATTGTTGATGGACTACTGTTTTTCGTCATCAGACATAACAGTTTACCTAAGCCATTACCGGCGCCGCATTCGCAGCTTTCCAGAGGCCAAAGACAATGGAGAGGCAAGAGGATGCACTGAATAAACGATGAGAACAATCCATTAGCTATAATGGGACTATTAACTTTACTCTGGCAGACGGAGAGCAAGAGGATGCAGGTTTACATTTTTATACAGGGGGAAGAAAACACAAATAAACAAGTGAGAGCTGGAGGAGAACATCTTATGCTGATGTGACTGTGCAGGTTGAGCAACTGTTTCAGTATGACTTGACTTAAAAGTAATGAACCTGTTGATTTTAAATGTGTGTATTCACTTAGAAACCACACGCAAGAAATGTGTCACATAATCCAAACTACTGAGTCACTGTGCTGCTATGGCATGATATGCTACGTGTTACTTTGTGAAACATGATTAGCCTACAAATGGCATTTTGTAGACATCCATCATTAATATTGTACATCAACTTTAAATGTTAGAGCAATAATAATAAAGATAACAATAAATACATGAAAATAATAACATACTTTATTTACATTGCACATTAAAACAAAGTTACAGTCCTTCAGGTACAGGTAAGTAAACGATAAAAACTTAAAGATCTCCTCCAGAAATGTTTTAAGACTTACAAATACACAGCTTCGAATAAAAAACTTTATGTATAATGTGTTCTTACACAGAAAAGTTTGATCACCTTATTCAAAATTAAAATACAATGGACTGACATATAAATGCAGGATAAAGAACTATATGCATTTGTAATAAAACGAGAAGAAAAAATACAGGAAAACAAACAAAAAAGTAAGAAAGATACAGTCTGACCCAACCCTCTTGCCGCTTTTGAATTCATAGAAATAATACATTTACTATCATGTGACTACATGGTCAATCTTTCAGATACGTTTTACATATAACATTGATTTACATATAAGATTTAACTAAATCGGCAGCTGTATTAATAGCAGCAGTTTCCTCATCCTTAAGAGCTTTTATACAGGCAAACAATATTTCTAAAACTAAACAATTGTGAAAAGAAGGCGCCCACTGTTTCCATCTTATAATAAAATTCTTCTGTACGTTGCATATTGGACCGTGATTGGCTTCCAGACCAGTTGTGATGTCACAAAATCCTTCTTGAAGGTACGGGCCTTAAACTGAGACAGGTGAATGTGAAAACAGCCTCCTAGTGTCAGACCCTGCACCTACATCAGTCTGCAGAGTGCAGATCAAACATCTGAGTGAACAACAAGCAAAACTAATTTTTGAGTGGAGGGGGACTTTAACTATCTTAACAATTAAATGTAATGACAATTCAAATAACAGCTTGAGAAAGGCCTTTTCATAAAAGAGTTCTAAGGAGGAGATTTGATAAAGACTGACTTTGCACAACAGGCTGAAAGGTCCACAATACATTGATTTTGAGAATAACTATGTTTAAAGAAAACAAAACAAAGAACTAATTTTCTTGCCCTTTAAAACAGGTCAGTAGCAAAGCTTGCAGAGCAAGCAGCTCTACTGTTTACATTATAACAATATCTTTCCAAGGTCACATCCCTCACTGCCTCCCCTGACACACACACACACACACACACACACACACACACACACACACACAGGCGGCCACCAGTCTGGCTTGTACAGTGAGCTCTCATCTACAAAACCTCAAATTATGTGAAGTTGTGGGACACGATAAACATCTCCAAGTGTCCTCATCTCCTGCCATCACCTTTACTGTGCAGACAAGCCTTTACTGGCTCGTCCAACACTCGTATTCTGCTTAGTCTGGCTCTTTCTGCCCCCGCCATGCTTCTGTATTTAGTTTCTCACCCTCTTAGCCTCCCTCACCTCTTTGAGTGGTTACATAACACATAAACAGTGCCATTCATTTGCTCAGACCGTCCCTCTTTATTGATTCAATCTCCAACCTGTAATGGCTTTTTCAACTGCTGCACCATTTCCCTGAGATACCAATCTATACTTTCATAATTACAGTCTATCTTTAAACAGAGGTCTCGTTTTACACCAGATGACAGATCCCTTCATCCCGCCACTGCACTGCTGACTGAAACACGCCGCAGCATTTAGCTCTGCCACATCAGTTCCCTTCATAATTGGGCTGAAGCCTTTTTCTCACCAGTTTTCTTTTTCTCTGGAGAAATCAGGACAACCACTGCAAAAACATGAAAGGTCACGAAAAGGTTGTCCTGTTTGATGGAGTCCAGAGTTGTTTTTTTGAGGAATGGAAAGCGTTTCCTCCCTCATGTATCTAAATCATACAACATGTTATTGAAAAAACAATATTTTTAAATTTATGTTACACAACACCTCCCCCTTGTGGACTCAAATGTCTCCTTTGGTAATTATGAGTTTCATGCTAACGAGATATTACAGATTGAATCATTTATTTTAAACCAGAGATAGATCTGCATTCTTTATTCCAGACTTGGTTCTTATGTTTAAAGGGTCACTCAACCTGAATTTAAAAAAACAACGACAACAACATTTTCTCACTTACCTTACTCTAACTTTTGGTTTAGGTTTAATTTGACCAGACTTTAAGATTTCTGCCTCCTCATTGCGATGGAGGTGAACGGAACTTCCTTTGTGGTGCTGATCAGCTTCAATTTACAAAACTAAAATCAGGGGAGGTCAAAACTCCAGCAACACTTGTGGTATAAGGAACAACTTTATTATCAGACCAATGCGTTTTGGCTTGTAGTCTTCATCTGGGTCATCATACACCACTTTACAAAGAACATTTAAATAAGACGGGCATGAAGCGAAAAATCTTTAAAAAAGTACAAAAGACAACAGTCATATACATACACATACATAACAGCCAATGGGGCACCCACATATACATGTTTTTTTGACCCTTTAAACAGGGGCTAGCTAGCCAATGAAACTGCAGAATAAGGACTGAAGTTTTAAATCTGGTCTAGTGGTTCAATTCTTAAGTATTTCTCTGTAACATCAAATATTCATTAATAAATGCACCACAATTGTTATTCATTTATAAACCTCAGCTTCTTTTTGCTTCTTCAGGACTGTGTGGGTTTAGTTTGATCAGATTTGACTGGCGGCGATGGCAACATAAGCAAACAGCCCCACAACTGTCACAGGATTTTGATTCAAATGTTGCTAAATCCTGATTGGTGCACAGAAATACGTGACATCACTCAGTTCCGCCCACTTCAAACCAGCGAGCAGAGCACAGAATAAATAAAAAATACAGAAAAATCTCTCATGTGAAATCACTAAAATGATTTGAGCTTTTGCAGAATATAAAAGACCCCATCCCTCATAACAAGAAGCTGATTGAGAAAATAGGTTTACAGGGCCTTTAATTCCTCCCACAAGCTTTCTGAAATATACCAGAAGAGACGCACCAGAAGCAATAATCAGTTTCCTGCAGATATCCCATCTTTCAGTTCCACCTTTTGATCTTCGCTGTTTCATCTCGGTGGCAGCCTGAATCATCACAGCTACACCCTCTGTGTCACTTTGTCGCAGAAAATTGGGCAACAAAGAACAGCATCAGCGTCAAGGGGGTGTTTCAACACCAACCTCGAGCCGTTAATGTGCTCTGCTCTGTCCGTCAAAGAGGTAATTCAAGACAGTCGCAAGATGGCACTGTGGTGAATTTAGGTTATGTTGCCCTTTGAAGGTGAGCAGACAGTCATTAGGGCGCTGTGAGCCCCAGGAAACAGGCGTTCAGTGCTATTTATAGAGCTGTCTCAAGGATTCAATACTGTGGTTCATGGCTGTGTAAGTGTGCTCCTTATGGGGGACAAGGGCTGCCTGATTTAATGGCTGCTTTAGGACATTTATAGCAGCATGAGATACAGCACCATATTTCAGTGTAAAGGCCTGCGAGTATAATCGAAAATCATGGATTTGGGCTGAGGGTGCCATTTTAGTTATTTAGTGGACTTAAGTGGCAGATTATACTTATCAAGATATTTTTAAGAAGCTTGCCTAAAATTCAGTTCAGTTAAAGGGGAATTAGGCAACTGGGACTTCTACTGACCTCTACTGGTGACTGAAGAATTGCCACAAGTCTCTGATGCCGCTTGTGATTCCCTGTACATAAATAATGCATTCACATTTTTACAATTCTACTATTGCTTTCCCAGATTTCCCCTTGTTTTGGCTTCGTAACAAACTTGCTCGCTCATGTCATTGCCCCGCCGTGTTTGAGCTGCTCAAACTGCAAATAGGTCACGGAGCATTGGGAGCTTTTGAAATGCCAAGAGGTTGGCACACATTTGTTTCTTAACAGGGTACTGAAACACCAGAAACAGCCAGAAATCTCAGCAGTATAGCAATGAAAGTGTCTTTTATATTATCTTTATTAAAAGGGGAACTCATGTCTAGTTAGCACGAGCAAAACAAAAAAATAATAAAAATAGAGAATGACCACATTATTCATAAAATAAACATGGGGTGGGGAATCCCTCATAACCCCCAGGATATCAATAGGAAGTTTGCAGCTACTTAATGAGTCTTTACATACCTCTAAAATAACTGGTACTGCCCTCAATATGAAGCAGTTTCTAGATCACTGCAACCTTCCTGCTTTAAATCAAGATGAGCCAAATTTTAGGGACATCTTTTCTGGTATTTTTTGGCAGGTTTTTCCAATGTCCTTCATATAAATTATAGTCATTTTGTGCAGTCTGTCCGTAAACATCATGCTTTTTGTACCTTCAATGACTTCTGGTGGGATCTTTAATTATTTTGTAATCTTTCTACAGTGGGAAAAACTTTTTCTTGTCCCCTTTCACAGGTATGTACAGTAACTGAGCCTGTACTATCTT
Organism: Macquaria ambigua; assembly: GCA_008360985.2. Taxonomy (NCBI): domain Eukaryota; kingdom Metazoa; phylum Chordata; class Actinopteri; order Centrarchiformes; family Percichthyidae; genus Macquaria; species Macquaria ambigua. The sequence continues at coordinate 1,072,149 of VMKM01000009.1, read as the reverse complement.
TACATGCCCTCGCCTCTTGACACAATTATCTCCCTTGTCATCCCAGATGTCACCTTTGCCAAATACTCTACATGGGAGCGGCTCATTCAGCCGTCAGTCTAATATATTATTTTACACAAGCAAATATAATATATCAACCAGTATAAATATCAACTTTACCAATATTCTTGACTTTTATTGCTAAAGAATTGCTGTTAAAGTGTAACCTGTCTACAACTCTGAGCTGGAGTGTCAGCTTCCTCTTCCAGCAGACATATCAGGTGCAGCTCCCGTAAGTATGAACTTTATCAACAGTAATCCATCACACTCACCCCTCAGCAGGCGAGCAACTGGTGTTTGCCACAGCAGCCACAGTAAAATTATCAGGCTGTATCATCTGATCCCTGTGATGCACCCATGACCTTGCCAGAGTTTCCCGGTGACCTGGAGTATTTATAAGTGGGTAAAAACCATAAATACATGTCTGTACGAAGGATGAGACAGCGATTTCTCTGTTGGTCATGTCAGGGCTGAAATACGAATAATTCCAATTCCAATCATATTTTGTTGAACGAGGACTTTTGTATGTTTTACAATTATTTATGTATTTATTTAGGATATTAGGACTAGGATATTTCGTAATCAGTGCAGTGTGTAATGGTACTAGTATGGAGGACCCTCAAGAAACCTGAAATGAAAAGTTTGTTTTTTCTACAATTTAAACATTTTACATTATTTTCAATGTAAATTGTTATTGTGCCCCTCTGAAAGGTGTACATCATCCTGGAATGGGGTCGGGCCAAAATAAGTGAAGCTATTATTTGCTCTTTTATGTCTTCAGGCCAGGTCAGTTTGTCTTCTTATATTATTGTAGGAAGTTGGACCACTGGATCAGTAGATTGACTGCTACATCTAGACGTTAAAGTGTTCTCTGCCTGTCAGCGTGAGGTTTATGATGCTTTTATAATCCTAAACGTAAGAGATTTTACATGAGAGAATTATTTATACACCCTAGTTGTTTGTTGTGTCCATAGTTCCCACACCACCTGCTCTCATGATCTGACATTTACAGTATATCTCATAATTCATCAGAGGAAGGTGGAACATCATATGTTGTCTTTAACAACTATTATTTACTTTTCACTTCTCCCTGAAATTAACAATCATTAATCAAATTTCTATTGGGTTTCTATGAGTGAACCTTACATTGTAGCCACAGTGATCAGCGTTTAGATAGAGCCACAGCTGCACGCTTTCTGATGAATAACTCTAAAATTCTTGATAAAATGCGTCACTGTGTGCCTCTATTCATGGCTTATGAAAAGGTATTCAAATGCTGACCGGAATATCTAACTAAACAAATTATTATCCGTTGGTTTGGATGATTTTGCATAACCTGGATGTAATGAGGCTATTGTTGGTATGCTGATTTTGCATGACCTGGATGTACTGAGGCTATTGTTGGTATGCTAATGAATAAAACCAAGGTTCATCCTTGATCCATTTTTATCTGTACCCTCAGCCTTTCTGTCTATATCTGTATATAGATGTTTTTCAACTCAGCATTTTAATCCTGATCATCTTTTTTTTTTTGGTTTGTTTCGCAGATGATACCGTCCTGTATCTAAGCATGTCTCCTATGAATTTTGTTAAGGTGAGGTTCACCAATTTAATAGATAAATGTATTACTGCATATGCATAATATATATAACTTTATACTGGTTTCACAATTGTTTAAAGCCAGGAAACTGTGCAAAATCTATCTGGGAAAGTGATGTTACTTAAAGTTATAATCCTTAAGAGCTTCATTATGCCCTGCATGCACACATTTCATGTAATGTGAAGGAAACTTATGTAATATTAAAGCACACAAGAGTAGCCACAGGTGTCCCCAAATCAATCAGGACTACCATCTCAAAGAAGTAATCATTGATTTTCTTTTTGGCCACTTGGGGGCAGCGGAACAAGCTGTAAACACAACACTGACATATTATCTTCTTATAAAGTTGATATGGCGAACGTGTTAGCAAACAATTGCCTATTCACACATCCAGCGGACGAAGAGCAACTTCATCATTCATTCAGAGTCATATTACTGGCCACCTGGCAAATGCAAGTCCAATATTTACTCCCCCTTTAGCTCTGTTTTTGGTCTCAACCAACTCCTGAGGGAAATATCTGGCTCTTTAGCTGCTAAATTCTCCACTATGTTCACCAGCTAGTCGCTAACTTTGTCTGTCTGCCATTTGGTGATGGGCAGGTAGTGTACAGCTGTCCGATTGGGGCTGAAAATGAGGTTAATGAGAGGACATGAGCCAAAACAGTAAAGTTGCAGGCCAGAAAACCAAAACAATGAGCCGAAAGACGCTAAAACACCCCCTAGAGCAGAAGAGAGTCGGGTGATAATTCTCTGTGGATTCATTACTATGAGCAACCCCTTTCACATTACACACTGGGTTGTTTGACCCATTGTTGATACAAAAATGTTGCATTTATTATAAGTGCAGCTTTAAGGATGATAACTTAAAGAAACGTACATTTTGTTTAAGATCAGAGACTACAAGTTTGAAATGTAAAGCCAACCGAGGCTATCGGCTAATTAGCTTAAGCTTATTTGCTTCCCCAAACCTGCTGCTACTGCTTATCAGTAACTGCATAACATAATGTAGTACATACATTAAAGCATACATCATGACAAGGGTGCTTGGTACTACAGTGTACTGCACCCTATAAACTGAACAGGTTACAGAACAGTTTGGTATTATAACATCTTGTACTGCTCATTTGATGCAAAGATTCCTTCATGATGTTTACAATATGTTCATTTAATGTATGTTCATTTTGGTTTGCTTGCTCACCTGCTACATTTTAGACTGTAATTACAAGCTTACAATAATTACATCATTATACAGAAACAAGTACATCCTGTGCCTTTGGTGGGAAAGGTCATTTTGCAGACACACACACACAAACAGAGGCAGACTGGCCACAAAACACACAAGATACAGAGCGCATTTGGTCCGAAGGCAGATTGTGATGGATGAGTGGCATGAAAAAAAGGGGGGAATAATAACAGAGCAGCTCCCTCATACAACAGCAAAAGACTCTGACCTCTTCTGTCCTCTCCCTGTGCCCAACAGGCTTCTCAGACAGACGGGGTCCAAAAATACACAAACTGAGTCCAGATGATTCATTGGGAGCAACTGGATTGGGGACACTGTTTTATGTAATCTGAGTGGGTTACATTACAGACACAAATGATGACAAAGTACAAATCTGTGTTACTTAATAGCTTTATTCATTCAGGACTAGATTTTGCCTCCCAAACCCAACCCATGATGTAATTACCATGTGGGATATTATGCCTGATAACTGAGACAGTATGCAGTGAAACTCTCACAGAGGCACAGAGGAAGAATGATAAGAATGATTATGTTAAGAGTCAGGTTTTCTTTTAGGCTCTCTTGTGTATGCAAAGGGAATATTGTCAGCAGCAGTCATGCAGGACATGTGGAGGGAACATATGAAGGTATAGGCTTTACACATCTGGTCTGTGCTGACAGCCCGTTAATTGCATAAGTGATTATGGTGTGATGCACATGCTCCTTAAAATCTTTCTGAGGCACTTCAACCCACGGTGAGACTCTCGCTGTCGGTTACATGAAATTCCAATGAACTCCACCAGGACACAGATTTGATTGAATCTGTTTTCCTTACAGGGATTACATTACGTACGACTTCACATAATCAGAATTTTTTATTTAAATTAGATTTCAGCACTGATCAAATAGATTAAAAAGCGTTCACAGACTGAACAGAGCCATAAAACACTGCAGTGGATGAGTTGCAGTGACATATGTCTGTTATCTTTGCTTTATATGCAACAGCATGTCAACGCTACTGAAGAGTCCTTTTTTTAATAATGCGTCTACGCATTTTGATAATAAAGATTTCCTGGAGATATGCAAGGACCTTGAAACACAGGATGAATGCAGCTCTGTTCTTGTTCCTTCTGCAGCCAAAAACCTGGAAATTTGCCATATTTGTCCACTGCAGTGAATCCACTAGTAGGTGTTATGTCAAACACTGCACCACACTGTATGCTGGACAAGTATGTACAACTGCTGCTGCTTGTAAAGACGAGATAAATCACACACAGTACATATATTATATATATAGACGTACTGTATATACATACATAGAATGTCCTTTCCTCTCAGCTGCTCTGTAGTCAAACATATCCGAGGTAAACACTCAACATCCTACATGCAGAAGTTGAAGAATGACTACTATGAATAGACTCAAATACATTACGTTCCTCAGAGTTATCATGCAAAGCACGTCCCCTCTACAAAGTTTTGTCATTGTCAAAAGGGAGAAGTGGTCCGCTGCAAGAGGAGTGCAAGGAGCTCTTTGCTATTCACCAGACACATTCACAGAAAACGAGCTGCAGAGCCGGAGGGACAGAAAACTGGACTTTCAAAAGAAAACCGATCCGGAGCACAAGGCTGGGAGAGAAACTTGCAGGGTTTATATGCATCTGAATGAGTGCGTAACAAACAGGATTGAAGCTGTGAACCTTGACATTTCTTTTTATTCTGGCAGAACAAAAACGGTCAAGCCATTGACTCGGTCATTCATGTCCTTTTGTGTGCGTCCCTGAGGGAATTCAGGTCTCAGCAGATGCTTAACACACACCATCGCCAAGGAAGCTACTGTATAAACACACTTCGTTGACCATCACCAGCAACAAGCCAGGTCCTTATGGCTTAAGGTTTAACTCTTGTTTCACTCACTCTTTTCTAGATATTTCCCAAATACAAATAAGCAAACGCTGTAAAATCAATATGTTATTTTTGAACTTTCCAAAGCTCCCCTGTGGCATGCAACAAAAAATTAAATGTGTATTTTGGGTCGAGGCCAAATAAGTGGAGCTCTTGTTACCCAAGAGCTCAAAAATAAGTTGAATTAAAACTGTGACTATACACTGTAAAACTTGAAAACGTAAGTTTCCCTGCTGCCACGTTTTACCAGAGTGTGTACAAAGACAAAACACAAGGCATAATCCAAAGCCTCGCTGCAAACACACAGGCAAACATAACAAAGTGTATGGACGGAGGGACTGATTTCAATACATTCATCTTGGATAGCACTGTTTTTATTATTATGAGGAGAAAACAACCATAACTTACTTTAATATGTAAAGACACATTTACAGTGTATGCTAGGAAGTATGCTAACATGCTAATTGCTTAACTTCATTTGATGAGTTAGGTGAACTCTCAACAGTTCATTTATTCATTCAACTCATCATTTCAAGTTAAAAAGGACTCAAGGCAGAAGAACTCATGTTTATAAGTTCTGACGTGAAATGAAATTTTAAATTGAAATTAATTAAATGTATATATTGACATTGGGCTAATGATAAAAAGATTAGTTGATTCCACTAAATTCATTCCTGTATGATGTTTTACAGTGTATGGGGAGTGTGGTGAATGGGCCTGTTGAAGATGTGGGCAGAATTTTAAAATCCTTGAACCTACTGGTTCAGCCGACTCACACCCACCCAGTAGGTACACATTCCCATCTTCTTATCATACAATGCAAATGAAGGGGAATTGTGTGTCACTGCAGGCGTCCTCTGGGCTTTCAGTCACTCAGGCTTCAGCAGGGAAGTACACAATAGGGAGCTGGCCTTGTTTCTTTGCCTCCCAGTTATAGGACGTACAACAGTGTCATTTGGCTTGGCACATGCTGAATCCCCCACACCCGTTATTTCTGGCTTCCAGCTACCCATCTCCCCCTGATTTACTGGCAAGAAAGCATTCTCAGTCCTATAAGAGCCAAGAGCCAAACAAGAGTGTGTCTGTGTGCCTGTGCAGGATTTCTTTGGGGGGACTAAATGGAGGAGAAATAGCACCATGGTGCTGTCTTGTGTTCATTCCCAAGATTATTTTATTTTATGTGGACACGACTGACAGTGTTTCGAACAGCTGGTCTTCCTCAGGTGAGGAGGGAGACCATCCATGTGTCAGGAAGCCCATCTGTTGAAGATTAAAACATTAACTGTACAGTTCCTTAGAAATCCTTTGCAACAAAAAGCCTCTTTCTGTGATGAAATCTAGTGTTTGTTGCACCCAAAGTTAACTATGTTTGTGCATTTTCATTTTCACAAAACAATTTCTTGTATTTTATTAATCTGCAAAACTCCAATACGGGGTTTGGTATGATAGAGTGTGATAGTATTGAGAGTCGGTGACCATATGGTACATGAATTTGTAAAGGACTGCTGATGAATTATGGCTCGGAGAAGGGAACAAAAGGGGAGAACACTGATAACTGCAGGGCATCAGATTCCTGGAACCCCTGTTTTAATATTCATAATATAAAATGATGGATTATCCCTTTGGTTGGATTCAGTCCCCATCTTAAAATGGACACCACTTACATAATCAGCCCTGTAACGATACTGGTACAATGATCTTATAAATCTAAAGCATAAAAATCATATAAATTCATGGTCGTCGATGATTTGTACCCAGAAAGATTTATTAGAAAATAGGTAGAGGTTATAAAAGCAAGCCATTAAATCAGTTTGAAGGACACAAATTCACAAATTAATCCACCTTTAGTGTAAGCAAGTAAGTAAATAAATATAATTTAACAGTGATAATATAAAGAAATCCATACATTTTCCATGTTTCTTTCTCTGTGGTTAACGCCCCCAAACACAAAATGCTATTTTTAGCCTTTAGTCTCTTTTTATTGCACTTTGTGTACTCTAGTGTCCTCACTGCAGAATCCTAAACCTTTACTGCGGCAATGACCTAATTTCCTGACATAGATCGATAACATTTCACCATATCTTATCTTCACAGGGTTTGGTACTGTACCTGCTAACCACTACCAGAAGTTACTCATTTGGGTGTAGTAGTAGTCGTTGTGTGTTACTATTAGCATGATGTGGCAAAAGAAGCATTGTAAAAGGGCCTGTTGTTTAAAGGCAGAGGTAATTCTTGGTAAAACCTGCACAGACTGCACAGACTGTTGTGGGTGCATAGTCATGATTGATTGTTGCCTTGCTGAACCCTGCAATACTTAAATGTGCTAATCCTCTTTGTACAATTTGAAACGACGCATTAAAGCTTCTATCGCCATGTTAAGAGCAGGAGCCAGAGAGACATCCAATAAAATACAGTAATAACATGCTGGTCATTAACTTTTAATCCAAGTGAAAGAACATTCAGTCTTTGTCTTATGTTGACATCAATATCACCCAAGTCCAACTCCACCATTTTAGCCTTGCACTCATAACTTTTATGGACAGTTTAAAAAAAAAAAAAGAATAAAAATTCATGCAGCAGAACCACACATTCTTCTTCCTTGTCAAAACCTGATGCCTACATTACCCACAATGCAACTTGACCGCAGACAGTTCACTCAGAGATTCAGGGTGTGTTATGCTAGTAGCGGCTAACGTAGCCTCGAGCTGCTAGCCTCAAGCAGAGACGAGGAGCGGGCTGCAGAGGTCTGCTAACGTCACTTCTTTCTAACTCCACACCCCCAGATCTTTTTCATTTTCAAACTTGTAGTCATCAGCCCCGAGTCACATCACTTTTGTCAATTTTTTTCACATATGCAGTACTCTAAAAGACCGGTAAACACCATGTATTTTTTTCTTTTTTTTGGGAAATGCTCTGCAGGGAGACCTACTACAGAAAGCTTTAATGTAAAAATGTGTTTGTCATTTTGCCATGTTTTCCCATCTGATCAAGTAATGTTTCGGTCTGATATGCATGCTTGCTGACAGGCTTGGTCAGAGGTCTTTAGGCCAAAGCCCTATTTGACCAACAGGGTCAGGTTTAAAGTCTGAGGTGAAAATTGAAATCTTATTAAACCTGCCTGCCTGAGCTCTTTATTGGTGATTCAGCATGCAGAATTACAGCCAGTGAGTGTGTGTTTGCAGCGAGGCTTTGGATTAAAGCTGCTGTGTGCTATATTAAGATAATGAGATCTACTTTTTAAGGGCAGATCTTAAGAAAGACCTTGACACATAACTGAGAATGACACACTGCATTCAGCTTGCTTTTTTTTTTTTTTTACAATGATTTTTTCATTGTTTCTTAAAGAAATATTCAGCAGTGCTGTGTAAATTCCCAAGAATCATAACTAAGCCTCAGGTGCAAACCACCTCTGAATTAACACAATTACAGCAAGTCTTAATTATTGATAAATGCAGACCTTTGTTCATTCATAATCATCTCAAGGAAAATTCTGGTGGTTTAAGTAGAAGAAGGTAATATGCTGATGTAATCCCTGTAAACCTGAAAACAGAAGTTTGTTGTGACTCAAGATATTAGCCTCTAAAACAACCATTGAGCTTGTTGGGGGTAAGAACAAGTTTCCCCGTATTTATTGGATGTTTATGCACCTTTATTGACATGCTGGAGGAAAGAATGATTGACTACACTTCACGTCATTAAAAATTTTAATGTAGAAAAAGAGATTTTGATATAAACAGATATTACCGAATAAAAATTGCAAGACACAGATAAAAGAAGAATGCTGAGGGTCCCACGCAATAACTGACCTTTTTATATTTTGTGGCAAAAAACACAAAATATAAAAAATCTTTTATTTATTCCACCATAAATCTTATTTATTCCACCCCTATGTGTCTCTGCATCCCATGAACCTATAAGCTCTGATGGCCACTGTGTGATGTGCAAACAGATAAATGTGTGATCATTATCCATGAACACCTCAGTCTTTTTCTTTTGTTTTGACAAACCTGTTCCGTCGCCTCTCACAGTATTTGTGCACCAGTTTGCGTTGATATGCGGGTTCCAGACAGACCGTGTCTGGTTGCATAAGGAGGTCGGTCGACGGCCCCCTCGTGCTAGTCCCAGAGCTCACTCGGGAGGAAGTGTGATGGCCATCAGCTGGCCTATTACTGGTCTGTTTTTACTTCAAATGATGGAGGCATTTGTGTTTGCTTTGCCAACACCGAGACACAGTCAGTGTCTGGTTCTTGATCAGATAAGGCGGCTGAAATCAGATGTGTAGGTCAGAGAAATGTCATGCGAAATAAGTCTGCTGTCCATTAATGAATTGGCCTGAGTGAACGTTAAATACATGCAAAATCAAGCACTGTTTTGAGCTGAAATATGAGCTTTTGAGAACCCCGCAGCACTCTGTGTGTGTGCGCATCAAAAAAACAAGTATCCAAACGCTGAATTCAGGTCAGCAGGCATATGCAGCAGATTTAGGAGCAGCATCTCACACGAGGCACAGCGATAGAACACAACACCCAGTCCAACCTGCTTCCTGATCCCTCTGTGTATTACAGCACGATAATTAACTGCAATCATCATCATCATCGTCTGAAAAGACATCACAACAATCACAACTCATCAAAGCAGCAGAGGGGAAGCACACAGTTCTGCTGTTACATCATTTTTGATGAGCCCATTTCAAGCATCCCTCCTCTCCTTTTTTGTCCATGTGAGGTTTTTTGTGTGGCACATGAGCAGGGTATAGTGACCTCACGAATGTTGCCTTGTGAAACACGTGAAGTGAGAATCATATCTTCAACTGCAAATAATATGCCATGTGAACGCAAAGAATGATGCTGAAAAGTAGAAACAGGCACTCTGAGTAAATGTATTCTTCTTTAAACAATTATTAAAAAAAAAAAACCTTAAAATTAACACTTCTTGCAACCTAACTAATTTGTTTTATTGCCAATTCTTGAAAGATACAGTTGAAGAGTTTTTGAAGTTTGACAGTGACATTAACATTCAGTGTTTCTCATGTATCCTTGAGACCAAACAAACATTTTCTTCCTCATTAAAACATATGAAAGGCAGATTCTTCCCCACCTCCTGCTGGTGCATTGCTACCGTTTTTTGCGCACTACTGCATCCCCTTTTCATCTGACATTTCATTAAATAAATCCCATTAGGCAATTTGATATGCAGGCCCAGCTAAGTGATGAGATGTTTCCAGGTGAGGTAAGATGCTAAAGGCATTAGCTAACATTCATATACCAACTGAGCTGTAGCGTGTTGTTCATAGTTTCCTTTTCAAGTTCCTTTTCTTCATGTTTTATGGCTAGCATGTACTACACATGCTAAATTACCGCCTTCTGCAGCAATGTGCACATCTGCATGCATGTGTATCCTTGTGCATGTGCTAGAAGAACCTGAGATACAAACAAAATGAGAGCTCATCAAAGCATTGCTCCATAGCGCCGCTAGTGGTCATAAAGTCCAAAGGGTGCCTTTAATTGTCAGTGAACACTTTCTTGCATGAATGAAAAAATGTCCAATTGATGGTATCGCCACATAGACTACTGCTTAAATGGTAGAAAAATGTGCAGAGATCCTGTGAATTAGAGTTCGGAGAACAAATTCTACGACAAAAAAGGTAGAGCATCAACAGTAAGTCACCACATCAGGCTGCTGTGCAGTATCTCAGAATAAATTTAACAATACACCTGCCCAGGACAAGGAGAGAGGTTATGTCCATCTGGGGAAACAGATGTAACGACGGCTCGACAACCCTCACTCTGGAACGTGTCCATGCATACTTTGTGAGCAATCTTTGTTTATATCTCTCTCTACTTCTGCCTCTTTTTCTCCTATCCCCCCCCCCCACCCACACACACACGCGCACGCGCGCATCAACATCCCACAGGTTTGCAGCCTTGACCCCCGAGGTCTTCTTCGTGTCTAGCTATTTGTTGGATTTACAGTGAAGCTGTCATTTCGTATTCTCTTGTACAGCCACTGGGCCTGGAGGCGAGGCACTGTGGTGGATGACACTTCAGTTTTTGCTAGACTGCACAGACATGCTGCACTGCCTGTTTTATAACCAGGGCAGGGCAGTTATTTGAGCATAGCAGAATGTAAATATTTGCATTAAATTGTGCAGAATATTGACATTGATGAAACACAGCTTAATACTATCGAGTTGCCTCACAATAAATTCAAACATCTTTAACAGTACACTGACTGAGAAAATACTTTACAGATTTAACACTGAGCATTTTTCTTGACCACGGAAACAGAATTTGACAACATGATCTCACCATTTAGTAGCTGTGTTGGAGCTTTTAATCGTATCATGCAGTCTTCCTCAGCAAATTAAGTTTTGCAAGTCGTCATAGAATTGTAGATGTTCAAATTTCCATTTTTCTGGGAACTTTAAGGACTTCTCATCCACGTTGGCTTAAAGCTGAGATTGAAAATTGAAATTCCATGACAGCTACTAAATGGGCCGTGTGGTAAGATTGTTTTCTCGCCTATTTCTTATCTGTGCTGATTCTATTTCTTAGATGTATGTTATTTTGAATGTGTGTGGTTCAGGAACCAGAAAGACTGGCTGAAAAATCAGACATGTATCGGAGGCAAAATAATCATTTAGATGTAAAATGAATAAAGTAAAATAAAGTAAAGCACATTTGGCCCATTTTTTCCCCACAGTCTTAAACAGTTCATCTATAGGTTACTGTAGATTTGGGTGGCCGTTTTTCCTCTCGTAGACTCCTCAAAAAGAACATACAGTATGTTATCAGAGTAACTCTTTGTTATCAGGGAACCAACATATGATGCCAGAAGTCTGAAGCAGACAAAAGACAACCGCACCCCGTGAAGCATCGTATCTGCTGCAGTTTGCACGCAGCTTTGAAAACAAACTGAAGGTTTCTCATTTAAAAAATATTAAATTCAAAACTTGACCAGCGCTCAGGCTGCCACCAGCGTCACTTTTACATATTAACTTTTTTTCTGTGGTCTGAACAATGATAACCCTGGTGAACCATTAACCATTACCATTATACTATACAAAAGCAGTGAGTTGTCAGTGTTTTATGTTAAGCATAATTACATACACCCAACAAGATACAGTACACATGTATGGCCTTCTTATGAGTTAATATAAGGTTTGACACAAATAGAGCGCAACTATCAGTTTATGAACATATTTGGTCAATTAATTATATTAATTGGCTATAGAGATAAATTAATGGCACTTTTACTTTCAGTTTTCATCCCTTTTAAAGACCCTTTACAGCATTTCTTCCTCCAAACACATCAATCGACATCACACAATGCACGTCAGCTTTCTACCTACACACTGTCTGTGGGTGAACACTCAGTAGTTAGCCAAGAATTTAAGCAATATTTCAGATGTCAAATTCACCGCAGTCCCTTTCATCTTCCTCATAATTCATGGGCATTACAGTGAATGTCAGCTCCAGTGCATTTAACAAGAAATGTATCTGTGCTGATGCCATATTTAACGTGAAACCCACTGTGCCCACATGGCTGAGAATAATGACCCAACTTCCTCAAAGCTTTCAGTTTGTGTGATATTAAGAAACACTTTGAGTCAAAACGTGTCTGTAAAGATGCTGCAGATAAACACAAGTGGTGGCAGATGTTGACGAAGCGGCTGATGATGTTACGCACCCAGAGGTTTAGGGAATATAAAAAGGTAATGCAGATGTTTTAATGTACTTTTTCATTAAGAAATAATTCACAAAGCATTGTCACGTTTAGCAACCCAGCCCAGCCCTCCTCTGATCACCTGTTGCCTTTCGACTTTGGAACAGTCTCCTGCAAAGTCTCATTTTTAAAAATCATCCTAAAACACATTTGTTGTCTTGGGCTTCTTCTTGATCTGGAACCTTGTCCTCTTCTTAAGCTGATAAAAATGTGTGCAATTTTACATGAAAATCCTTAAATTAAAACGTTCCGGACAAAGCTAGTAAGCTGAGTTAAAAATGATTTGGTTAAATACAAAAATTTTAGTTGTAAGCATTTCAGACAGCATGTTTCATACATTTTCTTACATCTACCAGCCATTACATCAGCACCATGGAAACTACTTTCTGATTGGCCGGAGGGCGTGCATTATTTTGAGATAACTACATGGCCCTGGTCTAGACACTGTTTTGAATTCACACACATTTGCTCCCAGTCTCTGTGAATTGTGTATGTGCTGTATTGTCTTTATGTACCCGTCAGGTACAGTGCACAAGTCAAGCAACACATGGCAACTTTGTTAAATTTTACTTGTGTGTGTCAGTTAGCTTATGATAAAAACACTAAAAATAGATTTATTTAGGGACATTTAAAATGCAGCATGGCAGGACTCACACAAAGAGAACAAAAAAGAGATTCAGACTGGAGTCTGGACTTTAAATATTTCTAGTTGATACATTACAGGGCTGTACAGACAGTGAAAAAGAAAGAAATGTGCAAACGTTTCAGTCCATGTTGGACTTTCCTCACTGCAAAATGAGGCATGCAGGATGAGTAGCCCTATATATGGGTTACTCTGCAGGTGCACCTAGTCAGGGCTTGATTAAACACACGAAGCCAACTGCCTGCAGGTCAGGTCATTACAAACACATTAGAGGAATATAGTTCCATAGCACTGACACACTCTCATACACACACTGATATAAATACATACAAATGTTAGCTTGTACACTGGGAACAATAAGATAGAGTCACAGAAAACAGGTCATATCTAGTTCGTCATTTAAGCGACTGGGGTGGAGCGTTTTAGGTAAAAGATGTATCTGCATTCACATTGGAGTAAAATTTGATCCAAATTGCCACCACGGCGGTTAGGAATCATCATGTTAGTGCCGGTGAATACCAAATCTGAAATAGAATTATTGCCGCCTGAAAAGTGTCTTGCAACAGCTGATTTAGGATCAGCACTTTTATGTTCATTTATGTTCTGAATCTAAGTTGTCTCCTTGTTTTTCCTACATAGTGGATGCCACATTTGGTACATGCAAGAAGGTAGACAACATTACTAGAGGTGCATGTTATCAGTTTATTGATTTTGCACTCTTTCTCACTCTTTTTTTTTTTTGGTCACAAAGCTGGTAAAAGTGTTGACCTTTGTCCAGTTAGAGCAATGGAAGAAAGCTGTGGCATTGTCCGCATGTACCCGTGTGTCCCGAACGAGAGTTAAAGACCTCTTTGCCAATGTCCTCAACAGATAAGATGTCCCAGTGTTTATTCACAACATCACATATATCAAGTATATATCATACAATGGTGAACAACACAAGAGAATGTATTTTTGCTTTTCGGATGTGCCTTTGGTGAATAGTTCATTTCTGTTTTTCTCATGTGCCTTTGCAGAAGCCTGATCCATGACATCTCGTCAGAAACTGATCAAAGAGTTTGTCTGCTTCTATTAGGAAATCTTCATCCCTTGTGCAGATGCGTAAAGCCCTAAGAAACGGACTATAGGGCAGACCTTTTTTTGAGGGGGATAGAATGATAGCTCGAGTAGTGCAAAAGAGTGTTTCTGTCTGTGGGTTTAGAAAAGAGCATGCTGTAGATGTCTCTCCCATTATTGATTACCCATGCATCCAAAAAGGAACATTTAACCATAATATCGAGTGGAATATTACAAGTATTAAAACTAGATTTTGACACACAGGCCCTCAACAAGACAGGGCTTCAAGATTGGGTAAAAACCACCTTAAGGCCCTTTTGCCCACTTGGCAGTATAAGTAATGTTTATATCATGGTTGGGAAAGAAAGTGCCAACAGTAAAAAAGAGTGGACCAGCCCTTTCTCCTAAAAGTTATGTTTATTGAGAACTAATTTGAATAAAAAATGTGCTTTGTTGGAAATGTTATCAGCCCAACGAGAAAACTTTTACACTGAAGGTATCTGGAAACTCTTCACATGCAAAGTGTTCACACTGAACATATCCACAAAACATTCAGTATCCACGTATTTAATTTGTTTTCCCTAAAATATCTGCTTCCAATAACTAAAGCATGATTAATATTTTGTTTAGGCAACTCAAAGCATTTTGTAATGTTATGGAAAGATCATGATCTTAAATAAATCAACACTGACTTGAAGCACGAGACAGGATGCATTGACTTTTTTTTTTTTTTTTAATATTCAACCAAAACCACAATCTTTGCCTAAACTTAACCAAGGGATTTAGTAGCCTCAAACCAACAACACATGAGATGCAGGTTCCACATCCTGGTCTTCAATGTCAAAGTCCTGTTCTTGGTACACCCAACCACCTTACCATGATCTTATCTCTGTGACTTCTGTGCAGTATAAGGAAGTCAAATCTTGGCAGTGAACTTAATCCGTGCAGTAATTACAGTATGATTCCTCCAGGACGTATTTGGTGAAGCATATTGTGAACTTAATGTTTAAAAGACAGTGTTGAAATGCACAGCACTAAAAGCTTAGGGTGTTCTTTCTCCATGAACTGAATAATCTCCAGGTTGTAAATGAGTATTCTCTCTGTGCTCTCTGAAAGGGAACTCCTTTTGGTGTTAGAGCACCAGGCATGTCATTAATCATGGCTGAATTTGGGAATGCATTTGCATTTAGGCTTTGAACACATTGGATAATGCTACATTTGCTTCATGTGTGTCACCTGTTGTGGGACCTCTGCAGTCTCTGTCATCTTGAACCTGTTTGAAAGATGATGATGGGCCACTGCTGTTGCACTTTATCACCTCATCACCCCATGTTGCGACACGCATTTCCATGCCTTTAGAGGCTCACGTTGAAGCTATTTAGGCTACGTTGGTCTATCAAAGGCATGATCTTTCTGTATACTGCTGTTTACACTGAAGGAATTTCCTCCCCTATGTACATGGCGCCAGACAAGTGTTCCTGTGAAATGATAAAAGGGGGAAACATCGGCAGTTGTTGTGATGTTTTGTTGAAATGGTGGTTCTGTGACAGATGTTTGTGCGTTGTGTGATAAGTGCTTTTTTTCCCTGGTTTCTTTCTTGTCTTTATCTTTGTGTGTTTCTGAGGAGAACAATGTGCAGTGTTTCACCACAAAATGGGTTTGATGTATAAAAATATACAGTATTTTCAACGTGTAATAACAGACAAAGCACCTTCAGCACTCCTGTGTTATTTGTAAATCAATCGACGATGTTATGTCACCACCATGATTTTCAACATTGTTTCACAGCATCTTACGGCCGCCATTTTGCTTTCCTCAGTCTTTTTGTGAAGATTAAATCGGACTGCTTTATTTTAGGGAATCTGATATTGGCTTGCTTTGACTTATCTTGATGAGTGAACGCACTTTACATACAGCAGCATGTATGTATTCACCATGTACATATGCAGGTATGTTACAAAGGTTAAGACTGTAAGAAACTGAATACAATATCAAGTTTTGTTAGAAGTCGGATCCGGTTTGTGTACTGAACTTTTGGGTGTATACGGTTAATACTAATTATTCATATACTTTTCATTGTCATATGTTTTTATTCTAATGTTGGTTAGTTTTTTTTTCTTGTTTTAAGAAAACTGCAAGATTTAGATTGTAATGGCAGACTAAATAAACGGGTCGCTCTCTCATCCCACTGGCAGATTTTGGTGTCAGTATTGTAGTTAACGGTCACATGATCTTTCAATCAAGTGCTGCCAAATAATTCACAAGGAGGTATGACGACTAAAAAGTAGATTACAGTAATCTCCTGATAGTGAGTGCAATTTTAGAGGGAGGTAAACCAAACATTAGATCTTTAATACATAATCTAAAACAAACACATACACACCTTTAAATAGTGATGGCGGTCATGGTCCGACCACTTGAATTTAATTACTATTATGCAAGAAAAATCACTAAAATAATAATAAAACATTATCAAAGACATCATTGGGAACATTTTACAAAATAAAAGCATTTCCATTGAGCAAATTTTTTAAAATGAACAGCTGAACAGCAAATGCTGCCGTGACGTCGTCACATTGCTGCCCTTCTCCACCTTCACAAGCACCAGCTAACAGGTGGTAATGTGAGAGACATGACCTCCTGCAGCTCTACAGGAAACCCTACTCCCATTGGTAATGCTAGCCAGCATACCACCGAGAGAGGACGAGAGCATGAACCAAAATCCGGCCCGTGGCTGGATTAATTTGACTGTGGTCAGGAGCAATGAAAGGGGGGGAATCAGTGGATGACAGCAGTGACATAAAGAAGATTTTTTTTGCAGCTGAGTGACTGGGGGAAAAAAAGAACAACGGAAGGAAGGAATGAAGGACTGACTGTTGTTATCTATTCACGCGAAACGTCTCTCCATCTCAACAAGTTTGTCTCCTTGTGCGTGTGAGAAAAAGTGAGAGACAAAGAGCGAAAGAAAGAGACTCAAGAAACGAACAATTAAAATGGACAAAGAAATCGCTGGCTCACTCTCACTAAGCAAAGCGCCAGCCTGATAGCCTCGCTGAATAGACTCATTCTTCTTATCAGTGTGGCCAGCAGAGCAGCAGCAGGAGGAGGAGGAGGTGGTGAGGTCCTGCGTAGGTGACCCAGATAAGGTTATTACTGAGCTGTACAAGGCCTCCGAAGGCAACACACCCCTCCGCCATCAACCTCCCTTCTCTCTTATCTGTAGAAAATACTGACATGTTAGTCAGGAGATATCAGCAAGAGGGACCTCACGCCAAACATCACATGATCGATACTTTGTGTTATGTCATTATGGCTTTCGCATAGACTGCGTTTGCTTTAAGGGTTAGGGTTATGATTTATATGCCCACAATGAAGTTCAACTTGAAAATCCAGAAAAAAATGGGAACGTTACAGGTAAAGTGTGGTTCATAACCTCATCCGTGCAGGTGCATCAGCAGACCAGTATGATGCAATCCCTCACCTGCTTCCCACTCTTAACTGTGTTCAGTGGAATGTGCAACCAAGCCAGAGGTACTGCTAAATACCATGACAAGGCATATTTTTAAATGTGGCGGGCGAAAATCACTGTAGGTGTATTGCATATATAGGTTTATAGATTTAATGTTCAACAATGAATAATATGTTACGCCCAGACAGCGGATATTTTTCAGGGCAGTACCCCTCCAGCCATACAGCAAAGGTTGTTTATGCTCAGTGAATTCCTTTCATATCATTTTCTCCTTCATCTGTTTTGGTAACTGCAAGGTAAACATGGCAGTTACTGTTGCGTGCCTTGTAGCAGCACAAGAATCTTTCAGAGAAATTGATTTCTTGAAAATGTTGTTGACTGACTGCTTGGAAGAACTACAGTGACTCACGAAGTTTACCTGAGTGCTTGTCTACCTGATGTCATGATTTCAGTTTCCTTGCAATGATTAGTACTTAGCATGAGCAGCAGTAGGCACCATAGCTGACATGATCATCCAAAGTATAAGCACAAAAGAAAGAAAAACTGATTTAACACACAAAGTGGGCATCTCTCAGCCAAAACTAGACTTAACCCTTTAAACCCTACGGACCCTGTACCAGGTCCAGTAGTAGCCATAAAAATTTCATAAAATGCTGCAGTTGTATTTTTCTTCCCAGTGTTTCTAAAAGTTGAGGCATTAATAGTACCAAAACAACACTCCAAGTGTACTTTGTCCAAACAATGTTTGTTTGGCAATAATTTAAATATTTTAGTTACAAAATAAAAGCACTGTAAATATAAGGGACAGTCGAAATGAAACGCAACAGTACAGGGAATCCTCTTGCTCCACTCTGCCATGTTTTGTGTCGTATGAAACTAGAGCAGCTACTCTTTCCATTGATACCAAGCATAGCGCAGTCTGAGCTAACCAGCTGACGTAAGCCCCATAGCAAACACGCAGCCAAACTTTTACAGTCAACGTGCCAAGTTTTGTGTTTCTGTCTGAATCTTCGTGCACGTAGGGTATGTCTGGGTATGTCTGGGTATGTCTGTTTAGGCGAACCACACCTCCCAGTACCCAAGGGCTTAACAGATTAACAACTGAGACACCATTGGGTGTAACAGTGGGTCCACTTGCAATGCTGTTGGACTACGCTTGTGAAATGCAGTGCCCAGAGATGCCATCAAAATGAATAAGTATCTTGTGGATACAGACAGACCACAGCAGCATGCCTACACACAAAACACACAGTCATCACTATCCAGCCTGACCACGACAGGAATGATTAATTAAGGAAAACATCAAAACAGATGCTGAAGATAGCGCGTCAATGAAATGCTCCGTATGTCACAACAGTCTGTAACGACCCACAGCTTAATTATCAGAGCTAGTTGGGTTCAGCAGTAGCATGACCCTGCAGTTAACAGGGATTATCCCTGATCTCATTAAAGTTAGAGCTACAGTCTGAGGACTTGTCATATGCAATGCTGAATCATACTGCTGGCTGGCAGTAGTACAGACTTGACAGGTTTTGTATTTTTTTCTCTTCTGCGTCTATTTATATTCACTAAAACGCTATGTGTGATCAAGAGTGTCAAAGTTTACAAGATGTAGCTTAACACTGTGCTATTTTGTTTGTAGGAATCAATTCAGGATGCTATTTTTAACAAAACAGCAGTAGCCCTACTTGACTTTTGAATGAAGTGGGATAAGAGGACGCAATGGGAGATGATTAATTTCGAGGCTAAATTTGGATTTCAGTTAATGGACAAGATTTAAAAAAAGTTTGCATTTATTTGCTTTTCCTCATGAGAAACTAAACAGAGTGGTTCCACTTCACGAATATTTGCATTTTTACTTTGTTTATTGACAGAGAGCATGTTTTCTGGCTCAATCCCTGTGGATTAACATGTGAAAACACTGTTGTTGATGTTTGAGGCAAATATCCCAAAGTGTCTTGGCTGCAGCCACAGCAATACATCTTTGTATTTATGGGATGCATTCTTGATGAATTTATACAGTTTTTCAAGAATATACACAATAAACAAAATGTAGTTTCATATTCAAATACAGCTTCAAATTTAGTTTAAACTTATTGGTTGAGTTTCACAGTGATTTTGCCTGTAGAGGTTTCAGAGTCACACACAGGCTCAGTGTTTGTTAATACTTGCATGTCTGGGAAAGTACACACTAGCATGTGCTTTATACAAAGGATCAGGCCACATGATGTAACACATTTGTTTAAATCAGATCTATCTCATGTGTCATACTGCCAGGTTAAAGGCCAGTATGTGTTGAAAGATTTATATCCTAATCAAACGATAACGGATAAAATGAATCACACTTTTGTCACAGTGGACTTCAGATCTTCCAGATATGTCAGTGAGACACTCTTGAGGAGTGGACGTTAACATAAAATGACAATGAAGACTGAGGGCAGGAAACATGAGAGGAAATTTGCTTTGAAATGTTTACGAGAGGCCGTTCTTGCTCACAGTTTGCATAATGCTTAGTGCTAAATGGAAGGCTTCCTGAATGCTATCTTTGAACTGATGACTTCTAGATTCTGCACGGCGTGAGGTGTTTTGCTACAGAAGCAGATATGAAATGAATATGTCATTCATATTGCTTTTCTACTTTATCATTAAAAAATGTAAGAGTGAATAACAGCAGTGAATTGCAGGAAACAACATGGATTCATGTTGATAGCTGAAGGCAACGCATTCCACCTAACAATCTTCTTTCCATCCAGCTAAACTCTCTCCTGCTATCTCTTTTTCTTGCAATTGTCTCCTCTTTGTAGCTCTCTTAAGGATTGCAAAACACACACTCCTTCAAAAAGTGAATCACTGGACCAAACATGACCAAAAGTCAAAACAATAACTTCAGCGCTTTGGAAGCTCCTACTGCAAAACCGCAAACGACTGAGTGACATTTCAAACACACTGTTCTTCACGCAAAGACCTCCTTAATCATCCGCAGTTCTATCACATGAACTCAATAACAAAAAATGATTGACCAACACGTGACCCATCAGTAAACATAATATATTCATATACCTTCAAAAACACGCATTCCTACCAGAAAGGACAACATTTTAGGCAATAAAATCACATCATACTGGTTATAGGGGCGTCAGATCGGAAAACACTTCTATGTGTCGTTCTAGGGGGCATGGACAAACAACATACTTCGTCATTTAATTTGGAGGACTTGTCTAGACCCCAACTTGTGTCCCTGCAGCACTGGACTCATATATAATACAACCTCAAGTGGTAAAACTCATTGTTGTTCATCAAAAGGTACAAACTAGACCTGAAGAATTGCAAGGATCCTTTGGGAGACAAAGTATGTTAATCAAAAATTCACCTCCTGACCACCTCCACTGCGAGGACATAAAACCCACATCAATACCAGTTGGGCAATCATCCTGTTCCAAAGGGACACAAGATTCGATAAAGAAAAGACAATGCCCCCGCCTTGATTCGTGTTGCCCTTGATTCTCTTGACAAATTCACAAATTGATCAATAGTTTTACTGAGTTAATTATTGACCCTGGAAACAGCAGGTGAGAAAACAATCTCCCTACAAGGTCCATTTAGTGTCTGTTGTTGTCTTCCAAGGAACGAGAAGTCCTACATCTACATCTACAATTTCATGACAACTGGGCAAACTGCATTTGCCGATGAAGATCATGGGATATGACTGAAAACTCCAGAACAGCTACTAAATGGAAACTGTGGTGAGATTCTTTCTTGAGCAACCATTTTACTATTTCTGTCTCAAATGTTTGTTTGACCTATACTCTTCTGAAAATACAAGTCACAGAAACATCTGTATGATTATAAAAGTGTTTACCATCCCTTCCTCTGTGGAAGTGGACGTAACTGTCCTTGACTAGAGGTTAGATTCCCCCCTGGTTGTTAATCACACAGAAGTGCAACGTCAGATCTATTGACTGTATGCTGCAGTGGTGTGCATTTAGACGGCCTTCTCCTCTGACTCCTCCACTCTCTCTCCTCTCAGATTATGGATGTGTGCGTAGTTCCTGTCTCCTTAATGTTTGTCACCCGCCTGCCATGCTTGATTATGCAACAAGCTGCACCACTGGTCAGAAGCCTGGGGGGAAAAATGTGTGACATGCTGACCGTAGCATGTGTCAAATCTCTTGTTATGCGCTGACCATATTGAATTAGCCCTGATTTGTTTGCCCTCACCTTACATGTTCAATAAAATCCATTCAAACAACAATTGCGCCATCACCATTTCATGTATTTCATGTGGGGCTCAGCCCAGTGTAACTAATATAAATCTGTTATGACAGTGAAGTTTCTGACCTTGACAAGCACCGCTGCTGACTACAGCCAGGCCTTGTGTTATATTCTCATCCGTTTATGAAAGCGTGTTCTGGGAGACAAAACATGCAAATAAGCGTGGCCACATCTGTGTTACATGATGGCACCCAGCAGGATCTTTCCTCTGACCCAGCTGTCACAACACCAAGTGAGATGAAAAGATAAAACACAGAGGCAGCGCTGGTGAATTAACAAGACAAGTGGAAATAGGAAGCTGCGCTGAAATGGCAATAAGGGATACAGGTGAGCACTGCCAGTGTTTTTTAAACAATCCAGCAGGAGGAGGATAAAATGACATCTTTGGTTTAATTCACACCTTTAGCTCAGTTGGTTTGAGCAGAAAATGTCATCCAAAACAGCTGACAGTTTGCTAAAGCCCTCCCCTGAACAGCGCTTGTCCAATCATAACTAGGCCTGCCATGGTTTGGATGTTGAAGTGGTGTGTGTGTGCGGCTGTATAAGAGTTTGGAGGATGGTGTTTTTTTCCTAACATAAATACAAGAGTAAAAGTGTTAGGAATGGATTAAACTGTGTTTACCTCCTCTAATGTATGGCGCAAATGTTAGCATATCTGGATACTAGCTTACTACAGAGGTAACACTCCAGCAATCCCAGCTAACGTTACCAGAGATAGCATTACGTTTGCCAAACACATTGTTAGTCCTCATCCTTAAAACGTTTTCTCTTGTAACGTAGGGTAACGTTAGAACAGACTGATTTTACAATATTCCTTATCATACTTGTAATACTAAGACTACTAGCTAACTAATATCCTTCTACATGGATCATAAACTAGTGAGGATGCTGACTTTTTGCCTGGGACATGTAGCTTTAGCCTCAGTCTTTTAGCACAATATCACATATGTAGCCATCAAGTAAGACCCCTTTTACAAGATTCTTGTCAGCTGGAAACGTTATAAAGTCAGTCGAAGGTGGCGTTTTCAACCAACTCATGGAGCTAATGTTAGCTTAATTAGCTAGCTAGCTACTGTTGATAAAATCTGCTAGCGACAGTTGTCGTTTCAGGTTTTAAAAATGACGGTTGCCAGCTAGGAATGAGAAGCCTGCTTTTGTCTACCTCAAAGTCCAGTTGTTTAAAATATTACTAAGAATTTTGAGTGGTACCATCTGCTACTATCACTGTAAACTGATATGCCATGCAAGAATGGAAAGCTTGACAATAGCAACACTAAGGGGAGCCGGTTCAGCAAACAGTCAATTACAGAAAACACCTCCAAATTCGAGGTTTTCAAAGTGACTTAAAGTACATCTGACAGGCAGAAGTTTCTCATACTACACAAGCCTAACATAAGAAAATGGACTGATGCTCATCGTTTATATATTTATTTAAAACTGGTTCGACTGCAGAAGGAATCCAGACATCACTGGTTTCATCTCCTGTTGTCTCCTGCTGCCACCAAAATAGCTTGACCTTTTGGGGTGACTTTTCCCAATGCCACCACTAGTAATCTCATGTGAACCTAAACAAACTTTTCCATTCTGGCTTGTATCAAAGACTTTTTTTTTTTTTTAGTATTCAATTCATTATTGATTCTGACTGGGGTTGTCAGACAGACATTTCACCAGTCGATAGCTCTTATTTTTATTGATATTTTGTAGGACACATGCTACGTTGTGGGGACTGAAGGCCCACTGGGGACTGAGGATGTACTGGGGACAAGTCCAGCTCTATTCAGAGCTCTGTGTGGTCATGCCAACTTTTACTGCACATAACAGACGCACACATTCCTCCACAGAGACGAGCTGAAAAAAACTAGGTAACACCCACCCTTAAGCAAAGGAGGTAGAAATGCTCTGTTGATTAAAATCTGTCTCATCTTCCTGTCAAGGGTTTATAAGAGAGGCGAGAAGTCAGATGTTGCTCACATTTCAGAGAGGGTGAAATGCCACTGCTGATTAAAATCTTGTGTACACTGAGGTGTTAGCAGCTAGCGGTGTCTTCTACGCCCACACATGATGACAGATCATCACCCATCGCCTACCATCTGATCAGTGTTGGCAGTCATAATTCTTAAACACTTATAACAGAAATAAAAGTATCATATTGTGGATTTTTTGGAGCATTTTGTCCCACTTAACCAGGTCTCAGTCAGCAGTTGAAAGGTTATTAATTAGCTAAAATAGGCTCAATTACAAATAGTTATAGGATTAGGTAGCAGCGCCGCTCCAATGCAGGAAAATCCCCATTGCTGAAGGTGGAGTACGTTGGACTACAGGTAGTTAACATTTACTCCTGGAAAGTACTTACAAAATCCCAATAACTGCAGTTTCTGTTTCCCCTTGTTTCCAGTCTTTATGCTAGGCTAAGCTAACCATCTCCTGGCTGCAGCTTCATAATTAGCTGACAGAAATGAGAGTGGTATCAATCTTCTCCACCACCGCATATTGCACACTCACAGCCACATATATCACTGTGGCTGTTTGCAAAGGTGCAGGAAGTTTGGTCATGTCATTTCTTTGTTAATAATGACATCAGGGATTTTCTATAGTAAGTACATAAACCGCAACATGCACTTCCAGGTAGTTCGACCTCATGTCCATCTTTGGTGAAGTTTAAAGGTGCATTCCCCAACCTTTGAGAGAAGATAGGCTCACCTCACCAGTCAGCACAGAAAATGGTGCAGATGTCATAAAGCAACAATGTGCTAAATGCAAGCACATTTCCAGTGAAATTTCCAAACCACCAACACGAAGAAATATATATAATAATATGCTGAAACAACCAATAAGTGAAAATATTTAGAAATATGATACATAAAGCAATCAAGTTTAGTTTTTGACCAGCACGTGTAATTCTAATCCAGTTGGGTTTCAGGTGTTGACAGGTGAATATTGAGTCAGTAAGGGGATTTTTACAAGAACAGCTGACAGCCTGCATGCCACAGAAGACTTAAAAGTCTAATGGACTTAAATAACATGTAGATCTCAAAAGGGTGACTGTGGCAAGTTAACATCACTATACAGCAACTGATATGGAGAATTTGCTCAATTGTATGGAAAGAAGCAAAAAAACAGATAAAACACGTGACACTTAGTCATAAAATATATTTATTCAACTAGTAAAACGTCCACTTCCAAAATAGAATGACAGCACATACTCATGGGACGGTCCTATCTGTGACTGACATAAGGCATTTTGCTTTTTTATGTTAATTACAATCTTTCTGGAAATACATGGCTTCTGTCAAACCTCTTCATTGTTTCAGAAATGCATACAGGAGTACAGAGGTCTTCAGGACCCCACAAGGTCTTTTGTTAATTACACAGGGCCTGACACCAGGCTGTCGCTATAATCCTATTTCTTGGCAGATTCTTTTCTTCCTCGGCTTCCTTGGCAGGGCCACTTCTTCCTTGGTTTTGTGCATTAGCCACTATGGCATCGCCCACGAGGCGACTGTGCATTTTAAGCTTTAGCACTCAACACACTGAGGTTTCAAAACAACACATGAAGGGATTTTCTTTACACGTTACATTTCATTTTAAAAAGGAGGATCATTCCTCTCTATTGCTATATAATCAGAGCATCAAAAATGCAGGTGACCTTTTGGTTACAAAACATAATTTAGGAATCACTTAAGACTTATTTTGCATAAGCTGTCAGACTAAAAAAGAAAAGACATAATCCATAATAATAAAAACACAACACGGGATGACTAAGACATGAAAGGGAGAGTGAAAGAGAGAGAACTAAGCCATTGTCATGATGTTCAGTAGCCAACACTAGCAGCAGTCTGTCCTCATGTCCTTTGTTGCTCTACAATGAATTCAAATCAATAAGCAGGTCAGTGCCTATAGGCATCATGTCTGCATGAGACTGTGCGTGCGATGTTGTGTGTGTGTGTGTGTGTATGTGCCAGAGGGGGATTTTCTGAGTCAATCGGTTGTGATGGAGGCGGCTGCAGCGTTTCATTAAGCTGCTGTGATGCAGAGGCTGGCAGTCAGTCAGAGATTACAAACAGACTGGCAGCGGGAGTGTGTGCGGATCTTTTTCTCTGCACCTTACCCTCCTCACAGATGGTGATATAGTTTCATCCTCCCCCTGCCTACTGCAGCTAGCTTGTGCTTTCTGCTTCCTGCTGGCTTGAGAGCACCATTTTGACTATAATTCATCTTAATTTTCCATCCTTGTGGTGTTTGTTGGGCGACACAAAGACGACCTGCACACACCACCGGTGTAATGTCTCTAATGTCTTTTTACACTGGCACCAGAGGCTGAATCCTAGCAAACGTGTTGCATCCACCGTGAAATGTTTTATAAAATAAATTATGACAGGGTATCTTTGCTGGCTTATTACACACATACAAACAGAGAAATCCTGCAAGTGCTTCATCTCAGAGACTGTCCAGCGTTAAAAGCAATGGGCCACAGGAATTTTCAGTTCTTTTAGAAATTGAACGGAGAGAAATATGTGTGCTTTGTGGCTCACTGCTAGGGAGGTATCTCTGGGTGTCTGACTAAAGGGAGGGGGAAGGGAGAGGGCAACAGGGCAGAAAGGGTAATGGGGGGGGGGGTATTACTGGAAGGAAGCACGGATAGAGCGACCCTTGAGCGGCTGGGGAGGGCGGTAGTTGTCCACCATGCAGCACTCGGCCTCACCCTCAGCGGAGAAGAGCAGGCTGCGGAATTTGGCCATCTGTGAAAAGGGAGAAGACGGTGGCATTAGTCCTTCCTGCTGACCTCCTGGGACTGTCACTCAGCAAACACATTAGTCTCTCCGCCGAGTCACTGACTTTATTGATGTTTGACATTTTGGCAAATAGGTTCATTTACTTTCTTGCTGAGAGTTTGATGAGAAGATCGATACCTCACATGTCTGTAGGATAAATATGAAGCTACATCCTGCAGCTGGTTAGCTTAGCTTAGCATAAAGACTGTAAACAGGAAGAAACAGCTAGCCTGGCTCTAACCAAAGGTAACAAAATCTGCCTAACAGCACCTCTAAAGCTCACCAATTAAAATGGTATATCCGGTTTGTTTAATCTGTACAAAAACCAAAGTGTAAAAACTCCAAACTGTGGTTATTTACTGCTTCCAGTCTGTATGCTAAACTTAATCTTAGCCTATGTGTCTCCTGGATGTAGCTTCCTATTTAGCATATAGACATGAGAGTGGTATTCATCTTCTCATCTAACTCTAGGCAAGAAAGCAAATGTTCACTTGCTACTTTAAGTAAACGTAGCAACATCACAGTGTTAAAATACTCCATTACTTGTAAAGTCCAGCTATGACAATGCATCACATTTTATAAGCTGAACGTGTTTAGTACCAAAAATCTCAGCAAAGTGACAGCTGTCGAATAAATGTAGTGGAGCAAAATAAAAAGTACGTAGTGAAGTAGAAGTATAAAGTATAAATATTTTGATTATTTAATTTGTACAAAAAATGAATTGTAAGAATGACAACTTTAGACTTTGGTTTTCCTGTTTCTAGTCTTTATGCTAAAATAAGCTAACCGGCGGCTGGCGTTAGCTTCATATTAACCATACAGACACGGGAGTGTTTTCGATCTTCTCACCTAACTCTCGGCAAGACAGCAAATAAGTGTTTCCCAAAAAAAATCAAGCTACTTCTTTAAGTCAGAGAAGAAAAACAAGTCAGCTGCTACAGGAAGGTGTCAGGTGACCTTTTTAAGGGATCTGTCATTAACTCTGGCTAATGAATTAGTCCATAGTAATTACACTGCTTCAGCTACTTGAGAATAATATACACAGTGAGTTACTATTCACTACTGGGACAAAATAGTTCAGCTTGTGGGTGTATCCTCTCACGATTAGCTGATAACAAAACATTAACTAATGACATGTATTACTTTATTTTTGTTTTCATATTTATCTGCTTGACCAGCCTTATATGGCGCCAAGTCTAAAGGTTATGTCCACACTCCTCACATGTTTACCCATGAGACACATACTCGGCGCCATGAAATAAACATTTGACCAGGAAGTGTTCATTTTCACATGGCCTAAATACTCCAGCCACAAGGACAAACCTGCCTGGAGGGGCTGTTAATTTGGATTAATGGGTGGTTAGAAGTCAAATATCCATTTCAGTGGTAGGATTAGGTGTAATTTTAGAAGTAAATACTTAGCAAATGCAGGTATGATGTCTACTGTGTTTACTCAATTATAGATAAAATCACACACTCACTGAAGCTACATCTCTTCACCTGCAGAAAGTGATGCATATGTGGGACGAACATTTCCTGTTGCCTCAGAAATGCTGTGGTTTGGCAACATAACCAGCATCTGTGTGAACTCTAATTTGCCCCCATTCTCTTGGTTGGCCAAGTGTCTTTTTTGTTTCATTTTGAAAGTGAAATAGGCTGCTGTATTGTCTTTCCTCCCATTACAGAGGCTCCTTCTTCTCGTTTCAGATGCGTAGCTAATCTGAACAATGATTTCCCTTCAGTTAGATCGTAGTGTAACAGAGGATTTTCAGACAGGGCTATTCTAGACCGTGGGCACGCAGCCAATCCTTCTGCTACTGCTGAATGGGCTCTGTGAACAGACATACCTGCTCACAGCTGACACTGATTGGCTCTTTGCAGACAATCCAGGTAACGCTCTCCAGCAGGGGGGGTGTGGTCAGAGAGCCGTCATATGTCCAGTAGTCGAGGCAACCAGGGAGCAAGGTAGTGGGGTTGAAGTCAGCGAAAGAGGTCTGCTTGCCCTGAAAACAGTAAAGAAAATAATGTAAAATGAAGAACAGGTCAGTCTAATACCTCATAAATCATCAAATGCAAGAGAATATGGTTTTAATAGAAACCTACTTTGGCCCTGATGATATCAAAGGCGTCAAGGATCTTCTGGAGACCGGCATTTTTACCACCAATCTAAAAAACAATAATACACATAATGTTGAAGGTTAATTATATGATCATGCTATCCATTGCCGTAACTAAACTATGCATTATGGTGAATGAAAGCAGAAGTATGCAGTGTGTTATGCAGGTTGCTGTTTTACTGAACAATATGCTTTAACTGACCTTCAGGAATACTCCAACAACAGCGAGCCCATCAGGCTGGCTAGCAGCATCACCAAAACTTGCGTATTTGGTGTTCCAGTGCACCAGATGGAGCTGGGAATAAATGAAATACACACATGAAAAACAAAGCCATTCAAAAGTAATCTTATTCTTATGATGCATTTTCAGATATTTGGTAACTGGACCTTTAGTGCAGTTAATTTACATAAAAAAAAACTCGGACTTTGGTAGATATTGAACTTATTTTGCTTTAAAAATGCTTTTTGATCAAGCTAGGGGTGGCAATAAAAACATGATGATGTAAGACAATAACTTTACTCAACATTTAGGAAACATTTTTATAAAAATGTGTCATACAAATTGTATTTAAGGATAACAACCATATACATTTGCTCACAGATTTAGAGTTTTTCTTATTCAACTTTTCCCTGAGGTTAAATGCATTTATTGAATTCAAGCAATAAAAACAATACATAACAAGCAAAAAAGTAAGTGCTACTCTTTGAGTGGAAGTTAGTGAACTAGCAAACATAAAAGGCAAAGAAAATGAGTTCTCTACTATCATGAGTCTCCACCCACTATGGTTTAACTCAACCAATGAGATTATTTCTTCCTTCAGAGCAGCTTTGCTCTTGAGAAATGTTAACAACCTACAATACAAATAAAATCAAAAACTCCAGTCTGTCTTTTTCTCCTTGTTACTGCATGTCAACACCAAGCTGCCAGAAACTATACTGTAGCTGTCTGAGTATTATGATCATTATGTTGGCTCAGAGCATCCTTACCTCAGCAGGATACTTGGTCCCGGCCACAGTGTGTTCAGAGCCCTTGTCATCAGAAGCTCCCCAGTGGAAATGAAACTGCTTGAGCCTGTAGACCCCCGAGATCGGTCCGTCTCTCAGAGCTGCAGAACAAACACACATCTCCCATCAGTTCATCCCACACTGAGCGTGGGCAGTGCTGCAGTCAGCCTCGACTGTGCAACAGTGTTGCATGAGGATGAAATGAAGTTTTGAGCATCCTATTTGGAAGGAAATACTTTTTCCAAGCAGAAAATACGAAAAGACAAAAACAGGTTAAGAAGATGAGTAAGATGTGAGTGCACACCCACACCCACACCACGTACACACTTGTGTGACGCATGGCAGAGTTCCTATTTTATGGAAGCAGACTCAGATCCTGTTGTGTAGGCTCTGGTCATATTGAGGGCTACATTCAAGCCCGAAACAATACCCAGGTATTGTTAACATCAAACCTCCTTCCAATGTTACATCATGTATCTATTTACAGTATACAAAGTAGTTGAAGCAGTAGCAGATAATCATGTATATTTTGTTTCTGGTGCCATGTTACGAAATGCTGAGACACACACTGCCCTGCCCAAACAGGCACAGAAGGCACAGAACTGGTCTCGAAGCAATTTGAGGGTGTGTGGCACTTAAAGTGATTACTGAAAAATAAAAAAATGTTCCACTGTGCACCCACATGATGCATGACATGATGTGTGACGATGACATGCAGAATTAGCTTGTCATTTATTTAGAAGGGCAGGGTGGAAAATAAGTGCGATCAAATACCCAGGAGGAATAAAGAGGCTCTAACTCATCTACCTCATATTCTCAGAAACATTGCTTTTGTTTGTTCATCTTGATAATCCATTGTGTTGATTATGTAACCACATTCCTCATGAGAAGAAATCAGATCAGCTAAAGGACAACCAATCCGAAATCCTTAACATAAAAGAAGCATGAGCAATTGTTTCTTGTCTCTTTCTGAAATCAAATCTTATATGAATGGAAATGCAATTAAACTTATTATTTAATTATAGGGGGGAATGAAATGTTTTTTATATGGTAAATCATTCCACGCACGCTTGGCGCATTAAAGTAGACCAAGCCAGGGTAACCTTCGTTTTTTGCGCTTTTGACCTCACTGCCAGCAGAAAGGAGATGGCGTGGGAAAGGTTTACCAGGGGGTTACATTACCAATTCAATTAGCATCTGCATGCTTTGTGCTTGGCTTTTGAATGGGACCCCTAGAGCCTATTCACCAACATCTCTCTTATTAAAAAAAATAATGTAAAAAACACACAAATAATCTAATAAAGTCAAATAAAAATCTATGTTCGTCTTTTTGATTGCTATTTTCAAAGCCCTGTAGGCGCTAGACCGATGCGCATGACTCACGCATCCATATAATTATTAACATAATATTAACGTGCTTCAGTTATACAGTCTTTAAGCTGGAGAGTTAACACACAGCAGCCATTCATTAAACCTGAATGCCGCATTTTGGAGGTTACTGCACCCTGTAAATCATCATCAGGACCTTGATTGTCTTTGTTTGCAAACCTACTCAGTCCAATAATCTTAAAGCTCCTCTGTTATATCAACAAACATTGCAATAATAATTGGAAATTCTAGGAAAACGTTGTGTTTTCTCCAGGTTAAATACAAAATATTATAATGCACATTTCTGAATCAGATTCTGGAGCGTTGATATCAAGCCGTGAAGGCTCCACTGTGCGGATGAATTCATACAATATTAATGTCACACTAACTTGAGCTGTCGGTGTCATCTGCGAAGGTCACTTGGAAGGAATGTCCGTTGTTGAGAATATCAAGGCAGTCGGAGGGGTCGTACTTCAGGTTGAGCGGCTTCAGCCCAGCGTCGTATTTTGCTCCACTAGGTATGATGTCAATGGGAGACTGGCGGGGTCCATTGGCAATTGGGAAGTCACCAGCCCATTTGTCGGGTCCTAAAAACGATATAATGACAACACAGTGAATATTAAAATATTTGTCTGAAAATATGTTTTTTTAATGAAACAAATTGCGCATTTGGGGATGGTGATGTGCTTAGAACGCGCGTAAAAAGCCCCCAAATGCGCAGAATTAAAAAAGAATCTCTGCAGTGACCCGTGCTTCCATTCATTCAGCACACTGCCTGCTGGTGTGACTGGTTGTAACATTAACTCAGTAATGTCACCCCTACATTATGGCATGTACGTGCAATGAGCGCCTCACCGTTGTCCGCTGCGTATCCCCAAGCGTGAGACATTGTTACAGTTTGGATCTATGAGTATCTAGAGCTGTAATCCCTAAAGCGAGTCGTCCCCTTGTGCAAAGCAGCCAGTGTCCTCCACCTGACAGCTGCACAGCTTATATAGGGTCCCCTGTGAGCGGTGTGCCTGTCAGGCTGTTGTTGGCCACATGATGTTCGCGCAATGACCGGGAGGAGTTTAGATGCACCGCAACGCTGCAACACCGTGGATCAATGAGGATCTCTCTCTCTCTCTCTCTCCGCTGCGGTGGTAAAGTCTTCATTGACAAGCTGATGAGCTGGGTAATATTCCTCGATCAACGTGCTGAGCGCTTTTTCACCTTTCAGCTAACAGGTTTTAACTTGCCTCTTATGTCAGGAAGTAACGGAATTACGCGACAGCATGCAGCCTAGTGTCACCTTCATACTGAAAGTGGGCTTCAGCCGTGACACAGAAATAAACGCTATGGAAATATATAATAGCACTACCACATAAAAACGGAAAAGTGCAAGGTAGATGGGAGTCAAACAGTTTTTAAAAAAGTTAGTATAAAATATAAATAAGCAGAATTGTTGCTTGTTGGGTCGCCGATGGAGCTGTTGGAATGAACAAGAGATCAGTGTGAAATGATTACCAAACATGGGCTATCATTTTGCAACAATGAAACAGTGCAACATCAATGGTAACAATAGTTGTTTGGCTTCAACATTGTAGTTTATGGATTTTGATCCAAAAAAGGGGAATTCTCTTACCGCTACATTGGAGTCGGCTACTGCACTCTGGACTCTTGCTGGGTGGCTCATTTGCAGAGTTTCAGGACATGTCGACGCTACCTCAAGCTGGATCTCCGAACAAATAAAAACAATCAAATTATACAGTCCTAAAGGGAAATCATACACGAAAGTTTAATGAAAAATCTGTACTTTGGGGCATTTGGATGGGGCAGGAGAGTTATCTGGCTGGTTCTTGCACAGCTCAGCAAGACAGATAACGAAAACTGAAGGCCTGCTGTACTCGATTTTTTTTTATCAGTGATGGTGCTGCA
Source organism: Macquaria ambigua (assembly GCA_008360985.2). Lineage (NCBI taxonomy): Eukaryota > Metazoa > Chordata > Actinopteri > Centrarchiformes > Percichthyidae > Macquaria > Macquaria ambigua. Next base: position 1,039,042 of record VMKM01000009.1, on the reverse strand, counting down.
GCAGGCATCTCAGGTGCATGGAAAGTATAACTCAGTGTCCGCTGATAACTACAAAGGCCCATATGACAATGACATAATCATAGCCTATGTTAGTAACCTATATGCTACTAAAATGCCATAAATTGCATAAAAAGTATTAGAAACATATAGGCTAATCAGAACATGAAATAAAGGCTTAGGGAAAGAAGAGTCGGCTGTTTTAAAATGGAAAGGGTGTTTGCAATTGTAAACAATGACAGTGAAGTGTGGCTTGTAATTGCAGTGGCCTCTAAAAAACATTTGACGATTAGGCCTAAAAGCCCACATCTCTCCCCAATAGCCTACTTTGATTGCATCCTAGTGGCCAGTACAGCTCAGTGTATAATGACAGCTTGGTTTTTCAGAAAATCATGCACCTGGTATCAACACAGCTGTGGTGGTAGTATGGTGCCACCTGCTGTTGGTCAATGAGACTACAAGGCTTGTGGTCAAAGACCATTAGTGCGTCTTTTTCTTTTTTTTCCACTCACAACCAGCAGAAACAAAATTAATTTTAATTCCATCTTAATCCAATTAGGCCTAAGTGAATATTGCATAAATAGTAAGCTATTTTAGAGTATAGTGTCGTATTGTTGTAATTTCTGCAGAGATAACTTCCAAAATGTTAAATCATAGACCTACCATGAATGTCAGTAGTAGGGTCACAAGGTAATTTGGCGCAAAATGGGTTGCCAGTATTTCGCAATTTCGCTTTCTTTGCAATTATTAGATCAGTTGAAAACAATCATTTTCAACAGATCTAAACTTTTGTGCTTTTATTTTGAAAGCCTCACGTCCAAAGCGGAAGTGCTGTTTTAATTTTATTCGGTTACCTTGGCGCACCTTTTCTCACTAAATAAAATTCAGGGTATATTTTGGTTTTGTGACTATAAATTGAACACGAAGTATTCTAAGATCTTATTTCGACTTAAATAGAAAATTAAAAGGTTTAAACAAACGGTCAACATCCACACCGAGTCACCGGACATTTCCTCAATGTAGTCGTCTTTCAAAGTAATGGCGTTTTATGTGGATAACTTTCAACAGTCGACTGAAAGGACGCAGCAAGTCGGCTGAAATTATGTACTGGCTTTAACAAAGTAACAGTGTGTTCTTTATTCTGCAATGGGTTTCTTTTCCGCTGTTTTTATTGCCGCTAATTACACTGTAACACTTCTATTAACCGCTGGATAAACGAAAAGGATGAGAGTCAACAGTCGTCGCACGCAAATGACGTAGCTGAAAGCACGTTTGTACTAGCGTATGAGGATATAAACACCAACTAATCGCTCCTCAATTAGGGTCTGTCTGTAAGTATTTTATTTTAAAATCTTTAAGCCGCGTACGCACTGTTTTCGTATCCCTTTTGTAAATAATAATGCCATTTCGTAAAATTAAGCAACGTAATTAGAAAATGACGAAAACAAGTACAGTGAGGCATGCAGACAGCTAACGCTATGCTAGCTGGCAACAACAGTTGGACATCCAGGCTAGCTTCTTGATATCTGTTAACATTTATCTATTAGTAGGACTCATACTTTCCCATATGGACGTTAACATTTCGAGAATGGGTGACATGGACCAAAAATAAAACGATACTGACAATATCTGCTGAGTAAGTTTTGAAAATCACCTCAGGTTGTCCATTTGCTGTCTTCACACTTGACCGTAGGATATTGGAAAGTTAATCATATCATTTCTTTCTATTTTCTTTTCTTTTTTTATATGCGGTAGGCCATTTTGCTTGTATGTAAAGCACATTACATTGCATTTTACGTGTATAAAATAAAGTTTATTATCATACAACTATTATTACTAGTGCGTTACGTTCATTTGGAAGGCACTTTTCTTAAAAGCAACTTACATTGTTTATTTTTTTGAGTTTTCCACCTATCCTACAAGTAGTTGCCAGTCTCTAAGTTGACTGGGGTGAGGGTTTGTTTTTGTTTATGGTGCAAATGTAAAATGCCTGAATTGGTCTGACTGAAGGAGTGTGCTTTTGGTGTAAACGGAGGTGTTGCTAATCAGGTGAGTGTAGGAGACGTGGAGTACCTGGAACGATCTCAACATCTGCTTTTTTTAGAGATCAGTGAGCCTGCGTGATCAATGTGGAAACTACCGCTTTAGAGCAGTTGTGGGTTTGAAACCAATAAAAGGAAAACACACAGGATAAAACCGAGACTATAGTATAGGAATTAAATGTCTCCCAGGAGCCTATCCATGCTGATTGGTGTTCTCTCCCCAGGTAAAATGGCGAAGAATAAACAAAAAGGGAAAAAACAGAAGAACGTCTTTCAAGTTGCAAACAAGCACTTGAAGTCCAAGAACAAAGCGAAACCTGTCACGACAACACTCAAACACGTAAGATCTCTATTCTGTTGTTTTTTTCTTACATGTATTTTGTATTCTCTTTTGTATGTAGTGTTTGTTGCTCCTGCTCTAGCATAATTTGTGGCTTCACAGATCAATGCAGTGAAAAATGAGAAGGTGGAGAACCTCAATCAAATCTTCACAGAAGTCCAGAGGGACGTTAAGAGCGTTTCAAAGTCTGTTGCTCCTGAACCAAAGAAACAAACACAGGTAGAGGTGTGAATTTAAAACTCTCATTTATCACTAATTAATTCTCTGGATATAATTAATAATAATTATTATTTTTTGTCATTTTAGGTTGTCAAAGAGCCACCAAAGGAATCTGTAAACGTTGACAATGCTGCTCAGCTCTTCTCTCAGCTATAATGGACCATGAAATTGGGACTGTCATAGACTCACTCATAGGACAAACACAGTGACCTGTTGTACTGTATGTCTCTCCATGTTGGACATATGAAATAACAAAGTCAGTTTGCTTCCAAATGCATTCTGACATTTCAGGCCAAAATAAGGACTGCAGATAAGTTGAAAATTAGAAGAGGTTATGATTATTGCATGATAGTAAAACCTTGTGTGTAATTTAAGAATTTTGTATATTCAATGCAAAGAAATGTAATCAATTGACAGACTTGTGCACTGTCAATTGTGAGATTCTTTCAGGAACATAGGATATTTTTTATTTTTATTGATGAATCTTCTTTGTTGTAGAAATGTTTGCTTTCTCTTAGGGCTGCAACTGATGATCAGTTAATCTGCTGATTATTTTCTTGATTCATTGATGACTCGTTTTGTTTGTAAAATCTCAGAAAATAGTGACAAATGGCCATTATAATTTCCCAGAGCCCAAGGCGACGTCTTTAAATTGCTCGTTTTTTCCCGACCAACAGCCCAAAAATCAAAAATATTCTGTTATCTATCATATATGACAAAGAACATCAGCAGAACCTCACATTTGAGAAAATGGAACTGGAGAATATTTGTCATTTTTGTTTGAAAAATGGCTTCAATGATTAATTGATTAACAAAATTGTTGCTAATTCATTTTCTGTCAATTGGTAGCTGATAATTGTTTTAGCTCTACTTTCTTTACTAAACAGTGTTGTTATGGGTGCCTTGTTCATCATCTTGAATCTGTTTGCCAGTAAAGATAACTTATAAGGTTATTCTAAACAACAATTTCAAAAGAATTATACAACCATGTGCACTTTATCATTCTCTCTTTTGAGTGTTGTTTTGGCAGGAAGTTCAAGGTTTTCACACCTTTTGTTTTCATGCTTTTCATGACTCGGATTTAGTGTAAATGAAGTCACAAAGGAGATCATTGTGACTGCTGTTTGTACTGATGAAAGTGTTTGCTTCAATGAGTTTTTGGTTACCAGTGGTTCTTATGGAAATCATTAAAATTTCATGTAGAAATTGTCACTGCAAAACATTCACAGAATTTAAATGAGAAATCCCCAAATGTAGCATCATTAAAGTTGTAAATCTGCACAGATAGTTTTTTGGGATGTTTTCATTCAAGAGGTGTTGATTCGACTAATTTTGAGTCATATCATCAGGTGTTTCTGTTATTTCATCCCCCTCCCCCGTGTGTACAAGCTTTCCTAGCTTCACACTATCATTTGTATTAGTTTGTAGAGTGCACCTGAAGATGAAGTATAGATTTTTCAGCTCCACCTGCGAGCAGCGGGCCGTTACCAGTATGCTGCTGCTGCATCCTGCTGTAGCAACTTGACATCAGAGGTCATGGGTGCACCGGTGCCCAGCTGATTGCTTGTCTCCGTGGCGACCTCTGGCTGAGTTAGTTGGTCAATAAATCTGGAGCAAGGTGAAAGCACGAGTGAGGCTGGTAAACAAACCAACGCATGACTGTGTTGACATAAATAAGCTAAGAATGAGATTCTTAAGAGATGAATGAAGATCTCTTGTATTCCCCAGTGGAGGTAGCTTGAACCTGCAATAACTAATGTTTCTGACAACTTGCGGGCAGCAGAAATAATCTGTAAACACAACACTGACATCACCTCTTAAATTGATATGACAAAGTTGTTAGCTTGCTGTTTTTGGTCTCCCACCAACTCCTGAAGGAACTATCTGGCTCTTTAGCTGCTAAATGCTCAGCTATGTTCACCAGCTAGTTGCTAACTTTGTTTGTCTGCCATTTGATGCTGGGCAGGTAGCATATAGCCGCTTTATTGAAGTTGCCTGCTGTGCCTGGAATCAACGTTGATGAGAGCGGTGAGAGTGAACCATAAAACCAAAACAATGAGCGGAAAGATGCTAAAACGCTACTTAAAGCTGAGGGGAGCTGCGGAGTCGGGTGATAATTCTCTGTGGGTTCATCACTGTGAGCGACCCCTTTCACATTAAAAGTAGTCATTTAATCTTTTGTTGATATAAAAATATTGATTACAGCAGCTTTAAAGGTTTAAATGTGTAACTATATGAAGCGGGATGCGGCTGAAAAAGGTCAGAAAACCACTTTTAGCATCAACAAAAGTTCCAAAAAATCACAGCGAATCTCAACAAATATGACAGATTTGGTCTGAAATGCATTAGATCAACCCCTTTGGGGCAGAAATACAGAGGAAAAGGTTTTCATTTGGAAATGACTGGCGAGGAGAGTGTAGCAGATGCAGTGTTAAGGTGTCAGGTGCTCCCCGCTGTGATCCAGATGGCTGCACCACAGCACCGGCAGTGGGGTTGCACCACTACACACCCTGGGGAGACAGATATCATGCAAGCACACGCACACATTGAATTTCAAATGTAATCTACATGAGCTGGTAGGGGGTAGTTGGAACTGTGGGTAAGTGTGTGGGGGTTGAGGGTGTGTTTGTCATTTCTGTGCTGTTGGTCATGCAAAAAAGAAATAAATACAAGTACGAGTTCTGCTTGTTGCTTTAAAACGTATTCTTTTGATCCCACTTCAAACTTATGAACCATTAATTATATAAGAACTTGGCTCAGTATGTCTCGCCGAGCCAAATGCCAAGGAGAGACGCAGACAGACAATGCTAATGATGCTATATTTTATAACAGAGAATTGATTTTCATAAATATGATTCATAATTAAACTTGTGTCTTTAAAAAAACAAACTCCCATTCACTTTTGATTGAACCTGATTAGTCAGTTGCCTAATTGGACGTAATCAAAAGTGACATTTTAGACAGCCACCCGAGTTGGAAATGTCCACAAGATGGTGCTCTGGATGGGCTTATCAATATGCATGGTGACAAGTGAGGAAGTGGATCAGTGTGTGTGTGTGTGTGTGTGTGTGTGTGTGTGTGAGAGAGAGAGAGAGAGAGGGAGAGAGTTGGGGCCACAGAGAAAGAGAAAGAGAGAAGTGTTAGGCTCTCTGAATGCCAATAAGAAGCTGAAGGCCTATTTGCAGTATGTCATTCCCGCCGCACAGCTGGGTTTTTCACTCTGACAGGACTAGCAGCAAAAGGTTACAGCACCTGCACTTCCCCCTGTGACAGAAATAAGAATCGCTGTGTTTGTCTGCGCAAGAGAGACAGACACAGCAAGTGTTTGCCTATGCAGATTTGCTTTTCACAGCCATTTCGGAGAGCAGCAGTTGTCACAACCCAGACATCAGCGTTTTGCAAAGACTTGATGGCGATATACTCCTCTCTTAACTTCACCGTATTCCACTATTTAAAAAAAAATAAAATAAAAATGAATGCCGTAGGTGGCAAGGGCTTAGATTCATCAGGTCTTATTTGCTCTGTCAAGAGAGAACAAGGTGAACTATTCAAAAGCAAAGCACCCTTGACGTTGAAAATAAAAATTAACGGGTGCAATTATGATCTTTGACAGGTTCATGATAAAATGTGGAAAGTTACAAATTAAACAACTCTAATGTCTCACTCTGCAGCATAGGTTCAAATTCAGATAAATCTGCCTGAAAAGAAAATATGTTAATGTCCATTTACTCTCTTTAATCTTGTATAAAGTTCTCTTTACTGAAACACATTTTGTCATTGACCTGTCATTGACAAACAACTGTTCCCCTTCTAAAATGGAGCCCTTCTCCTAGTCATTTAAATCTCCCTTTAATGTCTTCAAAGGCATTTTGCCAACAAGTTAGACGGCCAAGATTCAAATTATGATTAAAGTTTGCTCCTCAGACCAGAGTTCAGCTGAACATTGTCTTTATCCTCACGCTCTCTCATGCCTGCAGACGTATCTCATGTCAGTCTGTATATTTTGCTTCAATCTTCAGCCAAAATCCAAGTCAGGGATTTTGGCTGAAGAGAGTCTGTCCCTACAAAAAGGTCAGCTTAAACCTCAGAAACACCAATAACATCACTGACTGAGGCTAGCATAGAGCTAGCATTGTCATTGCATTCATGTTAAATCTGAAAACTTTGAGCAGGAGAGAAGAACAGAACAGATACTTACGTGTTTCATGCTAAGTTTACTGAGAGAGGTGTGATACAAGGTGTGGATGGGAATTATTTGAGAATCTTTCCCAGATCCCGATCCTGATCCTGATCCCAATCCCAATCCCTTTGCCATCTTGGAACTCGAATAAGAGAAAACTAGTATATCGGACCAACATTGGTACTGAATCTTTTAAGCTTTTATTCTAGTTTTACAAGGTGTCATCTTTGCAGACACATGTTTGGAATAGTTGATAGCGATTAATTATAATTTCATTAAAGCTTTTACATTCTTCTTAACACCTGGGGTACAGTTGAAAAGTCTTGATTAAGAGGGCTCTTTGCTGAGTTAATTAAAGTATTTAAGTGCCAGCCATGATTGAAATTCTCTTAATTCCGGCAAGGAAAGGTGATTTACTGTTTTTTTTCCTGTCTCCTTTATCCTTAAAAAACAGAAAAAGACTGGCAATTCTCTGCTTCAGAAATATATAAAGCATATAATGTCTTTGCATCAAGGTAAGGGAAGAAACAGAATTTTTAAGACTGTACAGATGCAACCCCAGCAGCTGGGAGGAAAAACTCAAAAACTCCACTTTGGTTTTGCAGGTGAGAAGACATCAGCATGGCTACACTGGTTGAAAAGTAGACGTTTTCAGCATCGTTTTGACTATTTCAACATGTATATATATATACATTGAAATTCTATGTTTATGTGTAACCAAGACATCCGAAACAAACTTCACTCTTCAACCAAACTTAAGTCAAGATTAACCTAAATGCCTAGACGTCTTCTCACCTGCAAATCATCCAGTCTCCCTAAAAGCTCATAATTTATTGAATTTTAACGATAGCCATTTAAAGGCAAAGCAGTAAGTGTGTTCTTGGTGATTTGCCAAGATCATACCTCAACTCCAGTCCTCATACTCATTTGTCATTGTCTTCTCCCTGCCCCAACAAGTCCTTATTCCTAAACGACACAGCTGGTAGTTTGTCATTACACTGAACTGTCAAAGCATTTCATATGGACCTTTTCTGTTCAGTTAGGCAGCTGAAACTAAGGTTCGGGTCAGGGTGTGGTCACGGTTTAGGAAACTGACGCTGACCTTCGGTAAGATGCATAACGCGTGGTCTCTGCTTTCATGTCAGACACGATGTCACATCTACTACCACCTTTTCTTCTCAGAGATGACAGCCATCATTTGCGTGATCACATACACAACATGAAAACACACACATAGAGGAGTTTGTTTTAGGAATTCGAACAAATAACTAGATCTGAAACAATTAGCAGATTAATCAGTCAGTCGGTTCATCTTTTACGTCATTTATGAAGCAAAAATGTCAAATATTTGCTGGTTGCAGCTTCTCCAGTGAGGATTTTCTGCTTTTCTCTTGTATATATGAATGTAAGCTGAATCTCTTTTTGAGTTTTGGACTGTTGGTCGGACAAAACAATACGTTTGAGGACGTCACCTTGAGCTCTCAGAATTTGCTTTTGACATTTTATAGATGAAACAATGAATTGATTAATCAAAACATAATTGACATTCATTGATAATGAAAATAATCCTTTGTTGCTGCCCTACAAACGACTGATTGTTGTTTCTGGAGAGCATAGACATCTAGGTTACATATAACTATTGTTTAAAAGCCTTTGCATGATATTCCAACATATATCAGGTCCTATAATAAATCTGCTACATTTTCGATTTTGAAATGCTGTAAAAATAACAGATATCTTTACATCTATCAAAAAAACTTTATTTTTTCAACCAATTTACTCCTGAAAATCATCAAAACCAGCCTTACAGGGAAGTTACTCCCAAATGATCATGATTTATCGGGTTTTTCTTTTTCAGAAAGCATTTTGAGGTCTTATCACCCACTTGTTCTTAACATACAAGAATCTCAAACCTGGATTTAGGACAGGGCAAGGCTTGGGACTGACCACTAAGAGCTTGAGCCTCAACCCTCGATTCTCAGCCGAGCCAAGAACCCTGTCGACTCCACGCCATAAACTGTATCTGGATCGCAACCAAATGCCAAAACAAACAAACCCAAGCCTCTGCAGCTCTATTTTCCATCTGCAACAAACCACCCGAGCGTCAAGCGACTGCATGCTGTTTGGCTCGTAGGGAATGAAATAGGCTTTACACTTGAGAGAGCACAGCACACAGAGCTGCTTTTTTAATGGGATCCAGAGCACGTCGCTGGAGTCGCCGGTGAGGTCCCACCTGCAGATACGCGGGCCGGTTTGTGGCTGAGGGACAGGAGAGGGAGGAGAGAGGTGTACGGCTCAGAGGAGATCTGGAGGGGGGAGAGCACGCTTGCTTGTCAGTGAAGTGGAGAGGGGAGAGAGCTTTCTGGTACACCTGTCAGACGCATGAACAAAGTACATCTGTTCATCCCCTCCTCCTTCGTCAGATGTCACCGTCTAAAAACAGGGCTTTCTAAAAACTCAGCGCACTTATTTCTTTCACATGTGTATGAGCACACACACAAACACACTCACACACAGGAACACACACAGACAAAGAGAAAGTGGTGCAAAACGTGTTCAAAGCAGCAGCAATGCCACAATGCAAACATACTCTGTTTACAGCGTTTTAGAATTCGAGTGATGATGATGCATCGACTTGCAGAAGAGCAAATCTTGTAAATCAGCAATTCAGTGTGAATTTCACAATGTGTGATTCACATTGTAACTGAGAGGGTGTAATGGTTGAGTGTGAAAATGCTAATTTCCTTTGTGTGAATGCCTGGTTCCATTTTACAATTTCTCAGAGGTTCTACAAGAAAAATACCTTCTTATAGTTTGATTCAGTGATTCACTTGTCCCGTACTACTACTAAATGCCATTTGAAATAAAAAATAATAATAATAATCTTACTAAATGTAAGCTGAGTTTCAAAATGTATTTGTCTTTCAAAATGTAAGTCTTTACCTATTTTCTCAATCAGCTAATTTCTCTCAGTGGTAGGGGTCCTACATGAACGCTCAATGTTCTGCCAAAGTTGGAGTTAGTTTTATTTCAAGTGACAGATGTCTGTATTTGTGTTTTTGGCCTTGCTTTTGAAATGGGCGTATTGCTCAGTTGGGAAAAGGTGATGTCACATACTTCCCCTGCACCGATCAGAGTTTAGCTACATCTGAACCAAAACGTGACGATGACAGTTTGTTTGCTTGTGTTGCCACCGCTGTCAGTCAAATCTGATCAAGCCACACAGTCCTCATGGAGCAGATTTTTAGAGGGTTAAACTCTAAAAATAAATAATAAATAAGGGTGTTTTTCTCCCAAACTTGAATTGTTGCTATTTAGTCCAGAATATTTAATGTTGGAGAGTTAAACCAAGTTTTTAGGGGCTTTTAAGCAAGTTTTGATATTTCTTTTTCAAGATGTTGACACTTTAAATGTTAAACATGAAAGCATCTCCCCTTTGCTGGCAGACTGTTTTTTATGTGGAAAACATAAGATCTTAAGACGAAATACATATGAGACCTTACTGGCGTTTGTTTTCTCGCAAACTTAGTCCTAGTTGCACACCAGAAATGTTTACTTCAAATGTCATCATCTTTTCCAGTCACCTTGTGCAACAGCTGTTTACTGTCTGGTCCATGGTTTGATGTATTTAACAAGCTGCTGAACAGCGAGGGGCTTGTGGCCACTGTGTTGATTCCCTCGAAAATCCTATATAGCCAAGAAACTTTAGTTGTGATGTTCCTGTTTTCTAAGTTCCCTTGAGCACAGTGAGTTGGATCTTTTCAAAGGCAGGCAGTGGATAACTATAGTACTATAGGGAGCGTACAAATGTAAATAAGCATGTGAATGTGAAGGTGCTGAATAAGAGTATGCATGCTCAGCAAAACCTCCCTGAATGTATAAAAAGAAAGAAATACGCTCCTTATCTCTCACCACCAATTTATTCTAACAATACAAAAGCCATGGCTCTGTTCCAGGTCTGCAGTTTGTGTTTGCATTGATATTTAGACATAAAAACTATTGTTCTGCACAGTCTCTTGTTTTGCAGGGCATTTCAAGCAGATTAAGTCTGACTTGAAATCACCTCTAAGTGGCTGTAGTGCTGAAAGGTAGAAAATTGAAACTGACCTCTTTACATTTGCATTTTTAGTAGTCAGTGCCAAAATTACAAGCAACCAGTAGTTTAGAGATGATAGAGAAGTTGTACAGAGGACAAGGACAAAAGGAAAATGTTATTCATACATTTCCGTAACAAGGCAGGGACATTTTCTAGAGGAGGGCAATAAGGGAGTGTGGTCTGTGATTCAGGAGAGGAAGGGACGGACGTGAAGTGCTTGTCGATGAGAGGAAGTCTTGGTGGAAGACAAGGAGACTCTGCTGTCCCGACCGGGGTGAGCAGGTCAGCGGACCGTCGGGGGATCCAGGAGGTGGAGGAGCTGAGGCTCTTCAGGAGCAGCGGGGAGGTTGCAGCAGGGAAGGGAGAGCAGGGGAGCCGGGCAGGAAGAAGACACGGAGCCCTGGCTGGGCTGTAGCCTGGAAGGGAGGTGGTGCAGCTCCCTCAGCAGCTTGGCGTGCCAGCAGCAGGCTTGTAAATTCTGTAGTTAACATTATATTGCATGTTCCAATATCCTGAAACAATGTGCAATCAAATATTCACAACAACAGTGTAATTGTTACTGATGATGATGTGGATGGGAAGATGAAAACATCTGAGTAATTAACACTTTTGCTGGCAGTGTTTGGAACAATTTTATGTGTTTATTCACGACTTAAAAATGGTGGAAATGTTGCTCTTTTTACAGTTGGTGCAAACTATCTTTGTCCTTGCTGTCTTGTGGTTAAAGGAAAACTGCGTCTTATTACCACTGGGGTTTCTATTTTCGTAAGTGCCTCCACTGGTTTTATCAATTATGAAAACATTGTTCTCACCAAGGTAATTACTGGGATCTCAGAACAGGGCAGTTATGCTAAAAATGGGTCCAACGTTGCAACAATCATAGAAAACAAATCCTCAAGTTAGTCAAAGTTATTTGGAAGAGAAAATTAAGAAAAATGGTAAAATGATTACCCAAACTGTCTGTTGGAAGCATCCATCACAGTTTAACTTTGACCTACAATACTTAGTTGGTTATCCTGGGTAATTTTGCCTTTATTTTTGGATAGAGGTTTAAAGAAAATGAGGGCAGAGAGAATTATTGCTGACATTTCTGGACATTTCACTCTCAGTTTTAGCTCCAAATAAAGTGGTAGCTAATCTGGCAACACTGCTGGCTTGTTTACAACCTATATAATTCTCAGAAAGTTCATGTCTTTTAGCCTGTTGGGCCTCATGATGTTCAAAGATGTCAGCAATTACGTCAGAGCTATGAAAGTGAAACCTAATTTGTAATAAGCCATAGTTTTCCTTTAACAAACAGGACTTTCACTCAGGTGGCAGCTGTTCGAATCACGTGTGAAACCAAAAGTCAACATTGATTTATTTTAACTTGCGTTGCAAACGTAACGTGATCTTTTCCTAAATCTAACCAAGTAGTTTTGTTGCCTAAACCTAACCTCACCTGACTATGACGACGAAGGTCACCAACCTGACTTCATCCTTTCCTGCACGTCCAAAACTCATAAACTGCGCCATCACCAACAGTGTGAAATGACACACGAAAAGCTATAAATGCGTAGACATGACATGGCGTGCTATTTATACGCTCTCCCATGAGATCACATCAATCCTAATAATAAATGTCAGGCTAGCAACTGTCTGCTGATTGCACCAGCCCATGAAAGCTTTTATACTTGCTGCTGGGTAGATCTTTCCTGGGAAAACTCCTCTGGCGCACAGGAAATGTTTCTTGTTATGTTACAAGAAGCAGCAACATTGTTTCTATGGAATAAACAGAAGAGGAGCACGAGCAGTTACAGCCATCTACAGAAACTCAGCTTTCATCAACAGAAAAACCGAGGGAAGATTGCTCAATATTGCACTCTGCATTTGATTGACAGGCGATACCTGGGAAGCGACTGCTTGGCTGCTTTGCAACCAGGATGTCACCAAAATACATTTTAAAAATAGGAATTTCCTCTCTTTAAAAGGTTTAGGGCTAATAACTGGAATGGTGTTTAGCATGTGTGTTGCCAGATGGAGTCAGAGCAGGGAAAAGCTCTGTTGGAGATGTTTGCCTCGATGAGTGAGATTTAAAATACTGGTGTTTAGGCCTCTTCAGACCCTGCAGATAAGACAGGGAAGTTTTCAACCTGCAGACAAGCAGAGAGGAGATGATGACAGCAGGGCTCACCTCACCCCGGGGAGGTGAGGAGCCCAGAGGTGTTGTGAAGAAATGGATTTCAGGAGCGCTGCTGTGCACTGAGATGACTAAAATGGAGGAGAGTGAGGAAGATGCACACAGGTAGACATCAGAGACAAAGTGGGAGGCGCAGCTGAGAGTCTGGCGGGAGGGAGCAGATAAGGATACGAAGAAGTTTCAGATCAATACTCGGTATCAACAAGAAGAAAAAGAAGATGAGATACGCCAATAAAAACACATTTAGACTGACTGCAAAATATAAAAACTATTCAATCCATACATCAGCTATAGCTAAAAATGAAAATCCCTTAGTCTTCAATCTTTTATCTGTCTCTTCTTCATGATTAAAAAAGATTTTGCCATGATCCAAAACTCAGTTTACGTTTTGTTAAACCTGCATTAATTTATTTTTTTGGCCACTTGGGGATAACGCAGCAGTTGATGTTAGCAAACAGTGGCTTATTTACACATCGAGCAGAAGCTGGATTATCATTCATTTGAAGTCGTGTTTGTGTCCACCTGAATGTACAGTAAGTCCAATGTTCACTTTCCTTTTAGCTCTGTTTTGCTCTCCAGCAACTTCTTTAGCAGCTAAATGCTCAGCTATGTTCACCAGCTAGTCGCTAACTTTGTCTGTCAGCTGTTTAGTGCTGAGCAGGTAGTGTACAGTGGGCTTTTAACATTTTTTTTTTTTGCCTGCGGCGTCTGAAAACAGCGCTGATGAGAGCGGTGAGAGTGAACCAAAACAGTAAAGACGCACGCCACAAAACCAAAACAATGAGCTGAAAGACACTAAAATGCTCTGTAGAGCTGAGAGGGACTGCAGTCGAGTTAATTGTCTGTGGGTTCAAAATACAAGCAACCCCTTTTACAATATCTGTAGTCATTTGTTCCATTATTGAAATAAAAATATTGATCACTGCAGCTTTAAGTAATCTCACAATTATGTAAATTTAGCAGAAAGTCAAAGGAGGTACTCTATAGCTCAAAGTCAGATTAAGGTTCCTATACCCAATACAGCCAGTACCTTTTCTCTCAGCGCTGCACTGAAACTAGAAAAGGCAAAAATAAAAGAGTGTGCTCTCTTTAGCTGAAGGACAGTACTTGAGTGCATATCAAAGAACCTAAAAGTCCCTTTTCAATCAGCTCCAAATGTAAGTTGTAGGAGTATCTGCTTCAGCGAACACACTTGTTAGCTAGAGAGGGGTTTAAAGCATGAACGTTGTGGTTGGGAGGCACGAAAACTGTTCTGCACAAGCCTACAGCTTCCTGAGGAGACGTTTGATCAGCCAAACGACATACACCTGCGTCAGCTGGAGAGGGAGGAAGACATGGAAAATGAGAGCTCTCACTCCCTCCAAAATATAACTTGTATCTCTTAGATTTTTACGCTGACAGGCCGCAGGAGTAGCTAAACATAATGATATATAATATGTGTGCACAATGTTTGAATTAAGGGAGGATCTTGAAAGTAAAGAAGGATCTAGCTTTACTTTCAGTGCTCTTTCCAATTAAGGCTGAAAGCTCCAAAGCTGTAACTCCTGTGGGTTCGATTTTAACATGTTAGGAAAAGTGAGGCTTGTGGGAATATTTTGATGTATAATAAAGTGCATGAAGAGTGAAAACTGTGGGACTGAAAGCAGTTTTTTTTTTTTTTCGTTTAATGTTTAATGTTATTTAACCACATGCTTCTCACTCTGTCTCACCCTTCCCATAAATTTGCATTGGACCAAAAAGACAGAAAAACACGAAAACTGGACAAATAGAAGAAAATGTGAATACGAGCACACATCTGAAGGTTTCTTAAAGTTGCACTATGAAATAAAAAGCCTGTATGACTTCAGAAATTTAAGTGTCACTTCACTTTGCGTATCACGTTGACCTTTTCAACTTATTCGACTTTCAACATGACGCTCAACGCATTTAAACTATTATAATCTTTAATTTACAGCAGACTTGCTTAGCGATGAATTGAAATGTATTCTCTTAATGAAAGCCGGCAGTCAGTCATTCAGAACAGGGTTTTTCACAAATTTCACATTTTAGACCTTTTTCTTTATGTTCCAAATGGAGGCACCTGACCTTATAAAATACTGACACCTTCTATTTGAAATGATTGCTGGCAGTAATGTACAATTCATTGTGCATGCTATTGAGTTATACAACCAAAAACTTTTGCTTATGAAATATAATAACCGTATTTTTCATATCTGTTTTCAATTCAGTATTGTAACTGAAATATTGAATTAATAATGCATTTTTGATTTACGCGCTCCATGATGTTCTTCAGCAGCCTGTAGGTATCGATCAGCGCGCCAGTTAAAATGTTAGGATCAACAGGACATCTATTACCAAATCCACCGACTCTGCAGCACAGATGATTCATTATTTAACTGTGTAAATTCTTCAGTGAACGTGCGACATTAAGAGAAAGAGCAGCCATCGATGTTACACTACAGGCAGCGGTCCTGTCTCTCTGCTTCACAGCGGTCCGTCTGTGGTCTTCAGAGCCACAGCAGACAGTTGTTGTTGTTGCCCATACAGTACATCAATGCACACACACTGTACTTCCACAATTCTGCTCTCAAAAGGCAATCTAAGTAATGAACTGTACGAAAACCCATCTGTGTTCCATTTTCAATTTGGCACGTCTTTGCGACGCTATTAATGATCTCGCAGACACATTTGCATGCAGTGTGGCGTCTCCTCACACCACACAACATACTGATATGCGGAATCTCAAGATTGGATTTGGAATAAAGTTGAATGCGGTGTAATATCTTTACATTTAGAAGTCATTTTCCAACACAGTGAATTATTTGAAAAACAATCAAATAGTTAGTTCTAAAATATAAAATGGATTCTAAATAGCTACATTCATTAACAGAGAAGAAGTGCCTGAAGTATTGATGTCAGTATCATCAAAATATGGAGAATTCAGCGTTTAAGGTGTTAGATTATATATATATATATATTTAATAATTGGTCGCATTTACTGACATAAATAAATGACTGTTTTACTATTGAATTCTGACAACATTTTGATTAATCTTTTCAGAGGTGTGCAGGTGCCAGGAATGTTGTGTGTTGTGTCTTTAGAAGCAGCAACAGTGGTTTATTTGGGATAGAGTCAAACATTGTGTAGTTTTTGGGTAGTTATTGGTAGTTTGGCATGAGCAGCAATAGCTACAATAGTGAAACTGACAAAGTAAACAGCGCCACCTACAGAAACTCAAATTCTCAACGGTGAATCTAAGGGAAAAGACACTGGGGAGCTGGGCACACCGGAGTGCAAAAAAACAAAAATAAAAGAAGAAAGTTATCATGTAAACATCCAAGTTACAGGCATTTCCAGCCTAAAAATTCTTTCATTGACAAAAACCTTAAAGCACCAACATATATATATATATATATATATATATATATATATATATTTGCATTTGGGGGGCAGCACACAAACTGTTAATGCAACATTGACACCTTATAAAGTTGTTGTGGTGAACATGTTAGCAAACAGTTGCCTATTTACACATCCAGCAGACATGGAGGAACATTGACATTCACTTGGAGTCGTGTTTCTGGCAACATGACAAAAGTAAGTGTAGCATTCAAACTCTTCTTTTAGCTCGGTTTTGGTCTCCAGTTAGCTAGTTGCTAACGTTGTCTGTCAGCTGGTAGTGTACGGTAGGTTTCTCAGAGCTTTTTTGCTAAAAACAGCTGCGTGTTGATGCTGGAAACAAGGTTAGAGTGAAATAAAACAGTGCAGTATGGGCCGTAAAACCAAAACAATGAGCTAAAAGACATGAAAACAGGGTTGGGTGATAATTATTTGTGGGTTCATCACCACGAGGGATCTTTTTCACATTTCACAGTGTCATTTGACCCAATGTTAATACAAAAATATTGATTAGTGCAGCTTTAAAGTAGTTGTTAAGTAACAAAAATCATTCAGAAATAAATTTTGGCAGAGCACGCGTTCGCAAATAGTGAATATCTCATTTTAGAGCCAAACTCGTCAGTTGATTTTTCCACAAGGTGTTTTGCAAACATAGCACCACAGTGCAGAAGGTTAAAAACATACCTCATTATCTCCCGTGACACCGCAAAGTGATTGCGAGTGCGTTTGTTTTGAAATTGGAAGGGGTAATGTGAGTATTTGACCTGCAGTTCTGCATAATTCCAACTACACCAGTTTACCTCATTTAAGACAGCAGCCACTTCACACGTAGACAGCCTCGAAAGTCCTTTAATTAAAAAAAGCCATTAAATCAGACCAGTATTCAAGCCATTTTCATCGAGCTGTAGACCATCTCTTGGATCCCTCCTCCATCGTTGGATTCTCCGGAGCTCACTCCATCACCTTCCCATAAAGTCCTCCACATTACCCTGAGCAGCTGTTTGGGAAAATCAAATTATGCATGGAGATAAAATTTTAATTCAGCAGCCACCCTCAGTGTAACTCATGATTTATTGATACTTTGGAGCAGACATTAATATTGTCGTTACGATTAAGACTCGTCCGACTCAATTTATGACCGGCTCCCATTCAGATGTCTTTATTATCTTTCCGTCGGTTAGCAGGGAGGTTAATCTTGTGTTGGGGCCACACTGATTGTCAGGTGGCGGGGTTTGTACAGTAGGGCTTCCCTTGTTATGCCTAACCTTTTCGAAAAGGTTGCACCGTTTCATTTGACATTTCAGAAACAGCCCATTTGCTTCGACAGGCACGCCATCACTGAATGACATAACTTCTTTCTTCGACATGCTACAAAATCAGGAGAAACAGGAGAAACAGTTTGTCTGTTGGCAGAACGTCTCTGAAGGTATTTTTGGTGACGAAATACCGTACCTCAAGAATTTAGATGCTGTAGTAGCCGGAGATGGAATATTAATCTCAAGGTGGTAAAGCAAAATCTTGATGAACACGTTTTTTCTCTCAATACTCTATTAGCACTTTCTTTCCATCTTACCTGCTGAGTGTTTTGAGACTAAGGCTACATTGAATTTAACCAATCACAGTTTTCTAATTGCATTCGTTTGAACTCTATATCTATCTCTATATCTATCTATCTATCTATATTTTAAATGAATAGAAACCCTCTGTTTCACAAAATCGCATGTTCCATCATATTAGCTCATCAGAAAATATGAAAAATGGACAAGATCTGACCACACCCTTGATAACTTCAGAAAAACGTAACACAATAGCCAGGACTTAAAGCTGCACTGGTCAATATTTTATATTAACAATGGATGAAATGATTGCGCTTAATGTGAAAAGTGTTACTAATAGTGATGAACCCACAGGTAATTATCACAACTCTGCAGTTCCCCTCAGCTCTGCAAAGCGTTTTAGCATCTTTCAGCTCGTTATTTTAACGGCCCACAAATTGGCTGTTTTGGTTCACTCTTAATGCTCTCATCAGCGTTTACAGCTGTTTTCAGCAACAAAGCTCTAATAAATCCACTGCACACTATCTGCCCAGCACCAAACAGCAGACAGACAAAGTTAGCATCTAGCGGGTGAACATAACGGAGCACTTAGCTGCTAAAGAGCCAGGTATTTCCCTCATGAGTCGGTGGAGACCAAAAACCAAAATAAAAGAAGAGTGAATATTGGACTTCACATTCATCAGGAGGCCAGAAATATATGTCCAAATGGATGCTAATGAATGCTAATGTGTCTGCTGGATGTGTAAACAGGCTTGTTTGCTAACAGGTTGCTATACAACTTACTGTAAAAGGTGATAATTTGTCAGTGCTGTGTTTATAGCTTGTTATCCACCGCAGACCCCAAGTGGACAAATAAATAAATAAGTTAATGCAGGTTTAAGTATGATCAACTAAACACACTTAAATGTTCTTAAAGTATCAAAAGTAAAACTCATTATGAAGAAGAATGCCCCCCGTTAGTGGTATATTATATGACTATTTTGAAACATTAATGTGTTAAGATGATCATATGGTTTGTATTTCAAATATTTATCAATTAACTAGCAACTATAGCTGTCAAATAAATGTAGTGGAGTAAAAAATACAATATTTCCCTGTGAAATGTAGTTGAGTATCAGTATAAAATGGAAGAAGTAAGGTACAAATAATTCAAAATTGTTTCTTAGCTACAGTTCACTTGTGTGACTTACCAGGCATTTTCCTCACAGGACTTTTAAATTCCTGTTGCATTAACCAGCCAGATTAAAACACATCACATTTTAATGTTGAGATGAAATTGAAGTTTGATTTTATTATCCAATATCATGAGGTATATCAAATAAACACATGGGCTAATTCCATTTCATGGTTCTGTATCTGGGGAATTAATAAAATACCAATCACACATCTGGATAAGATGTGATTTCTTTTCATTATCATTAATCAGGGTGTTGTTGTTGGGGCAGTACTGCTAAGACTGTAGTCTCACCTTAAATTACAGGAACTAGGCTACGTTCAAAAATCCATGTGTTGTGTAAAAGGTTTTGAAAACTATTTTGTAAAATCTCTGTTCTTGCAATCACTGTCCGATAGTTGGATTTGAACAGGGAAAAATAGTTAAGAGGGATTTTTAAAAATCAATCAACTCTCATTCAAACCAGTGAAAGCCACAAGGCACAGTTGAAAACTCTTTCAGAGAAAAGAGCAATCAAAGCGACTGTCTTTTTACTGGGTCACAGTAGGGGGATTTTCCTTTCTTCTGCTTCCTTATACAATACCACAGTCTAAGTCCTTGCACTGCCTTAGCCTGCTGCTCCATCATTCCACTCTGCCAGTATTGATTGCATCAAGTCCCTCCAAACGGATGAATGGAATAACCTTCCTCTCTGTATCCATTTCCTTTTCAACTGATGGCAGAAACACAGAGGGTGTGGGTAACGTCGAGCCAAAGAAACGAGGCAAAAGGATCGGCCTGTGTGGATTCCTGCTCTACTGATCAAGTGCATCGACTGCCAGGCTGACAGCAACCCCAGACAATCATCCTCATCCCCTCTCCCATCAACCTTGGTTTGGCCCGGCCGGCCACAGCTTGCACAGAATCAATCAGCATTGAGATATGGGCAGCCGTCACGCCGGTGACCGATTTTGGCATGCAAGACTCTCCCTTAATAGACAAAGAGATGGAGATCAATAGCCAATTTGGCCTTGGAATGAGGCTAGAATGGATCAAGGAAAATTCATTTTATTCTCCTCTTCTTAGCCCAGAGAGGCCAGGAAAAGTATGATGAACATTCACGACTAGTACAGTGAAGAAGTGAATCATTCATCGGCTATATATGATTAACCTTGGCAGTGCAGATAAGATTGTAAGATTGCTTCTTTGTGATCTGCAGCTTTGGTATGTACGATATATACTGCGCTGAGAAAAGGCCATACAATTCGTGTTGTGATGCAAAATGTGTGTTTCATCAAAGTTCTTCTGACTTCTTTAGAAATTCCAGATTTTCCCTTCGGAGTGAAGTGGTGGATTTACTCAAGTACTGCATTTAAGTGCAATTTTGAGGTCTTGTACTTTACTTGAGTACTAACTCCACTACATTTCAGTGGAAAATATTGTGCTTTTTACTCCACTACATTTATCTGACAGCTGTAGTTACTTTTCAGACGAATGAAAAAAAAAAAAAGAGAGCTTGAGAGGGAAGTTCAAACCCTGCTTACTTTCACCTCCAAACACCTGGCCAATCACTGTACGAAGTCAGACACAACCCCCCCAACATCAGAAAGGTGTGTGTGGGTGTTGCTAATGCTGTTCGACCATCTGACAAGCAGTTGGGCTGAAATATACTGGCGCCTTAAGAGTGATTTTGCCTCATTTAACTAATTATTTGAGACCAAAAGAGGTAAAATCATTCAGTATTTCATTAAAAAAAGCAAAGATTCAAAAAAGTCTAAAAGATGATACAAATTTGTGACACAGGATGTAGTTTTTCCTTCTTTCGTAGCCCGTTTATCATCTCAGGACCCCTCAGATTTGTCTTGTGATTCTTTGGAAGGAACCCGACCCCTAGGTTGGGAACCACCGCACTAAACTACCTTCAGTAACTGTATATAAAGTAATTAAAATTAGCCACATTTTCCTTGCCCAGCTACAACAGCAAAACGCTGCTATTAACAATATAATAATATAGATTATATAATAAGACATCATGCACAGGGGCCATTTTCCTGCATAATGAATACTTTAAGTACATTTTGCTGATAGTACTTTTACTTGAGTAGGAATTTGAATGTAATGGAGTGTTTTTACATTGTGGTATTGTTCCTTTTACTTCAGTAAAATATCCTAGTACTTCTTCCATCCACCGTCTGTATACAAACACATAATTAAGCGCTGAACGCACAGTCATTCCTCCCTTTTCAAACACCACATTACCTTCCTCACCTTATTTGAAAGTTTTGTCACAATGTGAATGATAAGTACGACAGTTGGGACTAAAATGACAATAATTCGGGGCTGCGCATGAATGGACTCGAGAGCGTAATTGCAGCAGGAGCGGATTCAGTCACGAAACCTGAAGGGTTCCTCTTCTACCCGTTCACTGCTCATCATTATAATGTGACAATTCTCTGTACTATGTTATCATTTCCCCATTGAGATGCATAATAACTTTTTTCCATTAGGAGTCTGTCTCCATGACGAGAGTTATCAGGTGGTGATACTGCTCACACACAGTGTTATCGGCGGGGAGGTGGGGGGACCGTGGCCTGCGGGCCCCGGAGGTGTTCACGTTGTCGTCCTCGGGCTGTCCTCGAGCCTCCTCGGCCTCACCGCAGTACAAAGGAGGGGATTCAATTATGAAGTGACACCTTGAGGCATGTAGCAAAACCACACTGCTTCAAAAGAGATCACTCAAAATGCATCCTCTCCTTTTATCTCCCTCTGTCTGCCTGCCTGTCTCACCCTCTCTCTCAAGTCAGTGATTCCTAATGTGTTCCTCTGGAAAGCATAAAACACAGATAAATGTCTCTCGTACGTAAGGGGCTCCCAAGGTCATGATGCCCTGAATGTGACAAAGAACTTTTCTTTTGGATTACGCGGTTTTATTGATTCAGAGCAATTAGTGCAGAACTGAAGGGATAACTCAGCTCACACAGCTGCATCGGTAATGAGGATTACTCCCTTCTTGTTTCCAGCAGTCAGATCTTCCACTGCATGGGGAGATGTGTTTCATCCTCTTTCCACTTTTTGTACTGGTTGTTTCCCCTTTTTTAGTTCTTCAGTTTTACAATCTGCATTGTATTTTAATAATAATTCCAGTCTGCCATAGACTACTGCGAACAAATACAGGAACATAATCTATATTTTCATTATGCTTTGTTTAAAGCTGCACTTTGTTTTTCTTATTAACAGTTACAAAATGTAATGTGAAAGGCTCGTAATGATGAACCCATCGAGAATTATTACACGACTTTGCAGCCCCCTTTTTTAGCGTCTTTCAGTTCATTGTTTTGGTTTCACTGCCCGCAACTTTAGCTACTAATTTTGTTCCCACATGGATGTAAAATAAAAAAATAGTGCGATATACTGAACGTAAACATAACATTTTATTTGTTTGCAAGAAATCTCCGCCGGGCACCTTTAAGCGAACGTGATATCTACAGAACTACAGCCTCAAAAATGGTAATTGAGTAGAATTAACACAAAAAACACGACACAATAACCAAAGATTACAAGCTTCAGTCAAAAGGTATTGACTATGGTCCACCTCCTATATATAGCACTAATTCTTAGTAAACGATATGGAAGTAATCAGACTAATCCATACTATAGTATTTCCTACTAACTCCACTCTTTTTACTACCACTACTACTTTATATTCTATATGTGTGATTATATTCTATTTTCTTAAAGTTTCTAAGTCATGCTGCTTCCGCTCTTCCAATTTATGCACAAAGATCAATAAACTTTCAGCTTGTCATCTCGTCTTTTTGATTTTCAGTTCTTGTGCGACATTTCATTTCTGCTGAAACTGCAAATCCAAGCCACACACGCAGCGTGGCTGTCTATCTCCGACTGAGATTTAACTGGATTAACCTTTTGAGATGCAACCTGCTCTCCAGTCTACCTTCGCCATACATCACCGTGACATGTTTTCAATCTTAAATTACCCCATGATGGATGCCATCTGACGAACCTGATGACTTTCGCAGCTCGAGGACAGGAGGACTGATTGTTCTTCCCCGCTCCTAAATCAATGTAATATCATCCAATAGGCAAAGAATTGCACTGGCAATAAAACAATTTGTGGAAAATGTACTGTAGCATTCAAATTCTTTCATTCCTCACCAAGGCGCTGTATGTACATACTGTAAATGTCTGTTCTTGTAAGGTTGGTAGGATTGTTACGACCATTTGACTTTGTAATCACCCAAAAAGTATTAATCTGACACTGATAAATCAACTGTATATTTCACACCATCCAAAAAGGCTGATATTATCCACCATGAGGAGCTGAAGGCTAATGTTAGCCTGCTAGCCTCTAACCAAGCTTAATGACTTTGCAACGCCTCATCCTTCACCGCTGTTGTAAATTCTACTGATTTCATTAAGGCCTCTGCAGAGATGAAAATCGGGACTCTTCATTCTGCTTTTGCAGCTCGACTCACGCTTATTGGCAACACATGCAGATTCATTTAAATATTTTTCAAATCTGACGAGGAACATATGCTCATCATACACCCCTGAGCTAATATAATATAAATGTTAATTAAGATTTGTGCATCAAGCTGGGGAAATGAATATTTGCAATAAAGAAACTGCTCTCCAGCTTTTGAAATTGAATACAGTATTAGGGGGTGTTTATACTGTACATATATTATTTCAACTTTAGCTGAGAATACATACATAGAGATCAAGATTAGAATAAACGGTTAATGAGTTATCACCCAAATGCTGCTTCTAAATATGTTGTAAATTTGGCCTGACTCCAAATGATGTTTATTTTCCATCACAGTAATCCATGTGGTTGCCATTGTTGAGATAATTCAAAGACGCAAATCTATATGCAAACGCCGACAACAAGCTTGAAAATAAAGCGATCACGTGATTTATTTCCCAAATGGAGAGAGACAAGCCCAAATGAGCGAATTGAATCTGTCAGCTGCTGTAAACACACGCGAGTTGCCGGTTGTGGGCCAGACTGAGTAATACATTTGTTTAAATTAAAAATATATGCACACATTTCCAGAGATGGCCGACTGGCCAGCAGCAGCAGCACCACCAACGATTTTAATCTATTTTTTATATCCACAGCTGCGAAAGTGAAAAATTCAATATTGCAGAAGCTTAACAGCTCCAGTGGAATTAAAATCTCGTAGTCTTTTTCATCCTAAGGCTCACTATCACGGGTGAATATCTTCAGAAGCTTCAGTCATTTCTGTATAAATGAATGAACTCCAGTGCATTAAGCAGGGGTGAAAAGTTTTCTCATATTTAGGTTAAACGGGAACAGCTGTGTGCAATCATGCCAGCCGCTGGTGTTGTGGACAATACAGTGGGCTAATTGTGTGTGGCATTGCAATTGGCCCTCATTAACCTTACCGCATTACCTTTTACTGTGGGGAGATGGGGGGCTTTAAATCGGCCATCTGTTGATGCCCGGCTACCTTTACAGAGTCGCTAACAGAGTGGAAGTGACATCCCGAAACCTATCAAGGACATTAATGCTGTAGTCTAACAAGGAGAGGACATCTCAAGTAACACGTGCACACAAAAACCCTGCAGAGCTCAGACTGGTTGAATCGTTACCATCTTTTTAAGTCACTACAAACACTCATTTATAAAAAGGATTTACTTTAATGTCAGGAGCTTTTTTTTTTGTTGCTTTTGGCTTCCCGTCTTTTAATATTTCTTGCTTTTATTGCAGCAGCTGTTGATTTTATGTTTTAGATCCTCAGCAAAAACACCTTATGTTTTGAAATATCCAGCATAAATCAATATTTTTTTCTGTGTGTTTTTTTGTATTTTTAGACCGATGCCCTTGAGATTAGAGGAGAGGACACATTACGTGCCGACGGGCAGCTCAGAAAGTGGTGAAGAAATGATTCTCAGGAGTGGACACAAAACAGAATAGCCCGTGTGGACCAAAAAACCTATCCAACTGTGAAAAGGCTGTGAATCACACACTGAAGTGACTTGCAGAGCAGAGATTTCAGCGGACGTTGCCATTTACCGGCTCAAACTACAGAAAAAATGCTCGTCCCAGCTGCAACATTCACACTTCTGAGGCTCTGCTCTGCTGAGTTTTTCACAGTCGAGTGCAGACTCAAACAAGGTCAAATCAGGGTCATAATCAGCCTTTAAATCACGTTGTGTGTTTCCAAGTGAAGCACAAGAACTGGACTGTTTGTTAATCTGACCGAGGGCGAGTGTAATGAGTTTGGAGACTGCTCCTCGAGCAGAGGACACAAGTACAAGTCCTATATGTCCTGCTTAAGCGTCCTTGAGCGCGACAGTGATTACCCAGCAGCTCTAGTAGCACCTCAGTGTTGGAGCTGATCCTGAACTCTGACCTTCTCTCACCTTAGTATCGTTACCTCTGTCAAGGAGGATAAGCTTTTCCGTATGTAGGTGTAACTGTCAAAAACATGTGAATGGATTTTCATGAGGGCTGTGTGTCAAGGAACGATCAATCTGTAGTAACTAAAAAAAAAAAAAAAATCAGCCCAGTTTTCAGCTTTCAGCATTTTTCTGATAATCCAAATTGATTTTTAGCTTAAAGACCCCTCGTTATAACATTAAACACTCTGACTGACTAAATAAGCTAATAATAAGTATAAAAGAAAACTTAAGTATTATTCATGTTAAGCATTTAACACCAACTGCCATCAGAGTCTGATTCAAAGATTGCTAGTTCCTGATTGGTGCAAAGAAGTATGTGACATCACCTTTTTCCCAACGGAGCCACGCCCACTTCAAATCAATGGGAGGAGCCCAGAGAAAAACCAGGAAAAACAGGAATGCCTCATGTTAAATAACCCAAACTGTTCTGGCTTTGGCAGAAAGTAGTGTGTTCATGTAGGACCCCATCAATCATAGTAAGAAGCTGAGTGATAAGTTACGTTTTCAGGGCCTTTAAGAAATCAGATCATTTTCTCAAACCATAAAGGACCACTTAATCTGTCAGTATATCTGAAAAATTCAAAATCACCAAAATTTGAGATACACGGTCTTCACTGGACAAGTTACATTAACTTAAAATGTTAAGTGAGAAGACGGACCTCTTATGGTTTAGCATCAACATGAAGATATTTCCCCTTTTGAACAGTTTTCAATTATTTCATAAATTCTCACCTTTTACACTGTAGTTCATCACATACTTAACTTTAAGACTTTCAATATTGGGACAAATTCCTTATATGGGCTGGTCTGGTTAACATGGATCACAATTCCCTTTACTTAACAAACATTAATTGAAATCAGTTTAATGTAAATGTGTCAGATTTAGCCAAGAGGCCTAATTTCTATCTGCGGTCCCTGATGCTGCTGATGTTTTAACAATATTGAGTATTTATGCTAAATCTAATAGACAAAAGAAGAAACTAAACCTGTTCACATCCAGTTCTGAACTTCAGAAAGACGAACTTTAGATCAGAAATGAATATGTTTTGATTGGGTTGGTGCAGTCTTATAATCATCTGTTGTTATTAGTCAGGTGTAAAATTACCTGCCACAGGTGGACGTGCTGCTACGGTCAGACTGTATTAGGTGCACAGTGATATCAACTGGCAGCCAGCGAGACCGGTGCCATTAGTGAAATACAAGGTGACAAGCTGCCGTTATGGTGTCCAGTTGTCTGCTGACTGACGTTAATTTGACAAGCATTCAAACGCTGTGCTGTGCAACTTGTTAAAGTGTCATTTTGATGGCAACTGTGGCACATGCGCTGCATAATCATCCAAATAAATCATGGTTAAATGAGCAGTCTGCACTGAAGGAAGATGCATGGGAATGAATGGATTTTTAAGTGGCACGCCTTAATGAAATATTTACATACGTCTGTAAACCATCTGTAAGTAATTATCACGTCTGTATTTATGTACAGCACTTTACAATAAAGCCGAAAGGTTTCCTTGTCCTTCAGTTCATATTTATTTGTAAAATAAAGTGTTGATCATTGAAACATTTGACTAGTTAAATATATGACACAAACATTTTATTGACTGATAAGAACACAAATAGTTATCTACAATGACGACGAGTTTTCTAGCCTTACAACAGTTGGAATACACTGTTTTCTTTTTTTATACATGAACTGAAAATACAAAGTTACGGTAAACATGCCTTTTGATAAAAATATCTTTACAAAAAAATGTACATTTCTATACAACAGTTGTCAGTTACACATCTCTACAAGCCCCACGATTCTGGTTAAAACCTGCAACGATTCCAACAAACTGTCAGTATATTATTTCAGCGTTATTTTAAACGTAATACAATTTTTCTTTTAGTCTATTGATATTTGAAATAAACATGATAAGGACTATTTACAGGGCAAACTAAAAGTGAGCGTTGAGCCAGAAATGGTTTAAAGTGACCGAGATAAAGTACAACAGTTAAAAGCAATGAGTTTATTTTTTATTTTTTAGTATTTTTGTAAAATATTTGACACATCACCATACTGTTCATTAAATAACAGGCTAACAGCAAAAAAGATAAACATGTAGCAGAGCCATTTCCCTTAGACATGTTTTTGGATACAAAAATAGTGCTAAATATTACACATCATCATCATTCACCAGACACTTATTTTGAATGAGCTGCAGGACAGATGTTTTATTTTATGTATTTTTTCAGGCAGCACTGCCAGGGTTGACTGTTGTGTTCATGAAATTGTGCAAGGTGACCATTACTTCACATTTAATTCATTCTCTGTTTAAAAGGGTCAGTTTAACCAAATCACAAAACAATATTTTCTTGCGTGCCCCTGGTGGTTTGGTTTTATTTGCTCAGGTTTTGCGCCAATAAGATACAATAGGGGTGATTTATGGTCATTTATGGTGTTCAAAACATTGAACAATTAAATATTGTTAAAACACCATTGTTCAGGTTGTTAATCCAATGTTTTCATGGGAACCATTTTCCACCCAAGGTCAAATAAAATAGTGAAAAATGTCTACAGAGGCATGTGTGGATCAACCAAAGTAATTAGGACATTGTTTCTGAAAAACAAAAACAAAGAAACATTGCCATTTTTAATACTTAAATTGTCGCAAATGAAATTTATTTTACCTTGATTGCACTGGGGTGGCTACAAGCCTCAGGGGCAGACATCTCAAAACCTGTGTAAATAAAACCACAACTAGACGCCTTGACTAGACACCACTAGGCTTTAGGTTTTTATTTGTAATCTGGGTGAAACAACTTAACTACCAACAGCAGTGAATCCAACGATTCAACCTTTACATAAATTGAGGACTTCTATTGATATTCAATAAGTATAAGAATACATTTATTCCAGTGACAGGAGGCCTGTTTGCTTTCATGCTTTCACTTCTACTTTAAAAAAATAAAGAGGTGTGGTTCATGCTTACGAGCGCAAATTGAAGCAAGAGAAGTCAGTTCAGTTCAATCTGATTGAAATTTGACACTGAAACTGCACGGCTCTCCAATGTCCAGCCAGTTTAAGAGAGGCGGTGGAATGGGCCCTTATTTGAGAAATATTGACTGTTTATATCACTGCACAGTTATACAAGCCGCAGAGAAGGAGAGATGTTACTTTGTTACTTGGCTGCAGTGAGTTCAAGGACACTGATAGAGTAAAGTGTCTGATAAGAAGCTGTTTGCTAGCTCCCGCAGTTTATACTTACAACCCTATCTACACCATTAACTCTCTAAGTCTCACCTGCTTTTCGCCACACGACATGAGTGAATTTTGCCAGGAAAAATCTGGCCTAGAGGTGTTAGCAGCTACAGCTAATATACACCAGGTGTGCCAGCTGATTTCTCAGAAACATGAATTACATCAGCACAATTAAACTTGTTTGAATAGCGGCTTAAAAGCTTTTAAAGGACTGAAGTTGTTGGCTGATACTCATCGTCAGCCTAACTAGTGCTACTGACCAATCAGCTTGCACGCCTGGTGCACATCAGCTGTGGTTCCCAACACCTACCTCCTTCTGAGAATGGCTTTAAAGGGAAATCGAAAGCTTGAGACAACAAACATGCCTGTGTCACTGTCTGGAGTAAATTCACTCGTTACATATTGGAAGAAAATGGGCAAACATGATGTGAACAAGTAACAGTAGAACATGCTGAGATCCAGTCACTGGTGACATATTTCACTTTGTGACAATTTATTTATAAATGGAGGTTAATTATAAATCGCTCAGCTGAAGCTCAAGCTGCATTTTGAACTGTTTGCATGTTTGCAGCTCCACGTGGCGGCGATGTAACAGACCAATCTGAACTGGCAGAAATCATGTACATCATGTTAGTAAACTGCACCAAATGAGTGGACAAATCATCCAGTTCTGGCCAGTTCAGCTTTATCTGACCACAGTTTGTACTTCACTTTAACGGGCATTTTATTAAAAGAGTAATGGAATACTGTTTGTATTGTCTCACCACTTATTTAGGCTGCTTTAAGGCAGCATTAGCCATCGTGTCATATTTATTCAGAAATGTAAACGATCTGAATCTCAGATCAAATACTTAGATAATATCAAAGCCTCTCAATACATAATTTAAAATAATACAACTTCCACCGTATCCAAAAACCTCGCCTCGCTCCCTTGCCCACATAAGACAGAATCAATGCAGGATGTCGAGGGCGATCGGAGAGGAGGAGAAAGGGCGTTGGCTCCTGAACAGCAGCAGTCCATGTTGGGATGCGCAGGCTGAGCAGGGAGCAGCGCATTGAGACGTTGGGGCGCTGCTCCCTGGCAGGAGGCCTGTGCCAGTGTTGGCTCTCTACCACAGGAAGCTCTTTCTGCTTCTGAAACTTGGCAGGAGTTGGAATATATGATGGAACAGCCCCACAGGGCATTTGTGTGATAAATGGATAAAGCTGGATAAAGTTATGCTCACAGCTATTGGCTTATGTATGAGTCAAATCCGAACCAGACGGCACCGATGTTTCATTCATTTTCTGAATACCATACTGCGGTCGCAGATTGTTCTGACTGTCATTTATTCATTTGATTTTTGAGCAACAACAGAAATTCATTGAAAAACAGTTTGTGAAATTACAGCACAAACACATTTCATAAAAAGCAGCAACAATTTGATCAACAACATCATGTTCCCTTCTTTCCACGCGATTCATTTTAGAAATCAGAATAAAAACCCTTTATTTTCTTCCCTTTTGTTTCATTTTTTTCAGGAACAGGATTAGCGCAAGACACTGTCAGCCTCTTGCAATGAAATATAAATTGCACAGAATATCCATGAGGCAAACTCAGGCCAATGCATTAAAATGGGTCTTGAATACATTTTCTTTAGAGAGCACATTTGCTTTGTGCTACACAGTTGGGCATCTAAATGTGATTCAGCATCTCTTGAACACAACTTACAGTCCAGAATGGGTGTCTCGATCCCTCAGAGATCCTTTTCGGTCTCTCGAAGGTGATGATGAATTCTAATACCTCCAACCAGGGGTGTCTGCTGCCTCATCCTGAAGTAATAAAAGGAGAAAACTGATGAAAACACATTATAGGACTGTGTCTCCTCCTCAAACATGGTGGCTATTTATAATGCTGTAAATCTGATGAGGATTAAGCTGACCATTTTGAATGGCCTCAGAAATATCTTGGGAAGTGCAGAAATATTTGCTGGTAGCCGGAGCTGCCTCCCTAATCCCTCTGCACATGACTTATTGAGGTTCTTCTCACAGTGATTTTCTATCCTTGGTAGGGCTGCAAGCAAAACATTCATATATCCTCCACAACCTCGAGTGGGATTTTCAGGTTTTTAAATGTATGTGCTGTGAGGAGGTTTTGTGAATCGGCTACTGATAGAATTTGTGAAAGGCAGACATATGGAAAGGAAATGGAAAACTTAAGTGTAACGTGGTTTCTTAAGAGGTGGATAGAACTGGGACACCAGACGCCTGGCAGACGGGGAAAAAGGTGTGGGATTAGCTGTGAACATTTTTGCTAGTATGTACATAAAAAAAAAAAAAAAATGTTATAGCATGTGTTGATCTTTTACCCATGACAAAAATGAAACTAAAACTAAAAAGCAATTGAAACTATGATTGTTAAGTAAATGATGGCGTGAAAGAAGAAAGAATTAGTTTTAGTTTTAATGAGAAGTCTCATTCAACGGCCTGCATGCATCTGCAAATCCTACATTGTATTCTCTGGAGTCTTCTGCAGAAATTCATTTAGCTGCTTGACTTGTTGCACAAACAGCCAATCTTATTAGTGCAACAGGGTCTGACTGTAAATGTTAGCTAACGCAATTTTAGCTGACGTTACCAGTTCTTTGAAGGTAAAAAGTAAGAGATTTATGGAATCAAAGCATCCAAAATCCTACAAGAAACTGAACAAGACGCGGCAACTAAACAGCTCGGACATGAACACATGCAAGCCAGCATGCTAACATTTAGAAAAAGATAAGCTAATGCTAACGTAACATTATCAGGGCTGTGGATGTAATATTATCAATACTTTCAGTTGGCTATCATTCGTGTTCATAGGCTATTGATAAGTGCTGTCAACCATCGAAATCTTCTTCTAGTTCGCTACAGGATTTTAACATTTTGTCTTAAAGAAACAGTTCGACAAAATTTGGGAAATACGCTTATTGGCTTTTTACAGATTAAACAAACATGATGTAATGTGTAGTGAATAATTAGTGAGCGTTAGAGGTGCTGGTAAGCAGATCCCCTTACCTTTGCAGAGAGTCAGGGTAGCGGTTTCCAATATTTATGCTAAGCTAAGCTAAGCTAATTGCCTGCTGGCTCTAGCTTCATATTTAGTTAACAAACAATACCGTGGTACTGATCTTATCATCTGACTGTTGGGAGATAAGTGAGTGTATTTCCCGAAATGCCAAGCTAAACAGTGAGTAATATACTGTCAGCTACCTTTACGCTGCTGCAGTTTAAGAATGAATGGGAAGTTTGGGAGAATGAGTCTATATGAACTATTTCAGTCTAAACAGGAAAAATGAACACTGCTTTAAGAGTCTCTTATTTCCGGAGCCACTTTTTGAATTTCCTCTGCTCACCCGGAAGCAAAAGAAGACTGTAACAGAGATTAACTCCATGTTACATCGACAGTCTGCGACTCATAAACACTGCCGAGCATCCCCCGCTATGAAGAGCCAGCCAGCACCGAGCCAACTGATGGTGTGGCTGCATCATTACCCACACCCCGAGAGGCGAGAGGCAGGAAACTCTTTACCTTGGGCCTCGCCATTCATACCCCCTTCCACACAATTCAATTAGATGAATGTTGTTTATGGGCAGTTCTGGCCCATTGGAATGCCATTATTGCTCCCTGTGTTGAATTTGGCATTAGCTGCCCTTCAGTGGAGCTGGTCTTCCAAATGTCATAGAGCTTAAGACTTGGAGATGATTAATGAATGTTTAGAGATGCTCAAGACACAGTTCAGTGGTTCGGGCTTTTAATGAGGACTGGCTGTAGGAGCCTCCAGGACCTTTAGCAGGCTTGTAAAACCACCTCACAGCTGCTGTAATGGACACTTGGATTAAACAGAAATCCAAAGCTCTTACCTGATCTCAGTTGTCAATATCCGATACATGGTTCTCTATCTGAAAAGGAAGGAGAGGGGAAGTAAAAAGTCACGGACACGATGCAGCGTTTTAAACTGAGCACACAGGTTGTATTTCATCTTCTCTAAAGGTCACCGCTGATACACGCTCAACAAGAGCAACCACGCCAACCTGCGGAACAGTCTTTGTGGTACATGATCACGATCTGTGATCAATGTGACCTTCTGGAAATAAATAAATCTCTTCCGCCATGTCTCTGAGAAATGTCTTCTATTAGCGAGGGCACCAGGCTTTTATCAAAGATATCATATCCATGCTCACCTGGTTAGTGGCTAATAAATAAAGCAGAAAAGAGAAAGCATGGTCAAAAGCATGGCCACACTGCACAGCTGAACCCAGATGAACACGAGGATAATTACTTTGTCAATGCTTGAACTTGAAAAACTGTGCGGTGTGAAATAAAAGAGTGGCTAAATACTTCTGAACAAATATGGGAAATAATGTTTTAACTGCTGTATAATATGGAGCACTGTGGGTGCTTTAAAGCCCTCAGCATGCAGATAACTGTTATTAAGCTAAAACATTATTTCATAAAGTTAAAGGGCAAGACATTTGAACACAGCAGTGTAAAGAAGACAGTGATTAGAACTTTTAGTTTAAATGCTCCAATGACATTCAGTTTCTCATATTCAAAGCACAAAAATGGAAGAAAACATTCTTTTCAATGAAAATCAATACCAACATGCCAGTTTTGACCCGAGCGCCTTCATCAGACACCAGTCTGTTTTTAAAGTTCTAGTTTAACTCAACATCTTCCAGCTCATTTTTTCTATTGGAAACAAGACATTTTCCACCATTCTGTGTGGTTATAGATCATATGGGCTGCAAGCTGGCTTCATCAGTAAAATACATTTTTTGAGCATTGATGATGTGATAGGTAGGTGTGTCCAAGCCTGAGCCACAACTCATTAAGATCAGCTGATTGTGAATGGTTGATTGAATATAAAGCATTTGTGTGAACGTTCAAGCCAGAACCCAGGACGAGGCCAGCTTGTCCGACGAAAGAGCTGAAACCATTTCCTGAATGAGAGGTCAGGCCCATCCCCTCTTTCAAACTGACTGGACATTGGCCGACATTGCGATTTCGCGTGTCAAAGTTAAATCGGATTGATGGGGCGGGTCAATTCGCATCCAGAAGTAAATGTGTTTCGCCCCGCTTCACACAGAAATGAATGAGGAGCGATTTCAGTTTCGTCAGTCAAGATTATCAATTAGTCGATTGACGTAAAAATAATCGGCTATTTTGATAATAGATTAATCGTTTCAAGCAAATCAGCTAAACATTCCCTTGTTCCAGCTTCTCAGTTGTGAGAATTTGCTGCTTTTCTTTGTCTTATGTGGCAGTAAACTGAACATCTTTAGATTTTAGGCTGTTGATCAGATGAAACAATCAATTTGATGATATCACCTGAGCACTAAGAAAATGTGATGGGCATTTTTCTCTATTTTATGACACTTTACAGACCAAACGATTTATCCATTTAATCAAGAATTAATTGATAATGAAAATAATCATTAATTGCAGCCCTGGATGAACTAGTGACAGTCAAAGAAAAAGGTATTTTAACCAAATTTTGTTAAGGTAACTCCCCAAAAGTCTAAACTGAATTTTTTTGAAAGTCACAAACACTGGTCAAAAACAATTTATGGATTTTGGATTCATGAATCATTTCAATGTGACAACACCAAGCCTTGTGACAAGAATTAATCTACGAATAGAAACAATTCGTTGGTTAATAGATTACACTATTTGACTATCAGAAAATGTGATAACTGTTCACCTTCAGGCACAAATGCCAAACATTTGCTGGTTCCAGCGTGACGTGTGCATTTCTCCATTTTTTAAATTATTTTAAATGGAATATATTTGATTTTTAGAAGGTTGGTCGGACAAAATAAGCAATTTACAGATGTCATCTTGGGCTCATGGAATTTGTAATGGGCATTTTTTCATTTTCAGACATTTTATAGATTCATTATTAAAAAAAACAAAAAAAACAATCTTGTCGACAGATCAGCTTCTGTTGGCTGTTTCTATACTGGTGCTACTTCTTCAGTGACCTTGTGAAAGAAAACCTCTTCATACTGTTCTACATCCACCACTTCACGGTCAGATCCCCACCAGTCCGTGTAAGTCTGGTCTTGAGTCCTCTGCTTTAATTATAGCCTGTAAGTATTAGTATGTGTGTGAGCCTGTGCCTGTGTGTGGGCCTGTGAAGAGCCTCACTTCCACTGTTTGAGCCGGGGTCAACAGGGAGAAACTGTCAGTCCAGGCGCCCTCACAATTCACTCATGTGAAGCCTCGCTCTCTCAGATCTGTGGCCATGAATAATTCTGGAAAATTAACTTTCAGAAGGCGAAGACTGCCTGCCTACTTGAGATCTCCCAAAGTGCCTTGCTCTCTCCCTCCCTGTCAGCCCTGTCAACCGTTTCTCTTACCAGATGGTGGCTGCCCTCCTCGTCGTAGTCGTCCTCGCCTCCATCGGTCATCTCTCCCGCCTCCACGTCCAGCGCCCCCTCGCCGGCCTCCTCCCCAGAGTTTTCTGCCGTCTCTGACACAGACTCCTCATGCAGGGAGTCGCAGTTGTCCTCGTACTTTCTCTGGGCTTCTGAGTGACGAAGGAGGGCACAGAGATTTAATTCAGACTGTGGATCACACTCACCGTTTTCTTTCGTTCGCATAGTAACAGAAAAGTGTACCGACTGCCTCGTTCTGTTTTCAAACTGCAGAAACAAAGCAAAGTGTTGCCCCCACTAGCGAACCCTAGAGGCTGCACTGCAACTGGACAGAAGAGGATTGACCTCATCAAGTGACCAAGTAACCTACACCCTGTCAACACCAAACGCATTCTAGACTAACTTGTCAGTCGTCCATCTAACTAACAGACACACTCACAATTTTAACTAATGCAGCTGTCTACACCAGCTGCCAAATTCTTGTATTTCACTCAAGCTTTACAAGCACAACTGCAACCTAAAGCATCTATTCTTAGCTTTCCGCTTAACCCAAGTACATGATTGCATAAAGCAGGTGAAGACACTGACGTTAAATAAACGCTAGAAATTTGGAAGATAAAAGTGCACTTAGAATAAATTACTAAGATGCGTTCAGATAGACGGCGAAGCGATCTTCACCTTGCGTCATATGCATGAATTTGACTGTTGGACTGTTTATATGTATTTGTCCCAAAAAGCCAACATACCAACTGTAC
Source organism: Macquaria ambigua (assembly GCA_008360985.2). NCBI lineage: Eukaryota > Metazoa > Chordata > Actinopteri > Centrarchiformes > Percichthyidae > Macquaria > Macquaria ambigua. The sequence continues at coordinate 1,003,041 of VMKM01000009.1, read as the reverse complement.
GTTAGCTATAAGCTAGCTAGCAACAGACAGACCGAGCATGTCTGTGGGAGTGTTTCTGTGTGTATTTGTGCTCAGAATATCACCAGAAACTCCAGTTCTTTATGTTATTTTCCTCTAGTCTCTTCTTTTTCCTCTCATATCTGTACATTTATGAAGCAGATTCATTAAGCTCCGGGACACACGGGAATTTCTTTGCTCAAGTTGGAACATTTTCAACTCACAAGGATGAGTCTCCATGTGCCAATCTGCGCTGCCACGGACGAATTCTCATCTTTCCGTTGACTTTGTATGCAATCACCCGAAAAACTCGCTTTGTGCTCTGTCTGAACACACAGTTAAGAAATGAATAGCCATAAGAAATTACACCATTATTATGGCTCATGATTTTTGTTTTTTAATTAAAAAAAAGAAAAATCAGGGAGTTATCAGTCTGGTGAAGTATATAAATTGGCAAATTTGGGTGTCATGCTAATGTTCTACTTGACACTACAGTACCAACAATTTTTTTTCCACTTTATTTCATTTTATACTTTTTCATTTTTAGATACCACATAGGCCTAATGTTGTTAAACAATGCATTCTGTATTTTTCTGAATACAAAGAAATCATCAATGTTGGTGTCATCTTAGTTTGCAGCCTAAGCTTAGATAAACACATTAAATCTATCTTCAATCCCATTCTCTGCATCTTTTCAAAGATTTGACCATCTCTCTCCAAAAAACCTGGAAACCCATTTACAGCAAATGAAAAACTCAGCCGCCTGCACTTTAACTGAACCAAAGAAAGAAAGACCAAATATCACCAATCCTGGCATCCCTGCACTGGGGAAAACTCACTTGTTTTTCACGTTGATTACAAAATCTAACTGATTACCTTTAAAGCCTTGAGGGACACAGCCCCAAGTTATATTCAAATACAGATGGGAGAGACCAAACATATCAAGCATGGCCTTTACATTTTAAATATTTAGCCACTAGCTGCTAGCTGTTAGATATAAACAACCATCTCCTTCTGACTAGAAAACACTGGATTCTTCATTGTTAGCTCTGGTATCTAGTTTAGTTTCCATTCTCAGTTTGAACAAATCCCACAACAGTTTGCCTGGAGGACGACCAAGACTTGGTGTGATTTATTTGGTGTTCAACTGTCATGGAGTTAAAAGATAAAATGCTCCAGAGTTTGAATAAAACATTGCAAACATGCCTGGTGAAAAACTGTCACATGCACAACATGGCATAAAGTCTGATCGACCTTCACAGTGAGCTGCACTCCGAGACTGTCCCAGAGTGTAGGGCATCTATAAAGACCTCTCATATAAACTGAGTCAGCGTGGCGTTGACACCTGTCTGCTGTTATGATGGAGAGCTCTACTGCTCTTATCTCCCACAATGTCACTAAGACTTATGGCCTGTGTGTGCTCTTAATTTCCCTCCCTCAGTGGTCGCGTGTCCTTTTCCCCTTTTCCCTTTCTCACCAGACTCGGCTCTCTGCTGTTTCTCGATCTTCTCCAGGCGTCCCAGCAAAGAGTCGATCTTCATCTTGATCTGAGTCAGCTCCCGTTTAATAGTCTGAAGCTGGTCCGTCTTCACTGCTGAGGAACAGAAACACACAAACAGATTCATTTATAGCTACTTTAAGTTGGGTTTAGTTTGTCCTAATTTCATTTGTACACTCATTTTAATGATGCTGCTTCATACAGTTTATCACAGACTGCATGCTGTCATCTGTTAATACTCTTAGTTTTTTAGTTTTGGATATCATATCATCACTCTGAGTCACACTTTCCTCAGGGAAGAACATCTCAATCTGGCTAACTGCAAAGTTCCCCTGCCGAAACTGTGGACCTGCTGCTTTCAATCTGAAGATTAGTGCACGGCTTACGCCCACCATGCTGTGCACTGCTGCTCAAGTTTTGCTCAATAATGCCAGTATCTGAACAAACTGTATGCAATCTTTTAGTTGGCATTAGATGATTATATAAAGCATTGAGATTGTTTACACTTTAGGGTAGTATCTGCTTGGTTGTAAATGTCAGGTAAAAGCCTCGTGTCTTGAAGTGAAAATCCTTTTTAGGGAATCAAATCCCGTATTTGATAGAACTTGTGGTCTCCAGTTTTTTAGCAACAGAAATTCACTGTTTTTACATTCTATTATTACCTCTCTGCAGTATATTGTAGTTTTGATTGTCTTTGGCAGAGTCCGCCATTCACACGCACAAAGGATTCACAGGAAATGATGCAGTATGTAGTCTCACTGATATCAGCCTCATGTTTTACTCTTCACTCCCCTACAGCCATATTGGAACTGTATTAAGTTACTGTTAATACAGATCGATCATTTCCAACTGTTGCATTAAAGGAATTCAAGAGGCAAAACAGGTGTCGCCAATCAACCAGGAAGATGTAATTTGTAATTGATTGCAGGGTTAATGGAGAAAGTGTTCAATTGGTACACTTCCTTAAGTAAATCTAATTAATTGGTAGCATAACCTAAAGTCTTTTATTCAACCCACGGCAGGTCAGCTGAACATACAAAAAAGTAAAGTTATTCTACAGGGAAGCATAAATCAAAAACATGTTTCCAAACATAAATGAATATTGTCTTAGGTTTAGAAATATTTTAGTGTTCTCCAGCCTTTAAGATTATAGCAGTACTTTTGGGAAAAGTATTGAAAATAGCTGATTATAGACTTAACTCCAGACAACTCAGAATATGATCTCCGTAGTGCCAAACTGTATTGTTCTTTCCATAAATTGAAGCATTTTCAAATTGTCTCGACACAGAGAACACAACTGAAATCCAAACAGCAAATTCAAATGTAACACAGTAGTGGAGTACAGTCAAATGAACTGAAGCTGTGAAACATTCAAATGATTGAATTGCAGAGGAAAAGCATAGCTCATTTGCTATTTGAAATACCCACATACTTTTTTTTTTGTTGCACAAACCTTGCTAAAGGATATTTTGCAGTCGAAATGTGAATAACCAGTGGCATGTATTGAACATAATGCAAAACAGTACTTTTATCTGGTAATCCAGGGTCGTTAAAGAAAGACTAAAATGCAATTTTAATGCGCAACACTGTTCAGATTAAAAACAAACATATACATTTTTTTCAATGTTTCAATTGCATTTTTACATTTCATACATACATTCACTGCAACTTTGCCTGATCATTGCCTCACTAACAGTAACGTCATGAGAAACAGGGGGCACAATTTGCCCTCCCACAGCGTCTGTGTACTGCCTCATGAATAACTGCCCTCCCCTTCCTGGTTTGCTTTGGGTCTTACACTCAGTGTTCACTCTACAATACACATCTCAGCTTTGGGTAAATGAAGCGTAACCGCATCATGTCAAAGTTTGAGTCGTAACCTTTATGTAACATGCAAATAACATCTGTTGAAAATAAATAAATATATTCATCTGAAGGACGTCACCATTAATTCAATCTGGCCCGTGTCACGGTTGCTGAAATGTGTACTCTTTAGCAGCTTGAACTGAGCAGATTAAAGAATTTAGACCATAAAGTAATAAGATAATCTTATTCCTTAACCCTCGGCAGCTGAAATGTGTCATCTTTTTTGAGAGGAGGGGAAAAACAAGACACCAGAAGTTGAGGGGAAAACATAAAATTCTCTTTGACACCTATCAGATTCTGTCAGGGCTGGAAAGGGGATGGATGAGCGCTCGGTAAACAAACCCACGAGTTCCTGTAAAGCCGGAAAATCAGAGGCAGGAGACACGCACAGAATCAAAACATTACTTGTCTGCTATCATGTCTGCATGCGGCTCGTTAAGTTCGTTTCTTTGATTTATATTTACACCCACACCACATCACAATGCAGAGCCCCTCCTACAGAAGGTCTGTGCGCTATTATGTATGTATGAGCATATAAACATGCATAAAACATAAACATCTACAACTAGAGACAATGTCAGTGCCTGATAAAAGAAAATCTCACATATTAGCTCGCTGCAAACTAGATTCCCGCAAAAGGACATTTTAATCTTTCACTAGAATTCATGCTGAAAAACAACACATGCTGCCCAGGTACGGTCCAATGCATACTGTGCATTATTGTCAATTCTTCTTCAAAACAGAGCAGGATGATTAATGTGTGAGAAAGAGAAAGAAAATGGGTATATAATGCCACAAAGAAGGCGATACATAGGTAATATCTGTGTGGAGTGAGTCTCATGTTGTTTTGTAAAGCAGCCATAAACCCTTAAGCTACAGAGAAGCAGAAAATCGACCTTTCTGGAGGAGCAAAAAAGGGGAAAACAGTGGATATACAATGATATCTTGATGGTGGGACACACTGAAGTGTCTTTATCTCCTTCTCAGTATCAACTGCTTCCATGTGTACAAACCAACATCCATGACTGCGCACACATATACACCCCCTTCCTTATTCCAACATTATCTGAGCTCGCTCTGGCCAGCTTACTAGTCGTCCTTTGATGATAAGAAAGTGTGGAACACTTTCTAATTTATCGCCGCCTCCAGGCCTTTTGCTTTTGTGCTATCAGTCACATAAGCTGCAGAGAGAAAACATACACATCCTAATCCAAGTCATCAACGCAGCATCTTTAAATAGCTCGGGTTAAAGAAAGAGGGAGGAAAAAAAAACCATTGTTATTTAATAAGCATTAGGAAAGATTTAGGGAATGAGTAATGGATCTAATTTTAGGACCTCATGATGAACTGCAAAAATTGTATCTTGGGGATAGTGAGGATCTCTTGAATCACTGGTCTATGAAGATTAAACTGGACAAACTGGAGTTTTGGGGCTGGTGATGCTGATGTAATTCTAAATAGTTGTTGAAAAGTTACCTGCTTGGACATATAAACATCTGTAAGACAGATTTATAAGACACAATGAAAGGAAACCTGAGTTTTGAACCATTTTTATTACTTTTTCATGCCCCGATGTACACCTACTTAACAAAATGCAAAACTGTACATTATGTGTGTTTTATATCAATATCTGAATACTTCTATTTAAAAAGGCAGCAGTCTGAATACAAGCAAGTATGGGGGTTTGTTACATGATTTAAGATGATATCCTGGTGAATTTCCAACTTTATATTGTTTGACAGCGCCTCATGATTCCATCAGTTTAAACCATTTTGAGATCCTAATCAATGCGGCAAAACGTGCGTTTTTTGGAACAGGAGTGCAAACAAAATGGAACAAAAGGTGAGAAGATACCTTACATTTTTACCAATTTTTGTGCCTCTGTAAATAGGGTTGTACATAGGGCTGTCACTAACTTTTTTTTATTATTAATAGTTTGGTCTATAAAATGCCAGCAAATTGTGGAAAACGTCCAAAACAAGTTCCTGGGGTGCACGGTGTTTTCAAATGTATTGAATTGTCCGATCAGTTGTCCAAAAAACCCAATCATATTCAGTTTCGTATCATAGAGGAGTGAGAGTACGAGAAACCAGTGAATTATGATTACTTAAACTGTGAAACTTATTCGTTTAATTTTCTGTCAATCAGCTAATCCATTATTTGACTAATCATTACAGCAAACTCCAAGAAGTTACCTATTGAAAGGGACATAATGCTGACTTTATTTAGAAAGGTTCAAGAACAAAAACTACTTTATTTTGGGCTTGTAAAAAAGAGGGTGTTTGTTAAAGGGTTTTACTTTTCATTTATTAGATATTTGGACAGTCGAGTAAGAGAAAGAAAGGAAACGTTAGGAGTGAGTGAAATGTGAGTACTACTCATACTACACACACTACATTCAACATGCACCTCTTAAGAAAGTGGTCACATACAGTATAAAGTCACTTTACATTTGCATTTATTCCATTTAGCACCTACTGTATCATAGTGGCAGCTCTCTGTAGTAGTTCTGACGGTTAGACTATCACTTACTGTGTTTTTGTGTTCTTATTCTTATGTATATTGGTGTTTTAGTATTTGAGCTACTGGATGCCTAAATTTCTATCTAATCTAATCTATTTAATACGATTGTGTCCCATTCTCAATGCAGGCTGTGACTTTCCAAAACGGAGCACAACTTAAAGATCAATTCATCATTCACAGTCTTTGCTTGATAGACATAACAGGCCAAAAGCCAAATCCCGTCTTCATAAACTGACAGTCAACACTGTGTGTCAAAGAGGGTTTAATGTGAAAAAACACAAATCTATCCGTCCTCATGATCCATGCTGCATCTTTATTTTTCCTTGTTTTGCTGTCCAATCTATCTAGGCCAAAGTCAATACAAACAGCGATTTTTCACAGTAATGGCAGGGGAAAATTAGTCTCCCAAACATACAGCTGCACTGCTTAGACGGAGGAGAGAATTCATCGACTCTGTCCAAAAAGAGGATGGGAGATGGGCTTTTTTTTTCCTTCTCTATAATACCAACTGCAACTGGGTCCTCCTGACAGACCTTACCAAGCTGCTCGCACTGATAACACCGGCCTAGACAGGCAACAATGAAACAAACACTGCAGCCAATTACACAGGCTACGGATAGAGACTTACGTTTAGGAAAACACAGCTGACCACAGCTCCACAGAGATGGCCCCAATCTCACATTAATTACATTTAGCAAGTTTTAATGCATCACCAGTTAATCAGAGTACCAAATGAGATCCAGATGGATCCTAGGTGACAGGAATAGCACTGTTTGCTGAATGGGTGCTGCTCGCAAAGCTCGGATTATATTTGTGTTTGCGATTTGGTGTTTTGCACTACATTGCAGTGTGGCTTGTTCTGAGCTGCTGGAGTGAATTAAATAGCTTTTTATAGTGGCGCGGCGTAAGTAGCAGAGCTGAATCATGCCGCTGCTTTTCCTCTCAGAGCCATGGTTTTGAGATTTGCATTAAGCCTTCGGTTTTTGAAAAAGACAGAATGCCATTAGCGTAATTAGGCAGTGTTCTTTTGAAAAATAAAAATTAAATAAAGTGAAAATCTGACTAGTCCAGTGTGAACACAAGGCAAGTAAAAAAGCACCTTATTGTACATACGTTTGAGCCCGGAGGAGGAGGAGGATGTGGGAGGTCTGGAGGATGAAGAGGAGGAAGAGGAGGATGTTTTGATGGGGAAGGAGGTCTTCCCACGGCGGGAGGAGGGAGTGAGCACCCTGGAGCGTTTGAGGGGGATCACGGCTCTGGGTGGGGGGGCCACTCTGCCATGGTAGTCAAAAAGCCTCAAGAAAAGAAAAAGCCATAATATTACACTTCACTTTGTACACTTTTTCTATAAGTCACTGTCTTTTCTAAGAGGCCCTATAGCATTCAGAAAGTGTCCATCTACTAGAGCTAAAAGGTTTTTCCATTTATTTCACCATCACCTCTTTCTAAAGCCCATTATCTGTTCCCAGTATTGTATTTCGAGATAGATTTTCTGTGGATTTTTCTTGGGTTCTTTCTCTCAAACGGTGCACATAAAACAAAAGACAGACATTACAGTTCAACTCTACCAATATCCCTCTTTCTGTACAACTATCCAGGCCATTGCTTGCATGCAAATAATCCCTTCACGTATCTTTTTAAAAGTGAAGAGGATGAAAAGAAGAGGGTGCTAAATGTCAAATGAAGGTGTCAGCTTTGACTGCTCTCAGTGACAGCAGACGTCTGTCACGGCTCTCAATAAGTCTGACATTTAGAAAATGCCTCCACAGATCAGCACTATGATCACTGGCAGATAAATGAGAGAGAAAACAAGTGTTCCTTCATCAGCATGTTCCGAGTTGCATGCCTGATCTGTTCAGCCATTTTGACAAGTTGACTATTTGAAGGTGCCTCTGTGGGGAGATTACTGAATTACATCTGACAAGGGAAACTTTTAATGGAGGAGGAGTCATAAACATAAAGGCAAGTCCTATTGACCGTTTGCTAAACCTCTCCCCTGAATCATGATTGTCCAATCATAGCTTAGCGACCATGACTAGGCGCGCCAGGTCTGTCAAGGCTTTGGATTTCTCCACAATACTACATATAGGGCTTCAGTAAGCGCAATATTTGAAAATTGTGTTTTTTCTTAGCCTTTCCAAAACCTAAAGTGTAAAAAATAGATTAAGCAGTGTGTTTATCTGCTTTGACTTAGCCTCCAATCGTTAGCATGTCCAGCTAACTAGCTGACTACAGTAGTAACCGATAGTAAAGTAGTAGTAACCGTTACTTCCAAGGCCAAAGAGCACATCATTAACTAACTACATTAGTTTGTGGGGTTACAAGCTAGGTTAAAAAAGCCCAGTTCACAACTAGCACATTCACTGTGTAGCAAGTAGTAGGGTAACATTAGCAGCTCTGTCCTGCTCTATATTGGATTTACACTTTACAGGTCGCCTCAGACAGCGTTACGTTTGCCAAATACATCGGTTAGTACTCATCTTGACAGCCTTTTCTCTTGTAACATCAAAAGTGAAAACATACAGTCTGAAAAAATGAACAAAAATTATTATACATACAAAAGTATGTAAGAGAAGCAGCCAAACAGGGTTATGTTATAACAAAATGACAGTCTAACCTTACATTTTTCCTCATCATACCTACAATACTGGGACTAATTAGTTCTACACTGCAAAACAAGAACAATGCTGTTTCTTTATTTACGTGTCTTAAACATGGATCAGCAGTTGGTGAGGATGCTAACGTTTGGCCTGGAACATGTGAGCTTTAGCTTTTAGCACAAAAATATTTATGTAGTTATCAAGTGCATATTTAAGACCCCATTTTAAAAGATTCTCATTTTAAAACAAGTGAGCTGGAAATATTCAAAAGTCAGCCAGAGACAGTGTTTTCAACCAATTCAGCTAGCGAGCTAAAGTTAGCTTAATTAGCTAGCTAGCTGAAAAAAAATCCCCTAGCAAAAGTTGTCATTTCACCCAGTTGCTGGTTAAATATGAGAAGCCTGCTTTTGTCTACCTCTGTCTGAATTCAAGACCTATTGTTAAATAATACAAACTAGGAATTTCGAGTGTTAAATCAGCCCTCGCTATCACTGTTAACAGCATATGTGCAGTGTGAGAACGGAAAGCTTGACAGGGGTAGCAACAGTAACTAAGGGGGACGGGGGCTTAGCTAATGGTCAATTGTTTCCTTGTTGAATCCCAAATTTGATAACATAATGTGAATAATACATACCTGCTGTAGAAATCATCCCTGTAGTACTCGTAATCAAATTCATAACCACTAGGAGAGAGACAAACAGAGAGACAGAAGGGGGAGGAGGGCGCAGAAAGACAGGGAGAAAGAGATAAAGAAAGGATGGGTTGTTTTAAGGGGAGCCATTTCGGATCTGTCAAAAGTAAGCAGATCAAACTCAAGCTGTTTTGACTCGAACGGACACGCTCTAGTTTATGCCTAAAGCCCACCGCAGGTTAAGCAGCAAGCCTAAGCCACGCTGGCATGCAAAGACCACAGATCAACAAAGGGGGGAAATGCAGTCGGAGAATGGAAGAAAAATCTTTTCTTAGACGCTGGAGAGGAAAATCAATGTTAAGTACATGCTCAGGATGGCAACTAATTTAGAATTCAGAGAGAGGAATAAAATAAAGAGGAGCAATGAAGGAGCTGTTTTGAAATGTTGCTATTCTCACAGGAATTTTAAATAGGATTAATGCATTATTATTTCAATTTAGAGTAGTGTAGTGTTGGTTTTTGCCTCTCCTGTTCCCTAATTACCATATTACATCTTGGCTGTTTTCAGCCGCAGCTATAAAATGCAAATGAGGGTTTATAATAACACAATGCACAAACTAATAAATTAGTAAAATAAGACGTGCGATGCAACAAATCAACAATTCAGAAAGGAGAAAATTGGTGGGAATATAAGCTTTGCTAATGGATAAACTATCAGAGCACAAAAAAGTGTCCCAGTGAATAGAAAAAACATGCCTGCCCCTCTGTCACATTAGACTGCAGTAAACAAGCACTGCTTTGATCTGTTTGTGACCAGGAGATGTGTACGGGGCAGAAAATCAGGGTCATGCTTAATGAAGCTTATACAACAGCATCTCCTTTGAGCTTTACAGGCGGAACAAACTCCAGTCAAGGCTGGGAAATGTGGAGAGCATTAAAAACTCAATTAGAAATTCAAGGTTCAAAAAGAAAAAAAAAAGAACATAATAGGAATTCTGGTATATTACTCCACATTTACATCAGCGAGAGCAGCAGGATGTGAAAGATTGTAAATATTTATAGAAAGAGTTGCACCTTTGCATGTGAAGGAGTATGTTGTAAGGAGGGCAAATCTTACCTATAAACAGCTGAGAGCGGCCGTTTGGAGCCTGCTTTAGGCCTGTATGGCTTGGGCTCGCCTGCCATGTTTATGTCTGCAAAGATACATACACAAACAGACAAATCACTTGTCAGTCATTCTTGTACTTTACATAAATCATGCATAAAGAAAGAGTTAGTGGCAACACCTCATTTAGCATTTATGAGCAGTAAATAAACAATTAGTAAATGGGTTATAACACACTATATTGTAGTGTTTAAAAGTATTTGTGAAAAACTATAACTACACCTGTGAAGCATCCATATTGGAAATATTATGGAAGCAAAGAAAGACCATAATAATTTGACTTTTAGATTTTTAGATATGAAAATGACATGATGTGAAATTTGAGTAACTTCACTACAGGTTCATGAACCAAAAAAAACAAAACAACAACAAAAAAATAACCTGCAATACTCCTGGAAAAGTTAAAAAAAAAAAAAAAAGAAATCATATCACATAAATTCAGATAGATAGTTTTCAAATTACAATATTTTAGTGCTATAAATTCAGTTGTTAAATTTCACAATTAGTTATTCAGTGGCTAATAAGATTTAAATTCTTACGGCCTTTCTTTGCTTCATACAATATAATATTACACAGTTGTAAACATATTAAGTGGTCTTCATATTTTACAAGAATGTGAAATGTGAAATTACATAAATGTATGTATAAATACTTTCCAAATACTCTCCATGACAACCACGCAAGCTCCATGTTCTGATGAAGGCCATGAGATTTGGCTGAAAGCCACAATATAAATCTAGTAAGTGGACCTTGAGTTAAGTACTCTTTTGTCAAACTACTATTTTGGAGGTCAAGAATGAAGTCTTCATGAGTTCTGAACACATTTATAAATGTTTTATAACACTGTAATGATTTGTTAATGAGCGTAATCACATACCATTAAATACAATTACAGCTCTGTTATACTTTATCACAATCTACACACCAGTTACAGATGATTCATAGGAAGTTGTAAGTATTGACATCTACATTAATAAAAATAAATGTCCTTATATCTGCTTACAACTACATTACAGTGTGTTACAAAACTATTAAATGAACATTACCCTACAGTATGAGGGGTATTATAGGATTTCATTCAATGCCTATCAACACCAATGGTTCCTACGCTGCAGTATAACCTAATTTAAGAGCAGAGAACTGTCAGTTAATGTGAAACAACTTCCTTTCTTTAAAACTCCTCACACAGAGCGACGGCTCATCATGGTAGTGATGGTAATGCACATAGCTCAAAGCAGTGCCTGAGCACAAGGGAGCATAAAAAGTACTACTTCATAATAAAGAGAGTAAAATATCAATTCAAGCTCTCCGGAAGCTACGTGCTATTTCCACTGTAAAACTTTTCATGTGAGATTTAAATAAGCAACACACAAAGGTCCAACACTGTAGGACACATTCAGTAAGTGTTGTGCATTTGTGAGAGCCAATTTCCCAAAGCAAGAGTGAAGACCTTGCTACCGTGCACTGGAAAGATTACAAAATGAAAATTCTTGTTGCAAGACAGGAGAGAATCCTTGAAAACGATGAAAAAGAATAAACTCCCAACAAAAGCTGGATGTCAGGGGAGCTTTGATTTATAGCTGGCTGTTCGTTCTTTGTGTAAAAAAACAAAAACAAAAAAACAAAAACCTGTTACCATCAGGTGTACAGTTTTGTGACCAAGCCAGTCAGTGATGCAGAATTTTTCAAATCGCTATCTTTGCATTGCCAAGGGTGTTGCAAGGTCCTCGTATTTTCCGCATAGTCTGAGTGGCTTCCGGGAGAGGAGCCAGTGGGTCAAAACAAGCAAGTAAAATACTCAAAAGGCGAGAAAAACAGTCCAGAAACGTTATGTATGCGGACATGAGGTTATATCCATTAATTAAAGCAGAGAATAGTGCATGAGAACAACACCTTTAACTGAGCTTTAGTATTAGAAGTAGCATTCTCATCTTCATTTGAGGTCAGGTATGAGCTGTACAAACATTATTCTCATAAAAGATGAATAAACACAGATTATGAAGAATATGGATCGCTTGAGGCAAAAAGTGAGACAAAACTTAAATACTTTCTGCATAGTCTGACCAAAGGCAGCAGAATCCCATCATCTGCTTTTTTTTTTTTTTTTTTTTTAATATTGTCTTTGATATCAAACAACCTTTTGCAAGCATCTGCATGCTTAAGCAGCGAGGTACTCAGAAACGCCATTTCATAGCTGGCAGGATAAAAGTTTAAGACTGAGAACAATATACCAATCAACAAGGTGCCCTTCAGAGACGAAACACAACCCTCCTCTGTGTTGTGAGCTCACTCTGGATAAGTGCCTCATAGGTACATAGATCACTTAAAAGGCACTTTCTGACAAATTGTTGTTTTTTTTTGCATGCAGCCATGTTCTCACTATCATTCTGTCCCTTCCAGCAATACACATTTGCTTAAATAATTTATGCGTCCGCCCTGCCTCCCCCCTTACCCCCATCAAACACCAAACAAGTGGAAGCGCCCCAATCCCCGGGAGTGGAATTTCACTGGGGTGAAAATAAGCTTCTGGCAAACTCCTGCCTCCTTCTCCCAGTGGCTGCTCTCACGAGAAATAGGATTAAACCCTGGTCTGTTTGTATACTACCTACTTAGACATGCTAAAAGACAGACTTTTTACGCAGAGCTGCATGACCAAATGAGTGTATATGGGTGTGTGTGTGTGTCTGCATGAGCATGTTGGGCTTGACCATGAAGCTGATTTAGGAGATAATTATGATTTTGCTCATTAACTTGAAGGTTTACTTACAGAGATATGAAGACCAAACCTTTAATTAGCCCTCAACAACCCAGCTAAATATAAGTGGCGTCCAAAACCTTAAGCAATCTAAAAATCCCTGACGCCAGATCTTCTTTTGTGACCACAGACAGTGTTACTGTATGGTTCACATACATTACTCTGGAAAGCCAAATCCTTGCTATTCTCTCCTGGCAAGTGTTGCATCAGCTTCAGCACCCTTTGATTGAGACTGTCAAGATAAGTCTGATAAGAGCCGAGTCCACTGCAGCAATCAATACTACATTTTCAGCATGGTAAAAGTTAGGTTTAGAGCTAAAACGAGTGGATTATGCTGATTAATCAACTATTCGATCGACAGAAAATCAATCTGCAACTATTTTGATAATTGATTAATCATTTAAGTCAATTTTTGTGTAAAAATGTCAAACATTTGCTGTTACTAGCTTCTTAAATAGGAGTATTTTTCCTTTTTTTCCTTTGCTTGTCTCTGTTTTACAGCATTGTAAATTGAATATATTTGGGTTTTGGACTGTCGGTGGGACAAAACACAGATATCTGAAGATGTGACCGTGGGCTTGGGAAATTGTGATGGAACTCTTTCACAATTTTCTGACATTTTGTAGATATAACGATTAATCGAAGTCAGATTAATCAATAATCAAAATAATTACTAGTTGCAGCTTTACTTAAGCTAATACATACTGTACATATGTGACAACCAGGTACTTCAGCATTGCTACCAGTTCAGAGCTTTCTCCCAGTCACCCAAATCCTGACGCATCTCGTTTGCTGATCAATTTAGTTAATAGATGACAGCCTAAACAATAGCAAGACTTAATAAATATATGGCATTTGCTGTGTGAAATAGTGCATCTGCTCCTTTTCCCTGAAAGTTAAAGTTTTATTATTATTACTTTTTTATGATGTTGGTGGATTTCAGCCTCCAAAAAAAAAAGAAAAAAAGTTCTTCTTCATGCAGCGACTGCTTTAGACAACAACTTAACTAAACTAATTAAAATCAGTTTGGACTTCAATCGTGACTGCAACTAAAGATAATTTACATTACTAAGTAATCGCTCAATTACTTTTCCAATAATCAATTAATGTTTAGTCTATATAATGTCAGAAAATAGTGAAACATGGCTCCATAGACAAGAATGTGACATCTTGTTTTGTCTTTCCAACAGTCCAAAATCCAAAGATATTCAATTTACAGTGACGTAAAACAGAGAAAAGCAGCAAATCATTATACGTCAGAAGTTGAAACCAGCAAATGTTTGGCATTTTTGTTTGTCAAATGACTAAAACAAAGAAAATAAACAGTGTATAATATATAACACAGTTATGTGGTGGTTATGTTTGTCTGTCAAAGAGATAAATGACTTAAACGATGCATCTATCCAAACTGTTGGCATCCATTGTTTTAGCACTAATCTAAAGGAGAACTTGATGATCAAATATGTTTTTCTCAGTCAAAAGTATACAGAAATACTGAGGACTTTTGACTCCTAACAGTTTTTACAAACCAAAAATTAAAAGCATTGAGAAGTTGCACATAATAATGGCTACCAGCAGCTTTGGTAGAAAAGCACTTTTTGCCAAAAAACTGTTGAACACTACTTAAGATGGGCTTCTATGAGCGGGGGTGGGGGTGGGGGTGGAGCACACTGACATGTTTTCATACTATTCTGACTTCTGTTTGTGTGAGAAGCGCTTAAGAGGAAGTAATTGCAAGACATGCTGTTAAGGATCATCTCTGATGCAGCTTTTAGCAGAACACTTTGCATCTGTGCAGCACTAAGGGCTAAATTTGGTATGAACGAGATGTACCCTGGATCAGGGACCCAAACTGTGTGCTTTATTCTACTGTCTGTCAGTTATTCTCCTCTTTCCCATTGGTTTGTACCATGGGTTTGTGTGCCTGCTCAATCTGCAGCTCGTGTCAGACAGGGACGAGGGCGGAGCCGTCTGTGGTGCTGAACGAGGGGTTTTTAAGGTCTGTTGCTCTGCTCTGCCTGGGCAGCGAATAAAACAAAAGGGCTCGACCTTGCAGCTGCGTGAACGTACACATGATGCAATTTGAATTTCACTGCCCTGAAATTATTTATAGACGTTATAGATGTTTGAGCCTGACTCCTATTTTCTATCTCTCAGAGAGGGAGGGTGTCGGTCTGTCTATAGATACTGAAACAAACACAACCCAGGTATGTATAAATATTTAAGGTAACACTGTTATTGGCTGAGGAATCGGTGGGGGGAAAAGGTTCTGGAGGTAAACTGCAGTGGAAAGACAGAGGCACAGAGCATAAGTAATCACTGAGGTCAAGAAAACAAGGATCTGTGACTCCCCAAAGCAACCTGCCCATGTGTTTTATTGGTCTCATTTGTTGCCTTACATCTCTGTCTCCCTCAGACTACTCTTGCTCATGCTTCCTGTTCTGCCCTCGGCCTCACCCTATCCTTCAACATCACTTTCTCTATCTCCATTCAGCTCGCTTTCCCTCCCTCTATCACCTTCCCGCCTCGCACATGCACTCACACAAGACGACATCTAACCCCACCTCACCATCCATCACTCTCTCTCTCACATCCCGTATTTCTTCCTGTGTCTCTGTGCGCACCGAGGAAGCTCATTATGAGACATTTCAGTGCCAAGCATCACCTGTGGGGCCTTTTCTCTTCGACACCTGTGCCGTCAAGGAAATCTTTGCAAGTCTTATTTCTCCCCTCCTTTCATTAGCAAGGGATGAATAACAGCAGAACAATAGAAGTCGAGGCTTTGAATAAATCAAGGCTATAAACTGAGCCATATGGCAACATATTGCAGGGGAATCGCTGGGATGAGAAAGTACTCCTGTGAAAATCAACAGGACCCAAAAACATAAGGAGAGGGTGAGTCTTGTGAGAATGCAGGGAACAGGAGGACACCCTTGTATTCCTCAAAGAAATATGAATGAATTACTGGAGCAGGCACAAAACCTGCTGGTCCTGCTGAAGCCAGAACAAATCAGACTGTAGTCTTCCTGTCTCTCTCGCTGTCTGTTTCTTCCTTAAAGAGACTGTCTTAGTACCCTTTTTCTTGCTCTCTTAAACAGAGGAGGGAAAATCAGCCAATAGCCCGAGGCTTCAGAGGAAAGCTAATAGGCACGGGTAGCAGGGGTCACCACAAGGTCAGAGAGAGGGAGAGACGGATAGATTGCGTCATGTGAGCCAAAAAAACTCTTTGTATTAGTGTGGGCAGAGTGTTGGAAGATGAACAGAAGGGCAGATTCCTGAAAATCAATTTCTTTCTGTTCTCATCAGCCATAATACTGTGCTATTGGAATAATGACAATTCAATAGCTCATTTTATGCAGGCTTTTCTTTAAAATGTGGTGATACAGACTATTGTCTAAAGCCACATCCATCAATATAGTCAGTCATAATCAAGATAAACCACCATTCAAACTGCATTAATCATTAATAAATACAGGCTCTATACCATTTACATCTAGAGCAGAAATTTGGTGCAAGCTCCATAGACCAAAACCCTTTTAAAGTGACTGATGCCATTCATTTGAATTAAGCTGTGGCTGAAAATACACAAAAAGCAGTAGTTTGCATGTCAAACTCTCTTGGATTTAAGTCTTACACAGCTAATTACACAGCAATAATTTTTTGCTAAAGCTAATTTTGTTGGTTTCTGCTGCTGCAAATTACCTGTTTGGACACCTGCTGTGGTGCAGCACAGAAGCTATAATCGACAAAACAAAAAATTGATGTGTGTCAGTTATCACCTTAAATATGTCTGGGCCCTCATACAGAGACTGAAACTAAATGGGTTGGGATTCTGTCTTTTCCTTAAGGACACATGGCTCTTAACAAATATACCATTTACTAGCTGTTGTAGTCGAGCTGGTTAATTTTTGACAGGTTATGATATGTTTGAGAGAATACCTTGATAAGTCATTATTTTGTGTACATTAATGTAAGTAAAGAAGTTAACTACAACAACCAAGGTGCATTTGTTAAGAAGCATCCAATCACTGAGTTTAAAATTCTGTTACATGTGCCGCTAATGATGTGCAGAAGCTAACACTCTCTAGAAGCTTTCCACTTTTTAGATACAGCCATGCCAGAAGCTCTGTGAGGCTGTACTGTGGCACAACAACACTTTGAGCTAAATCCTTATCAGAATGCTAACATTCTCACAATGACAATGAAAGGATGCTAAAGTTTAGCAGGTATATTGTTTAAGATTTTTACCATCTTAGCTTTAGCATGTTAACATTTGCTAATTAGCACTAAATACAGTACACAGTACATCAGCTGAGGCTGATGGGAATGTCATGTAATGTAGTTTTGCAGGTATTTTGCTGATAAAGCAAATTACATTTTTGACCCAATGATGGCGCTAGATGAAAAGTCTGGGGATCACCAAAGTCATTAGGGTACATTATCTGGGAACCATGAATATCTGCACTGAATTTCATGCCAATCCATCAAGTAGATGTTGAGATATTTCACGAGTGAAAACGTTGACCTTTTTGTGGGTCTGGTTGAAGAGTCAGAAGATCACCACAGTCAGTTCATCCTCTGGGAATCATGAATGTCTGTACATAATTTCATGGCAATCCATCCAATAGTTGTTGAGATATGTCTGTTTGGACCAAAGGTGGCTTGAGTGCCTAAAAAGTCTAATACAACCTGTAGTTTAAATTAACTTAATTCCGGGTTATGGGTCAAATTTAGATGAATTTAGCAACAACGGCACCTTGTTTTGATCCCCATGGCTGTGCCGAAGTGTTCTGAATTCACTAGCACCTCTGATTGACTTCTTCTCCATAGCAGTGGCCAAGGCAGCAGTGGCTAAGGCTCATGGGTATTGTAGTATTAGTATTGTAGTATCCGCCATGCCAAACTGCTGGGAAAACAACATGATTTCTCAGAAACAAAGTTGAAATAATTGCTACATATAAAGCTGATGGCCATCACGTAGACCTGTAGTATCATTACATTATCCAGATGCCCCATGTGTTTCTATGTTCAGACACGTAAATTATTTCATTAAAAGAAAAATTTGGAACAGAAATTTCACCTAAAGCTTAGTCATGCAGCTACGCCAAAGGGTTTAAACCTGTGATATTTAATTTATAGGGCAGTCTTGCTAACCCAGAACACCCTGCCACGATCAAGGTACAAAAAGTCTTTTTTCCTCCTGATTACCTAAAAAGCTTTGGTGTCACCTTTAGAGTCATATCGCAGACGTGCAGCACAGCGACCAGGTGATTGACTGCAATAAACTTCCTTTCAGACTTATCAGCGAGGACCTTGAAGGAATAAGAAATGTGTCCTTTTCTTTTCCAAAAACAGAGGAAAATTCCCCACAGACCAGAGCTGATGGCTCTACAACACATTTGTCATTTTTTCCCTTTGTGTGTTCTTTCATTTCATTCTCCTCTCCTCGCAAACGCCAACTGTCTATTTGATGAGATAAATATTAAAGGCAGAGACAGGGAGAAAGAGAAAGAATGATAGAACGGGACGCAGAGGGAGCTGCCGATCATCTCCTCATGGAACAAGAAACTCTGGCGCCAATCTCCTCAATGTCTTAATTAATTGAACAAAGTAACTAATCATGCAAATTGTTCCTCAGCGGGAGAAACGTAAGCAAAGAGACAAGAATGGAGTGAAGGAGCTGAATCAAGCAGGTGATGGATGTGCAGAAGGGACAGGTAGGGATTCGTCTCCGAACTCCTCGCTGAATTGTCAAGCTGGACTGGTCTGTGAGGAAGGCAGGAGGTCTGAGATGAAGGAATTGCCGCATTTAATACCCAACGCTGTACATCATGACCCGCAGGCGAGGCCCTGGCTGCTGTGGGCATCGTAAAACTCCAGATACGCCTTTCATCTTTGCTCCTCTGATATATTCCTCTGCAGGTATAGACTGACAACTTAAATTGACAGATTTCCCCTGAATCTCAGTGTGACTTTCGATCAAATATGCCATTCAAAGTGGATCCTTACTGTGCCCCGACAGGTTCTAATTTTCACATAAGCCTTCGTGCTCTATGCTGAATCAGATGTCACATTTTATTCACTTCACTCTCAGACATTAGCCTTGTTCTTACTTTTCTGTGCCTGGCGAGCCCTCAATCAAGGTCACAAGGTACTGAGGTCCCTTCAAAGTGATGTAACCGCTTAACTTTTTCTTCTCAACACCGGGACATTTTCAGCACTGGCAGAAAAATAGCTTGTTTACTGACACCTCTCAACAACAGGAGAGTCGCAGCAGGCTAACACCGTGGACGGCTGTTGTCTAATTATGTGGAAAAAGAGTGCAGAGGAGACAGAAGGACTATCTGCATATCAAAGGTGCTGTTCTTGGAACCTTTGAAGATCAAACATCAAACGAGGGCTATTCAGGAGCATCGTGAATCAAAGTTCAAGGTGAGGTGAGGTGGCTCTCTACATTTTTCTGTTTGAATTCAAAATTTTAGTTTACACATCTTATTCTTTCGTTTCAAGTTGGGCACAATTTTGAAATCCATTATCTAGGCCATTTCATTTAATTGACTCTAACTTAAGGGTGGGCGATATGATGATATATACCCTGAGACGATGCTTTAATATCTCTGGTTGTACAGGTGTTAGGCCAGTGTGAGCAATGTTGCAAATCAATGAGGAACAATGACCTGCTTTCTGGCATCAACATGATGAGGTACTTTGACTTGTCAGGTGCTTAATTTGCTGGATTTGCCAAAAATAGACATTTATGTCTGGTTACTTTATCTATTAACAACTGTTATCACAATATACATCAATTTTGTTATATAAAAATGCATTAGAGCTGAAACGATTAGTCGATCAATAAATTAGTCAACAACAGAAAATTAACTGCAATTATTTAAATAATCAATTAATCATTTCAGTAATTTCTCCTGGCAAATATACCAAACTTTTACTTGTTCCAGCTTGTCAAAAATGAGGATTTGATGCTTTTCTTTGTCATAAATGATAGTATACTGAATATGTTTTAGTTTAGGGGCAATTTGAAGATCACATGTTATAATGGGCATTTTTCACTATTTTCTGACATTTATAGCCAAAACAATTGATTAATCAACAGAATAGTCAACGGATCAATCAATAAAGACCCTAATTGTTAGTTGCTATATTACATATACTGTGTTGTGAGGATTTTACCCACATCATCCACCCCTACTCTTATGTGTTATTAAGGGCACAATGACATCAAAAATCACATTATTACTTGGTTAGTTGATTTTGATTTACACTTAGCAATGTATTTCAAGAATCAGTACAAAATTAAGATTCCTGCCATCATGTAAAACCTGCACAACTTTCAAGGTGACACACGCTTCAACACATTGGTGCATTTTTATTGAGCTCAAATATCCTTTTTCCTTTCACTAAGAAAACAAGGATGTGTCCAAACCCCAGAGATGAGGTTCAATTTACAATCATCTAAACTCGTTATAATAAAAATAAGACCAGCAAATCATCGTATTTGAGAACCCAAAACCAGCGAATGTTTGGGGTTTTTACGTGTTCTTTCATTTCATTCTCCTCTCCTCGCAAACGCCAACTGTCTGTTTGATGAGATAAACATTAAAAAAGGCAGAAAGTGAGAAAGATTCGCCTGATAGAACGGGACGCAGAGGGAGCTGCCGATCATCTCCTTATGGAACGAGAAATTCTGGCGCCAATCTCCCCAATGTCTTAATTAATTGAACAAAGTAACTAATCATGCAAATTGTTCCTCAGCGGGAGAGACGTAAGCAAAGAGACAAGAATGGAGTGAAGGAGCTGAATCAAGCAGGACAGGTAGGGATGTGGGAAATTTGCCTCGGCGCAAGCTTCAGCTTGGTTGTCTTTGACATGAACTCCTCACTGAATTGTGAAGCTGGACTGATTTGTGAGGAAGGCGGGAGGTCTCAAATGAAGGAATTGCCGCATGTAATACCCAACGCTGTACATCATGACCTGCAGGCAAGGCCCTGCTGGCGTGGGCATCATAAAACTCCAGATACACCTTTTATCTTTGCTTCTCCGATATATTTCCAAGGACTGATAAAGGCCATACTACAGGTATAGACTGACAACTTAATTGATAGATTTCCCCAAAATCTCAGTGTGAATTACGATCAAATATGCGATTCAGACTGGATTCTTACTGTGCCCCTGAGAGGTTCTGATTTTCACAAAAGCCTTCCTGCTCCATGCTGCATCAGACCTCACATTTTATTCACTTCACTCTCAGACAATAGATTAAAATGTTTAATCTATAAAACACTGCAAAAGAGAGAAGAAAAGTGTGACAAATGCCAACCACAAGTTCCCAAAAGCCCAAGGTGAAGTCTTCAAAAAAGCCTGTTTTATCCAAAAACCCAGACATGATGTTCAATACAGAAGAAGAGCCAGTCCTCATATTTGAGAACTCAGAACAGTGAATGTTTGGTATTTTTGCTTGATAAATGCCTAAATGATTAATAAATTATCAAATTTTGTCAATTGAGTCAATAATTCAATTAATTGTTTCATAACGAAAAGTAAGAAACCTTAGAAATTCTCTTTCTTTGTGGCTTTAAGGGCACATCTGTGTGGGGCTTCAACTAACGATTATTTTTATTATCAACTAATCTGCAGATTATTTACTAATTATTCATTTGGTCCATAATATGTCAGAAACTAGCAAATGTTACCGTTTCCCAACACCCAAGCTGACATCTTCAAATTGCTTGTTTGGTCCAACCAACAGTCCAAAACCCAAAGACATTTAATTTAATATCACAGAAAACCAAGAAAACCAGCCCCCCCACCCCCGCCAAAAGAAAAAGACATCATTTAATAATCGATTATCAAAATAGTCAATTAATTGTCTGTCTCAGTTCTACTTCTATGTTGTAGGAATTTTCCAAACTCATCCTCTTCTCTGGCTTGATAACTATGACCAGTGCCTCAAAAGTCACATCCATCTTCCATCCCTCCACTCTATAATACAGACCAGAGTTCACTAAAAAGCCATTTTATTATATATGACTACAACATCTCAGTGAACATCCCATTACAAAAACATTACTGGAGCACCTCTCCCTCTGTAAACACCCAAGTGTGACTTTCAGTCTGCTGCCCTGCCTCGGTGCCTCTCTGAGGCTGCACGGAGCAAAGTCCAAGGGGATCAGCTCATAATCCACGGCCCCTTCAGGCACCGGCGGCAGAACAGATAAAGGTATGGCATCGGTTTGAGATCACATCTGTGTGACCTGTAAAACCCAGCGAGCTGTCTCACCTGGTCAACAATGATGCACTTCAAAAAGCAGATGATTCGGGCGGCTGGACGGATGAACACGGCACGGTGAGGAAGCTTAGCGGCGGGGAGCGAGGCATGAAAACAAACACCTAGCAGTTACAAACACAAGTGTTTCCACTGAGAAACAATCATGGCAACCGTTGATAATCAGGTTATTGCCATCCACTTTCCTCACTGCTAAAAATAGGCCCTTTTTCGCCTCTTTAGCGTTGAACCTACAACTGAAATCTTTGAGTTGTTCCAACATCACGCTGCTTTAAAATTCCCATTCAAGACATTTATATTTCATTTAAACCAGAGAATTACTGATTGAGAGAAATTTCACAGACACGTTGCTGGCCTACATGCATGAAAATGTGATGTAACTTTGTACTCGCCTTTCAGATGTTATCCCTGTATGTATCCCTGCATAGGTGTGTGCACGTGAGAGACGAGCGCCGTGACAGGAAGAGAGACAGAGTGAGATGTTACAAGTTCTCTAATTATTTCAGCGTGCTTGCCATGACACTTGACAGACATTAATTTCACCACTCTTCACGCTGGTACACCGCTGCAGTCATATCTGTCGACTGTGCACATTAGATCCAATATTAATACACGCCATTCACCAAAGCCGGTTGCTCTAAATATTCTGCTTCTTCACGATAAGACAAAAAAACAAAAAGAAAATCTGCCATTTTGCATCATTTCCCCCCCCCCAAAACAGCTTATTGCACACAGGAACGTGGATAATAAGGTGTCATTTACTTGTGAGTGTTGGTGTTTTCTCGTGCATCAGCGCTCGTACATGTGTCACTGTGTGTGTGTGTGTTACTGAATGCTTGTCTTTATTTCTCACTGATTGGCGCTTCTCCTGGCAACAGTCCAAACAGCCTTTGCTCCACTAAACGCGAGCGGAGCTGCCGGTGGGAGAGACGGAGAGACTCTGGGGGAGCGACATCTTGTGACAACTCTGTCACATTATTTCATCATCGATAGAGGATTCTCATTAGGTCCTTTCTGACAGATAAAAATCACATTTTCAGGACAGAGTGGAGTGTGATGTGGTTGCTTGTCAAAAATAAAAAAAGTGTGTAGGCACAGATGGTGAATTATTTTAAACTGTAGCAACTCCATCTTAGGTGGCAACTAAAGTATCTGGAACGGATTATATTCTGTAATTGCTTGTGATTTATTCAAGAAAAGCAGAGCAGCAGACTCTAACAGCTCCACCAAGGATTGTGTTGCGCATGATTTGTATTCCTTCCCATGGACATGAAAACTGAAATTTTGGGCAAAATGGAGCTAAGCTGAAAAGACGTAGAGTCTGGAAGGCAGAGGAACACTCACACACACAGCCACTACTGCCCTTGACACATGGCTTGAGATACATGGAGGACATCTGACAGAAGATGTAACAGCCTGCCTCTTGTGCCCTCCTCTCATCCCTCCTCCTTCCACCATCAGCAGCACAGCACACAAATACAGCCACAAACTTCCATCTGCTGCGCAGAAAGACACGTTCATTTGTCATGGGCTGCAGCCTTCAATCATGACAGGAGTTGCAACTGAAACAAGAGGAGCTCAGGGCCCAGACGTGGAGAAAAAGCTGCAGAGAAGAGTCTTAAGAGCGTGTGTCTACAGGAAGTTTATTTGCATGATCAATTTTTTTAATTGGCACGTATCAGGCTTCAACGTCTTGCTTTGCCTGAAGATGAAATTGCACAACCACTTACTGTACACAGACGAATATATAACACAGGGAGCCCGGTGGTGCAGAGGGCTGGGACCCCATTTGATCTCCAAAGATTCCTGAGCTGCAAAATCTTAAATATTTATGGACTTCAACTCAAATACACCGTGCTCATGCTCAGACTCACAAGAAATGAGGCTGAGAGGTTTTCTTTTCCTAATTAAATTAAATCACAAAAGGCAACACTGTAGACACGCTCACAGGCACAGAGTTCACCTTATGATAAAGAACAAAGCGAATAGCACGAAGATAAATTTCCCCGATGGGTATTACTAAAGAGGGATGGGTTTTACACGGCACATTCATAACAACATAAGAGATATCTTTACTAGATTATCACTTTCTAATTAACAAACTATTCGTAAAAGCTTTTCATGTATAATATTTTAAGCACATTTCAAAATAAGAGCTGCTGGTGCCAAGACATGAATGATAAAACTGCTATAGTCTCATATGCCTAAAAGTTACACCTACACAAACCTCTTGTCACGCACACACCTTTTGTTCGAGCATTGCTGCATGATATGCTGCTAAAAAAAAATCCCAACTCTTCACTAAATGATGGCATAAAGAAGCACAAAGCCCATCGTAGGAGTCAAATATCCACCATCAGTTATAACAGACCTTCACTACTTTTTGTGATCACCTCTTCCAGCCAGCAGTGCTCAACAATGCTTGCGCTTGAACCCACTGAGCCTCTGAATTTGCAGTTTTGGGAGCTCCCATTATTGCAGAAATGCCTGATGAAGTCGATGGCAACGATTAAGTACAGCTCACATCCCCAGATTTTTTCTTTTTGCAGCGTTTGAACGCATCATGAGTCAAATAAGGAGCTAACCAAGGTGATTAAAGTAAGCTACCTGTTGAATTAAGGCTATTTCTATCACCTGGACCCCGCTGGTTAAAAGTGCACCTAGTGACACAACACCAATAACTGTAGTCTTCTCATTATAGAAACATACCAGTATACAATAAGAACTTTAACCTGCTAATAACACACCTTTACATCAACAGGTTTACTGTCCATCATCCACACTCATCAAACTCCACAGCACCACACAGAAACGTCACATCTAGTACACATTTTAAGCACCAGCGAGTTTGTCCATTTCTTTACCATTCAGTAGGGAGGGGGGCTTGGACCTGCAGTCTATAGCCACAGGCAGTCTCTTGTAGTCTGTCTGGCCTAATAGCTGACAGGTAAAGTCCAAGAGCCGCCTCTTAAACAAGCTCAACATCCTCATCCTTTTTTGTTTTTGTTTTTTTACTGTCTCCCTGCTCTTCGGCTAAGGAGCTCCTGGATTTCTTTGCCTGCTCTGTCTGTCGACACTGACTCTTCTGCGCTCGCTGTCCAAATTTGGGTTTCCTCCCACCTTCCTTGTCAGTATACAAGCTGTGCATCCAGAAAGCTGTGCAGTGCCATCTATTTGTAGCCTACGCAGTGCACAATATAGTTTTGCATTTCCTCTGCTGAGGAGAAGAAAATCAAGTTGTCTTTTCTAGACCAGAAACCAGCACTGCAAAACCTGTATCACACTCAGCCATGGGTGTACCCGACTGTAAAATGGGTGCCAACAACATGTTAACTAACAGGTAATTAGTGAACCACAATATCCATATGCTTTAAATATCAGAGCATGCAGTGGTCCATGCAGCTCTAACAGGCTTGCATTAGATAGTAGTAGAATACCATTATGCAGTCATAGGGCTGCATCTAACAATTATTTTCATTGTCAATTATTTTCTGCTGATTATTTCCTCAACTAATTGAATAATAACATCACCGTGTGGTCCATAAAATGTCAGAAAATATTGGGGGGGGGGGGGGTCACAATTTTGCACAGTCACAATTGCCTTAAGAGAGCAAGGTGACATCTTCAAATTGCTCGTTTTGTCTGACTCACAATCCATAACCCAAAGATGGTGAGTTCACGATGACAAAATCAGCAAATCCTCACAATTAAAAGCTTGAACTAGGCAATGATTTACATTTTTTTATGAAAAAATGACTAGCAGTAAACTGATTATCCAAATAGTTACAGAAGAATGTGTGTGTGTGTGTGTGTGTGTGTATAAAGCACCAGCAGGACAGGTTTCACATGAAATAGCACTTTGGAGCATACAACTACTGTTTATTGGAATTTACATTTCTCAGTATAAAGGCGATAAGGAGATTCTAACTGAACGTGAACTGAACCTAAAATGACTGTTTGCATTATTAATCGGTACCTCATAGCCCTGATGAGTCGACACATTCCTTGATAATGTATGCTAACTTCAGTAGAGTGAATATATTTACAACAGAGCAGGTGCAAGGATGGCTTCCCAAACTAATAGCTCGATGCAAACACTAATCAGCCAGCGTGCAGCAGGTGACTTGACTTTCTATTAGACGTGCAAGTTAAGCATAGGAAGATTAAAAAGCAACAAAAATATAATATTACAGACAAAGACAAAAGCTGCCACACGCAGCCCGACAGACAGAGGTGGTTTTTAACTTTGGCTCCCTGAAACTGTGTCTGCGTAAAACCATATCTCATGCAAATTCTAACAACTTAAATAGGCCTGCACCCGGTTTAAAGCGACCGGGATGCACCTTAGCACGCACGAATCACGGCTCAATATTTGCAACTTGCATCGAGCGACATCAGCATGAAGATAATGTCCTCCTCGGTGAAGCCTTATGAATGGTGCTGTGTAAACTTACATCGATGGTTGCGACGCTTCCCCTTGTACATGGTCATTATGTACGGGTCCAGCTTTGCGCTCTTTCAGATCCGCTTTCAGGTAGAGAGACACGGGGAGTCAGGACTTCGGCGTGCGGCGATACTTTCTGACTAGATATAAATTAGCCTCTCAGACGGAGAATTGGAGGCGCTGCTAAGCGAGGATCATACCATGCGCAGAGACGGGAGAGGGGGGACCCGGGCTACAGCGCGTCTCATCCACACACACATCGGTGGAGTGAAAACCACAAATCAACAATATTAGGAAGCAAAAATCACAAAATGGGGAAAAGAAATAGCCATGACTTTACAAAACAAGTGTAGAGTGCTCTGTCACGATTCATGTTGATCATATCTACCCTCAATTTATATTTCTTTAGAAAAATCGTTCTGTTTGGTTTCACTGAATATGTCAGACGTTCTTCCTCTCAATTTTACCTAATTGTGTTAGTTTGACCACATTTTATATCTTAAATCAACATTTACAAGCCAGACTTCTGAGCTGATTGTCTATATCAAACAAAATATTTCATCTATAGCTGAATGTACCTATAGAAAAATGCTCATACAGTGAAACATACAAGGTTTTAATTAATTGCTTTCATGCACATAAGTTGTATAGAAGTATATATTGTTAGTTACTTGCTGTATGCTTATATACAGTATGTTTCGGCAAGGTTTATTGGAATAAAACATGATGATTATAAATGAGCCCTTAATTAAAAAGAGCTCATGATACATTTAAGAAGGATACCTTAAAGAAATATCGCACTAATCTATAGCTTAATTAATGCAACACTGTTTAACAAATCAGTGGTGTTTTACAGAAGAACATCATTTCTTAATGTCACAAATTAAATATTGACCTGATATGATAAAAAATATTTAGGAGCAAGTTTCAACATGCTAGCTTATTTTAAGTCACTCTGGACAGGAAGAGTCTACAGCCATGCTATTAGCTCTGTGAGGCTATACTAAGCACAGTGGTGCTATCAGCTAAATGCTAAGTATGGTAACATGCTGGCAATGACAATGCTAACATGTTGATGTTAAGCAGGTTTACCATGTTCACCATCTTAGTTTAGCATGTTAGCGTGCTAACATGAGCTCAGACGCACTAAACACAAACTAAAGCTGAGGCTGATGGGAATGTCATTAGTTTTGCAGGTATGTGGTAAATATAAATGTTGACTTGATGATGGCACTAGATGAAAAGTCAGAGGATCACCAAAGTCAGTAGGATTCATCCTCTGAGGACAATCCATCCATCAGTTGTTGAGATATTTCAGTCTGGACCAAAGTGGTGGACAGACATTGCCATCCATATTGCTAGCATGGCTAAAAATGCAAAATGAGTTGGTGCTATGTCATCAGAGTGTAATTTTGCTACTTACTATTCTTCAAAAATGCTTCAAATTTATTCCTACTTAAATAATTAAATTCAGATTCATTCATAGTACACACCTTTTACTTGAGATTCTCTGCCAATCCAACCTTTGAAAGACGACCAAACCCTGAAATCAAGTACTGCCTGTGACCTTCAAGGAGACACTGTTTCTGCCTGGTTCACACTGTACAATACTGACAGATCCTTTTAAGACAAGAAGGAGGTGGCATCCGGCAGCTAACCACTTTCCAATGTAACACTCTGATTATTATCTTACTCGATATGAGCATACAGTCACATTGGAACAAAAATAATATTCCACTCCCTCCACAACCTCTGGGCACACTTGAGAAAAGGTGCATCTCATCTTACTTGCAAAGGGGATTGTGTTGCTAAGGAGACAAGGATAAGGAAGCAGCCTGGATGTTGATTTTGTGCGATTCCTTCCACTATATTACATTATTGTTGTGTGGGTTGAATAACAACACTTTTTTTTTTTGTTTTTTTGGCCCAAGATGAATTGTGCAGTAGAAACAAACAACTCTGGAAGCCAACTGCTTGGAAGTA
This sequence comes from Macquaria ambigua, assembly GCA_008360985.2. NCBI lineage: Eukaryota > Metazoa > Chordata > Actinopteri > Centrarchiformes > Percichthyidae > Macquaria > Macquaria ambigua. The sequence continues at coordinate 974,278 of VMKM01000009.1, read as the reverse complement.
GCAGGAATTCAATCAATATTGCTCCCCTCTGAAACCGCTGCTGCTCTCACATGCTCCAGAATGACAAATGGTCTCCTTTATGTTTTTACTTTGAAACTTAGAAAAGATGAAATCCCTCAAAGTGAATTTTGTGAAAAATCAAATAAATCAATACAGCGGATATGATTACTGGATCAGGCCATAGGTCAAAGTCACGTGTAGTAAAAATGGCTTTTTAGTACGGTGAAACTGTTTCTCTTCACATGTAAAACAGCATTTCTTTGGATGAGGAAAACAAAGAAGAAGGTATAAACATGTTATAATCATCGGCAACCAGCAATGAGAAAAATCTGTATTTAAAGGTATAGCAGGGACATCTGCTGTCCATGATGGATTAATACAACAAACAGCCTCCAGAACACAATGTAGTCAACATGGCATAAAATGAGAAAATTTGAATCCGTCATAATGAATACTCTTTATGTGCTTCATTTTGTGACTTATTTCTCTTGTAAATGAAAAGAATTACTTTAAGGCCAGCTGTGGTAAATACTCCAACCTGACCCAAGGCCCTTTTTTAATGAGCATCAGAGAGAATAAATCTCCGAGCAAAGCCAGACTCCTCATTTGAATTTTTTTTACACTTTACATTTTAAGAAATGTGTAGATTCATTAATTAAATGCTCTTTTTGAAAAGCAGGGTTTAGCAGCCTTGTGGTTGGTGGGAATGGCAGATCTTCTTTTCTCCAAATAGTCACGATGTTTCCAGTTAGATGTGAAATTTAAAAGTGCTGTATTTGTGTTGGAGAAAAAGTACAGTTTTTTGGTGAATATATTAAAACTATACAGAGGATCATATCTGAGCTTTGAACCTGTTCAGTCACTGCAGTTTGGATAACAATATTTAATGTCTCTATCAGGATCACCTCAGCTTTCAGATACACTGGCTTAAACAAAAACCTATGTGATATCCATGAGGCTATTAAAACAGATATAATTCATATTATATTTCTACTAATAATGGATCAAATGACTATATGTAATGTGAAAGGAGTTGCTTGTAGTGATGAACCCGCAGAGAATTATTTTGGGCTTTGCAATTTTGCAGTTCCCCTCAGTTCTAGAGCTTTTTTAGCGTCTTTAAGCTAATTGTTTTGGTTTTCAGACCCGCAACTTTACTGTTTTGGTTCACTCTCACTGCTCTCATAGACTCATTTTCGGTTGCAGCAGGCGGCTGTTTTCAATGATTTCCAGTTTGCCCAGCACCAAATGGCAGAGAGACAAAGTTAGTGACTAGCTGGGTGAACATAGTGGAGCATGTTCACCCAGTAACAGCCCCCTCTGTTATTGCAGACTTTAACTAAGTTTGGTTCCAAATATTATATTATCTAAATCCCCAATGTTTATGTGGAAGACAGGGTAAAATCTTAAATATACACATCTTACCAAACCTATCCATCACTGCTAATATTATATTACAGCCTCTCTTAAACAGCCACTGTTATTTCCCTTGCTATACTGCACCACGGGGCTTGTTAAACCCAGTTAAACTGATTTCATATAACAACCCGGGTGCTTTGTACGGAGGGAAGATTGATGAGAAAGTGTTAACTAGTGTTAACTTGGATGTGGCGATTTCCTTAAGAATATACCCTGTTTCTTGGGAAAAAAAGCACTTAGCACATCATTACCCTTTTTAATATAAGAAGAGCCTCCTAGAAGATGTACATGCATCAGCCTAATCTGAAGTGCTCGGCATTCTCAGACAATCTCTGCTGGCATTTGAAACACACTCCCTGTTAACAAATGACCCTCATTTATAGCTGAGATGGAGAGGATGCTGCGGATGCCCACGGGGAAGATTTTCTACATGATGGATATAAATCTGCTCAAGCCATCACATCTCATTGGCCTATGACTTACAGCCTCTCTTAGCTCATTAGACAGGCACTGCTTTTGGCGCTGAGTAATTGCAAACCTATCTAGTGTGTCAACTGCTGCAACTGCTTAGCAGTCTGTGACAGAAATTCGCATCTCTTTGCTAATACTATGCTTACAAAGCCTGAACGACTCATTTGTTTGGATTGGGTCCAATTCGACAGACCAGTGTCAAGCTCAAGGTGTCAAAAAAATACATAAAACACGCGGGCTCCAAGGTTGTTTTTTCAATGGTGAAGTGCACATTCTGTTCATTTAAATTCTCTGCATTCACAATAAAAACTCAGCCCAAATAATCTCTGATGCACCCTATTATAAACCAGTGCCACAGTATTGCCTTGTTAGCAGTGTTTTTGTATACATTTCATCACTTTCTCACTTTACTCCTCCAAGTTTATGCATGCAGATTGCCCTCAATTACTCAAAGGGGCACTGTGCTCAATGGGAAGCTTATACTAGGAGGAGGAACAACAACCCGCTGGGAGAAGCTCAGAGTGCTTAAAAAAAAGAACATTATTAAGGAGAAAACAGGCATCCTATCCTACACACATGTTGCTACTGAGTGTCTCCTCTGAAAGCAAAAACTGCAGGAAACCTCTCAACAGGTTTTCAACAAGAGAGTCCCTCCGGTTCAAGCGTTGAATGCAACCCAAAACCTGGGAAGGTAAATTGCACACTCTAGTGGAGAAGAAGCAGCATGACAGCGACGGCCGCTTCCAACGGAGAGATTTAAAGGGAGCGTCAACATCAACAATAAAAATAGGATTCACATGTTATTTCTATATTGACAGCTTAGTTTGTGAATTTTCTTTATAAGCTGAATATCAGACAGACAGACTGTAGTGATGGTGTCATATAGGCAACCTATAGAGCTGCTCCATAGACAGGGAATAATGAAGCAGATAGTATGAAAGCAGCCCTGGCGGTTTTATATGCATGGGTGCATTTTCCTATTCGGCTGATTAAGCCCTGCATTTAAATAAACCTCCCTCGGATACTGTGTCTTTAAGTAATCAGAGTCAGTGGGCCAACTCAGGAAATGTTGTCCCCTGATGTTTTGCTCTAATTTCTAGTTTAAAAAGATAATTTTCTGTGTTTGTACATTTTGACTTTACTGACAGGAACAGAACAATGTGAATTGTGTTGTAGGGTAGGGTTTATCCTGCATTTGAAATTGCCTGGCTACCTGTCTTGGAATGAAAAGTAAAATTGTTCATTCATTTGTATGTTTCTCCCTCGTGTCATGTGGAGTGTGGAGCTGGGGCCTGGAGACTATCCCGGCCTTGGACCAAATTTGTCACCATGATGTTTTGCTCCAATTTTCAGTTTAAAGAGATAAATGTGCGTTTGTACATAATGACATTGCTGCATAAAGTTCCAGGGACAGTACAGTAAATTCTGTTATAGGGTGGATTTAGCCTTATTCCAAAATTGCCTGCCTTTTTTTTTATTGCAACGTATAAGTGCTGATGATTCATCCACTCATTCCCCATTCTCAGCATGCATTTGGCCAAAGCAGAGAACCACCTGGCGGCCAGTCTGTTACAGAGCATAGAATATAGATAGAAAACAAACAAACACACAAGAAGACACCTTCACATCTGTAGGTAAGTTGGAGTCTCTGATTAAGACATGTCTTTGGACTTTGGGAGAAAACTTGAGTAAAAGACAAAAGATCAAGTATATACGGGGGAAACATGCAAACTCAGTTACCAGGACTAACAACAAAAACCCAAGAGCTTCTTGCTGTGAGGTGACAGTGGTAACCACTGATTATTCACCAGTCCCATTTGACTGATCAATATCTCAAAAATACAGCACAAAATCTTTGCAATAAATCTAGTTTATTACCAAATATGACAACATCTGTAGTGACATTCTGTAGTTAAGTTGATTTTAATGACAGCTATCTATTTTTATGTCGGTGTCATATTTTTGAAATAGTGGAGATCACATTTTTATCAGACATAAACTCTTTAATTTCTGGCAGCTGAAGCAAAGCTGTTCCTATTGAAAGGGGGAGAGGGGACTAAAATCCACAAATCCTCAACAAGTAAACAAACAAGCAAACACACATGTAAACACACTCATTTTTTTCACTAAATTAAGGGATTATTTCCTAAAGACTGTGCAGAAAAAAAAAATATTTTCACCCATCTTCTAATGTAACTTCATTTAATCTTTTCATACACTACACATGAATTACATTTATCCAGCCTACATCCTCTCAAGTACAACCTCATTTAGTTTTTATTTAGGGCCTAATCTGCATTATCCCTCCTTCCTGTTTACTTCCTTTCCTTTATTTTTCCTCCTTCTCTTACTCTCTCCATTTTGTCTCTCTTTCTGCTTCCCTCTCTCCATCTGTCAGGGTCAGCAGAGTGCAAAGAATCACATTAAGAAGTATTCAAATGTTGAACTAGTCGCAATTGCTATTCATACAGGCATTAAAGGCTGCCAAATCTAATTCAGCTCAGACGCTATCAGTGCCACGGCCGTTCACCCAGTCGGCAGAGATAATACAAACCACACAGGGCGGCGGGGGTTAGAAAAACCTGATACACAGACAATAATGTCTCCTGGATGTAATAGAGCCACAAACGACTGAGCCATTGCCCATGCTGTAGAACGATTTTAACCAAACAGGGGAAAGAAAAGAGCATTTTTGATTCTGCCCGCTGCATCTGAGATTAACAAGGCTGTGATTTATTTGCCGTGAGTTGGAAAGTGGCACTCGGAAAGAATAGAGTGATTAATGCACCAAGGATGACAAATGGCAGATTGTCAGCTTTGGTTTCAAGTGAAGACCTTTACGAGACTTCAGAAGTAATGTTAAAAATGGACACAAGTGTCATAAGAGCTGTCCTACTGTGCATCTGTAATTGTGAGTAACTGTTCAGAGGACTGAATGTTAGCACTGCTGTTACTGCTCTCACTACAAATCTTAAATATGTAATCACTTATTGAAATGTTTCTATATTTGGTATCTTGACATCACAGACCTGTTTTTACAAAATCCAACAAGATATTTCCAAATCAGAAACACTTTTCCAAACTTCTCGGCTGCATGAACACACAGATCGCCGCATGAAAAGAGTCAAATCAGGGCAGGGAAACACAAGCAAACACCACAGACTATTTCATTTTTGCTGACTTGTTCCGACCACAAACTTTACATTTTACTGATCCTCATACATACACATATATAGAAATAGGCACCATCTCCATGTATGTGTGTAAACTATACACCACAGTTGGAAATACAGTTAATTTTCATATGAATAATACATCAACAGCATATTTATCTACTAAAACACCAGGACTGGAGTATTTCTTTCTGTCAAGTACACTTTTGCAAATAAAAGCACTAACAACAGGCAGCATTACAGTAGAGGGTACCATCATACACACAAGTCATATGCTGCATACAGCAGTTAGATATTAAAAAAATAGAAATAAGATTTCCAGTACTGTAATATAACAAGATTAAACTTAAAAGGGCTTTGTTTTCATGGTCTACATGATCAGCTCATTCGGCCTCATCACCGTCACACTGTCTGTATGCTCTGTCTGGGAAAATAATCTCTTTGCATGCCTGTCCCTTCCTACAACAATCTACAGCTGATATGTACGAGAATCTCCTCGTGTTTCCTGAAGAGGTCACTGTTGCACAAAATCATTCCACAGATGTCCCCTTTTTTATGGATTGTAATGAAACTGCAAGTACTTCAACACCTGCGTAGGTGTCCAGTTGACATGAAAATCAGCTATTGTTCCTCTATTCACCAGTTTTCAAATAGATTACACAAACATTTGCAGTAGTAGACATTGCTCTGTAGGAAAACACTTTTTTGGCATTTTAAAACATTTATTCTTGTCAAAACATTGGAAAAAAATCATTTGTGGTTTGGTCCTCACAGATGACTGTGATGAGCTTTGAAAACGTGAACTCAGAATATATTCCCTATATTCCCTAGACCCTAACCCTAACCTTAAAGTGAGACCATGTACCTGTTTCCACACATGACAATTACAGGATATTAATGCTGAAATGTCATGTTAAAGTAGCATTACAGTACGACACAGTAATGTCAGTTACACAACAATTTCTATCTGAAGTTAGCAAAAGGTAGCTAACATTAGCCACCATAATCTACTGGTCATACCAGAACATGCAAGGCTGTATTAACAACCCATAAGTGTATTGAAGTGATTAAGGGTGAGTTGTATTGCTTGTGCAATCAACATTTCATTTGTAAGGGGAATTATGTGTTTTTTCTTTAACTAATGCCAAACCTAAAAAAAGTCTGAAGCTCAAACAGCCTTTTCAAGAAGTGCAGCAAAATTGTTGTCACTTCTTTAACTAAAAATGGTCCTCACAAAGACATAAGAAGGCTTGCACAAGAGCACACACACACACACACACACACACACACACACACACACACACACACACAAAGTAACTTATGACTGCAGCACTTTGTAAACAAGTAATAATACATTTTACTGTAATGATGCTGTAATGATTGTTAATAACTAATAAAGTACATATAATAGTGGTAATGGTACCAATATTATGTTTTGTCATTAACATAGACAACATGCATCAAAACCTCTCTACAACATCTCTCTATATAAACATTTACCATACATGCGCATTGTTTTTTAGATTCTGAAGAACAAACTTTATCTGCACTAAATTTGATCAGCTTTTGCAAATGACAGAATACACATGCAAGAGTAAATCAACCACTTTAAGACATTTTAATTGATCATACTGAACATGTACGTTATTATCAGTAATGTATAATGTAATGTTATTTGCGCACATGTTGGCAGTTATGCCCCTCTGTTTCCAGGCCTTCAATATGATGCGTGTCAAATCCAATTGCACCAAAATCCAGACGCATCCACGGTTTTTAGAAGGTCACACATGAGCACATTAAGACAGTTAGAAAGGAATTCATTCAGTAAAATGCTATTTTGAGATGAAAAGCTGCCTCACATGAATTTGTGAGGCACGATTGCGACTTAATGTACACTGTATTGGTTATTATGACAGTCAAGTCAGGTGGTAATAACTGCTGCGTACCACAGTGTGGTGCTCAGTGACCACAGAGTGAAAAGGTGCCTTTTAACACACATACTCCTGATTCTATGATCTTCATTTACTCCATGTATGAGGAGAGGAGGCTGACACTGTCTTGACCCATCATTTCAAACCAAATGAACACTTGATGAATTTCCCCTTTTGTCATAACAAGCGCTCGTCTTGGCTGAGGCTCAAATTTCACTTGACAGGACGGCTCCCACAACTCAAAGTAATGAAGGCAGCCCATCTTCCCCTGTTAGATGAGGTGCATAAATACAGACACAGCTCATTAATAATTCTGTCACACAGGTAGGCTACGGAGAAAACGGTGACACACTTTACAGCTCAAGCACTCTAAGTCCCAGAACTCATCAGCTGCAAAGGCCCACCCAGGTATGTTCACATACTGTGCCCTGAAAACTAAGATGCTTTACACCTTGGTGCTGATTTTACATTACGTAGGACAACAAAAGCACACAAGAATCCTGCTTTGAGTCATTCTGCATCCATCTTTCATGTATTACATTTATTTTTTAGCCATCTTGTGTGAATGTGTGTGCCTTGTATTTAACCAACAAATGCTCCTCCTTTTATATAATCATTAGTTTTGCAACTTGTTTACCACTTCTTACTTCTCCACCAAGGCTGCAGGCTAATAAGGATGTGTGAACAAGTCACAAGGAGTTGTCAAGGTCAGGAATGCACTTCAAACCAGCTGCTATCTATTGAAGACAACCCCTCCCTGTGTGTATAAAGCTTGCATTTGTCAGTTTTTCCTTGGAGACACAGAGCAGACAGCTGTGTGTTATGCTGCCTCTCCCTCAACAGCTGCAACTGACTTTGGTCATCCTGTCGGCTCAGTACAGTGTGCACCTTTTTATTTATTTAGTGTCTCTTTGGCTCCTTTAGGATAGGAGTTAACAACTCAACTCCTATCCGAAAGTGAATTTCACCAAGGAAGCAGGTAGTTCGGTGTTTTAATCAAAGCTTCACTTAATATGCAAAATATTCGGGACACTTTTTATAAAGAGGTCAATTCAGGTAGAAGTCATTATCCCTCACTGATTTCCCTAATTAAATCTATACCAGTCACAAAGGAGGAGACGCAGATAAAGGAAAAGAAGCTGAGTTTGAGAAAAGAGTTTTAAGCTTTGAGATAAGTGAGATAAGTGCAGGACTATGCACCAGATGTTTTGTTTAATCACTGTATTTTCAATTAGACATATGTTTGCATGTGGATCTTTTGTCAGGGACAAATCTGTGCCCTCTCAGTGGTGGAATAATCCTTCTAGCTGCTCCTCCACTCCCCAAAAAAGCTCAGGCTTGAGGTCTAAGAAGGCTAAGTGGCCAGTTTTGTCATGCATCAGCGCTCTGAAGAGTGCTCCGAGTACCTTGGGGTGGTTATGGCCTGACTGTAAACTGTGTCTGGATGGTGTCAGAGAGGTTACTTGTGGCGGCAGCTAATGCAAAAGTGTTGACTGCAATAAAGTTGAGGTAGTTAACCGCTATCATGCTCGGTGTGACCTTTACCGGACAGTGGAGCCCAAGGCCGAGTCCCGTCCTCCAGCTGTGAGTCAGTATTCCACACTAACAACTGGATGCAATGATTCACAGGCCCTCAGCTTTGCTGCGTAATTGGCGAGGTGGCCTTGTGAGTAAGAGGATGAAGGAACGAGGAAGGGTGGAAGCAAACTAGCGTGAGAGAGCGAGGAGAGACGGAGGGAGAATAAATGCGGAGTCAAATAAGGAAATGTGAGAGGAAAAGTAAACACATGAGAGAGCAAGAGACTGCTCTGGGCGAGGTTATGGGCTGTTTTTAATGTTATTTTGTTTATACTGTCCATCTTCATTCGGGGGAGAACTCCCCAGTGAGTCTGTCACAGTGATTCTTAATTCGCACACTAAGTGGGGGGAGTCAGAGGGGTTACGCTGCAGAGCCCTGTGAGCACGGGTCCGCAGAAACCCTCCAGGGTCGCAGTAATTATCACTGCATGTGTAATCGCAAGTCACAAACCATTACTCACACAATGCGTCACCTTTCATCGCCTGGATTTCTCTTTTGTCGTTCAGCCTGAGGTGCATATCGACAATTACGGCATGAATTAAGAGACAGACATGACTGACTGGATCAATTATTATGGAGTGTTAAAGGGCAGATTTTCCATTCCGGGGGTCCGCGTCAGGACTGTTATGAAGGTCTGTCTGTTTAGCTGATGCTCCGTGTAAAGGTCGCACCGCAGTGGTCTCCGTCATAGCAAGACTGCACACCTGGCACAGACACACACATTTCTTATTGAAACATTATCTCCCAGCATGTGCAAGTAGAGCATCTGTAATAACACTAATCCTACACAAAAGGCTGATTACTCTTGATACACATCGCTGGGATAAAGTCAGAGTGAAGACTCTATCGTTAATGTGCTTATTCCAAATATGTTGTCTAATCATAACCGGCAGTGTGCCAACATGCATATCTAGTGTAACATTTTACTTTTTGCATTATGAGAAAGTCCAGATCTCAATTTTAAACTGATGATCCATTTATTCAAACCCCATCCTGCCTGCATCAGCATGCCCTAAGTGTGAACCTAAGCTCTCATTAGCAAACAGGCATCTCTGATTACGCATGCGGAACAGTTATCCAACTCCGTTCTTCTTCAGTGGTCCAAAGCCACTTGCTGTCTGTGTGTCCCTCCCTCCCTTCCTCTCTTTCTCTGTAGACGCATGTAATATTAATGAACACATTTTAGCCAGGATGCTTGTTAGGCTTCAAGCTAATCCTGTTAGTTTGAAGCCTCATTGTCCCCACTGTTCAATTTAGCTGCAGACTCTGAGGTGGCTGGTTGGTCAGATGGAAGATACGAAGACAGGAATGAAGACGGATGTGTCTTCTACTTCCTGTCTCATGGCAGCATCAGTGTTATATTTCAGATCCTGTCATGACCAATGGTAGTATTAAGTTACTTCTGAATTAAATGAATCGCTTTACTTTACTACCTTAAAAACTAATTTGTTGCATTGCTGTGTTTCAGGATATTAATTCCAATCTTTTTCAGTTTTTTGGTCAAATATTTTTTCCTTTTTTTTTCTGACCTTATTAAAACCCAATATGCAGATTAGCATTAAAGCAATAACCATTATCTTTGCCACAAACTGGGCTTGCACCTTTGCTGAAGGTGACAAAATACATAAATTACCATAAAGCATTGTTATCACACACAATAAGGACATATTTCATATTTTATAAGTCATATTGGCTATGAATGAACAAATGTATATTACTTTTGTTTGTCAAAAAGATATTCACATGCAAAAAACTGTTCAGTTTGTTATCCTACATATGGAGGTTACGTATGTTTGGGGTTAGGGTTAAACTGCTTGTCAGTCCTCTTACGAACAAACCGTTATAAAGCTCAAATAACTGAAATCCAGATAGACTTATTTGAGATTAATGAGGGGTAGTGCTGTGTATTAAGTACTGTAAACATTGTATTACACCCTGTTTTGCAGGTGGGATCTGTGAGACCCCCAAAAAGAAGTAATGTGTCATTTTCTGAAACATGCCATCAGTTTATAAGCAATTCTAATAAAATTAGTAAAAGTCATGAAGTATCAAGCAGATACATACAGAACATTAGGGTTTAAGTATATGTACATTATCCTGGCTTGTCTGCAATTGGGTTATCAATCGTTTTTTTTAATGTGATGTAAGAAAGTGGCTCTGCTTTCAAAAACACGAGCAGTCTTGCCTGTATCAAGCAGACTTTGATTGTGTTTCTTATTAGCAGCCTTTCATCTGGGTGAGCTTACATAAGATGTTCTGTTTTTGCTGCTGTTTTCATTTAATTAATGCTAACATATGTACTGTGAAAGAACTTCTAAAGTTACACCATTTTAATTAAAATAGACAAATCTAATTAAAAGTAATGTAGTTTCATGATTTACCATGTAATCTGAGTATAGTAATGCATTGTCATTAATTACTCTTAAAAGCCCCATCCACATAACTTTTTCCCGCATAGCTAAATACATTTAAGAACATTCTAAATAGAAAATCAGTATCTTTAACTTTTGAAATCTCACTTAATCATAACTGAAAAAACAAGTCTGTTTTCTGCTGTGTTGTACACACATTCTTGATGTATTATTCTTCTTCTTCTTCTTCAGTTGTCCATCACAATCCGATGACGACATCCGCTCCTTTAATGGTGAAATCTTTGATGGCTGAACAGTCCTATCCTGGACCCACAAGCTCTATTGCAGGTGGGGCATGTATATCTGGTGGTGGTGGTGGTAGTGGTAGTGGTGGCAACCATGGCTGTGTTTCTCCTGGCTCTCTTCTGCTGTCTTCTGGCTGTCTTCTGGTCTCCGGCATACGAACCCCATCACTACACAGCTGTCGCCAAGCAGCAGCAACATCCTCCACGTCCTCGGGTCGTGCACTTCCTCAAAGCGTTCTTCATCTGATCCTTATAGGGCTTCTTCGGCCCTCCAGCTGAGCGTTGACCATGATGTAGCTGGACGTATAGCACTCTGCGGGGTAGCTGACATTATCATGTGCCCCAGGCCACTGCAGCTGGCGCTGGGTGATCATGGCCTCAGGGTGGGTGGGTGGGGGGTTGTATATTGATGTATGCACATATTTTACAGCCACAAATAATAAAAACTTTGATTTCTGTGTAGTGTTAGCCTTAGCATTAGAACACCTGTCAATACATTTGGAAGCGATGAGCTTTAAATCTTGTGTTTTTGATATTCTATCATTTTGTTTACATTCATGGATTATGCGACCCACAGGATATCCACTGCAATATCCAGTGGCTATAGAGTGGATATTACATTTTTCATTTTGGGCATTTTCCTTGTGCTGAGGAAGCAGGTTTCTTTGTTTTGCTCAAGGGCACTTTGACACATTGGCTTTTGTATGAGAATCCAAATTGCATCCTGCAATGCAACCAGCACACCACCCTGCACCACGACTGGGATTTTTATATGTTATACTATATTAACTGGCCTGTTGCTCTGTGGCAGAAGTGACGGAAAGTGAAATTTTGTAAGAATTAACTAATTCTGCTCATATTAATAACAACACTCAGATAATTAAACTATATTACTTAATGCATAACTAAAAACAGACACCTGCAGACAAAACATGCACACAAACTAAAACAAGCTTGTTTTCTGAATTCTACTCATGAGCATAATGCACCCACCCACACACATTCGCACACACATATGCCCACACACACACACGCGCGCGCACACACACACACACACACACACACACACACACACTCATGCACAGGTTTCTGGAGCCCACTGAGCCCTGCGCTCTGACTCTGATTCACAGCTCAGTGTTTCTCTACCTTCTGAACCCCAGTTTCTAATCAGAGAATTAGCTGCAGTCCCCCCTGCCAAAATCCACACAGTAATCCATCTCACTTTGTCCACACTGTGGCTCAGGCCCCACTAAGCATTTGTCAGAATGCATGAAAGAGAGAAGGGGATACAGAAAGAGAGGGACAGAGAGACAGAAAGAGATCCTGGCAGCCGGGGAAATGTGCTTTCCTGGTTTCCTGGGTGGCTTTATTAAAGCCTATTAAGTGCACAATGACAATCCTTAAATTTCTTCAGCATTGTTTTCGCAAAAGAAACACGTTCTTATATTCTGAATGCATTACAGCTCAGATAAATCCTTGGCTTGGCTATACTGTTGATGTTATTGTATGACTGCTCTGTGCCTGGTGTTATGGATGCTTTTGTCGAGTGCTGGGTCAGGCCAGGTGTGCATTCAACGTCCGGCCCAGTCTCTCAGAGCGTGATAAATGAGGGAGGAGACGGACAACCAGGGTGCATTCTAATCACCCACAAGGACAAGGAGAGATATGGAAAGAGAGGGAATAAGAGAGCAAAGAGAATGAAAGAGAGAGAACGAGATTATGTATTGATATTACTGTTTGCGCTCTGGTTAAAATTCCTTTCTGAGCGAAGCACAAACCTGAATTCTCTTCCCATCTGCAAGCACACGCAGACCCCACATACAAGCACACACACACACACACACACACACACACACACACACACACACACACATGCTCAGACACACTGAATACTCTCACAGCCTCAGAAGCAAACACAGGGACATGAAAGACACAGAGGGGGCCTTATGGGGTTAGCTTTGGCAAGGCTCAGTCCAGTGGATCAGGATGAATTGGCCCATCTAGTTGCATACTGCAATACCCATAAGGCCTCTCACTCATGACTGTTCAACCTGGCTCTCAAAATAAAGTTACTGAGCTGTGCAGTTATTGTAGACATAGTTGGAATTATCCATGCAAATTTCAAAGTGAAAGTGAGCCTGTGAATACTAATGGTGAACGGTAGAGAGAATTACAGCATCCAGGTGGAGAGGATGCAGGAGGATTGGTTCAAGACATTAGACACTAGACTTTAAAAGGGAAAATCCCCATTTGGTATTCACTTATAATGTTAAGCCTGTGATATGCAGAGCATTTAAGGAGTTGCATGTATTTTGTGAAGAAGTGTTGCAATTTACTTTACAGCCTCTTCTCTATTATTATGAGCTACATATTTCCTTCTTTTTCCCAAATGCCTTTGAATCTGAACACAAGACGGTGAGCAAAAAGCCTCTGCACTTTTGGGCCGACAAAAAGTTTGACATTTTGGGAAATAGCCTATGGTTAATCACATTCTTGTCGAGAGTAAGTAGAGAAGATCGATACCACTCTCATAGTGTCATTTCAGTACAAAAAGTCCAGCCCATAACCACCCCGTAAAACCACAACTCTGCACTTTTTTTATGGATTAAACAAACAAGATATAACGTGTTAGTTAGTGAGTTTTAGAGGTACTTGGGGGATTTTATTACCTTTCAGACAGAGCCATGCTAGCTGTTTCCCTGTTTACAGTCTTTGTGCTAAGCTAAGCTAACCAGGTGCTGGCTGTAGCTTCACATTTAACGGACAACTATGACAGTGATATTGATCTTCTCGTCTGCTGGTGTACTTACATGAAAAGGCTGAACTATTGTTTCAAGGCACCTATAGTGCGTTAACAACAATCCTACAAGTTCGTTGTATGTCACACTGTGAGAGATGGGTCTAATAAAGTCTTGGTTGCAATCTGTGTCAGACTGTATGATATCACTGTGTGTCAGATGATGCATCGTAGCACAACAATGCAAATGGGAAAATGAGAAAGCGACAGAGAAGACTGTGAAGCTCAGCAAAGAGAAAGGCAACAATGAAATGCTGAATTTACAAAGTTTGAGGTCAATATGTTTTTTAAGCGTCAGCATTACCCTCGCTCGCCAATGTATTCTGTGTTATTTCTTGTCGTATTCTGATGTGCTGGTTTGATTGATTGATCGACTAATTAACTTAATTATCCCATAGGGAAATTGGTTTTCTGTGTGGGAATAAAATAACGAACATAAACAATAAAAACATGCACAATAAAAACAATGAAAGACATGGTCCACACATGGCTGAGAACCAATACAGCATATACAGTATGGTGTCATAACACACAAACAGAGGGGAAACAATGCAGCGATAAGCCAAACACGCTATACGCTGCAGTGCCACAACCTAAGACCACCAAACAAATGTTTTTACCACATATCTCGTACAATTGTCAACTTCCACATGGGACACCCCAAAATCACACAGTGTAAAAGGTCTTTAAAAGAATAAAAATCTTCTATGCCATTAAAGTCCACTGTAGGAGTGCTCCAAGTATTCCAGAATTACATCTCATCAATTGTAAAACTGTAAAAAATAATTAAATCAGGAAACAAAATGGATCCACAAATACAACAGATGCCTCCAGTAGGTGTATTTTTACACTTAAAGCAGTTCTCCCTGCACACTCTCCTCCTACCTGTCCCCACTCAGTCTTCTCCTTCTTCCCATTATAGTTCAGTTTCTGTGTCCTGCGCTCCTTGCTATGCATCATGTTGGCCCAAAATGACGATTGATTGCAGTGCCACTGCCTTTGTAATCCGCTTAGGATGGATTTTGCATCTAAATCACTTTATTATTTATGTGCCCAACTCTTGCCAATGCCATTTGGAGGCAGTATGATTGGTGATCCATCACACATTATCCTTCACTGTGGTCATTAATATTGTAATAGGATGGACCTTCACCATGAAACTTCCAGGTGGAAAGGAATGCAGGTCTCTTCTGGGAGGGTCTGGCTACTCAAAACAGGAGTCAACAGAGGGAAGATTATCAGGTGTGCTTGCTACCAGACGGACTCTCCAGAGATGTTGTTAGTTTGCCCTCTCTCTGCTATTAACCTCTCTCTGCAGTTCTCCCTCTCTCCTCTGCTCCCAGGTTTCTCAGCAGCTTGTATCTTCATACATGGCCTCTCTTAGAAAAATATGGGATATTATTCTTTCATTGTCCTTTTCCATCAGGGCTTCAATCACCACCTGCCAATCACACGCATCTGCTGCCTACAGGCAGACACACATAAGCACACGGTGCCACATCAGGACACAGTTGAAACAACCACCTCTGTAGATGAGAAAAACAAGACAAGATAGATACTCATCTTACCACATAAAGGGCAAGAGTGATATGCATCACAAAGTCTTGGGCGCAAATACATCAAAGGAGTCTGAGTTTGATTTTAGCTAGCTGCAATAAACTGGGTGCTCCGATAGCATATGGGTTATGTGTATTGTATACATGTAGATTTGGAGACTCAGCAGTAACATGATCAGCCTTAGTGTATGCTGGGACACCTGAAGGCAAAAAATGTGTCTGCATGGCAGCCCACTGAGTCCACTGAGGAGCGAGGCTACAGATATACAGCAGATAGATCACAGTGGGTGAAGAAGGAAACTGCTCGGATGCATTTGAGGTTCATGGATGCCAGCAATCATCATGTCACTGTGTCGCGAGGAATTCCCCCCAGTCAGCTTTTAGCCAGAGAGAAGGGAACACACAACAACACAAGTGAGACGTAGAGCTATTTGTACTTAACGTGCCTTATGCCACAACAGAGCATGCTGACCTCAGATGGCTGTATGTAGGCTGTGATTGTAAGTCATTTTCTTAATTGTGAAATTTAAACTAGTTTTGGGGCCAAAATGGAGAGAGCCATGGAGAGAGACTAGTGCGGTGTCCTAATTACAGTACATACAACACACTCACTTTGAGCAGGATTCGACAATGAAGTTCTCTCAAGTTAGAAAATTAGGTAAATGTCAAGATTAATGTACTGATCACACAGGTGATTATAACTGTTTTGGCTAATCAGACCTCTTCCCAGGATTGTGATTTCTATTGTGCTTAATTGGGTGCACTCCAAAACCACTTACTTTAAAAACTTAACTAGCTTTATCAGCTTTGTAAAGCGTGTTTCTTTTAGTTTTGCTACATAACAAGCAGCACCGTCACACCTATATGGAGCCACAGCCACTGACATTTCCCTCACTCTGTTGTAAGAGAGTTCTGTCCTAACAGGTGAAACAAGACCTGTTAGGTCCTGTTAGGACAGAACAACTTACACCTTTAGTAGTATTATTATTAGTAGTAGTACATGGAGTCCTGTGACTTCACTGGTAGCTCACCTTAGAGTTCCACCCACCTGAGCATAGGTCTAATCAGCCAGAATAACTGAAAATGTTGCTTTGCATTGCCTTTAAAACTTATTTTGGATAATGGTGAGACATTTCCAGGAAGGTCTCGGAAAACAAAACTGAAGTATTAAATCTAGGTACAAACATTTTGCTGACAATACATTTGTAGGAGTTCTCCATATATATATATATATATATATATATATATATATAATGATGCTTGATTTTTTTTGTTAATTGCCACTACAATGCCATTCACACAGAAAATGGAAGAGCTACTGACAGCTGCAAAACAGTAAAACTTATTATGAATAGAGGTGATACATATCCAGGAAAATGTCATTAAACAGTTTGCTTCTAAATTTTACATTGGCAGGTCCACAATCTTTTGATTAATGTTTCTTGTGTAATAATATGCCAAAACATTATACTATGCAGATTTGTATACTTTGTATTATTAATTGAGACACCGCCTGGGTTTGAATGTTCCAGCACCATGCAGAAAGAGACAACAGGAACGATTCTTCATGTCTGCTCTGCAAGACTCAATATTCAACATCTGTGTTTATGTGGAGTGCTTCCAGAGAAATGTCTTCATGCTCGTAACTCTGAATAGCGTGGAGACACTGCACACTTAAGCCATTCAGAATAGCATTGCACGCACTGCTATTTAGTAATGATTGCTGTGCTCACAATCCTAGATGTGATCTCATAAACTCCTATTCATATTTGATAGGGTAATGGAGCATCCATTTTTTCACTCAGCGGCGGGGGGGAGGTAGGTGCTTCCAGCTGTGTTATTATAGAATTTTTCTTTTATCAGCTGTTTTTCATCCATACGCAGAGTGACAGCCTCATCTTCTGCGGGGGTGGCAGGCTATGACCTTTGACACTTATGTATCATTGAGGGCGCAGATTAGTCATCACCAGTGCGTCTGAGCAGCTGAGGTGGATCTGTGCAGTCGCAGTATGATGTGATTATTCCACTGACCTCTTTTCCAGTGACCACTGCCAGCAGAAAACCATGCTTTTCAAACGTGCCTCTGCCTCCACAACATGTTCTGCTTCTTTTGTTTTTTATGTAGGCTGTGGATGATCTCAGTAAACATAGCCAACGATGGTTGAAACAGCGACATATTTCAATGCAATTCCTCCAGCAACACAGCAATATTAGCTTACCTACAGATGTGATCTCTGAAAGTGAGGCACAATCAACTTGCAGGTAATAACACTTTAATGAAACGTTTTCCAACAGGAAGATAGATCCTTTGCGGAGGTTATTCCTCAACGCCAAATCATTATGTGGCTGATTCATTTCTCCGCCATGTTAATATAAAAAGCATCGGCTTGGGAGGATGAGACTGAGGGTGTCCTTAATTGTCAATTAAGGATGCATCTCCCAGTCATACTCCCGCCACATGACTTGTAGATTGAGTGATAACAATGAGGGCAGGATTGCCTTGCTACGGGGTCGGTTTAAAATGAACTCTGGAGTAATGAAAATACTTTCGATTATGTTTGCTTTCTCAACCAAAAACAAGCAATCACACGTGAAGAGAGTCAAATGATTTGCAGAGAAGTAACAAATAAATCACTCACACTATTATTACGGATATGGTAGAGTGCTCAGTGATGGTTTTGGCTCTGACTGGCAATGGTCCTGGTTGCGACTAGGTTTTAATAACCAATGTGTTTTTCTGCTTAGTCGCTGATTACAGCATCCATAAGGCCAAATATCAAACTAATGAAATACTTGAAGAGACTTGAAGAAAAACACATTAGCCACCATTCATCAGGCAAGGAGAGCTCATCATTACTTGTTGTTGATTTTTGCCTTTGCCATCATGGAACAATAGATAGAGATGCGCAAAATGATTCATTAAGCATTGTTGCTGCATTTTCAGTGATATCAGATCAGAAATTCTGTTTTCTTTTATGTTAATATTTGGAAAAGTAACATTAAACATCTATCCAGACAGACAGGCCTTCATAAACAGCCAGCATCGTCTTAACAAAGGAAAGCAAATGAAGAAACCACTTAGGTCTCTCAGCAGCCAGATGGATTTCAGAAGAGGCTGGGACAGTCGAGACAGATTATTGGTTTGATGTTTAGGTTGATAAATGCTGTCTAGAGAAAAGCAGGCGCGCCGATAACCTGTCCTGTTGATGCAGAGGAGACACAATAACGTTTAAATCAGCTCTGTGTTTTCTTTTTTTAAATATTACATTTTTATTCACATAAATTATTTTAGTGACAGCTAATGTTCATTTACGCAGGAGTTAACAGTCTTATAGTCGGAGTATTATTTTCACTCGGTATTGCCCTTGAACTGGGATTGTTTACCTCAGTTGTGTTCATTATCTTATATAAAACTTTCTTTCTTTCACTACCAACCCTGACTGCCCTGAGGATACTGTATAATGGAGTGACAGAGTGTATGAGCAGTTCCAAAGATCATCTTCAAGCGAGACTTCAAAAACACGTGTCCTGCTGAAAGACACTCTCTTCATAAAAAAACCACGGCTGAACCAACACTTTAGCTCCCCTAAGACACCATTCATGGCATTATACTGTAAGTGACACATTATAATGAAGCAAAGCCTGCAAGCTAGTTCTATCAACAAAAGTCCACTGCACCTCCACCTCAACCCTCGTCTCCACCTGTAGGTTCTGAGTCTACATTCCTTAAGGGGGAAGCTATTATTGTCACTCCCCAATCCCTGCTGTGTAGAACTTGGTGTTTCCTTGTGGGGAGTGACCAGGTCAGAGCCTAGATGCCAAATATCAACTGTTCTGTAATATATTGACACCCAGTGATATTTGCACTCTTTATACCACCCATGTTCCCTTGTTGAAACACTAAACATATTGCACGTTGCATGTTGAAGTCAGAGCCTAAATGCCAAATATCAACACTACACATATTCTACATCCACATAATAATCCATTCCTGTTCCGCACTTAACTTCCATCATGCACTGCTCCCTTTGATCATCTCATGCTGATATTTTCAACTGTGTAACATACTGACACTGCATGATATTTGCACTCCTTACACTCTGGACCCCAGGTTCCCTAGTTGAAACACCAAACACATTGCAAAGACTTTAATCAAAAGGTCTCTTGCCTACAGTATATGCAGTATTATCCAGTCATGATAATTTTAAAATTCTGTTTTAAAGCAAGAGTGTCTAGGAATGTGCTCTGCTGTATCTTTGCAATTCATCACTAGGCTTCACAAAGATGTTTTAACAAGATAAGGCTCAAGACGATGCCCTTCACAGACAAAACTACTTCTGATTGAGCAAAACAAATGTCAACAAAAAACATTTCGCAGACAACATCCACAAAAACAACCCATTGCAAAGTGCATGCACGGTAGAAAATCAATGCTTGCATAGCATATTGTGGCTGCATCCCAATCCACTTAACATATTCTGCTCTGCTCAAGTGGAGTGTCTGAAGAACTTTTACATACTTTTTACAGGTTTCTGCCTGGTAAATGTTAAAATCAAACTGTGCTTACATTCACTAGTGGATCAGTTAACAGATTCAGTAGGGATTTTCTCCAAAACATCGTGAC
Organism: Macquaria ambigua; assembly: GCA_008360985.2. Taxonomy (NCBI): domain Eukaryota; kingdom Metazoa; phylum Chordata; class Actinopteri; order Centrarchiformes; family Percichthyidae; genus Macquaria; species Macquaria ambigua. The sequence goes on along the minus strand of VMKM01000009.1, from coordinate 954,072 downwards.
AACAAACACAGACACGTTCTAAACTAAAAGTCTGAGAGATGCCTGAGGCATTTTGTGTTCCCGAGAGAGACAATCCATTCCTCTAGCAAAGAACAGGCTTTAACAAAACATTCTGTATTTCAAGGAGAAAGTTTTGCGAAGTGCTGTATGGACTGTATCTTACTGGCCCTTCATGAGTTCCTAAAGGCATCTGCAATGCAAGCAATGCAGAAGTTTCTCACTAAAGAGTGAAAAAGAGAAAGCAAAGAAGACTCACCGAGAGGCTGTCCAGCGATGATACGGGAATTTTCTCCCGCCACAGCTGCCCGGGCGTTCCTCTCGTTCAAATACTGTACGAAGGCGTAACCCTTGTGCACAGAGCAGCCCACTATCTTGCCGTACTTGGCGAAGATGACCTCTATGTCGGTCTTCTTGACGATGGCTGTGTTGAGGTTGCCGATAAAGACTCTGGAGTTGAGGGAGCGTGGGTCATTCTTGTTGGTCACGTTGCTGGTCTGGATTTTACCAGTCATTCTCCTCCAGTTGCCCTCCTGGGACACAGACAGAGGGGGGAGGGGAGGACATGGCTTTAGAGGTTTTGGACAGGCCGACTCCTGCTAATTCTGCTAAACACCATGAAGCCCCAAAGTCTATAATATTAAATAAATAAAAAAGACATATAAAATATATAAATGACATACTAAACTATCAAATAATTCTTAAAAAACGTAATTATAATGAAATGTAATTTTATCATTCTCATTTTCATATTACATGCCCTCAGCCTCCTAGCAAGCCCACCAACCGCCTGCTAGCTTACTAGCTAGCTCCTGTTGGCTAGAAAAACCACAGAGAAAGACTTTTCTGCTCTTCAGCGTTGTGACATCTTTAGAATCACAACACTGCCAAGATAACATTGAATTAACCAGTTAACTGCCCCCATTAACACTGGTTCTTTACTTTGAACTTTAGCTCAATTTAAGCTAATTAGCTAGTTAGCCAGGGAGGTAAGTAGCATGAGCAGACAGCAACAACTGCCACCATACCAGCATTTAGCATGTTAGCTCCTCTTAGCTAAAACTTTTTTTATTGCCTTTACAAGGCTTCACATGCTACCTACCTAACCTGCTAACTAGCTAAGCTGGTTCATGAGCCTGGGTTAACTGGTTAATTCAGAGTTACCTCAGCAGCGTTGTAATTTCAAAACTGTTTTCTCAGAGAAATCACACAACTCTGAAGAGCAAAGACATGCAGTCTTTCTCTGTGGTTTCTCTAGCCAACAGGAGCTAACTAATTAGCTAGCTGGCAGGTGCCTGCTGACCCTGCTGAGAGGCTGCAGGAATGTGATTGGCTAAAAAGTGAGTGGGTGATTGTCATGAAAAGTGACATGAAATAAAATCTGACACGATGAAATGTCACTAGAAAAAATGCCATTATTGAATAAAAACAGGCTTGAAAGGGGCATTTTTAAATAGAAATTATATAATTAAACAAAAATGAACTATGTTAATATGAAAATGAGAATGATAAAATTACATTTCATGATAATGAGTAATGTTTTAATAATTTATTGTTTTATTTATAGGCCCAATTTTATTCTATATATGTCTTAATTATTTATTTGATGCTGAACAATTTAGGGCTCCATAAAACACAAGGTTTGTACTAGAATTTGCTGCTGAAATCTAAATCAATGAATTTAAATTGACACTTTTTGTTGATGAAGGTTTACCTCATCTAATTTATGTGCAAGGTCACTGGCCAGTCAACTGCTTACCTAAGCCACATTTTTACACGGTTGAAATGCTGCCACTGGATGGCTGAGTGAGAGAATTAGAAGGAGCAACAATATGTGAATGTCGCAGCAGTTTCCTCTGCTTTGTGAGAAACCAAATACAGTAGCTGTCAGTGGGAAAGCTTTGCTATCTCAATACCCATATTGTTGCATCCCTAATGCTTTGTGTGCCGTTTCACTGATCACAGAATGCGTAGGCTGTAATTCATGTTACAGTTTTATTCAGACTTTTTTGTGCTGTCAAGTTATCTGCGTACATTAGCCTCAGCTTTTGTAGGCCTCCCCTGCAATTATTTCTAAGTGACCTTTTCATAACCTGAACGTTTTTATGAAAGATGACTGACTGCAGGATCAAGGAAATTACATCTCCCAAGGAAAGGATGCACTATTGAACAATTCAAGTTCTATATTTAATTACAGTTATCATAAAGTAGATAGATATGTAGATAGATCCCACATATTTATTTTTCTTTTCTCATTTCTTTTTTATGCACACACATCATTTCATTTTTTGATAGCTGAGGAAATCCAGGTTTTCATTACAGTTTATGTTCCAAAATGGATTACACTTAGTGCATTAAATACTGTGAAATATTGTGAAGAAAACATTGAATATTCAATATTTGCCTCCTCTGAGTCTCTGTCCCTGACACACGGTGATAACAACTATTCAGCTTTGAGACGAAGAACCTGAATAATGGATCCAATCCTCAGTAAATAGGATTAGTAACCAAGGTAACACTGATGTTGGAATATCGCGTGGATACACACATGCACACACATTTTGTCACCTGCAAGTCTTTTTTTTCTCCTTTATCCAACTTAATTTTCCATTGCAAGAGGCTGTAGATCCTTACAGCCTCCCTGACTTGACACTGTGTGGCCTCAGTATCGTCACAATTACATGATGCAGTTTTATTGCAAAGTGCTATACTGTAATGGGTTTGTTCAGCTAATTATAGCATGGCATGCGATTATGTCTAAAAATACAGCGAGTGGATGTAATTCACAAACTGAGCGATGCTTAAATTCCGTCGTAAGGTCGCTTGCTCTGTACCTACAGTAGATGAAGGAGGAAACTGTCCAGTCATCCAGGAAGTACGAGAGCAGCCATGTGATTTACAGAGGAGAGATTCTCTGTCAGGCATCCATTACACCTGAGAGTGAGATCATGCTGGACATGCAGCTGCTCATTCATGGATAAACACATATTATTTCACTTGGCAGCACATGTTTTTACATCACCTACAATATAATGATATTCGCTTTCCCATGACTATTCAACACCCACTACGGGTACGGGTGTGACGATTCACGGATCGTATGGGCTCGCTGCTTACAGTGCCGCATTGGTGTGTGCTGTTTCTGCGTGTGGGTGTGTGTGGGAATAAACTGCTGCTCGCCATCTCTCAAGTGGCCTTGACATTTATCAGCAACAGACACTGAAAATTAATGTGGCGCAGGCACACACATACACGTGCTAACTCCAATGAGCTCCACAATGACCACCTAACGGTAGTTTAAACCCACGGTCTGACACCCATCCCATATTGATGTTGGTGGACAGGTCACGGGGAACATGACAAATCAGTGGAGAAGCGTTAGATTGCCTCTCTCGTCAGATAAATCAAGAGTGGGTAACGGTCACGGAGCCCTTTTACTGCTCCTTACTGTTATATTTCATGTTGTCTTCTCTCTTGTTTTCTTTAGAGCAGGACACTAATTTATTCCATCAGCGGTTTTCCTGCTGACCTTGCCTTTTAGTTTATTTACAACCTCCATTAAGATTCTCATCCTATGAGGTGATATCGTCATGAGTAGAAACATGGGAAAACAATGCAGGAAGTGATAGGCACCAGGAGTGTAATTGGCAAAATAATTGTTCCGAGGACTTGACATTTGTTATCGAAAAAAAGCACCAAAATAAAAGAGCTTCATCCCATAAATGCAGTTTACAAACTGCTATTAGAGGGAAAATGATGACCTGGTGTTCAAAGCGCACTCTTTAAAAATGATTACAGCTTCTACAGTACTGCCTTTTTGTCAGTAAAGAGCAGAAGACAGATACGTCTTCATTTTCACTTTCATGCCAGCGTGGTCGTGTCAGAATAGGTGTCACATTTTTCAAAAGGTGGATGTCTCCTTTTGGAATGAAACACTGCTCTTCTGGCATTACAGAAACTCCCGGCCTGCTTTGGCTGCGATATGGTACGAAAAAGCATCCCATTCTCATTCCAATGATAAAGAAATACGGATAAGGTCAGCGGGAAAAGCACCAAGGTCATGTGGTTGACAGCACTCCTGTGTTGGGAAAGTGGTTCAGTCAAAAAAAAAAAAGAAAGAAAGGATTTAGTACAGAGGTAGCCATATTACCGAGTACCTTGCTCTGAAATGTATTGTGCCTTGGTAGACAGGCTCTTAAAAGGATGTTGTTTGGGTCCGGCCACCTGCCTGATTTATAGACATTTTTTCATGGAGGGAGGGAACTCATTGAATTGATTCCTTTTGTAATTTCCTACCACTCCACCACTGTACATTTCTCTTCGCCATGCCTCAGCCACTCTGCTCTGATTGTTGCCAAGGCAGCTTGACGGGTTGAGGAAAAGCTGGAGAAGCTGCTCAGTGAAACAGAACAGAGAAAGGTAGCCTGATACACCTTTTCCAACGGTGCTGCTGCCATGTACTGCAGAGGTGGAATAATTGCTTCATGGATTCCTTCCATTTATATCTTGTCTTAAAATGTGTCTCTCTGCCTGTGAAAGCAATGGCAACAACCGAGAAATAAATTCCCTCTATTTGTAAATCAATGCTGCTATTTGTATTGTAGGCTGCAGTGCATTTCTGTGGTGCAACCAGCCGTAAATTTGTGCACTTTTGTGAAGCGTGGTCAGAGGGCGAAACCTATTCTACCCTGCAAAGACAAACTGCCTGTCTCAACATTTTGTCTGGTTTGAAGGTAAAAGAGCAGATGTGGAAATTTGATTTAATACAAACAGGATAATGGCCTTAAAGCAATTAAATGCCATACAGGACATTCCACGTTTCTCCCTGCCCCTTGAAAAATGTGTTTGGTCTTCAAGATGGAGAGAGATTAACCTACTTTTCCCCACATTTTCAATCAGTTGCTGCCCTTTGGCTTTATGAATCAAGGTACACATTGTTGGGCTGGAATTCAACTCAGTAAGCAGACAGCTACAGCAAAGAGGGTCTATAAACGGAAGAGGAACAACTCTAATTTTGCCCGCCAAGGGTGCTTGAAGCGCTGTAAAACCGTAAATGACTTACGGTGAATGGGACATTCACACAACACTATTTATGACTATTATAAGTCATAACTGAGGGATTCTTTTTTCTGAACAATACGTGTATAGAGAAAGACAGCAAAATCTAATTTAAGCTTAAACCTATAATGGTGTGAGGAGGCATCAAGGGGTGTGTGCTTTTGTCTACTACCCTCATACATGGAACTCAAGCTGTTTTAGTGTTTCAGACGTCTTTGATAAGCATTTTCCATGGTCGTTTTAGAAGAACATTGAATCAGATATCAACATGTAGTGTGAGTGGATCCATGCGGAGTGTTTTCATTTAGGGAGGAGGAAGAAGCCATCAGTTAGGTAGAGAGAACACACTGGACTCAACACCGTGAGACAATGATGAATAGCTTTTCTCTGGTATCCTACCTTGTATTGATTGTCTTTATTATTTAACTTTCTGTATTTTTTTGTATTGTTACCTTTTGTACTTATTTATTTTTGAAATGACTGCATGTAATGTGAAAGGGGTAGCTTGAAGTGATTTATTTCCAGCTGCAGCAGGCACTTTCTTCAGCAAATAAAGCTCTGATAAACCCGCTGTATGCTGCCTGCCCAGCACCAAACGGTATACTGACAAAGTTAGCAACTAGCTAACTAACATATGGGAGCAATTAGTAGCTAAAGAGACAAAGAAAGATATTTTGATCATGAGTTGATGGAGACCAAATCGGAGCTAAAAGGAGAGTGGACATTTGCCAGGTGGTCGGAAACACAACGCCAAATAAATGCTATCGTTTCTCAGTGTCTGGTAAGCTAAGCATGTATGTAGGAAATTGTTTGCTAACACATTCGCCATATCTTGATAATATGTCAGTGTTGTTCTGCTGCCCCAAAGTGGCCAAACAATCAATATAATATAATATTGATACTAAAGTTATATCATAATATTTAAGTTTATGATCTCGGTAGCATCAGTGCAAACTAGCACAAAGACTTCTGTTGATATCATGGCACTGCTTGTCTAGTAGGCCTCAGAATGTATCATGGACAGATCTTTAATTACAATGACAATTCAGTCATTTAATGTATAATATTTTTGTAAATTGGTAGGAACATATTCCAAAAGGTGAAAATATTGAGGTCTGATGTCTTCATATTAACAAGAACTCCAAGCTTTAGTCACTCACTTTTCCCTTAGCATGCTGGTGCTAGACTGTTAATTGGGCATCCCATTGAGGGAATAAAAACTGAGAGTTTCCCTTCTTTCTTGGGCTATACTGCTTGTGACACCTTTTAATAACTTCAGGAACGCTACATGTAAAAACATATAGGTATACTTACTAAATACTCAGTGTTTTACTGTTTTACTTGGTGCGGATTAGTGTATATTTATCGTCTTGGGAGAAACACTGTACCATACTGTATGTACCTCATACATTTCATCTAACTTTAATACCACAGCTTTCCTCAGCGGGGCCTTTTCCTCTTACCTGCAGCAAACCTCATTTCACTACAAATAGTGGCTATATGCTCTGCAGCTCCAACCTTTTTTTCGTCCTTCCAAACTCTGTTCTCAGAAAATTCATTAACTATTAGAAAGCCCGGAGCTATAATACAATTAGCTAAGATGCAAATGGAGCCATTTCTCAGTTGGCCCTCATTCACCTGCAGTGGGGAAATGGGTAAAATGAGGCGGGAGAAACTCCTGTGTGCCGGGGCATGGCTGACATGAAATGATATACGAGTGGAATTTGTTATTGTCCAGGGGGAGTCCGCTGTTTGTGATGGACAGGGGGAACACTTCAACTGCAATGACAAGATTTCATTCTTTCTATGGTAGTATACAGCTGCACTTGAAACTAATCTGGTCAAACACAGTGAGCTGTCGAGCGCAGAATAGATCAATCTGTGTCTGCTCTTAATCCAATTTGATTGGTGAGGATAGCACCGGGGTGTTTTATGATATAAAAACCCACTCTGCATGATTGTTTTGAAAGCTTCATCTCCACTATGGAACATAGCTCCATGGGATATTTAAAAGCTTTCCCTCCACAGTGCAGTGAGATATTCCCCATCCCCTCAAAATGGGCAGGCAGACAAGTAACATCTGTTTCTGACTTACAAAACACAATCAGGGTATTTATGAGCACATCAGGCGTATGTCTTTTTAGGATAAAATCAACATAAAGACACTTAAAGGCAGTGGTGGAAAAGTGTTGCAATCCTTCAGTTTAGTACAAGTAGCAAAAATAACAAATGAAACGTACTCAGGGTCAGTGGCAGTGGGTCTAACTACTCCATATACTATTGGTTTCTATAGCAATGCCTCGTGTTTTATGCGCTCATCAGATGTTTTGAATTGAAATGATTATCTCAGAGACATGGTGGAGTGGAAATGAAGGATCACAAAATGGAAATGGAAAAGTACCAGCGCAAAGTGTACTTAAGTACACTCTGCGGGGAATGAACTGTAAATAAACTTTGAACTTTTCACCTTTGCACTGACACGTTTCCATGCTTACTGCATTCACTCTCAAACTCAACATTGATGCCTATTGCTTTCACTTTAACACTCCATTTTTAAATCAGTTCATTCTTACTTGAGGGGCTGCAGCTGACTACTCCCAAAGACTGATGCAATATTATGTTCATCTACTGTATCACCCTACTATATATTATATACAGATTTAAGATACAGTCGTTTAGGGCAGTTGATACCAGCTGTATCGCTATAATTATTGACGTAACTAAAACTATGACTGCAATAACTGAAACTAAAACTAACTGTAAGAGACTCTTGCATACTTTGGATGTTTGGATGTTGGTATGACAAAATGACAACCTTAGACAAATGTAAAATTCACTGTATCAAGCTGCATTACTGTATACCAGCTTGAATGGTCTCTGTCATTTTAAACCCGCCACTTTTAGCCATTATTATCACTACAACTACACTAGTAACGCTAACGTTGTCTGTCTGCTGTTCCAAATCCATACAGAGAAACTGTATGTAAAATGTAAAAGGACATTACTGAAATCAAAGCGTTTAAACATGCCAAAATATTGTAGAGGTATGCTTAGATTTGGTGGGTCTAATGTATCTGGCCGTTGACCGTTCTGCTCTCCTAATTAAATCTGGATGTGTCATCATTAGCGCTCCAAGTTGCAGCTGCAGCTGGGACACATTTTTAATGGGGGCAAATTAGCATTTGTTAACATCTACTCTGCAGGAGAGGTAAAACAAAGTCCCAACTCTTCATTAGGAGCATTAATCTACACTTTAAAAAGTGTTTGACTGTACTAAAAGCACATACTGCAGCCGCAACCTTCAGTATCCACAACAGTCATGTAGCCAAACAGCAGTATGTTTTGTCAACGTAGGGGACATTTCATTTAATCTTGTTTTCAGCTCACTACAATTAACAGAAGGATATTTCTTATTTATGGGCGCCCCTGTGAGCCGCGCTGTGCTCAATAGCCTGTATTGTAAGAGGATGACAGGCAATTTTTTGGCTTCAAAGGCTTGGCAACAGCTCAGTGGAATTTAAATGACCTTAAAATTCACAGGTTTCGTTTATGGAATTACTATGCAGAAAAGCAGGAATATTATCAGTATAAAGTCATCAAAATAAGCTAATTTTTCAAATTATATGCACTTTACTCGTACTGTGGGCTATGCATATGAATGTAGTGGGTTCTGCTTTTGAGTCATATTCCAAGAGGTTATAGGGAAGATATATTTGGCATTGCCTCTCCTCTGGTGGTGTTGCACAGAGGGGCTGGTCGGCCATCTGTAGCCTTGCCATGACCTACGTGTCAGCAGACGCCTCGTCTGTAGCCTGTAGCACCCACCTGGTGCTGAAACTGTTTCATGAGAAGGTGCTTGCCCACCACGCTCCTCGGGTTTTGTGTACATATTTCTGCTGGTGGCGTAGAGCGGCGAGCAGAGTCAAAGTCCTGCTCTCCGTCTGCTGTGAGGTGCAGCTGGCCCAACCACACGCTCACACCGCAAGCAACACAATCAATCAAGTCACCGGAAATTCATTAATTTCATATTGAGGTAAGCAGCCAGGGAAACTCAGCCTACACATGCTCAGTTGGCCAATAACATTTGGCCATGGCTCTCCTTTATGTGGCCATCAGGCTTCAATGAGCAGGTTTTCCCGCTTTGCTGTCTCCAATGTCAGTTTCATTTTTATTCATAATCATTTTGCCTGCCAAGTGCAAAATGGATGAGAAGTTTATTCTAGTCATTCATTGCTCCCCGCATGACAGGAATAAACATCTCAGAACTAATGGTATTTAAGGCCAAGGGTATGTCATTTTACACAATAGGAGTTTCTCAAACCACTTGTTGGTCATTCAGGGCAACTTAAAAACTACGATATGTGAACATGTGTAAATATAATATGGGAAAGTGTCCACATAGTTCTCTTTCCTGTGGACTCCCAGAGAAGGAGATGCTAATCACAGAAAACAGAACTGACAGTTCTGTGCGAAGGGACATGTAGGATACGTATGCCGAAGACATCGGTTTGAAACACCCCTCAGATGGACTTTGATGATACAAATCTCCATCATGTTATGTTTATGCCTGTGACTGCTCCCTCCTAGTATTGCCAGGCTAAATGTTCAAAGGTAGCAGAAACTTTGTGTAACGCATTGACAAGGAAAAAAAAAGAAACCTTGCATCGCAAACTTCAAAGAATCCCCAACACTTCAAAAGCTTCTTCATGGTTCGGTGACTAATCTTCAAAGTCATGCCAAGGATTGAACTGATAGTGCCGCTGTGTATAGCAGATACAAACATCCTTGTCAGCGCCACTGAGGTGTGAGGTGTAGAGAAAGGGAGAGGAGATAAAAACCGAAAGCTAATTGAGACAGAGTGTCCCTCGCCTGTGTGAAATACAAAGCCCCTGGCTGAAGACATTTGGTAATTACAACCGCCACCAGTCAAATGAATACGTCATTAGAGGTTGAAGCCAGACATTAAGGTAAATTGGAGAATTATTGGTGATCCTGGAGGTTTATTCCAGTCATTGTGGAGCCTACAGTAGATCTATCTTACCTCTTTGCTGCCTTGTGCATCACAGTAATCTCAAGAAATTATCAGGAGAAAAATGGCCTTGGATGTTACGCCTTGACAGAAATACTCGTTATGGACTTAATAACTTTCTACAGTTTCGCTTTCTGCCCTACTAATTGACATCGGATGTATCCTTTGACCAAGAGAGGCTGAAATAACTCACCACCAAATTACTTTAGTTGTTATTAGGACTTTTACTAGCTCTGTGTTATATTCCTGCAGTAGTGGAGTGTTACAGCTAATAAAATCTTCTCTGTGACCGTGCATTGATGGTGAGTGGTAACTAGGGTCTTTTTGGGGTCTAAATGACTAATACTTATCAAAAGGTTTGGAATTGGTCCAGTAGATTGCCTTCGCCGGCATCTGCGAATGGGCTGCAATGGCTGCAAAGAAATCCTTGCAATTGCGCCTGTTAAAAGTATGTCGACTAAAAGTGCTTGTTTGCATGAAGAGCCAGACTGTTTTGTTAAAGAGTAAGATCCTTTTGTCTTCCTGCAACAACTCAACCTCTCGCGAGATTTCAGAACGATACTTCTGTTTCTGGTTAAACAAAAAGGATCTTAACAAAAACAGGTTTAGTGGACGTACTTTTCATGGGCACAATTGCCCCAAGGGATTACGTTGCAGCAATTGCAGCCTGTTTGCGGATGCCGGCTGAGGCGATCTACTGGACTGATTTCAAAACTTTTGGTAAATATTTGTCATTTAGACCCCATAATTTGTAAAACTAGGGCCCTGGTTTAAAAATACCGGAGTTTCCCTTTAAGGTTTCAGTCATGGGCAATTTGGCGACAACAAAATCAGACTGATACAGTAACCGGAATATTAGTTTTGCTTTAAATTTAATTTTATTTTGTATTGTTTATTTTAGTTGATTTTGGTAACATATTTTAACTCCAAATTCCTTCAGATTAAGGCTTTCAAATTCTTCATTCAAACAAGTTCACTTCCAGTACCTACATGTATAGTTTCCTGTTCCTTGTGAGTGGGTATGCATTTTGAATCCCATGCGGAAATGGTGGAGTCCACTAGTCACAATGAAAACTACTATATAGAGAGGTAATAGCTGAATGTGATTACATTTAATGGCTTTTGCTGAAAAATACCGGTCATGAATAGTATCAAAAAAGGGTTTTATATAAAGAAATACTTAAAGCTGGGGGAGGCAAAATCTGTGCAACCTATGCAAAACCTTCCGCCTCTCTCTCTGCTGCCTCGTATCACTCCGCTAAGCCCCTCACACCAAACCCACAACTTCGACCGGCAGCAGGAGTCGGTTCCCCTGCGAAACCGTATCCCTCGTAGGGCTCGCTCTCCACGGCGTGAGCCTCACCGAGATTGCGGTCCCTCCCACCGTGACTTGTTTTCTCAAAGGCGCTTCGCGGCCACAGAGCAGAGCGCCCCAGGCTTCAGAGGCAGCAGCGGGATGAGAGGCTAGTACACCACACACATGCCACTGTCCCCCATCAAAAGTTATTCCCCACTGTTTGTCATCATGCCTCTTTGCCACTAGTCCTTACAAGTGCCATGGCATCGAACATAATGAGCCTGAAGCTCCATGTGGAGCTAGGATGTGTTGTTTTGTTCTATACACCGCTGTAGGCAAAGGAGGTGTTGGAAATTTATCACAAGTTTCAGGATTTTCGGCCGGATTTTCTGCTATTCAATCAGGCTTTCACCATCTGAAGGGACATGCACGAATCTGCTCTCGTAGCTTAGCCAATACGAACACACCGTCTCTCTGAAATAACCTGTGATTGGCTAAAGTCTCCCGTCACGGGCTAGATTTTCTGAATCCTGAAAACAGCCAAGAGGGGTTGGCTGAAGTAGAGGTCTGCTCTCAGACCACTTGAATTACAATATGCTGCACAGTTAATATGGCATTTTTGCCCAATGACGCCAAAAGAAAACTGCCTACCCAACCTTTAAGGGTTATACATTTAATGAAATTTGAAGCTCACTGTGCAGTGAATGGCTCTACAACAGAGCAATATGCACTCAGAAACTGAGACATTCATGTTGTTTTCCTCCTCTTAAAGGTTTATGCAACTTTATCTTCCTCCCAAACACAGGCAGACAGACATAATAAATATGAGCCACTTAGCAGAAACATACAGACTACATGTTGATAGTAAGTTCAGAAGGTCTAACACAGTACATTGTGTGCGTGTTTGTATATTTATTGTTAGCTTTCCATATCCCAAGAACAATCAGTGCACTTGCTTTAGTTTAGTTATAGTTATAGATCCGAGAAATACACAGGTATGCATAAAATCAAATATTTTCTTGCAAGCCTGAATGAAGTCAAGACAAAAGCAGAGCTCGCTGGGTGTTCAATTCAATTGATTTCTCTCAATTTAAAATGTGCATATCAAAGTAGCCTCTTGTAGTGAAGGGCACTGTTCCCAAAAATCAAAGGAGACTTAGCAGGCCCTGCATTTAAGGGCTGAATCTCAATAACCCACAGGTCCCAGAAGAGCCACAACACTGTTACTACTGAGAGTATGACACATCTCATATTCTCACCAATGCATGTTATGAATTTAAATCCAAAGCAAAGCACTGGGAGTGTCATGGAGAAGAACATAAAGACGGAAAACAATAAAGAACATGTCTTACAGAGGGAAATTAAATGTTCAACAGCTTCATTTAATTGTCTGCCTGCATGTGGTGTTTCCTTTAAAAATGGCTCCCACCCTCTCTGTCTGTAAATAGACACTTCATCTCGCCCCCTCATTTTATTTCCCTTTAATTGCACAGCGTTTGTAGTATAACAGTAAAGTACAATTAAAACAATCTCAATATTTGCTGACAGCCATACTCTTTAAAGAGTTCACTTGGTGTCTAAATAATTCAGAATTAAGAGGAACTGCAGAGACTTGATGAAGGGGCTGATACCTCACTTACTTACTTACGTTCTATTTTGTGTCTCTTACAAATGCAGTTGCGGCAGGTAGTAATTGCTGCTAATTCTACCTATTCTCAACCAGACAGACCACAGCTTACTTACTCCAACCAGTAATTGCAGGGCACAGTTGCAGGTTTTTAAAGCGCTGGAGCTAGTTGGAGCCCTGGGGAACCCTCAAGGGCCTCCCTGGGCAATGAAGCCGTCAACGTGCTTCATGAAGTGTAGCAGTTTTTTTTTTCTTTTTGCCCTGGCATATTTCCATTTATCAGGTCTACTGACGTGCAGCATAGGAGCTGCAGACTTCAGTCAAATGGATTAGACTCTAAGGTTTGTAAAAAAAAAGAAGCAGACATATTGAATATACACACACAAACATGCATACACGCTCAAATGTGTACGCACTACACATGTGCATATACACTGGTGTCAAAACTGGTGTCAAAACACACACAGCTCATGCACAGTCACTCATACAGAACACACTCGCTGGTACACAAACACCGCAGACATGAAAGCGATGGAGAACCTCACACAGTGGACCGATCGCAATCCTTGAAGTATAAGTTTTGACAGTTTGACAGCACACACTGTCTTTTGTGCAGCAGGAGAGGCTTATGGAGTCTGCCTGCTGCCCTCGACACTTCTTCTCCTCTTAGAGTAACAAAACGCACGCGCCATATGGCTTTATGCACACAAGCTTGAGAGACTTCGCTTGCATGACACAAAACAAACAATACATAAAAATAGACGTTAAAAAAAAAAAAATACCAGCTCAGCGGCGGGGTTCAGAAAACTGCATTATCATATGCATTTGAAGGGTTTCTTTTTAAAACAAGACATCAGTCATTTGGGGGAAGAAATGACGCCTACTCGCTCGGAATGATTGCTGTCACAAAAATAAGGTTCAGAAGTTACTAAAACAAGGTTTTAAACATCATATCTGAGACTTTATTTATATCTGAGCAAAGAATTGTGTCTGTTTTAGAAAGGATAACTAAATATAAAAGAATTTCAAGCACTTGAAATGACTGAAACCCTTAATTTCCTTACTTCCATACTGGATGACATGTAAGCCTTAAAGCACTGTGCAAATGCCAGACCCCACATAACGACATCCTATAGCTGTGGGGGAATGCTCACGTCATCTTAAGAGCAATACATGAACACAAACACTCAGATGACATACGTTCTTATGAGGGGGATGCTGCTTTGAGTGTGCCGGGCCACCTTTAAATGGAAAAACCACTGGGGCTGTTTTTCAGCTGCGCAAAGACAACTGTCATCTGTCGGCGTGACAACTATTTCTCATACCTGAAATGAAATCCATCTCCATGTCCCACATTCTGAATAAAAGATGACTTAAAATGACTCTTGAAAAATATCTCAAAATAATAATAAAAAAAGAAAAATTGGTTTGCGCACTGGTGAAAAATGGTGACACATGAAATCTTATCCACGAGGATTAGGGGCTGTATATCTGTCAAATACTAAAATAACTTCAGGTGAAGTGGACTGCTAACCCTTTGATCCTGCTCCCTCTGTCTCTGTCTCCATCTCAAGCCTTATCACATCATCCATTTCCTCACTTGTTTGTTGCTGTGAGTGACACCTCATCCTCAGCCTTATACAATATCTGTCAGATTGCATTATTAATGCTGATAGAGCGCCGGATGGATCGTCATGTGAATAAACCACCGCGGCAGGGGAAGGCAGGGGGAGGAGAGCGGAGAGGTCACAAAATGATCAAGAACGGTGAGATGACAGACGGGGGGTTTGTGCCTCGCCACACCTACACCAGGGAGTTCAAAATACATAGATAAACAGCTTTTTCATGGAAGAGTGAATCCTGTTAATTTGCCATGCTGGTGAAGTAATAAGTATTACACAATAATAAGCGTCTCTTGTGGATTCGCTTTTTTGCCACTTGACGCAGTGTTTTACAATCCTGTAATCACCGCAAAATGAAGCACCTGAAAACCTGAAAACCAGATGTGCTGTTATTTGCCTGATTGCGGAGTTATGGATTTACTTTAATAAAACTATAAACACTGTCATGTGATAATCACTGTGCGGCGATTCCCTGCTTTGGCTCGCAGAGTTGAAGAGGATTAAGCCCGGGTTCCCTTCATAGCTAACCCAATAATATGTATAACAGAGCTGCAGGCGGCTTAATGTTTACTGCCTCACATCTCTCTGAGGAGCTCGGACGCTCATAGACAGGCCTGATGTTTTTCTCTCCATCACCTCTGCTCCTTCTCAGGCTAAATCACTGCTGATACCTACTGCACTGCACCCCTCCTCCAGCAGCCTCTACATTACAGCTATACCATCAGCTCCATCTGACTGCAGCGGTCTTGGTTTGTCTCGTATAGTGTGTCAAAACACAGTGCAGTGCCTCAGCTAACACACACAGTGGAAAAAGTACTGTTATAGCAGAACGTGTTTACTGGCAGGAACGTTGCCTTGAAAGCCTGTTGTTGCTGTCCCGTAAAAAGCATGTATCTCCAAAATGTCAACTTTTTATGAGCTAAACTTTAAGATAATGCACTGTTCAAAAAATCCCATAGGTTTTCAGTTGATTGTTCTCAACCCATAAAGGAACACGCACCACCAAATTTGGAGATACATGGTTTTCTCTGGACAGCAACACGATTTAGGTTGATACTTCATAACTTTTCCTAATTCTATGAGAATTACTCATAAACATGATTTTGAAGAATTCTGCTACAGAATAATATGCATTACTTAGAGGTCTCAGAGACACAAATTGTAAAACATTTTCATATGCTTTTGTTTATATGTTGATCAAAAATTGATCATCGAGGAATGTCTGGACTTGTCAGCTAAAAATCACATTAAAATGTCTACAAATCAGCTGTAAACATGGGATGATGTTTAGGCAGAATTTTCATTCCAAAGGTTCCACAGAAGCAGTATTATACATGATATACTGTATACCCAATGTCAGCGTCCTCCTTAATAAACCCACGCCTCCACTTAGACAAAGACAATTCGTATAAGTAGGACTGCAGCAAACCTTCCATTGCTCACCGGCTTGGTGAAGCGTTTTGGTTGCTGTCTGTCTTCCAAGTTAGTCATCAGAAGTCCTTGGCTACATGACATACATTTTCAAGTCTATCACTCATGACAGCAGCGCGGTGGTTATTTCAAAAGACAGTGACAGGACACACACAAACTGAGACTGAGAGATTTTTCCTCTCCTGTGACAAAAATATGATGCTTTCTAATGAGAAGAAGTGTGGACTGCACTTTGTCAAATTCTGATGTGTGCCACATGCACACACAGTGCGACAAATCTGACTTTGTCAACAGTGACTATAAGGAAACCTCATTTCCTGCTTACCTGAGATAGTGGCACAACGTTTTGTCAGGACAACAACAGGAATGGAGAGAGCATGATTGGTTCTTGGGGAAAATGCTTCATGTGAGTTAAAAGGCACGAGCTAAGACTGTCCAAAACAAGTGAGAGAAGTTGAAAAAAACAAGTGTGTATTGTTGTTAGTATGTGTCTGTGTGTCTTTCTGACATCGCTGTCACTTCAGATATTCATTAAATCCCAGAAGATATGAACAGTCATCCAAAAAAATAAATCAGATGTGAGCAGCAATTTGCAATTTTGGCAGGGAAGTGTGCAAACCTCATTGCTAATACCGTCATTTCAATCAATTTAAATGTCTCTGGTTATGGTTATGAAACAATGATCTGAATCTAACACAGCAATGAGTGAAGTATTTTGACTCAGAATCTGGAGTATCCTGCTGAATCCACTTGGTAATGGTGCATCTTTGTTATGAACATTTTAATGACAAAGACAACTAGCACCCGCTCCATTATTCAGTATGCAGTAGACATGTAATGGCTTTCTCCTTCTGCTAATGACTCACCCGGGAGCTTATTGATGAAAGTGTATTTGGGTGTAACAGACGGGAGATGAAAGAGGACATGATGAAAAATACTTTGACTGAAATTGAATGTCACTTTCAGAACGACATGAATAACACAACAAAAAAGTGTTTTTCTTTTCCCATTAATAGTTTAGTTTGCCTACTTTGGTTTAGACAGGTAAAAATGTGTATGCCTGGTAATTTTTCTAACACTGAAGAAAACCTGATATGGCGCCAAATTAGTAGAGGCAATGCCGAAACACCATTTACCAGCAATGACACTTGGGGCCACAGCTTTTCATTGGTTTAATACAGTCACAATTAATAGCTTAATGATGATGTAGCCAATCATTCTGTATCCTATCATGTCATTGTGAGACTGATGAAATGGTTTAATGTCCACAAATTGTTTCCCCTAAAAGCAGCTTTAAGGTTGATAAATCCTCTCATTCCACACTGTCTGACAGTATCATATATATTCTGTATCTGCTTGGTCCAGCTTTTCATTGGCGCTATATGATGTTCACACTGAGTGAAGGATTTAAACCCAAGACAAGATGTTTTTTATGGCTGCACTTTTCCATCAAATAGAAATGCTGTAGATGTTTTATCACTTTATACACACGTCCCCAAAATTCAGTCTGAAATTCTTGGTATCTTTGGAATCTCCAGTAGAGTTTAAAATAAAGTCCTGTGGGTTTGAACTTTTTTTTTGGCCAACAGGCCGCTGCTTGTTTAAGACTAACTGTGTGTTCAGACAGAATGTGAGGCACATTTTAGGGGCAATTGCAGACAAAGTCAATGGAAAAAACATGCAAATTCACCCGGGCCGGCATGAAGTGACACAAAGATGTGGCCACACAAGTTTAAAATGTTTTAACTGAACACAAACACACACAGAAATACTCCCATACACATAGTTCGTCCGTCTGTTGCTAGCTAGCTTACAGCTAACGTCTGTTGTAGGTACACTGGCTGTTTGGGGTGACGAAACACGGACTGCACAAACAGTCCAGTGGTCAAATTAGCGCAAATGACGTGAGGTGAAAATCTGCTTCACTTGTTATCTGAACACACCTGAAGAGTCTACTACCATCTGTGCTTTGAGCTACATGCTAATGTTAACATGCTGATATGCTCACAATGACAATGCTAACATGCTGGTGTTCAGCACGCATAACGTTTACCATGTTCACCATCTTAGTTTATCGTGCTGGCATGCTAACATTTGCTATTCAGAACTAAACACAAAGTATAGCTAAGGCTGATGGGAATGTGATGTAGATGTGTGTAGTTTTGCAGGTATTTGGTCACAAACCAAAGTATTGGATAAATTACAATTTTGGACTGATGGTGGCGCTAGAGGAAAAGTCAGGGGGTTTCCAAAGTGATTCACAATTCCAGCTGACTGACATAGCCAGCCTTTATCTGCTGGTGTGGCTAAAAATACAAATACAGTTTTTGAATATTTATCCACGATTGGGAGTGAAAAACTCTACAAAGGAGGTAGAGCGAGCCGTCTACTGATCACAGGGTTGGTGGTCCAATCCCCACCTCCTCCTGTCCACATGCCGAAGTGTCCTTGGGCAAGACTCTGAACCCCATATTGCTCCAGATGGTTGGCCAGCACCGTGCGTGGTAGCTCAGTGTGTGAGTGTGAGCGTGTGCGTGAATGAGTGAATGAACAGCGAAAACCTTGTAAAGTGCTTTGGATAAAAGCGCTATATAAATGCAGCCATTTGCCATTTATATTTCACAACCCAATGACTCAATTATAAGGATTTTCTTTAGCTCTGTCTGTGTCCAATGCTATATCCTGACATTCAGTTTTATACAAAGACCTGGAGAGTTTCCTATGCATGCAAACTGAATCTCAGAATTGCTGGTGAAGGACAATGTAATGTGTTCACTGAAAATACTCCAACAAGCGAATGTCTCCACACAAACATCTCAAAGGCTAACAGATATGTGGGTTTAAAGTTACTTTTTTAAAGACATATTTACAGTAAGTTTTATTGTTTTTCCCATTGGTTGCAATAAAGCACATACTTGTGTAGAGTCATCTCACTCAACCAGGTAGTCAGACAACAGAACAAACAGAAACAATACACTGCATTTGTGGAGTGGAAACATTTTGCCGTTCCTCTGAATGGCTTCATCTGACGTCACGTGGGAAATCCTCTGTATTCATGACCCATGACTGCTGCTGGATGAGGTCGTGGTGGAGGACACCTGCTCACATTCGTCACCTTCTGCACGTGATGTCACATTTCCAGGTCATGTCCCGGTGCCTCGGACTAGGCCAGTAGGTGAGTTGGAAGAATGCCAAGGTATTGATTTTATGGCAGTTGTTAGAGTTGTAACAGAGTTGTAAGCAGCAGACTATTGTTGCAGCACCCATTCAGCCTCCGGCCTGACATACAGTACAGTAATATGGCCTCTTTAGCACTTTGTCTTCTTTTTTTTCTAAAATGTTTTCATTGTAATCCCCGAAAGTGTGTTACTTATACTTTAAATGGGTCCTCTGAGTCTGGATCTTACAGATTTCAAATGTTCAAGGCATAGACAGTGTTGTTTTGGTGGCGCTGAGTTATGCAGCCTTTGTTGTCTTTGTTTGTTGCCTGGTTTGAAAAGTCACCTCAAGTGTGATTTCGCTCTTGTGTGATATTCAGATGTATTTTGGGTCTGTTTTTTTCTTTTCTGTCGACCTTATTTGTGGCCCAGGCAGTTAACTGTATGCTTTCAACTCTTGTTGTATGTGCTTCTGTTCTTGGTTTCAGCTTTTGAGTTTGCTGTTAATGGTGTCTCGTAATGGAAGGTTTGGATTACATCCAGTTTGTGCTCAGATCGGATAGTGAGGTAACTGGTCTCTGTGTGTGGGTTTTCTAAACAACCTTGCTGTCAAGGTTCGCTTCTTCTCTCAAGCAGATCCAAACCAAAATGTGTTCATCTTCAACTGGTGTAAAATGATAGCCATGTCTGACCATGTCTGAGAACATGATAATCAATACACAAACATCATGCCCTGTGTATCTTTAAAAACGGGATGACTCACAAAGGGGAGACTCACTATTCATTTCATTCACAGCACTTTATAAGCTCAGAAATGGGTGTCACTTAAGCATAATGCAGCCTTTAAAACCAGGAATACACAAGATGTATTATCATAGTACAATAAGACAAATCTCAAACTATATGTAGTTTCATACACTGGTACTTTATGAATATAGAGCTCAGATGTAGTCATCAGTAAATGTAAAAGGTTAGTTACATTATGAATTACAGTGTGAAAATATTCCTTGTTTGAATATTCGCAGTAAACACATGACATGGCTTGTAGTTCTGAGACTTTCCAGGTTTTTTTCTTTGGGGTCATGGCATATTATTGGACTCAGAAAGATCTAAAAAGTGTGTTTGATTGGGTCCTTAGTTTGGGAGTTCTGCAGTTTTTGAATCCCAAAACTAAATCATGAAAAACAATCTGTATTTGTTGTTACTTTTTTCTCAGTTTGGTGCAAATTAAACAGTTTTACTACCCTTAGAAAGACATGATATGGATGGAAAACAGTTGGCTAGGTCACTGCAAACATTTAAGCTAGTACTTGTGATTATACATCAAGCATATGGAAAGCAATGCCCCAAAGAGTCATCACTACTCTCTAACCCCCTCTGTGTCTCTGTTAAGATGCCACTATTGTACTGTACAGTGGAGTGAATCTTAATGCTCAGCTGAATTTACCAGCTAGTGTCCAAAGGGGGTACGTTCATCAAAACCCAACTGTGTCTCCAGATGCTACATTCTTTATCCCTCTGTCTGTAATCAATACGAGTGCTGAAGTATGCTGGTGTGTGCCGCTGGGTCATGTTTACTATGCAGTGTATATAGTGGACACAAATCTCTAGTTGCTGGCGTAAAGAATTCTCTTTGAACAATACAGAGCAGGCAGAAACCGATGCTGCTGCAGCCATCCTGTAGTGCAGTGCTTCGGTAAGTACTGCAGTTGTCCTGCGTTCACATGGACTGTGTGGTAGTGTCACAGCACACAGCACATGTTTTGGGAACGCGTGATAATGCTAATAATAGATGAGATAATGTCGACACATTATGTTCATAAAGCAAAATTACACTGCAGTCATTTTCCATGGCGTTCAGTGGTTACAATATGCATTTTAGTATAGTTTTGATTTTTCACAATTTGATTATAAAACTTAATATGTGACGTTGGCTTGTTTAAAAAGGCTGAGGTCAAAGTGTTGCAAAAAACTGTTTTTTTACTTTTTTGGATTTGATTTTGTAATCCCCCTTTCACTTTCAGCTTCCTGGTTCAGGCATATTAACAGTTTTGTGGATGTTAAAACATTGTCTACAGTCACAGCAGTAACTGCATCGGTTTAGTTTTATATGTAAAAAATAGTTCAGTTATAGTACGTAACATCCTGTAATACCAAAACTTCTCATTTTTGCATTTCTTTTAATTTACATTGTTATTCAATGTCAATTCAGATGCTTCAGAGTTTCCAGTTGAACTGGGGGTCTCTCCTGAGGCTGACTGAGATGTTAGCATGAAAGAAAGTACCCTCGTAACAAATGCAAATTACAGACATTTTCTTAAATCAAAATTGCACATTAACTATGCAGCTAGAGCCAGGAGTTGATTAGCTTAGCATAGCATAAAGACTGGAAGCAGGGGGAAGCAGCTGGCCTGGATCTGTCCAAAAATCCAAAACACGCCTAAAGCTCACTAATTAAAACACTGCTGCTCATTTGTTTAATTCGTACTTCCTAGCGTCTTGCTGTCAGAGTAAGGCTGCTAGCCACTGGTCCCCAAGAGATAGCTGTTGTTTGTACATTTGTGTTTGTGTACGGATTAAACAAACAAGATACATGTTAATTAGTGAGCTTTAGAAGAGCTGGTAGGTGTATTTTTGAATTTGGATCGAGTCAGGCTAGCTGTTTCCCCCTGCTTCCAGTCTTTATGGTAAGCTAGGCTAATCAATCCCCCAGCTCTAGCTCCATTATTAATAAACAGACATCTAACTTTTGTCAAGAACTCGAATAGGCGTATTTCCCAAAATGTCAAACTATCATATATTCAACACACACTTGAAAAAGGCAGTGGTGAACATTGTGCACTGTAATGTTTGATTCTCATTAGCAATAATTTGGAGTTCTTATAAAAGGATTTTAAATAAATATTAACTTTTAACAGGCTCCATGTGCAACGAAGAACATGCACCAAAACGGGCAAGAGTCAGGACAGAAAGCCAGCACCAGAAGAAGTCATATTGTATAACAACCATAGCAACACCTCTCGCCGATATATCACTTTCTGCTACGGGACAGTGAAAATCTTCTAGTCTGTCTAAATCCATGATAGGAGCTCATGAAATATTTATGGAGCTGGGCAAACAACAGGATGTGTAATTATCATCAAACACAAGAGTACACAATGGCTGCAATCAAGCCACTTCTGTCTTTCTGTCAGTCAACCCAGGGAAAGGTTAAGTTTCCCTCCTACTCCACTAATTTCTGCTGACCTTTCCGGGGTGATGTCTCAAACCCGGCAAAGTTTCTCCACATTTCTCGACACTTATTAAATCACTCAAAATACAATCAGAGTTGGGCTGTCTAAAAATAAATACTCTCCTGATGGTGTGTGTGTGCAGCACTCCGCCAATCCTGCACAAACAGGGAGCCCTTAACAGATTCCTCTGAAAAAAAGTGTTGCCTGGATAAGACGATGACACATCCTGACACATTACTATGACACTGGCAGAGATCCAAAGCAGGAGAAGAGACTTGAAAGCGCAGCAAGACCATGGAAAAAAAACATCTCGAGATTTACATGGAGTATTTCTGTTGCTTTTAATGTGTTGATTTCCCAGATGAGGCAGCGTGATTCAGCACTGCTTGAAAATGATTTGCATTTTTACCTCGCTTCGGAGACAGTTTGTTGGGGAAATTAGGTATTGCTTTAGTTACAAATGTGGGCCGCAGAATTGCCATCTCCAATTGGAACTGTAAAATATGCATCACTGCATATACAATGAATGAGTAAAGCTTTATGTGTAGAGCGGGACCATTGTTTACAGGTGTGGTTAGAGATTGAACGAGGGATGCACTCACAGAAGTTGAGTGTGCAACTTTTTTACATTTATTTTTCCCACCATGGGCCAGTGCAAGCTATAACTGGAACCTATAACGCCCTCAGCTGCAATGAAGGCATATTTTAAACTTTATTGGCAAGCGTGTCCTGTTCACAAAATCCAGTACTTTTAAAAGAAAGAAAGTGTCATCTCACTGCCTTAGCTTTGCGTTGAGACTTTATTCACCATTATCCCCTCTTAATTGGACATCTTTACAACAACGTTAATCCTGACATATACTATTTAGTTGTATGTGTTGTTATTTTCAGCTGCTGATGCAGTTGAGTCATTAGCACTCTACCCTGCAAAGAAACTCATAAGACACACAATGTCCCACACTTTGTCCTAATTATAATAATATGCACAAGTGACTCAAGTTCTAATCAAATATTATATGTTAGGGAGGGCTGAGTTTACCTTCTACAATTAAAAACTTTGATATAATTGGTATACTTTAAGGTGATTCCAGTATTTCTATACTCAATGTGTTTAAATTTGACTACTTTTAGGCCAACAAAATATAATATATTAAATAAAGGTGTGAGCATTTGTATTGCTGGTAGTGTGGGAAAGCTTTAGAAACAGCATTTAGACTTTCATGTCGGGAAATCAGATTTACATAAAGCATAACTGGGAGCTATACTGAGTAAAGAAAATTGAAGTAATTAAAGAAAAGCAGACCTTTTTTTTCAAAATGTTCTGAGGGTGGTGGTGGATGTGTAGAGATGACAAGTGACAGCTCTGGGTGTGACCAAATTGTGTGACTTTTTTTTTTTTTTGCAATCCTTTTTGTGCAATCCTCGTACAGCAGGCACATAATATTTAAAAGAGGCTGGTGCAAGATGAATACATCATTAACAGGCAAAATGTAATATGAGAAGGTCAAGTTGGGTCAGACTTGAATCCCATCAGCTCATCCAACCTCCTTCAAAAGTTTAACTGGCCATAAATACACAGCAACCAAATTATATTATACATAACCCAGAACAGTAAAGTACAATACCCCTTTAACTCTATTGTCTATTATCGTTAACTCTATTTCTGTTTTTTGTTATTTATCTTAAGGTGATGTGGTGGTCGGCTAAATACATACATAATATATTTAGGAAAAAGCAAAGAAAAAAATACTATGGCATAAAGTCCATATAAAACATTTATTTTATTTTATTTCAGTGTTTGAGGCTGAGAAGTTCAGCTCTAGATGTCTGGAAGGCAGGGCCAATCCCAGCAACCCCTCTGGCACATTTTTGGACCTGCTCTTGGCTATTTAACACTGTCCTGGGTAAAATAACTGTCTATTTAGTATCCACACACTACTCAGAAAACGTAATGACCCTCCAGTTGATCTGACTTATTCCTTCACAGTGCTCTCCAACTTTAAAACCCCTACGTTTAAGGGCTTTTCAGCTGATTTTTATGACCACATTGTAATGGAACTGGTCAGAAAAGAAAATCAGAAAAGAATCTCTCTTTTCAGCCTCCCCCCCTACTGTCTCATTTGCAGTGCTGTTTTTTTCCCACTTCACTGCTTTCCTGTCACAGCAAGAAATTATGGAAATTATGATTTTCTTTGGGAACTACTATACAGAAAGCTGTGATTTAAGCCTTCTTTATCATCATCCTCTGCAGAATTAAAGGAACAGTTTGACACTGGGAAATACGCGTATTCACTAATAACCAGAGACAGTTAGCTTAGCACAAAACGTTGAAATAGGGGGAAACTGCTAGCCTAGCCTAACACAATTTGCCTCTTAAGCTCAGTAATTAACACATTATGACACATTGTGGTTTCACAGGGGAGGTGCTGGTAGGCCGATTTTGTTACCTTTGGACAGAGACAGGCTAGCTGTTTCCCCCTGTATCCAGTCTTTATGCTAAGCTAAGCTGAGCTAAGCTAACCGTCTGCTAGCAGTAGCTTCAAATTTAGTGTACAGACATGAGAGTGGTATCAATCTTCTCATCTAACTCTCAGCAAGAAAGCTAATAACGTAACTAAGGCTAACTCTGAAACTCTTATTTCGTTACTTTAGGTAACAACATTTGGACAAAGTGTCTCAATAGCTTTTACAGATACACATTTATCACACGTCTATCTAGTTTCACTTTAAAATGAACCCCGAAGAAGACATGTTTGCTTTGAGTGAACAAGAACAAGAATGTAGTCACATTGTAAGAGCTACTGTACTGTACTGCAGCCACACTTTCCGCTCCTTATCCAAAGCACAAGCAATGGCCTTCCATCAGCTGCCAGCGTTGAGATGTCCTGCAGTGCCTCTGAATTGAAATTGATTAAAACAACTCAGTCAGTGTTGTTGGGTTTGCAGCATTTTTTTTTTTTTTGTTTTTGCACTAAGAGGCTGTAGTCCGTACAAATATTATTAAAGTGACCTTCTCCACTTCCTCCCATGCGTGCACTTTACGCCAAGTGGCTGGAAGGGGACACGTGTGAGCCAGAACTTATTAGGTGCCACCAATAGCAGCAGCAGAGACGTGAGGAAAGCAATAAAACTATGGCAACACATTAAGCCTGACTGTATATATATATATATATATTTAGCCTTTTTTATTTCCATTTTCCTAATACACATGTGGAGTGTCCAGCTCTATGCTGGTGTGCCCACACTGCTTCTCATTATTACCACAGCAGTAAGTAACAAGACAGGTTAATACACTAGCTGTCTGATATAGTGCAGGTGTTTGGTAGTTAGTGCTTGGACAATTGGATGTTTAACGCCCATGCATACTTTGGAAGAATATGCATAAAAGAGTCAAAAGAGATTTAAGAAGCACAATAGACTCCCACTAATTACACCATGTTCTTTAAACATTGATCTGGGCAATTTATGAATCTCAGCGGCATCACCTTCAACTTTTCCTCCCTGCCATTAACTCCTGTCGCTACACCTTGCTTTAATGGCATCTGAAGCCACTTTCAACCTCTTCAACACCTCCTGTAGCACCTCACCGCTCTTCTTTGTGCCGCTGGATGCTAACAATCTCACTTGAAGGCTGACGTTGGCAAATCTGGGTGTCAGAATCAAAAAGTAAAAAGTGGGCAAGACCGGCTTCTCCGCAGAGAGAAAAGAGAGGGGAAATCAGCTTAGATGAGACAGCTGAAGCCGGAGAGTGAGTGAGTCAGGTAGCGCCAGAAGAGACTATATACATATATATATATATATATATATATATATAGGCAGTTTCTTGTGTGCCTGCATAGAAATGGAGTTAAATTGGTTGCTGCTTTTCCCATCTGCAATAACAGCTGGTGATGCTGTGATAGAAAAAAACAAAAAAAAAAGCAAGAAAAAGAAACAGAAAGGCAAGAAATAAAGCCCAAAGGCATTTGTTCCCATTTTTCTAAGAACTAACTGTATGCTTTCACAGTAAAGATGCTTTATTGTGATTGTATAAGCTACATAAATTGATTAATTGCTTCAGCTCACCAACAAGAATCCTCCATATGTTTCTGTTTAGATTCTCCCCATATTGTATCGCTGTAATAAGTTCATTATGTCCAATGCAGTTAAACACTTTGGATTTGTTTGTTGTTTGAGATAAAGCGATTATTGTTTTTCCTCCATGAATGGGAGCTAAAATAAACCTAAATCTGGCAGGTCAATCGCTTTCAACTCTTTTCATTGTTAAATGCAGCCAGGATGATGTTACTGGATGCAAGTCTTATCTGTGAGTGTGCCGCTGTCCTGAGCGCCAGAATCTAAAGCTAACACGGAAGAAGTGGCTTGCCAATAGATAAGGAGAAAGAGACAGACAGCTAAATAATCAGCCTGCAAAGACCTGGCAGTGGAATGTAATTACTGAATGAATGGACAAGGCATCTGTCTTTCTGGAGGCTTCTGGTGGGATCTCTGACGATGGAGAGACGGGCAGCGCTGTGGGGAGGTGGAAAGTGAGAATGAAGGCAATGTGTGGGAAAAGGTGAAGGAATGAAGGGCAGAAGAAGAGCAGAAGAGCACTGAGGGCATGTCTCATCATCAGTGCACTGTTGTAAATTTGCTTTGGGTTGATGTAGCAAAAGAAACCGAACAACAATTTCCATAAATGTAACAATCTGCACTCTGTCAAAAAATGTCTGTATTCGGATGTATACCATTAGAAGTTGTCTACATTATGTATTTTCTGTGTTAAATTGTTTTATAGTGCCATTAACACTGTTCATATGTATAAGTTTAGCTGTAAACAAAAAAAAAAAACTGACAACATAATATTTGAACCATGTACCTAAACGAATAATTAAAGTTGGTCTGTAGGATCTATGATAAAAAAACAAATATATTGACAAAATAACAGGCCATGTTGCATCATTTTTTCTTTTTAAAAGGAGGTTGTGCAAGCTATGAGGAGGTCCAGACGAAAATAAAGTTGGTTTTAAGTGTCTATGATTAAAAAAGTGAGGCCCCGAGGTTTGAGGGTTGAGGCGGCATGAACTGCAACGTCCCTGGTTTGAGTCAGACTGGGAACTTTGTTGCATCAATAATATTTAAATTCAAAATAAGCTTTATTGGCATGAATGTAACATTATTGCCACAGCATCTCTCTCTGCCTCTGTTTCCTGTCACGTCTCTACCGGCAGGCGTTAATAAAGGCATAAAAAGCACCCCTCAAAAAACATAAAAGAAAAAAGACAAAGCTAAAAAGTTAACGAAACCTGAAGCGCTCTCTTGGCACATTTTGCACTTTTGAGATGGCCCCTAACTTCAGGTCATCATATCGGATCATGAGGTAAAAATAACACATTAGTCAAACTTGATCATGCGCTGAACAACAAATCTGGTGAAAACTGAAGAAAAGCTATTGAAGATGAACCTCGCTAAATGTCTAAATCATGAACTTAAACTATGCACACACCTCCTTGTTTTTAGCCTTCAGCCTATTTGTGTACATTTCGGCACCAGTAATCACCTGGATTACTTTGATACTGAAGGAAAAGGTCTTGATCTAAAGATTATGAGCCAAGTAGGAGCAACCTTTTTTCTATGATTTCTAACCAGATTTATGGACATTTATTCACCTGGATGGACAAATGAGATCCTGTTGTCTGTGTGTTTCAGTTTGACTGCGATATAACTCTGAGAAGAAGTGGTGAGATGTCTGTGTCAATCTTCAGGTCAGAGGAGGGAGGAGAGGACAAATATAACTGCCAAGAGTCATAAGTTTGGACAAACCCACAGCTTTAACCTTAATCGTCATTATTGTTACCATACAACTGCTACAACTGTTATCGTAATATCAAACTGTGACCCAGCATCATGCGTTGAACCAAAGTGTTTGCTGAGTGAATCAGATCTATTTGTTCTGTGTGTTTCTGAACACGGTATATGCACTCTCCAGCTGGTTATGAACTCTCCTGGTGGAGAGGTTTGTTTTGTATCAGAGAGGTGAAAGAGTGTTTGGCTTTCATCTGACACTATTCAGCGCTACAGCACCGAATAGTGTTCCTGAGATACTTCCGAAATCCATACAGACAAACACACATTCTGGCCCATAAATCTTGAAAAATAGTAACAGCCGAGGTTCAAGTTTAAAGGTGAATCTTGAGTCTTTCACTCAGTTTCTGTCGGTCCGCTCAAGGTCGTGTGTTGATTCGAAGAGGCATTTCTAACCTTACTATTGCTTCACACATTTGCATCACATATTACTTTCATTCTCTCTGTCAATAATTAATTGGAAACTGAAATTGCTTTTCAAATTGTTTCAACTTGCATTGACTGACCTAATTAGTTCAATGATTACGCTTGCTGGGAAGAGATCCCTGCCTAAATGATGTGACTAATTTGAATAAATATTTCAATCCAATGTCTGCAATTAATGCCATTTACATATGTAATGCGTCTGCTTGATTACTTAATTATGTTTGTATTCACTGATGATGTCACTGACAGGTGTCTTTTACAGTATTGTAAAATAAGAAGAGACCCAAGCAGATGTCCTGGTTCATTCAACTCGTACAGAAACTGTGGCTCTACCTGAATTACAGAGCCGTCGAGCTCCCGTGGCTCACAACGACTTTACATCTACCCCTGACAAATATATTCCCTGTCATCCGATCCGCTGACTTGTCAGAAACTGACAGAAATGGATTTTCTTTGCAGTTAGTTCCCTATGGCTCTAAGAAATGTAAAAAAAAAAACAATATATATATATATATATATAATAAAATAAAATGAATAATATAAATAACTGATCTTTCTATTTTAGTAATTTTGGACTGCTGTTGTTTCAAAGACTTCGGACAAAGTGCGCTAAAGCAATAAGCAGTTTTTCAGTTTTAGTCATCAAGCGTGAAAATACCTGCTCCAGTTCACTCGTTTCACAGGATATTTTTGGAAAAATCTGACTTGAAATGAACTTTATGTCATAAGTTTTAAGCTGAATTAGGAGTGAGTCAGGCACCGCAGCACAGTGAGCCTTTCCTCTTCTACTGGGAGCAACGGGTTCTAACAGTACAGTTCAACATTTTGGAAAACACGCTCATTTGCTTTCTTGCAGAGAGTTAGATGAGAAGTTTGATACCGCTCTCACATCTGTCCGTCGTTACATATAAGGGTATATCCAGCAGCTGTTGGCTTAGCTTAGCTTAGCTTAGCATAAAGTCACTGTAACCCTCCATAAAACCAAAAATTGTTGTTGAAACAAACGAGATGTTATGCGTTAATTTATCAGCCTTTTGCTGAAAGGAGGATTTTGTTACTTTTGGACAGAGCCAGGCTAGCTGTTTCCTCCTGTTTCCAGTCTTTATGCTAAGCTAAGCTAACAGCTGCTGGCTCTGGCTACAGATTTAGTCATCCTTGTCTCCTAGAAATGACAATTATATACAACCAATTTACAACAGTTATGAAAGAAACATAATGCCGGCCGGATTACATTTTCAATTAACATAAGTGAATTGGCAAGATACAAAAATGGTGATACTAAATTTATCTCTCTCCAGTATCAGAGTCCTGCCCTTTTGTATATCCACCATCCACTCCAACCACCTCCCTAAAACTTTCGTACCGTACAAATATGTACATTTCCGTCACTCAAACAATTTTTGACACAGAACGTAATCCAGGCAGCAATTATGTTTTCTCCAAAACTCGCAAAAAAAGAAATTAGTATTAAACAAATGTTGGATTTCTAGGAGACAGGGTTGCCACATGATGGACAAGGCTACATTACAGAAAGCGGACAACTGTCCTGTAGCCCCAGACCTTCAGGGTCACTTGGTCATAACCCATGGTACCGGTGATGAGTCATAAGTAGACATTTCTTGTGTGTATGTGACTCAAACTCTTGAAGGTTTTTTAAATGTGCTACTCAAATGTCTGGAAGCTGCAATGTACCGTAAACACTAACTGGGTCCCAAAATGGGTAATAAACATAATCCAGAGAAACCCATCACTATTAAGAGGCAGGGGAATTCATAAGTAAGTACAATCAATATCCTCTAATAATGCTGGTCCAGACTACTTGAGTGATGCAAGTGCTTTATAATAAATAGAAGATCTTTTTTTAGATTTCTAATAAACGAGGCAAAAGTCCAAACCACGCCTTTGCACAGTGATGAGTTTAGGCTCATGGTGTTTATTAGAGAAAGCGGATGGAAACAGAAATAAAGGCCGTAATAGCCGGCGGTATCTGCGAGAACACGCAGCAATGAGCTCCTTGATTTCCTCTGATGTCAAAACCTGGAGGAAAAATCAATATGAAGAATGAAGCCTTATTTACACACGCCACCTGATAGACTGTGGCTCACTGTGAAGATGTCAACAGGCTATTAATGTTTCAGGAGAAGATTGCTTTTTGAGGCTAAGTGGGGAATTAAATGATGGGAGATCTATTTTTACCCATAAACACACTGGTGAGTAGAGCTACATTTTAGCAAGACAGATGTTTTTGTCTTTTTTTTTTTTAAGTCAGATTTAGCTCAGAGGGCCTCTGTAGCCTGTAATCTGACAGACATTTGCCACTCTTAATCTCAATCCGGCGAGCGTGCAGTCCTGTTCGGGATGCATGATTGCAGGGACGTGTGCACGCACACAAACACACAATAAATTACCAAAATAAACCAAAAGCTGAGAAGACTGTTATAAAGTGTTATAAAGAATTAAAATGACAAATCTCTGCTTTACTTTAGTTGGTAAAAGTCCGGCAGAACAAAGCAGCTCAACAAAGGCAGACAACATTTAAATCACTATGTGAACCTCTCCGAATGAGAAACCCCAAGTCTGTGCATATGCTGTAGTCAGTTAAGGATTCCCTGTCAGGCTCAATCAAAGTTTGAATGTGGAGCGGAATACATTTTCGCCATCACCAACAGTCCCCCGCTACCCCTGAGTGAACCGTTTGTTGAGAGAAACATAAAAGGCTTGCTCGGTGGACATGTTTTTGCCCTCAGGGGTACACAAACTCAATAGCTAGCCAGCTAGCCAGCTAGCCGTCTCTCCTTGAGTGCACCTGTGCTTTCCTAGTGGCAGACACAGAAAATTGAGGTCATGATCCTCGTGAGTATGTGAGTCAGGACGCCTCTGTGTTGAAATATCTTTCTTTTTTTCTCTGTTTCAGGGTACATCTCCTTGAAATATCTATTCGGGATATTTCTACACATATACCTTCTGCCTATTACTGAGTACACTAAATATGAGGGATACTATGCAACCGTTTTTGCACAATTCACTGTTGTCTTATATATGTGATTCTTTTTCTACATCTTCTCATTTGTATACTGTAGATTTAACGCATTGATCTATAATTATATATCTGTATTAATATCTACAGTATCTTTATACTGAATTACACTGATGAACTGAACTCTTAATACAAACAGGATGCACCTGAGCTCAAATGGGAGTGCCATAGCAAAGAGTCAGTATACTTATGTAAATGAGAGATTTACGTTTTTATTTTTAGTTTCATTATGGATTATTGTGTGTAGAATTATTATTGTATGCCAGACAAGTATATTAATCATTTTTTAATTAAGTATGTAACACTAATAAAGTGTGCAAAAAGTGAAAGGGTCTGAATACTTTATGAAAATTTAATTTATTAAATTTAATCACTAGACAATAGTAAAAACACCTGCCTCATCAGCTTTAATCACCTTAAAAACACAGTGCTGCAATAAAGCAGTGACATGCAGTCAGGGGAGGCAGGTGAGGCAGTACCTCACCTGTTATCATGACAAGTAAAATACTAACAATGATAAGAGAAAATCAATTTGTCCACTTGACTGTTCTATAAATTTGTTTTCTGTATGATTTCAACATTTCTATGGTCAAAATCGCTCAAATACATGGGAGAAGGGCGAGGTGAGGCAGCGATGAACTGTGCCTCACACCTGACGGCGCTGTGCTACACACACTGAATGACGCAGGCAGTTGGCGCATGCCCATTGCTGTCTCTCTTTATATCGCCAATGTACATGTTTGATTACACATGTACTACACATGCTGACGTTCCACAGTCTGTCTAATATATTTAATGGATGTGTGTGACATATTTAGTCTTTCTGATCGGCCATAAATGCGCAGTGAAAATGCACAGGGTGAGGCAGAAAGTACCGTGCCGCACTGATGGGGGCAGTGCTGAGCCCCATAGGCACAATGGGGAACAGGTACACGTCGCTGCGTGCTCTTCTTCTACGCAGAGGGTGAGGGTGTGGCGAAAATCGAATTTGACCTTAAATTAAATATTCTTTTGTTTTTCTTGCTATCGTATTGTTGAACAGTGTGGAATTGATTAAAGCACAATTAAAAGCTTTTAA
Organism: Macquaria ambigua; assembly: GCA_008360985.2. Taxonomy (NCBI): domain Eukaryota; kingdom Metazoa; phylum Chordata; class Actinopteri; order Centrarchiformes; family Percichthyidae; genus Macquaria; species Macquaria ambigua. The sequence goes on along the minus strand of VMKM01000009.1, from coordinate 921,232 downwards.
AACAACTAAATGTCTCAATTAAGGTCAAAATTGAAATATAAGCTTCTATTTTGGGTTCATATATTTTTACATCCGACTCCAGAGGAGTCAGTGCCTCACCAGTCATGAACCTCACCGCACGTCACTGCAATAAAGGGAACCATCTCACGCCCTCAGTTTGAATTCTGTAAGTACGTTAAGGATTGCTGTCAGGTGCAGCCCTACCGACAGAAAAAGACAAATTGAAACTTAGCTTTGAAATCCCAACTGTCTCCTTACTGGCAGTAGTAAGAAGCGAGCACTCTGTCAAGACACAGCAAGCAAACATAAAATATTTTACTTTTCGCAGACTGTCCAGGCTGGTAAGCCTTCATTTGTGTGCGCACGTGATGTGACTCTATTTCTGGATATAAACGTCAAAGTTTTTAAACCTCTGACTCCTGTTTCAAACTGCCTTATGAACATGGACGGATTATGAGACAGTGGGGCCCTGGGCACAGACAAGACCCCCTAACCCGTCCTACACAGGAGCAAGACTGAAAGAGACACATAATACATTACAAACGGTGTGGCCGCATCATTTGTGGTTGTTTTGTGTCTCTTTATGGTCGTTTTGTATCTCTTTATGGTCGTTTTGTGTCTTGTTATGGTCATTTTGTGTCTCTTTGTGGTCATTTTGTCTCTCTTTATGGTCGTTTTGTGTCTCTTTGTGGTCGTTTTGTCTCTCTTTATGGTCGTTTTGTGTCTCTTTGTGGTCGTTTTGTCTCTCTTTATGGTCGTTTTGTCTCTCTTTATGGTCGTTTTGTGTCTCTTTGTGGTCGTTTTGTCTCTCTTTATGGTCGTTTTGTATCTCTTTATGGTCATTTTGTGTCTCTTTGTGGTCGTTTTGTCTCTCTTTATGGTCATTTTGTATCTCTTTATGGTCGTTTTGTGTCTTTGTGGTTGTTTTGTGTCTCTTTGTGGTTATCTTGTGTCTCTTTATGGTCGTTTTGCATCTCTTTGTGGTTTGTTTGCATCTTATTGCAGTGGGTTTGTGTCTCTTTGTGTTCAGTTTGTGTCTCTTTGGGGTCAGTTTCTTTCTCTTTGCGATCGCTTTGCGTCTCTTTGCGGCCATTTTGCGTCTCTTTGTAGTCAGTTTGATTGACTTTCCAACAAGCACTGTTGACAGTCACTTCAAACAGGGGCTCTGGCCCAGGGGCCTTATGAGTCAGGGGGCCCAGTAGGCCCGTTCAGTAATCCTTCCATGCTTATGAAAAGTGTCCACACTGTAAGCACACAAGCTTGCAAATATGGCTGTCACTATGCGCCAGGTACAGCACAGTACATCATGTGTGTTGAGACTGTGGTTTTCAGTGTGTCAATGCATCTGCAACTGGTCACGAGCAGGTGAGAGACAGCTGAGGCCAGCAGGACGACAGCGAGAACAGCTGATCCCTGCAGAACCAGCTTGGAGCTGACCCAGATGAGGACGCCCCACTGTAATCGGGGTCCCTGAGGTAATCTAGGCAGGACATTATCTGCTTCGCTGCTTCTCTGCAGCATCTGGAGGGCTCCGCCACCTGCTCTGGAAGGCCTCACGCCGCTCCTCTGCCTCTTTTTATTTCGGGTTTGTTTGTTTACTTTTCTCTCCCGGACTCAGCGGACATCACACAGCCACTTAGACATATCAGATATGTGCCTGAGAAGTGCAGATCAAGCCGTCGTCCCTGTTTGTCCTCACTGAAGTCCTGATAGTCTATCTTACCAATAAAGTAGGCACACTAAGACTCTTCTGCCCTAACTGCCATGGGGAATGCTCTGCTACTTATCTAGTAGCAAACAAAAATGATTTCCCCAATTAGATGTTTCCCATGCACAATGTTTCTACACTTATTATCCTGCCCGGGTCATTTCTAAATTGCCAGTAGTACTCGCTTTTGCATCTTAATGTTAAATTAATTAAGTGTGCCTTATAGGTTGCCTTTGGCAGCCAAGAAAGTCTCTTATTGGAAGTGCAGTCAGAAATATAAACTCTACAAATTGACCTGTTATTTTTTTTGTTATATCTTTTGTATTAATTATTGTTTTAATGCTGCTTTTAGCATTTTATAGTGCCCTTTGTTTGACGATGCTCTGTTACTATTATTTTCTCTGCTCTATTCTAGGTGTTGTACAATTTTTCACCCTGGTGGGAGAGAAATAAAAGTCATCTTCTGTTCTAAATAGATGATCATCTTGCCTTTTCACGTTTTATCACTGGGATTAAAATCAAATACACACACACGTCAGAAAATAAAGAAAAGTCTTACTATTCAATCTGCAAAAGCTTGATCTGCCTTTGTTTCATTCTCCTGCTCCCTGACTAATCATTTTTATACATATATATGTGTGAGTTTGGGTATGTGTATGTATTATATTCTTAATGTTTTCTGGAGCAACACTGTTGCATTCTGCCAAAGCATTTCAGCCACATTTCCATATTTCTATATATACCCCGAGCGGAAACTTTCCATTATTTTCAGAAAAGACAGGCCCGAGCAGAAAACTGGCTACTCATCTTTAGTGCGGTCATCTTCCTGCCTGAGGGTTAAACTTTAATGATGATGCACCACAGACGGATGTGAAAAACACGTATTAATATGCCAAAAAGTTAAGTGTGATGAAACAAGCTTGTGTACAAACAATGAGACTCACCATTTTCTGAAATTACAGTTTAATAACAGGGGAGTTTGGGGTGGTGGTGGTGGGGAATGCTGCTGCAGAAAATGTCATGATGTGAATTTTGATTTATTCCTGTCTAAGAAGAAAAGCAATACGTTTGTATCAGGGGGCGGCGATGCTGAATCTATATGTAATCTGTAAACTAATTCTGAATGTTTTGATGCTGCTGAATGTAATTTGATGAACAGTATGATTAGAAAATCGTATTGACTGTGTTGACTCGACCTGAAACAGATGTGGCCTGGAAGCTAGGCTGGCTGGATCGATATCTGCACACTGACCTGACAAAGTAGTAAAACTGCATAAACTCCACTTCCTTCCTTTGGTAAAGCATTTCACTGTAATGTTCCATGATCCATCTTGCTTTGTGAGTTTAGTTTATACTCCTTATCATATACTGCATGGACCTTATTTCCTTCTAAAATAGAAAAAGAAAAAGCAATTCCTCTGTGAATTTGTGAACTCTTGACAAGTAAAAGTAGACGTGATTACGGCTTAATTGGCCATTTTTAAACTGCATGTATACTGCAACTCCTCTCACTCTGCGTCTTGTTTTATAAATTCTAATCAAAGGTCAAATCCATTTACTATTTGTTAGTCAAAAACCACTGCTTTCTAACTTCTCTGAATGTCATCATTAGCATCTTATCAGGCCACAAAGAGCAACGCACTCGAGACCAAATGTTTGCTTTCATCTGAAACACTAAAAGTACAATCAGATCTCTGCATGTCGGTGCAGACGGCTCATTTAAGTGACGCGCTATAACTCAAATGGTTCCCATAATAGACACTGGAAAGTCATTCAGCCTGACCCTATTTTTCAGATATGGGTTTAATTGCCCAGAATATGAAGTGTGAGATCCCCTCACTTATCAAATTAACAGCTCAGAAAAGGACAGTAAAGTACTTAACACTCGTTTCACCAGAACGAGTCATGCCAAAGGTAAGCTGTTTATCTGTTAAAAGGGGGGGAAGCAGGAAGAGAATGCCTCATTGAGAGAGTAAAACATGATGTGCATGCCACTTTTAGTTTGATACTCCAGGTCATGCAGACACGGGCAAGAGTGTCCAGCTGCCACAATCCAGATGAAAGAAGCTCTGAGTTGATAAAAATCTTGATATGCTCATTTGAGTCACCTCCAGTTAATACCGTGCAGGAGCGAGTCATTTGCTAATGATTTTGCCCTGGATTTTGCCTCTCAGGCTACATAAAGGTTGCCCTTTCTTCTTGGTCGAGGTTGTTGGGGCTGAAAAAAGTGCTTCCACCTCTTCTGAATGTTTTTAGGTTAAAAAAAAAAAAAAAAGGAAGAAACAAACAAACTAACATTTAATCTGTTTTTATTTATAATCAATAGTCTTCTAGTAAAGACAGTGCTCTTTGTTGTAAAGACGCAAATATAATATTATTTATCAGTAGGCTTAAGTATCAGGTCTCAGTCAAGAAAGCTAAATGTGATTTTAAGTAGATATAGTGCATTAATAATGTATCAATTTACATAGTACTTTTTATTTATTTATTTGTGTTGTATGATAACCAATTTCATCATTATTTTTTAGATTCATATAAATGTACATTAATGCAGAAAATAGCATTTAGTTTATCTTAGTTTCTTTCTTTTTGTTTGGTTGAAGAACCAAAAAAAAAAAAAAAGAAAAACACTTCTGAAACCACACCTACTCCCTTAGATATATAAGTTATTTATGAATTATGGATTCAGGAAATCAGTAGGCTCAGATTAAAAACACTATAGAGACTTAAGTATGTATGAGTGTGAACTTTAGATTAATTTTGCAGGTACCACACATTCAGTTAATGTTAGGTCATAAAAGGGGCGTTTGCAATGAAACTACTTGTGTGCATTTATGGAACAAGGAGGCTAATAAACCCACTAAAGCTCCACTGCTGCTTCTTATATAACTTAGAACTTCTTTCAGACTCTCTTCCAACATCTTACAGTGAAATAAAAAGTCTGAATTTGCTCAGGAACATTGATTATCTGTAAATAGAGTCAGGTTCTTTTCTGCATAATCTTCAGCCATAATAGTGGACATTTTGTGTTTAAAAGTATGTGAGTATGTGTCCTAAAACTGAGACTAAACAAGCTGGGCTAATGCAGGGCTTGTTAAAAATATAACAGAAGATGCAGCTGTGCTTGTGGTGTTCATACCATGTGCCACTGAATGCAACATCCCATAATAGCTACACAACATGTGTATGAAAGATGCAATACACAGCATATTAATTATGTTTCCATTTGTCCAACTCTGTCATGCTGAAACCCTAAACTGCTGTTTCAGTTACACTCACATTCAGACCAACAAGCATGCATGCAGACGCACATACATTCACTAGTTAAGCACATGCTTATACAAGTTGCTCTGATGATGTTTTATTCATGGTAGCACAAGTATATCCATTCATGAGCTATCATATTTCTCCGCAAGTCTCCTGTGCAGGTCTGGCTTGGCCTAGATAACAGGAAACCTGCCTGGAGGGGAGACACAACACCGCAGGACGTAATAGAAGCTATCATAATGCTTAGCAGGAGAGATGTCCAGGAGCTCATACTGAGGCGGCGTGGCAGAAACACCTCTCAGCTACAGGCGTGAAGAAATGTCGATGTGTCGTGATGCTGCGATTCGAGGTTTGAAAGGCAAGGTTTGAAATGTTTGGATCAATCAAAATCTATTTGAACTGAAGGAAAGCTATTGAAGGAGTTTCCAACAGTATTACTACTATTCACACAGCCAAACATGTATTGTACAAAAGCCTGATTTGAATTTGGCCAATGTTTGTGCTCCATTCTGCAGAGATAAACAGGAGTCAAGTGTGTTGCCTGGAAGAAGTTGTTGAAAACATCATCTAGACGCGAGGCACGAGTTTAAGGCTAAAAATAAAGGTTCTGAAAATGAAAGTCATTCTTTCAACTAGTGACTTAGTGTGAATAAGACTTAAATGTGAATAATTATTGATGACTGAATCAGTTTAGAAGCTTTTTAGATTTGTAGAGCTTTTTTTGTTTTGTTTGAAGAGTCAGATTTAATCAAATCTAATCATGGGCAAAATATGAGACCGCACTGAATCAGTGCAGCAGAATCAAACTATTGGAATGAAATGTTACGCCCCTCCTCTCAATAATTGACTGGCTGGTAAATTCACACCTTGAACTTGTTTACTGACAGCTCTGTGATATAACCAGACACTGAATGCAAAGACTATAAGAGATGTCTCCCTGATTGGACTGTACACGACTGTTTCTAAATTGTCACACAACTAAAAAACCATTAAAAGCTCCCTGTGGCTCTTTATCTACATCTGCTTTACAGGCAAATCAATACATGATAACAGCCTTTCAATACATGATAAAATGTATTATCTTAATTGTAAATTTGTAAATTTGCCTACCTAGTTCTGCGTTCAATATTTATTAATATTCCATTTCACCACATTAAATTGTACTGATTCTGATCTACCATGTCAGCTTGTTTAATGACACTGGGACTTAATGGTCTACTCAGACTTAATGGGCCACTCTCAGATATTTTACAGGCCTACAATATTGCACTGACAAAATCTGTGTTCCTGTTAAACTGAGTACATATGGATCAAAAGGAAGCAAAGTGGTGAGAGCCGATGCACGAGCTGAACTCCTTTCTAACAATAGAAAGCCAATGCTAAAGCCAGCACTTACAGAGAAACGGGTTTAGACTAGAGCAGGAATAGTCCAGAAAAAGCCACATAAGGTTTGTGGATTTCTGTTGAGTAGCGGTAATTTTTGATTATGCACTCATCTCCTAAAAAAAAAAGACTAAACTTAGGGTAGATTCATGCACAGACAGCGATGTTACAGTAGCTCAAAACCTACTCACAGAAAATACACACAGCAGTATTGCATCCTACAAAACACAGGAAAAATAAAATCCAGCAACTAGTTGCAAGCCATGCCCTCTCCTGAGGCTACATGACATGTATTTACTCATGTTTGCATTTCCTGCAGCACACCAGTAATCTGAAGTTAAACCTGCTTCTTGAGGGATTAATTCACTCTTAAGTCCTCTTTTAGTCCTGTCAGTGGCTCTATTCATTTCCTGCAAAATCAGATGTGACAAATCCAAGAGTATTTATGAATCTAGGCCTACAAAAGCCGATTTGAGTTTGTCCAGCAATAAGGAGGGCACTTATGTGTAGCGCTATACTTTCCCCATGACACACTGTAGTGCAAACTGTGGTTATCCTAATTATTTCCCCAACTTGGTAGCATAGCCTCCTGCAGTTTAAAGAAACGCCTGCTTCAAGTCGATTTTGATTGAGTTTATCTGTGGGAGATCATTACAGTCGTCACAGTGCATCCTTCCGAGGGACCTGAATGCAGCTACTTACATTTTATTCCTCAGCTGCGACGGCGTGAAGATTGTTGAACTCAAAAACAAAGAAAACATTGTGATCAAACGACCTGCGTGTGATTTCCAATCCTTGTTCTTGAATTGTTGATCGCGTCACTTGGGTTTTTTATGAAGCATTACGGTTGGATCGATCAGATCAGGTAACCTTCAGATAACATTGATAAAGAATGCCTTCACTAATGAGCAATTTGGCCAGCCTTGCAAAATAACACGTCAGCCACAGGTGCATATTTCTGTCACCTTATTCTTTATTGTAAATACAGAAACGTGTCACTTATCCACTCATATCATATACCTGCAAAAGGGAAAATGTCTGTTCATCCTCGTTGATACAAAACAAAAACGCATTGAACTGCCCCAAGAATCAAAACTCCCCTCGTCCACCCAGCATCATCTAGTCAAAAAATGACAACATCCAAAAATACTTGACACTGCCACCAGCAAAAGTATAATGAAATCGAAAAAAGAGAGAAACACAAAAACAACAAACCTGTGAGCTCAGCTGCAAGAAAAGTATCACGTTAAAACGTCACCAGGCTTTAAAAATGACTCCTTTTTATAAAGAAAAGAGGAACAAAGTAAAAGCAAAGGGTTTGATCGGTGAGATTCACCGAGACATCAAAATCACAAAACTCGAAGGCAACAAACAACACTGCAAAATGCAAACCAAAGCATAGCAACAGCAAAAGTCGACAGAAACAAAAAAATAAAAATGTTTCAAAACCACCAATAAATGTTTGAAAAATCTCAATACTGACAAAAGCTGCTTGGTTTCGACCCTCGAAACAAAACTGCAAGCAAGTAAAGGCTTTCTCAAGACCGATATCGCACCCGTTTACCCTCTTGGCACTCTCGATCAGAATAACTGCATGCTAAAAACTTGAAGCCTGGATGTGAAAAACGCTCAAAACCACCATGTCAATGCTCAAATTCAAACACCAGCAAAAGGAGGAAAAATAAAAAAGGGGGCAATTAAAAAGACAAAAAATGCTTACAAAAAAGCCATTGGAAATGTACTCACCGAGCGGGAGTAAAATGTTGCAATAAAAATGTGATATGGCTCAAAATACAGTATGGCGGTGCAAGCCGAAATGCTGTGCCTTTTCTCTAGATCTCTGCCTCCAGTTCTGTCATGTGACTGATTCAGCCCCGACTTCCAGCAATGAGAGACCAGTGTTGAACAGCTGATGCTGAATGCTCTCCTAACGGCTTGGCTCTCTCCAAAAGTAAAAAGAGGTAGTCCTCTTATCATCCCACAGTTATGACTGAGCTGGTTGTGTGTTTTCCCCCGGCTTTTTTCTTTTTTTTTTCTGTTTTAAAGATGCAGAGCTCACTCGGTGTCAGCGCCACATCCAGACATGCTTTCATTCCATTCAGCGGAAGCATGGGCTGTTATACACCGCATGTGTCTGTCCTCTTATGAGAAATGAAGGGAGAGGCGTGAGGGTTATTACAGTGGGGGTGGTCAACGTATGTACGTGTAGCACATTTAAGAAAAAACATAACTGCATCGTTCTCGGGAATAGCACGCTGCTCTGTCCGTGGTGCTGAAAGTGAGGAAGAGAAGCACATTCAGGACAAACAAACGACAGTATCATACCCATAATGCCATGCCGGCCCCTGTCCGTGGTGCTGAAATATGGCCAATATGACAAACAAGCAACAGCATCAGAACCAGCCCAACCCTGTCCATGGTGCTGACACAGAATATAGCACATTGAGGACAAGCAAACAAAAGTATTACACTAATAATATCACCCAGCTCTGTCCATGGTGCTGAAACTAATTGGGTGCAGTCCAATTCAGAACTAACAATGGTATCAGTACCGGTGTCCCCAATTACATACTACATAGCCTACTACTTACAGGTTTTGAGATTGTAGTGCTTTGAATCAAGTATATGCAAAAAGCAGAAAGAGAATGGAGGAGATGCTCAAGGCTGATGGTAGAAAACAACAAAATAACTATTAAATCTTTCTCTGTTAGTGAAGTTTAACTGGCAGTGATGTTCTGAAGTTGCAGTTTGACTGTGAATTGTAAACACATGTGGTATCATTTCCTGTTTTCTTTTTTCTTGTAACAGTTAAGTATGTTGATATTCTGTATAGGAGCTGCAAAAACAGTATATTAAGACAGTTGGTATAGTACATACTGTATACAGTTAGTGTGTGTTGTGGAATAGAAGACACAGCTGTACTTTTAATAGTACGCAGTTCTGTCCTGGGTGCTGAAACAAAAATGTAGCACATCTAGGACAAGAAAAACAACAGTTTCATATTATTAATATGACCCAGCCCTGTCCCTGGTGCTGAACCAGAGGAGGTGCAGAACACTGAAGACAAACCATGGTTTCACCACTATATATGGTTCTGAGACTGAGGGAGTAAAGACATATTTAGACCAAACAATTCTCAACAACCCCCAATTTTGTCTGTGGTGCTGGAACTTAGGGAGTGCGACACAATTTAGAACAAACAAACAACACCATTATGGTCTGCGCCAAATGATTCACTTATTCATACTCACAGATTATTCTATGTAGAGGACTATATAATGTGTCAGATGGATAAAAGAAAGGTTCAGACACTGTTGGGATAATTTCTTTATTATGGCAGTCATTTAAATTTCCTTCTGTTCTGTCTGCACACTGTATGATAGTGCTTGTTTCTTTGTTTTCTTTGTTTGTACACTGCTTTTCACAATGCATTCCTGACATCACCAACCGAGGGAGTGTAGTACATTTAGGCCAAATGCCCACCAGTATCAAACTTGTTTAAAATCATTAAGCCCTGTCCAAGGTGCTGAAAGTGAAAGCATGCGTAGCATTATTTAGAACAAACAAACAATATCATACTCTTAATGTTGTTCAGCGCTGTCCGTGGTGCTGAAACTGGGTGGCTATAGTAAATAGGCCTCTTTTATACAACCTGTTCAAGATGGGAATGTGGCGCTGTTATTCCGCCTTGTTGTTTTGTATAAAACCTACAAACACAGAATGGGGGTGTATTGTTGTTCCATGGTTAAGCTGGCAGCAGAGGTAGTAACAGAGCCGAATCGACATCTGTGTAAAATGGGAGCTCCAGCAGGATGGGACAGGGGTATGACGTTCTGAAGACGTGTTATGTGTGCGAGTCACCACCGGGGGATTTAAAAAGCAGCTAGCAGCATTTAGCAGCTAACTCAAATAATAATAATAATAAGAAGAAGAAGTTAGCAGCTAATCTTCAGCAACCGAAAAGGTCTGCGAATTGGGCAGCACATTAACTTTGCTTATGTTTGCAGAAAGTGCACAGCTAGCAAAGGGACCTCAACACTCAGTTCACCCGCCATTATTATCATTTAGAAAGCAGTGTTGCTGCCAGGCACGTATGTTATATGTCACACTAGACACAGACACCGTTGTGTTACGCATAACACCTCTTTTGCTTCCGCAACGCCGGCATGCTATCTAAAATCACACACTGGGGCAGCAATATGCCGCTTTAATGACAGGTCTTCTTTATGGCAGTGTTGTGGGATCTCTGTTTAAAAAGGGCTATAGATAGAGAGACACTGCATTATTCATTTATGGCCCAGAACCCAAAGAGGTGACTCTTGTGGTAGGTTTTTAATGGCACATACATGGCTACCTGCAAAAACCCACCCCCTCTCTCTCTCATTTGTTAAATAAATACACCTGAGAAATGTAGGTTATTGCTGATTGTGCCAGACAGGAAAGTAATAATGTGTTATTGATGCATTAGCATCTGACTGCAGTTGTCAGACAAAATTCATGTAACACGCAGCGCTGGAGACAACTGTCACCATTCATTCATCATAACCGTGGTTGGTGCACTCTTTCCACCTTAAGCACTGTCTAATTTAATTTACTTTTCAGATCACATCCAGGCCTCTGGGAGGCATGATGTAAAATGCTTTACAATCTCTAAAGGATACATTGGATGTCCAAGAACAGTGATCAAACTTTCCTTGAAGCAAAATCTAGCACCTCATCACTTAGTGTGTTTACCTCTCCTTTCATTTAGCCGTTTTTTTCTATCGCATTTGGTGTCACATGTCAACAGTGTCATAGCACATTGGTCTTTGCGCCTATAAACTAAACTTGACGGTCAGCGTGTTTTGCCATGCAGGGCATGTCAGACCGTAATTATCAATGCCTGGGGGTGTTCATGACCTAACGCACTGTCAATGAGGTGATTCAGAAAGCTGCAGAGGTCTACCTTAAGACTTGGATAGTAAAGATAGAGATAGGCGCCAACACGTGGGCAGAGCAGAGGTGACAAAGATAATGATGCAATTAAACCACAGCCAGCATAATTCCTTGTAATCCAATACCACACTCTATAATAAACTATGACTGATGCATGACATTCTCATTGACAAACAGTCATTTGGCTTAAAATCAAGCTTTATTCCAGGTTTAATGCTGCATAACCTTTAATGGATGCTGCGGAAGATATACAGGTAAATAAAGAATTTATATCTCACTCGACATGATTTATACATATGTGACCATAAACATGGGAGATGCTGTCATGTTTACTGCGATACACACTCAGGTTTCAGGTCTGTGCTGTTTATCAGCCATGCTGGTGCATCAGAAAGAGACTGGCAAGGTTAAAGGAATGCCCTTTATGAATATCTGAAATAAGAAATATCAATCATATCAACCTTTTGACATGGTGGGCCTCGTCATTTTCCATTTCTGTACTAACTCGGATCTCAGTGCATTTGCCATGGGAAGTTTTACAAATTAAATAAGGTATGAAGCTAAACTGAAACATAATTCATTGCCTATTCCCCATTAGTATAGCACTGTGCACTCATTGCCTTTGGCCATAAAGAGCCAATCAGAGGCAGAGCTCAAAACATGTGGGCTTTTGGGCCTTTCCACACATCCAAAGTGTTTCCTCTAGAGGTGCATTAATCAATATTTGTCAGTACATTATTTATTGGCTGGAATCAAGTGCCACATGCATCAACGTAGAAAAGAAAGCAAAAAAAAAACTTTATAAAATAATGACTTCCATTGCGGCACAGCACGGTGGTGCAGTGGTTCGAACCCACTGGGGCCCTTCTGTGTGGAGTTTGCATGTTCTCCCTGTGTCCGCGTGGGTTCTCTCTTCCTCCCACCATCCAAAGACATGCAGGTTAGGTTAATTGGTGATTCTAAATTGTCCTGGGTGTACCCCGCCTCTCGCCCAATATCAGCTGGGATTGGCTCCAGCCCCCCGCGACCCTCTAAGAGGATAAGCGGTATAGCAAATGGACTTCCATTGCGATTCAGTTATACAGCTACCTCTTGTGATACTAAAGTGTTTTTTGAAGGACCAATGTCCATGACCCATCTCAGTAATACATTAGAAAAGATAGATAGATATAATCATTTCAAGAGGACTATATAACATAATCCCCTTTTTCTGCTTTGTGTGTGATATTTTATGTTAAATTGGATGAACTTTCTATAAAGTCATTGGATGCTCATCCCCCACGCAGCTGAGGCCCACTTCAATGTGTGGCGGAAGTGCACGGGATCCTGTGGCAATACAAAAAAAACTATGGACTGAATTAATTTCCTTTATTAAAGCAATGAGAGGATTTGTATTCTTTAATTACCATTTTGTCAAGGAGTCTGCAGAAATCGTGCGGGATATTTTAATCAAAAATAAATGGAGTGTGCACACATAACTGTAAGGGGATTTAATGCTCATTACAATAAATGGGTTACATTTACAAATCTAGAGCTTGAGGTGGAAGGATTATATCAAATAATTCAAAATGAAAATATACTTGAAAGCCTTTTTGCATTGCCTGTGTTTGCTAATATCAGCACTGGAATACAGGTTTAGTAAAAGCATCGCAGGGGAGGCTTTTTTCACCGTTATGCATATTTTAAAGGTTGGAAAACGTGCTTGTGTGGGCTGGGTCAGTTGGAAAAATGACAACCGATGCATTTGAATGGATCTCCCATGTGTTTATGTGGCACCTTCACTTTCATTCTTCCCTTTGTCCCCGTCAATGGCTGCACTCTATCTAAGCTAACTGACCCACAGCAGCCTGCTGGGACATAAGACAGGCTTACTGACATGAATAGCGGTCGTCCAGCAGAGAATCCTCATGTTTGACTCTTAAAGGTCTTGCAGATATGTATACTGAAAACCATTAGCCTCTGGTCCCATCTGAGACTAACAGTTTAGGTTTTAAGACCTACTGTAGAAGGTTTAATTAGTCAATTAGGAAACAAATGGTTAATTATTTCTTGTTTCTTGTCTTAAAGCTATAATCCTTAAGCATTTCATGATTTTTTTTTCTGCAATAGCCATTTGATGTATTTATGTTCAATAATTACCTCTCTATATAGTAGTTTTCATTGTTACTGGCGGAGCCGGCCATTCCCGCACAGGATTCAAATTGCCTTCACATACACAGGGGATTCACAGGAAACGATGCATGCATGTAATCCAGCGTTTTACTGTTTTTAATTTATCTCATTGATATCAGCCTCTGTCTTTACTGTCCCCTCTCTTAACACTGTGTCAGAGCTGTATGAAATTACTGCTAATGCAAACCCAACATTTCCTGCTGCGACTGCTTCACATTAAAAGTGTTCAGCTGGCGAAGCACGGGGTGGCTTTTATTGTGAAGCAGTCACGGAAAATGTCATGCATTTGTAATCGAGGTTAGCGCTGACAGCGATCGTCCATCAGAAATGCATCAACAAAACACGACGGATATTTTCAGCCTTGTTTGGCAATAGATCAGTTTTAAGTATTGCAGGGTGTAATGGAACAAGAAGGAGAAGGAACATAAACTCCACTGTGCCCTGCTGTTGAGTGGAAATCTACTTGCAGTGTGCGCAGCATGAAATCAAATCGACAGTTGTTCATGGCATTATTGACTGACTTCTTTATTAAAGCTATGAGTTTGTTTGGCTGCACTATAAACATATTCACAAGCTGCTCTTCTGTTGTATTTCTAAAAAAGCAGCTGCTCAAGGAGTGTTTGCTGTAGTTTTAAACCGCACTGGTGACACACAGCTGTCACCAAATCAATCTGGACTGAAATCTTAAGGATTATAACTTTAAAGCTACTATGTGTAATGTTATAACATCATCAGTAAATCACAGTAATTATAAGAAAATGACTGACAACAATCAAGACAAACAGCAAGAAGATGCTTTGAGCTGCTGTGTTAACCATCAGGTTAAAATGCAGTACAGCACAAAACAGGAAGAGGCCACTAATGAACTGGTCTATTCTTTCTCCCTTTCAGAGCTAACACACAATGGGATTGTGCTCTCGCTAAGCAATATAATATTTAATGGGATTTTCATTAGTATGCGGATACTACAAAGGACTTTGTCTACTCTATCAGAGAGAGAAGCAAAGTGAAATTTCAGAGCGGCATTATTCTTTATGGGACAGCATGTTCCACTATCTTTGTTCCTCTGTCTAACCTTCAGCTGTGGCTTATGAGATCCAGTGCTTATAGTCTTGTGAAAAAAGCATCTCATTATAACAAAACGATGCTCTTATTATAACAAGATACTGTGGTTTATTTTTATTTAATTTGTGCTGCATGTTTCTGTACATTTATAGCTTTATTTAAAATGTGATCTACATAATAAAGCAGATGTTAGAACCAGTTTAAATTAGATTAACTGTCTTTTTGACTTTCATTTGTACATCAGGAAACAGTGTCATCAAAGTCACAAACTGAGATAGATCTATCAGCTTTTGGATATACGAAACATAAGCTCTTAAGTCATGATCTTTTCCTCAAGTCAGGTAAATAGAGTAAAGCCTTTTATGTGGAACTTGGCAGCGGTAATATCATATCATACTGATTAGTAAAAATCTCAGGGGATACATTTTCAGTTCAAGATTTATATTATACAAAGTAAGTGCAAGATCATTTTTATGTTACATTGAACCTGACATTCAGAAGGTCACACTTCTGTCTATTTTCAGCTTAATACTTTTAATATACCCTCTATGTCTAAATTACTTTGCCCAAAGTACTTATGGACACTTTGGCCTGATATCTCTGAGGGGGAATTCTGAGTTTAATATTAGACATGTTTGTAATGACTAAATCATATTGTCAAAACATATCTTCAATATTCAGTGTTTTCAAGTGTTTTCTCTGTTTTAGATTTTCTCCTTAAAGGGGAACTTTGATTTCACAGATTAAAGTCTGCAGGTCTTGGGGAGAACTACTGCACATGTGAAAAAAGTTGTATGAAGCCTTTTGTGGCTCCACAGGGATCTGCATGAAATCTGATAAATCTGCCTCAAGTGATTTCACATGAGGCAAAGTTGGTTTCAGTCTAAAGACTACAAATTTGAAGATGAAAAACATCTGGGGGGTGTGGAGTTAGAAAGAATTGAGGTTACCAGACCGCCGTAGCCCGCTCCTCATCTCTGCTTGAGGCTAGTGGCTTGAGGCTACATTAGCCGTAACACACCCAAATGTCTGACAGAACTGCCTGCGGTCGAGTTGCATTGTGGGTAATGTAGGTGGCAGGTTTTGACAAGGAAGAGGGATGTGTGGAATAAAAAAGGAATTGTCACTGCTTCACTGCCGGAGTTAAATGATGGTTGTCGAGATGCTAAGGAGGCCAGAGACATCCCAAACCCAGATTAACATTCCTTTTGAGAGGCCCAGATTTATTTTTACCTATGCCCCTGTGGACTGTATTTGGTTGTTTGTCTGCTCTCTATATGTACTGGAGTTGAATAGTCAAAGTTCTCCACAAAATAAAAGTCAACAGTTGTTGTAATTCTCATGCAAACCAAGACGCTCTCCTCTGTGTTGTCTGGCTGTGAAATAAGACCCAATTACAGGCGTTCTGTATTCACTCACACTGTGTTTTCCTTCCCCTCCAAGTAATACTCATTTTGATGTCTTGTCAAGAGAGGTAAACAAAAGTATGAATTGACAGGTCAAAGGTTCAGACACCCACAGACAGTCAAATAGCCGGCCAGACAGACATGTAGACGCACACACGGAAACTTAAAGTTTACCAGTTTACTGACAGCGCGCCGCAGTGCCATCTTACAAAGCATTTACGCTTCCAATTAAGTTGAGAGAAAGAGGAGTCTTGAGGAAAATGTTGGCCTCTGCATTGAATTAATTGTGCTCAGTCGGTGACAAGGAGCTGGAAATAATAGCTCACATCGTTACATCCTGATGAACAAAATAATTGGCTTTGAAAAAGAAGCTCAACAGTGCAACAGCCCTATCCAAACGGAAACACACACACACAAAAAAAGGAGGAAGCAGAGGGAAGAAGAAGAAGAAAGGTCCCTCTTAACAGATGCACACACATCTGATGTACTTACCTTGTTAACAGCAGTCAGATTAATTGTCACATCACACAGGGACATTTCCATTTTGGTTTGACCGCCACCGGCCCCCACAGAGACTGAGGCAGGATGACCTTTTCACCACAAAGTAGCAGGACTCTCTTGGCCACTACACGGCCAGGAGCATTGTGGGACTGAGACAGGCTGATTGTGCTGTATGCTGCACATGCCCTTTTGATAATTAATTAACATAAGTACATGACAGTTAATTTGTTTTCATGCAGCGCTACTGTTCTTCTGCGTGCCTTGCCCTTTCTCCATGGCGTTGTTGCATCGTACGTTAGAGCGCATGTGTGGCTGATGATACAGGTAGGGACAGGCTTGCTTTGGATTTCTGATAATGGACATCTCATTGGACTTTTTCACAGAAGCTACACCATTTAAGTGCTTTGTTCGATCACAGGAGCATGAAATTGGTCTAACTGTGACTATTAGGACTAAATTGCGTGTGGCTAAAACTATATCAGTTAACTGTCTTTCAACGTGTTACTTCACTAGCTCTTTACTTGCTGCATCTGTCAGTTTGTGCATGGTTGTTTCTCAAATTTCCCCAGAATACCATAGTCTTTTTCAAGCCTTAAAGGCCCTGAAAACCTATTTTCTTGATCAGCTTCTTACTATAAGCAATGAGGTCCAACATGAACACAAGACGATTTTGGTTGTTTCACAGGAGAGATTTGGGTATTTTTTTGTTTTGTCTGTGCTCTTGTCACTGGTTTGAAGTGGGCCAGGCTCAGCTGATGAGACGTGATGTCACATACAGTATTTCTGCGCACCAATCAGAGTTTAGCACCATTTGAATCAAAATGTGAGTTTTTGATCCCCTAATAAATAGTAACTTAGGATGTTGTTTTCCAAACTGTAACTCTAATTGTATATTTAATATTAAAGAGACAGATTCGAAGATGTCAAATCACATTTTCAGGGGCTTTAATATGAAAAAACACCCAGTATTTATGTTGAATATACAGTATTTATCACCACAAACAGATATATAATATTCGATTCAACTTTTAGATAAGAACAATATATATATATATATATATATATATATATATATATATACTGATGGACATGATTGCTGCCTCCTCTCCTTCTTTGCTCTTTTCTGAGTGCCCATAATAGCAAAGGAGCTGCTAGGTACAACTGAACACACTGCACAAAGTGAGATTATGTAATGGCTAGTGTCATTATTTGTCAGCAGTGGGGGGTGGGGGAAACCACATGAAATTGTCAATTTGTCCTCAGGATTTTCAAGGCCATTTATGAAATGTATGGAGGATGATTTGGTATTCAAGCCTTGTATGTTTCCCATTTCTATGTCTGCCTGCAAGTGTGGGAAAAAAAAAACACCTGGGATGTCTTTGATTTTGATATATTAAAGACCTCTGCATTAGTCTTTGTCACCTCTGATTTGCTACCTCTGATGCCTCTGTGTTCCTGAAAATGAAAAATTAACTTGGCTGAAAACAAGAGCTGTGCCTCGGTAGTCAGAGATAAAGACAAATCTTCAGCTCTTGGCCATTTCCTCCTTAACATTTCTTAATGTAGTTACTATTATTGACATGGAAATACTTTGGGCTGACCAATTTTATGTGTGGCTAATGTCCATTTGTGAGCTAAAAGCTACTCTAATCATCAACGTGTCATCTGATTAGCACACAAGCTAGCATGCGCGGTTGATGCTAGCAGCGTTGGTTGCTAGTAACAACAGCCTGATGGCTAATTAACTAGCTTGCAAAAACAAAGGCCTACTGTTCGTTCAGGTAAACTGAGCTGAGTTTTCTCAAGCTACAGTTGATGTTGACGAATGAAGGCTAACAGACAAGACAGGACTCTTAATTCTCTCTCTTGTGTTTTTGAAGGACATAGTTGCTACTGAATGTTTGTTTTTGTGCTGAACTCATTCCTGATTTTGTATTTATATTAAAAACTTTCCATTTAAAAGTTTAGCTCGATTTGATACATATCAGTCAAATCCACTGGAACCAAATTTTCAGTTATTCTTATATTTATGTTTTGTGTTATAGATTTTTGCCACCAACATGCATAACACAGAGAGCACTATATTTTATTTGTATTGGTTATTCCTTTAATATATTATACTATATTAATTCTATTCTATTTATATTGTGACTGTACTGTTGCTGAGGCAAAACATTAAAGGCAAAAATGGTTAACAGTTTACATGTACAGTACATCTATTAGCATAGACCCTAAGGTAGGGAGTCATAATGAGATCATTCTCTAGACTCACCAAGTCAAGGTGAAATGTAAGGGTAAGTTAATCAATTATGCAAACCTATTATACATGCTGGGCTACGATGCTGGAAAAGCCTTTGCTATTATGTGTTAGGACTGTGCTAAATGTGATTTTACTGTTTTAACACATGCATCACATTACCTACTATTGTTTATACTGTGTATATACAGTATATTCTCTCTTTGCAGCCCTTAATGTGTTGAGTAAAGGTTAGTTTTGGTACGGCTTGTAATAGGGACTTTAGATCTCGTTGGGCACTTAAATGGTGGACCAATACAAAGGGGGTGAAAGAGGGGAATGTGGTTAGTGTGTGTGTGTGTGTGTGCCCAGGCTCATCTCCAAGCAAGGCTACATGCTCTCTTGCTTCAGCCAAACTGGAGGGGTTTTTTGGTTTCAGTTTGTAGGCACAGGTGCTTCTGGAAGGAGGGCTCCCGGCGGCCGTTGCAGAAGCCATGCACATCCTTCTTAATCAGATTCTGCAGAAGCTGATAGTGAAAAGAGACCAGTAGTACTTTGGCAGCCATGCAGGTCTTCCTTATACATATTCTCCTGAAAGAAAAGGGCAAGAGAGAGTCTAAGGATGCCTGCCTGCTATTGTTCCTTGCCATTGAGCCTTGCAGTGGTATAGTCAATGGCTTTTTCTGGTGCCTTTGGCATGCGAGGCTGGCAGCTAGCTGACTAGCTTCCAGCCTCAGCTGTGCGCCACGAGCCTCTTGGCTTAAAATGCACTGCCCGTTCGGCTGCAAGGCCACTTGGTCTTGCAGGATCAGGTTGTACTAACATGATTTAAATTTCACAACCTGTAGACTTTCAAGATACTATCCTGCAATATCACAAGCTCTGTAAAAGTGAGAAAATGGAAAGTACAGTGTGACAAAAAATGTATAAGGCCAATACTGTATAGAAGTAAAATTACCCTGGGTGCTGGTTTTGGTCTGTTGGTTTGATATTACAGAAGGGGGGGAAAGTGTTGTTATTGCAAGCTTGAAAAAAGCCTGTGATTCGGTGGACAGGGGGACTTTTAGATATAATCAGCTGAAAAAATTACTTTCTGAAAACTATAATTTTTGGTTAGATTATTTCAGAATTGAAGAGAGAATAGCAACAGAAAATAAACCAGGTCAATTCCAGAAGGTATGGGGCAGACTTATGAAAACTGAATGGATTTTAAGAAACTGAAGTTGGACAAAGTGAAGGACATCTTTGTGTGTGTTTTGTTATTGTAGGTAAAAAGTACTATGGTAGTTTGTACCGTATATTACTATGTTGTTTCATTGATTTTCATTTATACTAATCAAAAATAAAAAAAGCACAGTGAACATTAGAGTGACTCCTGTGTTACTTCCATTTTTCGAAAAAGGTTTTGTGGCCTTGGACAATTAATTTCGGAATAGCTTAGACACCCTGGAAAGTGAAGGTCTTACATTTTCTTTAAAACCACACTTAAATGGCAGTTAGTGTGTAGCTTTTTTATTGGAGTGCCCACAGTGTGTCATGACATGTCAACAAAAAGCTGGCATCCACTGCTTCAAATTCAAGCAAAGTAAATGTTAGGTTCAGGGGTTGAAGTGACTGTATGAGCCATTATTAGTTACTAAAAGTAGATGCTAGTGCTTAAGTACTTGGATTGGTATTACATAGAACAACATCCTGAATATCTGAGGAAACATGGCTGTAATTACACTGAAAACCTTTCTGAAGAAAACATACATAATGGAGCAGTACTGGACCTCAGAATAGGGGGCTCTTTACTTTGCCTATTCCCACATCTTATTCACATATAGTACCGTACATTACTTGAAACTATTGCAGAGCTAAGATTAAAACTTCATGTCACCCACCTGAGCACTGTTACATAATCATTAAAAACTTCTTCAAGGACACACTTCTTTATTTTGCTCTTTGTAGGAGCAATTTCTCTAAAGCAATTAAAAAAAAAAAAAAACCTCAGCAATTAATTATTCATGCAATTAGTCATCATAAATGTAATTATTATACCAATGCTACCTCAGCCTCTTCCATTAACTCAGTTAGGAAACAGAAACAAGTTTGAATGAGACAAAACTAGTTTTAAACCAAATTTCATTCAAGCATGTAACTTTTAATTAATGGAAAATTCTCTTTTTTTACAGGCCATGATGTACAAACAGTTTAGTAACTCATCTGTACAGGCAAACTGTTAGAAAGTCTTAATTTATCTGCACTTATAAGTGTCTTCTGAAAATTTTAATACCAAGAAACCTTTTCAAGATGACTGTATTTCAGCCACTATCATTCCACTTCTGTGTAAGCTCTTGAGACTATCATTATTTTCATCTCAGGACAGAATTCAAGTAATTTTCACACAGAAAATGATGAAGAGTTCAACAGAGAACACTAATGTTTCTTTCATTTTTCTTTATTCTGATTGGCTGCGTTAGAAAACAATGATCTGGAATTTTTCTGAGAGACAATTTCTAACCTACTCTCACTCTGTTTACGGATAACTAGCTTTGAGTTTTGTATTGTAAGCACTAGAAAGAAGAGGCAGATGCTGACCGAGGCTCTTTTTCCACTTGCTTCTCCGCATAAACAGCCGGTTGTGACAAGAACGCCGCACTTACTCAACAGGGATTTGTAGCTGATACGCTAACTACATGAATATTAATTATGCTTTCAAACTATGTGCCTCACACAAGAGGCTTAGCCTGCATCTAATTATCGCTTTCAGCTGAATTCTCAAGCCACTTGGATGGAGTCACATTTTTTTCTTATCATTTGTTTTAAAATTAAATCTGATAGTGAAAGCAGATGAGGGAGAAGTAAAGGAAACGCGAGGGAAGGGGGGGGGGGTTATTTATCTCATCCACAGGTAGGATCAATTTGCCTTGGAGAGCCTATACTGGTGAACCAAGCTACAAAGTTACAGGCTGAAAATCTTCAAATGTCAGACTTTTGGAAAAGTAAGGTGTAAAAGCAAAGAACACTGCAATGCTTGCACAAAAACAAACATAACATTTAGAGACTCGCTTTTCTCACCATGACGGCATCCTGCATCCATGGCGACAGACCTTATTTGTTGTGTGTTTTTGTTATGTGTCCTTTCACCAACATCAGCATCCATCCAAGATGAGCGTGATTATCAAGGACACCCATCACATATTCACTAGCTAGGATTGTATTTTCTTTATACTGTCATGTGAAAACACAAAACAAACAAACATACAATATCTTTGTTTATGCTCAAATGCCCACTCCCTTTTGTATTTTTAAGATGCTTTGTCTGCTGATGTCTTTAATCGTTTACCAGCTGAGTTACAGTTGAAGCCTCCAAGCAAAACTGTATTTATTTTCTATGTTTTGATGAAATAAACACTACTATTTCCATCTTGATGGGTTTTTACCATACTGTTGTGGAAACCTTGAACCACCACAATAGAAAGAGAAGGACAAAAAGAAAAACAGCCTTTCAGGAAAATTATTTTTTACACTATGAAATGGATTTTGAAATGGTTTTATGAGCCAATCGTATGAGGTATAACATTTCTGATCCCATGGAGGAACATGTGATCCTTCAATTAATCTGAAAATCTGTTTTCAATATGGTGCTTTGGAGGCCTTTGGTGTTTCTGACCAGTCGCTCTCAGCTCAGATGTTTCATGGCCATACCTGCACAATAATGTCAAACTTCATCAGGGTTGTATGAAAAAAGATTTTCACATGATTCCTTTAATCATCTCTCGCCTGTATATTTCCATTCACAGCACCGAGACTGACTTCATGCTGCAAAACTGTGATTTATGTTAAAATGTACATTACAGCTAATTTTCATCATTGGCATGACTGCAAGACAAAACACACACAAAGCTTTGCTTAATTACAGCCAGAGAAGAGATAAAGGCAACTGATGAATGTGAGAAGCAGCCGGTCGAGATCACGTTCCAATAAGCTGATAATTAGGCCTGTATGTCATGTTACTGCTGTGCTGTGGGACCAATTTTGTTAATTAGTTTTGTTTTGGGGCATTTTTTTCCCAGTTTTATTCAAAGCAGCCAGCTAAGTGAGCAAGTAGAATATTTCAGAATAGATAAATTGATTAAATTAATTGTAAAAAAAAAAAAAAAGATGACTTCACTGTCTTCACATCACATAACCCACTGCGAAATCTGTAAATGTGAGCCTGCTAGTGGAGCAAGCTAAATATGTTTTAGCAGAAAGCCTGTGGTTCAAACTGGAGGGGTAGAGTTTGAAAGACTTGGGCATTTACCAGGAAGGGAAGGTCTAACAAACAATGCTATTGAATGTCATTATGGAAAGTGAAGGATCTAGACCAGAAAAAAATCTGGATATCTCAGCCTCTGTTGCATCCAAATTACCACATATACAGTATATATATGTGTGTATATATAGATATGTCTCTCACAAGTCCCACAACTTTGTGAAAGTGCAATACTAAATTGCATTGTGCATAACAATATGAGAGAAACATATATATTTAGTTTTGTCAGATAAGTTGTAGTTTTGGTTCCAAAGACATTAAAGCAGTTTTGGATTGTGTCTAGCTTTATAGAGTCATTACAATTAAAAAGAGAGATACAGTTGTGTGTCATCAGCATAACGGTGAAAAGTGATTAAAATGGTGAATTAGTGGGCAGAAGAGGAGCATGCACAGAAAACAGGAGAGGACCAAGTACTGACCCTTGTGGAACACCATGTCATGTTGTAATAAGATCATCTTCAGCTGGTTCATGTCATTCTTCAAACAACAGAAAAGACATATAAATAATTTCTTTGTCTCCAATAAATATCATCTGAACCATGTGAACGATAATCAACAGTCAGCATAACAATCAACTACGAGATAAGATCAAATTCAGTGCTAAAAAAAAGCAGAAGAGTTAATTTATTTACTAATGGATCGACAAATCAGCATGAAGCCTCCACCAGAGCATATATAACAGAAGTGATCTCTCTTGTTAAAGGACACATCGTGCGATCAACAGGAAAACAACTGCACTTGTAAATGTGCGCGAAGATCCACAAGACCAAAAGGAAAGAATTTTTAAAAAATAAATTAAATTAAATAAGATAAAACAATGAAAATAAAGGTGAGGAAAAAAAAGACATAGCATCATAGATACATTAATAAATAATCAGCTCATATATACTGTACGTAACCTAAAATACAACAGTCACATCTAATGACTTTTAAAGACAAACTCTACCCATCATTCACCTCTTCCAACACTAAGTACAGTACTTTTTTGAGACTAGACGTGTGACCTACATGTCAAGTCAAGTCAAAATAATTGGTGTATCTCCTTGTGACTGTTAGAATCAAAGGGCTTCACAGTATCATAGTATAGAAATCATCAAGGGAAAAACATCCAGAAAACACGGGGAGGAACAAAAGCTTGAGAGTGAGGGGATGCGTTCCATATAAATGAAGCCATATAAATTGTGTCTTATTTGAACAATTTGTATTCATGAATGTTCATTATATAGATGTATGCATTATTAATAATGTGCTCTCTCATTGCATGTTTAATAATCTGTCATCACAACAGTTGACCTTTCTCAACATAATTGAAACAGATTTCCTTCAACCTCCTTCCCTTCAACAGTCTTTGCTCTCATCCTGGTTTGTATTCCTCGCTGAACTTCCTCCTGGCATACACATTACTGTTTGCTTTACACCCTGCTGTGCCTCAGCTGTTTGTCATGCGACGATGAAAGCCACATGCTGAACTCCGCGTAAACCCGTTGTCATTTTCGTTGACTTTTTGTTTTGTGGAAATTCAAGGCTTTCGGAAACCTCAGCCGCTCATTAGTTGGGTCTCTGGTAGGACGGTGGATTCACTACGTCTATCAGCGAACAATGAAACCCAATTCTGAAATGTATTAATGCTTTGTTATGCTTCTCCACTTCACAGCCGAGTCATTATACGCAGTGGCAGTTGTTGTTTTTTTCACTTAGAGAATGATGAGAAGCGTCAGTGATGAACTGTGATGAAAATGAAAATGCACCCTAGAATATGCGACCTTGACAGACATTTCCTGACAGCATCAAGTACTGTTTACAAATCTGGCCCTAAGCAAAGAGCAGTAACTACAGCAGTGATTTGGAGAGAAAAAAAAAGAAAGGGTTTGAAGTTTTCAGGTTGGCCATGAAATGATATGCCTTTGTAAGCTGACTTTACCTGAAAAATGCCTAAAAAAGCAGATCTGCACTCTGATTTTGGATAATCTTCACTTAACTTGAGGAGAAAACGCAGTATCAACAAACAACGTGTTCTTTCAGCAGTTTGTCTAAGAAAGTTTATTTGAATTCTTCTTCTTCAGTCCATAGTTCATAGGAATTAATAAGCGTAACTCTGTTTTGCTATAGTGTCACTCTGTCAATATTTGTATTGAATTAAATTATAATACATTCTTCTACAACAGGTAGTTTAAAGTGTAAAGGCCAGTTCAGACCAAAGATTCGTGACGAGACGAAAGTGGTGTGAACTGGCCCGTCTCAGCTCCACTCAAACCGGCTGATGGCGTCGCCTGCGACTCAGCTTGTCAAATCGCCAGCGGTTGGTTTTAGAACGTAAGGTACGTCACGTGTTTCAACAGCCAATCAGCTCGTAGCGAAGTCAGCCAGTCATCTCGACCCTCTCATTGTTTTATGTTTTTGCCGTTTCATCAATACTAGAAATTCAACTGTAGCAAGCAACTCACTATCACTATCCTCATTCATGTTTTAAGATGCTACAAATTATATTCAGCTGCAAAAAACAAGCCTGAAAAGCCGGCAGTTAGAACGGAAGTACAGAGAGTCGTTGCTATGGAAACGATACACGTCTCGTCTAGTCGCGTTGGTGTAGACTGGCAGGTTTCAGATCGTTGCAGACCCGGCGCTTTGCAAGTAGTTGCAAGTTTTGACTCGTGTCGTCGCGAATCTTTGCTCTGAACTCCACCCTCAAATTCCGCCAGATCCCTCCATCCCAGCAGATTAAAAACATACAACGAGTGAAGGAACACCTGTCGGAGGTGTGGCCTCGTGGCTACATAGTGTGTGGGTCAGGAGACACGGGAGAGACTGACTGACACTGATTAGTTTTTTTTTATATAAATTTCATGACGTAGACAGGTCCCAACCGGTTGACTTTATGTCAGCATTGGCCTTGCAGGTTCAGGGCTGATTTAAAACAGTAGATGGCGTGTTGAGCCATTTTCAACCCATGAAATGCTGATTTTTATAAATTTGGTAAGAAATGTCAATATTAACACCAGCGTTGATGTGTTTCATCACAGTACAGTCATAACATTTAGTTTGAAGCTCAAAAAACACGTTTAAGTGTGCAGCACCTCTTTAACCACACAAAACTGCCTGAACTTTATCAGAGATGGCAACAGAATGACTATAATAGGTGGATTAAGTACAAACATGTATCATCAAGAAAAAACAAATATTGTAAGAAAAAAAATAATTTGCTGCCCAGCATTTTGAGGTAATGTGGGGTTCCATTTTGGCAAAATTCACATCCTGACTTTACATGTTTTGATATTCATGCATTGCAGCCCTCCAGGGGACCAGTTTGGCGCTCACTGATTGTCTATCTGAAGAACATATGGTGATATCTCTTTTATGTTTCAGTGTGCGCTGCTCAGATCTTAATGAACTGTTTCTTCTTGTACATCCTCCTGAGAAAATCGCAACGCTGACAGTTCATGCGGCATGGTGCATGTTTGTTCATATCATTCTTTGCCCCCAAAAAAGCACTTTTGAGGAGTGATTATGAGAAATTAAAAAGGTAATTTTGTGGCTTTTTTGGAGGCAGCAATGTGGATGTGTGGCAGTGGATTTCTCATGTTGTTCTCCAAGTCCTGTCTTTCATTGTCATACTGAAAGAAAAACAAAGCAGCGTGTGTTCAGAGAGTTTAAAGATCTTATATTCTGTTCAGTTACAGAGGAGAGGTGTTTGTCTTAGTATGCTGGATGCAATGTTCGTCTTACAGGAGAGATAAATGATTTATCATGATTATACTTAAACGTACGGATTCAACTTTCCAATCATTTGGCCAAATTTCATTTCAAAACCTCTCATTCATTCTGCATTTCCCTTGATTTTGGCTTCGTTTTCATGCTTACAAAAACAATTTAAGTAGGTTAAAAAGGAAGCCAAACACAATATCTGAATGTGTGTCAAACAATATTCTGTCTGAGGCCTGATTCACCGCAGGTGGTAAAAACTTGAAAAGGAAACTTTTTCCAAGGACAAAAAGGAAACACTTAACATGAGTGAGTAGAGGCACTGTGGTCCATAGACTGTTTCAATGAGAAGATGTGTAATTTATTCATCTTTTCTCAGTTCCATTGCCTGTCAGGCATCCCTGTGGCAAGCTGCGCCTTTATTATTTTGCCATTAATGACAACAGGCTATCAATCACAAAGAGTTTCTTAACTCTGAGCTGCTTGATTATGAACTGCTCATCTTTACATCCTCAACAATGAGTAATTGCCTGGGATCAGCTCGGGGAGTCTATGACAAATGAAGGTTAACAAATGAGGACTTTGAAGTATCTCGTCTAAAAGCGATAAATAATAACTTGACAACTTCTGTAAGCAAAGCAACACGACAGCGAGAGAGAGAGAGAGAGACGTTTATGTGGTCAACATGGCAAAAATAGGATGTCCGGAGATTGTGATGCCGCTGGCGTTATGTCTTAAGGTTTCTGCGATTATCACCAATGTTCCAGAGATGCAGGCTAAAGGAAGACGGAGCGAGTGGAAGAGGCAAGTGCAGAGAGAGATTTTTCTACAAAGGCCTAGTAGGGCTGAAGGGAAGCGCTGATAAGGCTTCTAAACGTATAAGTCTTTGCCAGGACTCGCACTGTGGTGAAAATGGAATCATAACAGACACGAAAAGATAAGCTATGGAAATAATCATGCTTTTATTCTTTCAGCCATAAGATAACAGAAGCATCAATCCCACCACTGCAGCTATTAAGACTTAAAACACCACACAAATTAAAGCCTAAACAAGGGCTTAGGACCATTTAGGAAATGCAGAAAATGGAATTGAGCAGGAAAGAGCAACTAGTGTTTGAGATTTTATGAGACAAAGTGGTGTTTTCAAGCTCTTGTTCTAACTGTTGTGTTTATAACTATTGAAAAAGTCGGTTGATATTGATGAGTTACAAACACTTTCCCTTCAGGTTTTGAACTTTAAATACATTTAAGCACATCTGCGACCACCAGTAGGTCCTATTTGAAGGGAAATCATACTAAATGACAGAGTTATCAGAAATGTCAGTCAAAGGCATTTTGGTGAGTGAAGTGTGTCAGAAATTGCAGAAGGCTTCACAGGCTGCTGTCATAATAAAGAAAAAATAAACAGAATAGAGCAATGTGTAATTTTAAGAATACTATTTTACATTATATTATTAGACCAATGTCTAATGGCAGCTACTGTACCATGGTGGTAATGTATGATCGATCATTCTTTCCATATTTCATTATTATATATAAAAGAATATGCAATTACCGAGTGGGTTAAAATAGTGAAGTGAGTGAAAAACAAAGTAAAGTGTATATTACATATTCTGTGCTGTAAATATGTACTAACATTACTCCTATCTCATATCTGTTTCACAACACTGTATATAATTTTTAATAATATAATGAAAAAAGTGTAATTTTAATCATTTTAATATGACATTTTAGCATTTACTTATACTACAACTTATACTTGTAGAGACAGAAATGTTGATGAGAGAAAGGTCGGCAATGACAGCAGAACATTAGTGCTTGCATAAATATTTCTCATCATTGTTAATCCATTCTTGTACATTCCTGTGCAGGTGAATACCTTTTAGAAAAAAACATTATGCCTCTTAGATTATGTTTTGATTGAAAAATCACGATTAAACATATCTGCAGTACAAAATGTAGATGTATCTACATTTGCAGACACATTAGTTAAGACGCCCTCATACTGAACATACTGTATTTGCTAAATGTTCCCGGTCACTGTATTCCATTTGTTTTCCCTATAATATCTGCATGGCAACTAAAGGCTGCTTAGCATATTTATTGTTATGTTTAGATAACTAAACCACTTGGTTATGGTTAGGGAGACATTAAGGTCACGGTTGCATAGTGAAAAGTCTACACTGACTTGAAGTACGACATGCACGGTTTGAAATACGGGGGAGCTAGTGAGAAAGCCTCATCCGAGAAGTCTAGGGGGAGCTCTAAAATATCTTAAGTTTTGGTGCCACTGGTGTTTTTTTCTGTATAAATGTATATTTTCCTGTATATTTAGGTTCCTTAAATAAACAATAGGCTAATAGTAAAACTCTTGTCAGCGTGCATGTTTATTCACGCATAACAATTTCCTATAATTTGTGTCTAATGAACACAATGCATGCATGGGGGCGCATGTTTGGGATTGTCATGGGATGAAACCTATGTCTGCTCTGTTTAACAAAGTAACGCAAACCATTGCCTGTCCACTGCGTTTATATTGTTTCTCGGCAGAGAGCGATAATAATTTTTCTGTTTCCCAGGCTAAATATTCTCTGTATGAACTGAAATGTATTGATGGTATATTTTTTGCACGTAGGCGGGTGCATTCATGTATGCGTGTGCATGGCTATAGTACCCTCCTAACCCCGAAAGCCACGGTGTAATTCGAACACTGGACACATGACATGAACCCTGCAGCCTCTTGCATTAAGCTCATTGTGCTCCCATCACCTTTACTATCCCCAGCACCCAACAATCACACTCTTCCTGCACTGGGACTAAACGTTGCCTGTAAATCTAAGTCCCTGCTGCGAATTTGCAAATGAATGTAATTCATAGGAGACAAGGTTACTCTGCAGGTCTCCTTGCGCTGCCTTTCGTCTGCGCTTCTGTATGTATTTTCAGTTGTATTTCACTTCCATTTGCACAATATTTAAAAATAAAGGCGCAGAATGACTTTACAAAAGACTCCAGACAAGCCTGAATTAATGCTGTGTGATACGTTCTGTGGAATGACCAGAGCCAGCTGGACTCATGTCATCCAATGCTTTATGATGAGAAATTATTACTCTTAACAACTGTGGTACATTAAGTATATTGGTGGAAAATTACTTGGCATTCACACTCACTTCAACAGTGGATTTCAGCAAAAAATAATGAAGAAATACATAAATATATGGTTTGCTGATATTGCTGCTGTGTATATTCTCTAAAGCCAGAAAAAGCAGTGGATTTATAAGCGTACTAATGTCTGAGGTTTATGCATCGGCTGCCCAACTCAAGTGTCCCTTGTCAATTGTGGCTTTGCTGGATAAATGACTGCAGCCTTTGCTACAGTAGAGGCAAAGAAAAATGTCTGACAGTGTGATGATACTAAGTAGAGTGAAAGCAGGGACAGGAACTGTGAAGTATCAGTCTGGCTTTCACCACAGAGCTGGTGACTCAGCACAGGCCAGCAGTGGATTTCAATAAATCAAAACGCTAACTGGACTCACGGGGTGGCCATGGCTGAGTGTTTCTCATTACAGCCGGGTAAGTCAACAAAGAGCTGAGTGACAGTCTGGAGAGGAGCCAGGGAATAATCTACACACATTTGAGGTTGTAAGCAACTTTACTGCAGATTCCTTACTTTACCTGTTTTCCCACAATGCATCAACACTCGCCTTTGATTTGTCTCTACAGTAAGCCGGTTTCAGATTTACTGACCACAACAGGTTTAACTCAACTGTAACATCAACAGTCCTGTACTTTGACAAATTCTGCAGCCACCTGTCCAGAAAAAAAGGGAGTTTAATCACAGAAAGAATTTATGCTATTTAATTGATTTACTCCTTAATAAAACCAGAAATGTAAGAATACAAGCTGAACAATAAGCTAACTGCACAATGGGTGGAGAGGCCTTTTATAAATTAACTGGCTAAGGAGATTTCTTTCCTAGTCGTCTATTTTAACTGACTTGGAATTTCACATCCTGAGGATACAAAATATGTTTATGTAGATGAAGAAGACATATTCATCCAAAGCACAGGACGTATGTAGATTGTTTCAGTATTTGGGGGAAAATTTTAACACGACCTATGTTGTGCTTCAAGTCACCATTAACATTTTTAACATTTAATGACATTTTTGGGGGCACTTTGGGGCATCACAACAAGCTAGCAAACAATTTCCCTCCCCACAAGGCTCGCTGCGAATATTAGCATTCATTTGGAGTTGTCTTTCTGGCCTCCTGATGAATGTAAGTTCAACATTCAATCTCTTTAGCTCTGTTTTGGTCGTCACCACTTCCTAAGAAAAATATCGGGCTCTTTAGCTGCTAAATTATCTACTATGTTCGCCAGCTAGTCGCTTACTGTGCCTGTTTTCTGTTTGGTGCTGAGCAGGTAGTGTACAGTGGGTTTTTAGAGCTTTTTGTCATTAAAAACAGCTGCCTGCTGCAGCTAAAAAACAACCCTATGAGAGCGGTGAGAGTGAACTAAGACAGTAAAGTTGTGGACCGGACGGCTAAACAATGAGCTGAAACTCGCTACAAAGCTACGCAAAGCTGTGAGTTTCCTAAATATATGAAATGTTCATCCTGCTTTGGTTTCCAGGAGCAGATATTGTGAGGAACAGTGAACGTTTTGCAAATACATTCAATAAATATTTCCTCATTCTGCTGCTAAAAAAAACACATAATGCAGTCGGCATGACATTCCATGCAAAACATATTTGCTGGTGTTAATTAGTTGTATATGAAAAAAAAACTGCAAGACAGGACAAGTTTGAATTATAGTAGAAAAAATATGAAAATAATATGCCTAAAATTGGCATTCAGCACTATACAGTATCACTGCAATGTCTCGGACTCGTTTTCCCCCTCAGTAATGGTCCTAACTGGGACAGGCTTTGGGTTAAAGGTGGTCTCCAGTTCCCCAGCGAGTGTCTCTCAAAGTCTCCTTGAGCAAGACACTAAACCCTTAATTGCTCTGTGCTTCCTGGCCGACTCTCCACACTCTGCTCTCTGCAGACATTCATACATATGCATATGAGCTATTGTGTTCTACGTGCTTTAGGGATATGTGCACAGCAAATGCTATATACCTGTTTATTCTACTGTGGTAATTGTTAATATAGCAGAAGTCACCCTAAAATTAAGATGGATTGAACTGAATTAACCAAATGAACAAACAAACCGCCATGGGTTAAAATGATGCCATTGTAAGCAGCAGTCTATCATTACAAACCCATTTAAGCAAGCTTTATTGATGCTGACCTGTATAATAAACTATACAACATAAAGTAATACCGTCTTGCCTTTCAGCACCGACAGCGACTATTTCTCTACTTGACTAAAGAGAATGCTAAAGAAGCTGTGAATGCCATCGGAGGAAGCAAACAAAATTACAAGCTCTACTTACGCAGGCAAACATAATTAACGGCCACAAAATCTGACAGTGCACCTGTTATAGTCCTAAAAACCCATCCTGCCTGAGGAGTAAATCTGCTGCAGATCTGCTTTCTCTGTAATGACGCCGCCGCTCTAATATTGTAAAATTGTCTCATTGTCTCAGTTTTGTGTAAAATGTGATAAATTTGCTGTAAATGTTTCAGAACACCCCATGGTGACTGTGCATCGCATGGCTTTACCTCTTTTTTGTTTTTTTGTGAAGCTCCAGTGAATCCTGGCCTCGGTGCTAATGGACCTGCATCCTAAGTGGCCACTGTGTTTGTGTGCACATACGTGGAGCTGCCTGTGTGTGTGTGTGTGTGTGTGTGTGTGTGTGTGTGCATGTGTGCGCTCAACACTTGACTATAATGAGCTCGTGAAATCTTCCGGACTGCTCTAATAGCCGCATTCTAAGCCATACCCCTGGGCTAAAGGGTCGCGTTGCGTCGGTGGGTGCCAAGGCGAGCACCAGCGCCTGGCAGCCTGCAGCCAAGCCATCTATCAGCACAGCTTAGGCTATTCGCTACTGCTCAGCAGCGTGGCAGAGGCGCAGGCTGACACACACTGCCCTGGCTGAAAATGCAGAGACAAATCGCACTTATACAGTACATGTTGAGTTTCATTATGTAAGAGCAGCATTCAGAGGGCGAGAAAGGAGGCAGAGCGGGAACGACGCGCAGCCAGTCGTATTATATTCTGACATTTCAATATGCTCCAAAAATAGCTGCAATTACTTCTCTCCCATTAGATTAATAGATGCTTTTATTGCTGGTTACTCAACCCATCAGTCCAAGAGGTTTAATTTTAAAGATTCCAGCAATTTAAAATAAAAACCAGAGATCTGATCTGTCTGTATAAATATATTACCTATGTGATGGATATTTGGGGAAACAAGTTCCTCAGTGTTGTGTACTCTGAAAATACCAAGCTCATTACCATCAACCGGCCCGGCTTGATGAAAACTAAGCCGTGATTTCAGAAGAAGCTGATATGAGAGGGGAGGATTAGCAGGCTGTCAGCATGCTGGAGGAGAATTCAGACAGAGCCCTGCGTAGCTGTCTGTGGCATCAAAGTTCATCTTTATTAAAGAATCTAATGAGGATTTGCAAATACAGCATCAAATAAATCACACATGATCATTGTAGCAGATACAAAGTTGCTGGGGTTTTTTTTGTCTCTCAAAGAAATATCTGACTCTGAGTCATAGCCTCGAATTAGAAATATTTAGCTCGAATTCAAGACAAGTTCACTGTTTCATTGATCAGAATCGCTGGCCCATAAATAGCACAACCACTGGTGATTAATTTCCCTGAGTTATTACAAAGCTCATCATGAAAATATTATCTCACAAGATTTCAGTGGAAGGCTGAGCAGTCAAATCCTTTGTTTCTGGACTCTTAAAGGCTTATGTCACCTAATGTAAAATACTTGATGCGGAGAATCATTAAAAAGCAGTAAAACCGCAGAGACAAATGTGGTATTTGATGCAAATTATTCCTCAAGACAAAGACTTCTTTCTCTGCGGCCACTACATATTCAATGTGAAAAGACAGCGGAGGCTATTAAAGAAGAAGAGGTTTTGATTTCCAATATTAATCAGCTTTTTTTATGTATGGCTTGTTAAATAATGTAGTCAATTCATAATGCATAACGTAAGAGGTCACAAAAGCACTGTACCACAGGTATAAAAATGCTTTATCCTTCAGAAATAATCAGATGAATCTTCACATAAAATAATATTCTCTTCTTGTAGCGTGCCTGAATAATCCTTTACTGTGACAGCGGGAAGATGAGAGCAACGGCCATTGATCGTAGCAGCGATTGTAAGGAGGTGCTGGATTGAGTCAAACAATCACCTGCAATTACATTGATTGGACAAATCTCCAATAGAGCGCCACTGCTAAACAAAGAGGAAGCAGTTGGAGACCAAGGAGGACAGTGTGAGGTGATGAATGATTCACTGTGTATTCTGCACCGGTAATTTTGTTTGACAAGCTGATGAGACTGCACCGCGTGCCACACTGCATGCTAATATGCTTCATGCACGCCGTAGTCCTGACTGCCTATTAGACACAGTTACGACATAATGCGCTAGAACATTGCGTGCGAAGGAAGGAGTCTTTGATGAAGGCAGGAACTGGCCTCACCCTATTAGGGTTTGATTAGACATCAAGAGCAACCCCACATTATCAGTCCCCCCATGTGCAAGAAAGGAAAAACCCTCTGACAGCTTACATCTGGATGAAAATGACCTATTCCTATTCATCAGTCAAATAATTCCATGTTTGTGTCCTATCTTCCCTACGCCTGTTCATCACTCACATCTGTGCTTGCGCGCTCTCCAGAAATCATATCCTGTCACCCTCCTCCAAGACTGACAAGACCGTCTTACCCTTATTTTGTTTCATTCCTTTCCCATACGTCTAAATCCTTCCATCTGGACGAGGGATGCGCATGATGGTTTATGCCAGTTGTGAGGACGGGCAGCCAGCATCTTAACGCTGTGCAAGCTGGTTTGTGTTCAAAAGTGGATAAACTGGTGCACCATTTTACTAAGCTTGAGCATCTTGCAAGCCCTTTAGAAGTTCTCGTGTGTATAATGGGATTTTTAAAAAATGGCTGAATAGTGATATTGTATTGTTTGTTTTGGGGTTTTTATAACTGATACAGGAAAGTGTAAAGGTGACAGAAAAAAATGGTGTCTTCTACAAATGATATTTGGGAATACTTACTTATCTCTAGGTGTTACAGTATGGTACAGAAGCGTGGAGGCTCCGATCGCTGGTTCCATTTCAATTCCAGCTAACGAATCTTTTATCTAACCGCACTACATTTTTATTAGCAAAGAGCAAAGTGCAGTAGAAAACATTTAGGCAACGTTAGCATGCTTGTCATTTTTAGCCAACGCTAACCGTCCTTTTTCACTGTTTGAAATGACTAACATGGCCAACAGCAGTTAGCAGCTAAAGCTACTTAACGTTGATTCAGTAAGTAACTTCACCAAAAGCCAAATAAAACTTTGGGCTGTTGTCTGTCCAGTGTGCTTTCCTCAAGTCGGTGTCTGTACTCGGCCAAAGATTGCGTGCTAGCAAAAGAAACGGTGGAGAACCATCAGCTGATCATGCCGCGGCAGTTTTAGGAGTTTTATCTGTGGAAAAGGCTCCCAGATTCCCTGATATGAACATTCACTGGCCTCTGTCAGTCTTTATAATCGCTTATCAGTGACTACCAATCAGGTTGGGATTCTTGATCAATGAGCAGGTGAGTTGGACTTTGGACTTGAGAGTTAAAAAGCTGCTTGTTGCGGTTGTATGTGTGCGTTTTGGAAGGCTAACTATATTTAGTATGATGTTCCTCCCAGTTTAGTCTATGATCATGTTTATCTAGTTATTGTGTAGATATGGAGAATTGCTTATTGTTAGGGTTTATTTACTTTAGGCTGAATATGCTTGGTTTATAGTTTTGCTTATCATTACTTTAGTGTAGAACCATACACTAACCAACAAGTGGAGTGTGTTGACTGGTGTGGTGACAGTATTTAATGACGTCTGTGGCTTATCAACATACCGAACCAGGAAATTAAAAGGTCACAGAGATTCAGTTCCTAAGACTTTCTTTCAACATCACTATTTTAAGCGCGATAGTTCTGTACCAGGACCTCCAGTACTCAATCAAGTGGCTTGTGAAAAATATGGTGGGCAAAGTTAGTAGGCTGCAGCTGTTGTTTCAGTGTGTCAGATACATCACATCAACATTTCATATCTCATGCTGTTCATCGCATTTCAAGGTTGTAGCTGCAGGTTTTCAACATTAATAAGACTACCACTCAGAACTGTAGAGTTTCTGCTATTCCCGGCAAACAAAATGTGATTATGGATCTCAATAGACCCTTTTCACAGCACACTTTTTGACTTGTCAAAGCAGGAAACGCACAGGTGGGATTAATAACATTAATGATGGCTGCATTCCATTTAGGAGAGCCAGTTCCAGGCCTCTGGTATTGTGTATGCTCACTCAATAACATGATTTACTACTGACACTTAATGGAATGGAGCCGTTGTTTAATGTTATTACTTACACTTGTGCTTTTCCTGCTTTGACAAGTCAGATTGTCTGCTGTGAAAAGGGTCTATTGAATCTTTGAGTTATTTATGACTTTAGTTAAGTACAAAGAAGGATTCAATATGCAGATTCAATATTGGATTCGGGATCGATAAAGTGCTATCGCGCCAACACTGAATTCAGTGAATGAAATTGATCAGATAAGGTATCATATCTTCTTGTTTTCTTATTTATTGTATGAACGTTAGCCCTCTTATTGAATTACCCACTGATAACTGCTGGGTTCAAAACTTCAGTACTACTTCTAACTACATTTTATGAGATGGATATTATGAGTTGCAGACTTTTTCAGCATTCAGCTCATTTTGCAGTTACAGTTCCCATCCAGAACATATAAAAAAAAAAAAACATGCCATGATATCAAAAAATGAAAAAGTAAGTTCATAAAGAATTTGATAAAAGGATTTCTTGATGGCCCAGGGATCCAAACGTGTTGTCTGCAGTCAGATGATCAGTCAGCGGTAAAAAAAAAAACTGTGCCAAAGCCTGAAACAAAACTTTGGGGTTTTATTTCCCACCCAGTTAAAAGCCCATTATCTGTGTCTCTCTGCTCTGCCATGCGCCCACTCTGCTCTCTGTTTTGCCTTTTCTAACACATCAGATTGGACATCTGAATTAGCGGGAGACGCGTGTGGAGCCACCATGGTGGCCGATACTTTGAATTACAAAGTAGAAAGCTGTTTTCGTTTGCTGTGGGAGCAACAGTTTCCTTGGAGTGAAAATTATATATTTAAAAAAAAAAACAAACCCATGCTGTAACATTTGTACACTTTGCTTCCAATTTCCAAGCAAAGCAGATGAAGCTGGCACATTTTTAGAGCATCTAGAATTACTGCGAGTTTAAAGTCGATGCCCACAACAACTGCCGGCAGCACCAAGTCTGTTTGGCAAAGCCAGCAGCTAACACCTCATCAAGTCCGATTAATGCACTGGCAAGAAGAACGAAGGAAGAGGCGAACCAACCTCATGCATTTACACGTTTTTGTTTTGTTTTGTTTTTGTTTGTTTGTTTCTTCACAATACCACTACTTATGTTAACATAAAAGTTTCTTTTTGTTATGACTGAATGTTATTTTTAACTAAAGTTTGTCCAAAAGAGAATTTATTTTGGAACTTTACAGTCCAATCCATCAGTGGACCAGTAAAAACAAGGAAACTGGCACAGTATATGAGTTACAATAAGAGGTGGTCAGGATACAGGATAGACTTTGTGGCACATACTGTAGTGTACTTTGCACAGACATGCATCAACATTTGCATGGTAGATTTGTGCCTGAGAAATTTGTTCTCTACAAGGTGTTGAAATGAAACCATCTGAGGCAAAACTGCTTGTCATGCTCTGCAGTGAACAGAGTCAAGTAACCCATACATATGGGTCTAAAATGACCCTGTTTTTCTCATATATACTGTTTTTGACCCTCCCATTCAACATTTTTTATTTAGCTTTTAAGAAACTTAAGTTTTTGTATTATTACCCCATTTTTTTAAGTGGGTCAAATTGACGGGTATCCCATATTTCCTATGGAAATTCAAAGGCATTGTTCCTCCTTATCAGTTACATATGTCATGTTTACATTATTTACTGTGAGCAATAGCAAGACAATTTTACATTTAATGTATTTTATTATATTTTATACCCTAAAAGAAATTCACTTCATTAAATTGGCAGCTGTTTTACGCCACATTTATAGTTTGATTACAATATGTGCAGGAGTGCTATTGTAATCACATTTCCCTACTTTATAGCTAGCTAACATTAGCTTGCCAGCTAACATTATTGTAACGAAGCAGAAGCTTAGAGGCTAAGACTATTTGCAACTTTATAATTTGATGATTTAAATTACAAATAAACATTACAAACCATAAATAAGGCTAGTGTGGAATTCAAATAATCATTTTGAGCAAAATTATGAAGGTAGAATATATTTATCATTAACAAATAACATTTTAATACAGGTCATTTTTTACCCATATACTGTATGGGAGAGAGAAGGATGGGATCCAATGATGTATGTAAGGGTTAATAATGTCTACACTAAAATGTCTACTTGTTGTTCAAACTTCCTCTGTCCATGAGGAGAATTATAAGCTAAACTGTGTGTCTGACAGAATATTGTTATGTTCACCGATGCAGTACTTGAGATAAAATTCTGAATTTA
The DNA here is from genome assembly GCA_008360985.2 of Macquaria ambigua. Taxonomy (NCBI): domain Eukaryota; kingdom Metazoa; phylum Chordata; class Actinopteri; order Centrarchiformes; family Percichthyidae; genus Macquaria; species Macquaria ambigua. The sequence goes on along the minus strand of VMKM01000009.1, from coordinate 882,812 downwards.
ACAGTCACAGAGCCAATGTAATTTTTACTTGTTGAAAACAACTGCAGACACATAAAAATCATGATACCTAACTCAAAAATAGTCTTTCTTGTTCATTATTTAAAAGGTTTTCTATGTCCCAAGACACGGTATGACATGAGAAAAAGCTGGACGTGTCCTTCAGAAAATATATTGTTACACTATTCTTCTTGTCAAATCTTAGAGTTACATTAAACACATGTAGCAACTGTCTGTTAGAAATGTACTTATAGAAGAAGAAAAGCTTGTTGGTTGTGCTACAATAAAGCTTAAACATACAAATCTTACGCGACGAGGCTGAGACTGCTGGTGCAGAAATATCCTGTTTCTTTTGTGATGGCTAATTAAATTTAAAGAGGCGATCCACACAAAAGAGTTCAACAGCCTCTGATTAAACTGACATGTTGCATCATGTAACTTATGTTGTATTGAATATTGCAGGAAGAAACCTCTCTGGGAACAATTAACCTGCAGCACCACATCAACCGTCACGATGACATACTGTATCAAACTTATACGTCTTTTGATAAGTCGTATTATAAGTGAACACTGTGCTAGTTTGCTTGTGTGTTAGTAACATTTCTCAGTGCGGACTGTGGAAATGTCCACCTCGTACAAACCCAGTAACCCAAAGTAAAAACGTCACTTGAGGCCAATTACAACCAACATTTTAAAGTAGTCCACCAATTAACCAACAGGCTCTGTCACTTCCAACCCTACAATTTTTCCTGATGTATATTCACGACCCATATCCTTTTGGAATAAATTGTTTCTGTCTCTGCTAATGAATGTGACCTGGACCTGACTCCTGAACTGTGAAGGCTCTGTCCAGACTGTCTCTCATGGAGGAGCCCTCACTGCAATCAATTATCAGTGTGCTGGTCCTTAAAAGTACCTTCCAGACACTTTGATCTAAGCACCAAAACAAATGCATTTGTTGTATTACATATTAGTAACAATTATTCCACTCACTTCACTATTGGTTCCACTGCAGAAGAGACATATGGGCTCCCTGGGCAGAGCTGTGTAAGTCACTCCCTATAAGGACAGTTAAATGTAAATATAAATGCAAATTCGTGTACAGCAAATGTAAATTTCATTAATCACAATGTCCTCTGGCAAACAGAAATATCAGTTTATCTGATTGCTCCCATTTAAGGTCCATACTGGAGTAATTAAGTGTTCTCCTCATCTCATTCTGTTTGTCTCTTTAGATAAACTCCAATGCAGCCCATCTTTAATGTGTTAGTAGATCCAAAACAGTAAAGAAAATCCATCTGAACCATTCTCGTGAGTCTTCGTTTTGGACCTGCTTGGGTATTCCATCATTGTAAAAAATGTCTGCATTGTGCAATGTGCTGGCTGTTTGTGTTTGCAGTGGAGAACACAAAAGAGAAGGAGAAAGGGAATTGTAATCAGAAGTTCAGGTAAACTTAGCTTTTACTTGGGCACTCTTGGAGAAACAGATGAGTTCATTGTCCTGAAAGTTTCTGAGAATAGCCAGTCATGAGTCAATTTCCTAGAAAACATCTGACACAAGAGCAGGAACATTACTGAAACGAAAACAGATTAAGCAAACAAACAATGTCTTTTAGACTCATTTTGGCTGCTTTTCAATGTCCAAGGTTAACTGTCATATAATAGTTTCTGAGAAGGAAATAGATGAATAATGGGGTACACATCAAGACAATGCTAAGGGCAACAAAACAGCATTACTTTTTGTTTATTTCATGCCAAGAAACCAAGAGATCAAATGCTGTAGGAACTTCATATTGCCCATGGTTGACCATATTGTTTGTCCTATGTTTGTAAAACACAACAAGACTATACCCTCTCTTTCAGTTTGAACACAAAGCTATGAACATTAAAGCTCGCTGTCGAACAGATTCTATCTTGCAACAAGGCAGACTTCATGTCTGTCATGAACAAAACCTATGAACAGTAAGTGTGCAAGGATTATTTTGCTCAATTCAAAGTCTAAAAATGTGTTCAGATTAAATGCAAAGCAAATTTAAGACATGGTATGGCTGCATAAAAAGTCAGTGGAATGAAGGCCTGAACAGATGCAAATTTGCTCTAGGCGGCACAACTTGGTGCAAAGATGCAGCGCTAGTTGGCGTGGACATGTTCAGTCTGAATATATCTTTAGCCTTGTGACAGCTGTAGGTGTTGAATACTGACAAAATATTTGACATTTGATTGATGTTCAATTTAACTAGCCAGTGTAATATATACCGCTATGGAAACCAGACAATGAAAAGTAGACTAAGAGTCTACAGCCATGCTAGCGGCTCTGTGAGGTTGTACTTGAGCTAAATTCTCACACAGTGATAATGCTAGCAAGCTGATGTTTTGCAGGTATAATGTTTATCATGTTCACTGTATTAATTAGCATGTTAGCATGCTAACATTTACTAATTAGCCCTAAACACATAGTACAGCTTAAGGCTGATGGGAATGTAATTAGTTTTGCAGGTATTTGGTCATCAAAATTTATGGAAATCCAATCAATAATTGTTGGGACATTTCAATAAAAAGCAAAATTCAACCTCATGGTGGCACTGGAGGAAAAGTCAGCCAATAGGCCACAATCCATCACATATATGTTGAGATATTTTATTCAACAGACCGACATTGCCACTCCTAGTGCCAGCTAGCTAGCAGGGCTAAAAACCTCATACTTCAGCTTTTCAGGAGTGATGAAAGAAACCCTCTAAAAATCGAACCAGATTGTGAGCGGGACTCTCAATAAAAATCAACTTGAGGTGACTAACTGCCTTGCTTGAAATGAGTAATTCATCACAGCACATCTTTTATTGTTGCCTTTGTGTTAGTCATTGTCTCGTTGTAATGCAATAGCAGCAGGGAACAGTGCATTTAAGGATGACATCTGAGATCTGAGTCCTTCAGCAGAGACGAGGCCTACCGCCTGCCAGATTTTCTGGAAAACCTGTCCACTGGTTGTTTGGATCTCCCACTGACAGACAACCACAATAAAGGATTGATAGAAAAATAACCTTTTATATATACTTTTCCTGAGAGTGAAAGACAATTCTGTTGAATACTTTTGCAGAAAATAGAATCATGACCAAGAAGGCCAAAACTTCCTGCCACGGTACTTTAAATGGATAATTTGCCTTTAATGAGTGCAATTTTGCAGGCTAATCTTCCTGTAGAGTTTAGTGAGAAAAACAGCATAGACAATCATCAGCGACTAAAGACCTATTATTACTGTAATGTTACAGTAGATACAGCTCTAGTTATACCTTTGTACTGAGCCAATGAATAAAGCATTGTACTTTAATGTAATGACATTTAATTACAGTATTTGCTACTGTATATAATTTGCTTAAACGAAGAACATATTTTTACTACAACTAGTGTCAGTGTACATCAGTCTACTCTTTATAGTAGATTTATAACATTATGCATTAAACTTTACACTAGTTAGACATGGAATGGAGTCATATTGATGGAATAAGACAGGAGCTCAGACATTTTACTGGCTGATGATGATGATGATGGCTGTTGGCCAAGATTTTTGCTGACCAACAAGCTTGTTGTGCACTCAGCTAAATGAATGGACTTCACAGTGAGAAGTTCTTATAATGTAAATTTAAACTTGTACATTTTTTATTTGTCTGGGGGCCCGGTCTACTAGAATTTTGGATTTAATCCAGTCTGCGACTTGCTTGTCTTCTCTCCCACATTGCACGTCTGTAAACTTACAAATACAGTAGAAATACAATAAATTCCAATAAACAGCCTGCATTTTTTTAAGGTGCAGTCACTCTTAGGTTGTTTAAATTGTCCTGCAGTGAAGAAACCAAATGCTGATAAGCTGTCCATTTGCCATTTAATTCATTTCCCTAAGGAAATAAAAGACATTAAAGCTGCATCAAACCATTTTTGACCACAAGGGGGCAGAAAAAAATAAAAAAACATCTTATGGTATTTGAGCCTTGATATATTAAAGGCTTAAGAAGCACTTATACAAAGAAGCACAAACATTACCTGGTAATGGTATTATTTTATGATCACCATAGACACAGAGCAGCATGGGAATCCCAGTGAGTCATTTTTCTTGTCCAACAGTCCAATATTCAGTCACTTTTCATCTCTGGTTTGGTCCACCAACTCCTGAGAAAAATATCTGTATCTCTGGCTTGCGAGATGTTCAAATCCCCCCCAGCTATACGTTGACTGTGGCTCTTTGCAATGTCTTGGCAAGGAGGGTTATGGGAGCTCATGAGCTTAGAGCTGCCCATGTTAAGAACCACTGAGACTCAGCCATATGGACCATCAAACAATGAGATGAAAGCTGCAAAACCGTACAGGACCAGGGTGTTGATTCTCAGTGGGATCAATGGTGCTGGCAACCATTTTACATTACATGCAGTCATTTTATTCTATGCTAACACATCATGGAGCTTTTAATTTCAGTTCTTTAAAAAAGTTAGTCTTTTTTGCTGATTACCTGCTGTGCCGGTCCATGTTTCCACCCTGATGACCTGAAATCTTGATGCACTGATCACTCAGGAAATTAATTTTAAATGTCAGTGAAGGTGGCCGTTTTTTTCCATGTGGACTGGTAGAAATGTCAAATTTAATACTGCACTAAAAACATCTTCACTGACTTATGAAGACAGTTTATACAGCTATCAAAAGAAAACCCCATCTGAATTGCAAACTATGTTTGTTTTTGTCCCTTCAACAAACCTATATTTTAATTTCATGATTTAATACCCGCACTATAAATATTTAAGCTCAAATTTTGTTTAAGTGTATCCACGTGGGCATGTTGTCAAAAGCAGTGCCACCACGGAAATCTAATATGAATAAGATTCAATGTGAATAAAGCAACAGCAATGCCTCAGTGCAGTCTGCATAATCCAGTAGTCCCAGAAGCTGCTCTGGGTTGAATGAGGTAAAGATCTGCATAGAGTTGTTAAATCAATTAGTCAGAGCCTGGCCTAATAATTGCAATATACCCAGATAATTTCCAGCCCAAAGAGCTTTCTCTGCTCTTTCCCCATCTCCCTCTTTGGCTCTGTCATACCTACAGGTATTTGAAAGGCGGCCGACTCTCAAAGGGAGAGGGAGAAAGTGGAAGAGAACGAGGCAGACATGTCATTGGCGCTGGAACATCAGGGCCAGTCTGTTAGGGCTGTCTCTCTCTGTCACAGTCTCAGCCACTTCTCTGTTATCTGCACCGAACACATGTCCACCAGTGCTATTACACACTGACTGCTAATGGAGCATAAGACTGAGGTGGACCTCCCGTTCACTGTTGGCTCCACCACCGCCTCTCTGACTCAAACGCTATTCTTGGCTGCACAGAGACACACACACACGGAGCGAGAGAGACACACAAACATGCGTGCAAACAAGTTCTTGAATATCACACATTTTCTATGAATTATAAATGTACTCCAGATTTTTTATTTTATTTCAAATCTATGACAAAGCACCCTTATTTTACTGGTGGAGGGGGGAAAAAAAGATTATTTCCACAGAGATGGACGATGGACTGCTTTGCTGGAGGCAAAATAGCTGTAATAGAAATGGTAATGTCCTCCCTCTATCTGATCACGTTCGGTTTGAGATGCATTCTCCGGGTGGCAATTTGAGTTATAGGGCTTTCCTATTTCCTTCCTCTCTGTCTTTGTGGCTGCTTCTAATAACGCTGTGGGATGCTGAGAGAGGACTGTTTAGAAGCTGACAGAAAAGCAACTCGATGAATTTGATGTCACTCTTTGATCTTTCAGACCCTGCACACATGCTTATGCACACACACACACACACACACACACACACACACAACTCACACACACAGGAGAGCACATTTATTTTCTCTAATCCTTTTCATGGCACTGTGGGGCTGGAGTCTGTCCCAGTATGTGCTGGGCAGAAGTCAGGGAAATACCCTGGACAAGTTGTGAGTACATAAGAGGGCTAACAGAGATAAACAGACACATTCTTATGTGTGGGTCTTTTTCTTTCTCTCCTGCTTTCTCTGTTCATTGTTTTTCTTACTAATGTGTTAATTCAATCCAACATATTACTGTAATGTGGGGGGGAAGCTGCCGACTCCACGTAACCATTTTTGCTGCAATTGTCAATCATGTGGAAGAGAACAAGTGTATTCATAAGTCACACCACAGCCACAACGTTTGACAAACCTGCCTCCTCAAAATTAAGTTTATTCCACTTAATGGTGTTTCCAAATTCTGTCTGTTTTGGAGGACAACATCATGTTCTTATTTTTCCAGCCCAGGAAGTCCTGAGGAGGTGGTTGGGGTGAATGTTAGGCATATAAATTGCAGGACTTTGATGCCAGACACCGGGGTCCAGGTCATGCATGTGTTTTAGGGAGTACTTACTTGAGGAAATAGATGCAGGGTCTTAATGATTAGTTGTCTCTTAAGCCCAATGTGCCGGGTCTGCAACGATCTGAAACCTGCCAGTTTACACCAACGCGACTAAACGAGACGATGCATCGTTTCCATAGCAACGACTCTCTGTACTTTCTTTCTGCTTTTCAGTTGTTGTTTTTTTTTGCAGCTGGATAATTATAATAATAATTATATAATAATATATAATAATTTGTAGCATCTTAAAACATGAATGAGGATAGTGATAGTGAGTGAGAGGGTCGAGATGACCGGCTGACTTCGCTACGAGCTGATTGGCTGTTGAAACAGGTGCCATGCCCTACGCTCGAAAACCAGCGACGCCATCAGCCGGCTTTTCCCTGCAACGTTTTAATACGGTTTCGTCTCACCGCGAATCTTTGGTGTGAACTGGCCTTTACTTGTTATTTTTAATGTTATTATACATTTAAATTTTTTGTTTATGCTCTCCATGTTGCCATTATAGTTCCTGCATAGCACCTGTATTGAGGCCACTTTCATGCCATTTGTTTTTTTTCTCGTCTGCTAATCACAGAGAATAAAAAAGAATTTGAGGAAAAACATCATAGGAGATCATGTGGCATCACATTCATCACACTGTTTCAGGATTATTCTCTGTGCCAGAGAGACCACAGAGGCCAATTGCACTAAACAAAAGGCAGAAAGGAAAAAGAAGACTTAGTGGATGACAGTGACCAATGAGCACCACTGCACCCTCAGGCTGAACCCTGAGTCCATTTAATCTGGTGTTCCTTACTTTCTTATCACCCCAAAGTATAGGCTCTTCATGCACTCAGAGATCTAGTAAACCAGATCAGAAAGTCCATGTTTTACACAAACTCTAACTTTCCCATAGTTGTCAGACAAAAAAAGTGGCAGAGAGATGAGTATTAAAAAAGACAAATAATGCTGGATTTGTGTTGAGTGTAAAACCAGGGAACTTGGATGTGAAAACACCTCCTGCTGTGGCTGGAAAATAAGCAGAATACAAGTTGCAAGATTAGAGACCAGTAGTATAAATACTTTCAGCTGCTGTGATCTCTAATTAGTGGATACTGGTGAGAAAATGTGAGAAAAATGTAGTTTGGCAGTCAAAAAAAGGCCTCACCCTCCTGAACAATGAATGTGCTGACAAAAATCAATGGAGAGGCTATTGTCAGAAATGTCTCAACATTACTATTAGCTACCTATCTTAAGGCCAAACAACACAGCTCATACAATATTTATATTGATGTATACTACAACGTTTTCAGAGAGGGATTCGAGCTTCAGGCTGCTTTTTTTTATGCTGGTGTTAACTCAGGCAGGCTGCAGCAGAACAAAGCACCACTGTTGGTTTTTCATAGATAAGCCTGAAGAATCTTTGAACATTTGAGGTGTTTTTATAGCAGAAAATCTAATCTCATGAATCACAATCACGTCATGAAGGAATAAAAGTTTCATGCAATAAAGTCATTAATTAATACTCTGGTGCCTGAATCTGAATCGCCGCCAATCGTCTAAGATTTTTTCAGCGATTTAAATATGTCTGGTCAATATGTGCTCATTTACAGCTAATTCCCCAGTTGGAAATGTAACTGAGCCAATCACAGCTTTATAGGCGGGATTAAGCATGGGGATGTTATTTTCCTGCTAGAAAATAGCAACACAAAAATGCCCAAAAATGTGCAGACCAGCTTGAATAAGACTGACGCAGTTATACAGGTTGTTGTAACTCAACTTACAGAAATAAGAACTCCTAAAATTAACTTTTTTTCCCTCAAAAGATGCATTATCTTTATATCAACAATGGATCACGTGACTACTTATATGTGAAAGGGCTTCCTCATAGTAATAAACCCACAGATAATTATCAACTGACTGTAGTTCCTCCTAGCGTCTATTAGCTCATTGTTTTCGTTTTGGTTCATTCTTACCGCTCTCATCACCATTGTTTTCAGCCACAGCAGGCAGCTGTTGCTGCTCTAAAAACCCACTGGGCACTACCTGCTCAGCACAAACCAGCGGACAGACACAGTTAGAGACTATCTGGTGAACATAGTGGAGCATTTAGCAGCTAAAGAGCCAGATATTTCCCTCAGGAGTTGGTGGAGACCAAAACAGAGCCAAAAGAAGAGTGACATTGGACTTACACTCGCCAGGAGGCCGAAAACATGACTCCAAACGAATGCTCCAAGCCTGCTGGATGTGTAAACTGTTTGCTAACATATTAATTTTATCAACTTAAAAGGAGATATGTCAGTGTTGTGTGTACGGCTTGTTTTCTCTGCCCCCGAGTGGCCAGAAAATCATTTTTTGCAGGTTTAAGTTTACTGCTCTTAGCAACTCCAACCCCAAGCTTCTGTGTTAAAAAATATGTCAACGGGACTGATATGTCAGTCACTACTGGCCGGTAAAGCCACAGAAAATGGCTAACATGAACATGACATCTGTATAATGCAGTCTGATTATCAAGCTAATAAATGAATCACAGCTACAAATTTAAAAACACATAAGCAGCCTTTGAATATGATAGTACTGCTGCATTTTCATATGGTATCTATGCAAATAATAGCCAAAGATTGCTTTCTATAGGTGACTGCTAACCTGGAAGCTTGTGTTATTACTGGCTAATCAATCGACTTCCTTTAATTTTTGCACCATAAAACATATGCATAAATCATTGTGACATATTTGTAGAAGATATATGACCCGACATCATTGAACCAGGACGTGTGAATGAAACACAAACATTTTTAATACAGGGTTACTTGCTTTTCTGTCACAAAATAACTGCAAAAGATACACTCTGTTCTCTGCTGTTGCCCATTTGCCGTCACTGTAAACTTCAATTGGAACAATTTTAACATGTACCAGTGACTCAGAGAAATTCTCCAGAGACAGTGGAAGAATAATTACCACTTCTATTCCTGGGTGAACTGTAAAGCGGCTGTTCAGGAATCCTTAAGTGGCCCACCAGTGCTGAGAGCCAACATGCTCTAGCTTTAAATGTGATAAGGCAGCAATTGATTTGCATGATCCACTTATGATGTTCAAACTCACTACATTCTGAAACTCAAGTCACTTTGAGACTGAAATGAATGAATTTCTTTTCTCTGTAGAGAAATTAATCAACACTTTGTATCTTGCAAGGAAAGAACACTATTTTTAATTTAATCAGTTATGCATTGTATTTTTTTTCTGTGTCAACGTCATCTTTTCAGAGGCTTGTTTCCATGAATAGAACATTTTCATCACACTGATTAGGAGGATGGATATTAGTTCTAACGCTTTCCATGTGATGATTGTCCCAGACAGTTGTCCTGTTTGAATAGATTAATCAGATCATAGTTGCATCCCTGACGATGGGAACAGCACATGCATCAGCCGCAGATTTGCTTTCTCCTTGGGGAGGAGAAGTGGCCATTAGTCAAGAAAATGATTTGATCACTTCTGTCAATGGCAGCATTGTGAACAAGCTCATTGCATCACTGAGCACCATGAGGCCCATTAGCCACGATCACATTCCCTTTCCTGGGAGCTTTCAAGTTTACTTTGTAGCCCAAGAATAGCAGCTCTTGTAGCGATGCATTATTGGCTGATGTTTTAGTCTGTTACTTTCTGTCTTTGCATCTCAGTGTGACGCTGTATTTCTTGGCTGTAGCCCATAAAAAAAAGGACTGAAAAGGCTCAAGGCTCATGAGCGCAGGCTTGTATTCCATTTAAACCTTAGCCTTAAAAGTAACCATGTAAGATTTTCAGTGTAATTCAGCCAACGGATGGAATGATATCTGTCCTCTGTTTGGTTTGTTGTGATCCCCTGTATTTCTTTTTCCAGGTCAGGGGCTTCACTCTGGTTTCTAAAGCCTGTTTGGAAATGAAAACTCTTGAGTGCAGCACCAAGTGAGGTGGTGTTCAAAAATTCAGAGCACCTCCACGCTCTCGCAGCATTCAGATCAGAGCCGGATGGTTTTATCGGAGTGAAAAGTCAGAGTCGTTTTTTTTTAAAAAAGCATCCTTGTTGGTCAAAGAAGTTGTGGCTAAATGGAATAGTTGCTGTTTGGCTTTCATCCAGCATGTGAATCTTTGATCTCTGCCCTCTCCAGCATAAGATATGCTAGTAGCCAACTGCCCGATTTACTGTGTATCCTGGTGCTCTAAGCTGAAAAACAGCCATACAGTGTTTTTGTTGCAAGCAATGCTAGGAAGCAAACACATTATCTATCTTGGACTTATTCTTATTTGCTTTCTTGCTAAAAATTAGACAAGATTATCGAGACCACTCTGATCCGTACGCTAAAAATGAAGCTAGTGCCAGCAGCCTGTTAGCTTACCGTAAAGACTGGAAACAGGGGGAAACAGCTGGCCTGGCTTCGTCCAAAGGTAACAAAACCCGCCTACCAGCACCTCTAAAGCTCACAAATTAACGTGTTATATCTCGTTTGTTTAACCAATACAAAAAAAGATTAAAAAACAACAAGCTAGCTGTTTCTCTCCGCTTACAGTCTTTACGCTAAGCTAAGTATCTTCTGGCTGTAGCTCCATATTTATTGGTAAGATATGAGAGTGGAATTGATTTTCTCATCTAACTTTCTGCAAGAAAGTGAATAGGCGTGTTTTCCAAAATGTCAAATTCCTTTTTTTTTTTTGTCCAAGTCAGATTCCTTTTTAAAAGGCACTTTTCAATTGCATCCATACCTTTTAAAAGGTTGAATTGGATTATCTCAAATGTGAATTCACTGCATGTATACAAGCTGCCATCATTCACATGTCACATCGCTGCTCAGGATGCCGAGGTCGACCTTCTCATCAGGATAGGGTTGCACAATGAAGGACAAGGAATTAGTGTACCATTAACACGGCCCGGGCTCTACGGGCTCCAAATCAATAGGGGAATTTCTTTTATGATAGAGCCCCGGATGATTTACTGTTGCCATAAATGTGCTTTCAGTGATATTGCAGAGCTCAAAGGAATTTATATTCCAAATGAATTGTCTATCAAAAAATCACTTAACCCTGTGAGGGTTTGAACTGTGATAAAGACCGGGCTTGTGTCAGAAGGTGATGAGAGGCATCTATCAAAGCATCCATTCATTTCCTCATACTGTTCTGCAATAGGTGAAACAGGCTTATCGTCATATTATTAGATATTATTAGAACAAATGCATTACAGCCACAAATCTTTAGCCGCAGTTTTATTAAAATGTGTTAAATATTAATACTGATACATACTATAGTTGTTTGCTTCTTAACCTTGTTGGACTAAAGCAGAGACAATGTCTCGATCAATAATTATGTACACAGTATTTTTGGTATTGTGCAATTTTAAGCATGATATGCTACAATTAAAATAATATTTTAATTAATGGATTTTTTCTCCCCTCTTTCTTGCATGCATATAACTGCGACAGCAATAGAAAATCAAGGCAGAAAGATGTAAAAAGGAGAGACTGTAATAACTAATGATGTATGCCATTAAATATAGCAAAACAGATGAACTATTAGCACCTTTTGCCACTAAACTTTATTGTCTAATCCTCATGCTCCCTCCGGCTTTGTAGCTCCAAAAGTTTATGAAGTGTGGTGCGATGCAGGCTGACCCCGGCTGAACTCGTGGCAGTTGGCCATCAAAAGCCCCGCGCTCCACTCTCCCCCTCTTTCATCTCTCACCTATCTCTCCTGCAGCCCGGTCAGAGATTATCGGCACACCGGAACATCAACCAGCACAGCAGGAAAATGAAGGTTGAGTGCGATCTGTGCAGGAGTGGATGCTGATAATATACTGCTACCTGCTACATTTATATTACTGTTTCAAACGCATTAACAAGGATATGATATTAACAGTCAGTGCAGCTTCCTCCCTCTCTCCTCCTGTCTGTAGCACGGCATGTAACCAACCTCCCTCTGCAGGACCTGCACACAGGGAGGAAGGAGATTTGGGCGGTCGGGAGCTGGTGTTTTCTCCCTCAACGAGAACATGACTAAGAATAATAGCGCTCAGTGATGCGTTGCGGCTGTCTGCACTGTTCTGCACAACAACATTGATTAGATTACTTCCCTGACTAATGGCCACTTCCCCTCCCTTAGAGGAGAAAGTGAATCTCTATCTGATAGTCACTCTTCCATTCAGCCCTGGCTCTTTCCACCACTTCTTTATCTACAGTGCATCCATCTTAGCTGACTCAGAAATGCAGAAATCATTAAAACTTTATTTGATATCCTCACTTTTTTGTCACAAATTCAGCAAAATATGGGCATACAAGAAACAGTGTCCATGTACGTGTACTCAAAGAAGATGTACATAAGTGAGTAAGCATCAACGATATCTATGCAGCTGAGGAGTAAGCTTTAAAATACAGTGCTATGTTTGCCCTCTCCATAATGGTTTTAAATGCTCACATGAGATCAGTATTCCCTGCAGAGTCTGAAGAGTCTCATTCTCCTTGCACTCTAACCTTTGTTCTTTATTCCCCGAGTTTCTCTTTGCCACGCCATATCCCTGACCATATTCCCATGGGCAGATTCAAACACTTCTAGTTACCACTTCAATTGCAATTCCTTACCTTATTTAAATACCACAACTACTGAATATTAACAGCTTGCATAAACAAACCTGGAAGATATAAAGTTACAAACAGAGGGAAAAGACGAGATGAAAGAGGCTGAAGATTGAGGTCCAGTTCTTAACTCCAATTAAAGTGATGATTGCAGATGGGTTGAATTCTAATATTCAACAAGAATAAGAGTCTACAGCCATGCTAGCAGCTCTGTGAGGCTGTATTTTGTGCACACTGGTGCTTTGAGCTAGATGCTAACATCAGCATGCTAACATGCTCACAATGAAAATGCTAACATGTTTAGCATATATAATGTCTACCATTTTCACCATCTTAATTTAGCGTCTTGACATGCTAACATTTGCTGATTAGCCCTAAACACAAATCAGGATAAAGAGGCCCCAAAACCATTTTAAACGTAAACCTCATGGTGGTGCTAGAGGAAAAGTCAGGGGATCACCAAAGTTATTAGGATGCATCCTCTGGGGAATATAGATACCTGTACCAAATATCATAGCAATCCGTCCAGTAGTTGTCGAGGCATTTCGCTATAAACCATGTCAAATGTCAACCTCGTGGTAGCCCTAGAGGAAAAGTCAGGGGATCACCAAAGTCTGTAGGATTCATCTTCTGGGGGCCATGAACGTCTGTACAAAATATCATAGCAATACATGCAATAGTTACAGAAACATTTCAGTCTGGACCAAACCGACTTACCAACTATCCACAGAGCCAAGCCACTAGTGTAGCTAAAATTTTGTGAACTGCAAGAAATCGTGCAGTTTTGGCAGTACCAACCCCTCTGATGTGCGCACATTGCTAATCGTCTGGAACAGCTTTGAAGCCCTGTACTGTCTGGGAGTCAACAACATTTGGTAATTACGAGGGGATGTGAATCCTAATTGTTACACACATAAAGCATACACATTCAGGACATTTGGCCCCCGGGCAGGAATTTGTTCCCCCCCGACAGATTACTTCCTATTTGTCTATTCTCTTCTGTAATCCCAGTCGTCCCTCTCTCGCGGTGCACACAAACAAATAAGCATTACAGTGTTTACACACACATCAACTTTGTCCACAAATGGCTCCGATCAGCACGACAGATGGATGCTTCTTCTCTGCAAAGTGATGCTTTTTTTATAAGAAAACAAGTTGACGTGATCAATGAGGTGCGATGGCAGGAAGCCTCCAAAATCTGGGAATCGTTGATCAAAATTTGATCAGGTATCATCAGTCCGCTGACAGGTTTAACGTCTGGTTTGGATTTAAAACACAAGCCCTCGCAATCATTGCTTGTTACAGTCGCCTAGGGTTCTAATTTTCACTCCATTATGAATGAGTTGGTTGTTTGATGAGAGACATCTGTCTCAGTTCCAATATATTATCACCAGCAGCCTGTTGGTGGAGTGGACAGACAGTGCCGGTTTGGCAGGAAATACACAGGAAAATGCCCTACGAAAATGAACCCATTTACTGTATGTGAGTCTATCTGACCACCATCTGCCATAGCCCAGAATAGCTGATTGTGTGTGTGTATGTGTGTGTGTGTGTACATTTCTGTGTAAATGTTTGGTACCTCCATCTGATGTTTGCTCAGTTAATCAATAGCGGTGATGCTGTACTCAGATGACATATAGTCCAGGCATCCCTATCTCCGCACCCTAATCAGATTAACAGTGAATACCATCTATGTACACACCGGCCTCCTGGCCAGGATTTGGAGCTCAGAGAAACTGCCAGCCTCGCCACAGAAGTAGAGCAAGAACACTGTCTGAAAGTTGCAAGTCTATTGGGAGCTTTGTCAAAAATAACACCAGATTTTGGTGATAAGAAAGCAATTACATGACCTTTTAAACGTTCAATTCGTGTTTCCTGTCAAACAAACACGCCTGGTCAACATTACAAGCCTCCAGAATGCAGGTGCGTGATATCTCGCAGGAAGTTAATCTTGACTCGCGAAATGCATAAATGTGCAGCAGAGATTATATTCAAACTGGCAAACAGCTGAATGCAAACATTAGCTGCAATCATGAAAGCCATTTCTTGGATGATTTCTATCAGTGAGAGCCAATTCTGCACAGGGTAGTGGCGTCAGCATGGAGCATTATTTCCAATGGGTAAGAGAAAACACTTGCGCTCCTCTACATTTGGAATTGTTTCATATTTCTATTCCTGCCTCCTCATCCATGTAATACCATTCTCTCATAATCAGTTGAGGATTTAATTTCACAGAAAGGATTCAAAACAAATGCATCCGGCAGCCGTTTGCCATTCACCATACTCATCCATCTCCTTCTTATTGAAAATCATTCTGTGAGGCCTCCCTGCTCTCCGTAAATCCATTTAATTTACTGAACTCGTTCCTCTGAGCTTTTATTTTTTTCTTACCTTGTATCCCTGACAGTTAGTCCCTGCAACCAAGCGTTCAGTCTGAGAGGTAACAATATCAAATCAATCAAAGTTGTGCTGGTCTCAGCCTCTTCACCTGGATGTGATTTTGGCTGTCGTCGTCTCCCTGATTGGTTGGGATCTCAAAAGCCTGTGGAGGGGAAACCGATCCTGTCGACTGGGGAGACAAAGGTAGAAAGAGGCGAGTGTCGAATCAAATGAAAAGGGGGAGCCGCACACAATCATCAAGTCATTACAATGCCGGTCAAACCTTGAAGAAGTGGAAACATGCATAGTCTGTTTCTTTTGTCAAGGGCTTTCAGAAATCCCATTGACCCCTGCCTCTGTGTGTGAGATGATTTTTTATGTCTTTCTTTAGACTAGCTTGTGTTTTCAGCTGTAAACATTGATTTGTGGGCTTACTGTAGGACTGTATGTTAACCCTCATAGTCAGGTGAATCACAGCTGCAGTATTAATGCACATGCTAATGGATTTAAATGTATGAAACTGGACTCATCAGCTTAATATCCTTTTTTTAAATTATATAACCATTCTGTATCTAAAAAGGCTCTTTTTTCTGTTTTAAGGAATCTCACATTCACCTCTGCCACAAATGAAAATAAAAGAGGCACTGAATGAATTACATGACTGAGATACAGTCTCTCAAAAAGTTCCTTTTTCCACAGATAAATGCCTCTTTCTAAGTTCTAATCACATATCAAGACTTGGCAATGACTTTTTCTCGCTCTTCCACATTCATTATGGATTCTCTGGTAATTTTCATTAATTACAGAAATGCCTGCAGTTAATCATCATTATTCTCTTTGGGTATTTGGGCTATTTTCTGTATTCAAAGGTCGAGGAACTTGTGCATGTTGATAAGAAATCATCACAGAGATCGCTCCGGCTCTGTGGGCATGAATAGAAAACAGCTTATGGAGAGGAAAAAAAGGAGTGCCCTGTGGCAATTTAGATGACTATTAATTTGACCTCTCTGCATATAAGTGTGTGTGTGAGAGCTGATTCATAATAGTGTTTGCTAATATTTCCTTGCGGTTACATTCTTAGATGAGCAGAGGGTGTGCTGAGCCAACTGTATGACTGATCAGAACATATCTTATCTTTTTCCTACCGAGACAATAAGACGCTTTGTGACACTCTCACTCACAATGTATACATGTTGATGATGCATACTTTGCAGGTGTTGCAGTCTGAAGTATTAAACAATAGCAAAATTCAAAATGCAGAAAAAAAGCAAAATACATACATGCATATAGGCAAATAATAATCGTTGAGCTCGAGATCTCTTTTTCAAGAGAGACCTGAGAACAAGAAACATTCCTAGTCAGACAATCAACAATGAAGCAAATAGAGTTAATAAAAACAATTACAAGAATCATAAAAACATCAGATATTAAAGCTTTAAAATCTCCAAAGGGAACAAAAGAATCTAGCTTGAGGGCTAAAATAGTAGATTTTTGACTCTATCCAATCACATCGTTTTACAGTGCCTATAAAAGTGCCAAATCTTGCATTGTGCAGCATTGCACATGCAGCGATAATGCTGCAAACCTTTTGCATGTGCTGAATAATTATTTATGTAATGTCACTCCGTGTTGGTAAATAAACAATATAAATATTTTAATTAACTAATTAATAAATCCACGATATACATAAATGCAGCTTGTTTTTCCACTGAGTGGTTTAAAAATGCATGAATCTCGGCATCATCTGACGAGCTGTACGAGCGATCACAGTTTGATTTATTACTGCCAAATTGTCAGTTATGAAAGACCCAAATCATCACTGTTGTAAGCTACATTTTCCCTGTCGCTGTAGGGTTGGGTGGACCCACGTTTTTGCAAAAAGAACATGTGCTCTCATTTGTTTTCCACTCAAGGTCAGTCAGTTTTTGCCCAAACAATCTTTTAATAATATCATGTCTCTGCTGGAACGCCATCTCCTCCAGCACTGAAGCTCTCCTTAATATCAGCAGACGTAACAGTTATTAACATGTTTTATCCTTAGGCCTTAAAGTAGGAACAGAAATGTGTCACTTTTCAGAACTTTTAGCCAGTGAGGACTGATAAATCTGTATCTGCATCTGTGTTTAACGAGTCCAGTTTTCAGATGCAAACATTTGCATGGAGAAAAAAAAAAAACAAGGCTTGTGTCAATAAGCGTCGACCATGCAATTGCACACTCTGGCATCACACACCCTATTGTTCTCCTGCACTAATCTAGGGCTCGTCTACGGCTGCCGATTAATTCCACTTTTCTTCTAATTAGCATTTTTGATTATGCAAAGGAATTCTCTTGACTTTGCCAGGCTTCCTGAGAGCCTCTATTAATTTCCACCGATGAGGAATACTCCGATCACAATTAAATGATAAATGGTTAAGTGTTGCATATGGAAATCACAGTCTGTCTTGTTTAGATGCAAGTGTTTGGGGGTTTTTTTTGTGTGTCTATAATGAATAGCTCTGAATTAGCATGAAAGGTCACATCCACACCGGGTCGAGGATTTTGGCACTCTCCAGTGCATGGTGATTGCTGCTTTACATAAATCATGTAGTCCTTCAAACTGTGTTGAGACGAAACAATATTCTCCTCTAAATTATTTCCTCTGTAAACAAACTTTTCCTCGCAATTTGTGGATCTGCACCCCAAGTATTTGTTTGTCTCTTTATGTCTCAGACTGACATCCCAGTGCTAATTAGCCCTTTTAAAAAGCTCAGTGTCTCTATAGTTTTGTACAATGTTGCCAAACAGTGCTGTGAAGTCCTGTTTTCGTGGTTCATGAGGTGGGGGAGGTGATAAAGGTGAGGAACCAGTTAGATTAACTTTTTTTCCAGATAAATTAAAGTAAGTTCAAGCTATATTAAACATAAAGAAATCAATCTTTTTACGATCCTCCTGAGGTCGTTGGTGTGTGCGAGAATTCAATCGAAGGTTAATGGCGTCCAATGAACCTGAGGAAGATTAAAGGAGAAGATACGTCTCCACTTAGATGTTAATAAAAATCAATTAAAGAGACAATTTTCTTTAACTCATGTGAAAAATATCTGGCTTTTGGTGTAAAAAAGACTTGCACCCAAAAAACTTTTAGAACTAACTTTGCAGGTTTCATACAGAGGCTTGAAAGTTTGGAAAATGCCTACTTTTTAACCATTATGTGTTCAAGGTTAGGAGTATGCTTGAATTTGAATATACTCCTTGAAAAATGCTTGATTTTCAACATAATCTAGTGTTTCATCATCGATACAATCACTCATGCAAACCAGAAACCAGTGTTTATAGTAACAATTTAGATGTGATCATAAAGACTTCAAGAGTCTGGAAGTTTTTGGTTTAGGTACCTTGAAAGGGCTTGAAAGTGTTTGATTTTTACTCTTAAAAAGCTGAACGAACCCTGACTTTGGGTCAGTTCTATGAAATGTTTAAATACTAGCCAATATCTTAAACTGCTACAATAGAAATTCTTAATTAGAGCATGGATAACCCTCAGTGAGTTTCAGTTTTCAAAGCTGCAACAGCGCTTAAAGCTCTCAAATCTCTGTCTTTGTCACACTTAGGATCGAAATAATAAAAAGGTATAATTATACATATGTCATCTACGGCAGGGACCAGCACAACATGGATTGTGTCTTTTATAAACGACGAGATTTCAGTTGAACAGAGTTCCTAAAGCTCATTTGTTTGTGTGTGGTTCAGTCAGAGGTTGCAGTAATCCCCCAGTAGGCCGGAGACTCTGATCTTCCATTACACATTGTATTGAGCAGCCTGTGGGGAGGAAACACAGTTGCTTGTTCCCCCCCCCGCCCAGACAGCCTTTTGTGCTTTGAACATGTCTTTGTGGTTTATTGGAAAAAGAGCTCAATGCAGAACTATCACACGTTGTGTAAGAAATGCTCTCCATTGTTTCATTAATCAGCAGCATGTAATCTGTATTTCTTATTCAAGGCTGGCGAGTTACAAATGAGAGGACAGCTGTAGGCAATAGCAAAAGAAAAACAAGATGCAAAGATAAGAGCCTACAGGTGAAACAGCAGCCAGACAAACAGTCCTTAAAGTGAGGTTTTAAAGGAATAGCCTGAAAACACCAGCAAAGGGAACGGCCTGGAAAACGAGGAGCTCCACTGTACTTCATTAAAACATTACGTGCGACTGTTCCATCTCATAAATAAGTGAGTGTTGACATTTTTAACGTTTAAACAACAGCATGATCCTTCCTCAACCTCGACTGCTCCTCAGCCTGTTCTGGAGCTTTTAGCCATACCACGTGATCTTCATCAGCAGAAGGAAATGTTAAGATTTTTTGGAACAATCCTGCCACTCCAATCAAACGTAAATGTATGTCTCTCTCTCCACCTGATTAGCTGTCATTTTTAATTTCTATAAATGATCCCTCCCTGTGTCCTTCCCTGCCCTAACATCCCGTGTAATTAGGAAACACTGTACATCAATTTAAGGAAACTACATGCTCTCACCATGTCATCGCACTGGGTCTCTAACCCATAAAATAAGAGCATCACCAGAACTGAAAATGGGTTGGGTAACAACGGAGTGCCAAGTTGAAAGTAAAACACCACAGGGGACAATGTTTGAAAGCAAACCATTTGAGTTTTTCCACGATTAAAATGACAAAGACTGCTATCTTTTATTAAAAATGGATTGCTGTCTAATGGCAGAATTTGTTTCTTGATTGAACCCAAAATGCAAGCAGCCACACAAGTTTGTAAAGATTTAAAATATTGTAGCTGTAAAGGGTTAACTGTATATTTGGAAATAACTGAGTTGTGGCTCGTGCATGTGCTCTGACTTGTGTAAATGAACAATAGAGCGTAGAGTAACAGAATGGGACAGAAGACAAAGCAGGGATAAAACCGCAGTCTGGTCCCTGTTAATAAAAACGTAGAGACTAAATAGGAAATGATGGCGAAGGTGACTGAGAGTGAGCACTCACTGAGCATTTTACAAATGATGAGGGTGCATTACAAGTGCGGAACCAAAGGCTGTTATGTAAAACAAGCTCATTTCGGGCATAAAAACTGAAACATCCTGCGCATCCACAAAATCTCTCTTCCATTCATACAGTCTTTTTCTGGAACACGTCCAGACTGA
Source organism: Macquaria ambigua (assembly GCA_008360985.2). Classification (NCBI taxonomy): domain Eukaryota; kingdom Metazoa; phylum Chordata; class Actinopteri; order Centrarchiformes; family Percichthyidae; genus Macquaria; species Macquaria ambigua. The sequence goes on along the minus strand of VMKM01000009.1, from coordinate 862,329 downwards.
GGAGGGAGTTTGTGTTTAAAAAACTGCGAATAAAGTGACTGTGCCAGTTGTGGGCGGGGAAGGATGACATTCTTTTGGCTCGTGCCTTGTGCCATAAAATATATTCAATTACTGTGAATGTACTTTAGTCTGCAGCATGATATTTGAATTAAATGGTCAGGACTGTAAGAAGATATGTTTTCGCATTAATCAAAGTCTGGGAATTGATCAATATCTCTCTTTCTTTCTTCCAAACAACCACACAAACCAGATACAATATTGTTAATTTACTTAATTAACCCTAATGTTGTGTTTTGGGTCCTGGAGGTTACGAGAATTGCTTATAAACATGATTTTAATTTGGGGTCTCAAGGACTCCAGCTTTAAAAACATGGTTAAATACAATGGATTTTCATAAGCTTTATATCTGTGATTGGTGTTGACAGTACTTTTTATTTTATTCATAACGTTTTATAAGAGAGTCCAATCAGGAGTTAGATGTCTCAGGGGTCTAATTGACCCAAAACATAAGTAACGTCACTCTGTATAATAGCATACCGAACATTTATGTCTCTGTAAACTAAAGGAATGTGCTGTATATTTATTTGTTCATGCATACACACATACAACACGTACAACATGAAATATTTCCTTGTTTGCTGTAATGACAAGGCCTCATGGTAATTTCCATATTTTGTCACTTTCATCAAATGTGCAAGCCCAGAGGGTTACAATTTTAATACTTACTTTAAACTTAAATAGTCAGAATAAGAGTAAAAAAAGAAACGTTTTCAAAGGAACAGGACGGATAATTTTGTTTTTACACATCAATGGAGTCGGTAGGACCACAAAACAATGAGGAATGAAAGGCAAATTTTGAAAAGCACAAGGGTTAAAGTAAGGATTAAAAAGACTCAATCAAAGGCACCCCCCCAAGGTATATACACACTGGACCTCTGTACTAAAGACTGCAACACCGTCACAAATATGAAGCTTAGGCAGAAGTTTTCTCTCACATTTTGCCTTTATTCCTCTGTGGGTACATTTCTTTTGAGTATATTTCTTTTCCCCTTTTAATTCTTGTCCATCACCTCTGCTTTCCCATGCTGCCAAAATCCACACACTGACTAATTCTAAACGAACTGCATTTAATTCTTTATGTAAAACACCACATCTGACCAATGATCTTTCTGCCTACAAGCCAGTATTGCAGAACCCAGCATCTCCCCGTCACCACCATTACCTCCAGGATGAGGCTGTACATCTTCTATCTTCCACCTGCTGGCTTTACTCCACCACCACCACCACCACCACCACCATCTAGACTCTGGTGGATCCTGTCCTATCCCCTGTCTTCATCAGCCCACACTTAATAAAGATGCTTCAAATCCACGGAGTCTAAGTCTCTCTCTATCGCTAACCTCAATGAATATTGTGATACACTTCAAACTGATCTCTCCTCATTAAACTTCTATTAAACCCTAATAATTCAAATGACTCAAATCAAATATGTGCAAAACATCTATTCCATGTCTCAAGCTGTAACTGTTAACAGTAGATTCAAAGTTTCACAATGTGCAGTAGGTGGATAATGAGAATCCATTACTCCATGAAAGCTAGTTTATTTCAAATTAAATATGTTAAATGTAATGGGTGTAGAGAGACTCATTGCTCATTGTGCCCTAAGTTAAATTTACTGTGTATTTTTCTGAATATAAGTAAAGTAAGGAGCGTGAAAACAACTCTAAATGTACAGTACAATTGTTGTGACCTAGAAACACCCACAAAAAACAACTTTCAGCCAGGTTAAAAGGACAGTCGAGCTCTCTTTTTATGGGAAAATCAACATTTGCAATACAAGAAACCCTAGGACTGAGAAGATGTGGGGGTTCATTTGTGGTTTTCCCCATAGAGGATTACCTGAAACAGAAACTTGGAGCATAATGTGCCTTTATAGGACAGCTTACAGTGTAAATTAACAGGAAATATGGGAGAGAGAGGGGTCCATGATCGGAACTAAACCAAGAACATTGAGATTATATGGTTTGTGTTTTAACCGTTAGACGATTACACCCTTCATTTTGCTTTGAAATTTTAGTATTATATATACATTTGTCGTTTTGATTGTGTTTTGTGCACCTGTTGCCATATATATATAAAAACAGAATAAATGGGAAGACACACTATACACACTTTTATCGAGCCAAAAATGTTGTCCGCTTCCAAGCAGATGACAACTCCTGGAGGGAGAGAGGGGTCTGTGGTATTGATAATGTTTCACAGCCTACAGATATTGGAAAATGAGTTGTGGCCTTCCACGAACCCAGCCTGGTCACAGGAAACAACCTGAGGGAGGACATGTTTGAGCTGCGGAGTAAAAACATTAGCTATGATCTGTGGTTTTTGGTTTGTGGGCCAAATTCAGAGCGAAATTGTGGATAACTGCATTAGTATTACTTTAAAAGCATAAGTGGAGAAGGGAAGGGTCCAAAGTTTTCCAGAAACTCACTGGAAATCTTTATTTAAATTATAACTTGCAACAGTAATTTCAAAGAGTTCTGTAGGCTGAATTAATTCTGCAGCTGCCTTTGGGTAATTGTTAAAAGCTCAAGGCTATTTAGAAAGTATCCCGTATAACTCTTCTCTGCTGGAGGTTCATTTTGTATAGAGTAGAGTAATACGACTCAAAAACCTTATTGATTTCTCACAACTTATACAACATCGTAAGAGCTGCCCTCCATCTGGGGGATCAGACTACAAGCAGCTTAGCACGTAAGTTGACAAAAGGTTGACTACAATAATAGTCATATTCATGTACTGTAGTGAGAAATGAAGGCATAAAATCATCCCAATCAGACACCCAATAATGCACCACTATCACCAAAACAAGAGAACTGAGATTTAGTCACTTTTGATCATGAAAAGTGTTAGCATTATTTTTTTTACTTTTTATTTGCATTTATATGCAGGTATACAGCATGTTGGTATATTGGCTAAGCAGCATATTTGTACCTTATCTGTTGTTGGCATCAGTGTATTTGATTGGTGCAAATAGGAAGCAGAGCAGGTGTGTATGATTTTTGCCTGGAGCAAGGAACGGATTTTTTAGAAAGTTTTAAAAACACTCTTAGAAAACGGAGGCAGTAACCATTTTGGGGTTTGCTCTGATAGCAGTCCATCACCCAAACAAACAACCCAAAATGACATTGCATGTCAGACAGTATTCACTACATTGTATTTTTTTTAACCTTAGCTGCAGTTAAACTCTCAAAATGAAATTGTCAAATATCATTGGAAAGTAAATATAAATCGCACAGATGTTGGCCGCCGGAATGAACGTGAAAGTTTTCTCTCACACATAAGCAAAGAGGGTGATTAAAGGGTTTGTATGTGGAGTTGAAATTGTTGCTGCTGGTCGGTCTTCGTGCCTAAAATAGAGGTGGACGTCACAAATCACTTTAATGATTCGAATCATTTCATTCAGTTCAGTTTCATTTCACTGACTGTGTAGCTCGTTCACTTTTTCTTTAAGCTAAATGGTCGCATCCCCGTTCAAATGTTCTTCAGTTCGCACAACAGTAAGTGAACGCATCATGTTCAAATGCACTTTGATATGTATGTCAGTAAGTGAACTGTTCATGCAGCCGTTATGTTCAGCGCTGATTCTGACTGCCTTCAGTTCAGTAGCATGTTCAGTCTGTTGCTAGTCCAAGTTGTCCTGTTCAGTTCAGTACACAACCAGCCTCTACAAGCACAAAAGCACAAAAGGTCAACAGCTCAGCAGCCGATTATTTTTAAGTTATCCGTTTATGATTGTTTCTGTGGCTTTTGCAGCAATTTAATTGGCTTTTAACAAGGAAGTAACGTACTGTGAATCACAGCTGAGTCAACAACGGCGCTCTCAATCACCTGTCAGGAGCTCTACTGCTGGAAGCTACTGATTCTTGTCAGTGACTATTGTGATGCAGTATAGTCAATCAGAGTAAAGATTAGTTGTTAAAGATCCATTCGTACATGTGCTGAACACCTCTGGCCCGAAGCAGAGTTTTGATTCTCAGAGATTCTCAACTACATCATTTGTCCCATAATCTAATCAAACAACCCTTTCTCCTTGTTTCTCTTGTTTTGCCAAATAGGTTTGGAAGGAAACATAACTGCTGCCTGGATCATGTTCAGCTGCAATGTTTTTCCGACAGAAGAAAGCGCTATGATGTGGTCGGGGTGGTTGGTGTACAAAGGTGTGGGGCTTTGACACCAGAGACCTGGATTTGCATCCTGAGTCCAGTCCAGTGTGTGGTCAGGTTTAGGTGACATAAATCCAATGGTTCAGGTTAGGAAAAGATTGTGGTTTTGATTAAATTTGAATAAAGTAAACATGCTGTGTCATAATCAAGACCACAGTCTTTCCCTAACCTAAAACAAGACTAAAAATGCACTTACTGTTGCAAATTAGCAGTATATAAATGTGATTTAGAAGATGAGGTTGAATCAAGGGCCCATACCCCCGCCCTTTACCCCTCCATCATCTGCACCAACACTCTTTTCTCTCATTATTTCTTACTAGCAACTTCTGCAAATAAGCATTCAAGTGTCAAACATGGGAAGGTCCAAAGTCAAGCATTCGACACGGCTGTGTCAAGGCCGCTGAAAGCACATTTAAATGGAAGCGGTTTCATCATGCACTGTTTAGTCTTGAGGTGCACTGAAGCTAACTAATTTATTCATTCGTCATGTTCCTATCCCAGGAAAGGCTGGATTAAAGGAGAGAGCCGACTTGAACAGACAAGCGGCACCATTCTTAACTGAAAGTCATTTAGGATCCCCAGTCATCCTGAATTGCATGTCTGCGGAGTCTGGGAGGAAACTGGAGAGCAAGGGCGACATGGAGAATATGTGATCTCCACACAGAAAGCACCGTGGCGACAAGCGCTAGTCCTTCTTGATGCGAGGTGACAGTCCAACCACTTAGCCACTCTGATGCCCAAATAGATCTGGGTTACATGGGATGATGTCTTCCACTTTATCCTGTGTGGGTTCGTTTATCATTCTTTTAATATCTGAATTAGACTGCTGCAGGAATTCTTGCTCTGGTTTATGACACATCACTTTTTTGTAGCTCAGAAGTTATTGGAAATGTGGATATTATTAAAACTGATTAGCTCAAATAACTTTGAAACCCTTGACAGAACAACAAGATCATTTATTTGTCTGTACACACAGTTACAGTGAAAAACTATGAGAATATGAGAAATCACCTCTACGTCGTCGAATGACTTGTACATATATTCTGTGTGGCCTAAGAGAAAATTCAGGCTGGATACATTTTCATATTAGACTGGACCATCATGAAAAGTTGTAAAGCTGATGTTATTAAGCTCAGAAGTAATAATAAGGCAAAAGAAGAAGAGGAAGAAGAGACAGAACAGACTGCAGGCGAGCGGCTTCAGAACAAAAGGAAATGATGCTGAGGGAGAGAAGAAAGAGGATGTGATAAAAATAAGAGGGGGTAGAAAGAAAGGGGTACTGAAGCAGTAGGCGATCCTGACAAGCAAGAATCCTGCCTGATCACAAGCGCTGCTCTCAGATCAGATGCTGAAGTCAGTGCATTTGAAGCAGCAGAAGGCACCATGGGAATAAATTCCTCCAAACCGAGGCAAGACAGAGTTAAAGAGAAAGCGGCAGAAACCGAGAGATATGGAGATGCAGAGAGAGGACGGAAAGCAAAGACGTTCATCGCCTGCTCTTTCTTTAATCCACTGTGGGAACGTAACTTGATGAATCTCAGGGATTAGTGAAGATGGAGGAAAAGAAGAACAGGAAAAGTACAACTAACATTCACACCCAACTAGAACTGTGGTACTTTTTAGGCCTGTTAGCTACAGCAAGGAACTCATAGGGTGGAAATGACCAACAGCCAGTTACTTGATTGCTTTGCAGTTCAAAAACTATTTGCACAAAGACAATTTTAAGCCCAAAAAGTTAGCAAAGCACAATTTTAGAACTCCATTTGCTACATACAAGCTACAAGGCACACAGGACAAACAGATAATGAAACAGAAGACTCCCATGTTTATGACTTCATGTCATGTATTGAAAGAATGAATGGAGTGAAGGCGATCCTCATCACCTCGTAAAGTATCGGATAGCGTCATATGTCTGGTTCTGATCATCATCAGTAACTGGTAAATATATCTCCTAAACTAGATCAATGACATTTCCAATCGACTGCATTGTTTGTTCTTGTCACCAACCTTTATGTGTCGTTAATCCAGAGGCATAACAGAAAAACAGACATTATATTGATAGAATTCGGATAACATTAACCAGCTGCCGTAGTTGGTTTGTTGAAAATCCAAACTTGTACTGTAAATTAAGGTATAAGGTATGTTGGTATTCAATACGTGTTTTCTCATCAAGTTGTATGCGTTGTGGACCTATAAACCCTCACAAATGGAACAAAATCGTCTTTTCTTTTTTCATTAAATCAAAAGCCTCCAGCCTATGATGTGTGGAGACCATCCCCGTTGGCACTGCCACGAAGACTCCACATCCCACGTCTTCCTTTGGGTCAGCCAAATGGCCAACTTGGCCCGGGGAAAGACACAATTAAAAGAAACTGCTCTTTTATGTACGGAAGACATGGACACCAGACCGCAGGGCCTCCCCAGGGTATCACAAAAATCATTCAACGGGATATTTGAACAGCTGAATAATGTGCAAATACTGTGAAGTGCTGCAGAGTTTGTCGGCAAGTAGGAGACCCAATTCTATGCTCCTTTAGCAGAAAATTACTTTATTACAGTGTACATGCTAGCATTACTGTACCCCAATTAAGGTAATAGCTTGATTAAAGGATTTATATGGTTCACAGGAACCTCGACCCTGCAGTAAGCTCAAATCAGTTGCCTGATAATTAAGGTAGTTTGTAGGAGGATGTGTGGTCGCTTACAAAATAAGAGGAAGTAAGAATAGAATAGGAAAATTGAGGTGTTGTGTTGGCGTTTATTGTTTTAATAATCTTTGCAGTGATGAACTTATAGTGCACCTTTATACTGAATATCTGCTTGCACTGCAACATGGTAGCCGACCCTCCAAAAAGATTTTGCACCCAGTTCATTCAGAGACCTTTGTGGCACAGAATCAAAACACCAAAGGAAACCAGACTGAATTGTACACATACCAAAGTCATCAGTAAATTGGCTTCCTTAATCATGTCTAACTTACTCCAATTAAGACATTAATGCAATTAAGATAACCTGTTTAAACTGTATATTGTACATGTTTACGTGACAGTTCCAGTAAGAGTCCATTAAGAGTAGCGCACAGCTTTACTTTGACCCCATTTACACCTGGTATTAACATGCAATTAACACATTTTAATGCAAGGTGTAAATGTCAGTGGGCTAGCATGCGTTGTGATCGGATCTCAGCTAGGTGTAAATACAATCTGTAGTGATGAAGAAAAAGATCAGTCCATTTTAATGACTGTATAAACACTCTCTGGTCATTCTCAGTTGTCCTAATGAATGTATTTTAATAAATGACTGGCCAGGATGCAAGACTCTACACAACAGTGGTTATATATGAGGTTTTTTGCTTCCCAAACAAGCCTTCCAACAGTCCAGTTATACCCAAGAAAACTAGGTCGCAAAGAGACGTGCGCATGGCTCTTCTGAGCTATCTTGTCTTCAGCTGTAAACACCAACATCACGTCAGAACCAGTAACCCAAAACAAGCATACTCAAGATCTTATAATCTTTCTAATTGGACGGTCTGGAGCCACTGTCACGTCAGAGAGTGCATAAAGGTTGCAGTGACCCTTTTGAGTTATTAAACAGGCCATGTACATATACATATGCAGTAAGTTTTTACCACATGTGCAGAATGGGATTTTTTTAGGCACTTTTAGGCAGAGCAAGGAAAAAAAAATCTAGTAAAACCTTTTATTTTTAGTCAGGCAAAATGGTTTAAAAAGCCAAACCTGTCTTGACCTGACAGAGTCTTCTTCAGGGTGAAATAGAAACAGATAGATAACACCTAATTCTCTATAGAGACAATACACTGGAAGTCAACGGTGCTCCATCAAACCAAAAAAAATACAAAGAAAACACCTGGAAAAACAATATCAAACCAGTAATGAAAAAGAATGTGTAGTAAAAGAATTACCATGCAAATCATATTGCAAAGTATAATGCAGTCTCTTCCATTCTTTCTACCCTAAAGAGACTATGGTTGCATGCATGAACTAAAGTGAGGTGCCTTAGGATAATCTAGATTTTTATAGTTTGGAAAAATAAGTAGAGCTCATACAGCAGCATTGCTTCCCCTGACCTGCCAGGTGCCATGTTTGTTGTTTGTATGTTGTTGACAGGTCCGCCAGCTCCGCCTCCCTAATTTCCATATTGAGATATGAATGCAGGCAGAATCGAGATAACAAGCTTATTAATATCAGATGTAAATGCAAAGTCGAGCCATTGATCAGATCCAGATAAGAAATCCAGATACAGAGGGCATGTTAATACCAGGTGTAAACAACATGTGATTATAATCAGATGATTACAATGGCAGACATATGTTCAGCACAGCTAACGAGGAAGTGTTGAGGAGAGGCTGTGACAGAGGCAGGCAGCCACGAGTTATCTACCTGTGAGAGGGACACACACACACACAAATAGGGAGAGAGAGAGAGACCCGACTCAGCTGCAGAATGTCAGCAGCATAACACTCCTGATCAAGATATTTGGCTGGACGTCCGGGGAAAAAGGAGTAGCCTAAGTGTTTGAACACCCTGCCATTATAAGTCAAACTGTAGTGAACATCGGTCTCCAACAGTAAATGTCAAGGGCAGAGGCAAAGTCAGAGGGATGAGCCTATATACTGTAAAAGAAGCCATTTGTCACTGTTCTGCATCCCATTACAGAGGCTCCAATTTGTAGCCGCAGCACAGCACCATACGGGAAGAAGAGGGGGGAAAAATATCCTCTATCGCCTCTTACAGCCCAGATAATCTCTCCAAAGCCGCCATGCAATACTCCTCCAGTCATCTTTTGCATTTTGGAAGCATCCTCAGGAGGTAGAGTGGAAAATACTGTTGGGTTTTTGATTTGAATCAATGGTTTGTTCAAACGGCTAACATCATAACAGATTAACTTTGCTCTGTTCTCCTTTTCACTCACCTGCAGGAAATCTTCTAACCGGAAGAATCAGATAAAACCGGCTTATGCAGCCAGATTTCTATAAAAAAATAAATAAATAAAAAAAATGCTGCAAATAGCAAAGGACGAATTTTATAACTCACAAAGGGATCATTTATCCCTACCAATATGATCCTCTGTTGCTGAAGTAGCCTTAGATTCAAGCAGTGTTACTTATGCTACAATGTAGTTCTCTATATTTAGTCCATCGTGATCAATGCTCGATGATAGAGCCATTTTCTGGCTGCAGGCATTAGTGCAGCCATTAAACTTTCTCTGATGCAGCACTTTCTGTGTAAGTGGACAATTTTGCTGACTTTCCTATTGCAGGTCGATGATAAATTGGATTCTAAGTAAACAGTGATGAAGCACCTTAAGCAGTCAGTATTGGCATTCATAAACCCTGCTCTATATCCCGGCGATTCCTAATCATCAGTGACAAATATACTTAGGAGCACCTTTGGGGCACCTTTGACAGAGGCATTGTGTGCACCCGAGATGAAACCCTCTCCCCCTGGTTGATCAGCCAGCCAACCAACCTGACCTTCCTGCCTCCTGTTGCCATTTTTGGACTATATTTTCACAGTAATCCACTCATCTGACAGTATCTTCAAGCCCTTTCATAATAATCTTTAATAAGGACGACCTTTGATGCCACAGACAGCTTCACTGGGCCGTCTGATTTCTCCTCAGCATGTCGACAGGCTACTAATCCTCCTTTCTTATCTCGGCTCCCTCTGATATCAAGGCTTAGTTTTCTTCGGGCTGTGGCAGCTGTTAGTAATGAACTTGGCATTTTTACTCCAGCGCATTGACAGTCCGAGTTAGGATTGATTGTCAAACCGTTAAAAGGAAATTTCTGTTTTGATGATATGATACTGTGTCAGTCAGAAGTTCACACAAATTGTGTTAACCCTCTTCAAAAGGGGACCAGAATCTTAAGCAGTTCTGCAGCACTGTCATTTCACAAAGAGGGCGATTGTGTTCACAAGTGTACACAACAGATATTGCGGCGTTCAAGCAATGTCGCTTTTCTAAGAAGAATATCAGGCCATTTCAGCTGAATGTTTCCTGTTGGGTAATAAAACTTAACATGTACAAGAGTTATATGTCCCTGAATCCCCTCGTCAGGGCACTACATGTCAGCCTGTGCCTGCGCCACAGTGCTGAGCAGTGGAAACCGCCTAAGCTGAGCTGATAGATGGTTGAGCTGCAGGCATCTAGGACTGCCAAGCATCAGTGCTCAGCTCACACCGGTCTCATGCTTGCAGCCCTGGGATATGCCAAAGAGGAGAGCTATTGGAGCACTATCAGTATTCTCTGAGATTATAATGTCATTACAAGCTTGTACCATTGAGAATAGTGCTTGGAAACACACGTACACACTTCCAGAAGGTGCACTTTAAATTAAAATATATGCAGCTAAATTCAGACACAGTGCCAGCGCTGTAGGAAAGGCAGACAGGTAATGTATTAATATTCCCATCATGGGTGTCACAGCCAGTCATAGTCATGTGGGTCTCACCACTGAGCCAACATAATACCCTTGTGTCCAGCAATAGTCTTATGAGCAGGCATTAGTCTTGGCTCATTTAGGACATCATAATCTGGAGGGCATTGCAAATTCTGTGCATTTGACATTACTGAAATTAAGACAGAAAATGACAAGCAGCTGCTGAAGAAAGAAGACAACACTGAGTGAGATTCCACAGGGCAACAAGGTGACAGGCACGCAGAGAAAAAATAAAAAAGTCCTGGCAAGGCATTTCAAGGCCGTTCCTGGTAATCAGCACCCACAGCTGTTTGCTCCAGAGAAGACACCAAGTGGCACTAACAACAAGCCAGCACCATATGTGTGAGCCATTAGCGCTCGATGTTTTAATTACTGTACAAATCAGGAGTGTTTCTATGTTGGGATGAGAAACGTGAAAATGTACACTCCTGGCTCACCTGTACCAGATGGCGGAGTTCTAAATCTAAATTGAGCTGTTTATGTCTTTTTGGTCAAGGGGAATGGACTTAACAGATCCTGCACGGTGGTATAACCTTAAGCCACCAAAAATAATTGAACTGAAACAATCCCCAAAATAATCTGCGCTCGGCTCTCTGTCTAGTGGTTGTAACATTGCATGGTGTCTTTTCTTTTGCTCCCCTCCTGCCAATTGAAGCAATGCCAACCTGTAATTCTCCTCTCTCCTCCAGATCCCCAAACTGACATCAAGTGAAACAAGTCCATCCCTCCTGCCTCTGGAGGCAAGCTGCCAAATAGTTCCATTAGCATGCCTCTAGAGGAACTAGGCCAGGCAATAACGTTCCTCATTCTCTGCAAGTCAGATGGGAAAGTGCTACTGCAACAAGGCACCGCGGAGAGTCACTTTAGCAGTGCGATTCAATTGCAAAAAGGTGTGAACAAATGATACATGGCTACATACAGATGAGACCATTGTGAAAGTTCCACTTTTAATACAATCTCACTGAACTACCTTTGCCCTTTTGACTCTATCCCTGAGAGGAACTCAGAGAGAGAAAAAAAAAATCTCTGCAGCTTGCCGAACTGTTGGGTAACTAGTCAGCTGAGAGATAGCAGAGTTTTGTGTTGCAACATACAGATTTGGTCCAAGAATGAATTGACACCAGCATTCAAGTAGGTTGAGGTGGGATAAATGTGTGCAGGGGGACTGAAATCACTTCCACTGCATTGCCTGGTATGTGGGAAATACTAGAGTTTGGAAAGAGCCCACACACACTTCCACACTTTTAATACTATCGTGCACTTGTGTTATGGAACTAGCACTGAGTATGCATTCTTATTACTAGTTACAAGTTCATCAGGTGACATTTCCCCTGAGCCTGATATTAAAGTGAGACTGAGTAACTTTTTAAAGCTAACAAGCTAAAGTTGAATTTATCAATAAAACCAGTAGCTTATGGTGGACATGTTAGCTAATGTTAGCAAGCTTTAGGAAGATATGTATTTTCTCTCAAACGGGCATTTACTGACTTTAGTACACGTCTCTGCTTCTGCTACTGTTACACTATGTTTTTAGCATTAGCATTAGCATTAGCCTGTAAGTGTCACTCAGCAAAACTCACTTAGAGCGAGCCAAGCTACAATTACGGGGGTTTAAAAGAGTCATAAGACAACAACAAGCTAACATTTGCTAACATTAGCCACCATAGCTAATGTCAGTGGTGGAAAGTAACTAAGAACATGTACTCAAGTACTGTATTTAAATACAGTTTTGAGATACTTGTACTGTACTTGAGTATTTCCATTTGCTGCTACTTTATACTGCTACTCCACTAGCTTTCAGAGGGAAATATTTTACTTTTTACTCCACTACATGTATTTGATAACTTTAGTTACTTTGCACATTCAGATTAATTAATACTAAACATAATCAACAAAGAAATGATGATGTATTATTATGAGTAAAGATACAACTTTATTGATCCCTTGCTGTAAGTAATGTACATATTAATGCATCAATAATTATAATTCAATACCATACTATATATTATTCTGAAATGGGCCCTTCTGCATAATGACTACTTTTACTTTTTGTACTTGTACTACTTTATTTGGATGCTAATACTTTTGTACTTTTACTTAAGTAAAATTTTGAATGCAGGATTTTTACTTATAACAGAATATTTCTACACTGTGGTAGTACTGCTTTGCCTTAAGTAAAAAATCTGAGTACTTCTTCCACCATTGGCTACAGTACGAAATACTGCTGTAGCAGCAAAACCAGAGTGAATTGAACTGAACAAGTGGGCGTTTTTTCCATCTTATGAATTCAACTATCCATTATTACAAGGAGGAATGTGTTATTTCTTCTTTCAAAAATAACAGTCTTGTTTTAATACATTCTCTAGTGAAGATCAGTTAATTAATATTGCAGTTGAGGCTGCTGCCTTCATGTTTTTCTTAACACATGCATGCATGAGTGTACATAGAAACTCAGTGTCATGACAAGATGTTAACTATATTTATTTTATTGTATTTGCTTATACCAGACCAATGTATGCTCTGTTTTTAGCACAGTCTAACAATCTCAATACATCAACATATTTCTTTTCTGCTAATTAGTATTCATTGCATGTGCTGAAGTGAAACTGAATCTTTTAATAAATCATTGCTTTGAGTGACCATCTAGGTAATGTGGACAGTTATCTTTAGTCCATATTGAAGTGATGATGTTAGACAGCAGTGACAATGTCAACCAGAAAGGTGGGACCTGATAAACCTCAGCAGCAGTGAGAGCCTCCAACCACAGTAAATTCCCTGTTTTTACTGCTTCGCCACACTCCATACTGACTGATGTATTTGAATGAATATTTATGAAAAAAATAAAGATATAATTACAGGTTTCAGCTTTACACACAAATGTCACATAGCCTCCTCCTCCACCTGCTCCTATATTTGTCACGATTTCTCCACTGACTCTGCTCAGAAACTCAGCACTTAGGCTTAGGTGTTCAAGGATAATTCTGGTTATTTTCCTTTTTATTTATTTTTTTTTTTTTTTTTGTCATGATGAATGTGCGCGCTGCTGTGCCGTAGCACGCTCCAACTGCTAAACTCAAAAAGTGATTGAAGCACATGCTTTCAACACGCAGTAATAACACCCACGCTGCATGCAGATTTCTACACGAAGGAATTTGTGAGCATTGATGAGGAGTCTGGAGAACTGAACAACACTGGAGCAACTCAGTGACTCGATCCCCTGTACGTGGAGGAGACGCCTTCTGGCTGCTGTGATATTCTCTCTAATGCTGGCTTGCAAACCAAATCAGCAGCACACACACTGCACCCACACAACTTTAAATATCTGTTGTGAAACAATTATTACAGCATTTCGAATGTAATAGTGCATTTGATGCTTATTCTAACGGTACTCATACACTCTTTTGTTTACTATACTGGTTTACTATGCTGCACTCAGGTCATGGAGTCGAATCTCCAGATTTAAGCAAATGAAGCGAATAAAACCTGAGCAATCCTCTTCTCCACTGTATGCTCAAACACTCATATATTTGTTCAAATAAATGCACAACTCCCATCTCCATTTTCACGCACCACCCAGTCGAGCTTGGCAATGAATTGGTTGTCTCCATGCTTTACTGTAAGCCAGTGCTGAAACAATTAGTCGATTAGAAAATTGTTCTGGAACTATTTGATTGACGGAAAAGTCATTTTTCAAGCAAAAATGCCAAGCTTTAGTTAATTCCAGCTTCTCAACCTTTAGGGTTTGGTGCATTTATGTCTTATGTCATAGTAAATTGAATATTTAGGGGTTTCGGTCGGACAAAACAGGCAATTTGACGTCAACTTGGGCTTTGAGAAATTGAGATGGACATTTTTTATTATTTTATGACCTTTTATAAACCAAACATTTAATCACTGAATCAACTCAAAATGAAAATAATCAATAGATTAATTAATAGTGAAAATATTCGATAGTTGCAGCCCTACTCTACGCACATAAAGTGGGGTGAAGTGGATTTTTCTGCAGTAGTACTTTGTTTCTGGTGATAACTGGTCAGTATTAGAATCCGCTGTAATGAATGTGAATCCACAGCTGCCATGCAGTGTGAAGGACAAAACTACCAACTTTTCACAGCCACCTTTAAAGCCGCTTCAATCAAGGGCACAAACGGTGTCTCCTTCACACTGAGTGAATACCTATTAAATATGCTATCAGATAGACAGATAGACAGATAGATAGATAGATAGATAGATAGATAGATAGATAGATAGATAGATAGATAGATAGATAGATAGATAGATAGATAGATAGATAGATTGATTGATTGATTGATTGATAGATAGATAGATAGATTTTCAACATGGAATTGTGTTGACAGTGAAGTCTGATTTAGTCTCTTCCCTAAGGCAAGCCTCAGAGGGCAGAATTGCACATTAGCAGCTCTCTCATCTCCACACCTGCATTTTCACCAGTGGCAAACTGTGTCTGCTGGTGCATGCCTTTAAGCCATTTTTGCATACATTTAAATGAGAAAGTACTTTTTTTGTGTGTGTGAGGAAAATAGCATAGCAGTGGGTGGAGGTAGGTGTGGAGGTGATGGGAGAGTCCTTTTGTTACCTGCTGAGAATCTCATCAAATACAACAGAAAAACACATTAGGCTGTATGCATCATTGCTGCTGTTATGTCGGTAAGTGGTAACATGGACGTACAGCATGAGTACAAATCAAAAACCACTCGCTTTTCACGTACTGCAAGCTGCATGTCAACTAGGGAAAAATAAAGCTGCTGTTTTGAATTATTTGGCACTCAGGATTTTAAGCACTATCGCATAATTTTTTTCAAGGCAGGAAACGAGGTGGAGTGTTTTTGTTTGGTTTTTTTTGCACAAAATATGTTGTGTAAGGCTCTTGATTTGCAAGGACATACTGTATTGTGTGAGTTTGTTTTAAAGTGGACACATGTCTATCAGTGATGCACAAATCCCACCATCTGACTGCAGATAAAGAACAAGTAGGAGAGCCCGGGAAGACTCTCGACTCCCTGATGACAGAGGGACAGATGAACCTCTCTTCAGTCCTTGACACCTTATTTAAATGTCGAAGAGGAACATCTCTGAACATTAGTTTTAAACTGTTCCTTTGCTATGCTCTATTGCCACACCAGTCTGTCACTCAGCACTCAAGGAGCGAGACAAAAGAGTCTTTCAATCCCCAGTCCACTGTAATACAAGTGTACAGCTCCGTAGAGAGTGAGTTTAAAAAGATGTAACTTATTGTGACTCTGACATCAAAACTGATTTTATTTCTTTCTTTTGAACAGGTATTACAACCATAACAAAATCTCTTTCCGTTTGCTGAATGTTCTCCTTGTTGCCGTCTGGCAGATGATACAGGAGCACGGCTGCACGAAACACCAGGCCATCAGGCTTCTCAACTCGCTAACCTAATTCACTCCATTTCTGCTCAACTGCTGTCTGCAAAAATGCACTGTCACCCATGACTGACACCTACCCAATGTGCAATATTGTACACACTTGTCACTTTTATTTATATAGTTTTATATTTCTATTCATATAGTGTTATACTCCATTATAGTTTATCTATTTCTTTGTCTTATTTTATGCTCTGTAAGTAGTGCTCTTATTGCTGAGCGGACCTGTTTTCCCACACACACATTTCATTGTGTTGTTGACCCTGTGTTAACCTACATATGACTAATAAAAGCTGAAACTGAACTGAACTGATATCAATCAAACAAACCCAGAAGACAGGCTTAGCAGACTCTTCAGCTGTGTCCCAATTACATACTAATCTAACTTTGTATATGTAGCAGCAGCAGTAAATCAGTGGGGAAAAAAACGGTTAATCATGCAACAACGCCAAGAGCACTGTGGAAAACAATCAAATAAAAGAGAACAAATCACTCTATCCTTGCCCTAAAATTGACATCCGCTGACCTCAATCAATAGCATTGATTTATTTTACAACCTTAGTTAACATACTATGGTTTGTGTAGGAGAGAGCACTTTGCCATTGTGCCGCAATTGTGCAAACACAATATAGTATGTAGTGTTAATGAGACTGTAGCAATATATTTTTTGTGCTATTGAAAAGGGTCGAACAAAACAACCGGACATTCAGTATTCTCTTCTTTTACCATTGACAGTTAAGCTACGTTACACAAGTATAACCCTGAATTGATGTTTAGCGTATTCCAGTCAATCTGGGTTGTGAGTAATACGTTTCTCTTCTTTAATCAAGGCCAAGGCAGTAAAACACATCTAAATCCACTTCAGGCTACCCTGTTATACACACAACTGTCCTCTGTACAGCAGATAGGAACTAAAATGACCCTGAGGGACGGGAGAATCAACGGGCAACTTAATACATCAACAATAATTCATAGTAATTATTAATAGTGCTGTGCAGTAATGCTGATAATGAAATAATAGCTAATGGAGTGATAATAGTCCACAGTCCAAAATGACATTCTGGACATATTCCAACTAAAATATGTGATGCAGTACAGTGTATTATACAGTTTAGTTGAGAAATACTCAAGTCTTGAGTATTTTTCTATGACAGTAAATACTAAATAAGGAACATTAAAGTTCACTATTTATTAGTTTAACAGTGAAATAAATCTGCTAATCAGCCAAGCAGTGTGGTTTGATTGCATTTGATTGACAATATAAGCCACGCAACTTTTATCAGATTTTAATTAAAATATTGCTTAATCCTGATTGGTGTATGGAAATATATGACATCATGATTTTCCAACACAGCCCTCACGCACCTTAAACCAGTGAGAAGACCACAGACAGAAATATCTCCTGTGAAATAACCAGAACTGTTTGGCTGAAAATGTTGAGCTCATAGTAAGAAGATGACTGAGAAAATGGGTTTTCGGGGGCCTTTAAGGTAAAAGGTGCAGTCACACTAGCAACACAAGACCAGAAAATTAAATATTGCATTGCTGACTCTACGTACAAACACCCCCTTCACTGGCACCTCTGCACTTCTTTCCAGAGAGAAAGATTCTCACAAAAATGAACTCTGTCCACAGTGACTCTTGCATTGAAACTGGTGAGTGTAGGTTTGGTGCTGCATTTTCTGCACTGCATCACAACAAAGTAATTAAGTTACGGGGCGCCTAATAAAATTATTGGAAAAACATTTCATATCGTCTGAAATAGGGTTATCTCAGACAACATGGGGAGAATAACTGTTACATTCTACAAGGTGAACATAAAGTGACTAGAAAGTCATCCACATTATTGCCCCATTTTCGCTTTGCGAGAGGTTACGTAAGGGCATGGATCCACTCGGCTGTCCTGCATTTCCCTTCAGCCCATGTCACGAAAGTTGAGATTCTCCGAGAAGTGACCGAATTACAACTCGACTTGTGAATAATGCAGGCAGGATGTCAGTAACATAGGGTGGAGAGGGGTTTCTGCTGAGAACAGCAGGTGCCTTTCATCATCATGACACAAGAAACAAGTGAGACACAGCGGGGTGTTTGCTCAGCACAAAGATAAATAAAGCACATAAGCATGCATGCACGCATGTGAAGAGTGTGTGTGCATGTGTGTTTCTGGATGCGCGTGTTTGAGAGCGAGAGGAAGAGGGAAAGAGAATCACATCCTTGGGGAAATTACCTCCAGAATGTGGTATTGAGTGCACTTTACTGACGGAAACAGAAGCATTTTTGAGTGCCCTGCCCAGCAGTGGAATTGAAGGGCAAATTGTTTTGGTGGTGTGCAAATGAGTATGAAATAACGGCGGTAAAGTAAAGAAACTTGTAAACCAAGACTTTTGTGTTTTCACGCCCAGGAATAAGCAGAAGCTATACCCCACTGGCAATCAGTAGAAAACCGACTTTGTGGATTTATTCCACTTTTTTATCCAACAAATCTTACAGTCCTGGGTCCTTTCAAAACATTCATGCCCTTTCTTTTCCAATGCATTACTAATGGAGCAGCGCATTGCCGTTAAATATCTGTTGGCTCACATGACAGGTACAGTTAATGTGCGTATGCTCTCTCATCTCTTGCTATTGTAGCACATCTTGCACTAATGAACTCGGCTACCGAAGGCGCACAAGAAGTGAAACACATGACGCTGAAAAGCACTGGCATTCCCCTTTAAGGATCCAGTTTAACTTTTAATCACCCTTGAAATTCCCTTTGATATGTGTTACCGAGAAGAGAAGGAGAGAGGAGATGAGACAACGCAGGCTTTCAACAGCCCGTACTGTATGACGATGCCTGCTGTAGATAGCTCTTCTTTCTAATTACCTAAACTTCAGCTGCGATTTCCTTTGAAGACGGCTGGCTCACAGGCATGATCAGACTGTGACCGTAGGCTAAATCACTCTAACATTCACTTCATGTGCTCAGGACTGTTGGGTGAAAAAGCTGCAGGAGATTTCAGAGATGATTTGTCATTTCTATGGTAATTTAAAGCCCAAGTTTTGGGATTGAGCTCTTTGAAGCTGGATTTGAGAGGGTTCACATCATCCTAGGCAGCATAACTCACGTAATCAAAATGCGTTCCAGAAACACTGATTGTAATTCAGATAAAGAGTTTCGCTGTTGCTGTTGTTCATCTTTATAGATCCATTTATACAGCCGTAGATTTAGCAGGATATTTTTCAGCCCAGTATCCCCAGAATAATGTCCACATTGCAGCGAGGCACAAAGTGAGGGTGTGGAGATGGAAGTGATGAATGGGTTTGTAGCACGTCAGACTTTCATCCAGGAGACCGGAGTTCACAACCACGATCTTTCCCTTACTTTAAGTGTTTTATTTGCCTAACCCTGACGACACTTTAACAAACGTTTATTTGCCATAAACACATGAAAGTTGCTCATTAAAATTATATCTCATTTTAAATAAAGTAACAATAATTAAAACACACCCGAATGTGAGATTTCGGTGTTGAAAAATGACCTAATGATGCTTATTTTAGTTTTACCACTCTGATTGCATGATCCCAATATCACTGGACATTATTGGCTTTACATCTAGCATTAGCCTTTTACTCATTACTGTACTGTTTTTAGTGCCCCCCCCCCAAAACTTCTGTTGTGTTGTAACGACTTGCAGAGTTTCTGTATTTGCAGGGCATTACTCAGTGGTTTGTATGTATTCAATGGCAGCGTGCCCACTTTAATTGAGAGGGCAAGATTTGAATAGTTCAATTTTATTTATATATTCTATATTTGCAGCAAGGGGTCAAGAGCTTTTCTTCATTTGCTTGTGTTTGCATTGCAGTCTCTGCCTTCCTAGTTAAAGCCAGTGTATATAAACTACGCTGACACGCTCATGGTGTTCAAGCTAAATAAATATATTAACTAGAAATCATGGATTCCCACGTGTACATAGACTCATCAGTTACTCCTCCCTTATCTCCTTGCATCAAACATAGACAGAAGTCTAATTTTATACTATCAAATATTGAGCAGATGCTGTTTATAGCAATTTATTGAATTAGAAGCCAATATTTGTCACCTTGGTGACAGTGAGGAAGTTAAGTCAGCCCCGCCTCCATCATCTCAGCTACTTCACATCAGGTCCCCACTTCTATCCCCTATGGAGTTTATGCTATATCTATATTCATCTTCAGCAAATCAAATCAATGACTCTGCCCTCATATTAGCTCCTCCGCCTGTTACCATGGAAACCTAAAGGCCAGGGAATATTATGGGGGGGGGGGGACATGGCTTTGACACCCTGGAGGGGTATCAGGTAGGGAAGACGGGTTAGTGCTGCTGGTACGTCACATGTGCTGTCATCTTGAGAGTGTCACATTAGAGAACGGAAGGCGAGAAAATCCGGTCAGGAGAGTAAAATGTCACTGATGTTCCACTGTGTCATCAAATGTCTGTCTCTTCTGCTATACTCTGCTCCTCTACTACACTGTTCTTCTTTTTTTCTTTTAATGTTTCAATGTCAAACACTATCTTTGTCATATCCCACTTACTACAACCCCTACTGAGACAGTTTCCTTTTTCACTAGAATGTACTTTTAAGAGCTCAGAATACAACTACAACATTTCTGCAGGATATTACTGTAAAGACAGTTAGATAAAGGAGGCAAAATACAGAAGAAATCCTGCAGGACATACAGTATACAGAACTACACTATTATGAATAAGTTAGGACATTTTTAGTTCAGTTGTTACTCTGGTTTCAGGCAAAGAATTACAAAAAGGGTCAAGGTTAAGGCAAGGTCTAATGCTTACTTACTTGGTGGCAGTGCAACAAGCTGTAAACACAACTAAAATTATTGACATATTATTAGCTGATATGGCAAATGTGTTAGCAAATACTTAGCTATTCATTTCGAGTTGTGTTTCTGTCCACCTGTCCAATTCTCACTTTCCTTTTTGCTCTGTTTTTAGTCTCCACTATGTTCACCAGCTAGTCGCTAACTTCGTCTGTCGCTTGGTGCTGGGCAGGTAGCTAACAGCGGGTTTATCAGAGCTTTTCTGGGGCTGAAAACGACCCTGATGAGAGCGGCGAGAGTGAACCAAAAATGTAAAGTTACGTGCCATAAAACCAAAACAATGAGCTGAAAGATGCTAAAACGCTGAGTGATAATTTTCTGTGAGTTTGTCACTACACCACGTACTGTCATTTGATCCATTGTTATTATAAAAACATTGATCAGTGCAGTTTTAAGATCAGGCATTAGAGTTGACAATAAGAATTATTACCAATTAGAACTGATTATATTATGACTCTATCAGGACAAACAAAACAATAAAGACATTTTAAAAGAAATAAAAATGACAATAACAAAACGTACTGTAGGTAGAGTAAACCTACAGTAAAAGATCCTGGGTGAAAGAAAGTTGGAAAAGGTTTCCCTTTAGAAGTAAACCCCTCAAATCTACAGGGAGGCTGATTCAGAGTCTGGGGGCATGAGAACTAAATGCAGCGTCACAGTAGGCTTTAGTACTGCGGCGAGGAACAGTGAGAGTTCAGCTGAACACAGTGATCTCTTATGGACATAACCTCTGAGGAGGTCATTGATGTAACCTGACTGTGAAGTAGACGCACCTTTAAATCAGCTCTGTAGTGTAAAGGCTGTCAATCAAGAGATATTACTATAGGGGTGATGTGTGTGTGTGTGTGTGTGTGTGTAGCATTAATGGTCTGAAAATGGCAACCTTTAAGTCAAATACCTGCTTACAAATGACCTCCACAGATGTGTTAAGACAATTATAATAAGGTTTAACTTTGTGGGGTTGTAGGTTAAAAGGTACACTTTCTGACAGTCTCCAGTTGTGCCGCCAGTTATGCAAATTTCCTCCCAGCTCGCTGTGTGTGCGTGTGTGTGTGTGTGTGTGTGTGTGTGTGTGTGTGTGTGTGTGTGTGTTTTCCGATTAGAAAATAATACACACGGTAAATTATTCATCTTTGTGTTGGCAAAAACTGGAAAACGCCTGAGGCCCCCTTGCAGCCAATGGCTCCCACAAAAGAATACAATTAAAATGAAATTAATTTTCATCAAACTGAAATAATTGTACTTAATGAACAGCCTTTGCATACACATACGCACACACAGTTTTCTTAGAATAAAAGTTATTTTAATCGTGAAGTTGTAGCCACCCACAAAAACACATAAACTGCAAGGCTACAGCACTTGTTTTTAAAATAAATATTGCCTGTTGCCTTGAAGCAAATTGTCCTTGCTATTGCATCAGTTTTGCCTTGGAGAGGGAAAAAAGAAGGAGACAAAACTGGCAAAGAAATGCAGAAAAACACAAAGAGAGAAAGTAAAAGCTTAGTTGACGGCTTTTTTCATAAAAGAATCATTTGCTGCTTGTGATATTACGGCTGTCTCCAAACTCCAGTCCTTTGTCTGCACCAACAGCAACAATACTATTTTATTGTGTGATTCAGATATTCTCTCTTTCTGGTGAGAAGCTCCAGTGTTTTTGTCAGTGAAAAACTTTTCCTGTGACACACCACATTAAAATGGAGGACAGTTCAGGATTCCGGCACTCTTCGTCTAGGGTATAAATCCATGATTCGTAGCTTTCACTTATCAGGTTTCTGAGTGGGTGGCAGAAGATGCAGTATGTTGTAATGAAAGTTGTTCTCATCATCTAGCATGTCAAGCGCATCGACTGATGATGATGTAAGTCTACAGTAACTTTTTTTTTTTTAAAGAGTCAAAAGATGAAAAAATAGACCACAGATTGCAAAAAAATGCAACCGGATCATCTTTTGGACTGCGTCTGTAGAATAATCCAACCTGCTGTGCGCACACAGTCTCTGTCAGACTGTCAGCCAACCGTGGTGAATATCCATCCATCATCATGTACTGGACTGGTGGTATAAAATAGATTCACTCGATTCTTTTGACCTGCGATGGTGAAAAGTCGAAGACGTCTGCATTTGTGATGTGACAGCCTTTTGGCAACAAGTAGCAATAGAATTAATTCCATCATTTTACCTGAATATCATTCATATCTCTTGAGTTATCCACTAGAATTGTTAAGGGATTACACGGTCTGTCTCCCTGGGAAATCCTTTGTCGAGGTTTCCTGAGAGGAGAGTCCGCCTGATGGCAAAGCCTCCGATTCAAGAGTAAAAAATGTAGATTTTGTCCTGGTCACGGAAGAATGGACCAGACTTTAAGAGATAAAATAAGGGCCGAGGGAGTTTGTTAATTCTGTCTATAGTATAAGTGCTGTGCGGATTGGGAAAAGGGCTGATACAGTATTAGCATGTTTTCTGTGGGAATACTGGGTTCTAGATCCACGTCTGCAAGCCATTTTAAAAGGTTATATACTCAGGAGTAAGAGCTATCTTCAAATTCCGGGTATTGAGTCAGGGTGCAGACTATCTCTTAATTCTATCATTTCAGTTCTATTTGCTAATCTGCATGCACCAAAGATGTTTTAAAGAAATAGCTTGATATTTTGGGAAATGTGCTTATTCACTTTCTTTCCGAAATGTTAGACGAGAAAACTGACACCACTCTCATGTCCATACGCTAAATATGAAGCAAGAGCCAGGAGGTGCTTAGCTTAGCTTAGCTTAGCATAAAGACGGGAAGAGGGGGAAACAGCTAGCTTGGCTTTGTCCAAAGGTCATTAACACGTTATATTGTTTAATCCATACAAACAAATGTAATGTTAAAGCAACAAATTGTGGTTTTACAAGGGGTTGGCCAGTAGTAGTAACTTCCTGTCTCCATTGTTTGGTAGGCAGACGTTTTTTTTTTTACCTTTGGACTAGCCGTTTCCAGTCTTTATGCTAAGCTAAGCTAACCGGCTGCTGGCTGTAGATTCATATTTACTTTACAGATATGAGAGTGGCATCGACCTTCTCGTCTTGCTCTTGACAAGAAAGCGAATAAGAGCATTTCCCAAAATGTCTAACTATTCCTTTAAAGATATTATGCAGCAAATGTTAACGACGCTGACAGGATATTAAAGCACTGCTGAGATCCAAAGACTGTGACGCCTGGTGTGAAGATGATGTTGTCCCTTTGGCCTCATTGGACAGTAGTTCATATATGTGTCATAAATCATGTAAAAAGGACCATGAGACTGGGTGCAGTGGCTGTAGTCATTCAAGATTAGTTACAAAGCACAAGTCTTTGGCCACACGGTTTGGGCAGAAAGTGAAAGAATAATACCAGTAATACAAGAGGCCAAAATGAGGTTTATCAATATGGCAGCTTGACTCACTCATAAATGTGTGAGGAGTTCAGTGACCCAGGAGGACTTTCGAGTCAAAATGCTGCTCTTCTGCATCGTGTAAGGATTCCCCCGAGGCGTCTTGGCTGACTGGGAGGAAACCCCAGGGCAGAGGACACCAGCTGGCCTGGAAACACCTCTGGAAATTCAACAAGGAGCTAGAAAAACGACAGCCAGCGTGCCTGGTTACCCCTTTTTGCACTGCAGTCCTGCCCTGGATAAGCAGCGAGCAAATGGCTGGATTAATGGAGGATTAAAATAAAGATCACATACCCAAACATTAAAGATGTTAATGCACTTTTGTCAATATTACTACCCTAAATTACTCAACCCAGTCATAAAATAGAGATTACCGGGGGGATCCATAAATAGTATATGTGTCTGTTGGCAGTCATTTGTGTGGATTCATCAGTTCAGCAGGTATAAAATGAACCCTGTGATTGAGTACCCACTTAGTTTTTTTATGGCAGTGTAAGTTTAAAAAGGCAATGGTTTTCATTAGTTGAGTATCTGCTCAACCTCTACAAATAGTGTTGCAATTCAAAAATATATTAATTTAATGCGTCATGTGGTATAATCTGTTTCTTAGGACTTGTGTTCATGCTAATAAAAAACAAATAGCAGCCCAGTAAGAGTGGGCCAGACCTTTGCAGAGTTTCCACACCACGAAGCAAAGGCATATATTTAGTTTTGATGAGACACTTTAAGGCAAAAGTATATACAACAATGTTGAATAAATGAAAAACGAGAGAGCTGTTATTTCACCTGTCTTTACATTAAAATGAAGTCAAAGGGAGCCTGACAGTAATGAGTCTGGCTCGGAGAAAAGATGATACTGCTCACTGCGCCCACTGAAGGTTACAGTCTGGAAGTGTACATCTAAGAAGTGTCTCTGTGGAGCAAAAATCAAAGCTTCGAGACCAAAGCGGGCACCTCCACGTGTCACCTGTCACCGAGCTTCTATGCTCATATTATTTAGCTAAAGGTGTCTTTTTTCCCCCCCGCTCAGCCCATTGAGTGAGCACTTAAAACAAAAAAAAATGTGAAGCAGGTAACAGCGAGGATGACTGCAAATAGCTTACTTCCTTTATCCTGCTGCAAACACGCATTTGCAGCAACTTGTGTTTCTAAAATCAAACGGAGCTTCTGCACAGTTAAATCTCAAGGCTTTCCATAATATATGTACCCTATAGGTTACATATTAGATGAACAAACTACTGTTAAAGTTGCCTCAGTGCTGTCAAAATAACCCAGAGACTGATAAAATGCACACGATACAGTAGGTACACACTTAATCAAACAGGTGAAAGTGTTTCTGTGAAATTATAAATGATAAGGTGTGATAAATTGCTAGTACCTGACAAAGGAGGGTTTATCTATTATTATTAGAAATTAAGGAAATTCAATTATAAGCTCCTGGAGGATTAATTATCATATCATTAGACAATGCCTCTATCTACTGCATAATATTTTTGGCCTGCCTACACTTGTGTGCTGTAACACACTCATTCAGGGAGAATGAAGACTGTAATACCATAATGTGTTTAAGTGCAGTATTACATAAGCATTAGATAATTAATGGCAGATTATCTATTGTAGTCTACATACTGTATATGTAGGTTTATGCAGCCATGAGCAGCATATTGTTGGGGAATATGACCCATTATGCGACAAGAGGATTTGCACTAAAATCATCTAGGAGTCCAAAAGATCACTCTGTCCACTGGGAAAGCCGATGCTTTAGCATAACATGCCGTATCTTAAAGGATGAAGCTGGCGATATACTACGTTTCTGCCATAGTCAACAAATCCCATGAGTCTATCTCTCAGTATTTTCCGGCTTCTCAAGCCCATTGGTTCTTACTAAAGATGTAAATATTAAAAAATGGTTCTTTTAAAGCTAAATAATTTCCTAAAGCCACTGGGCACTGTAGTTTTTAGCCACACTGGCAGCATGGCTCTAGGGATGGCAATGTCAGGCGGTCAGTCCATGTAACTATCTCAACAACTTTTAGATGCACTGCCATTACATTTTGTACAAGCATGTATGTATGGTTCCCAGACAATGAACTCTAATGACTTTAGTGAGCCCCTGACTTTTCCTCTAGCGCCACCATGAGGTTGACTTTTGAGGTTTTGAGTGAAATATGTCAACAAAAATAGGATAATTTAATTTTTGTTTAATTTGACCAGTACTTTCTGACCAAATATCTGCAAAATGAACGGCATTCCTATCAGCCTCAGCTGTGCTTTGTGTTCTGTTCTAATTAGCTAATAGTATCACACCAATAGGTTAAACTAAGACAGTTAACATTGTAAATATTTTACCTTCTAAACGCATGTTAGTAGTGTCATTTTGAGCATGTTAGCATGCTGACATATGCATTCAGCTGACAGCATCAAGCCAATGGCATGGCTGTAGACTCTGAGTCTTGTTGTAAAACAGTGGAGGTCTATGGCACAGAGGAATATACTGTGTCAACCTTTGGCTGCACAGACAATACTTGATAGTAGGAGGAATTCATTGCTGTCTTTTCATGGGATTTATTGACAATAAGAAAATGTTTTCTGTTTGCTCGTAATGGATTTCACTGAAGGCATCTGAAAGAAATCTGATACCATATGGATGGATTACTAAAAGGACTTTCTGTGGTGTTGAACGATGCAGATCACCTTTGATCATCAGATATTGATATTAGTGGGCTAAGTTGGCAAAACAAAAGCCTGTGCTATCTTTTAAAGCAAAATGCTGTGCTGTTTCATGTGAAATATTCAATATACTATATAAGACATCAAGTAACATTCAAGTCAAGTGAAATGTCTCAAGAGAGACGTAGCCACTGGTTTTATAGGTCAGCAGCAGATATAAATATAAGTCAGTGAAGGGCTTCAAGAGATTTATGTTCAGGCCTGTCATCATGTGATTGGCTGTCATGTTCTATACTCTTACCTGGCTGCCCCCTGAAGGGACGAGCGGTCCCAACAGAAGGACACGTCCTTCTATTTATGTCTGAGTAACTGCAAATGTTAGGAGACTATAAAACACTAATACAGACGTACTGTCCCCTGTCTGTGGAGCTTTTTGATGATTTAATATCTTATTCCCTTTCATTTATCCAAAAAGATGAAATTTTAAAAAGATATCCAACACATCAATTCAGATAAAAATTTAAAAAAACCTTGTACCGCTGATGGAATATGAAGTCTGAAAACCCCATTGAATTTCGGCTCTCATCAGGGAGAAGATAATAAAAAAGCTCTTTCTTTTCCTGTTTGTTTGTAACTTGTTTATTTGTTCTTGTAATCAAAGCAGCTTTTGCCGCTCATAATTCCTGGCTGTGTTTTGTTAGTTTGTACATCTGTTCATTTGTAGCTTGATCGCCAACATTAGAGGTGTGATTACCGCTAGAACCATGCAATCATGGTAGTGTAAGATAAGTAGTAAGTAAATTTCAAATGTTGACCTCTGGCATTTGTTTTTGTGCAGGCATATTATCCTTTTTAAACTCAAATGTAGTACAACTTCCTTAGTTATAGTTTAATTTCACTTAATTAGGCAATACTTCTTTTAACGTAGTGTCTTAGTCTGATCGTTTGTAATGTGTTTTGATCAATAAAGGCCAACATCTCATTTACTTTATCTCATGAAAGTTAATTTGAATTCTCTTAGCGTCGTGTTTGAATATTGCAAACTCCCTATGCCTTTACATTCTTGACCTCATGACTCAATGAGGTAAAGAAAAAGCTCAGGAAAATTGGTCGGTAAAGTACATTATTTTCCCCCTCTAGGCCCAGTCTACTACTGTTTCCCTATTGTATAAGATAGTTAATAGCAGTCCCTTTGCATACCAGGTGTAGAATCCCTGATTATATTGCCAGAATGAACACCAGCAGGGCTCGGGGGCACCAATCACTGCGTAAAGGTGGGATGAAAGTGCCCACCACTACGCAGTTTCCCCAGGTGCATAACTAGAACTTTTCCGAGAAACTATGTTCTGCAGTGTATTCTCATTCCCCTGTGAAACATCATTATTGAGTTGCACAAGTTCCAGTGAAGGTTGTGATGGATTTATTTAGGATCTTTGAAAGCAACACACAATGGAGTTATGAAACTGTGACTGAATGGCAAGTGACGCTGAAGAATTAAATATTCAGGCCTTTTACATGAAAAAAGCTGAAGATCCTTGGACACTAAGGTTAGGAGTAGAGTCTGAATGGTGTAAGGGTTGTATAACCGTATGCTATTGTGAACTCTGACAATCACCAAAACTGCTCCTCCATCCTGCTGCGCCTATCTTCCACGACTACTGCAGCAGTCAGCGCAGACTAATCTTCTTTCCAATGTGAGAGACCGAAATGTAGACATATTGTAATTCTAAAAGCTCCCAATGTAGTATATTTTATAGAAGACTGCTTGCACCTGACAGCTGAAAAATAATCACATTTTACAGCAGTAGCATGCAAGATCAAAAATTAGAGCTTCAGTGGCTTCTTCATGCATCTCTAACTACAAAGTGTGCATGAACATATGTGCCCACTTCTGATTTTGTGTACACAGAAGTATTTGGTTTAGGATTAGCAGTAGGGTATTTAAATACAACATATGCAAATACATTACAAATACAAGCACAAAACATATGGTAAGAAGCTAAGCCAGGCCAGAAACATGAAGACAAATGGCAGTTTGTTATTGTTTCTGCTGTGTACAATAAGAGTCTACAGCCGTGCTAATGGCTCTGTGACTCTTTGAGAAAAATGCTAACATGAGCAGTCACAATAACAATGCTAACATGCTGATGTTTAGTAGGTGTAATGTTTATCTTATTTAACATCTTAGTTTAGCATGTTGGCATGTTACTAATTAGCGCTAAACACAAAGTACAGCTGAGGCTGATGGGAATGTCATCAGTTTTGCAAGTATTTGGTTCATCAAGGAACTCAAATTTTGACCTGATGATGGTGCTAGATGAAAAGTCAGGGGATCACCAAAGTTATTTCAATTCCTCCTGAGGGGAACATGAATGTCTCTACCAAATTTCATGACAATCTATCCAAAAGTTGTAACATTTCACCCAGAACCACAAATGTCAACTTTATGGTGGCACAAGAAGAAAAGTTAGGGGATCAAAAGCTTCATCAGGGTGCATCATCTGGGAACCATGAACGTCTGTACAAATATTGTGCCAATCCATCTAGTAGATGTGGAGATATATCAATGGATAAGTGAAAACGTTGACCTGCTGGTGATAGAGAAAGAGTCAGGGGACCACCAAAGCCACTAGAATTCATCCAGTTGGGACCATGAATGTCTGTACAAAATTTCATGGCAAACCTAAGCCAACTCAGTGACCTTCAGATCGACACTGCAGGCACGCTGCTAGCATGGCAAGAAAGCCAGAAACATGAAGATAAATGTCAGTTATCTGTCTGTGTCATTATTGCAAGTGTTTATGTTGTCCTTTAACTGCTGCAGTAACTTTCTTATACATTCAGTCTTTGTCACTTGATCCCATTAGTTGTCTGGAGGTTTGTTAGACACCACTTACTTTGTGTAACGCACAGTGATCACTGCTTTTAAAAACTGTTACACCTCTCATCCACCTCTTGTCCTTGTTAGCGCTTAAATAAGCTAGAGTTTCTAAAAAATAAAAAAAAATAAAACGAACTAAAGATATCAGTAACAAATGTAATTAAAATGAATCATTTCTTCATGGTTATTTTCTTGTCTCAGATGACGGTCGTACCCCAGATATTCATGTTCCGAGTGCACATAGTGGAAGACGTACTGTGGCCTTGAACATGATGCTGACAACATGGTCTCGGTCAGTGGATGATGCTATTCAACCTAATGAGAGACAAGCTTGGGCCAAGACTTGACTTTGATTTCTCTCTCCGGTATGATTTTGATGGGCAGCTCTGCTGTCTCATGGATATTCGGAAGCTGCCGCAAAAGGCTGTCTTGAAAGTCATTCGATCGGAAAGTGATGCCAGCTCAATTGGAACTGCAGACATTGAGACACTCCCTCATTTGCCCCTGGCTGACTGCCCTCAGGGCCTGTCTGATGCTTTCCCAGAGAAAACTTTTTTATATGAAGTGGCGTGGAAACGTAGTTAGGTAAACAGTTTTTTTTTCTTCAAGGATAGCCACTTCAGTTATAACAAGAAAAGAAAAATGTACTTTTTTTTTCATTGCACATGAATGTGACACACATGGTTCAAGAAATTTAAGACCCTACATACACCTGGTATAAACATGAAACCTGGTTATCTTACCTGGATATGGAAAAATTCATGTTAATGCTAGATGTAAATGCATGAGGAACGTATTGCTCTACTCAGCCTAGTCTCCCTAGAAATTACATTTCTATTAGATGATTCTGCTGAGCAACATTTATCTCTAATGCCAACGGTCAATGCCAATGCAGGAAGCGTGCCCTTTATATACCAAGGTGGAAAGGCAGAATGGTTGACGGCTTAACTATACTGTAAAAAACATTAAACAAGACTGAGAGTCTACAGCCATGCCAGCAGCTCTGTGAGGCTGTAATTGGGCACAGCGGTGCTTTCAGCTAAATGCTAATGTCAACATGCTAACGTCATCACTCAGACAATACTAACATGCTGATGTTTAGCAGGTATGACGTTTAAAATGTTCACAATCTTAATTTAGCATATTAGCATGCTAACATTTGCTAATTAGCACTAAACACAAAGTACAACTGAGTATTGGACAAATTGAAATTTTGACCTGATGATGGTGTTAGATGACAAGTCGGTTAATCCTGTGGGGAACATGAATGTCTGAACCAAACGTCACGGCAATCCATCCAATAGCTGGTGAGACATTTCACTCAAAACCAAAAATGTCAACCTGCTGACGGCACTAGAGGAAAAGTCAGGGGATCACCAAAGTCATGAAGACATACTGTCTAGGGACCATGAATTTTGACCATAAGAATTTCTGACAATCCATCTTGTAAATATTGGGATATTTCACTTTTGATTTTGACCTGCTGGTGGCGCTGGATTAAAGGTGAGGGGATCACCAAAGTCAGTCGGTTTCATCCTCTGGAGACCATGAATATCTGCACAAAATTTCATGGTAATCTATTGAACAGTCGTTAAGCTATTTCTGTCCGGACTAGAGTGGTGAAGGATCATCATTGCCATCTCTAGAGCTACACCGTCACTGAATGTAATCCAGGATTTTGCATCTACATTCTGCCTGGTGATATGGTCGACATACTGGAGGTATGAATCTGGATGAGGTTCAAATCTGTCACATCTTCCCCATCCACTCTGCCTCCTCTTTCTTGTCTCTCTGAACTGTAAATCGTCAGATGGAGGCAAAAAAAAACTAAACAGTGGGGAACAGCCGTTGAGATCTGAAATTGTGCAGGTGTCATTTAATGCTGGCAGTGAGCTAAATGACAACAACATCAAATTCATGTGAGCTGCAGTGCAGTTTCCTGCTCCCTAAACTAGTGTATGATGGCAGCTAAGATTAGAACTGCACTTAGGTTGGAAACTTACCTGAGATTAAAAAGCTGCTGGAGGTGACCTTTGCCAGGGGATTGTAAACTGGTGAACTGTCTTTTTCAGGAGGTGACCATCCATTTGAACTAAATAATAATATATCATATTATATCCAGTTTTCCTAATTTCCCCAGTGTAAATCTGTCCTTATTTTTCTTTAGGTTGTTTGATTCAGTGTTCTCACTGCGCAACTAATGTGTTTATACAGCCAGAAGGCAGCAAGCGAAGGCAGATGGTTGAGGTGTTATGTGACATTTTGACTGATTGATTTTTGATCTCCATGTTATTCAGAGTTAAATAAATACATAATTTCTATTTGAGTGCCTTGCCGTATGGCAACTCTAACAACTTGTTTTCACTTAATCATTGACATTAGCTTCGGAGTAAAACCTCTTTGTATGTGAAGGCTTGCTTCATCTCTATAGGAAACATAACCCAAGTGATTGACTCACATATTCTTTTTATGGTTTGTATAATATTAGTTTGTGTGCCGTCCTAAATACGTATTGTTGCTCTTTTCTTGGAACAAGTTGACATCAACACAAAGCGCATTGTTGCCCAAATCGAATTACATGAGGATGATCTGAAAATCTACAAAACATGGAAGGTTTCTTTTTTTCATTTAACACATAATTTCCAGTAACAAAGAGCTTATTGGCCTTTGTAAGCCATGATAAGACTACACAATATGATCTTTATAATGGCTAAAATGCAATAGACAGGAGAAAATGAGTGTACGAAATGACAGTTGGTTATTTTATCCAGTGTACTGTGACATAATAGAAGATAATCGATGCAGCATCTGGGACATTTGTTTTTTGCCTCTGACAGTGTTCCCTCCTCCCTAACACTGTGAATATAATTCATCCCCCTCTATCCTTTTCCCTCCTTCTGATCGTGTCCTCTCTGTAGACCAAGACACACCGAGAGCTGATTGTCACACATGATCTAAGGAAGAATCCAGAGTGATGACTTTCCTAACATTATTCACTATAAACGTGAGCCGTGAGCTTAGTGCTTTGCTGGAACCTTAATGGTGAAAGTGAGTTTTAAGAAAAGAAATATAACCTGACAATTTTAAGTAAATAAATCTTGACTCATGCGACCAGAGAAACACCTTTCACCACAGTCTCCTGGTTCAGGTCAGAACCATGGGAGAAGCATTCTGGTAAGTTAATCTTGTCTTTCCAATATGTGGTTGATTCACTCAATCCCTATACCGGCGATTTGACAAAGTGCTGAGGGACAACTAACGAACCTGATGCCCTTACATGCACCTGAAAAGAGAAGGCAAAAAAAAAAAACTCCTTCGGTTCATTTCCCTGTTCACTCAGATAATAGATTTTTTTTGAACCTGTGAGCTGCTGCTTAGATAATCGCATCACCTCAGCCTTTTATCTTACTCATATCTGTGGCCTGCAAACTCATATCCATACAGCGTGATAGCTACTGCTGCAGCAAAACCATCATGAATTAAAAGCTTTCGGCAAATTCGTGACAACGAGATGCTTCTGCTCCCCCTGCCACATCATTTTCTGTGCTGTGTCTAGCCACACTAACTCAGGGACTGCATACTTGGATTTATGTTTTCAGGAAACAAACCAAAATGGTTTTGGTAAAAGGGTATTAACATATTACCCCCCAAAAACAAAACCTGCCCTGTTTCCATCCTCAGCTTCAGACACTTCCACTTCCCCTATTTTTAAAGGAACTTTCCAGCCCTTGCCATTCCTCACCTGTCTACCAGATGCCCTCAGCCTTTCCCACCCTTTACCACTCACCTGATCTTGCTCCTCCCTGCACACCTGTCCCCCGTTCTCTCATCAGAGTACATATACCGGCCACTTTCCCACTCTCATTTGCCACAAAGTCAACGTTGCTGTACTCTCATTGCAGTCAAGCAATTCCTGCCTCCGCCTATTTTCTTACATACCTGTTACATGTGTCTTTGACCTGTTTCTTGCCTAGTTGTAACAGATTTGCCTTTTTGGACTGCCTTCATGTAACTTAACTGTAAGCCTGTTTATTGACCATAGTTTGAACTAAAGTGCCCTCTAACTCCACCTGCTCCGCCTTTGTGTGTGCCTTTACAGTTAAAAATCATTTTTTTAAACACGCCAGTTTGTCATCAACTACAACAAAACTACCAGATTAAGGACAGCTGTTGTCTAAGAGAAGAAATCGTATATACATGTTTGTCATTAATTACAGGTAAAGAGGAAGAGATCTTCTTTAATAAGCATTAACTGTTAAAATACGATGCCACTTCTATCACAACTTTACTTACAAATGGTTGGTATTGGTACTCACAGAAAGTACTCCCATGTTAGATGAACATGCAAAGGATTATTTGCTGTACACCTGCAGACTAAAGGCCTTTTCACACAAAGTTTGAGGAGGAATTAGTAGTCCACAATCTGAAACAGCATTTGTAATTTTTACCCAAATGAACATTTAACACCAAGTCAAGTGCAAATGTCTTTTCACAAAAGAGGAAGTGAAATCTCACGGTGAGCTGTGGTGAGTGACATCTGACATGATCTCATCTACCATCAAGCACCAAAACAATTAATTTAATAAGTGGATTGATTGGGGTTTCCACCCCCAAAAAAGTGAGTAAATACACATTGTACTTACATGCTGATTTATGAAGTTATTCAGCCACAGTCGCAGTGAAGCGTTTTTATCCATGTACGTCTGAAAAAGCAAAACAGAGGAAAGTGAGGGAAAGATTGGTTGCTTTGATGCATCACTACAGGAAGTAGTCTCTCTCACTATCTAGTTTACACTCCCTGCCTCACTGTTGACGCTTTGCACCCAAATCGGACTGGGCAAGAGGAAACCAAATCCTTGTGTCCATTAAAGCTGTGACACTGAGGGGTCTGCAACAACTTCAGAGGCAGAGTTCCTCTAAGATAGATGACTCCGGGACAACCCACTGGGCAAAATTTGCCCTGAGCATTACGGATTCCAAATGACCACCCTGCCGAACAGTTATCTCTCTTAGCATATGGTTTCTAATATTAGAAAGAGATTAGTGGCTGCCTTAAATCATTGTCAGAGCACGCAAGGGTGAGAGAATTCAAATGTATTACAAGGAATATTATTTGAAACATATTTGCAAGTCGCTTCTCAAGGTCAAATCTGAGTCGTCCTCCCTGTAAGCTGGTCAAACAGGAAGTGTTGTCGGTGCTAATGCCAGAGTATTTTGATCTGTGATTACCTTCAGTGGTCTGAAAAAGTCTCTAAGTGTGAAAATATGGAAATTGCACTGTCAAGCAAAAACCTGACCGCCTGTGCCCTTATTGCTCTGAGTGCCAATGTGTCCCATTTTTAGAAACTTCAGTTTGGCCCTGATGTCACACCCTAGAGGCATGTGGGCAGCCTAATGCCCCTCTGGTCACCATTAGTGCCCCTCTGGTTGGTACAAAAGACCCTCTGGTCAAATCAAGTGCCCCTCTACTGTGACCTAAAGGCAAAACGAACAATGAAAAACATTTTTAGAAAATCTGAGGTATGAAAGTAGACTAAAGCATACTGTAGCATTTTTGGTATAAAGTTTTTGTATGTGCAGCTTGTTTCGGGGCATAAATGTGGCCTGGGGTACGACCAGTCATTTAAACGAGAAGACCATGAGCCAATGGGGAAATATTTTTCAGAACAACAACCTCAGGTTCCTGTCATGATAGATTTTTTATTGAAAATCAATGCACTAAACGGCACAAATATCTTCATTTTTTTCTACCAGTATTGCTAAAACCGGCACACTTGGACCTGAGATGTCTCGGCCGTTATCAGGCCAGCTGGCAGCCAGTCCACACTGCTCACTCACTGAAAGGTGTATGGCATTTTGATAAGAGGTTTTGAGTTTACCTGCATTACCATGTTTCTTGCTGGGTGTTATGACGGGCCTGTATTACTCTTTGGGGGTGTTGTGTCTGCCCTCCAGGCGGTTTCACTGTTATCTGGACCCAGCCAGGCTCACACAGGAGAGCAATAAATGAGCACTGAGAAATGTGATAGCTCATGTGTGGCCATACACTACCTTTACTCTCGTGAATAAAACATGAGGAAATATGGACCTTTTTATGCAAGAAATACGTGTGGGTCTATCCAATTACATGCATCTGTGTGTGTGTGTGTGTCTGTGTTTATCACTAGCCCTGTTCCTGTTCCTCCCCTACACATAGAAATTTCAAATTATTTTGCCATCAAACTCCCATTTTGTATTATAATGGCACTCTCCGGCTCTCCAATCATGTCTTAATGAGAGGTTGGATTGTGGAGGAAAAACTCTTTTTATTTCTGTCATTCTCTCCGTGAGGCGTTCCTCCTCTGCTCCGTGCTCTCCTTCAAGAGATAAACAGCTTACCTTTGGCATGACCCATTCCACTTTAATAAGCGCTAAGTACTCCACTGTCCCACTTTTCAAAGCTGTTAATTTGATAAGTGAGGGGATCTCTCACTTAGCAATCATATTCTGGACAATTAAACCCATATCTGAAGAACAGGGCCTGTCTGGAGGGCTTTTTAGTGCCAATTATGTGGAACCGTTTGTCTCAATGTCTAATCTCTTGAAATGAGCCATTGTTGTCAGAGAGCCATCGCCGATACGTTGACGTAGTATTTCGTCTTCAGTTCATTTGAATTTAAACATTGAGGAACAGGCTTTACTCTACCACTGATGTGGCAAAACTGTGAATTCACTGAGTTTTTTCACATTCTTTGGAAGGGAAATTTGTTTTTGTTTTTTAAACAACCTTTTGTACCTTTGGCTATCATTCCTATAACTTAAAAAAAAAAATTACTCACCAAGTTAATTACCAGGATCTAAGAAAATAAGACCGAACAGGGCAAAAGTGAGTGGTCCGCTCCTGTGTCGAATTATCTGAACCACTTATTTGGAAGTGAGCACCCCCCCTACACTGTGCAATGTTGGGCTGATCCAGACTAAAGATGACAAATGTGAGAGAAACGTGGTGAAATCTTTGGCTGTCAATCAAAAACAGACGTCCTAGATATGCGTCAAAATTCTCACCATGTCACAAATTGAAGGTCAGTGTGACCGCTGCTAACAAGCCATGTTTACAAACCAACCAATCACAGTACAACATGAAATTACAAAAAAAATCCACTGGCAAGTTAGCGTAACATCAGATTTTGATGATACTGTCTATTCAGTTGCTTGATAATGCTCAAATCTTTCTTTGTCTTTGTTTTTTCTTCTAAATGAGTGGTAAAACTGGAGGTTTGTTTACGGCACGTCTGATCATCTGACTGCTCCTGCTCCTGCTTGTATTTATGGGTACAACATTTTAATCCTAATCCCAAAACAAACCCAAACCCTAGTTGCATACTTTTTTTAAAGAGGGACACAATCTGAAAGGTCTAGTCTGATCATGTCTGACTGTCCTCGGGTCCCTGAGGATAATTAGACCCAATTCAAACTGTTGAAAACCCAAAAAGACCCTAATAGAGAGAGAACCTCAACACTGGCAGCAGCATTATTGGACATCAATTAACAGCCACAGTAGGAAAGAGTAGGAATACATGTTGTTTCTCCTGCACTTCACACCTTCCATCTCACCCCAAAAAACCTTTTTCTGCTGTGACAATGACACATGATCAGAGCTGATAGCCAGTCTGCGTGATCCCGTCAGGTAGTAGACTACTGACTACTACTGACAGACAGACCCAAGACCTGCAGCAGTACAACGTAACCCTACCCAACCCGATTATACTGTCATTTGAACCCTGCCGGACTCAGATTGGGTCTCAGATATCAGGAAGACCTCAATTTCCTTCCGTGTTGGACTCACATTGGAATATACTGAAATGATGACCAAAAGGAAGTTGCCGCGGCGGTTGTAAAAACAACAAACAACAACAAAAGAAATTCTCCATTAACTCCAGGAGTTAATTTAGTCGGGCAGCAGGTAGGCTTGCGGGTGCATCGACCTGACTGACCTGAGTTCAAACCCACCGCCGACATCCCCTTCCCCCTGTCCCAACATGACAAATGAAGAACTATGAGGCTATGGAACAACTGGATAAACACAAGCAGCAGAGCCAACAGTGTACTGAGATCAGTCAAATGTCATCGCCTCCTGACAGCTCGGTCAGCCAGGTCTCATGTAATAGTGATTAATGTTCCCCCTGCACTGATATGAAGTCTCAAGTCCGCACACCATCAAAACCCCTCAACAGATTGTTATTTTCGCTATATTTGGACTCTCAAATACTCCGAGTGGTCTTATTTCTTTAGCATTTTTTGAGCGCGTTTGATGACAGTGAGTGAGTCACTTGTGTGATCACGGCTCACAGGAGAAAATACTCTACGGGCATGTCACTGGCCGATTTGATTAGACATTGATGATGCCAGCTTTAGTCACTCTGTGGTTCAGATTGCTATTCAGGAAAGGAACATGTTGTGATTACAAACGGCTCCTAGAAGGGGCACATATTTTTAATCACTGGAACTTTTATTTGAAGGTTTGTGACTCATAAATCACTCAAAAAGGAACAAAGAATTATTATTCTTTGAGCTGTTATGCCTACATTTTTCATTTAACTTTCAAGAGAGGCTTTTAGAATAATCCATTACATATCTGAATGGGAAAAATACCTCAAACCTTGGTATTGGTTTCTGCGATATCTCAAAAAGAGCTTTGTAATAGTAGCAGAAATGGGATGGCACACTTTGTGGTTTGTTTCTGTTTAGATGTTTTATCCGTGGGACAAGCCACCTTGTTTTGGTAGACGAGATTAGATCATGATTCACTTCATGGAATCAATTTCACAGTGTATTACAGCAGCATCCCCTGCAAGATCAGTCTGAATGTCATTCTGGGGAATGATTTGTCTCGCTCGGAGTGCACAAGCACTTCCCGCGTACTGTACCTACACTCCTCAGTTTATCATATTTGCCCTCGGAAAATCTTTATTAGCGTGAAAGGCTCGCATTGGATCTCATGGGAGAGCATGCTGGCATTGATGCAGATGACAGCAGCAGTCTCTTTCACACTCTGTAGTGTTGACAGACGTGGAAATAGTAAGGATCTGTCAGGAAGCACTGCAGAACTCACTGCTCGAGCTGCACCGGCTATAAATATTTCAGGAAATAACAATCAGGGCTGTTTATTCTTTCCGAAGTTAACCGTAAATATGACTGACTTGTTTTGAAGATGGTTGTTGTTTTGACAGATTTCGGGGCTGACAGTGACTGCTCCCTGTCTGTGTGCTGTGTGCATGCTGACGTTGTGTCTGCCACTTGTGCCGTGATGAAGCCGACAGCGAGTGTGAGTGCACACGGTGTACGGCACAGCTACATGTCCTTGCTTGGCTTTCACTGAAATGTCTTATTTTTAATAAATCTGCACATACGTCCTTGTATCAGAGATGGATAAATTTAGAGCCAACAAATGACTGTTCAACTGACAACATTAGGACACTGAAGCTAATTGTTGGTTAGTAGTACATGCAGGGATATATAGGGCTGCAGCTACCACTGAGGACACTGAGTTCATGTCCATACTATTTACTTCAACATACTAAGGAGTTATGTAGTCCAGACTGAAATATCTCTGCAACTACAGGATGAAATTATGTGCAGACATTCATGGTCCCCAGAGGATGAAGCCTTCTGAGTTTGGCGATCCCCTGACTTTTCCTCTAGCGCCACCAGCAGGTCAAAGTTTTCACTTATCCTGTCAAATATCTCAACATCTACTTGATGGACTGCAAAGACATTTTTTTAGCAGATATTTATATAGCCCTCATAATGAATTGTAAAAACTTTGGCGATCGCCTGACTGTTCATCTAGCATCATCTAGGCAAATTTTTTCATTTGTCCTATATTTTGGTTTATGACCAAATACGGTACCTGTACAACAATGACAACCCCATCAGCCACAGCTCTACTTTGTGTTTAGTGCTAATGTTAGCATGCTTACACGCTAAGCAAAGATGGTGACACTGCTAAACATACCTGCTAAACATCAGCATGTTAGCATTGCCATAGTGAGCTGTGTGAGCATGCTAACATTAGCAGCTGCTAGCATGGACATAGACTCTTCTGTAGACTCAAAATTTTAAATGTTTTGCTACTTTAAGGCCAACGAAAAATCTTGGAAAAATATTTCCCCAGAGTTTTATTTAGACCATGTTAAGTCAAAATGTAACTAAAACATGTACAGAAAATATAGTTTAACAGTTAGCTGAAGTAATAAAGTGTGAAAAATCCAAATAATGAGAACATTTGTCTGGGGTGTGGGGTATGTGTTCGAGGGGACTCATAACTTCAGTATATCTAAAATTCTGACTACAGCCTGCTGATTTTGAGCTATGCTGTACATTCAGTTTTTATTTTGTTATACCAAGCTAATATTCTCAACTAATGATGATTTTCATTTGATTTGACATCAGTGCAGAAAAAATGTCAAATGTCAGCGACACTGTTGTGACAGTAGTCCTTGATCACTTTCAAGACTTTAAAGTTCAAAACAATCCCTGCACTCATTTCTTTTTTTTTTTTTAACAGCCTGGAGTTTGCAGAAGCTACGAGGTGGCTGTTCAGTAATATCTTTGTGCAATTATTTTCACAAACATAAGCAATCGGGAGCTAAAATTAGCAGCAGACAAACAAGGATTGATTTAGAAGAAACCATTGATTACTCCACTGTCATGACCATTGATG
Organism: Macquaria ambigua; assembly: GCA_008360985.2. Taxonomy (NCBI): domain Eukaryota; kingdom Metazoa; phylum Chordata; class Actinopteri; order Centrarchiformes; family Percichthyidae; genus Macquaria; species Macquaria ambigua. Next base: position 821,710 of record VMKM01000009.1, on the reverse strand, counting down.
CTAATTAGCTATAGCCTTTAGCTTCGCTGTCAGTGTCCTGCCTCAAAAGACCGATTTGCTAAAGTGGGTGTTAAAAATATGCTTTGGCAGAGCACTTGATTGATGAAACAACTCTGCCGAATAATTAAACTAAGAATAGTTTTATTAAACTGTGAATCAGGTCAGGACACTGCTTGTGGAGTGGTGAAATTGTCAAATTGTCAAGAGCAGACATTCTCACACTCTATACTAATAATAATATTTCATACATCATGTCGTCTTCTTGATGTGGGTTGAAGTGTTTGAAGAACCTTTCATTATATATTTTTTATCCTCAAATGCAATGGGAACATTTTCTTCCGAAGCTGTATTCTTCCAAAATCTTGAATTCATAAAAACTCATCATGAATTTTCAGAATATTCTTCTGAGCAGTTATTCATACAGTCTCTTGCAGAGCAAATAAAATATCTTGACAAATGCTGTCATCACTCACGTTTAGTAGTCAGTATTGAGGCAAATGCCTGTTTTTATGTTTTTGTTGCTTAAACAGCAAGTCATTATTGAAGTTAAATGTACTTGCTTGCAATATTCTGCATGCATTCTCACAACAGTCTGTAATAAATCACTGAATCTAAAACGACAATGATAAATCCCCTCAACAATGTCAAGGCAAAAAGATCTTGTAAAAAATCTATTTGTAATCCAAGAAATGGCTTCTGGTTTGTGGGATAAATCAAGAAAGAAATGCCTAAAAATAACCAACAAAATTGATCCATGATTCTTGGGAACACATCTGACATGGCTAAATGTAATGTTTAGCAAATCAGGGCCGAGGAGGAAAACAAGCAATGTGAAAAAGAGTTAGAGGAGAGGTGTGAGGCCTTCCTGGGCAGGTGGCAGAGGCGTCCAGATGCTGCAGAGAAGCAGTGAAGCAGATAATGTCCTGCCTAGATTACCTCCGGGGCCTGATTACAGTGGAGCGTCCTCATCTGGGTCAGCTAGGAGCTGGTTCTGCAGGGATCAGCTGTTCCCACCGTCGTCCTGATGGTCTGAGGTCTCATCTGTCCCGAAACACAGAGGTTTGAAAACACCTTTATGTGTAGTAAAATGAAATGTTAATTCCAAAAATGTCACATATCCATTTAGGGAAACAATTATGCCTGTAACATAAAGCACCGACTCTGTTGCATCAAAAAATATATCAAGGGGAGTCATGTTTCTTAGACACATGTTGTCAGTCAAACAATGTGGCTGCTACTGTCTTGCTTGGTTTTCTGTTGATGTAGCAATAAGTTAGCATGGAGTCAGTCGAGTGTCGCAGCAGGCTCTACACTCACATTTCTGTGTTATCCTCGCGAGGGCTACAGCACCATGCAACTGAATACACCAGTCATGCTTCTCATTCTAACAGATTTGTAAGCAGCTTCAGCAAACTTGGCAGGATTTTGCAGAATATTCAGACTTTGACAAGCTAATTTCTATAAGTTTGAGCCACTTCAAATAGCTTGATTGCACACTAGTGATGATATAGTATGTATGAGAATAGTTTATTTTGCTGTAAGTTATGGCAAATGATAAAGTATGTATTTAGAGTTTAAGGGTGGCATTATTCTAGGGTTTTCTTACTGTTGATTAATCCCATGAAAAGACCAAAACCAACAGTGCACAGAGGACAGCACCCTCTCTGTGGCACTCAGCCCTAAGCCCATTTGTTCCCACTGAAGACGTAAATATTTAAAAAGGAGTCACAAATATACAGTTTAATTTAAAAAGGCTAAATCATTTCCTAAACAGCTGGGCGCAGGAGTAAGTTGTGTATTTTTTGGGGGACTATTTTCAGCCGCGACACAAGAACTGCCGTTCCCATGTTCATCATAATGGAGGAACATGTCACCAGTGCAACAGTGGTTAATGATGTGATTTTAATAGTTTTTAGAAAACAAAGGAGCTCTATGGCACAGAGGAATATATATATATACATACATACATACATACATACATACATACATGTTCATCAAGCTTGTGCTACTCAGACAATATTTGTTAGCAGGATCAATTCATTGGTGTTTTCATATTGTTATATTTTGCAGATTAGAAGTCTTTACCACCCTGTTTTATTTTATATATAGAACTCATTTTGTTTAACCTGACTTAAAAGAGTCATGTCAATTTGTATAAAAACTGTGCCTCTTCCTCAGTGATTATATACGTTTATATGCAGAATTATCTGGCTAAACCTTCTAAAAACAAGCTGATGAAAGAATATATGGTAATAGCTGGGGTTTGGAAGAATTTCGTTTCTGACTCATGGAGCAAGGCCTCTGTCTTTTCATCAGCTACCACTGTCTAACACTGTTAACCTAATTGGTACATGACTGCCTGCACACTGAGGGACTGATGATTATTGCTTATGGTAGTCATTTTGCATATCGATGTAACTTCCAAAATTATAAAGCCCAGAGGCTTAAAGGCCTAATTATTACCAATAACCAATATAGATTAGATACTCAATCTTCAGACAAATATTCATAAGTGTAATACGATGGGGTTTTTTTTGCTTTATTTCTTTAATCCCATAGAGGTACCACATAAACATCAGCACAAACTGTATTAAATGATTTTGTGTCAATTAACAATATGTATTGGATTAAAAGTTGTGTTTGTTGATGTATTATCATATGATTTGGTCTTTATATGAGGTCCAGCTACTGGAAATAAATTGAAAAACAGTCAGATTAATACCATTTCATACTTTTCTGGTTTCCAGCTATGATACATTTGGAATCATACAAAAGGCAAGCTGTACATTTTAAAGGACATTTGGTGAAATACACGTATTCCCTTTCTTGCCAAGAGCAAGATGAGAAGATTGATAAACTCTCCTGTCTGTACGGTAAATATGAAGCTACCTCGAGCAGCTGCTTAGCTTAGCTTAGCATAAAGATGGTCAACAGGTGGACACAGCTAGCCTGGCTCTGTCCAAAGCTCACTAATTAACACGTTATATCTTGTTTGTTTAATCCTTACCAGTTGCCAGGCAACCAGCAGAGAAGTTTCTGAAATAGTCCGGCACATAACCCTCCATAAAAAAAAGAGTAAACAAACGAGATATAACGTGTTAATTAGTGAGCTTTAGAGGTGCTGATGCTTTTGGACAGAGCCAAAGCTATTTTCCCCCTGTTTCCAGTCTTTATGCTAAGCTACGCTAACCAGCTGCTCAAGGTAGCTTCATATTTACTGAACTGATGAGCGTGGTGTCAGTCTTCTCATCTAACTCTGGGAAAGAAAGCAAATGTCAAACTACCATGTACCCTCTGTCTGATTTTGATTCTGCTTAAAAAACCTAATGTAGGCTTTACCAGGTTATCATTACAAATAGAGACATTTTCCTCAGAGCACATTATAGTTAATGTCTATCTGCTGCCAATTTGTTTTGTTGTGTTTTATCCACCACCATCCATCTTTTTATAAATAGTGTTCCTTTCATTTGATTTTTCATTATGTCTAAATCTCCTCTAATGGATTGTTGACATCTTGCAGCAAACCACAGTCCACATGTTTACTATCAATTTTCCCTCTGTGCTTAAACATTGGAAGAAACCAAAAGGTGTGTGCAAGAAGTACAACTTGAGAGACGGAGAATCAGCTGAGAGACACTTGGCAGTGCCAGCATTAGAGAGTGCAAACATAATTAACTAATCATGCTGGATGACACGTTACAAATACAGATGTAATTGACTGCCAATGTGAGTTTGAAATATTCATACAGATGAGTTGCAATAGTTAGACAGCGATACTGTAACAAACACAATCCCAAAACTAATTGGGTCAGCCACCGCTCAAAGAGGCAATTTGGAAAGCAATTACAGTCTCCAGTTTGCTCGTGAGCGACTGATAACCGCGTGAAAAGGTCTAAATCCTCTGATGAATCTCGGCAAAATGGAGGATTGCTCTTTTCAAACATGACTTCACAACACCTAATCAATTCCACCATCACAGGTAAGCGATGAATGCACAGATATTACAGCTACCTATCCTTGAAATGAATTGTATTCTGTGGGAATGTGTCCAATCCCATGATCCAATCCCATTATCACCAAAGTAACGGCCCCTGGCTGCATATGATCAAACACTGGATTTGTGCCTCTGAAGTTTCACTGACTGAAACCAAATCCAAAGGAGTTGAAAATGGAGCGACTGATGTCGAAGGTAAATGAAACTGCTCACACATTCACTCTTGTATAAAGGGAAGCACATAGAAGGCAATCAATAGAGAATGACTGGGTGATACAACGTGTCAGGTCACAGTAATTACCCAGTAATGAACAAAATAATTGATGTCAAGTCAATTCCGAGTTCAAAATTAAAAGGTTAGCACAAGTTGTAACAAGTTTTTAATAATTTATTTTTGTTTATTTCTTCAATGTTTACTATATTGTGGTGATTATAAAGGGTCAATTCACCCAAATTATACAAATAAAGCATTTTTTCACACTTACCGCTAGAGGTATCTAGTAAAGACCCTAGTTTTTCTTTTTTTGTAAAGGTTTACTTAAAAGCAGTAACTCCGGGCACAATGTCCAGGTCAACAGTTTTAAGTATTTTCTACCTTTTAATAGTAAATAATCTCGAGTTAAAGTTATTGACAGCAATATCTTTGAATTTCCATCCAACCAAAATTCAGTTGAAGGAGCTGATCATGTGGGGATCATGAATGTGCTCAGGAAAAACTTGAGGCTGTTATGTTCATTACAAAGAAAACCAAAGTAGATGATCTGATGAAGGGCACCAAGACCATGAATGTCTGCACCACACTGCATGGTAATCCATTGTCAAGATATTTCACTTTGAACCACAAAACGTCAGCCTGCTGGTGGCGCTAAAGGAAAAGTCAGGGGATCACCAAAGTGATTACAATTCATCCTCTGGGAACCATGAATGTCTGAACCAAATTTTATGCCAGTCCATCGCAATGTCGAGACATTTTATTAAAAATCAAAAATGTCAACCTCATGGTGGCGAAAATTCATTAGATAACCAAAGTCTGTAGGATTTATCCTCTTGGGATCATGAATAACTATAAAAAGTGTTATGGCAATCTATCAAATAGTAGTTGAGATATTTCCATCTGGACCAAAGAGGTGGACCGACCAACCGACATTGCCAACCCTGGAACCACGCCGTAAGTATGGCTAAAAATCCAGATAGCAGCAGCAGCAGCAGCAGCAGAGATTAAAAAACAGACATTTATTTAATTACATAGCACATGATGAGAATACCCAACAGTCAACCATGCAGACATGATTAGAAGAATAATTTAAAATTGAACAAATAACAGCAGTCAATATATCACTGCAAGGAACATAAAAACACATGCATTAGATACAATTCTTAAAGATAAATCCAAAAAGTAGATAAATTAATTCATAAAATTCATGATCACACTGACAGTGAGATCAGATTTCCTCCAAATCCAAATTTTGCAAGCATGCAAGAATATTGCTTCCTGCAGTTTTATGTCCAACTAAAGCCTGTTCAATTCAAGTGAGTAGCATAAATGAAGTCTCTTTTAACCTTGTTAGGTACAGATTAATCTAATACTCAGAGTTTGAGATTTTTGAATTGAAAGGGGGTCACCAAAATATCAGGGTTCTCGACACAAGGTCAAGATTTCAAGATAGTGACCAGGAACCATCCTCTGGGCACCATGAATATTGCTTGGCTTGCAGGCTCAATGACCCACTGGTTGACTGACATCCCAAAATACTGTTGTTTTGCTATTTATTTCTAATGTGCAACTTAAATATTGTTAAATATAAGGTCTACAATGATCATGGATAAATTTAGGATAGCTTATGTTTGCCGTAGCAGCAGAGGGATGTCTCTGACACCACTGCTGCTTTGCAAGCAAATAATGATTCACAGCTCTTTCAATTAGCTCAGAAGTCCTAATATAGTAGCAGGGGAGCAGCACATCGCCTCAGCCATAAATCAAATGGAATTACAAACTAGAAGACATGCCAAGACTGAACATGGAAATGTACCCTACTTCTAAATATGCATCTACATATACCATCCATCCATTCATATACTACCATTTCCACATCCATCAGTGCATGGCTTGATAAAGATTAGTCACAATGAGTGCCTTGAGTCAGCTAATGCTCAGCTAAATCATTAATTTGCTCCAATTAAAGAGGCGAAAACCTATTTCTGGCTCGCACACTCAGTCTTTGAAACAGCTGCGTTATTAGTTGTTGATTAAGTTTGTTTGTGAGCCTCTGTTCATTTGCATTTTTGAAGCTCCTTACAATTTTCAGCCTCCAAAATGCATCCAGAGGCAGCCGGCAGATGGCTGCTATTCAGTGTTTATCAAGCAACACTAACTTTTATGCCTTTCACTCTGGTCTCCAGAGACTCATTATCAATGCTAGTTAGATGCTATAGTAAAAGGCAGTTCAGAGGTTGAACACCTGGCAGCAGAGATGGAGAATATTACAGAATTCTTAACATAAGATCCGTAAGACATGTAGTATATAGACAACCCACTGGTCTGGCCATTCGTTGAGGACCCCCACGATCCTGTGTAAATAGACCATCCTCAAATTGTATTTGTACATCAATCAGTTAAACTTATTTTCTTTCATAGCCAGGTTTTATCAGTGAGGGGTGTCAGGGCCTGAGGCCCAAACCTACTGAAAACCATCAGAATAATTCAATCAGATTGCCCAGAGATCTCATTACAGGTCTGGAGTGGGACGCTAAGCATTAGACTTTCAGTGTTGCCAGCAGAGGCTCTCTGAAGGCGGTGGGTCGGCTGATTGACAGACTGAAGGTTCTTTCAGGGTGAGTTCATAGTTAAATTGCCTTCTGCTCCCCGTTCTCTGTATCAGTGCTCTGTCTCTCAACTCTCACATTCTCTGATACCCGCTTTGAAGTCCTTCGTTTAAAAGGTATAGCAGAGCAGCTAACACACATAACGATACATTTCATCAGAAAATAATCAAATATTATTTTTTTTCCTGGTTCTTAGATGGGCTGCAGGATACTTCAGTAAAACCAGGTCTTCAGTATAATGCACGTGCTTCAAATATTAAACTCACATAATGCACTTGGATAGTTCTTTAAATATGTTTTTTTAATGCAACCACTAACTTTGTGTATCTTTAATGACTTTGCTAGCGGCATTGGTCCGTTGGTCCACTACTTTGGTCCAGACTGGAATATCTCAGCAACTATTGGATCGATTGCCATGAAATTTGGTGCAGACTTTCACGATCCCCAGGGGATGAATCCTAATGACTTTGGTAATCCCCTGGCTTTTCGTCTAGTGCCACTAGCAGGTCAAACGTTTCACTTATCCTGTTAAATATCTCAGCATCTACTAAATGGATTGGCACATTTCTGTACAGACATTCATGGTCCCCAGAGGATGACGCATAATGACCTTGGCGACCCCCTGACGTTTCCCGTAGTGCCACCATAAGGTTTACAGTTTTGGTTTTGAGTGAAGTCTCAACAACTACTGCAAGGATTGCCACAAAATTTGGTACAGGCATTCATGTTCGCCTGATATTAGCATTCAGCTAAAAGCACTACTGTGCAGACTCACAGAGCCGCTTGGTTGGCTGCAGACTCTTAGTCTTGTTTTAATGTAATGCATGTGTAATCAGAGTGGCTTCATAGCAAAAAAAAAAAAAAGATATGCTTTCTGGAAAAGTTTGTGTTCTCAAAGTTTGGTACTTCATCAAACTGCACAATAGCATTTTCTTCAAGAACGTTTCTCCAAAAATATTCATGTTATCTGCTTGACTCATGGGACTACAAAACATCTTGCGAGTTACTAAAAGCCCCTGGTATCAAGTAGAACATCTTACCTGGAACCATGTTTACTCAAAAAAAAAAAATATCTTGAGATCGTTGGATCTTTTCCTCTCGTGCAATTTTCCTGTGGTGCAGAAATAGAAGTGATTTTTCAAATAGTCTCAAGGGCAAAGTGTGAATTGTACACTGTCAGAAAAAAAGGTATTCAGCTGCTACACAGCATCTAACTAATGAAATACAAATCTCAGTTTGAAGCTGTGCTATGAATTTGGAGTCGGGAATCTCTTTATATAAGCCTAACTACAGCATCTGGAGAGAAGGCTGTGCACATTTTTTCAAGCTAAAGTCTCTGCTGGGAGCTGCTGGTTTAATGGCTCCTGGTTGCTTTTACTTTGTCATGTTTTGTATTATACAGGGCACATGGTGTAGGGCACAATCAGTAAAGTACAGCAAGGATACTACTTGCTGATATTCCCCAAACTATACCACATTTTTCTGTACTGACAAACAATCATATATGGCTTGTAATAAACACATTCTATTTATTGCACCTTCCTTTTTTGTCATTTCTGTCACTTCACCTCTTTTATGAAGGTTGTCTCTCCAATAGCAGCTTTACCTGACTTCACTAACCTGTCTTTCTCCTTTTCTCCATCTCCCACAGACTTGCTCCATTTGTTCTCCAATTATATTCCATTACTGGACCAATACTGGAGGTCGGACCATTTAGCTTTCTGACCCCTCTTTTCTCTGTCTCTCTTTCTCTCTTAGTGGAGGGTGTCGACCAGTCCATGTGACTCAGATTTAGACACTAAAGAAAGCAGGAAGACAAACCAAAAAGAGAAGTAGAATAACTCTAAAATAAACTCGCTCTCAACAAAGGAAACCTTTCGCCATGAGTGGCAGTCTCTAAAACGCTATTTGTGATTTTCTATGGGATTCTCTCGTTTCCAATCTTTGCTGCAAAACTAAAGAATATCAGAGCACATGAAACTCCTTCTGAATGGTCTTGGTGAACTTCAGTCCTCAAGTGACAGCTCCCCCAAACTGCGATTGTCAAATCATAGCTTAGCAACCATTACTAGGCACGCAGGCCCGTCAGGCTTTAGGTTTCTCCACATGTCAAAGCGGTGTGCATGAGGCTGTATAAGAACGATACTCAGCATTTAAAGAGTTTGGAGGGGTGTGTCTTTTTAACGTAAGATAAGCAGCCTAACTAACAGGATTACGTCTGAGCGGAATCTGTTCTTGTATTGCAGAACAGCAAAAATGTTAGATCAATGTTGCTTCTTTACTTCCATGTCTTCTACATGGATCATCAGCTGGTGAGGATGACATGCAGTGTAGCCTCAGTCTTTTACCACGTAATCATGTATGTAGCCATGAAGTGCATATATAAGACCTGTTTACAGTGTTTTTTTTATTCAAGTCAGGTGGAAACAGCATTTTCAGCACCATCCTTAGCAAAATGTCAATTGTAGATAATCAAATTTCCATTTTTTTCCCACCTTAAGCACATTAAGGGCAAACTTTAAGGCAAATGCCATCTGCGGATGAAGATCATGTGATATCATTGAAAGCTCCAGAACAACTATTAAATTGGACCTTATAGTGAGGTTGTTTTCTCAACAGTAAATAAGAGGGATGTAAAGAAGCAAACCTAGGTAGGTATCAGAATGTGCATGATACCTGAAAAGATGCCAAACGTCATTGGAAAAATGAGGAATTTTCAGCACATAATACAATCGTGCATTTTCTGCAGTGATATTTTTCTTCTGGTGGGATTTTAGTTACATTTCAAGGCCTTTTTGACACATCAAGAATAATTTATGAACGGTTCACAGTTTTGTTTTCAAATATAAGCAAGCTTTAAATTCCTTTACCACTGCGGTAACCTCCCTGGGTAGCTTTCCTTCAGCTCATCCGAGAATTCTCCTCATGTGACAGATGGATGTTTGTAATGGGGCCACATTTTGCATACATTACATTAAAATAGCAGTGGAGAAGAGGAGTGCAATGTGTGAATTCTTGCCGTGTTTCTTTTGCCCTCTGGCAGCTCTTGTTAGCGTTTAATGAGCGCTTGATCATATGTGATGTCTTTTTGGTCAGCTAAGGATAACATGGTGAGGAGTGGGAGGAGGTGAACGAGGTATCCCTAATAATAACTGCTCTTCCAGCCCTTTAATAAAAGAAAATGCAGCACATTAGGGACAGTTGTAGCCTAAAGAGATGCAGGCTTGTGTCTGTAAGGTCAGCAGTTCAAATCTAGCAGTTTGCTGACCAATTGGGACAATCTGGTTGGTGAGGTTGAGTGAGTTACAGTCAATGTGCCCTTGAGCATGACACCTGGCCCTGAGCTGCTCTAGTGGGCAATAAGCAGAAGACTGTGGTTGTACTGGGCAGCTCCCAAGTGTGAATATGTGTAACCTTATCAGCGAGAAACCATAGCCATGCTGTGAACAAGCTTGTGTGCTCAGCAAACCCTTCCCTGCATAATTAACACTTGGAAAAAATGAACTTGGGTGAATATGGGGGTGAGGTCAGCCTGCTGTTACCATCTGTGCAGCAGGAGTAAAGGAATCTTTACTGTTGTGTGCTGAAAAATACTGAATCAAAACCAGACCACCACATCCTCAGGACCCTCTGAAGTATTCGAAAGCACAGGAGATCTCTAAATCCACACTCATAAAACGTGCTTTCAAATATTTATATGGTTTGGTGCTCAGTTTTGTGGTAAATTTGTGAATATGTTGCAGCCCCTGGGTATATCTGCCAGGGTAAAATATAGAAAATGCACAATCCTTTTACTGCAAAGCTCCCTTTATGAATCAGGTTTTATCCTTTAAGGAGGCACAAATAAGGGACTTGTTTACTTTGACTTTAAAATGGATTGGTTATTTTAAAATACATGAAAAAACACAGCAGCCATGCATAAAAGATAATGTTTATGATAAGATAAGTTAAGACCTTATTGATGAAATACAGTACATGTAATAGAAATAACAAGACTAAGAGTCTACAGTCGTGCTAGCGGCTCTGTGAGTCTGTACTATGGAACAGCTGTGCTTTGAGCTAAATGCTAACATCAACATGCTAACATGCTTATAATGACAATGCTAACAGCAGGCATAATGTTTACCATGATGACAATCTTAGTTTAGCATGTTAGCATGCCAATATTTGCTAATTAGCACTAAACACAAAGACCTAAAGGGGAATGATGGGAATGTCATTCATTTTGCAGGTATTTAGTCATAAATCATGAACCATGCATAGAATGGTGCCATGAATGAAAGTACAAAAATTGGTGCCAATCCGTCTAGCAGATGTGAGGATATTTCACTGGATAAGTGAAAACTTTGGCATGTGGTGGGTCAGTAGGATGCATCTTCTGGGAACCATGAATGTCCGAGCAAAATTTCATGGGAATCTAACCAATAGTTATTGAGATATTTCAATCTGGAACAAAGTGGTGGACCAACCAACCAACCAACCAACATACCGACGTTGCCATCCCTAGAGAAAAAAGAATATCATGATATAGCATATAATATAATATAACATAACATTCCAATAATAATAAGTAGTTACAGTATATAGTGATATAAGTAATATTATACAATGTAATATATTATTAGATGTGATACTACTACTTATACTACTACCAAAGTAATAATAATATACTATAATCAAGCACAGGGTGCAGGTGTGTTATTGTAAAGTGCCTTTTTTAATTTGCAACATTAAAGCCGCATGCTGGGTGGTGGAGAGGTTGTTGTGTTTAACAGAGGCCTACAGTGTATAACCCTAACCCTTTGGTATTTACATTTAGCTTGACATTGATGTGGAGGCATGAGAGCAAACCCACCAATGGCAACAAACGGTGCATGAATGTAAATTAAAAACAATGTACGCCACTCTGCTGTGATACAATACACCAAGCAGCTGATTCCGAATGTGTCATTGTGTTTGCGTCTTTCCCCATTCACATGAACCGTAACTAAATTAAACAATTTTGTTCACTCAGCAGCGAGGCTTAGCCAGCGTCTGCTGCTTCGCTGGCTCCGCTGCTCGCTCACTTCAATCTGTGCCAGGGGCTTTGTCCGTCCAGGAGATTCACTGCTGTGCGCTGAGCCCATCAAGAGAAGCGCTTTACCGTAAACAGAGGAGGAAGCTGAGGTCCATGATGAGGTTTTGAGGTCAGGGAAAGTGGAGTGGGTCACGGCACGACAAATCAACAGGGCTTCACCAAGATAACGTGTGCTGGCCCACAGCCAAAGAATTAGAGTAAGGGGAGGAGAAAGGTGAAGAATTTACACTTTAAATTCAGACACTTCAAGGTAAATGACGCAGAAAACAAAATTAGAGGTGTCAAGGACCTTCTTGTGTCACAGGTTTTCTCCACCAAGTGTCCTTGAGCAAGCAATGTCCTCTTAAAACAACTCCTTTATTTTAAGTTGCACACTACTAGGCCATCAGCAAAAGTTGTCAAATTAAAATCTAATTATTGGTTTATGGGGTAACCCCTTAAATCATTTGATTGTTAATGAGAGTAACTGCAGCATCAATCCCCTTGTAAGAAGTCATCATCAATTATTGTCTAGTTTCAAGTAATTGCTATTTAATAATGAGTCTACCCTCAAACTACTCATACATTTTATTCATTGCCTGTAGTTGTGGATTCATTTATTATGGTCACTGTGAGTAGAGTCTGTCCACTTTTGTGCCTTAGTTTCAGGCCTGTTAGCTGTTAACTTCTCTTCTTATCTATGTGGGTGTGAGTGGTATGGTTAATATTAAGTTCCTGCTAATATTAATTCAGAGTAATTTACTTAATTTATTTCTATTTCCATGTGCTAGTCCAGTCTTGTATGACTAGAAACCAACAATAAATACAGCTGCTACTGACAATTTGGAGCCATAACGACCATGACAGGATTACCAACTGGGCAAAGTGAGCAACTCCCCGGGACCCCATGCTACAAGGGGCCCCAAATGCCCCAGATTCACTGTGTGTCAATAGTTTTTTTGAAATGTTACAAATTTGCACCACTTAAGTATTATGTGTTATCTTTTAACCTGGTCCTGTGGCCCGGTGTTATTCAAGGCCCTGTGTCAAATTTAGCTTTACTGTGCTATACTGTATGGTTTATAACCTGGGAACACTGTAACAGACATGTGTTGTTGTAATGTTCTTGTTTGTTTAAACCTTGTTTTTAATGTTATTTTTTTGTACAGACTGTGAAAACACATTGCCTCTAGAGGACAATAAAGAATGAATCTGAATCTGTACGCACAGAAAACCTGGGGCCAGGTAGATTTAGTACTGGTCTCAGGTCTCTAGTAGTCTCTACGTAGTCTGTACTTGATACACTTCTGCGCCATCTCTCATCCACGCAATTTTAATCAAACAACTCAATCAACAGTAATTATTATATTTCATTTGCAGTGTAATTACTGAGATAATCCTTGTGTTTGGCAGTTGTAGTAGTGCAGATTAGAGTTATTTGTACACACAAGTTATTAAAACCAACACTGTGATTCTTCACTTCAACAAAGCAGCAGTTGTATCGTACGTACTTGTTATTGGAGGCATTTGTCATCAAGTTATTTCTGTTGCAGGGTCAGTTGTGTCCAATCGCTTCTTCTTAATATGTTTTGGAGTTTTACTGTGTGGATGTAAATTTCTTCCCTCTTGCAAATTGCCAAGAAAAAGGGAATGAAGCCTTCAGCTTGATTGCCTGTACAAAACCTATTAGATATTTGACCTATCAAAACGTAATATCTGGTAACTGGGAAATGAAAACATATGTGATTTTTTTGATGCATATTAATCATGAAAAAAAGAAAAAGATATATTGCTATTACGCCGAGATTAGTTGCCTGTGGCGTTTTCTTGAGGAAGCATTCTGAGAGAAAATTGATGTGAAAATCGCGTCTTAATTGAGTTTCTGGCTCAAGGAAGGATCCATAATGGAACCAGCACCAAAATATTAGTTGTTTTATGCTTCAAATGTTAAAGGAAATCACACAACTTGAGGCAGCTTTATTAGAAACATTTACAGGAATACTAATGGTGACAAGATGGATTGAGGAAGTATGTGTTCTGTTTTCATTCAGTTTAATGAAATGCTTCCCTAATCAAATATTTCTATGAAGACTGGTTTACAAAGTAATAACTTTTGTATATGAAAACTACATTGCCATGATTGTGATGTATGAATTTCGTTGATCATTTCGTGGCCTCTGACTGTTCAAAAAACAACAGAAACCTTCCTAAATACTTCCTAAATCACGCTCCACAACGAGAGTTTTTCCCCTGTCACAGCAAAGAGTCAACATGTGTTTCTGCAGTCAGAAAATCCCTTCCCCAGGAGCCTGCTAACACCTTCTATCACACACCATCAGCAGGATGTTTATTTTCCAACACCCTGCTGCTGATTGTGCCGTGGGTGATTTAATAAGCAGAGAGAAATTGACTTTGCAGGGTTTGATGCTTCACCCCGGTGAGGTTAGCTGCATGGAGCACACATTATTAGAGCAGGAGTGAGCGTTCGCTATTCACTGGGCCGGCGGATGCATAGACCAAAATGGTTACCTGGTGGCTCAGCTGCAGCGAGTCTCCTCAAGATGTTTGATTGCAGCAATCTCCTGTGTGTGCTGGTAATCACACATCAAGCTGTGTACCCGCTCCAATTTGTATATGACTGAGTGCACAGCGTGATGTATAGGACAGCACCTGAGAGAATTGGAAGAATTAATACATCAAATTTGAGCAAAAAAAGTAAAAAGACATTGTTGTAGACAGCAACGCACGCCGATAAACCCTGATACCCAACAACAGCAACACATAGACTGCACCACTTATCACCAGGGTGGTTTTATTTACCTATAAACACAATTATTTAAAAAGATGCTATAACTACATCAAATTCTACACATTGGCGCTTTAAAGAGATAAAACAAACTGTTCACATATTGTGTTTCAGTAGATGCATTTGAACCAAATAATACCGCTACCTTTCCTAAAGTAAACTATTTAACAGATTACAGTAAAATTTGGTGGAAAGCGATGCCCTGGGCCAACTGCTTGGCTTTTGTTTCTGATGCAGATTCAGGTTGCAGGTGCAGAACCAGGAAGGTTTTAACAGTGTACTGCACGCAACGTCTGCTGTTTTTGTTTGAACCTGGACTCACTTGCAGGCACAGCCATTTGAGGTCAGTAGGAAGCTTTTAAATATTTTCTATCAAGAGTTTTGTGGCCAGTGCCTTGTTTTATGCTGCTGTGTAATGGGGAGAGAAAGCATTTCTGTCAATGAGGAGCAGGGATTTTATTTAAAAGGCTGGTTTTATAATTAGTTGGACTGCCCATTTATTAGAAAAGACTTTGGAAGAAAGTTCAGACCATACTTTAATTTCAAGGTCATTTCCTGTTTGGTGTTTTAAGTAGTCTAAAAAGTGTGAAGCGTGACCAGTTATATATGCCCTGATGCTCCACCGAACTGTTTAGAAAGTCTGTTGGCAAATGGTGCTTTTCTGAATTATGGGTTGTATTTTGACATCATCTTCAAACAATATATATTGTTATTAAAATTGTTATATGTATTGCCTATGTTATGGGTATTGCTTTTTTAGTTTTTACTTAGTGGCTGAAGTGGCTGACTTGTGTCACTATGCATGGGCAGGTTAACGAGTTTCCCCTCTGAGAATTAATGAAGTTATCTAATCTAACGTGTACACAAGTATGTAGATGAAAGGCTTACTCCAGCGATTTAGTATTTCATTTCCACAAAGCTGAGGGCCTTGGGAGAGACAGGTTTAAGAAAGAATGGTCAGAATTGAAGCGGCTGAGGCTGAGATGTCCTGATTTTTAGTCACTAGTATGAGTCGAGCTCCAAAAACGCAGGATCCAACATTTCCCATAATGCAACCATAAGTATAAGTAAAGTTAAACTGACAGGTGTTTCTACTATTTTGTCCACCCCATGTATATTAATGAGGGTAGGCTAAATAACAGATAATAATAACACAATAACCCTCAGTTTTTAATGTTATAATCAGGCTGAATTGCCATATTTGTTTCATGTCATATTTGAATCACTGAACAAACAGACATGTGGGCATTGATTCAGGTCTGAAAAACAGGCTATTGTTACTCAGGCTTTCTGTTGAAAAACAAAGTAGTCTCGAAACCCGAGCAGAGATCACCAGCCAGAGCCAGAGGAGACATTATGCAACTGTTCACAGGCTGTCATTGTGACAAGTAGACTGGTATTCATGTGTAAAATCAGTGGGGGTGCCCCTTTAAACATTTCTAAACATTACCTCCTTTGTACAGCCCTGGCAGAGGCATGTGCTCCATGAGTGCTGTCTAGTATTGCTTACAACGTTTTAAATTCAGATAAAATATCAGTAAAGTTCTGTATAGATTCAAGGGAACTCTGAAACCCTTGAAAACACACAGATCACAGCACTGTCATACCACCAATGCAGAGACCACGCAGGGTTTTTGCTTAATATCCTCCTATGGGTAACATCATACAGCATCAGTAATATGAAGCTGGCACATAAATGCATACAGCAGTGTGCATCTCCTGTCATGTTTAACAAGCAGGCTGATTACTGGCCTATCCTTCAGATACTCAGCAACATATCCAGTTTAGGCCACAGCTCAATAAGTATTGATAAATCAGCCTTATGCACTGCCCTCAACTTACAGCACCACATCTTCTGAATCAGCAGATCATTTCCTGTGTGTGGATTTGTTGCTACAATGTCTAAAGCCATGTGAGTCCATAATTAACATTTCCACTGGGATGTTTAGTGACCACCATCTAATAGAGACAAAGTGAATCCCAACCAGCTCTGCAAGTCCTCTGAGAACCATCATCTCAACTTCATTAGAGTGCTTTCACCTCATATTAAAAAGGAGAGAGGGTTCTTTTTATAAGCAGCTACTAATGTGGGCTCTGAGTTATTTAAATCCAACAAGACAAATTTCTTGAGGTGAAATAATATTTTCAGTCACGCAGGGATTCGGGCCTTGAGGAAAACTTTGCTTTCATCACACCACTCTATTCATTAATGCAGTTTTGAACATGCTAGCTTTCAACATCTCCCGGTTTAACACAAGGACACCCCAGTTTCAAGGTTGCGTCTTATTTTGCTGAGAAGGACTGGGAATCACTTTTGCATATGGCATGTTACACTCCTATTAGCCCTTGTTACTCACAGGGAGGTCACTGCTTTACATAAATGGACGTTTTGTTTTCTCTCCCAAAAGTTAGTTGCAAGCTATGCAAGCTAATGTAGAAGCTGACATATGATATCGACTGATCAAAAGTTTGCTTACGGGAAAAGAAAACTCTAAGGAAAGTAATATATTTCATAGTATTGAAATTAGGCAATCTAGCGTTTACAATTGAAATGAGAATAGCTTTTATGTACATAGGAGGAAGTGTAAAGAGGCAATCTATTTGTTTGGACTTCACAAAAAACTTTTTAATTAAGCCTGAATCACTATAAAGGCGAACATCTTCAATCTCTTGCTCCTTCATCTTCTGCCTAATACACACAAGTATCCGTTCATAAATAAGCTTAGGCGTGGGTCATTAATAACAGGAGAAAGTCATTACATCTCTTCCGCATGCTGAATAATTGAGTTGCTGGTCGCCTTGTGCGCTCACTGTAAATACGCTCATAAGCTCAATTTTTGGCTGGCCGTGCGTGGACCGAGGACACATCAGTTTAATCAGGCTCCCGCTCCTCCTGCTGCTGCAGAGCGACGGCGCAGCCTTCATCGCCGCTTTGGCTCGGGCGCATCACAACCTGAACAAACACACTTAATTGGATTAGTCTGCTGGATGCTGTGTTCTTACAATGTCCTCGCAGGGACAGGAGTCGCACACCTTTGATCTCTGAAGAGGCAAACACAGCCTGTTAACACGGCTGAACAAATCAGAGGGCATAACAGCTACGAGAACAGGTGACCTTTGATATTTTTCACAGCCACCTTTGCAGCACGACAAACCTTTTTAGTTTCATTTTTTTTATATTAAATGTGAGGTTCTTCAAGGTCATGTTATTGTTTAAGATGAAAAGAGCCTTTGAAGATATCTAATTGCCATTCATAAGAGAAAATGCTGGGTAGACAAAAGCCTTTTAGTTTTCTTTCTGTTTTTTTCCTTCTCGTGACAAAACACATTTAAAGTCACTTATGGACCAAGGTTGCCAGAGAGGTGCATTTAATGTACTTGTCCTGTTTGTTAATGTGATCTCAGTGTATCAGATCAATGGGCTGTATAGCAGTGCATCAATATGTGACCCAAATAAAACATTCTGCATTTACTCACTCATTGAATTAAACTCCTTTTAATGCCTTGGGAATAGAGCGCCGCTTTTAAACCCTTTCACCATTGTCCGTTCCAAAATGTATTACAGCCGGCTGAAGAACACAAGGGTCTAAAGGCATTTGAGACCGCTGAAAGCATGCGGGTATACCGGCTGAGAGGGGAAATAAGTATGCTCTTCCATCTCTGAACACTCAGTCATTACTGCAGAGTGAGAGGATGGATTTCATCATGGTCTGCTTCCTTCTCCATCATTATGCAGTACGTGTACAGAAGCCTAATTCAGAATAAATAAGCTTAAAGATGGTGCCTGAAATTAGGCACCAATCAACTCGCCATTCTTGTGTTTTATGAATTAATTTATGTATGTGGGCGGTGTATGAGAACATGCAGCTTTTCCAGTTACCCTTGACTTTATGCTCCCAGTCTGCTGCTAATGTATGAGTCACTTTCAGAAACCAAATCACGCTTTTTTTTTAAAGAACCACATATTTTGTCACTCATCTCTAGTAATATCCAGCCGTGCACACAGTTTTGGTTTTATTTAACCAGGTTTTGAAATAACAGTCTCAGTTTCTGCTGCCACTGCAATACAATTAAGGTGAACTGAATTGTGCTGTTCACGGCATTGAAAAAAAAAAGACATTTAAAGAATTCAACATTAACATCTCTTCCCAGAAACAGTGCCCTGCTACACTTAATAATCTACAGAATGAGACTCCCTTTCCAAGAAACGTAACAGCATCTGATCATTTGAAGCATTTGTAGGTCCAAGTAGCAAAGGCGGAAGTGACATTGTTAATGCCTGGTCACACCAGAGAGTGGCACCGCATAATTCATCCACACGTATTTACTAAATACGTGGTTCTAGGAGCCTGGAGACGTTGTGACTATGCTCGCAGGGCTAGCTGCTGAGCTACTGTAGCTGGCAAACTAACTGCTAAGACACTAGCCAGTTGGGAACACGCTAGCGCTAGTCGGTCACATAAGCTAGCTCGGTTGCTGATGTAACAATAAGTTAACACAGTATTCATGTAATGTATTTGGGCCATCAACTCTTGTCTCATAGCAGTTTGTTCCTCTTGTGGAGCAGTTTATGCTCCGACGAGCTAGGGTTAAATAAAAGTGGATGATACAACATAGCTAATAAGCTATAGCTTCATCTGTTCAGCGACGTTTTCCTGTCCTTGAAAATAGCAATGTTCTTTTCTTAAGTTCAACCAAGTAGTTTTACTTGCCTAAACTTAACCAGACCATAACCAGAGATGACAGATTATAAAAACGCTCATATGAGTAATTTGTTAAAATTAGATGGTTTTATTTCTTTGTTTATTTGTTTGTTTTGGGAGACACTGACAATGTAGTTTGTCTTTTAGGTATGAAGACCTAGTGATGAACTCACTGTCAAACGCTTTTTGATAGAAAGCAACTGGGACATCGTTTCTAGAACGTTTCTGTTGCATTTTTTAATTGTCATTTTTTAATGCTGTGAGCACCGAAAATAAAATGCACTTCACCTCCTCTCTGCATTGTGATGAAGGCAAAAGATTTCAGAGACATATATTTTAAAACCAATTAAACCAAGAACTATCTGAATGGGTAGATACCACTAAAGGTAGGTGAGAAAATATGCTTTCTTTAATTTGGGTGACCTTTAAGAGCAAGCACAGGGGGGGGAAAAAGATGCAGACGGCATGTGACAATGGTCCCAGGCTAGATTCGAAGCACACACATCACACCTAACATTGTACAGTATGTGCCTTATCCAGCTGGGACGCACACAAACACATGCTTTCAACAATCATTAAAGAATGTGTATTTTTCCTCAGGCTGTACTACACTTTACTGAAGACTTTTGCTTTGCGTTATACATCAAATCCATGCCTTCCTCCTCGTGTTAACAAGTTTACTGCTTTATTTTCTCAGCTTAAGTTGTAGGCTCAAGCCAAAAAAAAAAAAAATTATCAGGAGGGATAACTTAGTGAAGAGGAAAGAATGAGGGCACTGTTTATACTTAATCCCTGTCAAAACTGTACAGGGAGCCGCATTTCCTTTATTTGGCACTGACAGGCACGATTATGGGTGCTTGTATGTGAATGTTAATATTAACAGCAACAACGACAACAGTGAAGGAAGGCGTGTGAGTGAGAGGAGAGAGCATACATGTTGAAATAATGCCTTTGTTGTTCGGCTGCTCTTAACAAACACAATTACTCAACTGGAAACAGCGTAGTGATTAGAGTGTCAGGCATTTTTTTTGTCAGAATATTTCAAATAACAATCCACCCACTACAGCAAATTCGTGTGTGATTGTATCGTCAGTGTTTAACTTGCCTGTTTCTTGTGAGTAGCAAAGTTAATTAAACTGTCATTGTTTTAGAGGTAATCTTGATGCAATCTCCATCCTACAGAACATTTTTTAAAGACTTTAATGTTAAATCAAATACTCTGATGAAAGAATTCATAAAAGTGAGTTTCATTCTTATGCAAATTGTGAGAAAACAGTGAAGGACACACTAAGAACAACACCTTTAGGTAAAAGTTTTCAAGCTGTGATACCTGATAGCTTTTGAGTTTGCAGCTTTCTGAATTATGTCTTGTGAATATATAAGTATAAAATAGCAGCTCATTCTCATTCTCAGTGCTGAGGAGTATTTGCTATTATTGCATCATTCCAGTTTATTATAAAAGTTTGAAATACATGTCTGTCATTGAATATTGTTGTATAATCACTAAACATGAAGAGGGGACAGGAGCAATTTTGAGGAAACTAATTCTATCCTCTTTATTTGTACCAATTCTGCAACCTTCAGATAAAGAAACAGTGGTGATTTTCCTATTATATTTTCTTTCTATAAACCTGGGAATTAAGGAATTGTTTCTTTTTTTTTTTTTTTTGTTTCCACTCAAAAGGATTATATGGTCTACCATGGGTTTAGAAATTTTGCCATTCTTCGATATTGTGAAATCCTCTCAAATCCCATTGGATAAACTCAAAAATGCAATTTGGTCAACATGAAAAAACAGGCTGCTCTTGAAGGGTTGACATTTTGTAGATGCAAGGTGCAACATACAAAGTAAGGGCTTTGAACATGACAGGTGGGTGAATGCAGATGCTTGTAAAAAAGACTAATGTGTTCTTACAAATTACAGATGACAACTCAGATTGTAGTCTTTTCTGTAATCTCCTAGCGAATGCAGAAACATTTTAAAAGCCACATCGGCTCAGGGTATAGACAATTTCATAAGCGTGGTGGATGCAGCGGTAACATCTATTTTACTACTGTCATAAATAAAAGTGTTAAGCCTAAATATGTAGTTCTTTTTCTCAAATTTAGGTTGGAGATTGTTTTAAATCCAAGCCCTTCTGGTTCTTTAGTTACTAAATCCTGTGAGGCTCTACAAATAGACCTTTTCACACCAGGCATTCTGACCTGTCAAAGCAGGAAAAGCACAGGTGTAACTAATAACCGTAACTGGCTCACCTAAGTGGGATGCAGCCGTCGTTAATGTTATAAATTCCACCTGTGCTTTTCTTGCTATGACCAAAAAAATAAAAATAAAAAAATCTCACATATGGAGTCGTCTGAACACTATGTGTTGCAACTTAGAGTGCATGAAAACTAGCATTAGCAGGGGGGCAGAGAAGCTGAAACAGCAGGGTTATGGATATACAGTATGATTGAAACAATATAGCTAGAAGTAATGCATGAATGGTGAAATATTTAGCCAAAAGTAATGGATAAACAGGTTTAAACGACCAGCTTCAGCCTCTCCAAGTAGTGTTAGTATGAATGCAAACCAACCTAAACGTTGACACTGTATGAAAAACATTGTAACAATGCACTTTTATACAGTTAACAGTGTTAAACAACATTCAGTTTAAATTAACACAATTTGGAACATGACAGGTGGTGTCAATGTTCATCTGTCAGGGCGGTGGGGGTATGTCAGATAGAAAGGTTGGGAACCACTGCCCTATATAATAGACACTCAATAGGTTTCTCTATAGAAGCAGTCATTTAACCCTAACCCTAACATGCGTAGTGCTGCATGACTGTAATTTAAATTTTTGACTGTAAAATGAGATGCATTGCATTGTGGGATTCCTAGCAGAAAGTACTTCCATTCCTGTTCCATTATGGGAATTTTTAAGGGCACTATATAATACATAATTTCCATACTCTGAATTCCAATACTCAAATAAAATGGCAGACAGTACAAATAGTGCACTATCTAGTAAACAGAGAGGGATTTCGGGCTATTGTAGCCTAAGAGCGGTCAGATTTTTTGACAAAGTTTTGACTGTGTGAGTCTAATGCACCAGTGGGCAGGACATTGCTTGACTCGTATGCCATAACTTTATGGATGGGGTTGTTGCCTCGATGGTTTGGCTGAAATTCAACCTTTCTGCATCAGAAAGGTCAATATTGGCCATTGTTCCTCAGGTCATAATATATTATTATACATTTATTTTCATGGGAGAAAACTTTTTTCTCACCAATCTAGTTTAAAAAATAAAGGCACTCAAGAGTCTTAAAAGTTACTGCATCTATTAAACAAAGGTCAAAGAGATGGCACTTGCTGCCCAGAACTCCATTGTATTTTTTTCTGATTTGCCTATAAGGTTAGTGGCATAGTGGATGATGAAGTATAATAAAAACTCCAGGGCTGAGCCATCGTTAATATTATTAGTTCCACCTGTGCTTCTACTGCAATAACAGCTCAAAATGTCTCTTTGTGAAAAAGATGTATTTAAGAACCAGAAAGGTTTGGATTCAAAACAATCCCCAGCCTAAATCTGGAAGACGATCTATCTCGTTTCTTAAAAACATTGGGGACTTTAGCATAGAAATGTAATGTGAACATAGATGGAGTTTGACGCCTGAGGACCACACTAATTTATGTTCAATTAAATTAGTCATGTTGAACGTGATAATTACTCATGTTAAGCGAAATGATCATCCAACACTAGACGCTGATACAATGTGCCATGACTATAGCTTGTGGGCATTTTATTTTCTTAGTCATAACAGCTGGGATGGACCGGCTCTAACTTAAAAGCTTTTACAGGCTTGCAGCCTGAAAATATTCCAGCTACAACTCTCTCTCGCTCTCTCTCTCTGTGTGTGTGTGTGTGTGTGTGTGTGTGTGTGTGGTACAGTGAGATATACACACATGTATTGCTCACCATTTTTTGTGTGGTCACACTCAGAATACACCACTTTTCTGTCTTATTACTACTGACCCCTACACACAGTAAATGCTTCATAGGGTCACAGTAAAAACCAATAAACATATTAAACTAATAAACCTTATTTATGTGGCACTTTTCAAAACATCAGTTACTTACTACATGATAAAAAAAGAAGAAAAACCTTGATAAAACATGCAATTGGAGAGGTGAAAATGTGGTGTGTTGGCTCAGTGTAGAGGCTCTGGGTCCTGCCCTCCTAGCAGGAGTGATAGTTCTGGTAATTGAGGCTCATTATTGATGATTTGGTGCACCTGCTGTTTGGCCTATTTAAACATCTCTCTGCTCTCCTTCCCTGTTTGCTTTTCCGGAAGGCACAACCTCTCTGTAGAGCCTCCAGCCACATTTAGTGCTTCGCTTGTGTACAGTACCTAAACTGTGTCCCAATTCTATGCACCATACAACAACTCTAAAACTAGTTTGGTGCATTCCCATTGGAAACGTGACAAAGTTAAGTGCAGTCAAAGACGTCAGAATGCATGCAGAATTTGCTTGATTTCTGAGTGTGCAGTTGTCGGACACGGTTTCTCCCACAATGTAACGTGCAAAGGAAGTGTAGAATATATTCAAAGCTGTTAAAAATTTAAACAAATTGCAGTGAGACAACTCGAGGAAGGTCATGGAAATAAAACAACATTTTTGCTCCTTTTTTAAATAAGTTAAACTGACAATAGCATTCCAAAGTTGCAGTTTAATGTCATGTATCAAACATGTATCATTTTCTGTTGGTACAAATCTTTTTAAAGTAAATTAATTTCTTGAATATTGACTCCAGGAACACTTATACTATGAAGATTAGTATATGCTATACAGTAGTATTTAGGTCTAGAAAGTGGCACAGTGAAATTAACCCACGTGTCAAAATAAATGGTTCTAGAAGCTTGGCAACGTGACTACTCACAGGGCCAGCTGACGAGCTAATCGCTAACTTGCTAGCCAGCCGGACTAGCGCTTGTCAGTCACAATAGTTCCTTTAGTGTATTTCTATTTTCTCTGTACTGGGCCGTTTACTCCCCCTGACATTTTGTTTTCAGGATTGTACATGATTTCATGTAACAAAGAGGGGAAAAGGTTCTCCGTTAGCCCGTTAGCTTAGCTATGTCGCTAAAAGGACAAGTTAATAGTTTTTATTAAGGTTTGTATTTGTACCATCGACTCCTGATTGGTCAGTGGTGCGAATTTTTTGAGTCAAAGTTCACTAAAGTTGAACACGCTGTGAAAAATAAATTGATTTTACCACAAAATGTTGCCGTTTTTTTAAATGGTGGCATGACCAGACCTCTAGTATGTACAATGGAGTTACAACTGCAGTTTTAATCCTCAGTTTTTGTTTGTGAGTTTAAACCAGTGCCAAGTGGTTTTATGTATCTATGGTTCAGTCTTCAGTTAAGCATCTTCCTGCTTGACCACATCTTTGCCTCTGTGTATGTCAGTATTGGATTCTAGCCTCTGGTCCTGCTATAGAAAAGACCTTTTTGCCCAAATAGATTTTGAGACGTGATTTAAAGGATGTTGCAAACTTAGCCAGCCGGAGCTCCTCAAGCAGAGCATTCTGAAACCAAAAGCCAAGTCACGTTTTTGTCTTCAGCCTAGATATAATTCTAAAATTAAAAGGTTACTTTAGATATATAAGGGGAGTTTTATCTTTATAGCTGAGAGGAGAACTCTCAGAGCTGATGATACAGTACTTACATGCCACATTTATTTAATGGTATACTTCAACACCAGAGATTGTGGTTTTTGTTTTGTTTGTTTTTTTTAAACCAAGAAGACCTAAAATGACTTAACCAAATAGTTTTAGTTGCCTAAACTTGGAAGAACCAGATAAAAAATGGGTTGTTTTGAAATGCACTGACAGCTTATTTTGTTGTTTTATGAGTGAAGACTTAGCACCATCATTAACCACATTTCAAGAAGTTGGCCCACCGAAGCTGAATGCGTCAGCCCCTAAGCCTGCAGTGTTTTGAGCCATGGAGAGTCCACTAGCTAGACGATCCCTCTGCCCTCAGTGGTGTCCCCGCTGGAGCTCCAACCCTGCCTCAGCCTCAGACTGTTTTGTTTTTGCAGCAACTTGGCTGCTGAATCGGCTGCTGCTCATGCCAGCAGTCCACGCAGTGCCTCGGCTCCGGGGTGAAGGTCGAACTTTACAGTATCTGCATGTAGAAGGCCTTCTGCTACCACTCCTTTTTTATCTTTTTGCCATGGTCCATTACTGTTATCCACGGTAATCAGTAGCTCAGTAGTTAGAAATGAAACTCTAGGCAGTCTGTTATTCCCCCAGTATATCTAGAGAGACAATCCCCCGTTGGTTTACCTATTTCTGCACAGAAAAAAATAAAACTCTATGCATCTTACAAAAGCTCAGCCAGTCAACATTCCCATTTGTCAGTGTTACTTTTAATGTAGCCGAAGTTCAGCGGCTCATTGAGGCAATTCATTTATTTGAAACCGTTTTCCCAATTGTATGCACAAAACTTGTAGGAAACAACTGTCAACAACCTAATCTACATTCACAATCACCCAGCTGTTTCTGTGGTGGAGTGTTATTCTTCATAGTTTACAGAAATTAAGTTGTTTTTTTTTTTTTACTTAAATCTGAACTATGAACAAAGCCAGCTGGTTTGACTTTTGTTCCTGACTTTTTCAACATTGTGTTTGGCTGCAGGCTGAAGACCTTGCAGTTGTTTCTGAAGCCTTTTTTTTTTTTTTTTTTTTGATGCCCCTTTTTTCCAATTAGTGATTTTTATATTATGTTTTTCAAGCTCTGAAATGTTCTTGTTAAAGCTCAATGACTGTGAACATGCCAAATCCTTCCTCCAGTCTCCAACCTGAAAACAAGTTTTAGCTTCAGCAGTGATGAAGTAAATCATTACTGCAGATATTCATATATCATTCATTCATTAATATATCATAATATTCAGATTATGGTTCATATTAGCCACTCTGCCTCTTGCAGTGCCAACTGTGAATCTTATCTTTGTGTTAAAGCTGAAGATTACATTGTAGACACCCCATTTCTTATATCAAATTGCCTTGCTCTTAATTACTTTATTCTAATTTTCTCAAAGAAACACACATTTTCATGTACACATGTTACCTCATGAGACTGTCTACATTTCATTACCTTTTTTAGAAAATTAATCAAAGAAGTAATTTGATAATATGATTTACCAGAGGGGAAAAAACTTGTAACATTCAATCATTCAGAATAACTACAGACCTTTTTTTTAAATTAATTTGAGCCAAAGATTTTAAAGGGAGTGGTATGAAAACAACTTGATTGTGAGATTCTTGTCAAGTTTGATCACCGTGTTGAACACATGGTGCACTTGTTTCTTTTGTAATTGTTTGTGGGGTCATTTTTGGGTGAGTGCATCATGTGGTCTGCAGTACCGACTGTGGCCACTTGGCCAAAATCGTCTCACATTCAGACTTGGTAAAACTCAGAGATCCATATTTAATGTGCCAAATGTTTGTGTTTGTCATCACTTCTTGTCTTGGGGCATGGCCTGTTGATCAAACCAGGGGAATAAGGATTTACACTAATAAACGCAAAGAAAAATAATAGGAATATATGACTTTTTCCATGACAGCAGGAGACAATATCATCAAACAATTTAGACATTTAGACTGACATGAGCTTTAGCTGATGTCATAGATGTGTATTGTAATAGCCTGTACTGTTAGTGAGCTCATCTTACAAAGGACATGCATCAGTGAAAATCCCGGAATAATATGCTCTACAAAGCACCAGTGACTGTGTTTAGGGAGCTCAAGGGATCCATATCCCCCCACAGAGCGGTGCCTCGCTGCATACAAAACCTCATAAACATTTTTATGCTGTTAGTCCTGTAAGGCGGCTGCTTTGATCACAGCTGAGTATTTGGTGTGTGTGTGTGTGTGGTTGCTAAATAAACAGCTAATTATGTATGTTTCATTATGAATAAGGGGGGAAAAAATAAGTTAAAGGCACCAATGAAGACTAAAAAAGGAATGGTGCAAAAAAAAAAAAAAACTTTGCATGACAGGGGCACTTATTATCCCAACCTGATTTAGCCATCTGTTAAAATCGCTGTCATACTACCATTCAGCTTATTCTAAATAATTGAGTACCCTGCTGACGTGGACAGTATACTTTTCTGCTGCAAGATTCATACATTGTGAGACGGCTATCAAATATTGAGGGCCATTTCTTTGTGTATACAGTATCCTTCCTGCTGGTACAAGACAACTAAGAATATGTTACACATACTGGATGTTTCAGTTTTTAAAAATATGTAGTGTTTTGAGGATGTGGTTGTTGTCTGTGCTGCTGTATTAAGAGCGTGGTGTGAAAGTGGATTGAGTGTTTTCTTTTTTTTTGGGGTTTTTTTTTTTTTGTCCTGTACAGTACAATCACAAAACAGCAGGAGCACAAATGAGTGATTGCAGGAGGCAGCAAGGACACAATGATCTCAGCAGTTATATTTACAAGGATGCTTATGTGAACCAAATATGGTAAGATTCCCTTTAATGTCAGGCTCCAACCTGTGATTGCACATTAGCTTGAGAGACTGGTGCTCTCCAGCACTGTAATTACCTACAGTAAGTGTCTTCAGCCAAGAGAATGGCAGCTCGCACAGGCAGGGGGTGGACTTTCTCTATTAGTCTGCTCTCTTTCATCTCCTTTCTCTCTAAAGACATCGGTAGCATGGAGATGGGCGTTTGTCCTGCATACAGCTGGTGGGCCCATACTCTCCTTGACACAACAGAGAAATGTCACAGAATAAAACAGGAAGCATTCAAAAGCTTTCTTTGAAGTGAAAGCATCCGTTTTGAAGTCTGACATTGCTCTACAGTCAAATTTGTGATCTGCAAACAAATTGCATCCTTTCTGGTGAAGGAACTCGGTAGTAACATCTGCTGCCGTCTGTGAAAGCAGCCTCTGATAGACGTTTGATAGCTGACTGCTTTTGATAAGTCACTTATGACAATTTGTCTTTTTGTCTTCAGTGTTCATTTCTGCTGCTCCCGTTAATGCTCAGTCTGGGGAAGGCCACAAGCCTACGGGTAGCTTTGTTGTCATACATTATCAAACAGGTGTTTGGTTCCAGAGTATCTATGTTCTTTCTACCTGTCATAATAGGACAATCAAACCTCTCTAGAATCAAATACATGGAAGATAAACTTTCACATTCATACACATAGACATTATTATAGTATATACTTTAAAAATGCTAGCCTCACCTGACCTCTGCAGAGCACTTTACAGTCATGTTCCAGTGTTAAAACAGACTGGACCCCACCAGCAGGTCTTTGCTCTCTGCGTCCGTTTCATCATGTTCCAATCCACCACAAGCTATATACGGTTACGAAAGCTCAGAGGGGACAAAAGGCAGAACTGTCATCATGACAGGATCACTGGGGTGTCAAAGGGGCAGGCAGCACTACAGGCAAGGTCTGCCAGTGCTATATGAGGATTCTGGCGACAGTCCGAACAGGACAAACCCACAAATGTCTCACCAGCCCTTCATGTAAAAATACAAGAGAACAGAGAGGGAATGTGCAGTAGGCAAACCTGCATTAGATAAGGTTTTTATATAGAAATACATCTCTTTTGTCACCCGCAGTGGTGCTCCCTCCATTCTCAAGCCATGCAGAGTGGAGGTGTTTTTACATGCTGCAAGGGGAAAAAAGGCCAAAGTCACTTTTCCAAAGAAGACATGGCCGCCTTCTAGATGGCAAACAGTTTACGGAAAATCAATCTTGGTCTTGGCCTGACCACTAGTTTTGATTGATGACTGCAATTTTTCTGAAGATGTTCTAAAGATGCAAACTGGCACGTCCATTTTTGAAACACATTTTTCACACTCGGATACAAAGGCCCGTTTGTATCTTCATTTTCAAGTTTAGTAAGCGTACAGTGGCGGCACCGTGCTGAGAAATGTGCAATGCGCCAACAAAGGCAGTGAAGAAGGCTGCTAGCAAGCAAACATGCACGTAAACAGTGCACAATTTTAAATCTGTATTTAAAAAAAAAAAAAAAAAATCAGCTCTGCAAATGTTTTATGAGGAAGAAAATGGATTCAACATGTTTGTTAGACCTCAAAGATGCACACAACGAATTTTGGTGAGTGTAAAACATAACTTTTGTTTTACAAGAAAACTCCACAGGGCACATTCTAACTTTTATTGTCTGGTTGGCAACCAAGAGCAGATGTAGTCACTATGTCACTGAGTTTTTTTTTGAATGTGGTTTTACAAAAAGAAAATTTAAAAAGGTATGTGGCTAGTGTTAATCTTTTCAACTTCCAGGTGATTATTAATGATGATTAAATGATGACAAACTAAGCAAATTCACTTATTTTTCAAATCTTTAAATGTAGTCAGTTTATTTCAGGTAGCTGTGTGACACCCATATAAAATGTACTTCAGTAAGATATGATTCACTCAAATCAAATTACCCACAACTATGTAGTTCATTACATTATTAGCCCAAATGACGTGGTCACAACTCGCACTAGAGAAGCTGATTTATGCTGTAATAAACCCATACACATGCTACCACTTTAATGACCTAAAATAGTTGAGTCTTTTTGTTTTTCATTGTGCCTCCAAACTGTCAGCCCATCCGTTTACTCATTTTAAAATCATCTCTGCAGGTACACTCTGAATTCACCACCCACACTGTTTTTGGGCATTGTGAGCACTGACACCATCTGGCATTAAGTGAGGCACTCTGAGAAATATGGCTGCTGCGTGGATGTCTGACTGCAAAGGGGGAACCTGGGGCAAGTGCTTTGTAGTTGAAGATATGTTTACAGTGTCTAATAGATCGGCACAGGGCCAGGAATCTGACCGTCCACCTGAGGCCACAGACAAGGGTGGAACAAGTCAGCGGAGTGAAATGTTGAGGTTTAATCACCAAGCAGTGAAGTGTTGAAGGCCGATCCAGAAAATTCAAGCCATGAGCAAATGTATTTGCAGGTGTTGGTGGAATAAAATGAGGTGGTGGAGCCATGTTTGTGATATTCATTTTTTTTCCTTTTCACTACAGTTCCCTCTCTTATATAACTGCCAAGTAATTTTCTGTTGATGGTTCACTTTAATGTCAAAACTCCTAGTCTGCAGGCTTGAAAAATTTGCATGCCAGGTATCCTCTATTTCCTCCAAGTCACAATCCCCATAAAACTCATTGCTTCCCCTCCCCTTGCCCCCTGCGCAGGTGACAAGCTAAAATGAGAGAGAGCTCCATTTGCTTACTATAGCTAATTGGATTAGTGCTTAAGGCACTACAATAACGGCTGAATTTAGAGAGACAGGCGGAGAGAATGGGGGAGCGGGGAGCTGAGTGGTAGAGCCAATTTTCCAGTGAAATGAGCTTTGCTCCAGGTGACGAGAAAACTCCTGCAGAGAAATAGAGAAGCTCTGTGTTGGAAGATTTTATGCTACCAGACGCAGTAATGTGTCACAGAATTTACATTCAGTGCATTACAAGACGTTGTGACATGTTTACACAGTCGTCACAATGCAGCAAATTAATTACGTCATAAAAGGAGATGATTGTGTCCTTTTTTTTTTTTTTTTTTTTTTTTTTATATATCATGGTCATGGAGAATACTTGATTCTGATTAGCCGGAGGGTATGCGTCAATTTTGGATAACAGTGCAGGTCTGATGTTGCATCCTTATCGTCATAATTTCATATCTAAAGGTATATTTTCAGGTACCTTGTGGAGTTTTTTTTTTTTTTTTGTATTCTACCCTGCGGTGAAAATATGAGTACCTTGAGAGGGGAGTTCAGCCATCGTTATATCTTTTGCTAAAACGTTTCCTCAGTCTTCCGGCACCCTGGCAGGCCGTTTTAGCATTAATGGCAGAGTGACTAAGGTAGTTAGAAAAATAGCATATAATGGTGGAAAATTACACAGGAAGTCCATTTAAGAACTTAAATATCTTAATTAACATATTGGCATGAAACCTCCCCGCACTCTTTAAAATAAAAACAAATGTTTCCGGTTCACCTACAGCCACCTCTTCTGATAATTTGTTGGCAGTTTTCTCTGTTTCTCATGCCTACCTGTAAATCTGCACAAAGCAGCTTTGAACACTGGCAGCTCCAGATGGTAGCAGGAGGTAAGATGTTTGCAAAATGTGAATATGCAGAATTCATGTAACCTCATGGAAACGCACACCAATTAGTATGTGATGCTTCACATAACGGGGACATGTGAGGGAAAAGGTTAGACGTAACCATTTTCAGGTAAAAAGAAACTACAATTTGCACCTTTTTTTATTTTTTTATTTTTTTGATTAAAGATAACGTTTGGTTGGTCTTCTGTTGAAGCATTGCTTAAACATTTTGCAGAGGCGATTTTTGGATGAATTTGAAACCTACATTGTTTACATTCATGTTTGAATGCTATAGTCCTCTTTATCCTAGACTGACAATAAGTAGCCAGAGCATACTTCTTAGATGAGAGTAGTTGGAGAGAGTAGTGTTATTTATTTATTTATTTATTTATTATTATTATTATTATTATTATTATTATTATTATAGCCTAACCTTTTTGGTAGTGGAAACCGCCCAAATGGTACAAAATGATCACAACCCAAAACTAATATTATCTGCCAAATGACATAAAAAAATAGCCCAAATGGGCAGAAGATGAAGTAAATGTAGCGGTCCCTGTCAGGAAATGGGGGAAAGAAATCAGTTTGAGGCACAGTATTAAAACATGACATGAAATATATAAAATTGCTGAGATGCAATGGAGAAGACGTGGACTTATGGCCATTCTACAGTGCTGATTTATCTGATGAGAGGCAATTTAACACTTCTGCGCTGATTTGCGGGTGATCTTCATGCCCTGTCCACCCAGATCAATATGGGTGTCAGTGCTATGGCCTTAAATTACTGTTAGATGCTCATTAAGAAGCAAAGCTCAATAGAACTGGGGGTGTTAGTATGGTTTGTGTAGGTGTGTGTGTCTAGTGCACCTGTGAGTGCATCTTTCTGAAGTGCCTGCCAATAAACACCAAGGCCATGAGGTGGTTTGAGTTGCAGAGGTTTAATCAACCAGAGGCATGATCTCTCCCTCTCACACAAACACACTTACACACACTCTCACACACACGAAATAAATATGAACCAGGGGGGTAAAAACCAAACTCTCCTTGAAGTTACTTCTGAAACCTCGGGTCTCTTGGTATACAATATATAGCAAATAATGTTGCAGTGCAGATAA
Source organism: Macquaria ambigua (assembly GCA_008360985.2). Taxonomy (NCBI): domain Eukaryota; kingdom Metazoa; phylum Chordata; class Actinopteri; order Centrarchiformes; family Percichthyidae; genus Macquaria; species Macquaria ambigua. Next base: position 789,077 of record VMKM01000009.1, on the reverse strand, counting down.
AACATGAAATAGTATGTCCACAATGGGATGATCAAAGGCCAGAAAAAGCAATAAAAGAAGTGTGTCTATCCATCAACGGGCTGCTGAACACCAAGAATGATCTCGGTCTCAGGTGGACTGGATGTCTGACAGAGCCTCTCCTCTCTAAATCACATGGCTGCTCTCTTATTTCCTGGATGACTGGACAGTTTCTCCCCTCAGCCATGTACAAAACAAGCAACTTCTGAAAGAGAAACTTCACCAGTCAGTCAATGGTGAGTCACATTTATGTATTATTGATTTTTTTTTTTGTTCCTGCTCACAGCCACATCAGTGCATCTTATCTTATGAGGCTTTAAGAATTAATAGAACTCACTTACAAACACACTTTGTAAACATAATAGTATTTCTACTTGCTTTCTGCTTTGAAATGGAACATTTTAGTTGTTTTACAAACTATATTCCTTAATATATTCTTTCCCCTAGGACCTCCAGAGTGACCACACATTCTTTTTAGAGCAGCGCTTGGCTTCATATTTATAGTTATACATTTATTTAAGACGGCTAGCTCACCTTTCGCTAAGCCCTGCTCCTGTTCCTTACTGTTGCTACCCCTGTCAGGCTTCCTGTTCTCTCACAACATATATGCAGTTTACAATAAGAACAGTGGCAGATTTGACCACTATATAACTAAAATGGGTCCCTGATTTTTGACACAGGAAGACAAAAGCAGGTTTCTCATTTCTAGCCGGTGTCATCGTCAGATTTCATCAGCTCTAGCTAGCTAATTAAGCTAATGTTAGCCCCACGAGTTGGTTTAAACCACTGTTTCCACTTTTTATAAAAAATACTTTTTACTTTTTAATGTTGTCCAGCTAACTCATTTTAAAACCTGAATCAAGTTAAAGGGGTCTTAAATATCCTTGATAGCTACATACATGATATTGTGCTAAAAGACTGAGGCTAAACAAAATGCCCTCACCAGTTGATGATCTTGTAGTATAGTGTATTAAGGATAGTAAGGAAAACGTAACCCTGTTTGGCTCCTTAGCTTGAATACTTTCAGCATGTTTCATTAACGTTACAGTAGAAAAAGCATTCAGGGACTAACCAGTGTTAGTGTTTGGCAAACGTAACGTTAACTCTGGCAACGTTAGCTGGGGTTGCTGGAGTGTAACCTTCCCCAAATCCAATAAAGAGCATAACAGAGATGCTACCATCAGCCTAAACTCTGATAGCATCCAGGGCCAGCTTCCTCACAGTGGGGAAATACTCCACAGTGGATGTGCTAGTCGGGAACAGGGCTCTGTTTTTAACGTACCCTGTCACTACACAATCGAATGTAGTTTAGCATTTATTTCACGAAATGCTCCCTGGCCTTGGACATAATGATTGGTTACTACTGTATGCAGTAAGCTAGTTAGGTGGACGTGCTAACGATTTCAGATTTTTAGTTTAGGACACCACCCTCGAAACTCTTTAAATGCAGAGTATCACTCTTACTTCAGCCTCCCTCTTCATAAACCAGTGGCTGACACTACACCCATGTTTACTGACAGTCTACGAAGCAAACACAACTTGAAAAAAGGACATGCAAGACACACCGTGCCTTGTAGCAGCCTACTGTTGGATAACGTGTCCAACACCAGCCTCCTGTTCTTCATGTAGAAAATACCTTGACAGTACCAGACTATCAGGTTACCTTGCTCCCAGACCTGCCACCGGCTGATGTGCTTGGCTGCCTGACTGTCTGAGGACACGAGTGAGACCATCCTAATGAGAGATAAGAAAAGCGCAGAGGCATATCTGTGTGTTCCAGCATGTGTTCGTGTTGAGATCACCTGGGCACCAAAGGCTCACACCGAGAGGTAGAGAGCAGCCGTAAAATCTACTATTATGTATTAAATTTAAACCACTTAATCATTGTATGTAAACAGGGTTTTGTTTATATTCAGTTTCTCACTAAAACACAGTGTGCATCCAGCCTAGCAAACACGTTTAATGCTTTTCCTCCCTCCATAAAACATTTGCAACGTTTTTTTTTTTTTGTATGTTTGTTTTGTTTGTTTTTTACATGTGCAGAGCCGAACCTGCATGTTTATATCAGCTCGCAGTCTTCCTCTCCTCTTATTAGTGCAATGCTACCGTTTTACAGCACCATACTCCACAGGTTTAAGTTATACTTTGTGTGCTGAAAGTTACATTTAATATATGATCATATGAGTGAGTGAGTGAGTGAGTGAAGGCAGCGCAAATTAACAAAAGCCAGAACCAAAATGCTGTGGATACATTTTCAAGCATTACTACAGTCCAGATTCCAGAAATAAAGAGAAACAATTAAAATAATTTTCATCTTTTTTATGTCTACAACAAAATTCATAAGTCGCTGACAAAACACATACTGTATAATACTGGAGACGTCCAAATAAATACTATTTAAATAGTCCATCTTGCCTTCTATTGCAGGCTTTTGAGACAAAGTTGGCAAACCTCCAATTTCTGCTCATTCGTATACCAGAATATTTCAGGGTTTTGTCGAACTGTTTCATGACAAATTTACACTAAATATATGTTTAGATATAGAGTATTGAAATTATGCATACATGTATTTTTGGTACTTTTGAATGCCAAAATAGTATCCCCCTTCTTATCCCTTTAGAATTAATATTAGCTTCTGTACCTAACTATATTACTGTTAATACAGTACTACACTTTCACACGTCCCTGTATCAAATATTTAAACTGGTGAAGCTTCAACCAGTTGAACAGTTCACTGGGCAATTAAAGGCCTGCATTTGTAAAAACCGCAACCTCCCAGACTGTGTGACAGAGGTTTTTCTTTGGATTCTGGAGGTGTGAAATGTTTCCATGTGGTTTTTATGGTTTACACGTTAGCATGCTTTATTTATTGAACTATAAATAAAGCAAACCGAAACTCAAGGTTCAAAAAAATAGGTTAATGTACTCAATGTTTTCATATTGTATATCATTTTCTCATGTAAGCTGTGGCATCAAATTCAAAGTTGTTGGTTTTTTTTAAAATGAAAATCTACAAAGTTTTCTTAAAAACAAAAAAACAAAAAAAAAAACAATCCACTATGATTCATATCTGTTGTCACAACACTTCACTGAACCCAGTTGCTCATGCAGGAACGTTTTGGAGACACCATGTTGCTAGAAGAGCACAGTGCATTCGGCGTAATTAGGATTTTGTTTGGCAGTGTCTCCAAAGCTTGTTGCCTCTATAGATAATCCTAACAGGCTACACAATGTGTTTGTCTGAGCTATGGGAGAACTGTGAACTCAAGCCTGAGCCTGTAAGCTGCCACAGAAGAAAATGAATGAACACCCACATTCATAACAAAGCAGACTTTAAGAGAGAGAGAGAGAGAGGCAGGAAGAGAAAAACAGAGGCAGAAAGGTGGCTGTTCAAGTGATGACACATAGCATAGCTCCGTTCTGCAGCAGAGAAATTACTTTGGAGACTGTTTGTTTGTGTAAAAACTTTTGTGTGTCAAGTCAGCCCAGCATTTGTCCAACAGTTGTAGTTTAAAAAAAAAAAAGTTTCTCTATGAAGAGTGCAAGACTTTTTACTGCTACTGTCATATTCTGTTTTTTAATTTATTTTAGCTCAACTGAATTATTCATCATTTTGGCTGCAGATGCTTTCTAAATAAAATACACGTTCTTTTTCCTGCTGAGAGTTAGATGAGAAGATCGATACCACTCATCTGTAGGCAAATATGAAGCTAGCGCCAGCAGCCGGTTAGCTTAGCTTAGCATAAAGACTGGAAACGGGGAAGCAGCTAACCTGGATCTGTCCAAAGGGAACACAATCCACCTACCAGCACCTCTAAATCTCAGTAATTAACACATTATATCAAGTTATTTAATGTATACAAAAACTGAAGTGCCACAACAACAAGATGTGGTTTTACGAGGGGTTGCATTCTGGACTAATTCTTGGCTAGGAGCAGCAACTTCCTGGACCACAACTTGTTTTTACACTTCAGTTTTTGTACAGATTTAACTAATTATATATGATGTGTTAATTTGTGGGTTGGGTGGACGAATTTAGTTAACTTTGGAAACTGGACAGAGCCAGGCTAGCTGTTTCCCCCTTGTCTTTATGCTAAGTTAAGCTAACGGCCAATTTCGTATTTAATGGACTGATATGAAAGTGGTATCAATCTTCTCATCTACCTCAGCAAGAAAGTGAATAAGCATTTTGGGGGGGGGGGGAAGTTTGACTTTATATATAGATAAATATATCAATTTAAAAAAACATCTCACTTCTGAAATGTGTTAATATTCATTGCCCATGTAGCAGCTTTGAGCCAGCCATACCTTAGTAGGTGACTAGAATGAATATAAACCCATTGATTTTCATTTAATTGTTGATGACTTTGTGAGTCTGGGGTTCATTAAAACAACAGTGCGATGCAGATGCACAGCTTAGTGCCGTCAAACCCGCATCTGTGACCTCCAAGGACCAGTGCGTTTAACGGGGAACTGCCTCTCATTACTTATCCTTTTATCTGCTGTCTCATTATACCCTTCTACTGTTTTTTGAATTTTTCTATTACTGTCTTTGCAATGCAAATCTTCTGCTTAAATCAGCAGCTCTGTGTATACAAAGGCAAGGGGAAAAAATGACTCATCCTATTAGTGTTGAGAAATCTGGGCACTTGGGGAAGTAGTCAGGGTGTAAAAAGGGAAAAGGCTCTGAAGAATATTCCCATCATCTTAAATGCTGAATTTTTTTCCACTAAAGTGTGATTTATATGAGAGAGAAAGACTTCTATAATCTTTGCAGCGCAGCATCAGGTCTGCAGTAAACTAACGTGTATGTGCTGATATGCCTTCCTGGATGGTGGATGATAGCTCATGTGTCATGACTGCAGGCCTATCACTCGCTGCGTTTCCCCCACAGTGTGAGCCAATATGTTAGTAGACATAGATGTGGGCATTGCCTAATGGAATCCAGTCAGCATGGCTGATACCATCACCAAGTCACACTGCCAAGCCTCGATAACACCAGGCTCTCTCCCTCTTTGGAGCTATGGCAAGTGTCCTGGAGAGCCCTGCAGGATGTTACATATTAATACTTCTCGACATTTGCTGGGTGATAAGCAGCCTGGGTATAAATATTTCTTTTTATGAAACCACTTTGGCAAAGCTTCCTCGTAGAAGACAATCTCTGGCTATTTTCTCTTCATCGACCTGTATCTGAAAACAAATGCTCTGTCCTCAGTAACCTGTACTTCTTAAAGAGGCATCACCACAGGAAGGTGCGGTTAGAATAGGATTTATAAACGTCACTATATTGTATCATGTGGCATTAAAGGAATAGCTTGACATTTTGGGAAATATGCTAATTCACTTTCTTGCAGAGAGTTTGATGAGAATATCGATACCACTCATGTCTGTATGGTAAATATGAAGCTACAACTAAGACAATTAGCTTAGCTTAGCATAAATATTGGAAACAGGGGGAAACGGCTAGCCTGGCTCTGTCCAAAAGTCACAAAATCAGCCTACAAACACCTTTAGAGCTCACAAATTACACATTATATCACATTTGTTTGCACAAAAAGTACAGTGTCATAAGACAGTTCTCTATTTAACAGGGTTATGTGCTGGACTATTTCCTGGCCAAACCAGTTGGTGTTATGGCTGTTCACACGAACTGGATCCAAAAGCACGACTCAGACAAAAAGTGCCAAAACAACGAAAAGTGTCTTTACTGAGAAAGGTTCAATAAACAAAAAAACACTCCAGAGAGGGAAAAAGCACACACGGTTAGAACAAAACAAAACAATGACCTGACCAAAAACACGGATTCATGACAAGAGGGTTGAATATAACGCTGGTTCTCTGACCTCTCGACGAGAAGAACTGGCAAAAGAACAAAGGGAGACACAGAACATAAATACACAAGGTAATGGGGAACAGGTGGAAACAATCAGGGCGGGGGAAGACAATCAAACCAGCGGAAGACACACGAGGGCAGGAAGTCAAAACACCTGAAACGAGAGGGATACTAGAATGTCAAAATAAAACAGGAAATGACAAGACAACCGGAGTACAAGATAACTTAACTAAATTGCGTGGCATAACAGTTGGCAGATAACCAGCAGAGCCTCCAGGATGTTACCGGTCACAGTTAAACCACAAATTGTCGTTTTTTTACACATCGTTTTTTGCACGGATCAAACAATGTGTTAATTAGTGAGCTTCAGAGGTGCTGATAGGTGGATTTTGTTACGTTCCAACAGGGCGAGGTTAGCTGTTTCTAGTCTTTATGCTAAGCTAAGCTAACCAGCTGCTGGCAACAGCTTCATGCTTACCGTACAGTCATGAGAGTGGTATCAACTCTCGGCAAGAAGGCAAGAAAGCGAATAAGCAAAAAAAGCAAAATTTCCCAAAATGTCAAACTATTCCTTTTAATGGAGAGAGAATCGTCTTACACTGTGTGTGTGTCTGTGTGTGAGTGTGTGTGTGTGTGTGTGTTTGAGGGTTGGTTTCTGTGCATGTACCCGTGTGTCTGCTCGCTACAGAACCTTGAAATCTAAATGTGAAATGCAGAGTGAAACGAATACAAACCTCACAGACCTTGTTCTCCTCCCTCTCTCTGCCGAGTGAAAGATTCATGTTCTATTACGCCATCAAATATGAATTGCAGTTTATAAGATCACATTTGAAATTCCAGGCCACAGCTCATGCATTCCCAAATACTTTTGGTGACATCGTCTGGGTTTATTTCTGGAGCCGACTGATAGAAGTAGTTTACAAATGTGTTTTTTTTTCTTCCACGTCAAGATAAGGTAAGGTAGGCTGTGACGAAGAAAGCTATCACAGTTCTAAATGCTGAAATAATGAAGCAGAGCTACTGTATATGTAGATATATTTAAATGTGTGCATCAGCTACCACAGCGCTGCATGAGTTATGAGATTGCCTGATCACTTGTCATGGGCTGGCATAAGGGAATGAGGCATGTGTCATATCTTGTTTAAGCAGCCTGATGCAGTGTGTTGTGGTGGATGGTTCACAGCTACTCCTCAGCCTCTCATTGCAGCTCATGTTGTTGAACGGTTCCTCCCCTCCGGCTGTTAACTGACTGGGGAAGTTTCCCGCCGGATACCATGACGACGGCTGGCATCCGCGCTTTGCACCGCGGCAAATGGAGGTCATCTGAAGAGACAGCAGCCTTACCTCTTACCTTCACCACCTCTACTGCTGCCATAGCTACGCGAGCAGGCAGACTCTCTCAGCCCTCAGCCATCCCAGCATGCAGTTCACCTCTCAGCAGGCTGGAGCCACGCATCCGTTCCAACGTACATATGCTCATGCAGAGGAATTCAGGTGCCAAGAGACTAGCGCAGCATGTGCTTGCGTCTCTTACACATCCAGGTCCCTCCAGCTCGGTGTAGAAATCCGCCAGAAAATAAAACGACACAAGAAGCTGCAGCAACGAACGAGTTCAGCACACAGTAGCCCACAGAATGAAATGATCAAAACACATTAATTATTCATCACAAAGTAAAGATTCCATATCTCAGATGTGTGTGTGTGTGTGTGTGTGTGTGTGTGCACCAACAGGATTTGGTTTCTTTTCCTGAACCCCTCAAAAAAAAGTTGTTCATCTGTGCTCAGGTTTTCTCAGGTCACATGTCTATCTTTCAGTGTAACATTGAAGCCATGATCACAAGAAGGATAATGCAAAAAAAAGACAACATGAAAACAAAATTATAAAACTGAATAATTGTGCACACCATTCTTAGGGGGGAAAAAAAGCCTGTTCTTCAATATTGCATTCAGCTAATGACAGTGAGGACAGTACAAGATGAATTGACAGTGACAGTGGAGCCAAATGGCATCGCAAAGAATCGAGAGCATGAATAACAAACTGGATCAAATATTAAATTCATTCAAAAGGGGATAACACTGGCAATGACAGTGTAATCAATCCACATTTTGGCCCGATCTATTATGTAACGGCTCAGACAAAAGAACACAAATGAAGAAAGAAGTCGATTCCTCGTCCGCTGTGAAACCTATTTTCCTTTCACCCTTTTTGTCCTCAGTCATTTCTTAATGTTCCCTTCCTCTTTCTTCTCTTCCTCCAGATCACTTCCAGTCCATTTTCTCGTGCAACTTCAGTATATTACAGTTTTGTGTGATAGCATGTGGTAGTTTCACATTTCAGAGTTATTTGCGATGGTTTTATATGTGGTACCACCACAGTGGAGAGACCGCCTGCTCAATTTCTTTCCTCGTGACAGATTTCATCCTCTATGTATCCATCTTTCTTACCAGCTTGGGCCACATTGCTTCTGAAATAGGAAGAAAAGGTCGCAGCGTTAATGCACAAAGTGACAGCAGATATATCACCTAAATCTATGGTGACTTTTGGCAATACATCCCACACATGGACACTCAGTTTTCATTGGGAGAAAACAGGAGTGATGAGAGAGATTCGGAAACTGGAAACACACAAAGTCTCTTCTTGGCTCAAAAAGGTTTTGATTTTTTATTATTATTATTATTATTATTATTATTATTATTATTATTATTAATGGTTTTTAATGAGGAGATAAACAGAGAAGAGGGGAGTTACTCTTTCTAATATAACTAATATTTAAAACAAACTATAGACTCAATTTATTTGCCTTATAAATTTGTCTTAATTTTGCAGCTTTAAAAACAGAAAAACAGCAACCACTTCACAATGGAAACATATCTCAAGACTGTGAAATTGAACCATTAAGAGACACAACTTGGGCTATTTTCTTTAACAACGCATTTGCATTTTGGCTTTTACCCATTTTTCTCAGTTGTAAACATAGCCATGTCACCAAGGATACCATCAAAGTGTCCATACTGTGAATTTCCGTCTTTGTTTAAGGACATTTCAAGTATGATTGGAGGTTTGGGGGGGTTTATTTTGCATTTGGTGCAGCCTTATACTAATTTCCATTCCTTTTACACTGTTTTCCAGCACTTTTGTCACACAACATTTCCCTCATCTAAATTGTACTTTTAAAATAAATATTTTTTAAATAAGACTTCCTCACAGTAAGTAAGAGGGCACCACTTTTGAGTTGATTTTATGCCATCATGCTTTAGTTTACATTTATCCTGCAGATTACAGCTAATGGAAGCATCTTGCTTTTGATTTGTCGGTTGGCTTCACTGGGTTGTGAATGACAGTTGAATATTTATCTTGGAGCCAAAAAAAATGTGGGAAATCAGGGAGGCAGAAACTGGAAGTAAGATGCCTCTGGCTCTCGCTGTGTTCCCAAATGTGCACATTAATTTGAAACGGAGCCTTTTCAAAATGTTCAAATGTATAGCCTGATATTGGCTTTCTGCTACTCTCTTTGCAAAATGTGATTGATGGCAGTTCTTGTTGTTTACTGTGCCATGTTGAAGTTGCTGAGAGTGAATGAGCCTGAAAAACAACCCTGGCTATGATGGCAAAACTGACTTGAAGATATTGTAGAGGTAGGATGTAAGTATCAGCAAAATGAAGGATAAAGCGATGAAAAATAAGATCCAACAGGAAATACTTGTGCTCAAGATATTTGGTATACATAAATAAATAAACAGTTTAAAGCTGCATTAATCAATATCTTTATATCAACAATAAAAAAACAACTGTGAAATGTATTTCTGCAGTTCCCCTCAGCTCTACGGAGCATTTTAGCAGAAAAACTGAGCTTTTCAGCTCATTGTTTTGGTTTTACAGCCCGCAACTATACTGGTTACTAACTGCCCATTTGCTAACATGTTAACCATATCAATTTTATAAGCGGATAATATGTCAAAGCTCTCTTTCCAGCTTCTTGTGCTGCCCCCAAGTGGGCCAAAAATCAAGTCATGCAGGTTTAAATATATATACATACATACAAATGATGGTGCAAAGCATGAATGAAAGTGCAAGGAACCAGTCATTACAAACAAAATCTAAATTCGAGCTTTTTGAGGTTTTGAAACTCCTCTCACACTCTTCGTTAGTGGTTTGTGATCAAAGGTGAACTCTGTCCACTAATGAAAGCTGTGAAATGTGGTTAAAGGCTCTGGAAAAACCAAGTAAGTGGACCTTTTTTAGTTAAGTTTCTTTTTTGTGTAAAACTACTATTTCCATGGTCAAAAGCTAACTTTTCAGACTCAGCAGTGTGAACTGTATGAAGAGGTGCATCACACTTAAACGAATAAATAAAAACGAACATGTTTTATGAAATGTACAAAATGAACTGAACTTGCAGTCATGTTAGATTTGTCCTGTAACAGAACAGGTCAAGATATTGTCTCATAATGATTTCATAGACCACAGTATGGCTCCTTCTGGTCTATCTGTTTATTCTAAGAAAACTAGACTGAACAGTCCAAGGGCAAATGTTTGAGTTAATGTATGAGAATGTTATTTTTACGACCATTAGGGGAGATTTTTTTCGTTACAGATCCAGTTAAATGTCCTGTAGATTGCAGGCTGTTGGAGCCATTAGTAAGGAGGCTTTTTTCACACCCTCTGTCTCTCTCTATCACTCTTTGTCCTTGTGGGTGATTAGAATGCACCCTGGTTGTCTGTCTGCTTGCTCATTAATCACACTGCGAGAGACTGGGCCGAGCACTAAATATACAGTTTGTCCTCATCTCAGCACTCCACACAAAGTGCTATTACAGCAGAAAACCACACAGGGTCATAAATGACTCATAGGCAGGGCTACAGGTTGGCTAGCGCTCGTTTATACTAACCCTACCAATATGTAAGGCATAGAATGACTCCCCACCATTTATGTAAAATCGTACTCCCATTTAAAACATAATCGTGAATAACCACAGCATTTAGCAGGTATTCTGTGTACATTATTACATTACAATGATTTCAAGGCATTTTTTCAGGGCCCAGCAAATAGTTCTCACCTTGAATGGCTAACCAACTCCTAAATGAACATAATATATAGAACAAAACCTGCTATATGTTCCTTGTTTTGAGGAAATATGTATCTGGCTTCAGGCAGAGATGAAGATTGATAGCATCCAGTTATAGGGACCGACAGTGAATCTCCTGGTGGTGTTGTAAATAAGAATCAAGACGGTATTTGAGCAGATGCCCAAGACACGCCCGCAAAAGTCTTACCATCAATACACAACAACTTAATCGTAGTATCTGAGTTATTTCCAAAAGATATAAGCTTTAATAGATGCTATTATCATTATCATTCTCCCTTAAGCATAAACAGGCCACAAGCTAAGCCTCTAGTTCTGCCATTGACCATTCACTAAGCCCCTTTCCCTTTAGTTAGCTTATGTTGCTACACCTGTCAAGCTGACTTTTTAATGTTTTCAGCTGACTCATTTTAAAACAAGAGGGGGTCTTAAATATGCGCTTGATGGCTACATACATGATATAATGCTAAAAGACGGAGGCTAAAGCTACATGGCTAACAAGTCAGCATTCTCACAAGTTCTCAAGTGCTATAGTGAACTTGGAAGCCCACAAAATATAATTAACTAATGACAGGCTACCCCATGGCCTTTGTAGTAACGCCAGGTTAGGTTAGGTTACTACTAGTTAGCCGGACTATGCTTCTCTTATAGCAGATAAACGCATAACCTTGTAATTTGTACCATTTGTAAGACAGTAACAGATTCACCTTCTGTCATTGTTTGGTTTGTTTAATCCATTCCTTACACTTTTGCTTTTTCTTAATATGCCTAATATTGCTGTTAACACAGCCCCATGCACACCGCTTCAGCACGAAATCCAGTGCTTGACGGTTGCTAAGATTGGATAATCACTGTTCAAATCAAACAGCTTGGTGTTTTTATTGCTTGATTTTCATCCTTGAAACTCTGCCAGTATCAACCCAAACTTAAACCTTGAGTGCCATAAATGAACCTTTCGAGCCCACAGGTGACAAGGGATGCAAATGAGGACATTTTGTTTCATGGAAAAAAGCAGCTTCAGTAATAAGGGCAGACAGCGTTTACCCCTCTAGCCTCGCTGGTCCCAATAATTTTCGACAGTTTTAAAGACGGAGGAGGATATTTGTGATTCAGAAGAGAACGTTAAATCAACAGACTGCCAACATGCACCAGAACTTCAAATAAATTGGCAATATGCCTGATGTAGTTAACCACTCAAATGCCAAGTCAAATCAAGACTCCTGAGAAACATACTTTACCAAGAAAATACACAATAACCTGTGACTTCAAGGATATGATTAAAAAGAACAAGGACACTGTAATGGGGACCCCTTTTTATACTCTCCTTTCTCTAATTATTGTGCTTCAGATGGGCCTCCACATTCAAAGACCAACCTAAGGGCAGTAATTTAACTGCAACCTAAACTCATAAGCCATTATTGCTGCATGATTCACAGGCAAACGTAATGAGGTTGGAGCAGTCGCTTCCCTAATGGAATCCAAACACTTTTTTTTTTTTTTTTAAGATATTTTCTGTCTAAGGACTTACCAGCTAAGCCTGTGAATGTGGATTGTTTTGCATTTTTAGCATTAAATGTCTGCTCTTTGACAAATCTGAAGAAAATGCAATATGTCCCCCCAACACCAATTAGCTCCTGAAAAAATAAATATATCTACTGCAACATCTGCAGGTGTGAGCCTTCATTTGGTAACGATTCTGTCTTTAAGATTCATCCTTGTCTCTCAGGAGAAGGGATAAGTGCGAGACTCATTTCCACTGGGAAATGTGGGAATTGTGCCCCTCAAAGGGGCCTCATGGGGAATATTACAGTGTGTGAAAACAGTTGTATAATATCTTCTGTCTGTTTATTACATCTGAGAAAATCACTCAAGTGACATCACTTGAGACTACAAAAGTTTAACAGAAATCCTGTGCCACAGCTGGGGGTGTGTAGTTGGAAAGATGTGGGTGTTTACCAGGCAGTGGGCCAAACCAAAGACAAGATCGGGTTGCATTATGGGAAGTGTAGGATCCATGGTTTTTGAAGCTTAACCCAAACATGAGCCTAAAAGTCCAAATATCTCAGCCTCTGCTGCCTCTGTTTCTTTTTCAAATCTGTCTCTTGTGTGTCCCCCAACTTTAAGAAAGTACTACTATGCTAAACCATTGGAGTTCCTCCTTTATTGTGTGAATGATAATCCATCAACACAACTAAAACCTCAAAAATTAAAAAAGCACTTACCAAAATCTTTTAAACCAATTTAAAAGTGTGCAGCGTGTTCTGCATATGCCTCATCTCGCTTGTTACTGGCGTGATTATAGAAGATTTAAATCGCATGATCAGAATTTCGATAGATACAGATATACACAAACTTCAACTTCAAAATTGCTAAAATACACATGTAATTCAGATGGAAATTAACATACATATACAATTTCACCCAAAATGGTAGACCTCAAACAAAATAAATACATACTTAAAAGATAAAACAGTATCGCAGTATTACCTTTAATTACCACATTGCTTTTTTCTTATGTTTTACCTGTTGTTTGAATGTATAAAATGTATATAAGCTGTGTTATAATTTTGATGCATTGACAATTAATAAACATGAGCCAGTATGTATTTAAATTCCTCCCTACAGCCTGATGGAATATTCCCTAAACAGTGTCAATCATCATCATTGTTGGTGTTTTTCTTTTTTTTTTTCATAAACAACCAGCTACAAACTGTTTATTTCTTCATCCTGATGGGTTCAAAAGTCTCTTGGGGTGAGTTTTCCCTCTGGGTAAATATGCGTCCTGGGTGTGAGGTGGTATGTTTTTCTCTGACAGGTTGTTTGCTCAGGAAGATGTCAGCGGTTCATCTGCAGCATATTCACTTTGAAATAACACTTAAAACTCAACATGGGAACAGTGTGTTTCTGCAGGAGCCGGTGCAGAAACAAGCTGCAGAACAAGATGTACTGTACACTTTACTGTATAAATATACGCCACGTCTTCCAGTGCAGTGTCAAGGTTTTACTGTATGGCAAACAGAACTGCTGAGCACAGAGTGTGCAGTATTTGGGCAAGGCTTAATCTACAGAGCAAGCAATGAATCATAAACAAGATGTCTTATTGACTTATCGACCTTTACACACGTCAAAGTGGTTGCCTGTTTTGTATCCATCCCCCCACGCCATTTCAATTTGAGCCACAATAATTCTCTGGATTGCAACTCTCACATTTCACGCTTGATTTCACATTTCTCTCCACATTTATGGAAAAGCAGTTGTGTTTGCTTACACAATTTACGTTAATGGCTCTAAAGATTGTTTTTGCTACGGCTTGGACAGCCATAATATGTGGGAAGGTGCTTTATAAAAACAGTTGTACGCTTTGTATCACCTTGGAGGTTTTACATGGCATAAAGCAAGGGATTTACTGACATGACAACATCATCACTTTGTCCACTCTGCAAACATGATTTAACATAATCTTTAAAAAAACACGTCATTACATGGTGATAAATAAATACACACACTTGACACTTTGAAAAACCAACCACTGCTGCCATTACTGCTGCTGTCAGTGCTTCTTTCCATTCTAATCAGAATCTTATTGATCCATAGCGTCATTCAGTAAATACAGTTGCAGATCACCAATATTACAACCAATCACTGCCACAGTCAGAGCCACAGCTCACTGACAACTACTATACCAAAAAATATAATTAAATTATGTTGTGAAGAAGAGACCTGACGACAAGCAGTGAGGCTGTTCCTTTTTTTTATTCGAAATTTGAACCACTGTTCAAACACAGAAGCAATTAAAGATAAAATATGTTGCTTTTGAAAGACTAAACAGCACAATCTTCCTCTTAGAAATGAAAAGCTAAATTCATAAGCAATAAAATGCACACCTTGCTCAATTCAGTACACTTGGGGGTTTTGCCGCTATAGCATTACTTGGTCTGGTATGACCAGTAGCTTATTGTGGCTAATGTTAGTGATTGTTGGCTTACTTTATATATTATAGTTGTTGTATTTAAATGACATTACTGAGTTCATTTGCTGACTTTATGACTCCTCTAAAGTTGTGCTACTGTTACACTACGTTTTAGTTCATTCAGATAACCTAATGATGTCTTTAAAGCAACAGACTCAAGATCAAGAGCATCTTTTCTCTTTTTTGTGATGAATGTAATTTGTACATGCGCCCTGAATTAAATAAATGTAATAAACTAAACTAAGAGAATCTTGGGAAATGTAGGGAAATTCAATGTGCCATTATCAAGAAAGTTAATTCTACAACTTAGTTTAGGATTCGTCTATGTGTTGCATTCAAATTATTATTATTATACAATTTACATGTTCTCCCCCATTTGTTCAAACGTGATTATTTTAAGAGTTACAGCCCTAGGAAGCAATAAACACAGTGTGCCTCCTTGTGTTGACCAAAGTGTGTGTGTGTGTGTGTGTCTTTGTGTATAGATGGCTGCACGTAACACCATCTCATAGCTCAACAAGACCATCCTCCTTGTTCATTAATATTCTTTACATGCTGTTGTAAAGCGCAAACAGCTCTCAGTGTAAACATACAACAAGCTGCACGAGTGTTCATGCAGTCAAACTTTTTGAATGAATGCTCTCTAACAACTTCCGCTCTGATGTGCCCTTCTAAAAAGGA
The DNA here is from genome assembly GCA_008360985.2 of Macquaria ambigua. Taxonomy (NCBI): domain Eukaryota; kingdom Metazoa; phylum Chordata; class Actinopteri; order Centrarchiformes; family Percichthyidae; genus Macquaria; species Macquaria ambigua. The sequence continues at coordinate 773,490 of VMKM01000009.1, read as the reverse complement.
GTCTGGGGGTCGGGACGGTCGGTGCAGATTGGCGGGGCCAGATTCCCTTTTTATAATGACCTACTAGAGCCTGACCTTACATGTCAAAGGTAAGGTGTGGAGCAAAGTCGAGCATGACATTTATGGGTCATATCTGCTGTAAATGATTGGAGCGCCCTTTGTCTTCATGGTTGGAGTTAATGGGGATGTCAGGGAGAAGGTGAAGCCATGTCTAACAGTGGAAGAGAGGAAACAACTGTTTCACAGCACACGTGGCTATCGATAGCCGTATTGACGGTGGAAATCAAATACATGATCTTTCCGTAATGTGATGGATTCACCAACCAGCGTCCATCTTTGACGCCATGTGTGACAATAGCACAATAAAGGTCAGCGCAGCGTAACCCAGAATGTCACCTTGCTGCTGAACACACAAACCTGATACACAGGAGCAGGATGGGAAAGTTGCCCTTTAACACTCCGTCATGATTGATTGGCCCCGAAGGCTTTACTCTCCTCATTCGGGCAATATTAGGTAAATCGCTATCTCTGAAATTACACAGCTAATGCAGAGTCTTTAAAAAGAAACCGCTCATTAGGAGAGATTAACACCCTGTAATGTAGTGACGCTAATGGCTGGTATTCTACCTAAGCTTAAATAATATGCAGCAGGCGTAATTACTGACACCGTGAAAGTTTTGATGTGCATGCATGTGGAAGACTGCACAACTATTGTTTCACTGCCACTACTTTTAGATTTTGCATTTTAATTAAAAACTACTTTGAACACAGCCCCTGGGGGAAATCACTCAGAAAAGAGAAACCAGAAATTGTAAACAAAACATTATCTAAAAATGTCAGCTGCATGCATTTTCTCTCTCTTTCACACACACAAACACACACACACATACATACACGCAAAGAAAAAGAAAACGAGGCCTGACCAGTGGCCATTAAACAGCCATTAGTTCAGCTGACTCACCTCTTCAAGGAGCAGTATGGCCCAAGGCATAGTGATGCACTGTGGGTCACATTATGGTTCAGTTACTGCAGAATCTCAAAGGTTAATTCAAAGTCAGCACATTAATTCTTCAATAAATCATCCTTAACTCCTAATTATTTTCCCTCCCCATTCGACTGTCAACAGTTAGCACAGGTAGCGCCTCTTCCTGTCCTCAAGCCACCTTAGAACAGTAACGAGTTAACAAGCTCAAGTCCAGGTAAATCCCTGATTAGCCAAATATGATACGCTTATGGATCATAATAAAATTGGCTGTACTCCATTTTCAACAAGAGCCAGCAGCTAAAGAAGTTAAAGAAAGTCTTCAGCCCTCTGCCGGCTCCCTCATCCGTTGAAGGCATTCAAGTAAGAATTAATTCACTCTGTCAGCTCTACTTGTCAGACGTCACTATTAATGGGCATGTGTGCATATTTATAGGCGTTGGTTCAAGGATGAAAGGTATATCTTGGTTATAATTTTCAGTTTTGCAAGTTTTATGAAATCTAGTTGATGGATTGAGATGCTTCTCATTTTCATTGTCTTCTTTCCAGTCCTTTAGCACCACACTGTGCCTCGACTGGGTAGTGCAGTTGTTAGAGAGAGAGAGAGTGTGTGTGTGTGTGTGTGTGTGTGTGTGTGTGTGTGTGTGTGTGTGTGTGTGTGTGAGTGAGTGACAAAGAGTGGGAGAACGAGAGGAACTACAGGACTTAGTAAACACTGTCACACAGCAGAAAAGAGGGACGATGCTGCGACCAATTATGTGATGAGACGTTTTTTGTTTAGCTTTTTTTTTTTTTTTGTTCCCTTTTTGACAATTTTCCTGTCAGTGTGGTTGTCGTGTGCCCCTCTCTGCAACCACATTTACCATCAACCAAAAAAAAAAAAAAAATCCATCCCAATCCGAATTTGTTATTTTAATCCTGTCTGACATTTCTTCTTTTAAAGAAGCAGAAAAAAAAAACAAAGCAGAAACATTCCTACTGACCATATTCCCATTCCTGGTAGAGTTTCCTACTCTTAAATGTGAGTTAACCTCTTAAGCCCCGCAGCGTACAGCCAAGCATTACTCAAACTGACAGAAGTTTATTTTAAACACTAGGGGGGATCCCACGTCAGGCTGAATTTTGGGGAAATGTGTCTAAAACAATGCATTAATAGAATATTTCCAGTTGTTTGAATGGTGCTGCCATAAAACAAATCATGGCAACCCGAATGCTTGAGTGTAAACATCATGTGGCTTCAATTAAAGGAACTGAATTCATGCTGAGAGTTAGATAAGAAGGTTGATGCCACTTTGTTTGTAGGGTAAATATGAAGCTAGCGCCAGCAGCCGGTTAGCTTAGCTTGGCACAAAAAAATTAATTTGTGAGTTTTAAACGCAAATTTTGTTATCTTTTGACAGTTTCCCCTGTTTCCAGTATTCATTCTAAGCTAAGCTAACCAGCTGCTGACGCTAGCTTCATATTTACCGTACAGACATGAGAGTGGTATCAAACTTCCTCTCTTAACTCTCAGAAAGAAAGTGAATAAGCGTATTTCCTTTAAGAGTTGGAACAAACAGACATGGAAATGTACTTTATATGTAATGTTTCCAAGTAGTATACATGTTTTTTTAAACTTAAAAGCTACATAAGAAGGGATCAGGGTTTAAGAGTTTAAATGGGCCTACTGTTGTTGTTTTTTATAGGTGGGGATTCATAGAAATATCCACAGGAAATCATGTGACTGATTGTACGCAGCTCCAAGTGGTTTTTGAACTGGTGAAATGTTTGGACCCTGTTTTCAACTAATTCCACCGTAAAATGACTAGGATCTTGTAAGGAACATCTGGGAGCAACATAAGGACAAAGCAAAAGCATGGTGAGTTTAACTGGATTTGTTATTTGAGTTAAACCACAATGGCCAAATAAGGTCTATAGGCAGGCAAAACATTGCACTAAATTAGATGCACTAAGATGGGAGTGTTGCTGTGGTTAAAAGGCCGTGGTCTGCCATACCTTTCCTGTCTCACTCTGCCCCTTCTTCTCATCATCTCTTTAAATTGTACTCGCTGTTGTTTCAATCAATCACACAAAAAAATATGATGCTGCCAGTCTCACTGAAGCTACCGTAAATTTTCAGCAATCCATCATCCACAGCATATTAATCACAGACTAGCTGCCATCCACGTTCTGAATTAGCTTTGCGGAACGGAACCCCTCCTGAGATAATCACTTTTTCATCACCAGCAATGGGACGCGTGGCAAATTCATATGTGGATATGATGGATAAAACAAAGGACAAATGTGTGTCTCTTTGTTCAGCTGCATGTAGAATATTATTCAATGGACGATGCTTCCGCCATTTGTGCCTCCAGTATGGTGTGTGCATCGTTTTTTTTAAATATATATATAAATCCACTGCCCTATGTAGTGTGTTTATAGCATTTAAGGTCAGTTAGGCAGCCTTTAATGTCTATTTAAATGGCAATTTCCAATATTTGAATATTTTCTAGTACAAGTCCCTGCACTTGGATCCTCCTGAGTGTAGTAATGGAGTGTCTTGATGCTGTGGAGCTTTTAAATAGTGATTCAATTGAACCTGATAAGAAAGGACTTAAATTTCCATCTTTTAAATTATGTTTTTTGTTCTTTTTACTTTGATAATAATCTGTAATAACTAGATATATATTTTATCCAGGTATATGGATTGATGTACATTATGAATTGTTCCAACTGGATTGGCATCTCTCTGAAGATACACTGCCTGCTTTTGTAAGTTTATCCTTAATTTGATGCTTCATAAACATGAGTTGTATTTCTAATTTTGTCTATTGTGAGACGGGGGGGGTGTGAACAAGATGTGCAAAAAAGCTGATTTGACTTGAGAGCAACATCTTGTTTGATAAAGGTGAAAATGGCAAAAAGCTCTAGAAAAACTCATATCAAAGTTGGCATTAAGAGGGAGCATTCAGGAGGACTGGTTTGTGATCTGAGAAACTGTTTTCCATTAAGTTCAAAAAGCGTGAGTTAAAGTGCTTGAAGATTGAGTCCACTGGGAGCTGTCAGCTATTGGAACATGTTCTTTCTTCCCGACAGTCGCACTGCTCTGCATCTGTGTTCGAGGTTTTGTGTATTAGTTGTCTGAAACTTGACGTGTGCTGCTATCTGCTTTGCCATGTTAGCACTGCTGAGAGGCTCTTTATCAAGGGAGACATGGCTGTCTTTTTTTTTTTTAAACAGATAAGGGTTTTCATGCTACAAATACAGCCAAAATATGTCTGTTTGCATTATACCGACTTACTCAAGGCGCTTGTCATCTTATGAATGGTATATACGCTCAAAGTGTCAAGATTTAGCACCAGGGAAACCGTGGCTGCTAAGGTCTATTGGTTTTGAGTGAGATGTACAAGAGTACATTTGCCTACAGTTGCAGCACTGAATGTCAATCTGCATCACAGAAACCATATTCTTCTGTTGCAATGAGCGCACACTGCAGGTAAGTAAGGAGAGTGTGGTGACGTTTGACCCGACACTGCCATCCAGTGGTGTGATCTATGAAGTCACCGCATCTATAACTCATTTACAATGTATGTAACTGGTAGCAATTAAACAGACGATGATACGTTGTTGGCATTTCTTTAATAAACATTTTCCAAAGGAGGAGGGAGGGGGACAAAATCATTTTAGTACAAAAAAAAAAAGACATTGTTTCCTTTTTGAACTTGGGTTACGTGTGTTTTTGTTTTGCTCATGATAACAACACCTATTTGCAAAAAGGCATGTGGAATTTAAAGTGAAAACAGCCTTTCTCCATGAAGTCAGATCAGATTTGCTGCAGTCATCCAAGTGCTACCAGTCTCTCTGGAACTAACAGTCCTTTTCCTCAAACAGCTCCCTGGACTCATAACTAGGCCATCAACCCAAATCAACTGAGCCATCATCACTGTTTCAACATAATCATGGCCATAAAAAAAGGAGGACACTACATTACTGGTCATATTCCTAATTGTGCAGTTAAAGCACCTCATCCATTTCCTTTCATTGCTAAAATAGTTTCCACCTACTTCAGTCAGTAGTGCAAAACATTAATACTAGTCTGTCCGGGAGCAATTACAGGAAGGCTAAGGTAGAGATTTAAAATTTACCCGGCCTGATAAATGTACACTCAAAAAAGGTAAAAGTTTAATTTAAAAGACAGCAGAATAGATTACAAAAAAATATGAAAATGGTATGAGCAAGAAAAGCTCCTCCGGTGTTATTCAGCTGTCCTTCTGCATCCTACTCCACATTCCAGACTGAGGAGGATTACAATGCCTTACACAGATTTAAGTTATTACAAACTGAGTGTGCATCTCCACATCCGTCTGGTCTGGCCTGAGGGGCTTCAGGCTTAAAACTGAGTCCTCTAGCCTTTTTGTCCATTTTCACAAAATGCCATTTCATATTTCCAGTCTTTCAGAAAGGCAGGCCTCGTCCTCTGATTGTTGCCGTTGAGTTCACATGTGGGACAAAACCTAGGGGTAGTGGTGGAGCCCCGACTTGGGAAGGGGAGCCCCATGGTTGTCCTGGTGCTGGGATGGGTGGGGGAGGAGGTACACCATCCTTTCTAGCCATAGCGTGGTTGTACAGGTGGAGAGCAGTGGGGTTAGGCTGTCCCTCCACAGGTAAGGGGCTGTGATTGTACTTAAAACGGTGGTCCTTGTCCCCAGTGAACACCATGCTGCTGGGTCCAGTGGCTCCAGCGCCTGGAGGGAAGGGGTTTGGGTGGGCCGGGGCCAGAGCGCCTGCAGCAGATGACGAGCCAGCAGCCTGGCCTGGTCCGCTAAACACTTCTCTAAGAGCGTGAGGTGGTAGGCCTCCACCTAACATGTGGCCCATATAGCCTTCCCCAAACCCTGCAGGAGTGAAGGGGGGAGGAGGTGGATGGCTGTAGTCTCCCCCATATCCTGGTCCCTCTGCAGTAGGGAGTGGTGGGTAGTCTGGCTCTGGGGGTCTCCCTCCATCACCTCCACCTGCAGACACAATAGGGGGAGCGTGGCCAGTCTTGGGTTCAGGTGGAGGCTGCCGGTAGTCCAGGTCAGCATGTGGAGGTGGCTCTGGAGGCTCAGGTGGTCTCTGGTCTGGGGGCAGGATGGACACTCCACCTACATCAGACACTGAAGGACAAGAATTACAACATTATTAGGTATTGGAATAAAGGTCTTATTGTTATTATTTTCCAAACTATTTAGACATTTTCTTTTGCTGCTGTAGCGTCAATTTCCCTTCTTAATAAATGGTTTGAAAAATATTATTATTTTACACCCATTTTAACTGACAGACCTTGATCCTAATGTACTTTATCCTAATGTATACCTATGTTCTTTAATGTTAACAATTTTCTAATTGACATATGGTTAAAAACCTTTAAAAAAACTAAATGGAGGCGAAGAAACCCCTAAGTAGAAAGAGACATTCCACTCTATGTTCAGCTGTCTGACTCTAAAAATTAAACAGAACAAGGGTTACCTGGGGAGACTGGGCTGGGCTCTGGAGGCTGTTTGACCTCTGGTGGTAGAGGCTGCCCCCCTGGGGCTCCTCCTGCAGGGTTGGTACTCTCCGCCCCTTCTCCACCATCACTTGGCTCCTGCCTCTGACCCTGCTGAGCCTGGAGGAGCTGAGCCAGCAGCATAGTCATGGCTGTCTGCGTGGCAGCTGCGGCCTCTCCCTCTGGAATACCTGATGGTGCAGACACTGGGGGTGAAGGAGGCTTGGGCATTGGGGGCGTACGGGGGACTCCTGCTGGAGCAGCGGGCTGGGGAGGCTTGGCAGGTGTAGGTTGAGGAGGAGGCTCAGCTGGGTCAGTGGGAGCTAGGGCTTTGGAGAGCTGCTGTAATGTTTCCTGGTTGACCTTTGTGCTCATGGACTGGACAAACTGGGCCGTGTTCACTGCACTCTTGGGCTGGCCGAGGAAGTTCAGGAGGACCGCCAGCTGCTCCTGGGTTAACTGGGAGTTTGGACCCTTGGGGTCTGTAAGAAGACAGAAAACTAACCTGAGCATGGAGGTTCATTCTTAACCTTGCGAACACATACCTGGGATGAAATATTCTAAAGCCAAGGTCCATTTACTAGCTTCTTCTGGAGCTTTCGACAGTATCTGAGGTTCAACTGAAAGCTCCAGTCTAACATATTTTGACACAGAAAATTTTACTGTATATCACATTGAGTCATAATATTTTTAAAGACCTTTTAATGGCAATTAAAATTATATACACAATCACTCTCCCATGTGAAATTAATGTAAAAGTGAAAACTTAGGAAAGTCAGACTTCATCACTAGATGAGGAACAAGGACCAACAGAGCCATAGGTATGAAGAATACTACACACTTCAACAGAATTGTAGGAATGAGCTATAGACATGGGAAAGACAAATTAACTAAGCGAGTAAGCAAACGAATGAGTTACATTCAGGATCAAAGAAGTGTTCTGCATTAGTTGCCTGTTTATCATGTACACCGGTTGTACTTATTTTGGATGCACTGCATCATACAGGTAAAGTGCAATTCTAAGTTCTTTACCAGTGATTGACAAGCTAATAACACAGAACAAATACAGACAGTAGCTGAACTCACCCAGCAGCGCAGAAGCAGCCGCGTTCTGAGCTTTGATACCTCCAGAAGCAGGGAAACCCTGGGGAGTGTTACTGCGGCTGTCATCAAGGCCCAGCTCCTTACGGGGCGCCTTAGGGGCTGCCAGTTCCTCTGGTACCTGCTTCTGTCGCCGGCGTTTCTTACTCCACAGCTCATGACAGTCCTGCCACAGTGGAAGACTGGAGAGATGGAAACAGTTAACATTTCAAGAATTTTGTAATCCTGGTAATAAAGCGTAGGATAAAGATGTTGATGCAACATGAGACAAAACATACTCTGGTGGGGGCATCTTGTCTGGGTCCACGTCCTTGAGGAACTCGCTGCCTAACGCTTGTTCAGCTGTACAGCGCTTGCTGGGGTCCAAGTTTAACATGTGGTCAAACAGGTCCAGGGCAGACGGAGGGATGCTGGACAGCAGAAGCATAGGATTTGAGTATAATGCACTGCTAGAGCGCCCAATCCTTAAACATTCAATTAGACGTCATATACATTAACTTACAAAGCAAACTCCTCTCGTAACCGTCTCCTGTACTGTTTCTTTGGTTTCATGGTGTTGAAGAAGGGAAGTTTTATTACATCTGGCCAGACAGCAGGGCAGGGGCTGCCACATATTCGGCTAAAAGACAGACATTCATTTGTTTAAGCAGAACGTGGCAATGTGTGGACATAACAGGCAATAGTGACATCCTTCATAACCCACACTCATTTCTGACAACACCCAGAGAACTGGCCTGACTTGTTTCTTTGAAGTGCATCACATTTGGAGACACTACTGCTTATTTTCTCTCCTCCCTCACTACCACCAATTTTGTACCTTGCAATGTTAATAAATAAAGTGAGGCAAGTGAATGAGACCAAGTAAAAACGATACAGTTCGGTTTCTTCCATTTTGTGCCGCACATAGCTGACAACAAACATAAGATCTGTACAAACTTTCAAGGTTTTCCGCAGCAGAGGCGGGCTGGCTGCACGGAATTAATCACTACCTTCACATTTCCTCTAACAAGGGCACCCATAACAAAACACATCTTGTGGCTGTGTAGCATTATGGTCGACTGAGAAAATCAGTGGAAAAAATTAGTACCGCTTTCTCTTCCTGTTTTAGATAGCAGAAACCCCTTCGAAGTCTACGTCTCTGGCTCAAGTGGGCGCACCACTACATGGGAACCAGTCAAGGGTTCAAAACTAAATCTAAATTTTAGACGTCAACATTTTTGCCTGATTTAGCCAAAACTTACCTGATAAGCTCTAACTGAGCAAGCTCCTGGTTAGCTTGAAAAATTGGTTTCTTTGTGAACAGTTCTCCAAGAATGCATCTGTGACAATTCATACCAAAAATAATAGTGAGTGGGCAGATAATCAAGTAACATACAGCAAGTAAACTCAAGTCAATATCAGTCCTGCTCTTACCCGCAGCTCCACACATCAATAGCTGGTGTGTACCTCTCTTCTCCCAGAAGTAACTCTGGGGGACGGTACCATAGCGTAATCACTTTATTGGTGTATGGGCGACTGAAAATTAGAACAAAAGACAAGAGGGTATGTTTGTTAGTATTATTACACACAAGAGTGAAAATAATTGTGAAGATTAACAGGTGTGGTGTATATCTACCAAGAACATAGGAGGCTCACCTCTCTTCAGAGTTATACAGCCGCGCAAGACCAAAGTCTGCAAGCTTTATTTGACCTCTGATTGGGGGAGGGAAGAACAAATTAAATGTAGTCGCCAAAACGTGTGACAAAGCATAAAATCTGTTCATTCAGTTTGAGTGTAAAAATACTGAGGACTCACTTGTTATTGAGCAGAATATTGGAGCACTTGATATCTCTGTGCAGAAAGTTCTTCTTGTGGCAGTAATCAAGGCCCTCCAGCAACTGTCGCATGAAAGACTTGATGTGGCTCTCGTTGAAATGGACCAGGCCAGACTCAAGCAAACCCATCAGGTCGTGGTCCATGTATTCAAATACAAGATAGAAAGCACCTTAGAGGAGAGAATAAAGATTTAGCCATCAGAAAAAGGCCATGTATCAAACAAACCTATGTCGTGTGGGAGGATCATGAAGCCACTACGAGTAAAAACAAGACGTACCCTTATCATTCTTGAAATCTAGAGCATCTTCCTTGTCTGTGACAATCTCCTTCATGTTTATGATGCTCTTGTGGTTGAGTTGTCGCAAAATCTTAATCTCTCTGATGGCTGTGATTGGAAAGCCCTCCTTTTCATTGTCCAGTCGAACCTTCTTCAAAGCCACCATTTCAGCTATGAAACAGGAGAAAGAACCGCGTGTCAAGACTACATTATGAGCGGGTCTCACCCTGAACAGATTCTGTCTATGACAGCGTCCACTTGCATTTCCAACTGTCAAAACAGATTATGATGATCATCATCAATCTTTATTTCACCTCTAAAGAACATTGAGAATGGATCCATGTTTACAATGTTTCGTTTCATTTAGTTTCTTTATTTACACTTATAAAAAATATAAAAAGATACAATATATCATTTGTAAGGGAATATGAAGGAGAATTGCCTAAAAACCCTCCAGAGGCTTGAGAAGTGGCATTCTCCAGGCAGCATGTTACAGAAAATTATTAAAACAATGAAGAATACACAATGTATGTATCTATCAATTATAATGTTGATTTATGAAAGAACATGTATCTTCAAAACACTCACCAGTATCTTTGTCTTTTGCTTTGTACACCTGACCGTAGGTGCCTTCTCCTGTGATTCCAATGATCTCAAACTTGTCCACACAGCGTTTGCCCCAATCAATCTCAGTTTCCTTAATCTCACCAAATCTTGGGCCACAAATTCTGGAATTTATAAGAAAATATTTCAGTGGAAGCAAAGTGAATATACAGCAAAATAGCAGAAGAAAAGATGATATAGCACTAAATGCACCGTAACATACTTAGGTCTCCGGCGAAGTGTTTGGGACTTTTTGTCCTCAGGCGGGCTGTGCGGGGAAGATGTGACCCCCGGAAGTTCAGGGGGGAGAGGCAAGTCGGTAAGAAGCTGACGGGCCTTTCTCTCTGACTTTTTCTTCCCTGAGAGTGAGCTGTCCTTCAAGCTGATAGAAGGAAAAATGCAGGAGAGACAGAGAGAGTGTGAGTAAGTCTTGACAATCAAGCATAAAGGCACATAAACATTCTAGGTCAATTGGCACAACAACAACCCATACCTTTCTCCTTTATCCATGTGCTCGAGAACTGTTTGGGGCAATGGTAGGGATGACAGAGTAGAGATGAGTGGACCAATGGCTCGTTCCTTGTCTTTGCTCTGTCCAGATGCTGGTGCTTTCCTCTTGTCCCGATGTACAGAGTCATCTTTCCCCTTTCCATCTCTGTCCCTGCTGGTCTGGTGGTCAGTGGTCCTCTTAGATGACCGGTCAGAGGGGGACTGAGGCTGGCTCGATGTGGGAGTTCTGGGACCTTTCTCTGGTTGTGGTGGAGAGGGAGGGCGGCCCTTTCTGGATGAGTGATTGGACTTGGGGCTTGGCTGGTGAGCAGACGAGGGACCCTTGGTTGGAGTAGATGTGTTGCTGGAGTTCTTGGCCTTTGCAGCTGCTTCTGCAGCTTTAGCCTTTTTCTGCTTACTGAGTTCAGCAGCAAGACTGGTTTTGAAGGTGAGCGTGCTCGGTGAGAGGCTAGAGGGGCGACTGCGGGAGCGAGAGTGGCGGTGACGACTGCGAGAACGTGAATGCCTTGAGGATGAATATGGACTTCTGCTACGTGACCTAGCAGATCGCCTGGAAAGAAAAATGACATGGAGAACTTTTTGGATTGTGTTTCGCCATTACAAACTTCAAGTGACAGTTTCTTTTACTTGCATGATAAAAAAAACAAAATCTAGTGGATATCTAAATTTGAAGAATGCTGTGCCATGAATAGAAATATAGAAAGCGAGTTATTGCACACATTCTACAAAAATTGCATAATGTCTCATGCTTTTTTTCTCACTCAATAGACAGGCTGGTTAAAGGCTTTTGGAAAGGCATAGGCATGCCAGCAAATATTGAAAGAAAACATGAGGACACATTAAACATATGTCACAACTTTGTCCTTGTTTGGGTTGCACAATTATTTCAAACTGTGGAGAATCAATGCCCAACCGGTCAAACACAACATTTGTATTGAATTTGATAGAGCTATGTTTGTGTTTAAAAAAAAAAAACGCCCCACAATTACACTACAGCCAACAAATGAAACATGTCATCTTATTAGCTGCTTTGTAAGAACTCACCTGACATCTGGACTTGGGCTCAGGGACTTTTTGTATGGACTTCGTGATCTCCTGCGGTTTCCATAAGGACTTGAACCAAACTCTCCTTGTTCATACGGACTGTGTCGGCCATAACTTGGGGACCTGCGCCAGGTCGCTGGGCTCACAGGGGATCGTTTCCTTTTGTTGCTGGAGTATGAACTGGGTGACTTCGGCATACCATATGCCCCATACACATCTGCATCCCGGCTATAATATGTGGAACTGGGAGAGAGTCTTTTGCTCCCATAAGTTGGACTTCTTCTAGATATAAGCTGGTTATAACCACCAGGGGACTGGTAGCTATATGAATATGATGTCCCATAGGGACTTTCTGCTTTCAAACCAGGACTTCTCCTGTATGCCCTGAGGTCTTCGCGGTCATCTCTGTAAGATTGTGGAGCATCTCTGTATGCAGATGGGGGCTCTTTATCAGATCTTGTTTTGCTTCTGTGCCTTTTTGAATCCCTTTTATCTGCAGATTGTGAGGACTGGGATGTAGATGTCCTTTTACCATTTCTGTCATTGCTCCTTGTAGTGTCTCTGTGATTTTTAGAGCCACTAAGGCTACCTCCACTCCTAGCTTTTGAGGAGTCTCTCTCGCGACTCTGGCGGTCCTTTTTCCTGCCTGGCTCCTTCTCTTGCTTGCTCCTGTCAGATGGTCCTCTTGTTTGTTCGTCCTTGCTAATGCACACTCCCTCCCGGTCTCTCGGATGACTTCTGTCTGGTGAAGCTGGTCCATTATAGTCACCAAAGTCAACATCGCTGAGTCGGTCCACTGACAGCCTGTCAGCATGGGGGTCAAGTTTAGGAGAGGGGCTACCAGAAAATCGCTCTGACTGGGAGCTCACGTCATCATACTCTACCAATGTCCTAAGTTCAGCCTCTTTGTCAAAAGTGCTTTTTCGGTCATTGTCAGGGTCTCCTGTTGTACCGGTATGCCACAAGTCTCTTTCCTTGGCCTGTCTGCGTTTCTTTCTTCTAGAAACCGATGACCGTCTCTTCTCACGGTGTCTATCTCGCTGAGCAGCACCGCTCCCTGGTTTACTACGCCTGTCCTGCCTGTTAGCATTTCTCTGTGCAGAGGGGCTCCGTCCCCGACCCTCGCGAAGCACCTCCGAATTAGGCATTTATCTACAAAATAAACGCTATAGCCACGTTGAGAATAATCGTTATATTATATACTTTACCTAAGCTATGTTCCTTGTGTTGTGGAACAAAACATTGGGCTAGCTGTGTAACAGGCTAGTTAGCTAACGTTACAGCAAATTCACAATTAGACAGACCGCTAGCTAGCTAGCTAGCTAAATCACAAGCTTAACATTAGCATTACAAAGCTAGCTCGTTTGAGGTTTCAGAAAAAGTGAGTTACCCCAGACGGTAATTCATGACACTTGGTGCCTACCGATTCCGTCACATAAAATCCACAATATGGTGTTTAATTATAGAGCCAGTCGGTAGTCAACCATTGTACTCCTGGACGGACATCTCTGATTTGCTAGCTAATGGTAGTAGTCGGTTTAGCCAGCTAGCCTCCAATAGCTAACTGTGTCCAGCTAGACAGTCGCATTCCATTTCATGGTCAAAGCATAGGCCCAAAGCCGCTGTAAATTTAAAATCCAGTTCTTCTGAAATGTTGCCGTTCATACAAGCATGTAAATCCATTAACCAGATAGTGTTAAAGTGGAAGTAAAAAAACTCCGTCTCCCTCTCACAAACTTCTTCTCGCCTTCCATCACACTCCAATGTGCAACAAGGAAGTGAATAGCACGCGAGTTGGCTGGATAGCCGCTAGCCGCCGCTGGCTAGCTAGCCGCTAGCACCTTAGCCAGCTAGCTTTCTTTTCTCCTTGCGCGGAGTTCAATGCAACTCAGTCAAGATGCAATAAAACAATGCTATTCAAAAACACGTCTGCTTCCACGTATCCTGCCGAGTTGTTTCTCCCTCTTACCACCGCATGGTCCAAAAGTAGCAAACGTCATTCCAGGCAAAATGGCTCAACAATTCCTTTAATTTAATTCAAAATATTGTAACTTTGTTCACAATGTGGCTACTCGTCGCCTGGGCCCAGACAGCTTTCAAACTACAGGCCTTGTGCGTCGGTGTGAACCAATGATACCCGTATGCGTAATCCAGATGAGTGGTTACGTCACCACAGAGGGAAACCCCTACCTTCAAAATATAACACAAAATAAACATTTTAAAATCAATGAGGGTTTATTACAAAAGGTAGCGTCTTCTTTTTCATGAATCACATATTGGATCATTTGCAGACTGGCTTTCCAGACATTACTTTAGTAATTATTTGATTCTCATCACACACATAACATACTCATGCAAATATTCACAAAACAGAAAAAATACTGAGTACATTCACCCATCTCTCCTCTTTCAGGTTCATGTTTGTACACCTGTTTTTAAAAACTAATAATAGATCTCACACTATCTGGAAAATATTCATAACATATGTTTATATTAAAGCTGTGTGCATGTTGCCATGTTTTATAAATTTGGGCAATGCAGGTCCCTCAAAACATTAATGCAACAAATTCCAGTTATAAAACAACATACAGCAACTGCAATATAGCCATGTCTGTACTATGGTAAATCAATACTTCCCTGTCCTTTTTCCATTAGGAGGACCATATATGCAGAACAAAGAATCAGTGTGATTGTGTAAACACAGAGATATGGGCTGTGCCAAGCTGTCTGTGCTTGGACACACATTATAGTGCAACAAGAACAATTTAGTGCTGTCAGATTTTGCCTTAAAAACTGCCTACACACGACAAATTTGAGCTTAAGTCATAAGAAAATCACATAATAAAGCGAAAAGATTTCATATCAAGAGAATTCACTGCTTGGTTAGTGTAAATAATGGTATAAAAATTAAAAATATAAAATTCTTTAAATTCACCTCCAGCTGTTCAATAGCATTAACACTACAAAGGAAGTGACACAGTTTCATGTTTCTATGACGTACAAAATCCTAATCAGGTGGACATATTTTGAGTACTCTGTCTAAGCTAGAGTGTTAAGATGTGGTAATGCTGGCCCATTTAGAAAGGTCAGGGTCTGCAGGTGGGGACGGATTCAAAACGTGCAAACTCCGAGGAACCTTCGTTTTGGCGACCAGTCTGCCTGCTGTGTAATAATTCGAGACATAAACATCTTTACACAAAGAATATCTGAATACATTTGGAAAATGTTATTAGTAATATCCACTTTATTTGCCGTTTCCAAAGAACTCACAAAAAAAAATGAATTGAAATGTAAGCTTCACCTCTTGCATTCACAGACAGATAGGCTACATTAGTGGTTATGTTCAAAATAAGTAAACATGAAGGAAACATGTAATTGATGGCATACATACAACCATCCAATCAAATACATAGATATCTACTTTTTATTCCAAGGGTATTTATATAAAAGGCAAAACAAGTTATTCGAATACCCAGTAGGACAGTTCGCTCATAGCTTTCACACATATCTGGTTTTAGTATCACCCTTTAAATCCCACTGAAAATATTTGGGCCATCAAGTCTATTAAAACATACATGAAGACAAAGAAGTAGAATAATTATGAATAATGTTTGCCTCTGAAAAAAGCACTGAAACACAAATTAGACTGTGTTAAGCTAATGTTAGAGTAAGCAAGCACTATGGTGGTCACTTTTAAGTATAGTAGCATCTGCAATCCTCAACGATGAAGACACAGCAGTTAATGTAATGGCCATGAGTGGAGGAAGGTATGCATTAACCGGCTGTGATGCTTACACTGTATGTCAGTTTCTGCGCCCGTCACTTTGACTTTCAGGGGTGTTTCAGTCATGTACTGGAGGTTAGCCCTTAGAACATATTAACCCAAACCACTTTCCAAATATTCTGATGCCATGGCGTCCTAACATTTTGGGTTCGAGTTCGCCTCACATACCCCATCTCCCCCTCCCATCTTTAAAGTCTTCTCTACTGTGTGCTTTTCATTTAACAAGAAATACCGCGGCCATTCTTTTGCATTACTGTCTTTTTGTACAATGGACACATTTAACTACATGACAAACAAAGCCTGTAATCAATAATCATCAGGGATTCTTTAGTGTTCTTGTATTAACTCAGGGAGTCAATGAGACAATGTTAAGTATTCTGAAATATATAAAATGCTTCACAAGTTTTGAATGACGTTGGGTTTTCTAAGCTGTGGTCAGATCTCTAAACAGCATTCAAGCTTAAATGCTTCTACTGCACTCAGTCTTATTAAAAGTAGTTTACAGACACTGATAATGTTTTAAATTGTTTGAGATTCTCTTCCTCTTTGCATTACAATCATTTTTGCATAGACTCCATTGTTGGGCATCCTATTGGTTGAGGAAATCCTTTAATGTAAATGGTGAGTGGTTGCTGTTGGCAATGCACGCACACATTTACTCTTACATTAATGACTTAAAACTGGATCAGAGTGAAATGTGGCACCAACCTCTGGATGGTGATCAGACTTTAAAAACAACTGAGAAAAATAAAATAAGTTATTTTAAATAAGTTAGAAGTTTTGTGGTTAAAAAAAAGAAAAAGTGGCTCAGTCATAAAGGGAAACTAAGAGAATGGAGGGGCAGATTTCACAGTGCGTTTTGGTCTATGCAATTTCGCTGTTAATCATGTATAGCATTCTCCTTTTGCCAATTTGTTTACACTGCTTCGATCTTCACTTGTAAAATGATTACTACATGAGCAAGATAAACATAATAAACATATCAGGTATTTCATTGAGATGTTACTACATCATTATAACACCAGGAAGCCCTACACAGAATGTAACAAAGGTAAACAAAGCAGAATGTCAAGGACCTCTAAACTCTGCACATCATTGGCAGCCTAAGATTACAGGCAAACAGGATGTGTATTGGGGGATTATTCACATTCACAATGGACAGAGAGGCAACAGTGATGCACTGTACATGAATTACTAAATCCCTTCTAACCTTGCATGTCTTTCCCAGGCCATTCAAAATGAAATTCTTTAAGTTCCCCTTCAACCTTTGCCTCCATCAGCTTTACAAAGATATTTTTTACACAAACACTGCAGTGCTCACTTTTGATGCTCACTATAGCAAGTTGTCATTCATTTGGATTAATAAGTGGGCACTTGTTTGTACTAGCTAGCATTTTTCTTTGGTGACTGAGAGCAATCTTTTTTGGACAGATACCGCCTCACTTCTATCAAGCCTGCATTCATTTTTAATAGTTTATGCCTTAAAATTCATCTATCCATTAATTTATTCCCACTTACTGTAAATCCATATTAAGAATACATTTAAGTAAAAAAAAGAGGGGAATACAAGGTTGGTGGTTAAAAGTCTGAGCCAGAAAAAGTTAAATTGGTTAAAGAAATGTTTACATGACTGAAAGCAATTTATCTTAACTTTAAGATGTGTTCAAGACAGCATGTAAAGGATGTAGTGTTATGGAATCACCTTTTATCAGAGCACCAGGGATTCCTTTATCGCAAGAAAAAAAAAAAAACGCAATGAAAGTCACTAGCTGAGTGAGGTAAAACTTCTGAAATGTTAGAATTGAAAAAAGTTCAAGTGTTGTAAAAAAAAAAAAGAAAGAAAAAAAAATCCCTCACAGATTTAAGGGCAATGATCAATGTCGTTTGTGCATTTGAGAAGACTCAACAAAGTGACGCGAAGGGGAAAGAAGAGAGAAACATTAGTGCGCTCATCTTACACTGGTTGATATGATAAGAGGAGAAGAAAAGAAAGAAAAAGTTTGACTTCACAGATAAAAAGAAGTGTTCATAACCATACCACGTAGTAAAATTGAGGTGTAAAACAACAAATAGGAATGGCATCAAATTTCAGCTGTGGCTTAGTTGCACGCGACAATCTTTCAATTAAAATTCTTCATAGATTCACCAGTGCAATGTACATTTCCTTGGTGGCACTTGATGAATTCTGGGTTGACACTACACTGCTGAGTCTGTTAACTTCCATTTCCTACCCAAGCTCCAGTTACATCTTCCCCATTTAAACCTTGGCTCTGACACCTTCATTTTACCTTTTGAACTGCACAGTTGTCTGAATATATTATACACACCAAACTTTACAATGAAAGGTTTTGTAACCTTTCAGGGCTCAGCCTTTTGTCAAGCTTAGGCCTAAATTAAAACACCATCAATTTATTACACTCTGTAATGTGGTCAGAGAGAGAGAGAGAGACAGAGAGATAGAGAGAGAGAGAGAACATAAATTATTTGGAGTGTCAGCACATAAAAAGTTAGAGCTATAAATGGTGTATGGAGTGCCACCTTACTACTCCCTGACACACGGTCAGATGTCCTGTTAGCCAGGAACAGAAAGTCATGGTCAGGTCTGGGCACAAAATAAATGCAAAAGTCTGAGAAATGTATATGTACACAAGCAGCCGTCCTGCTCTCTTTTGCCACTATAAAATACAGCATCTCTCTCTAATTCTCTTGGCCAAACTTTTACTTTTCTTCTTCCCGTTCTTCTCTTTGCTGTCCTCCATTTTCCTTGCCCGGATCTCTCTCATCAGGTCAAAAAACACCTGTTAAAAAACACATAAAAAAGTGGGGTTCACGTTCCCCTGTTTGCAAACATATTTAGCCGGGGATGCCTATCTTTAGCTGGTCAAACTTACCTTGTCAACATTGGCACGGGTTTTGGCTGAAGTCTCCACGTAGCACACGCCCCACTGCTCAGCACGTGCCTTCGCCTCGTCTGCGCTGACCTGCCGTCGGTCGTCCAAGTCTGACTTGTTACCGACCAGGAGAAAGGGCACGTTCTCATCCTCCTTCACTCGCAGAATCTGCTCTCTGTAAAAGGAGGAAATGTCATTCATGAATTATGTAAACAGACCACTGCTAAAGTAGCCTTAAGTGTAATGTGAATGATCTAAAATTGTGGAAAATACAGTTGCCTTTAATGATGTTGCAAAATGTCAAAACAGCATACATTGTACATTTTAGCAGGGGGAAAATACCTAATGGTCACTGTCATTAAATTCTAATGCATGGGAAACTGTCTCATTGAAGTGCTACTGGACCTGAAGTCTACTGTTGCTGCAAATGATTCCAGCTCTGTGATGGAAAATACACAGAGGAAACCCTCGCCACTGCGGAAGTAGTTATCCCGGATGGCTGCGTAGTCCTCTTGTCCAGCTGTGTCAAGGATGTCAATCTGTACCTCCTCTCCGTCCAGCACCACTTTCTTCCTGTAGCTGTCTGCTTTGGTGGGCTCATAGTCTTCAACAAACTACGAAGGGAAAAACAATAAAAGGTCATGTTAACAACTGGGGTCAACCTGGTCATCCATTATGCCAACAAAGAGAAACTTTCCTACCTTAACAACTTGTGAATTTTACTTGACTGCTGTGATGTAAGTGGCTCACCTCGTCATACATGAACTGGAGAGTGAGCGCCGATTTCCCCACTCCTCCACTGCCCACCATAATCACTTTGTGAAGGGCTAGAGAGTTCTGCCCTTTTGGCTTAGCAGCTGCCATGGCTCTTGTGTAGTGAGAGATCCGAGTGCAAAAGGGAGCAAGTTCAACGTGGAGCTGGAGGTGGAGGGAAGAGGATTTTGAAATGAAGACCGTAAAATCCTTCCGAGGATTCCAGGTGCAACAAAGGGCCGAATGATAATTCCTGGGGAGGGGAAGAAAAGAAATGTTTCATCATCATTTCCGAGGCTCTAGAGTGCATTTCTTCAGTTTGATTGCATAGTCATCATTGTGTCTCACAGCAATAAAATAAAACCAGGAGAAACTGCCATTACACTACAAATGCAGTGCAGAGGATTATTCTCTGTACCTGGGTAAGACTACAGCAATATGAAATGTGGAAATGACCACTGGCACTAGATTGATGCATTAGAAACTGCTTTATAATCAGTATTTTTCATTATCACTCCTCACTGCAGCTATGTGACTGCAGAAAGATTACATTTCCCCTTAATGTAGCTGTAGTGAACACTGTTCCTTTTTTTTTCCTTTTTCTTTGCAATGACAAAACAAAGTCATGGAAATAGATTTCATCACTGGAAAAATGTCCCCATACAATATGTGGAAATTATCTAGGTGATCCAAACAAAAGGGTTGTTTTGTACTTCTTTATTTTGAATTTCTTCCTTTCAGACTTCCGCACGAACACGAAAGTTCGGTTCCAGCAGAGAAAAATAGGTCTGCCAGAGAGGTGCATTCACGGTCAATCTTACAGATCAGCAAAATGCCAAATTAGAAGCGACCTTGTGAATGCAATGCTATTTATCATAAGCCAAGTTTCACATGCTGGATGTCAGACCGCAAATAAATGTGCAACCAGTGGGAAAATACAGTACTGCTTGTGGCATCCTTTGAGAAAACCTATCAAGATTGATGACATTAAGTACTGTACATCATGACAAACAGAAGGCCAATTCCACTAACCCAAGAGGAACCTGTGAAAGCCATTTAGCAAAGAAATAAATTATATTTTTTAAGCTTCTGGGTAACATCTGGCAGTATTTTCCAAACTTTGACAGGACTGGATAAAATCTGACACATGCCAAAGCGATTTAGTGGTCAGTTCCCCATACTGGACAGTCCAATGATGATATCCTGAAGTGTGTGTTAATGCTCTTTCCTATCACAGGCCCACACAGACCTCTGGGGAATCAGGGATAAAGATGGGAATGCAGCCAATAGGTCATTACACAAATTAACAAAAGGGGTGTATGCACTGAAAGTCAATATTACGATTTAGTACTGAAGGAAATGTCCTTTTACCTTAACCATTTAAACCCCCATAGTAAGGAAATATATCTCTAAAGAAATAGTTTTGAGAAAAGAAAAATAAACAGAAATACAATGACAACAACAAATATTAAGGTTTCAATGATGACCTCAAAATTAGGTGCAACTGTAATTAGGTGTGTCATCATACCTGCTTAACGAATTTAACAGCGGATAATGAAATTGACTGCTTAATAACGTTAATAACACTGGCACGTCAACAAATACTATAAGATGGTCTATACTGTTAGCTGTGTGGCAATTTGATCTTATTATTACAACAACAGACGGCTGAAATCACCAACAACGATGCGCAATCCTCTAATACTCATGTTTACTTATTAGCAAGTTAGCTGGTGACAAGTCAACTGCAGGTAAACTAGCTAGCAGGTTGACTACTGTGGGCGATGTGGCTAACAAGCTAACTAACCCACCAAGCAGGTTAATGTCACCTGGCCGTTAATTAACATTTGAGGAAGTTCAAGATGAAGGTAGCGTCTCAGATAACGCATAAAAGCCAAATCCTTAAAATCGGATACCCAGCAACAGATGTTCGGTCGATCCTTTCAAACTCAGCAGCTTCCTCGCTAGCCAGCAGCTAGGGTGGCCACACAGGCAAAAGGCTAGCAAGCGGTAACGAGCAGCTAATCACAACCAAATGATGTAACGTAAAAAAAAAAAAAAAAACCAAACGTGACCAGCAGCTACACTTACAACAACGGCATTTGTGTGAATAACAGCACCTACCGGTAAATTAAGCAGTATTCACCTTGGCACGACGTTTGGCTGAAGGTTGAATTATGGTGGCAAAATGAAAAGACTCAGCTAGCTGCTTGTTAGCTCATGGCTAGCTCCCTAGCTAACTCCAGAGACTTGGCTGGTAGCTGTTAGCAGCAGACTGACTGTACGTCCTGTGGGCTTGGCTCCGTCTGACAACGCCCGCCCGCCTGGGAGATCCAGAAAACAGTTTTACTTTTTGTGCGAGTGTAAGATTAATTTCTCACTAATAAAAATATCGCCTACAGTTATATATAATAACATCATTAAGTATTTTTGGTTATTTGCGTCGTGGTTGAATGTAAAATACAGATTAAGGGAAGTGGATTAAACACGCCAGATAATTGATTAATTGGCTAATCCGCATAAATGTTGGCACGTTCGTTCAGGAGGAGGCCCTTTGTCAAGTCTGCAAGAGTGAAATAGACTTTCAGAAGCCAGGTAATGTTTGTTTAAAGCATAGACTGTATGGTTTAAAGTTGTTTAATGACTGACTGCAAACATTTGTATCATTAAAATCCTAATAAAATGCCTAAAATTCAAGAAAAGGCAATCACAAATTCAAGGTTGTGTGGATACTGAAATTTTAATATTCTGATTGTCATTTTTTTTTCTCCTTTTGTGTGCTTCAGTGATGAAGACAAAGTCCATAATCTCTGACCTGCGCTTGAAATTTGCAGAGAAGACATGGAATGACACCTTTCAGCTTGTCCGAAGATGCATGGTGAGACAAATTCCAGTAAAATACAGATGATGTGCTACGAATCAGGAACTGGTGTGGTGATGCACTGAGAATGAGATCATCCATCTTGGAACCTGGAACACACAAGTCTTTGTTGTGGGATCAGCAGTCTGTGCATTGAGGGTTACTTGGATCCACTTCAGCCACATGGCCTTTTTTTTTTTTTTTTTTTGAAACAAAACAAAGTTGTTTGATTTTTTTTTTTTTGTTTTTTTGAAGGTGCCATATAGCATTGGCTTTGTTTTCTAGTATGTTTAACATTATCCTGTTTGACAAGACAACCATTATCTGTTTGCTTCAGGCATTTGCTTTTGCAATATTTACGCTGGTTGACCATTTTTATGCTCCATTCTTCAGAAGATGCTCCACTTGCAGAGGTATATCATGTGGCAGGTTTAGGGGCCCAAACATGCAAAGCTTTATAGATTCTGATGTCGTTTACACTCAACAAAAAGGCTGCAAAGTGTCTTTAGTACTAATTCTAATGTGTATGCTGAGGCTATGAGAGGGTGTGTTTTCTTTAGATTTATCATGGGTGGAGCAGCAGGGTAGATAATACTCTCGGATTAATACAAAGTGGAGCTTGGCAGTGGTCAGTCTCTGGAGTCTGGTAAAGAAACTTGGATTACTTGGTGGTCTAAAGTGATGTGTGGTCCAAAGGGATAAGGCAGCTGGGGCTCATACAGTTTCCTGCCAGCAGTGATGCTGCAGAGGACTTTTGTTGGACTAGAATTCTCAAAAACGAAGCGCCGAGGTCAATGCACAATGTATTTTCACACGCTCATGTGCAAAGATGTCGCAGCCTCCCTGGGTTATAAAACTATATCCATCCCAAAGTGCAAAGCAAATGTCAACACTTCCCTCTGACATGGTGTTGTGCAGTTTGTGTGTTGCGGGGATGGGCCGGGAGGACCAAAGACTGTTTACACGATGGATGACATTGCCACACAACTGCTCCATTGTTGTCTTTTCTTCCCTTTTGTCCTCGAATAGGACAAATCCAGAGATGAATCCACACCCTGTGAGCTGCTGGTTAGATCCCTGGAAAGGCTCCAGGAAGTGTTTAACGGTAAACAAACAATATACTAATGATTCTGTGTGTATTTTAGTTCATGTATTTCACTTTACCTGTGAGTAAGCCAGGCTCTGTGTGTTTCAGTGTCCTCTATGAATACCATGAAGTCTCGTCTGGAAGTGATTGCCAAACAACAAGGGTATAGAGCTGACTCACCAATGCAGTTATTTCTTTTCTTTTTTTTAATATAATGCGGTTGCACAAATTTTCTTCCATACTCATGCTCTATCCTCCCTAGAATGGGCTTTCACATTACTGAGGCGACATGCTACCTAACGGCCGATTTGTTCTACCTGGAGGTGGTGTTGCTGCCATGTGGCGGGGTGGCGGAGGTAAAAGTGGCCCCGCATGGAGGATCCCCCGTTGTAAGTGGACCACACTTTTTCCAACACGCCAAATCGCATTACTCCCGTTTACTCTGCGTGGTAATAAAATGAAATTGTCTTGCAGCCCAGCGAGTCCCTCCGTCAGCTGCTGAGGTAAGCGTTAGAGCGATGGTAAATTTTAAATGTTGACATTTTGCTTGCAGCCAGCAGTGCTATCATCCCCTAAACTATAGCGATGAAGATGACGGTGCTATTTAAGTGATAACCTAAAGAAATTGTTTTAGATGCTGATTGTATGTTTTCATTATTTATTTATTTATTTATTTATTTATTTATTTATTTTTTGGCACAGGTCAAAAGAATTTGCTGACTTCTCCATGAAGTTGGCAGGCCTCTACACCCAGTACACCATCCCTGGAGACAAGTACCTACACTTCATATATTATTTAACCTTTTAAAAATGTGGGTCTAATGCAGTCATTTAGCTATTTGTGTTCTTTTTTTTTTTTTTTTTTGTTTCAGTGAAATTAAATTAAAATTGTATGCATCTCTTCAATGCCTCGGGAAAGACTTGCAGCAAATATCCCATCTGCCGAGGTAAGTGAAACCAGAATGCCCAAAACCACGTTCTACATGCTGCAACGGTTAGTCAATTAATTGATTTGTTGATTGAAACAAAATTAATCTGCATCTATTTTGATAAGCATAAATGCCTGATATTTGCTGGCTCCAGCTTCTCAAATATGAGGACTTGCTGCTTGTTTTCATCATGTGATAGGAAATAAAATGTGATCGATTTTGACTTGTATTTGGATAAAATGGCAATTTAAGGACATCACTTTGAGCTCTAGCATTTTTCACAACTTTTTGATGTTTAATAAAATCAACAATTAATCGAGAAAATAAACAGCAGATACATCGATAATGAAAATAACTGTTTGTTGGAGCTCTAATACAAATTGGAATCTGTTTCTGCTTTCAGGGTGCCAAAGGACTCTGACCCCCAAGCAGACATGATTAACAATGGCAGGATTGGGTGTCTGATAGCTGGGAAAGAAGGTACATAACACCAAGAAGCCCCCCCCCCCAAAAAAAACATGCATACATCTTTTCTCCAATTGATATTTAATTTATCGTTCTAGATTGCCCCCTGACTATCCAATACTATATCACTCCGACTGATGGGATGAAGACCTCAGATTCACGTAAGATGTCAAAGTTGCCAAACAAATTCCGATGTGGCCTGGTGGTAAACTAAACTAGTTTACTAATAGACCTGTAAAATGTTTGGATGCATGCGGCACATTCACATATGCATGTAAAGTCTTAACAGGTGTAGCTTTTGTGTGTGTGAAGAAATGACGGATACAGAGACGGTCGTCCAGGCAGCCCAGGTGACTGTAGGTGTCAGCGATGTGACGCACACGCTTCAGATGGCATCTGTGATCCCACAGCCTCCACAGCTGGATCCCCAGGGGTAACATGTTACTGTTTAATCTCTCACTCGGCAGGATACTATTCATTCTACACCCCGCAGTGTATGTGAGCGCCAGCTGTGTTAATGTAGTGAAACTGTGTCCTGTGGCAGTTGTCCTGTGTTCCTGCCGTTGAATGAGGGGCCGTATGAGACGCTGCCTGCCTGCTTTCTCCTCAGACTG
Source organism: Macquaria ambigua (assembly GCA_008360985.2). Classification (NCBI taxonomy): domain Eukaryota; kingdom Metazoa; phylum Chordata; class Actinopteri; order Centrarchiformes; family Percichthyidae; genus Macquaria; species Macquaria ambigua. The sequence continues at coordinate 748,268 of VMKM01000009.1, read as the reverse complement.
CAGCCAGCAGTACCAATGATGCTGTCTTTTGTAAACAAGCTCAGCCAAATCACAGGTCAGGCAACTTTTTTAAACCATAATTTTTGTAAGAAATAAGCCCACAAGCATCACCCATCACATGCTCTCTTGTCTGATATTTCATAGATGTGATCATACCAGATGTTGACCTGCAGTGGGCACCCTTACCCCAGCTTCTGATGAGACGTTCACTGAGTGCAAACAGCCATGGGGAGACATTAGATGAGCAGGATGCTATTTTTACAGTGGTATGTGTGTGTTTTTTGCTTCAGATCAACACACTTGTGTTAAGCTCAGTGCAGAAGGTAATTGGGTTAATTTCATGCTAAATTATACAATTGCTATTATACAAGCCTTAGATGTACTGTACAACATAAAAGCAATGAATACTTTTTTCTGCCCAGCCTCTTCCTGGTGGTGTGATGCACAGTTATGTTCTCCCTGGAGCAGCATGGGAGGCACCCGCCCAGAGAGGGACTGTAGTGGACAGTGTTCCCTTCACCCACCCCACCCATGTCCCAGCCCTGCTGGAGCTGCTGCGACATCAGTGCGCCATTAACACCCTGCTGGGGAGCTGCATCACCTCTCACTGTGCACGAAAAGGTCGAATCTTTATATCTTAAAATCGGTTTAAATAGACAAGGTCATCCATGCAGTGTTGGCAGGAAAAATTGGAACATTTTATTAAAGTTATGTGATGTTTTGTTGATGGATGCTGCCATCAGGTTCAGTTTGTGACCTGCACTTCGAAGTCCTTCCGGAGTCCGAGACCAGCTTTTCTGTGACCTTCCACCGACCTGACACTGACTCCCTCGCTGTTTGTGAGCATTTGCCCCAGGATATTTTTATTTAGTGAGGTTTAAGTATCACTGAGTCTCAACGTCTGAAAAATGTCAGAATTAACGACAATGGCCTTTATTTATCTGATTTGGTTTTTGATTCTTTTTCTCTTCAGCCCATATGGTGTATACTTTTATGGCAATGATGACATAATCTGACTTGTAGGACTTACTGGTGCTTTTTATTTTTTGCCACAGTGCTGGTGAACATATCCGATGCTCATCAGATTACCTGCACTTTGTTCGGAGCAGGAATGGGGGATCCCTCTATGGATGAATACCTTTCTACTGTCATGAAGAAGTATGGCTTCGTGAACTATATCTGCCCCTTCTTTCTTTACAGTTTCAGAGGATGATGGCTCTGGGCCCTCTCTCCTTAGTAGGATCCATATCTTGCATCATGAGGAAAATCAGATTGAGATTGTTTTTACATGCAGCAGAATAAAATGGACTTTTAAAAGAAAATAATTATGTCAGAGTGTGGAAACCCTGCCAGCTTTGCATTGTGGTCTCCGCCTGATCTTTTCTAATCCTGTGTCTCAGGTGCATGTCCATTCCTGTGACCCTGAGGACATTATACAGCAAGCTAGAGGAGATCACCTCTGCCCCACTTTCTCCCGGCTGCCCGGCCACCACAGAGGCCGAAAATGACCACTCGGCTCCCTCGAGCACCACTGTGACCGACACCAGCGGCGCCTCGACCACGTTCTCCCAGAGTGCAGCTGTGCCAGAGGACGGCTTCAGTGTCTCTGGTTCAGCCTGCTATGCCATGTCTGTAGCCAAATCTGAGCTCCCTCCTGAAATAAATGCAAGTCCTGGTGTCAACCTTTACCCATTCACTCCTGCGGGCGTGTTTTCACACTGGATCACCAATAACAGCCAACTGTCGGAGCTGATCTGACACTGTATGTGCATTACATGTTGAAGCCTTTCAAAATGTGTCATTTTTAGACTTAAATAAATGTTTTGGTAAAGCAGCTGTTTTCTTCACACATAACATACATAACATAACTTGCACTTGGTTGCATTTTCTGGCTGTTGTCAGCTAGAGATGCTGCTGTGGAGCTGCAGCAGTTTGAGTTTTTGTTAATTCAGTTCGTATACGATCGCATCCATCTCCTGCAGAAAGCTGAAGTGCCTCTTACTATGCATTCCAGTGTGGCAGAGATTGCCGGCTGTAAAGGTTTGAGGTTTGGCGTTTGACCTCCCTCAGACAGCCAAGAGCCCAGTTGATTGGTACCATGCGAGCCAATCAAACATTGTTAAAGTGCATGATGCATTCTTGATGGCTCATAAGAGTGAAATACAGATCAAGACGCTACACATTACAGTAAGAAACAGCTCTGCTGGGTGCATGAGTAATATCAAGGGTGGGGCTTGATTGTGACCAACACAAAGATCTTACAGATGTGTCATAACTTTTAGCACACTGTCATTATCTGTTCCCTTTTTAAAACTAACTTTTCGTACAATAAAACAAATGGCAGTCGGTGTGAAAGTGTAGGAGTTCAATACCTTTGTGGAACAAAAACTCTACTGCAATACTGCTTTTCCTGGGTGGCAGCAAATATAGCACAAATATGAGTTGTCTGTAGACATTATATACTCTCAGAGAAGCTCAATACTCCTACATAAAGATCCATCACGCAAAATTAGCTGCACTTTTAAAGAAAAGCTACCCTCGACCTTTTTGATTTAAGATAAAACCAATGGTGCTACATTAACTCTTGTATCTTATTAGAGAATATAAGTCTGTATAAACCAAAATACCACGTTATCCTCAGTAGATCTTTACGCTGTGTGCATTTAGAAAGGAATTTCAACATGTATCTAGAATATTAAGTCACGTGTCAACAGCAGACAACTGGTTTTGTCCAGAGCCTTAACTTCTAGATATCCAATGACCTGTATGACTGCTATTCATAGAAACGTTCCGACATGTGTGGTTAAACCATTCTCTTCTTTCAGTACGCCTATATCCTCCAAATGTTTAGGAGATTATGTGTCCTCAGTGTCTGATTGGTTGAGTGGCAATCTCTATAAGTCACACCTGCGATGACACACTTAAATATTAAAGAGGTAATATAAAATATAAAATAACTTGATGGGACTGTGACTGCTTCCTTCACCTTAGAGCAGTGGTGGAAGAAGTACTCAGATCTTTTACTTAAGTAAAAGTAGCAATACCACAGTAAAAATACTCTGTTACAAGTTAAAGTCCTGCATTCACAATCTTACTTCAGTAAAAATATAAAAGTGTTAGCATCAAAATACACTTAAAGTACCAAAATTACTCATTATACAGAATGTCTCATTTCAGATACATCACTTTATTTGATTATAAATGGTATATATAACTGGTAAAGGTGGGGATCATTTAAACTGCTTCATATACTGCCCGTTAGCTTGATCTTTATTTGTAATAATAATCTGAATCTGCAAAGTAACTGTCAGACAAAAGTAGTGGAGTAAAAAGTACAATATTTGCTTCCAAAATGTAGTGAAGTATAAATATAAAGTAGCATAAAATGGAAATACTAGAGTAAAATACAAGTACCTCAAAATTGTGCTTGAGTAAATGTACATTCTGCTGCCTTAGAGCTATAGATTGTTTTATTCAAGAATAAAAGTTGTGCTTATGAAACAATTTGTCTTCTTTTCAAAGCATTTGCATTATAAAAGGCCACTCCAGCGCAACAGAGTATGGTAATGTGTTGTGATTTGACTGTCTCTGAGTGAGTCACGGTCTCGGCCTGTCTCCGGCTTATCTTTTTTTAAATCTCCACATCTCCCTCTCTGGTCTGCGGTCTCTTTAAATCCAACTCCGGTGCGTGGACGAGAGCTGCGCGTCCTCCTCACAAAGTTGTCTGGCCGCTGTGATTGCCCGCACTCAGCCTGATAAACAGCTGCTTACCATTTAGGGCACTTCACAGAAAGTGTTCTCGAAACGGGATTTTTTTTTTCTTGTGTGTGTGTGTGTGTTTCCAACGCTCTGTGTCTGTGGATTGTTCAGATATAGAAAGTCTGCACCGCTGGAAGCTCAAGTCCGGATTCTAGGTTTGCGTAATGCTGAGGCGTCCTCTGTTCAACATCTGGATTAACTATTTGGAGTCAGAGCTAGCGGCCCTACACGAAACTCTGACTGTCTAGCCTATCTTTATGGAAAGACTGCCCTTTTCTCTGGAATTTAACTCCTTTTGATAAACCGAGCTTTGCGCATAGATTATGTATTCTTTAAAATGGGTGCGAACAATGGAAAACTGTATGGAAGCGAGGGTAAGTGCTGCAATTATGACTTTTAAAACACGTTTTATTTGAATTCCACTCAGAAGGAAGTCTCATTTTTTTAAATCTCCACAAAGGCTACTGTGTTGCCGTTAATTGCGACAGTTTCTCATTGGTGTCTAACTAAACTAAAAGCAGAAAACAATGCAGCAGTTTCTTGGCTCTGTAGCTTCCTTGAGTTTGTCTGAACATTAGTTAGCTAGCTTTAAAAAACTAGCACTATTCCCTCTATATCTTTAATTTACTTAGAGTGAGCGTTTTCTCTGTTTGTGTTGAGTTGAACCTACACCATACTCCATTCAAAAATCTTCAAATTGTTAGCATATGATACGGAGCTCATAGCAACGTTTGACTTTTCATACTTTTTATACTTCTTAAAGATGTGCAACGTTTATATTCTTCATATAAGATAGAGAGTGACATCTGGTGGTCGTGTTTTAAACACTTTAAAATGAGCTGTTTCTAACTGTACAGTATAACATTTGAAGTTTTAACTAAAAACACTCAACTCTAGATTTTTTTTACCCACATTTTTCCCCAGAAAATTAACTTTATTGTCTATGTAGCTTCGCTTAAAGGCATTTTACATAGTGCTATAATACAAATGTAGGAGGCAACATGTCCTATAACTTACATCAGTATTATTTGGCATGCAAGTATCAGCCTCTTGAGTTTAAGTTAGTAGCAAAGGTGATGTTTTAGACCAGTAATACAGTCAGTTTAAGTCAAATATCACCTTACACAATCAGTCAAAAACAGCTGACTTGGCAGGGCAGCGAGTTCACCAGACAACACCAAGTCGCCTAATTTATGGCAGGTTTCTTTTAAGGAGTGTATTCCTGCAGGTTTAGTGGAGGTGGGTCAAAGGACATGAGTGTTTGGGCATGTGGGCACTTAGTCATTCTTATCTTGATAAAAGCCAATTCCAGAGATTTTTGTCCCTTAACCTATTGTTGTTTAAATTTGGCAGCCATTTTGTGCATATTGGTCAATGCCAGATTATCTTTATATAAACAAAAATATGTAGAAGGCACCTTGAAAAGACACAAAATAGCTTTATTAATGAAAAATGCCATGCTGGCAAGTGTTCTGTGGAAACAGTTCCTCCTTATAGTGGACACACCTAAAAGTTATTTGTTCTTTTTGACCTTAATTAGCTCTCCTGCAGCTGATTAAATGTTGTCTCAACTAAATGATGAACTTGACTTGCACAGCAGAGATTCTGATCACAATGCAAACACAAATATTGTCCCTCCAGCACAGATTTCCTCTCATATTTATTAGTGAAAATAACTAAAGATAAGCAATATTGGAAGAAAAAAAAAATCATTACCTCAGTATCAATAATAGCAAGTATTGGTCTATAAGACAAAAAAAGTCATTAGTAATTTGAGCTGATGGCCAAGCAGGCCAAGACATTCACTGTCCAGCTCACTCAGCTATCAGATATATTCAGAAAAGTGTTTCATCCAACTGGAATGCAGCTTAAATCCATTGAAAAACAAGATATTTTATGTGATATTGTAATAACCAAAATCCATATCTGCCCACTCTCATACCATGACACTGATAACATCTCCAGCCGTTGCATTAATAGCCTGGATTATCAGCTCAGCAGGACAGTTACCTTCACTGCTATAGGCATGGTTAGACTTAAGAATATTAGCCTTCATATTACCCCCTACCTCCTCCTCCCACCCGCTGTCTTTTCACCTAATCTTCATCATTACTTATTCAGAAAAACTGTGGTCCGACTCGACCAAACACCGTTACTTATTTCTGTCTCCAGAGCAGAAATGTTTGTATAAATAACATTCCAGTGTGCTCTCTTCCTAAGTCAATAACTGCAGAGAAAAGATTGGAACTCATGATGTTAAAAATAACAAGGTGGACCAGCTCCACCTAGGAATCCAGCCTGTTAAGGTACACGGACAGATCCTATCACAGATCTGAGTCCTCCTTGAGCTGAATTTGCAACATACCGACCTTTTTATTGTTTACTCTCAAGTTAACAGCCATTAGTCAGGTGGGGGAAAATATGATGTAGGCTATGCAGATTGCATTCTAGTTTCACAAGTCACCTCTAATGGTTCATAAAGTCTTAATTCTCCCTTTCATTGCAAGGTAGAAGAACCTCTTTGATGAAACATACTCAAAACTCAGTAAAACTACTAGTGCAAACAGATACTTGTGTTTTTTGTAGCTGTTACGATGATGATGTCTGACTCCCCCAATTAAAACTGTGATCTTTTGTATGCTCACAAGGAGTGAAGCTAAATATAATCCCTTTTATGATTCAGCATTGACGCAGCTTAAGTTTCTGGTTTCTGGTTTTTAAGTGCAGGGATACATGAAAATATTTTGGAGTGAGTCTCCAGCAAGAAAAGTAACATGGAGTGCTTTGATACATTTTCCTATGAATAATTTTGCAGGTTAAAGTGACACTTCAAATGTAAGCATTACTGGTCCTCAGATGAGGGGTTTTTAAGGGGTTCATAGTGGTCAGTACACATTTTCTGAGACTGTTTATTATCTCAATATACTCAAAGATGTTAGCCAGTTGTCTGAAGTGTTTACCTCTATTGGAAAAAAACATTGCTTAAACCTTAAAGTTATAGTCCGAAAGATGTCAGTCCTGGTTGGTTTGGTGACACCAGTGGTTACTGGTGGCTACTTTAAAGTAATCTCTCAGAAATACACCGGAAGAGTTTGTTTGGCTGCGCTGCAATCTCTCAGAAATACACCAGAAGAGTTTGTTTGGCTGCGCTGTAAACTGTAAACAGTGCAGCCAAACAATCTCATGTTGTTTTTAGGGCTGCAACTAATGATTGTTCAGCCAATTAATTAATTCATCGTTTTGTCTATAAAATGTCAGAAAACTGAAAAATGCTCATCAGAACCCAAGGTGCCGTCTTCAAATGACTCAAAAGGATTAATCTATTATCAAAATAGTTGCCGATGAATTTTCTGTCAAAAGTCTAATCGATTAATCGACTAATCATTGCAGGTTTAGTTGTTTTAATAAAGAAGTCAGTCAATAATGTAGGCAGTATGAATACAGTAGGGAATGGTGAACTAACTAATTAAAACTACTATATCATGAGGTAAATACAGAATGTAAATACGTAGAATTTCTATTGCTGAGAAAATGCCGACCATTAAAAGTATCAAATCAGGGATTGACTTCATGAAAGTGTTAAGGATTGTAACTTTAAAATTCACATTATTATACATTTATTCAAAGTATGGTCATTTCACTAAAGAAACGATTGCTTAGTATTTATGGTATTATCATCTTGATCGGGTCCAAGATCAGTATCTCAGCTACAAGTGCAGAATTCTGCAGTCCGTCTTCCCACATCTGTTTTCAAGTGTGACTCCACAATTAATTACACACTGGTCACAACTATGCAACAACTCTCCACCAACACATTATATAAGCACACAAGACAGGAAGCAGGAGCTTTTCAGAAAGTTGTTTTTCCATGAAAGACAGAAAACAATCGGCCTCGCACAGATCCACATGCGTCAAACAAACAGGGCCTGCAGAGTTCCTCGTGCTGAGGAAGAGAAAGCTGAAACCAGCTAAATATTAAAATATATTTGCTCGTGCTTTCTGCTCTGCTTAGATATTAGAAAAGTGGTCTCACGTGGACATCTGCAAGCTCCTCATGAATTTCTGAGTCATTTCTGCGGACTGAAGGAGCCATAGCAGATGTGCCGGCTCAGTGATGTCACCACAAAGTGTCACTCATACTCATACCATATGAGCTGCATTGGTTTAAAATCATTTTACATGTATCGTGTGATCGTGTGTCTTTTTGTGCGGCAGAGTATGGAGTCGCAGGTTGCATTTTCGTCTCCCTACACAAGCTTTCATATTTACTACTTATTTCGGGAACTGTCTAGTCTGTTTAGGTGGCTGCGCTTGATGTGCATGTGGCTGCGACCGTCTGGGAATACCTCTTCAGCCTGCCGTGCTGGGTGAAAGGCGCATACTTAGTCTCAGGAAAGCCACAAAGCTGCATTTATGATCTAACGGAGGAATGAAATGCCATAAACAACTACTCCACAGGCAGCCTGCAGTCACCATGGCAGTCATACTCCAGCAACAGAGGCACACATTCACAGAATATCTCTTTGAAATTTAGCTCTCCTGGGTGACTGTATACAAATCTAAATCCTAAATCTAATAATAAAAGGAAAGCTCATAGAGTAAGAGTTATAAATTTGTGTAAACTTGATTATAAAAAAAGCACTTTCATGTTGTACAACCAAAGAAGTATGCTGCTGATGATACATTTCATTGTAATCATTCATTAAAGAGAGTGATTGCTTGTATCTCGTGCAGGAGTGTTTCCTCACTCGTCCTCTGTGGAAGCAAAGGCTGAAGGGGATTTCGGGAGACTTTATTCTTCTTCCAAATATCAAAAAAAACGGCCACTTACTCAAACAAACCAGCGGAGACTTTGTGCATGCGCCAGGGCCCACCATTCATCCAAAATTGAGGAACATAAAAGTCATGAAAGCAGAGAGTGATGGGCTTTATATTTCCTTACACTTCATACCTCCTTAGCGTCTGAAATACATCATCAAAGTGCAATCCCACCTTATCTCTCACAGACTCTCTTCAGGAATTAAGCCTAAAAAGTGTTTTCTCTCCAATGAAAAGACTGATTTTCGAAAGGTTGTATGGTAAAACCAATAACTCATAACAGCAGTTTGTCATCTTAAAGTTGCTACACTGTGTCCCAGCAGTTTTGTTTTTCTTCCCATTTCCCCCTGCAGGTAAAGGGAGCTCAAGCATCTCTTCTGACATAAGTTCGAGCACAGATCACACACCAACTAAAGCTCCAAAGAATGTGGTTACCACCGAAGGTAAGGCATCTGGTGCTCATTAACCAAACTCCCCTCCCTTCTTCTTTCCCTCCTCTTCTCCTCCTCCTCCTCCTCCTCCCGCCCTTCTCTCTCTCTGTACTGCCTATTTTTGGAGAGAAACCTGCGTGTTCCTGGGATAACTCTAAATTGAAAACAAACTCACAGCTCCCATCAGAACCCAGAAACCAAAGGCATTTCTTTGGGCTTTGTTTGAGAAGACCAAAAAAAAAAAAACATTTCTGGCTTCTCATTGTGGAAGAATGCTTATCTAAACTGTGGTCGTATCAGGCTCAAAGCGCTGCCAGGGAGGGAGGTACGTGTGCTCCAGAGAGAGGAGGGTGAGAGGGGTTTTGCTGGAGGCCGAGAAGGTGTGGGGAGTGAAAATGGGGAAAAGAGAGCTTCACCTCCTGCTCAAGACGCTGTTGTTACTCCTCTCCATGCAGCAGCTCTCTGGCTCCCTCTCGCCTCCCCAGCCCTCCTCCAGACTGACTGTAGGGAATCGCTCCTCTTTGTCAGGAGTGTATGTGTGTGTGTGTTACGAATGTAAACTGTATGCTCACTGTAATGCTTCAAAAATGCTGTGCAGCTTACAGATACCTTCTGAAGCCTCCTGTCAGTATGTTGTCTTGGCGGCGGATCGGCCATTTTTAACAATCTGTCAGTCAAAGCAGAAGGTTTTGTTTTTTATTATTCTTTAAAAGAACAGAACAAAATCTCTCAAAGTCATTTAAAGTTTAAAATCACTGCAACGCCATGTGATGTATCCCCACTGTCTTGTAAAAAGCTTAAATTTGAGCTTGTGCTCTCTAGGAAAGCAGAGTTTGTTATGAAAAGCATTTGTATATTCATTGAAAATGTCAGACCACATGGTCTCAACCAAACTGTTTTTTAATTCATTCATTTATAGTTTTGCTTACCGAGCAAAATCCTGTGCAAAACCTATCCACAAGCTTAACCATAATCATTATTCCTTAACCTTTGGTTTCCCTTAACCAAAATATTTGTACATAATGTTAACTCAAAAAAACCATACCCACACCTTGACCACTAGTAGCGCTGTGAAGCAATATTTGTACGTGTGGGTCTCACGTTTTTTTGGTTTGATTGTTTACAAGAAAACTCCACAGGGCAACTTTAAACCCTGAAGGCATCATGGCAGTTGTAATATCTATTTGAGACAAATACAAAGTCTGTAGAAACTTTATTTTTAGGGTACAAACTTGTGTAAATACTGTAGGGTATCACTACAAAGATATATTCTACATTTAAACCTTTTTTGGCCGCAACAAGCTGAAAACACAACATGGACATATTATCTTATTAGCTGTAAGCATTATATTAGCTTATAAAGTTGATATATCCCATGTATTTTCACATCCAGCAGACACAGAGCAACATTAGCATTCATTTGCAGTCGTGTTTCTGAATGTGATCCAATACTCGCTCTCCTTTTTGCTCTGTTTTGGTCTCCACCAACTCCTGAGGAAAATATCTGGCTCTTTAGCCGCTAAATGCTCCACTAAGTTCACCAGCTAGTCGCTAGCTTTGTCTGTCTGCTGTTTGGTGCTGGGCAGCTAGAGGTAGGTACAGTGAGTTTATCACAGATTTCTCACTGAAAACAGCTGCCTGCTTCAGACGAAGACAACGTTATGAGAGCGGTGAGAGTGAACCAAAACGATGAGCTAAAAGACGCTAAAGCGCTACATAGAGCTAAGGAGAACTGTAGAGTTTGGTGATAATTCTCTGTGGGTTCATCACTAAGAGCGACTCCTTTCACATTACACATAGTCATTTGATCCATTGTTAATGTAGAAATATTGATTAGTGCAGGTTTAAGCATGTCAGTACAGCAGACTAATGTCATATATCAGTAAAATGACAATATATAGCATCTTATAGCATCCATGTGTTAAACTTCCACTGGGCAGGGAAGAGCATGAGTCAGACAGTGAAAATGAAATCTCAGAGCCCAGTGAAGTAATCACTGAGTCATTGATTTTGATCAAAAACCTTATCAAACTCCCCACAGATACATTATGGTCTCGCTCCCTTTGTGCTGCGGTCTCTCTGTCTTTCTCTGAGTTGACCAGTGACTCACCGACTGCCATGCACGCTCAAACACATACACAGTATATACTCACCCCGTTCCTCTCGTGCATTGTCATCGCCAATCTTAAATTTGCTCTGGCGCGATGAATGTAGTATTCTTGTGGTTTGGAGCTGCCCACAAGAAAACAAATAGCAGCCCCAGCCTGTGTTTATAGCTGTCACTCAGCTGAAGATTTCAAGGTGTTTCTCAGAGAGAGAAGAAAAGGAGCAGAGAGAACAAAGCGCCGAGGCTAGCTCCTCACGAGACGTCAGATGTGCTTTTGGTTTCACGCAAGATGTGTGTCAATTAGTTTGTTTTAGCGAGGTTAATTCACTGATTAACCTCACTAAATATAGAGCGAGTGTGCATCAGAACGAGGCAGATTACTGTTACTCATTCGACTTCGCTGGAAATGCTGACTCACTTGGATCTGTCCATTGAGGAGCTGCTGGAAGTGCACCCAGAGTATTTTGGGGAAATTGATAATTGTCCTGAATGTGTCTACTTGGAGAACAACCTGTGCAGATAGAAATATATAGACAGACTATAGACCATAGCCAGTGGCTTCCCGACCATAATTTCCCTCCTGTGTTATGACTGAAATTGTTATTTTTTTTCTCCATGCTAAGTGGGAGTAATTACATGGTCTGGAACCGCCACGGCCACAGTCAAATCCCCCCTCCTTAAAAAGACACACACACACACACACACACACACACATACCAGCGTTCACGCAGAGGCAGATCACACAGCCCTTGCCCACCTCGTCCTGTGTGTGGTCCACTAAACTAATCAGGAAGCAGTCTGGGCTGTTTCCCCACCACACACTGGGAGTATTCATATAAGGGTCTTACACAGTATCCTCGTGCTCCCTATAGTATGTTAGTTCGTTAGTCTATATCTATATCAAACATCAAAATATAACAAGACATTTTCTGGTCACACGTACACAAAAGACAATCAGTCATAACATTATAGGTACATATATGCAACATATGTTTTTTTATGCAAGATTTCAAATAAATTGTGCATCGAATAGCAGAAGAAAGAAAAATAAATGCTACGAGCTGATGAAGGACTTTTTATCCTCATCTCCCAGTCTTCGTCCAAGTAACTGGCTAAATGTTTCAAGACAAGAAAAAACAAAATCATTTTCTATATCGTAGATAATAAATGAAAGACAGGGAAGGTCAATATGGTTGAAACCAATTACACAATAATTAAAAAAAACGGTTTAGTTTCTCAATATTGTTGCACTTCAGCATATGAAAAATGTATGCAAAATCACATGTAAAATAACCAAATTGATGTTCAATGCAATGAACTGTGCTTCATTGTTATGCATTACATCATATAAAAACTTTCACACTTGTAAATCAAAACAATAAATAACTTCTTTTGTTACTTTTTTAATTACAGCTTGCTTGAAATTACATTTTGGACAGCTGAAACGTACAATTCCACTTAAAGCCACTATATAACTTTTGCTGAACAGCAGCTACAGTGGCCACAAGTGACAATTACGAGATAACGGCAAATGGTAAAGCATAATGTAACAGTAGCAGTCATCTGTTTCATTAATGTCAGTGACACAGTAATATCTACCTAAAGTACCAGACCAAGTAAGGTTGTATCTGCAAAACCCCTGAGTGTATTGAATTGAGAAATAGTGCGATTTAATGCTTATGGACTTACCTTTTCATTTGTAAGAGAAATATAGTTATTTCCTCTTTCAAAAGATACATAATCTCCCTTTAAAGCCCTGTGTGTAGGATCCAAACCAGAATGAATGGCTGGAGACTGCACCAATTTTCCCCAGAATTGTTTCATTTTTCTACAAAACAAAAACTTAATGCCATCAGAAGCATGCTATAATCATCTCAAAACTCTTCACATAGTGGCTTTAGAGTCAATAAATCATGATATTGAATTATTGTCCAGTCCTAATATCAGCACACAGATGGAAAGTAGGGCATTGCCCTCACCGGTCCAACATGTATTCCCACAAAATCAACATTAGGAAGTTACACTCATTCTCCTCCTGAAAACAAACCGAGGCGGGCAGTCATCTGGCAAGTTCCTGCAATGTGTCTCTGTTTTCATTTATTATTTAGACGGGCTTGCGGTGGCCTGACCCAGTTGAGATGCTTATTAGCTGCAGACTGAAAGGCACAGTCCTGGAGAGTAAATCCTTCCTGTGGGATGAAACCGAGTATCTCCCAGCAGGGGTTACACTGTGTGACCCTGTCTGGGCCTCAAGGGTTTGCTTTGGCACAGCCGAACTCAGGGTACCGTAGGAATGTGGCTCAGACATGGCAGGAGCTAAACTGACAACACCCTGAGATGTTCGGCCTGTGTGCTGTAACTCTTGCAGCCCGTTTTGAGCCTCCTATATCAGCTGGAGCCTGTGCCAAGCTTTAGCCACTGATGTAACCCAGACTCGCAGGGGCGTTGATCATGTCAAAGCAGCCATGCTTTGGGGGTCAGCTCCTTCACCCGTTTATAATGGCACCAGGAAGGTAGCTGGGAAACAGGGAATGGTGGGAACAATGAACATGCCGACTTCCTTTCTGTCTGCCAAGGACCAAAGAAACAGTGATAACAGTGACGGGGAAAAGCTTACTCTGTCCACACCAGAAAACACTGTAGTAAAAGATTACACTGTAAACATGTCATGATTTAAATCTCTCTTTCCTGCATAAAGTCATTACTGTACAAGAAAGTTAATGCCAGGATCAGACCACACAATATCAGGCCAACAGCGGCCCAATCAGACAAAAACTAAGCTTCAGGCACGTCAGTATGTCAGTTTATCAACCTGTTCTGCGTGTAGGATGTTTCACAAGTCCCAGACAGAAAGATTAGCATGTTCTTGCTTCCTTGAGTTTTAAAACATCTACAAGTACTGTGTCGTTAGTGCACAGATGTAAACATGGCAATAAGATCCTGTCCATTCAACTTTGCATGACAAGCAGGTTGTGAAAGACCTCAAGCAATGATTGGTCGGGGTTCAATGTGTAGTCTTAGACATAAAGGCATAATTATCACCTAATCTGACATGTTATGTTCCCATTAAAATGTTGTTCAAGGTGTCTGGAAGTTTGGCAAACGACCATCGGCTGCCTTCATACGAGTATATTTAAGAGGGCATTACAAGCTAACAATGAATCTAGCAACACGGCATGCCATTGCTGCTTTGCACACAATGGCAAGACTACATTTGTGTTTTTTTAAATATATATGTATATGAAAATAAACACTCAGTCCATCAGTTTATCTGAAAAAAAAATCAATGTCACCAAATTTGGAGATGGGTGTTTTTTACTGGACAGCTTTTTGATTTTGGAAATGTTTGGAAATATGTTTGGAAAATGTGCATTAAAGCAAGTGGATGGAAATGTACCCATAGTGACTATCAGTGGTGGAATATTCCAATGTACATTTACTAAAGTAATGTACTTAGATGCAATTTGAAGTACTTGTACTTCCATGTTGTACAACTTTATATTTTTTACTTCACTACATTTATCTGAGAGCTGTAGTTACTAGTTACTTTGCAAATAAAACGCTCTGCACACCCACACAGGTGTTTTCAATTACTCTGGCTAATAAAAACCTAATGTTTTTTAGTTGGCTGGAGAAGAGAATGATGGAATCACAAACTCTAATATAATACTATTATTGATCAGTCTTCCCACTTAGCTGTTGTAAAGACAGTGTGAGGGTCAGCTGTGCAGTCTAAACAGCCCCTCCAGAAAGCTCCTGCCTCCAGCATGTTAATATTTTTGCCCTCCCAAAGGCAACAAATCCCTCACACTTCAACCATAAACTAACCTCACGCGCTGACGACCCATTCGCTTGTGTTTACTCAAGCAGATATATAGAGTTTCACTGTTGATTTTTGCCGTGCCAAATGCGAAAGAGGCTGCAGTGAGGTGTTTGTCTGTGTCACTGCTGCCGGGACTTTTTCACTGCATGGAGAAGACTTAAGTTGTTGTCCCCCACTTATGTTGTAAATGTAACCTTTATCATCCTTCAGTAGTCATTACTGCAATATATCTTTTAAGCCAAACTTTGAGCCGGTGTGACAAATATATCTTTCGAAGACTTGGTGAAACTTAATGCTGCATTTCTTCTGCTGCTCTACAGCTGCGTTGGAAGTTCTCACACAGGAAGAGACGTTTGTTTAGGCCAAGAAGCATCTGTTTTTTGGAGGGAAATGTTTGGCAGGTGATTGACTATCTTATGAAGGATTAGAGGAAATAGCGTTGTGGATTGTTCTTGTTTTATGCACAGAAATCCACAGCCTCGAGAAGTTTGCAAAAAGCGGGCAGGCAGTACTGCTGGAAGAAAAATCTGCTCACCATTTTGATTGGGACACAAAGCAGCAGCCTGCAGTTATTTTAACAAGCCTATAGCAGTTGCAATGAGAAATATCAGTGCTTTACTTTTAATCCTCATTGGAAATTGTCTACGTAAAGAGAGAATACAGAGAAGCAAAGAATGCCAAAGCTATTTTCCCCAGATTTTCTCCATCAGCTGTCCTCGCTCCTCCCCCTTCCTTTCTGCCGCTCCTAGAGCCAGGAAATCTGAGTGAAAAAGCACAGAACAAGGCGGCGAAAGAAATAAGAAAACAAGTGAAAGCAGTTTGGCGAAGGAGGAGGAGGAGGAGGAGGGGAAGGAAAGGCAGTTTGGTGAGCAGAGCGCTCCATCTCATAACTCTTCTCTGATTACTGCTCGGCCTTCTCATTCTCTGTCTCAGGGAGGAAGCGCTGGCCCTGTTGTTTTGAATGCGTTTGCCATTTTCTTCAACAGGGCCACATTTTTTCAGTTCTACTACAGAAGAGCGTTTGACAGGAGTTGGGAAGGACGCCACCTGGCCAGATACGCGCGCTTTGCTTCCTGTAAGATTTTGGCTCGCGAGTGATGTTTTTACTGTGATACACCTGGGTCTTTGGGCTTTTATGTGGCAATATGACCACAGTTGTGAACCAGCTGAACTGACACATTGGACTTCCCCTCCCCTCTTTTGATTCTGTGGTTTGTTTCATTACGTAAGCAGGGAAGTGTCAGTTGTGGCTGAAGCTGCAATGGTACAAAAATGAGGGGAAAATCTAGACAGTGTTCTCGAAGGGGTCTTGGTTGGATAAATAGAATCATGTTTTTTAACAACCAGAACAACTAAATGACCTTATTTTTTTCATTTAAATAACAATCCATGGTTGCATATTACACCTGGCTCCTTCATATGAAGGAAAAAGATCACTTAAAGGTAGTTTGACATCCTGCAACAATTTGTGAGGGACTAAAATGTCCAGGACTGTGATATGTAGTTAGTGTGATGGTCCTGCAAAATGGCATCTTCATTCTATACATAAGAATCAATATATACAGTGCAAGACCAATCACAACCATGCATAGTGCTTCAAAAAGGAAATTTAGCTGATTTTATGAAGAAGCTTTTCCTCTCTCACTAAAGGCACTTCTACCATTTGAGACAAAATAATCTCCTCCTGGAGTCAGAGTGAGCCCTCCTTTCTGAGTTTATAACCGCAAAAGTTCCAGCAGTTTCCTTGTTCTGTTGCTTCGACCACATGAGATCATTACATTTGCTCCTCATCACAACCAAATCAACCGTTCAGGCCAGCGCTCGCTTTTCCATTCCTGTCTTCATGTGCAGCTCTTCTTGGTGCTGTGCGCAGCCAACGTCAGTCATTTAACACGACTGTCACTCCACACTCTAACCCTTCCTCTCACGCCGCTGCCAAAAAGGATCAACTGTACAGAAAGGCATTTCATGCACATGGTCGCCCCATCTTTGACATCCTGGTTTAACAACCTGTAACAAATGACATCATCTTGGATTTCAGTGATTTGCCAAAGGCCGGATCAGTTCTGCGTGGTGCCAAATTACTTTTGGAGTCTGAACTGTCATTTCTATTCTGGAAAATTTGTGCTGTGACGAATGGACACACTCAAATGCTCATTTTTGAAGGAGCGACTTTTTGAGTCGATCACGCCTTTAAATTTGGCTCCGAGATATCTGAGCGTCTGCTGTCCTCCTCAGCGGAGGATTTATAAAGTGACGAGGGCAGAGTGCGGAGACGTTTGTGTCTTTTGAACTGACAGAAGGGCTTTAAGAGGCGGATAACTCCCTTGAGGAAATTAGCCGTGTTGTGGGGAAAGAGCGTTAAAGTTCCTGGCGCATGTATGGCCCAAATCTGTTGCTGCACAAGCTTCAAAAAAGTGAATCTCGAGACTGAGTGAGTGTGAGAATAGCCGCAGTCCAGAAGTGGTGGAGTTGTGGGGGTTGTGTGGAGCTAAGGAGTCTGTTTCCTGTCCAAGTGTGCACATTGTAAAGGAACCAGCAGGCCCTATTGTCTTTCAGGTTGTCCAGTGACGTAAGACCTTCCTGTAGTGAAGGCTTTACTGATAGCTCAGCCGCCACACTGTACGGTAATATCAACTTCCATGTATTCAATAAAAACCCAAGACAGACACAGATGTTTTTTATCCCAGGAGTTCTCTCTCTCTCTCTCTCAGTCGGATGTTTCCCTTTAAAAAAACTGGAGCACGTAACCGTTTAGTGCTGATAAATCAATTGTGCTTTTGATTCTCTTGCAGTCGAATCCCTGCTGCCTGGTTGTCTTTTATTAGCTGATACTTCTTCTTTTAACACTTCACCCTTCTTGTATTGATTTGGATTCGATTTCCTGACTTATGGGCAGAAAATGAGCATCTCTGATTCCCGCACGTGCACCGCACCGCCCTGTCGCGGTCTTGGCGGAGAGGAGGAGCACGGCCGAAGCTTGCAGAGCAGGAACATGTCACAGGTCTAATGGCACTGAGGTAATGGATTGGTCTGCTCTGCCAGATGCGGCAAGTAATAATCCTACGAGCTCCAGACAGGGTCTTAGCAGAGCTTCACAGCGCTGCGAGATCCTGAAAAGAATCCCTATAGCTTTAGTTTATGACCAGACTGCGTCAAAGTCTGGATTGACCCTGCCTGTGCACTTGTCTCTGTCTCTGGTAAAGTCAGCAGTCTCTTTCGCCAATTTATCTTCCCTCTTTCTTTTCATCTTGCCCCTATTTTCTTTAAGAGGCCCTCAAATGATCCCCTTGAATCTGTTTTTGTGCGTTACTTTTCAGTTCATCAGGTTTTTGTCATTAAGGCGACATCACTCCGAACCTCCAGCTGCGCCTCTTCATCACGCAGGGATCTTGTCTTTTCGGTGATCACTTCAATTGATTTACATTAAACCCCCGGTATCAAAGCACGATCCAGATGTGTCTCCGAAGTAAGGCTAAGTTGATGTTAATGGGATCCTGCTGCGGCACTGCTGTGGATCAGCATAGATTTGGGTATTAGTGGCAAATGATTTCAGCCAAGTATGCGTTGCTGTGGCTATACGGGCATTCAAAATGCATGAGTTTCTCTTTCATTTATACCACTGTTCCGTTGTTCTTTGTCCAGGGTAAAGACCAGATGTTCCACTGTTTCTCCTTTGATTTCCTAAACCAAACTGAATCTTCCACCATCTGCACTTACAGTGACTTCAAGAGCAGTTTAACAGCTGCATGGTATTTGTTCTGTTAATGATAGGTTTGCAGTGATGCAGAGATATAAAACACGACACCGCTGGTTGACTTATACAGATTTCGGCAGTAACTGAGAGTTACAAGAAAGTCGATTCTTTCTTGCTTAGAGTTTGGAGCTGCAGGTATACGCTCTGCACTTGTCCATAATTCCCAACGATCCTAACTCAAAGTCCACTTACTTGCTTTTTCTGGCGCTTTCAATTATATAACATGGTCCTTATTAGCCGAGAGAGTTTGCTTAGTTGTCATGGAGAGCCGCTGTTATGATTTCATCCCGAGGACTTCTCGTGCCTGTTGGCTTATAACTACTATATTAGTAGTCATACTAGAAGTAGTAGCGTTTCGTTTTTTAAGAAAGTTAAATTTTTCGAAAGTGTATGTGTGTATCCACGTCCTGGATGTTATCCCAAAGATGATGGCACTTCAGAAAAATGTGATTCCAGATTTGAGGACTTCAACTTCCTCAGGAGTTATAATACACTTTCTGCACCTGATGAACTGTGTTTGCTTATTTCGGTACAGTAATATGCTTCATCTGGATTTTTTTTTTTTTTGTTATGCCTGGCAAATGTTTTGTATTCGTACCTTTTATGGCTCCACAGCTCTTTATTTAGCCTTACTGTCTGGATGTCTGGCTTTAAAACAATGTGTTTGTCCTACTATAGAGATGGGACTGAGTGTCTCATTGCTGAGACTGTATGTCCTTGCAAACATCTGTTGTTTGAGAATATGGGAAAATGTGGATTGCAAATGCATCATAGCACAACACCATCACATGGAAAGTGCTGAAAAACCGAAGTGACAAACTGTGAAAAAGTCATAAGATCATTGTCAGCAACTTCAACAGTGTTATTGTGTAACTGGTCAATGGTGATTGGATAAACAGAAGCCTTACTCAGCTAGAAAATATAGCTAGATAACACCTGGATGTCCTTAAAGAGGCCTAGCTGCTATCTATCCAAAATCCAACTGTAAAGCTGTCTTCATTTAACTTTTCCCACCAGCTGTGTGGAAGTGTGACTCTCAGAGAAGGGAAAGGGGGTGGATGTAGTCTAATTAGAAGCACTGTGTTTCTCCGGGCTTGGAGCACTCTTCTGATCAGTGACACGTGTAATTACGCAATTTAGAAGTTGCTCCTTAGCCAGTGGCAGATGGGTTTGTCTCCTGCGTGCAGAATCCATCGCGTTAGCTTGCACTTGGACAATAAAGAAATGCCTCATTCATCCCTCGAAACTAATGACTCAAGAAATGTGCCCGTGTCGTGCCTGCACACGGCTCTGTGGAAAGTCTGATCTTCTCCTGGATGTCGTGATTTTTGCATTGCGAGACTCATGTAGATCTTTTTTGTAGAGATGCCACAGGATTGATGCTGGAATTCAGATTTGTAACCATAAGTATGTGAGCTTATATCATTAATATTCTTATTATTTAATGAAAAACTGAATGGACCAATTGGCAAAAATACACTGATTTCCACTTGTTTTTATAGCTCTGTGTTGCTCTGTGGTTCCAGCCATGTTGGATAAATCCACAATCACTAGGTATTAACTCAGGAATCTTGCAATATTTGCAGTGTACTTGAATAAACATAAAACCCCAGCACCACTAGTGTCATGACATATTTGGACAGGTGTGTGAAATTCAAAATAGATGAGCTGTTTATAATGACCTCAGACCGTTAAATCCTTTGTATTAAGTTAAAAAACACAGGCCAAGATGACCTCAAGGAAATAATCCTACACATTTAAAGTTTAACCAATCATAGGCAGACCACCCACAAGAATGTGATGCATTAAACCCAAACTGAGGTCAACTGTATCAACAAGAACGATTTAATCCCCAACATCCTCCTGTAAGCCGAACAAAATGAGTTTAATGCAGATTTTTAACACGCAGTGCAGTCTGGACTGCGGCGCTCGCCGTTTTGCTCGAATCTGGACGCGAGTGAGAATTTTAAGGCACACAAGAGGGAGTTTTAAAGTAGCCGTGAATCGGTGGACATGTTCCCGAGAGGATGGGTCTGTGGATGTCATCAGAGGCGAGGCGGGAGGCAGACTGAGCCAAGGTCTGGAATACAGATCCGCAGGACAGTCGTAAGGACGGTGTCGCTGCCCAGCTGTCTATCCCTGCACACAAATCCACATGACAGGCAGGATGCAGTCCATTTGTCATCAGGATGCTGACACACACTGTGTAGATCCAGCTGACCGTCGGGCCTGAAGCATCCGTTAACCAACATGGTTCAATCTGCTTGACTGGGAGTAGAAATGTAGGTCAGTACAGGGAATCATAAGGGAATGGCGGGTCGCAAAGTATTGTATATGTACACCTAACAATATAATGTGTTCAAATACAACACTGCAAACTACTACCTTAAAAATTACCATAGAATTGACTCAACACTTTCTGTCAGTTTCAACAAAAAACAAACATTATAAGCTTAATTTTGCCAATACTTTTGACCGAAAAACCCTGGAAATAAGGAGAACCAGGAACTCAACTCAGAAACAAAACCAAGTACCAAAACTCAATTTCAGCCCATTCCTGTTTGCATCTGAAAAACCAAAACTTAGACTGATAAAGGATTAAAAAGTGACGACTTTGTTTGAGCTGCAGATTTGGCAAATGATCGAATGTGGCCTCTCTGCAAAGTATTGAGGATCTGCTGAGTGATTTTTTTCTGTTTTGTACATAACCACATTGAAACAATTAGCAAATTAAGTTAAGTTTAGCTACTCTCACTAGCTCCATAACTTTGTTTAAACCTCAATAACATTACAAGAAATTCACATCCAAAGTTTGATACTAGTGACAACCAGGGCTTGCTTGCAGTCTGAATTAATTTTATACACTCAGTGCTTGTGTTTAACCAGCCAGCAATGTTCAGCACTGCTAAATCCACTCCAAAATTTCCTGGGCCACCAGAAAGTACTTAAGCACGGACTAGTTTAGGGGTAGGAACTACAAACCAGGAACCACTTGAACTAGATTCCTGCAGTTGAAATGCAGGTAAAGTTCCTAGAATGGTTCCTAGAAAAGGTCTTGTGGTGGAAAAGGGCATACTAAGCCTTTGACCAAAACCGATATATTTCCTTTTGGAATAATAGTCTTAACTCAAGAGCAGTTTGACACTTTGCAAATGTTTTGTTAAGACAACTTGAGAAAATTGAAAAATAGAAATTCATTCATTCTAGACTTGCTCTTATCATCACGGAACTATTTGTCTCAAACATACAGAATGATCTTTATTTTGAAAGATGATAACTTCTCATTTTGTGCCCATAAAGCCTGCAGACACATAGTAGGACAGCTGTAAGTGACATCATACTCATGACTACTTGAAATGCTTTTAGTGATGACTATCAATCCAACTGAACTCCTCGAGATTGGACAAGACTGAATTGGAGGGGTGATGAGGAGACGCAGATAGCATCAGAGAAGAGCACTCAGTGTCCCAGTGTGATGGGTCGAGATCCGACGCCCCCGGCCTACGAGGCGGAGCGCTCCGCCGTCTCACGCCACAGTGATGGGATCCAGCCAGCGCTTCTCACAGCTGCGTCTTCAGACGTGTCGGCAATCAGCGCACATCTGTCAGGAGGGCCTCAGTGTTTACACAGGGCTAACCATATACTGTCAGCCCCAGCACCAAACTCCTCAGCTGGCCGCTTTGAAGCCACAGAGTTCATCTGATGAAGACGCCCTGTGACTGCTGCCCAAATGCCTGGAAGATAAATGTGACACATTTCTTCCCCAACATCAAGAAAACATGATAACGAGATCCATGGAAACTCCTCTTCATTGATGATAAAAGCTGGTGTAGTTACGGCACCATCATGATGAACCCTGCCGTTTTTGACCCATTTACTTTGGCTTTTTTCTTATTCTCACAAATATCTGGCAAATATAATGTAACACTATGTAATTCCCAGCATAGATACAGTGAAAATTAATGGAATAAATGTATTTCAGTGATCTAAAACAGCAATGGTAAAAATCAAGTTTTGGTGTCACACAGCAAGAAATGCATCATAGCAGAGGAAGGCAGACCAGTGTCTCCACAGACAGTGGCCTCAAAGGTCCAAAGTGCAATGCAGCCACAACACATGTTGTGTTTTAAAGGGGCATTCCACCAATTCAACACATTAACTTCGGTTTACTGGTTGAAGGGGAACTCCTACGATTTTATAGATCAAAGTCTATTTACAGTTCTTGGGGAGAACTACTGCATATGTGGAAAAAAAAACTTGTATAAAACCATTTGTGGCTCCAGAGGAAGCGTTCTTTGAAATCTGATAGTGGTGTCACTTGACTCATCGTCGGTTGAAGCTGAAGACTACAAGTTTGAATATTTAAAACATCTGGGGGGTGTGGAGTTAGAAAGAAGTGAGGCTACCAGACCTCTGTAGACCGCTCCTCGTCTCTGCTTGAGGCTAGCGGCTTGAAGCTACATTAGCCGCTACTAGCATGACACACCCGAATCTCCCACTGCTGGTCGAATTGCATTGTGGGTGGTGAAGGCAGCAGGTTTTTCAAGGAATTTAAAAGACAATATCTCTGGTTCTGCTTCATCTGTGCTATGCTAAATGCTAAATCGGTGCAGTACTATTTTAAGGGGAGTTCTACTCAGCCTGTGAAAACAGCTGTATAATGTCTTCTGTGGCTCTGAAGGGTCCTTGAGAGTCTTGAGAAAATAACCCTAGGATTATCTCAGTTTGGGCTTGGAGACACAGAAAGCCTGCATTACACACTGGGGGCATGGAGTTCGAAAGATGTTAGCATTTAGCAGGCAGGGAGGGAATAATGAAAGGATGCTGTAGGTTGCATTGTGGGAGGGCCTAGATTATTTATTATAATCTTGTGTCACTTGTTGCTGTATGCACTTTAATGTAAGTCACACTGGGTTGTCTGTCTCATGTGAGTCCCCCAACTTTATGGAAGTGCAATACTAAATCTCTGGAGTACCTCTTTAAAAGATGCTAAGCTAGTTTCTTCTTGCATGGAAACTCCTTCTGTCTTTGTCTTACTGACAGGATCACCATTAGCTTCTCTCTCCACCTCTGTAAAACCCACAGATGACAGCACAGTCATTGAGGGCATGTTTTTCTTTAGTTGTCAAAAGTCATTCTGGGAAATGAAGGACATTAAAAGTGCATGAGTCAGATTTAAGGAAAGTACAGCAAAAAGGTAAATTACAGTTTTCATTGCAAAGTTATTCCTGGAATATATTCAATGTCATTGATGCTATTAAGAAAATGTTTCTTAAGGTGGATTTTTCCTTTAATAGAAGTTGGTACAGTCTACTTCACATTCAAGAAGTCGGCTTCCGATCACAGCTTGTGATTCGGAGATTAAGCAAATAGTTAAGAACTAATTCTCAGTTTTTGTTATGAAAAAGTATTAAACTTCATAGTAAAAGCCTTAACGCTGTTTAAAACACACTGTCAGATTTGTGAAACCTTTGTTTCATTTATGAAAACCAAAAAAGGGTCGATTTCACTGCCTTTTCTCCGTCCAGATCACATTAGACCAGGTCTAGCTCAAAAACCACTCTACTTACATTTGTCAAACCAGGACTAGATCGACCAGTAGACTTTTTTTGTCTTCAGATATTAACTCTCTTTCTTTTCTCTCTTCACTCTTTTCACATCTATCTTTCCTCCTTTTCTTCAGGTTTAGACTCCAGCACACGGACTCTGAGCACCCCCAGCCCCGGTCTTATCCTGCCATCCAAGTCCTCCTCTCTCTCCTCACCAGCCCTCTCCAGTAACGGCCATGAGACCAACTCCTCTTCCTCCTCCTCTGCCCCCGCCGAGACTGTTGCCGTGGTCCACTCTCAACCTGGCACTCACACGCGCTCCCGCCAGTCGAAAAGCCACCACCACGCCCCCATTGACCTCCTCCCAGACCACACCCTCCTGCAGATCTTCTCCCATCTCCCCACCAATCAGCTGTGCCGCTGCGCCCGTGTGTGTCGCCGCTGGTACAACCTGGCGTGGGACCCGAGGCTGTGGAGCACCGTCCGGCTAACGGGAGAGCTGCTTCATGCCGACCGTGCCATCAGGGTCCTCACCCACCGGCTGTGCCAGGACACCCCGAACGTGTGTTTGACCCTGGAGACGGTGATGGTGAATGGCTGCAAAAGGCTTACCGACCGCGGGCTGCATGTGGTGGCTCAGTGCTGCCCGGAGCTACGTCACCTGGAGGTTGCTGGCTGTTATAACATCTCTAACGATGCTGTGTTTGAGGTGGTGTCCCGCTGCCCCAACCTGGAACACCTGAACCTCTCAGGTAAAAAGAAATATAACAAGAAATCAAAGCCATCTTACCTTGATTGGTGGCTAATGGTAGGCTCACTCAGTTTTATTAAGGAGTGCCTGCTACCCTACATCACGCACATGTGTGGATTTACCTCAAAGAATTCCTCTTCTCAGTGCCTCTCAGTCATTTTTGCTAAAGCTGGTTAAATCATTAGAGGAGCAGCAGAAGCTCTGCCAACCTTAAGCTCCCATGTGGGAGAAGAAAGGCTTTCTTTAGCTGAAAGCAGAACTTACCTCAACGTGAGTAAGGAGAGCAGTCTGCTGCTTTCATTAAGGAAGTGACACAAATAACACTGACTTGGAGAGGACTCTGGTGGCAGAGCAATGTCTGCACCATTAGCATCAGGAAGTAAGCCCTTTGTTGTAAAAATAGCCTTTAAAAAATGTTGGCTTTTATTTGAAAGGTGCAAAATAATGAAATCAAGACTATTTTTTTAACTGCTAAGGACATCAACCTTTAATTTTTCCCCCCCTTGGAAATTGACCACAGTTTTGGTTTTCTTGGAGTTGTTTGCACTCTTAACATTTTCATGCTTCTAGTTGCAGACATGTTGCCAAATAAAGCAGGTTTTACTCTGGCGCCCTCAAGTGGCCACTCATAATTGAGCTTAGCCTTCAACACTGGAAAATACTCACTCATACTCATAGAAGCACATAGGGAATGGATTTCTTAATGCCAGTCTGTTTCATTGTTCATATGAGCACCTGACTGTTGTTTTAAGACAGACTGGAAAAACTGTGAACTCATCCTTTAAATAAAAACAATCTACTTTGGAGAAGTAATTGGTTTGGAGCTGACAACCTCTGCTTCCTCTTCCTCCAGGCTGCTCCAAGGTGACATGTATCAGCCTCACCCAAGAGGCCTCACTCCAGCTGTCTCCTCTGCATGGCCAGCAGATCTCCATTCACTACCTGGACATGACCGACTGTTTTTCCCTCGAGGATGAGGGCTTGCGAACTATCGCCTCCCACTGCCCCCGCCTGACACATCTGTATTTGCGCCGCTGCACCAGACTGACGGACGAAGCCTTGCGCCACCTGTCTCTCCACTGCCCTTCGATAAGGGAGCTTAGTCTCAGTGACTGCCGCTTGGTAGGGGATTTCGGCCTGCGTGAAGTCGCCCGCCTGGAGGGCTGCCTGCGCTACCTGAGTGTGGCCCACTGCACCCGCATAACAGATGTGGGCATGCGCTACGTGGCTCGCTACTGCCCAAGACTGCGCTACTTAAACGCGAGGGGTTGCGAGGGGCTGACAGACCACGGCCTGAGCCACTTGGCCAGGAGCTGCCCCAAGCTCAAGTCTCTGGATGTGGGTAAGTGCCCGCTTGTGTCGGACAGTGGGTTGGAGCAGCTGGCTATGTACTGCCAAGGCCTGAGGCGAGTGAGTCTCAGAGCCTGCGAGAGCGTAACGGGCAGAGGACTCAAAGCCCTGGCAGCCAACTGCTGCGAGCTGCAGCTTCTCAACGTGCAGGACTGCGAGGTGTCGCCAGAGGCTCTGCGGTTTGTTAGACGCCACTGCCGGCGCTGCGTCATCGAGCACACAAACCCCGCTTTCTACTGAGACGGGGGAGTTCTTGGACTGGTCCTCTGACAAGTGGATGTTCTAATATTCCTGCTATGGAGTTGGCAGAGTTCAGCGGCTGATGTGTCAGAACTGGTTGAAAACTGGTGTGCAATACAGGCCAGAATTTGTCTCTTTAAATCCGCTTGGTGGCTGTTAATGCTGTCCTTTGAAAATACTTCCATAGAATGTATTTAACATATTTATCTGTAAAAAGGCAGAGAAGTGCAGTATTTCAGTATATTACTTTTTTCAACACCACAATTTACAATGTAACAACATGCTACAACACTGAGCACTGGGTACAGTTATGTTACCATTTAAAAGCATTGTAATATATTTTATTTTAAAGGTCATCGCCTTAAGGCCCTGAAACATAACCATTATCATACATTACTACATCTATTTATAAACAGCAAGTATCTTCAGACTAAACCACTAAGAATGTAGCTTCAAAGCAGCAACTAAAGCAGATCTGGTGATTTCCATATATTCTCAGTTTCACTTTCTTTATGTTGTGTGCATATGCACTTTACGCAAGTGTGCTGACAATCACTTCAGCTGAGCTCAAAGTGGCATCATTTGCTGACAACTGATTTGCTGTAAATTAAATGTTACTATTAGCCAGAGATTTTTTTTTTTTACTGCCAAATAGAAACAAACTGTTATGGGATCATTGTTGAAAATAAACAAGAACACATTGCTGCTATAACTGTGCCAATAAACTTCTTCAAAATCCGCCGCCACAACTGTGAGTGTTTTACTCATTACGGTCTTAGAGGATTTAAGCCTGCACATGTTTGTGAGTCATTACGGTAGCCGAGGGATATCTAGGAATACCATATATGGATGTGTAAACTGTTGTATTCCCCTTTGAGGACTGAAGTGTGTGGGTTCAAAGGGCAGTGTACCATGCGTGGTAAAGGTGCTTCCTGCTTTCAGGCCATTGGCTGAATGAAACCTGCTTGTAACTTGACCTGCACCTGTCTGTCCACCCAATATATATATATATATATACTTTGCACTTTGGTTATAAGATTGTCTGTAAGTCATTATTGCTGCAGTTATATTTCCTGTTTTTGTATAAAAATATTGCTACTGGTGAATGTGAGTTGGGTTTGTCTTTACTAGAGATTACCTGTCAAAGTCCTTTACCAGATTCAGGCATCTGTCAGCTATGGGAAACCTTCTCCTCCACCTGTTCTTGATTGTTGCGCTCCTGCAGTGTTCCTTGGCTCAAGCAGGCAAGTGTGTGACATAATCACAACAAACACAGAGCAAAACAGGAATATCTCCAAACCGATCTGAACCGCTAATGAAGGAATTTAGATCTTGAAATTGTCAAATGTGCAGCTGCGAAAACATTCTGTGCTTCTGTGTATTAGAGAGCTCCGGACCTGTAGTGGCTCTAAAGGCCGGAGCTGTGCGAGGACATTATAGGACAGTGAAAGGTGCAGAGCAGCAGGTGGAAGAGTATTTAGGCATCCCGTTTGCTCATCCACCTTTGGGGCCCTTGCGGTTTGCTGCCCCCCAGCCAGCTGAGTCCTGGGAAGGGGTGAGGGATGCCACCATGATGCCTAAAATGTGAGTAAACACTGGTTCCTGAAGAACTACTGAACTTGTTCCAGCCCCGAGGTAATTGGTTTCATGTTTGTGATTGTGTTCTTTTAGCAGGTCAATGTGCTCCTTAGCATCATCTGTGTGCACACAGCTCGCCTGGCTCTGATGTTTTCACCTGGCTATGCACTCTCAGACTTCCAGGGATTCATCATACAGTTATATTCTTATAGATCATGCTACATTGTTAGGCCACACTATTTCTTTAGTATCAACTGAGGAACTGCTTGTTTTCACTCAAGGACTCTTTCCCACTGTCCTCAGAATAATACTCCTTTGTCTGATACACTCTAACCTCCCACTGCCAGCTGCTGCACTTAATTAAGAATACAAGACTTCTATGATTGTGCCCACATCTAACAACACATGACTACATCATGATTATGACTGAACCTGACCATTATCAATATGATTGACTTTGATTGACTTATACATAATACTGTAATATTGATTATGATTTATTTGACCTCTCTGACCTTACCCTGCAATGATTCAATACTGATTCACCATTATACTCAATATTATACCACATTTGCTGAATAACATTTCCCACAGACCTCCTGGGTGGGATCAAGGTATGAAGAGGGAAGATGTGGTATCAGTGATGGACATCCTGTGTAAGTGACAGCACTGCCATTCAACACACGTGTACATTCAGTGGTTTATTGTCATGATAAATAAACAAGAAATAGGAATATTTCCTTCAAACATTCTTAAATATACTGTAAAAATAAATGCTCCAATATATTTTTTCCTTCTTCTTCTTCTCCCACCACCTCTGTCTTTCCTCTCTGACAGGCCTCAGGTGCAAATGAACCGATACTGAATGAATACCTGCGACAAAGTGACTTTCCAGAGAACATACGGGGCGCTTTCACAGAGACACTTGGCGACATGGTCCTGGTTCTTCCCGTGCTTAAAGTGTCTGAGTACCACCGGAGTTAACATACTAATAATAATGAGTCAAACAATTACAGCCCTTGTAGTCGCAACATGACTTGCATTTCCCTTCCTCTTGACTTATGCAGGTGTGCCAGTGCATGTCTACGAGTTTCACCTCTGATGCACAGTGGGACAAGACCCGCTTTTGTGAAAGCAGACCACTATGTTGACGCTTTGTTTTTTCTTGGATCTGCCTTTTGTGCTGGTCACACCGTGGTTACAGGTACTTGAGACAGGAAGATCCCTCATTCATTTTACACCTTAGATAAACATCATCCGTGTCAATAGTGTTTGGGCCGTGCAATAATTGATACCTCCCTAAGGACCTGTGTCACAAGAAGAGGAGGAGCTGAGCAAGCTTGCAATGGCTTACATAGCAAACTTTGCACACAATGGGTAGAGTATTTTATTTCACTCTTTGCTGCTTTTCTCCTCTTGGGAAATGTTTATACTAGAGGTTTATATTTTTTATTTCACAGGCTCTTTAAGTGTTTTCTTTGTGTGTTTTCTTTCTCCGCATAGGTTGCCTAATGGGCCCGAAGTGGTGGAACGGCCTCGTTACGACCACAACGAAAACTACCTGAAGCTGAACCTGCAGCAGACAGTTGGCCGAGGACTGAGACAGAACAGAGCTCACTTCCTGGATGTTGTCCTGCCCGATAAACTAGCGGCGTCTCACCCTGCTAATGATGAACTCTGATCTGAGACTTCCATAAAGTGCAACATACTGTACATTTTCACACAAAGCGTGAGGAGGCCATTGAATTTCACAGTTTGTTATCAAGTGTGTAACATCTTTGTAGCTGGATGTGGTGCTGGTTAGTTGGGCGGACCTGCCAGTTTGGCCTTTTGGCTCCATTTGTGCAGGTACATTCAAGGACAGGCTCTGGTGGACGAGTCCAAGTCGCCTGGGAAAACAGAGACACTATGTTAAAGTCTTTACGCCTTAATTCTATATTTACTGTAGTGAATGTGGCAGAATACAAGCACATAAACTCCACATGGTATGTTGTACCTGAGGTTTGAGGACACGTAGCTCACTGTGAACTTTTCTAAACTTCTTCTCTAGTTCCAGATACTTCTCCTTAAGCTTCTCCCTGTCCCTCCGCTCCTTCAAAAAGTCCTCCTTGTAGACTTCAGCCTAAAAATGGATGACAAATGAAACATGATATGAGGATACAAATGGGAATTTGGGCGAGTACATTAAAGGAATAGTTAGACATTTTGGGAAATACACTTATTCGCTTTCTTGCAGGGGGTTACATGAGAAGATTGATACCACTTTCATGTCTGTATGCTAAACATGAAGCAGCCAGTTAGCTTAGCTTAGCTTAGCTTAGCACAAAGACTGAAAACAGAGGGAAACAGCTAGCTTTCTTGCAGAGAGTTAGGTGAGAAGATTCACATTTAACGTACAGACAAGAGAGTGGTATCAACCTTCTCGCCTAACTCTTGGCAAGAAAACAAAAAAGCGTATATAAAAATGCACATATGTGACGATGAACAAAGCTCACCTGATGTTTCCAGACATCCTGTAGTGTTTCACTGCTCAAATCAAGAGGCTGAGTAGTCTGAAGTGCCTCCTCTAGAGCCTGTACAAACATATGAAAGCACCTATAATGCCACTGCTGTTGCAGGGAACAAACACTTAAAATGGCTTGACTCTAATACTGATGTGTGATTGTGTTTGTAACAGGAGCACGTATCAGGACTCACCTTGTTCAGTCGTCTGATCTCCTCGCGCTGATGCTGCCATCTTCGGGCCAGAGTGCTGTTTTGCGCTCGCAGTTCCTTTGCCTCCTTCTCTGCTTTTAGTAACTCAGAGCTGACAACACCGTCTCGAGTCTGTGAGAATTTTCCCGTGAGGATCAGATTATTATTATTATTATTATTATTATTATTATTATTATTATTATTATTATTATTATTATTATTATAATACACGTTGTACAGATTTAATCCATTAAAACGCTTTAAATTGTATCTGGAATTAAAATACGGCCGCATTTACCCATGTGCTCGCTTTATCTTTGACTTTCTTATGTAATGTGTCTCCTTCTTCGCACATCTCCTCTTCAAAGTGACTGTGGCCTTGTTGTAGTAATGATTTTAAATCTTGGACCTGAGCATTAGGTAAAGAAAGGGACACGTGACACAAAGGCAGAAAGCACTGAAATGACATTTAAATAAGGTAATCAAACACCCTCACTGGTGCTGAATAAAACAGTGAGTGGGATTGTTAATTTGTCTCTTTCTTACCTTCTCTTTGTAGTACTGTCTCATGGTGCGGTACTCCTTTGCCCATTTCTCATTAATAGAAAGAAGCTGAGTAAAAGAGAAAGAACGTTAATCTTTTAAGTACTCAGAAGAGCATGTGTTTTGGGATGAATATAAATCTCAGTTCTGAAATGTACTCACCTCTTGCCTTTGCTCCTCCAAGATACGTATCTGTGCTTTCATTCTGACGTCTCTACTGGCAGCCGATGCCTCTGACTGAAGCAGTAAAAAAGAGGAACTATTAAAAATGTGGCACCCAGTATGTCCATCTGCAATTATGCAATATGACTGTATCCACTAACTTCCTTTTACACATTTTTGGAAGTTTTGTTTTGGGGTGTTTCCAGTAACATGAACGTGGTCATTTCCTTGTCGTCAGGGGATCAGACAGTGACAGCATGGGAATAAATATTTATCTCTTAGATGTATCTTCCAGTGTTGCATCTGTTAATATTACCTGGGAGTCTCCCAGCAGACTGTCGGGATGATCAGCCGCAGCTGTGTGGAGCTTTTCTCCGATGTAGCGCTCCGGCACACAAACCTCATAGCTGAAAACATTTAATCACACAGCCAAAAATGAACATTTAGCCTTTTATTAACAGCACCAAGCCAGTAAATCACAGGAAGTACTCTGTATGCAGTTATAATATCTGACTAAAATTATACAATGGGCCTCACCTGTCTATATTCGGCAGCGATGGATACAGCCTGTGGGTCTGTCTGTTGTCTGTGGTAACAGATTCACCGGCATGTGATCTCTCCACAGGTCGCCTGTCCATTGTGTTTTCATGTAGAGGCTGTCAAAACACATTATATATAATTTAAAATCCTTACTTCTAACATCAGACTATGTAGATCACAGTAATACTGTGCTGGCCTGGTGGTCTATAGCGGTTAAGGTGCTGATCATAAACCACGTCACCCAGTTCTTGTCTGGACCCTTTTCGCCGTATCATTCCCCATCTCTCTTTCCCCTCATTTCTCTACTGTCACTATCTAATAAAGGCATACAACTCCGCAAAAATAATTTAAAGAGTTATATTATCTTGTGCTGAAACATGAGTTGAAAAATCAGTTAGTTGATTGAATTATTTATCAAGCAAAAATGGCAAACACTCGCTGGTTCAACCTTCTTGAATGTGAGGATTTGGCGCTTGTATTTTATATCACTGTAAATTAAATGTTAGCATTTTGAAGATGTAAACCTCAGCTCTTCGCACTTGTGACGGGCATTTTTTAATCAATCAAATAATAATAATAATAATAATAATAATAATAATAATAATAATAATAATAGATTGATTCATTAAAAATGAAAATAGTGATTTGTTGCAGGGGTGAAATTGTCTGACTGTACATTTTGGAGATGCTGTACTGATGATGCAAGGTGCCTAGCATGCCGAAAATGGCGCAACGTGACAGCTGACTCAAACCCACGGAGGATGTTCAGTGTCTCTCCTCCGCACAGTCACGTGATCACCCAAACTCAGGCTGCACATGGAGCCCTCAGACATCTTCACACAACTTCACAATAAACAGACATGGCTAGGGATCAAACATGTTGTTGTTGCCTGATTCAGGTGGATGAAGAGAATACCTCCTGCATGCCCTGTTGGGAGTCCAGGTGTGTCCATTCAGTGTCATATATCAACACAAACACACAAAACACAAGCTGTTTGGCTCATGACCGTCAGTGGAGGACTACCTAATAATAAAACCTTTTAAATAACTTAATAAACATGCAGATACACGACTAAAACAATGAATAAAAGATCAAATGAAAGAATCAAACCCACCATATTGTTATTTTCTGGTGTCCTCGACAGGTGCTGATGCCACAAAAGCTGGGATTTGAAGCAGTGACTCGCTCAGCACGTTAGTTATACTGAGGATCCCACGTGACGTGGCAAAACCAGCGCTGTCCAATCAGCTGCCGGGATTCCCTCACCGGGCCGCTGCAGCCTCAGGGCTGAGCCGCTTACGGACTTTGTTGAAGGAAAGGAAAGTACAAGCAGTCGATCAGCAGCTCGAGCGGTAATTAGCGATATGTTTATGGTATGAATCGATGACTAAGAGAAAAATCTGTCTCGACACTGCAAGAAATGACACGAGGGATCTTAAGTTTTACTGAAATGTAGGAAGTTTTTATCCCACATTTTCTATTTTACTGACTTACGTTTTTTAATAGTTTCCTTATAATAAGCCTACTTTGCTTTTTTTGTTTTTGTTTACTTGATTGTATTGTTTTAAAGGGAAACTCGCCTTTCAACTGCCATTAATAATACAGTAGATTCACAAATATTCATATACATTCAGAAATATGTAATATATGCGAAAATAAAACCTCCCCAAAAAACGACAAGAGACACAAATAATTTAAATAAATGAATAAATACATTTTTAAATGAATACAATTCAATAACCCATACATACATCAAATGAAATATATTAAAATAAATAAAATTAAAATAATTGTATTAACTCTTCCATTAGTGCTAATAGGCCCCCTATATTTTGGACAATATTTTCGAAATAAGGACATTAACAAAAAATATGATTGTTTCACGAATTCAATTCTTGTTTCAATCAAGTAAGATCTACAAAATAAAATACCAGTAAAGTGAGATATAGGCTAGTCATTTTTTACAGTGGGCAGCCCGCAGTTTAAAGTTGTGAGAACTTGTCGGTATGCTGAGCGCACTATCTTCCTGGGTGGTTGAACTGCACACAACCGGAAAACGTTTTGAAGACATTAATATCGAAATTAAACTGTCCAACAGCAACAAAAAATAAAAATCTAAACGTGCTGTGGTTAATGGGAAAATCACACATCTCGCAGGCTTATCATCTTACTCAATCCTCTGACAGTCTGTTTTCAAAGGTGTTGACTCAGATCGGGCTTGTTTCAGGGAAGAAGGAGTGGGGAAAATACGCCGCAGCTCCTCCTCCAGTAACCGGCAGTCAGTGCCGGGACTCGACCCATGGTGGCTCATTTGTTCTTTCTCATAGAAACCTGTTTTAGTGAAGCTTATTTTCATATTTCTTCACATTTGAAGCTGTTAAGACCACCCTTTTCTTCCTTTAGATGCTGGTTCAAAAAAAAGACATTAAACCAACCTGATGCCCAAATGAAAATACAGAAATGTGATTCCCCTAGTGACACTTTTCCCACCAAAATAACACATTGTAGGCTATTACTTTTTACAGTAGTGTGCCTGGATTTTTTTGCTGTTGTTTGTTGTTGAAGTGGGAGCTTCCACCTCCATTAATTTTAGCAGATGTTGGGGAGGTTTCAGCAGGGTATTCTGGGATATCCACTTCACCAAGAGGACTATTTTTTGAAGTCAAAAATAAAAAGATAAGGATGCTTTCGATACGTCAGAGAAAACCAAGACAGCTGAAAAGGGCGAGGCAGATCTCTTTAGTTACAAAACCCTGCATTGATGTAACTGAGAAAATAGGCTATTTTAATTCTTTAAAGTACAGACATGATCTGTCTGAGAAGCTATTTAACTTTTTTTTGTGTGTGGGTTGGGCCCTAATTGTAGGTAATTCAGCAAAATCTTAAAGGAATAGTTCAACATTTTGGGAAATACGCTTATTTGCTCTCTTGCCGACAGTTAGATGAGAAGATGTGTGTGATAAATATAAAGCTAGAACCAGGAGAGGTAGCTTAGCTTAGCAAAAAGACTGAAAGAAGGGGCAAACAGCTAGCTTGGTTGGCTAGCGGGAAGTCACTGGCCCTCTGGTCGTCTTTACACTTAGGTTTTTGTATGTACTAAACAAAAACATATAGCCTAATATGTTAACGCTAGCTGTTTCCTCATGTTGCAGTAATTATGCTAAGCTAAACTAAACTAAGCTAAGTACCTGTTGGCTATTGTTTCATATTTATCATACAGAGTGGTATCGTCTTATCGATACCACTCTCATGTCTGTACGGTAAAGATGAAGTTACCACCAGCAACTGGTTAGCTTAGCTTAGCTTAGCATAAAGACTAGAAACAGGGGAAAACAGCTAACAGCTTGAAGCAGCTACAAGTAACTTAATGGAGTCTCTGCTGGTTGCCTGGCAACCTCACAGTGATGACAAGATTCCAGGAAGTTACTGGACCCATAATACCCTGTACACTTTTTGTACAGAATAAACAAACCAGATATAACATAGGTGGATTATTTTTTCATATGGACAGCAGGCTAGCTGTTTCCCCCTGTTTCCAGTCTTTACACTAAGCTAAGCTAAGCTAAGCTAAGCTAACCACCTGATGGCTGTAGCTTAGTGTACAGACATGACAGTTGTATCGATCTTCTCATCTCACTCTCGGCAAGAACGTGAATAAGTGTATTTCCCAAAATGTCAAACTATTCCTTTCAGTCAGGACTGGTGTCCACATACTTTGCTCAAGTGTCTGCATAGGCTGACTTTAGTTTTAAGCGTTTTAAGCCCTAAAAATAACTACTGATATGTTTGGTACACATTTGCTTGATTGACAGGTTCCTCATTCTGCCAGCTACATCCCAGGCTTGGCCAAATGTAACATTTCTCGATCTATTTCCTGATAGAAGCCAGTTGTAAACCCACCGAGATCTTAAAAAGATTCCCCTGACAAAAACCTATGGATGACATGTTTTTTTACAGTCCCATATCGAAGATGATACCTAAAGGTTTTACAGTCCACTTAAAAATGCTAAAAAGCTAGCCTCTTTGCACTTGAAACAGAGCAAACCTTGGTCATGTAGACAGACAAAACTATGTGAATTATTTCAGCTTTTAACTAACATTAATCTTATGAAATGATGGCTGTCTGGGGTAAGGTGCAATGTATAAGGCAGATAATGGTTTAAATTCACTTTAATTCAAAGTCTCATAGGTAAATATGTGGAAATGTCATAAAATGACTACATATGTTTCACTGTAACCACATTAACACTTTGGTATCGTCTGTGTAAGTGCTATATAAATTAGTACTGTCGTGCTAGTGGCATCGGCAGTGACTAAAACGGTGACATTACAGTACTTGTCACAGTACCCCATGTTGTGGTTTTACAGAAGGGGCCCTCTTCATGTAACACCTGTGCAGACAACCCCGGCTGTCTCTTCCCAGCACCGACACGGCCTCTTTACGGTACGTGTGACACAGCAGCAAGAAAGGAAAGAGGAGGCTAGATGAACCTCCTTCTTCCTGCCACAACAATCTCACTCTCAAAGATTCACACTCCACTCTTTAAGTTCCTGTCTGAGTCGCCGTATGCACACCCTTGATTCACACCCTTGATTCACACACATAATAGATAAGACATTTTGTGGCCTACGCCTACAAATATAGAACCAAAAGCAGGTGTGATTGTTTTATGAGCACTTTCTATTCTCTTCAGTGGTTTAGTGGTTTAGTATATTTGCATACACCTTCGTCTAACCTTAGGCAGCAGGTTCTTTTTCACGTGAATCAAAAAAGAAAGCAACAAAGGTGTGTTTAGGTGTGCATATGTATTAAATGTTGGAAAACATTTTATTTCTCATGAATAATTTAAGGAGTTTGCGTGGTTGTGTGGTGTGAGAGAGGTGGCAACAAAACTAATGGAATTACTTCATAGAAGGTATTACTAAAGACGTTTTTTTTTAACTTAAACCAGAACCTGCTACAGACATTGCTTGTAAAAAAAATAATGCTAGAAATAATACTACACCATGTAATTTCACAGCTGTCACATAACTACATGGTCTGTTATTTTGCTCATCAGAGGTGTCACATTATGATCACTTCATTGTCAAACACAAACAATAATTTCACAACATATTTTGACATATTTATATTAAACAGCTCAAATTCTGCCACCAAGTAAGAAGTGAAGAAACTTGACTTTATAGCAGGACAGATTTAGTCTACAGCACATCTTTTATGAATCATGAAGAACCAGGTCCCCTTTATTATACATCAAATTACAGCAAATACTATCAGTAACGATAAAAGTGAGTCTTAAGAAGAGATTTAAAAGAGGTCAAACTGGACCATAGGCACAAAAGCATATGAAAACATATGACAGCACACAAGGGCTGAAAAGAAATCAAAACAAACTCAAGATAGATATTTTACTGCTTTCTGTCTTGTCATGTTTGACGATGTCATCTGACATTTTATTCAACAAACAGGCTCCACAGCCCACATTTGTATTGGAGATGCACTCCTCGATCTGAGATCTACAATGAGAGACAAAATAACAAGAAGTTAATCTACTGTGTCACATGAACATACAGTACATGTATGTATATGTAGACATTTTCTGATCTGCCACCGGTATCTTGTTAAGTTTAAGAATCTAAAACTGCTCGGTTATGGTTAGGGAAAGATCATGGTCATGGTCAGTGTTAGGAAAACCTTGCCATCATGGTTATAGAAACCAGTGTTTACTGATGGCAGGATTCACATGCTCTGTTGCCCAGATCGTCCGTGTCATTGACTAAGTCATTTACTAGCAAAAACATAAACTATACTTAACATAATTAATGACCAGTGGTGTTGTTTTCCTAGTGAGGATCTTCTTCTTTCTCACACACATGCCATACTTACTTAGTTACTTCCTTGCAAGTAAAATGAATGTTGTGATCCAGATTATCCTTTAAGTCCCATAAGTTCTTAGAGTCACAATTTGACCTAAGTCAGAGAAACACAGGGAAAAAAAGCTTTTGTTTCAGTTTGCCCATTTTGTCTTCCTGTGTATTCCTGCTTTGTACCAAACCAAAACAACCACTGTGACATACACATAACATGCACAGAAAAATGACAGTTGGCAAAAAACATGATGCGAAACAGCAAAAAGAAAATCTTACACATACTTGTCTCCGGTGACGAGAATTACATTCAGGCTCTCCACGGGAGGGTATTTTAGTTCCTTTATCTCAATCCTTGCAAATGTACTATGAGCAAAAATAAAAGAACTGAATTTAGTAGTATCAATCATTATATCAATTTATTTACAGGCTTACATTGCAGGTTTGAAGTTCATAGGCATTCATTTTGCCAGGTAGTTCACATGCCTACCCCGGCAACTCACTGGATATCTGACTTCGCTCGTCACTAGCATCCCAAGGCTGGTCGCTCGGATTCCTAGGCTACTGCGACTCAGGGGTGTGGGCTATTTAAGGAACATTTATATGTAAGGTAGACTCTATACCTGTGCTGTTTTTGATAACTTTCTGATAAACGTGATTCATATATGTTGCTGATGATGAACATGTCATGACATATCTGACTGACTGCATATTAATAGTCACATTCATGTATTATGTTACATAAAGTTTGCAAAGCATCAGAGATTTTTTATATTTAATACGTCTATAATTTTGTAAGTTGAGCTAATTTCATAAAATATAAGGTAAAGCCAATCTCTTGGTTGATGCATAAAAGATGGGCCTGGTGAACTACACAGTCGTGGACAGTCATAGCAAGACGCACAAAAACTACATACTACAAAATTTGTTATGAATGATCAGATTGATTTTTGGAGATACGTGTTTTTCATCAGTCAGCCACAATGTGCACCTGCATGTTCTAAACAGTCTACCTTACATATAAATGTTACCTAAATAGCCCACACTCATGAGTCAGAGTAGCCTAGGAATGCGAGTTACCATCCTGGGGATGCTAGTGGTGAGATAAGTCAGTTACCGATCCAGTGGGTTGCCACGGTAGTTAAGTGAACTAAAAAATAGTGTAAACATCAATGTGACTGTATTAGTATATGTTAGTGGTATATCAAGCAAGTCTCAAAGGTTGACATTTATAGAATATAGTATACTGAAATTAACTCTGAATTCTGAAAGAAAACTGGAACCAGTGGGTGTCTGGAAGGTACTGTAGGGAAAACGTGTTCAAAAATTACACTTGCCACTTGCATGCTTTGGGAAATAGGTATAAGTCAGTAGTAGTTAATGGGATGAAACATGCAAAACCACCAGTGAGTGTCATTAGTTTAACTTCTGTGTTTCATTTTAAATCCAATATGCTGTGAGTACAGAGCCAAAACAATAAAAAATAAACGTACCACTGTTCTTAACTTATTGTAGATAAATCATTAACCCTGATCTCTGTTATAGAGCTGTGTTGATTTCACTTTCTCATGATGTTGGTGACAACATCACATAACAGGACAGAGGAAGTGTCCCCAGTGTTTGGGTATATGAAATAACATAACAGTAGAAAAGGCATTTTTTTCTTCACATCAATAAGTGTTCATAAAGTGTTGACAAGGGAAGTGTAGTGCTCACCTTGTTCTATTAAACGGTTCCTTATTGGATCCATTTAGCATTACTGTGACTTCTCCACAGGCATATTGTGCAAACTAGAGACATGAAGACATGATGGTAAAGACATGTACACATTTTAGACAATTTGTCCTGGTGCACTAACGGGGCAACACTTCTCATGCATGTGTACTGTACACTTTCTAAGATAATGTTATACTTTATATATTTTGTAGTGAACATCATGCTGCCAGGATTATGTTTTTTTATTCAAGGTAATTCATAATGAATGTGTTTCAAACTGCTCACTGCCAACACAAAATGTTCATACTAAAAGTCTTCAAAACGTTCACTGTTAACATATTTCATATTTTCAGAAAAATATACACAGCTGGCAATTAAAGTATGATTAACATTTTTATATTGAAGTTTAGGCATCTTTAAGCACTTTGTAAGGTTAGGGAGAGACTGTGGTTTTGGTTAAATATTGAAAAAGTGCATCTCGTGCTTCATGTCAGTGTTAATTTTTCTTGTTTAACCAACTTAACCAAGTATTTGTAGTTTCCTAAACCTAAAAACATGTGAGACTCAGGACATGAACCTCTGTCTCTGGTTATTTTACTCCAGTTTTTTCTCCTTTTCTTGCCCCTTTACATCCTTTTAGGATGTTCGCATCCTCATATACTTTGAAGATGTAAGGATGTAAACATATTTTGTAGGGTTACATATTAAGCACTACAGGTGGCTTCATCCCAGGAGTGATTTCTTGTCAGGCACTTACTTTAGCAGAGGCTCTGTCCCAGAATGAGCAAATATGATTGTTCTCACAGCCAATGCGTTCTGGGCAGTTGGTAGTTAACGTTTCTAGAACAAAACACACAGATTCAGTACTTTTTGACATTTCAATGTAGTTCATAAGACACACTCACTGCCATTGGATCCTGGGCACAGACAAATAAATGTTTCAGAATAAAACACACAGCAGAGACCAGTGGTCTCCCAATGGTGAGGTTGTCTATTGTCCAGCATCTGAAGAGTCTTACTATTGCTGCCTTTCTCTACACACCAGGTCAGGTTATCCAGGACGAATCCCAACAGAGTGTCTTTCAGGGTGAAACAATTGTTGTTCTTAGCGTACTCGTGGGCCAGATCGTTTGTGTTGCTCCAGAGCACTGTCTAACCAGAAACAGTTGTTATCACATTGTTAAATGCATTATTCTACATTATGAAAGAAGTCTGCTCTTATGAGATTATATTAGATTATATTAGATTGATATTTACTTTGTTGCATGAACGACTGAAGTTGACCTGGGCAATGAGGTCATACGCTTCCACAGAAGCGTTACATTTGTCCCACCCTATGTAGGCTTGTTCAAAGAGAGCAAGTAAGTTTTGACAGTAGTTTCTGAAAAATAAATGAAAGCACATATTATCTGAGATGTGAATCAGACGTATTTTGCTGTATACTGTTTGTCCCATTTCCTACTTATTAAAACCAACAAATTATTGGTACCAACCAAAGATTGTCAAGCACACAAAAGATCAGCACACACATTAACATAGTTTGTTCAGGTAGTGCCCAGTGACTTTTTGTCAGGTAAAATTAAACTTAGATATGCCAAATTTGAAGAGTTAAGTGTATAAGGATTGACCAAATTAAAAACTTTACAAAGTAGTCTTACTTGTTGTTTTTTTCCCCCCCATGTTCACATTTGTCCATGAATCCTGCTTTGAAATCTCTTTTATGTGATTGACAGCAAACTCAAACAATAATCCCTAAGACACTACAAACAGCAATTATTAAGATCCTCTCCCGGTCCATGTTAGGAGGCAGTTCTCTTCATACAAAAGGTTCGAGGAAGTTGAGGGGTGATATTAAAGATCTCACACTCACTGTGTGGGTGGAGCGGCAGCTTATTGCTACTTGTAATTTAGAGCTGTTCAAAGGTCATGGAGTAGCCATCAAAGTATTATAAAACTTAAAATATTATTACACCTTTGATGCTACAAAAACAGCATCTGTTTCAAAATATTTAGCAAAATAGGTGTAAAAGGAATATTTCATTTGTTTGCAAAACTTTTAAAATAGTACAAACAGTATTTCTATTGTGAGCAACTGTTTTGTTTTTACATATACTTCAATAATAATCAATATTATATACATACATATATTAACATAAATGTATTATCATATACAATGATATGAAACACTTTATGTCTTTCTGACTGATTTCACACAGGCAGTCATTATCACACTTTAGAATCCAAAGACAATTTCACAACATTTTATTTAAAAACGTTAAAACAAATTCTGCCACCAGGTAGGAGTGAGATCGTCAGTTGAGCGTGATTAGATAGCGGCGCTGGTGTTTTACCCTACAGTACATGACACTTAGCCCCAACTCTTTTAAACTTGATAAAAAGCTTCCCCATCACACATATTCACATATTGTAAAACACTGTAAGAAGAAAACACATTTCACAGTATGTCAAACTGGCCCACAGGTACAAAAATAATTACATTTCCAATATACTGTATTATTTCACTTACAAAGACTTAACAGAAATACAAAAAACATAAAAACGATATATTGTAGCTGGTTGTTGTTGTATCTCGACAGTATAATCTGACGTTTCGTTCACACCTCTTCACCAACAGGCTCCACAGGATATCTCTGGGTGGGAGCTGCAATTCTGGATCTGAGCTCTGCAGAGAGACAAAGTTGACATACTGCGTGAGGACAGAAACATACACGTGGTCTCGTCCTCTCACACAAACATGCTGTACTCACTCAGTCACTTCCTTGCAGTTATATTTAATTCCTTCACCAAGCTCTTTCTGTAAATCCTTTAAAGATGCATTTGTGCAGTTTGTCCTGAAGCAAGAAAGGATACAGAAAAACATGAATTCAGGATCTGTTTTCTCAGAATAAGTTTGTCTTTCTGCATATTTGTGTGTTGTACCCCAAAAATTAACCACTGTGGAAGAACATACATAACATTTATGTACTGATCACCTTCAAAATTAAAAAAATAAAAGTACAATAGTGTTGCAGAAGTCGTGTGTATACAGAGAAAATCTTACACTGTGTTCTTCTGCATGACCAGAACAACATTCAGCCTTCTCACCCGGGTGGAGTTGAACCTCTTCACCTCGATGCTCCCAAAAATACTGACAACGGAAACAAAAGCGCACAATTTAGAGAGATCAACTCAACAGAGGACTGTACATAAACAGCAGACACGCTTCTGAGTACAGGCGTCGAAGTGGACGATATATTTATATTTCTAAAATTCACAAGTTGAGTCATGTAAAAACCTACAGTAGCAGTCAAACAAGCTAAAAGGTAAAGACAACAAAAAACTATAACACAGCAGAGAGGAAGAAACTAATTATATACAGGATGTGATATAACTTGATATAAAAGAACTTACAGATGTTTCTTGTACATGATTATCAACAATGGGACTTTTTATTCTATTCAGAGGCTTAATTATTGGACATGAAATCACCACATACAGCCACCACTGCACACTAAGTATCCCTTGTTTGTTTTCTGCAGCAACACTCTGTTGTAAATGGCTCCGAAAGTGCTAATCAAAGGATGTGTGGAAATCTCAGTGAGTTATTCTGTTGCTGCAGAGCGCCTTTATATTATTTCCACTCACATAGCTCCAAAGGGAAATTGATCAAAGTAATCCCAAAGGAATCAGCACACAGAAACACGATGATTTAAGGCTGATTTGATGCAAGATTGTTGTTCACCCACATATTAACATAAACCTACAGTGTAAAGTACTTATTTTCTGGTTCTTGATTTCAATTGTACTGAACAAACTGCATGTTTCAAAACACTAAGCAGTTCAGTGCTACTGACATCCTCACAGTCTTCCTTAGAGACCAGATCCTCTAAATATTATGAGACTACAGCTGAAACAATTAGTCAAATGACAGAAAAATAACTATTTTCATAAGTAACTAATCATTTATGTCATTTTTAAAACATCCCCTAGAGGATTTGCTGCTTTCCCATGGAATAGTTGACTGAATGTCTTCAGCTTTTGGGGTGTTGGTCTGCATTATTAGATTGAGATTGAGATGCAGATTAACTGACAATGAAAATAAGTGATCGTTGCAGCCCTACATGAGACTGCAACGTTTGCGCGAATGAGGCTGGTTAGTCATCAAACTATCAACGTAAAAAGTGCAGAGCAACTTACCTCAAAGGACTGAACGGCGTGGCGATGGATCCGTTTAGCATTGCCGTGACATCACCACAGGCAACGTCTGCAAACTACAGACGATGTTAAAGAAAATACACGTTAGATTTAGACTACAGACCCACTTCAGCTTGCTAAAAAATGCAAGATACTATCAGACTGTTATTTTTGCTGAATAACAAGTTTTATTTAGTTATTCACTCTTCAGAGAATCTGCAAGTACAACAACCAGTTCCAGCAGAAAAACAAGTTGTACTACCCTCTCACCGATTTCATGTCTTGTTCAGTTTGGAAAACAAGCAGGTTGTTTGGAGGACTCTCCCACACAAAGGAGATAATAAGTCGGTGAACAGCAACACATTCCAAGCATAACAGCAACTCGAGGCCTTTCCGCTCTCCAGAGACTTCACTGGCAAGTTCAGTAGTTGACAAGTAACACCACTAGTTAAAGGTTGTGTGCAGCAGTCTTGGGCAATATAATTTTAGCCAGCAACAACTGATTTGTAATGGTATTTCATTGGCAAAACCTTCTTTTCTAGTATATATTTTTCTAAAGTACATCTTTCTTTAACTCTGTGGTACTACAGTATTCCCAGAATCAAGGTTGAAGTTGTCATCTTTCTGCACGGTTAG
Organism: Macquaria ambigua; assembly: GCA_008360985.2. Lineage (NCBI taxonomy): Eukaryota > Metazoa > Chordata > Actinopteri > Centrarchiformes > Percichthyidae > Macquaria > Macquaria ambigua. The sequence goes on along the minus strand of VMKM01000009.1, from coordinate 703,751 downwards.
TTACTCTTTAAAATATATCAATTTAACTATGAACACACACATGTATGCAGCTTTATTTAAAGCTGACTTTGTGCCACATTTAACACAATTTTATCAATTGTAAAAGTCAGCAGCCATGAAAGCCCAATCACAATATATAATATGTTTTTTTAAGTTTATCTATGTAGTCCAACAAAGTGATTCATCTGGTTTTTATAGATATACTTTGTGTCTGTTGAAGAGTTGAATATCACGTTGTAAATTGTCTTGAATTAAAATGTAGATTAATCGTTATTCTTAAACAAGCGGAAACAAATTGTGAACACAACACTGACATATCAGCACCTTTTACACATCCAGCAGTTACGGAGCAACATTATCATTCATTTGGAGTCGTGTCCAATATTCACTCTCTGTTTTCAGTCTCTACCAACTCCTGCAGGAAATATCTGGCTCTTTGGCTGCTAACCAAGATTTGACAATTTGTCTGGCTGCACTTTAAACTTTCCAAGGTGACATAAGATTAGATTTGCCTCATATCACACCAACTGTGCAGCTGCCAGCAGCAGCTAATGTGAATCTGTGTGTTCAGTTATTTTATACATTTATGCATGTCCATGTTTTATGTTGGATTGAATCTGTGTTTTTTTGTGTGTGTGTGTGTGTTTGTTTTGGTGAATATTTGGGGAAAGAATAAAACCCAGTCAAAGCAAACCAGGGCTCCTCTGAATGCGTGGGTTGCTGCTGCTCGCTCAGGAGAGAGCTATGCAATGTGGCTCCATGGAGACCAGCACAAAGCCTCATTGATGAAGAACCAGGCTTAGTGACCTTTTCTTTTCTCCTCTCCATCATTATATTCAGGAGAGATTTGCTTCACCTTATGCTCCACATGTGTGTTATTTTAACCGTCTTGATCCCACGACTGTCGTATTTTTTGGCAAAAACTAGTGAATTCTTGTTGATAACTTACAGCAGCTGAGGCTTTGTTCCAAAATGAGCGAACGGTGTTGTTCTCACAGTCTGTCCATCCTGGGCAGCCGGAGGTGAACGTTTCTAGAACAACACACACAGATTCAACACTGTTTCCTTTTGGCATTTCCATGTGGTTGATAAGAATTTGCTTTGGTGAGCTGCTGACACAAAACAAAACAGGAACCTCAGGACATCACAAACCCACACTGAGACAGAAAACAAAAAGTGATAAAAACTAAGTCAAGCAATAAAAACTTTATGCACAAAAAAAGACAAATAAATGAATGAAACAAGCGTCCCAGAGAGATGCTATTAGCTCCATAAACCAACTATGATGTGTACTATTGTGTACATACAATTACAGTATCTTAAGGATGAGAATAATAATAAAACCTCTGATGTTCAAGATTTTGGGAAAATGCACTTATTCGCTTTATTACAGAGAATTAGATGAGATGATCGATACCCCTCTTGAAGCTACAGGCAGCAGCTAGTTAGCTTAGCTTAGAACAAAGGCTGGAAACAGGCAGAAACAGCTAGCCTGGTAACAGCAAAGGTAACAAAATGGGCCTACGAGCACCTTTAAAACATTGTGGTTTTACGAGGAGTAACTTCCTGAGGTCTCGTCATCACTGCGGAGACTCCAGAAAGTTAGGCTTCTGCGCCTGGCCAAGCTAGGCAGGCTAGCTGTTCCCCCTGTTTCCAGTCTAAGCTAAGCTAAGCTAAGCTAAGCTAACTGGCTGCTGGTGGTAGCTTCGTATTTAACGAACAGACATGAGAATGGTATCAATCTTCTCATCTAACTCTCGGCAAAGAAGCAAATGTGTATTTCCCAAAATGTCAGGCTATTCCTTTAAGAACAGCATCTGGAAAAGTGCTGTTACAGGGAGGGAGTTGAACATTTGCTTGGCAGGGAGAGAGGAGTCTTGCAGAATCTTATGTCCCTTTTTTTTCTGTAGCCCAGTGGTCTTTAGTAAGGGATGGTAGCTCCTGGCCGATGGCTGTTGACGATATTTCTTGAGCTAAGGTGTTGCCATATCACACAATTACTGCAAAGGTGAGGGTGCTCTCAATACCAGCTCGATAAAATTGGATTCTACCTTCCTGTGATATGTGTAGACCCTTTTCCTTGTCTTCTCAGACAGCTTGAGCCAGTGTGGGAACTGAGCCACTGTGATAATGGGCTTAAAATAACTTGACGTGACTTGACATGCTTTCATATAATACTGTGTAAAAGTAACTGTAATAACACCTCTGGCATTTGACATCAGCAGTTATGACTGATCTATTTTGCAAAACTTAACTTTACCCGATTATGAGGTTGTCTATTGCCTGAAGAGTCTTACCACTGCTGCCCTCCTTTCCACACCAGGTCAGACCATCCAGCACAGATCCCACCAGAGAGTCCTCCAGGGTGAGAAAACAATCTCTCTTGTCAGTGAAGTCATGGACAAGATCCTTCGTTTTGCTCCAGAACATCATCTAACCCAAAAACGGTTAATGTCACATTGTTAAATGTATCATTCTGCACTATAAAAGAAGACTTGAGTGGATAATGTGCACACAGGCAGTCTCGTGATGAGTGGTGTTAATTACTCTGTTGCATGCAGGTTTGAAGGGGGCCGCGGCAATGAGGGGGTCATAGGCTTCCATGGGAACTTTACAAGGGTCCCGCCCTACATAGGCTTGTTCAAATGCACCCCATATCTTTTCACAGTCGTGTCTGAAAAACAAATGACAGTGCTGCTATGTATTTTGTGAAGCATTTTTTCACTTGTTCAAAGTGCTATAAAACTAAAATTATTTTTATTATCATCATAAGACAGAAACTATGTCATGGTTGAAAAGCAGCCTACACAGTATGTCCAATTCATATTGCCAGTCAATATTGGCTTAATTACAATAAATAATAGAGAAACAGGTAAGACAGACAGACGCTAACAATGTGCAAACCTGCAGGTAATGCAGAAAAGAGGTCAGTTAATCAATCAATCATTGACTTAAGCACCACACTGACCAAACCTTGGGCTGCACTCCAACTTTGGCATAACATTTACTTTCAGACATTTCTCTCTGCACGACTCTGCACTTGTTATTGTTACACCCCTCCCACTGTATTAAGCCCCTGCCAAGATTGCTCAAGCTTGCAAGCAAGCAAGCAAGCAAGCAGACACACTCTGCATTTTGAGTTGTTCCATAGAGGTTGTCTGGTAACATGCACTCAGTTTATTAGGTACAAGCTAAAACGAATGCAGTCCTGCAGTAAATCCTACCTCCATGGAGGTTATAATGGTCAGTTTTTGTTTAAACTTCATTTTTTGATCATTTTGCAGTGTGGTGCTGTTGAGCTGTATTGCATTATACAGCACAGAGGGGTATTTCTGTTATTTAGCCTACCCTCACTGATATAAACAGGATGGACACCACACTAGAAACACCTGTCAGTATAACACAACACAGTTCAACAGCAGCACAAACCACATTCTCTTTCAAACGGAACATTATGAAATGAAAGTAGGTAGTTTTTATTGCAGGACTGCTGTATTAGACTGCTTAAGTTTTAGCTAGGAGTACCTAATAAACTGGCGTGTGGTAATTTAGTGCAACATATTTAACATATCTTAAATTGTATTCCTAATTTATTTTCAGCCTCCAAGTTGTGAGATGAAAGCTCCGCACTCCGTAATTTTGTACACGATATTCTGCACATAAACTTTTAAAAATAAAAATAAAAAAACGCTTACCCTTTGAACTCCTCACATCTAGCAATAAATGTTGGCTTAAGTTGGTTCGTTTCTTGACGGAGCGTCAGTCCCAACACAACGGCGACGACAATAATAATAATAGTAACAAGGATAACGGCGACACTTAAATTGAGGCAGCGTCTCCTCCTCCGCTGCTTTTCCCGAGGACGCTGCTCTCCACTCTCCATTTTAAAAGCCCTTAAAACTTAAAGTGTCAGTGGAAGTTTGGCTGTCAAACTGTTGCTTGTTGTCGCTGGGTCGTCGCTCCGCGTCTATTTCTGGAGGGGCGAAATCACTGTGCGCGCACACGTGCGCTGGCTCGTGGCCATGAAGCCTCTGCTGCGCCAATCAGGAGTCTTATTTGTCATGGTGGAGCTGCCAAAACTGAGGTCCGAGGATCGCAACAAGACGCAACGTAAGCAGTGGTGGAAAGTGATGAGTAGCTTACGTGCAGTATTTGTACCTTACCTGAGTTTTAACCAGTGGTGGAATAAATACTCAGATATTTTACTTAAGTAAAAGTCATGCATTCAAAATTTTACTTAAGTAAAAGCACATATTAGCATCAAATTATACTTAAAGTACAAAAAGTAAAAGTATTCATTATGCAGAATGGCCCATTTTAGAATAATAAACATTAATGCATCACTATAATCCAATATTATAATATATATGAATCTGAAATGGGCCATTCTGCATAATGAGTACTTTCACATTAGGTACTTTAAATATATTTTGATGCTAATACTTTTGTACTTTTACCAAAGTAAGATTATGAATGTTGCTATGAATTTTTACTGCTACACCCTGCTGTGGTATTACCTAAGTATAAGATCTGCGTACTCCTTCCACCACCAATACTGATAAGTTATTGTTCAAATCAAACTCCAAACTGTTGCTTTGATACTACCAGGATCGACCTATTGTGAAACCATAGAAAAGAGCAAATAGCTCAAGTTGCATACCGCATATGGGTGTGTTAGAGCCTGAGGGTTTGTACTTATACATTATGAAAACTTATACTTTATGGAACCAAATTGTTAATAATCCATCAGTGAAATTAAGCCACAACAAAAACAGAATCATAATAATGCAAGACTATTAAAAATAATACATAATATTTCATTTTATTGCAACTTTGAACTCATCTAGATTATACAAGACGTTCAGGGCCTGCAGTGTTTCCCTTGTGACCTTTGGTCCCGTAAACACAGACAGCAAGGGGGGCAGGTGTTCCAGACAAGGCCGGATCAAACTGCTATGAGGCCGAGGGCGAAAATGAGCTGCTGGGCCCCAATAGATCCCTGCTCATCCAACTCTCTGTGAAATGTATACAGTTACCTCAATGTATACCTGGCATCAGATTTGCTGTGTGGTCATTTGATTAAACACAATGATTTAGGAAAAGGCATCAAAAAGAAAAAAGAAGGTCTTAAAATTAGATTTTGACATAGACAGGGCTTCAAAATTAGGTAACAATGACCCAGTACCTTCACGTCAGCTGATATTTTGCTTTAGTGGTGCAAAAAAAAAAAAAAATCAATTAAATTTGCATCCACCTAATAGTAAATGATCTAATCTGCTAATGTAATGGGATCAATGAAAAGTAGGATATAAAGAAAACACCTTCACCTTCACTGAGCATACAAAATAATATCAGAATACATGCTAAACCTGTGGGTCAGTCAGTTAAATGTGAGGCTCCTTCTGTGTAACAGGCTGTTTGCACATGTTTGGCAGGAGGACTGTTTGGGGTTCTGGATGCACTGAAGGATCATCAGGGTCCTGTGGACAAATATGATATCTGTTACTCCAGGGTACTTCCATCAGGAAGTTCATCGTTAATCCATAAATAACATCTGTATCGAGTCTCGACAAACAGCTTATACTGTCGTTTAGCTTGGAGGACTTGTTGGATGGCACTTACTGGTCGTTGTCTGTGCAAGTCCAATGGAAACCTCTGGACTGGAGGATCTGGATCAGGTCTACAATGGACCCTTGACTACATGATTCTCTGTAGAAGAGAAAAACAAGGGACTTGATTTGTGGATATAAATGTTTACCACCTTCCCACAAGTCACCATTTACAAAAGGTTTATAAGCTGTAACTAATCGCAATATCAATGGTTAATAATGATAATTTATAGATAAATTATAAACCCTTATTAAGAACAATCCCTCTGGCAGGTGTTTATCCTTTCTATTTGGTAATAATTCAGCTTTATTGTCAACGAAACATAGTCTTGTCATTCCAAGATAGTGACGTCATGAATGTTGGTAACCTATTAATAGATATTTGTGGGTTTTAAACGTTCTAATAAGCCATAACGTTTGCAGTTATGAATGTTAATAAGGTAATAAATGGATTTCGGGTCCAGATTCTCCACAGGTTTTTCCATTAGAGGGTCTTTCTGATGAATTGAAGAGCTAAAAAGACAAACTGGAGGAATTCTTCACAACCTGGCAACCCAAAAGTCTGCTTAGAATTAATTTATAAAGCATTGGCATGGAATGATGAGTAAACTTAAAACCCCTGTATGAAGGGTGACTTATGGGAAAGTGGTACTGTTTCATGTGACAGTAACATTTTACTGTAATACACAGTAACAGCTGTTTTTATCCTCACATAAAAGGTCCCTCTAGATTGGTCACCACCTGTATGTTGACATAGTCCACCCTGCGCGGGTTCAGGCCGTCCAGTTCAACACTTCCAAACATGCTGCGAGATTTTAAAAAAAAAGTTTATTTTATACATACTCAAACACCATTTCTAAAATATTTGCTTCTTTATTTTATTTTGTTTGACCTTTTCCTATTGAAGGCGTTGACGATAGACCCATTCAGTAATACAGTGATGTTGCCACATGCCATTTCTGCAAACTAACAAATGGGTGAAGAAAATCACACGAGAGCAATATTCCACTGCTGGTTCTGGATCAGTATGCTGCACACAAATGATAAACGACACGTGTGTGCGTACTGAAATATGGTGCGGAAACATATTCTGACATTAAACTCACGTTTTGCGAGGCTTGCCTCCACAAGGAATACACCGGATGATTTCTACATGCTGACCACTCCGGACAAGAACTGAAATCAAAACCTGTGTGTCAAATTCACAGCTATCAGTTAAAAGCAGCAGAGTGTCGTCAACTTGACAATAATAAATAATAATCAAATGAGACATGAAGAAGAAGAAGCAGTTGGCAGGTTAATCACTCAGCACTACTACTGTAATAAAAAATCTCAAAGGCAAAACGTCTGGGAGCACAGCTGCAGCTGCCTGAGCGATGACGTTTCATTTGAATCCTGGTGCTGATTCCAAAGTGTCCTCATTGTAAAAATACATGAATAAAAGCAAAATATGTTCATCATTTAATACACTTCTTGTTAAGATTTTAAAAGAAAATTGGTATATTATTGGTAATTTGGAATATATACGTTATTTTAAACAATTTAAAGATTGCACTTACTGATTTGTATGATGCAATGTATCATACATACTGCATTTAATCTTAATTTAGTCTGATAAGTAATGAAAGCACATTGCAGATTCTCATGATTCATTGTTAGTATAAAAGTACATATATACTTGTTTTTGGTATTCATACAATATGATACATAATAAGTGTAATTTACTGTCTTTCAGTTTCATTAAATAGGGCTTAGTAGTGTTGACAGAGAACGCTTAGTGGTTAATTATAACTTTAAAATGCAAGAAGATATATATCACATGGTCATTGTTAGTAGGCTATATCAGTGATAATCCATATTTTATTACATTGTACTTTTGTTTTGTATAGTTTTATGTGTTTTATCTAAATAAGTAGACTTGATTGCGTCTCTTTTGGTACCCCATGTCACAAAACTCAGTCACAGGAAATGTTACATCCTGATTGAGTTACTGCAGTGTTTCCCAAACTGGGGGTCAGGACCCCTTCAAGGGTTCTCCTGTGTGGTAATTAATTGGACAGGAAAGAAGAAAAATGCACATATTTATACTCTTTTTCACTGGGTTAACTCCTGCCTTTCTTTCAGGGGCATTCCTTAACTAGCACAAGCATTATGTTTTAACTGTCTCCGTCTTGTTAAAACTATAAAAAATCTACCGGAGTCTTCCTCTTGTCCACACCAGATGAGGTCGTTGAACATGTAGCCGACCAGCGTGTCCTCCAGGGTCCAGAAGTGACGTACAACAGCTGCATAGCTGTGCATCAGTGTCCTGGTTTTACTCCAGAAGAGGAACTGAACAGAAGGGAAAGGGGAATATAAAGCAGCTTAACTCAAAGATTCTCCAACTAACGAGGTATCTGTGATGAATTTCGGGGGTGAAATCTCCCTCTTGCTCACCCTATCACAAGGCCAGGTTTGTGGCATCGCGTAAAACATGGGATGATAATCCTCCACCATCACATTGCAAGAGGACTGGCGGACAACCGCCTCCTCAAACTGTCTCCAGATGTCCTCACAGTCAAACCTACACGTAAAGATGAAATATATCTTTATGTTTTTTAGGGCTGCAGCGATTAGTCAGTTAATCGTTTGGTCGATTGACAGAAAATTAATTGATTCATCGTTAAATATGCCATAATCCACTTGTTTCAGCTTCTCAAATGTGGATATTTGCTGATTAACTTAGTTTTCTACGATTATAAACGAAGAAATCTTTGGGTTTTGGACTGTTGGTTGGAAAAAACACGACATTTCTAGGAAACTGGGAAAATAATCTGCGGATTAATCAATTATGAGAATAATCATTAGTTACAGCCCCAGTGTTTCTGTGCAGGGCTGGGAAAAGTCACTGTTATGCAAATCATCAGTACGTTTCAAATTTAAATGTTGACATTCAACTCAATGATCCCAAGTCAGATCCCAAGAACTAAAGTTTGGGTTTCAAGACCTAAACAAGTCATAGTATGTTCTTTACTAAATTTAATGACTTTTCAAAATGTGAACACCGATAGCGTTAGTTGGTAGAACTGAAAAGTACAGATTTGTGATCCAACAAAAGTGATAAACCGGACTGTAACTATGCAAGAAATGAAATATAAGAAGAAGAAAACCAAGCAAACATCACTGAACTTCGTGCAAACACACAGCTAGAATTTCCCACGAGATAAAACGTCCTTTCATTCAAGGCGTATCAGTACACGCCCTGATTCCACAGTAACCAACTCTGTCTCAGTTTCTTTTTACAGAAGCACAGAAAAGAATAAAACACAGTCAACATCACACAAAACAAGCTCTACTGTTCTGGCCTGATAATTGGCTCGGTTTCTAATAAACTGCTGGAGCCAAAAGTCTTCTGCTTTGGGATTTAGGAGGAGGAAATCAACTCTTTCAAGTTTTGAGACTCAAGTCAGTGCTGATAAAGTCAAAGGTCACTAAATGTGCGTTATGACTGGAGTATAAATCATCGTACAGTACATTACCTCAAGCTGGGGTCAACTAGCGTGATGTAGTTGTAACACCTTCCAACCACAATGTGCTTAATGTTTGGGGTGGTCCCGAGCTGTGCTCTCAGTCCACCAGGGCAGATCAGGAGCATAACAAACCCTTGAAAAAAGAAGACTTTACTTTATCATATTTGGGAAGGGCACATCAAAAGAAAGAAAGAGAAAGAAATAACTGTGGGAATGTCAGGAGGAAGTACTTACATGTTGTCACGCTGATCATTACAAAGGACGCAGATGTTTTAGGGGAGCTCATGATAATCTGACCCTGGACCGTCTCATTGCGCCTCAGAAAAGAGTGTTTGTACATGCCTTTATCCGCCTTACTGTAAATCAACAGCAAAAAAAAACAACTAAAAAAACAAAACATTTTCTATCAGTTTTGGATTTGATTTCAGGCCAGGAGGTACTTTCCTGGGAACTCACAAGGAGTGTTTGATTGAAATCTAATTTTCCTGTGGCATGTACAAAACTTCCTCCCACGTTTTTTAAAAAGAAATGTTTTGTCTAGAGCTGTCAAACACCCTCTAGGAGATTTTAACATATGACAGAACAATAAATCGCCTGGCGTTTCAAGGAAATACACAAAAGATACACATTTTCTTTAGGGCATGTAATCATGAAATATCATGTGAATAACAGGTACACACGCCCGGTTTTGTAATTCAGTGATGAAATGTAGAATCAAGTGCTCACCATTTTCCATGCAGAAGGTTAAATTGCAACAAATGGCTCCACGGTTGTGGTGTTAAATGCTTTTGCTTCAGATCAGATTTCTGCCCAAATGGAGTCCCGTTGTGGTGTGATCTGTCGTGCTCCCGCCTCTCAGGGCTAGTGGCTGTCATGCCCGAGAGGCTCGTCTTCATAGGTCGACAAACACGGCTCCTTCCCAACCCACAGAGACGTTCTTAGAGGACAGATGAGATGTTTTTTTCCAGCCTCTTGTTGCAAAGAGTAGATCCACATGACTCCCATTATGGCGCCATTAAGAATCTCCCCGCAACAGAGTGTACGCTGTTCTCTGGGACATGGTGCCGTGATGGGCTGGAGGAAGAAGTACATGTTGCTGTTTGTGTTACTGGACACAGGGCAATGTCTCAAAATGAGCCTGCAGTATTATGTTGAAGATAGCAGACGTTATTTTGTGAAGTAGCAGCTGCATCGGGTTTTACTGGCAAAACATACAATGAAAACACGAAATTGAGTGTTCATACAGGTCAGCATGACAGATACAGCATGTGTACTGTAGCTTCAAAGCAATTCTCATCTTTTATAAAAGTCTTTCTTCTATTTCTGTCTATATCTGTTGCTCAATTTGTTTCTGTCTTCCCCTTTTTAAAGGTGCAGTTCTTCATAGTTGGTACTTTTACTTGCGATGCTTAAATACAATTTACAGCAAATAATTCTAAACTTTAATTATTTTTTTGGTAACATTTTGAATGCAGGACTTTCAATTGAGTATTATTCCATTGTGGTGCTGATACTTTTACAAAAGAAAAAGAGGACTTGAGCACATAAGTAACTTTCTTGCCAGTATAGTGTATAAGTATTGCATAAGTTACTAACTCCTAAATGTTAGAATACTTTCTTTTAGCTTACTCTAAAGGTTTTATATTTGTATTTTGTTCCCTCTAAGCAGACTCTGTATTCTCCTTTATTACTTTACTCATCTGCCCATCTGCTGCTGCTAAAATCTTAGACCCACCTGATCGTATTTTGCAGTAACTTTAGGATTAATGCATCTAATTAGTATGTAAAATAAAAATCACAGTCATTAGCTGAAGAGAGGAGTTACGTTCGTTCGTATGTGGTTGGCTCTAGGGACAGCATCTGTCTGTCTGTCTGTCTGTCTGTCTGTTAGTCGGTCCACCACTTTGCTCCAGACTGAAATATCTTGACTCAGTCATTCGTGATCACCAGAGGATGAATTGTAATAACCTGAACCCCCTGACTTTTCATCCAGCGCCATCATCAAGTCAAAATTTCAGTTTGTCCAATACTTGCAACTGACATTCCCATCAGCCTCAGCTGTACTTTGTGTTTGGTGCTAATTGGCAAAATGTTAGCATGCTAACATACATACATGGCTAACATGGTAAACAATACACATGCTAAACATCAGCATGGTAGCATTGTCATTGTGAGAATGTTAGTACAGCCTCACACAGCTGCTGTCATGGCTCTCTCACTCTTGTTCCCATTTCACTATGGACGTACTCATCAGGGCGTTACAATAAAATGAGGAAAGGATACATTTCATCACTAATGTCTAGTGTTTTCATAATATCACCGATTTGCCAAAGGGGCATGCTGAAACGGTCCAAACTGACATACAGTATTTGTAAGTGATGACTGTGAGGGGACTGTATCCTACATTTGATACCTTCATTTGCCATCTTCTCTTAAATAATAATGATTACAGATTATGTGAGATTGTTACTGCAAAAGTGTGAATGAAATCTTTCATCTGAAATGGCCCGATTCCTCTGAATAATAAACAAATCAAATAAACGAACACTCGTAGGAGGTCTGAGTGACCTTGTACACTGACTAACGTGAAGGACTTCCCATCTTAGCACAACATTAAATACTTTTTTATTTTTGTTTCGTGTTAATATATGTAGCATACACAGAAAAATTGCAGGGAGTCCAAGAGAGACCTTAGATTGAATTGCCTCTGTGTTTGAAATGTGCTGTATGAATAAAGCTGCCTTGCCTTAGATAGTTTCATCTTGTGTCGTTTGTCACCAAATACACAGAAAATTGCTCTCAAATTGTGATCGGCTGAATGTGATTCTCATTATACTGCCTTGTCTTAAGACGTAATACAAAAACATCATCGCTCTGGGTTGAAGGAGTTAGGTTTAATGTATGCATAACTGTTGCCAGACTTCTCATTAACTGCTTGAAGAAAATGAATTTCTGCCACCTCTTTGGGAGATAAAGGCCGTCTGAGGTTAAATCTGAAAGACAGTATGGATGAGATAGTGCCCTCGTGTTTTTAAAGCTAAGTGCGTTGTTAGCACGGGAGGACAGAGCATCTCCACAGGACTGCCCGAGCTTATTGACACAAAGCGCTCTGAGGTTAAATAGATGAATATAGCCTCAAAGAAAAGAAATTCTGATTTAGACCTTAAAGCAAGAGCAAGAGCACATTCTTCACTGCTCTATTGATCAACTGAAACGTGCTTATGTAAGCTTTCGTTATATTTGCTATAATAATTACTTCCGTATAATGTACAGAATATGCAGATTCGTTTTTTGGAAGCAGAACCAACATGTTGCCATTCGGGGGAAGTTTATGAATAATTAACTCAAGTAAAAGGAAGTTTAATTACCTAAACGCTACTTCCTTTGATGACTCCTAAAAGTGTTTCATGACACCAGCAGCCACCAATAAAAACTAAATAATTTAAGAAATGCAGAAAAGCAACCAACTCCTTACATTTGTGAAGCAGTAACCAGCAAATGGTTTAGATTTTACTTGACTAAAATTACCAAAAGTGCCCTTTTAGTGCTGAAATTATATGCAAAGTCTTAATTTGAACAATTGCACGTAGAAGAAATTGCATATTGAGCTTTATTAGGTCAACAGGAACCGAGTTTTGACAGGGATTTCATCCTTAAATGTCAACTCAACATGAAAACAACACCTGAAGTTGCCTGCAGCACTGAAAGCCTCTATACATGTTCCTCATGTTTGACTTGCAGAAATCTCCACAAGAGGCAGCCAATATACAGTAGCTGTGAATTCTGACATTCAGTGTTGCTGCTGCCACCTTCTGGCCTAAAGAGGGTCTGTATGTTTATTATACTGTATCTACGCTAGTGGTTTCAAACTTTTTAAACCAAGGCATCCCTTCATAGAGATTTTTTGTTGTGCCACCCCTCCATGCCCTCTCATACAACATGCATAAACATGTCAGCTAAAATTCACACCAAGGATACCTATTCATTTACCATAAACGCCCTGAAAAAAACAAAACAAATAATGGTGATGAAAATATGTGACATATATGAACTTACATAAATATATTATGACATAATACTGGCCTCTGTGTGGATTTGCAGATAAATACTGTGTTATGTTTCTATGACAACCGGTAACTGTGAGCTGTCATGTCACTGATCTTAGATGCAGCATAAGCACAGCAGGGTTTTAAATATAGTGATTTCAGTGTTTATTCTTAGTTATTCCATTCTGACGTTTTAAAAACACAACATAGAATATAGTTAATGTAAATGTGGCATCGTTTTTTCTAATTTGGTGAAACATTAAATATTAAAAATTAACTTTACAAAATGACAACAAACAAATTTAGTGGCACCCTTGACTCGTCCTTTAAGACACCACACTTTGGGAACCACTGACCTGCACAAACTAAGTATTAAAGCTGTCCATTAAACCTGTATTGAAGCCATTCATAATTTCAGATGACAAAGTTAAACATGGTCTCCATAATTATAAACCTCAAAGCCTGGATAAAGAGGCTCTGTGAATGTGGTTTGGACTTTGTGGATGAGACCTACAGAGTCAGAGATGTTGTTAAAGGACAGAGCTCCTGTTTTGTGGTCCAGGAATACACCTATCCTCGAAGAAGGAGGTGCTTTTAAGTCAATATGTTTGTTATTGTGCCAGAAAGTGAAACTAGAGTCAGAGCTGTCCAAAGACCGGGACAGCTGATTCATTCCAAACCGACTGCCACCTTTCCTGCCTACACCTTTGTATGACACTGCTATGCAAACCTGCTGTACTCTCCACTCCAACTCCCAGTAGCAACGTCCTTCCAGGCCCTGGCTGCACAGCACCTCCTCCCAGTAGTCAAATCTCCCTGGGTGGTCGGGAACTGCCGGAGGGTGCTCGACGTATGTGGCTTCAGTGCAGTCTTCAGAGAGGCCGAGGTCAGGGTGGGCTGTGTCTGGATCCAGAGTGAGATCTTTCAAGTCTGATACAAAGAGTTGAATAAAAGACACTGTCATTACTTTTTTTTCACTAATTTATGTCTTTTTTTTCATACATTCAGACACACCATTACACCCATGCACACACATACATATCCACAAACCAGACACCTGATTGATACATAATAGATAGATACTTTTTCCTTTTAGCATATACAGTACATTCTGACACTACTAGAGTAGTCTTGATTTCCTGTGTTTTGGGTTGCCACCAACTCATATATATTCACTTTATGTCTTGTTTGTGTTTATGTTAAAGAAAAACACACAATTAATTGAAAATGAATGTAATTTAAAACAGAGGTTTCAGTCAACTTTGTAAAAAGGCAAAGATGTAACGCCTGCATGTGCGGAGAACATGCGCCTACACATTTACAAACCTAATCTTTATGAGTGCCCATTAAATCAAAGGATATAAAAACTCACAATTGCGGAAATCATCCACTGTCGCTGCCTCTCCTTCTAACAAGGAAAAGTTGTTTGTATTAAATCACACTCCTCTCCCATCCATGCCTATATTGCAGTGACTTATCAGTTTCCTGTACAGAGAAATGACAGCGTACTAGCCAATGACAGCGGGGGGCTTCACATGCAGCGGCATTTATTGACCAATGAGAGTGAGCGTTGCCTTTAGTCCCGCCCTCCCACTGCTAAAAGTCAACACCGAGAAGTCAGTCAGCCTGGAGGTGGGTTGAGTTAGCGTTAGCCCATTGAAACTAGTATCGTAGCTCTTTACAACGCAAATTCAGAGTCATAACATAACTGCCTGTCAAAACTGTTAATTTGATGTTTGTAGCCGTATTGTCATTACGCTCAGCGCCCGTCTATTCGTGCTCTCCCCCTGTAAAAGCTAACTAGCATAGGGAGCTAATTTGGCTATCACAACGCATAACGGAAGGCTACTGTGAATGTGAATGAATCCTCAAGAGTGTCGCCTTTTCCCAACAGGAACCTAACGTTACAATCTGTGCCTGGGACTACACTCACTCCTCCTACCCATCAACATGAGTGATCCTTGGCAAGAGTGTATGGATCACTGCGTGGAGGTCACCAAAAAGGCTGGGAAGGTAAGTACAACTGTAATTGCTTCTATGGTCTGTTAATCAATTTATTTGGGGTCCATCATTATAGCTTAAGTTTTGCATTCACTTTTCTCTGTATCACAGCAGTAGTACCTTGCATGACACAATAATAAACGTGAGATCCACAATCAGTCAGAGAGATCTGGCCAAAATAGCACCATAAAGTTGTTAACACATAATCATGAAAAGAAAATTATTTACAACATTCACATATAGCACAATAACAATGGACCTGTAAGGCATAAAGGGGAGAGTTTGACTGTTTAAAATCGTTACTTTCCTCATGAAACATGCATTGAATGTGAGGTTTGAATGCCTGGAATGAAGGCAGAGTTTCCAATAAAGTTTGTCTTGTAAACTAGTCTAAGCCGACGGTGTGTAGTACAAAACTGCAGTTTTGCCGAGTTCAAAACAGACTCTGGCAAAACTGAAGATTATCCATTTTTATGATCGGGTCTGATAGCTGTTATAAACAAGAGTGGTAGACAGGAAATGTACCAAAAATGGATGAGGGTACATATGATCCTTCTGTATTTTCAGTTAGGTCCATCCAGTTAATATCAATAAATTACGGTGATGAGTTTGTGATACAACATTCAAAATAAAACAATGAGATAAATGATAGACGGCAACAATTCGTGCATGTCACCATAATCCAGGACAGAAACAAATGTAGACTGAACAAGACTTTTTCTTGCTGCACAGAGAAAGCATTTCTTAAAACAAAAATAAAAACCTAAGTTGGGTTTAGAATAAGTTTCCTTTTTATCATTGTGTGCACGGAAAGTGAAATTGTCATCCACATATATGCCAAGGTATTTGTATTAGAGACTTTTACTAATTCCATCTATGGTTTGGAGAGTAACAGTATCTACTTTTTGTATAAAATGGGCTTGATTTCAGGAGAAAGTTACAGTAATGTTTAATAAAGACAGGTATTTGGGCTTTGAAGCTTATGCCTAATCATCTCTGACCCATCACTGCCAACAGTATGTCACCATAACACACAACACGTTAGGCTGATTAGAGTAGCAGATGTAGTCAGTCATCCAACAAAATCCCCTCACTGAGTTTGTCGTCGCTGTGTTTCTGGCAGATGATCTGCGAGGCGCTCCAGAAGGACATCGCCGTCATGGAGAAGAGCTCACCAGTCGACCTGGTGACCGAGACGGACCAGAAAGTGGAACAGCTCATTATATCCTCCATCAAGGAAAAGTACCCCACTCACAGGTATGACTAGCAAATATGGACATGCATGATAGCACTGATAATATTTTATCAGTGTATTTTTATTCATTCAGTCTCTCAACGTTTGGTCTTTATTTTCATGCTATTTTTTATATTATTTTATTTTTAACAGTTTCATGGTATTTAATGCTTTATTTCACTTTGCTTATTTGGTTTGCAATGTGCATGATAGTTGGCTATAATTTGGATGTATTATCAAGCACTCCTGCTCTTATCACTAATCCTAGCAGGGCTGTAGCCAAGGCTTTAGAAATACTGATGACGATCCATAAAAAACAACAATTAGACACCAAAAATAATGTCTCAATGTTGGAATATTTGGATTTTAAACATTTTATTTATTCGGTTAACTGTAAATATGAAGATCTTAATGCTGTTGCAAAGCCTTCTCTACACACACACAAAATCTGACTGAATCCTTTATTTATTTGTGGATTTAGTTATTTTTGTTGGACTAAAAGTAGTCAAAATTAAATATACTCAGTCTTTAAAACGCTGCAATCAGCCTGTCAGATATCCACCAAGTATAATTGCACACGGTAAACTTCCTCCAGGATGCTAAAATGCCTGAAATCAGAGAGAAAATACTGATGACGTGACCTCAGTGGTAGCTCCGGCCCTGCATCCAGGCACAGGAAAACTTACATATCATAGACTCTAGTAGAAAAGTGGAAGCAAACACAGCAGGTAAACGGTATCAAGTGCAATAGTATCATTAATGTTACAGTTGAGGTAACATTCGTATGATGCATAAAAATGACCATTTATTTATTTTCTGTTTTTTTTTGTCTGTCTGTGATTTTGAAGCTTCATCGGTGAGGAGTCAGTGGCAGCAGGTGCTCCCAGTGTTCTAACCGATAATCCTACTTGGATCATCGACCCTATTGATGGTACCACCAACTTTGTTCACAGGTACTGCCTGCGCCTACAGACTGTATAAACCACTGAGAAACCTGATACGGGTTAGGAGTTTGTTTTTATCTTTGTCGCTCCTTAACTATTTTTATCTTTTAATTAGGTTCTCTCTTGGATTGTCCTCTCTGTCAGGGATAATTAGACAACGCAGATGAAACTGAACTGATAATAGAAATTGATTCCTCTGAGCTCAAACCTAGAGGGAGTTCATTAAATGAATGTTTTATACTGTAAATTTCTTTTGCGCAGGTTCCCATTTGTGTCTGTATCAATTGGCTTCACCGTGAAGAAAGAGGTAGGTTTTATTGTTTGTTGTTTGACACTGTACATCTTCATTATAAGAAACATTAACATAGTAAATGCCCCAATAACCCAGTGAATTTCGGATGAGTGGTACAGTAGTTTTCTCTTTTTATGTGGCTGTTGTTCTATTCTTAGCCCTCCTCCCACACCACATTAATCGCTGCTGTTTTCTGTGCTGCTTCTTGGTGTCAGATAGAGTTTGGGATTGTCTACAGCTGTGTCGAGGACAAGATGTACACAGCACGGAAAGGGAAAGGAGCTTTCTGCAATGGAGTCCCTATAAAAGTGTCTGGAGAAAAAGGTAAAATATTGATAATCACATCAGGCCTCAGAGTTGCAGTTTTTAACAAATCCACCAGGTGGAGGCAATATCACAGCAAGATTCTCTGCTTGTACCAACAGCTCTAAACCAGTGAAATGAGACACTGTAGTTCTACATAACTGACTGCAATTCTGTGTTTTCAGGGGAGTATACAGGCATTTGTTGAGTGATACTTTTTTGATTTTGTGTTTTTCATCCAAGATATAAGCCAATCTCTGGTACTGACAGAAATGGGCTTCAAGAAGGATCCTGAGCATTTCAAAACAATGTTGGCCAACATCAAGACCATCCTCACCATCCCTGTACATGGGTAAATATACACTTACGCACACATTGTAATCCTTATCATTCCAGTCTCGGTTGATGTGGTGACTCCCGTTGTTAATACTTAATCAAACATTAACAGAAATACAAGAGAAGGGCAACGGGCGTATCTGTTTGCAGTGCAGCCAAACAAGTCGTGTTGTTTTAATAAAGTCAATCAAAAGTAGTTGCTTCGGATTTCATGCACGCGGTGCAAGTAGTTTCCCACGTGACTGCAGGGCACTGTAATTTGAGGAGTTGGAGGTGTGCAGCCTGTCGCCGTCAGCTCTCTGTGGCTGCTCCTTCTTTATTACTCCCTTCTGAAAATGACCGTTGTCTTCTTGTGTATACACTTTTTTGATGCTTTTAATGTGAAGCTGCAGCAGGACTTTTTTTTCCAGTTTGCATAAGCAGTCACGTTACACAGCTCTGACACGGTTGTATCTTTTTTTTTTCTCAATCTTTAAAAAATAAACCCACTAAAACTAGAGAGAGAATTACAGAACGTAAATACCAAATACCATAGAAGATTTCAACCATAAATAGTATCACAAACGCGGTTTGATTTCATGAAAATCTTAAGCATTATAACTGTAAACATTCACAAACAGACACAAAACTTTTACTACACCATCTGGAAGTTAACAGCGTGTCACATCCCATTTCCATCCACAGTATCCGCTCCCCGGGCAGTGCAGCTGTCAACATGTGTCTGGTAGCGTGCGGATCGGCTGATGCTTACTACCACATGGGCATCCACTGCTGGGACATGGCCGGAGGGGCGGCGGTTGTTACCGAAGCTGGAGGAGTCATCATGGACATTTCAGGTGAGTCACTGAGAAAACGTGAGCTCTTCCTTCAAACACCAACTTTTCAGAGGCTGCTGAGTCACTGGATGAAATGAAGGAGGCGACCAACGGGGTGATTGACCTTTGGAAAAACTGCAGGATTGCTGAAGGAGATTGCTTTACAGAACAAAGCAGCGAGGACGGGCTGCTACTGCTATTTCAGCACGAACACAACAGAAGTTATTAACGGTTATGAATAATTTATTGTTACTAATTCTTGTTGTTATTGGTTTTTGTTCCTCTTTCTGCTCACAAATGCCTGTGAAACACAGCCATGGATGGGGAGCTGGGCAGCTAGTGGCTTTGTAGGAAGCGGGAGTTTGAGAAATTTGATTTTAAATTTGGGCAACGCTGCCACTAACAACACCTTACCTAAGATTTAGGATAAAGACGCAGTTTGTGTAGTCACACCTGCACTGTTGGCAATGGCAGTGCTATTAAAAGAGCAAACACATCCTCAATTTCTGCCAAGACACTCCCTTTTTATATATACAAAAAGTTAAGTAGACATGTATGTGGTAGAGCAAACTTGTTAGCAACGACTTTCGATGCACTTCAACCATGGAGGGGTCATGTGAGATAAAACAGCTGCTCACTGATCAGCTCTACTGCTTAAAATCTGATCCCACAGAGTGTAAAAGTTTAAAATGAGTTGGATCGTGACTGAGCATATAACTGTTCTCCCCCTTGTGACTAGCTTAGCACCAAGCAATTGTTCTTGTACACACGAGCGTCTCAAAATGAATGCTTCGATTAGGTGGCACAATGAGGCAGATTTATGGAGGTGAAAATTTCCAGTGGCACGTACAGTATGTGCTAAACTGTTGCCATAATGGTTAGTATTGTGTAATTCTATCTTTGACAAGTAATAAATAAAATCGTAGCCTATTACTCACAAGTGCAGAAACTCTTTGACTTCACACTAAATAATATATTTTCCCTTACATTGTCAGTGCATACCAACATCAGTGAGGTGCCACATTAGATTGTGGTTTAACTGTGTGGAAACCTATGGATTTTTCACATTGAAGTCTGCTTACAATGACGGTAAAATGCAAAAAACTGCACAAAAAAAAAAGTGTATTCTATCAGGAAAGAAGAGAGCTTGTAACAAATCTCTACTAGTCAGCAAAATTGATTTAATGAGGAATAAAAAAACTAGAGAAATGTGGAAAAATGGCCACATTTCAAATGTTACTTTTACAGTCTTGTACCAACATGAACAAAAGTGTGATGTTCAACTTCATTACAGTAATACTTAGTTATTATCTTCTCCGTCATCCAGGTGGACCATTTGATCTGATGTCTCGGAGGCTGATCATCGCCAGCAGCAGAGCAATAGCGGAACGCATTGCTAAGGAGATAACAGAGTTTGACGTTGGCAGGGACGACACAGACGGCTAGACTACATTTCCATCATCTTCTCAGCCAGTTATTTAAACACGCAGCTGTTTTGTATTCAACAGGTCACGATTCCGTCTTTGCCTTAAGAACCAAAACGATAAACTTACCTCTGAAGAATATTCATTATGTCTGTCTCCCCTAATACACACTTGGTTTACGGTATTGTTTTCAGCCATTTTATATTATTTATATTTATTTGTGTTGACAATACAGTCAGAACGAGATTAAGGAATTTCACTGATCAAATACCTCCATACAGCACTATTGAAGTAAATGTAGTATATATGTGTTCAGGTTTTGACCAGTTATATTGCTTTTCCATGTAGTGTTCTGGGGCTTGATTCTTATGTTATTATATTTGTTTACACAGTAAGAGAATGAGTTTCAATGCCACCAATAGTTTGCACTATAAAGTAAGAATACATACACCAAACACTGTGTACATATAACTACTGTACTGAATAACTGCCGCTATATCAAATGCACTGATGGTGTTCTTGAAAATGTGTGCAGTATGTTTAAAAGTATTTTAATTAAGTGTTTTATTTGTAAGGATGCAATGAAGGCAGCGAATAAAAAAAGCTCTATAAATATTTCCTGCTCGTGCCCAGCCTCTTTCTGACTCACTGCAGACGGATTAATTCATGTCATTAAAACCCTGCAGAGACAGGTGTCGGCATGCCATAGTACAGATATTTGTGCAGAAACATGCTGACATAGCAATTTCAGTTTCTTTGACTAAATATGGGAGTTCAGCGTCATGACTTGTTCCCCCTGAAATACAGAAATAAACCATCCACAACACCAAAAATGAAAACTATAGGCAATAAAATGTGCCAAGACGGATACCCATGTTGTGTTACGTCACTGTAACATTCCTGCAAAGTGCAGCTTCTTCACTGAGAAAACAAACGCTGCTTTACCAGCCAATATGTTCTGAAATCTGATATTATCTAGAACTACAGTGGAGAATGGAAAATCCCTCTGTATTCAATCTCCAGCAAGGTTTCTAAACACCTTCCTGACATCCTTAACAGTGGCCTGAATCAGCCGTGTGTTCAGAACATAAATAAATGTCCACATTTGCTCCGACCTAGAAAAATGACAAACTGTCTTTTCTCCTTATAAAATCTATAAAATAAGAATACGAAGAAAGAAAAGGGCCTCTGGCGGCAAACAGGAAACCAAATAAACAGAAAACAGCCCTCTGACACTCTATAAAACACTGGGAAAAAAACACACTGACTGCTACCGTTGTGATTTAGTAGAGAGATAAAAGCATTCACAGCCATTACACCATGTAAAATTCTCTGCTGCATTTCCCCTGCCCTTTCAGTCGGTGCCGCAGATACTGCACATGCAGAGCGGTGGACACCCCACCCCCACGGGCTCATGTACTCTATGAAATAGCCCCGAGTTTTGCTCTCCATGGACCGTTGTCTTGTCTGTTTGCTGATGACTAAGAAATGGTTTTAAAACACTTTACTTGAGCAAACCCAGGTCTTAAACTGCTGTGGCTCCCTCCACAGAAATCAATGGTCCATGTTAGTCTGCAGCAGGGGGTTCAGACGAAATCACTGGTGTTGGGAATGATTTCTAGAGTCAGACAGCTCAAAGTCAAGCCTTCCTCGGTCAACTCCACCATCACACCAACAGCTGCTCAACAAATCTTGTTGTTTCCCCGTCTTTTGATTTTTAATGCTTTTTTTTTTTTTTACTTACCCTGGTTTCTGTTAGGAAATATCAACCATTGTTCTTTCAAAAACTGGCCCGGCTGTGTTTTCCTGCTACGTTCCAAAAATGTGCCCCTGGAGACTGGAGAGAATTTATTACAATGTCTGTTTTTTCTTTGTTTCAGTTACTTTTTCAGTTTTGTTTCTATACCCCAATATGTATTTTTGTGATCTGCCTTTGGCTGGATCTGTCATCATATCATCATGCATTTCCATGCAGTTGAAAGGGTGTTCCACTACTACTACTACTATTACACGATTTGTCATGAAATGTGCTTTCACATTTATTCACGATCCTCAGAGGATGAAGCCTACTGACTTTGTTAATCCTCTGATTTTTCCTATAGCGCCAACATGAGGTTGACATTTTAGTTTTTTGGTGAAACACCCCAACAACTATTGAATGAACTGTCATAGAATTTGGTACAGATATCCATGGTGCCCAGAGGATGAAGCCTACTGACTTTGGTGATCCCCTGACCTTTCATCTAGCGCCACCAGCAGGTCAAAGTTTTCATTCATCCAGTGAAATGGCGCAACATCTACTTCATGAATTGACACGAACTTTGGTACAGGCATTTCCAAACAATGAATCCTAATGACTTTGGTGATCCCATGACATTTTGTACAGACGTTCATGTTCTCCACAGGGTAACCACTAATAACTTTGGTGATCTCCTAACTTTTCATCTAGTGCCAGCATCAGGTCAAAATTTCAGTTTGCCTGATACTTTATGATCAAACACCTGAAAAACTAATGATCCATCAATGACCCATCAACCTCAGCTGTACTTGGTGTTTAGTGCTACTTAGCAAATGTTGCTAACTCGCTAACATGTTGGTTAACATGCTAAACATAACCTGCCAAACATCAGCAGGCTAACATATTCAATATGAGCATGTTAGCATGCTGGAATTAACATTGCGTACAGCCTCACAGAGCAGCTAGCATGGCTGTTGACTCAAAAGGGGCTTATAAAGGACTCTAGACAACATGTCTGAAGCTCCTGCTCATCTTTCAGGGTGCACCATTGACCTTCAGCAACTTCAGCATCATGGCAGGCCTCAGTTACAGCTGTGATTCTAGGGAACCATACATCCAAAACATCCGTCATCCTGGATAAATTATTCATAACGGACCTGCCAGGGAGACAGCAGGACTGATGTATTTGTTTTGCTTGTCCTATCACTTCCCTCAGCCTGTCTCCCAACATTTTAGAGAGAGTCTTATATTTAGTGCACAACAGGGACAACAGGGACAACTGCTCTCCTGCTGCTCCCGGTCAAACAAAACTTTCAACAAATCCCCCCTTCATGATACCCCATACTGATCTGTTAAGTTCGACAGAGGTCTGTTTATTTTAGCTGCGCAGCTTGTGAATCAGGATGAATCCAGCATCTTGCATAGTAGCCGGCTTTATCTTTCTTTAACGAAACTGTTATCATATGGTGATCGGTTATCAGAGAATCAGATGTGGTAATTAAATATTTGCTTTAATAATCATCCTGTCAATACTAGTGCAATAGCAAACAGCCAAAACAGGTTTTTTCAGGCAAGGTGTGGCGGTGATGATCATGTTTGAGCAAGTTCCAGAAAAACACTCAGCCGGTTCCTGCTTTTTTACTAACACAGACAGGGCCATCAGACAATGTAGAACTGCAATGCAATTTCCTCGATGCATGCAGCGTTCACTGCTAGTTGAACAATCTGTCTTGTGGCAAAGTATGACTTACTGCAAGACAAGTTTTTGTTGTTTGAAGAGATGTAGGTGGAAGATTCAGAGAATAGTCTTTTAGCCTCCCTCAGGACTTCAGTGCAGCATGCATTTGAATGAAAGAGAGAGCTCAAATTGTGTCACTTCTGGGGCTGAAACATTCAAGCACAAATACTCTATCTCTGGGATCCTAGACTTAAGAACACTTTTAACCACTATCATAAAATTGTCATTTGATATGTGTAGCCTGCAGTATCTCCTGATTGGAAGTTACCTCACCTTAGATATGATAGCTGCATGCTTTTACGTGTCTGAACAATAAATGATACATAAGCATTTAGACATATAAATGTAGATATAGATACATGTAGATGTGCAACATTTTATCCAACTTTCAGCAGACACAGTGAGAAACGGGCATGCATGCACACATAATCTATGCTGACTCACCAGGGGACCTTTCAAAGTATTTTCCACTAGTGGAATACAATAAAAGGGCATAAAGGGAAAGCTCAATAGCTGTGAAACTGTCAGGAAATATAAAACTGACAGGAGCTTTGTTTGTCACGCCAAATCCCATTTTAAAACTAAGTCAGGAGCTGGAATGTGCACTTAAAAATGTAATATTCTCACCTCAGCAAATCTGATTTATGAGCTGACACCAAGAGTATGGAATTTTCTATGCTGCAATGTTCAGCATTTAATTACTACTCACGTCAGCTGTTGCAGCATGTACATATGTGTCACAGACGTACACAGCAGGGCGTGTCTTCCTAAAGCACCTTCACATTTTTCAGCAAGGACATTTCAGAGGAATTACGAAGACACTCGAAAACCTTCCACTTACTTATCCAGCCATAGATGCACTCACTGTACAGCCAATGTGGCATCATGTTGTTGCAGGTCTGCGTTCATGAGCACTGAATGTTTGTTTTTTTTGCCTCTGGTTGCTATGAAGAAACATGTGAGGGCGGGGCTAGTACTTTTCCCACTCTGTCATGCCTGCTTATTTAGGTGCCTCATCTCTCCAATGAAGTAACTTGAAGTTAAGTTTTTCAAAAGAACGTGCACTAGCATCTAGGAGCTACCTTTGACAGCCCCAGCTGGCTTCACAAGGTAAGGTTTTCTTTAATTTTTAGCAGTGCATGGATGAAACGTGCGTGTGTGTGTGTGTGTGTGTGTGTGTGTGTGTGTGTGCATAAAAGGTGTACAGGTGTGTGCTTATCATCATAGCAGATGGATAATTGTCTAATAACTCTTACTTCTTTTTGTCATTGTTGTGTATTTTATCACCAAAAACTCTTTATGAGGGTGGATTCCTCATAAAGCAGCCACTAATCTGACACATACATTGATGGAATATAACTGAGTACATTTACTCAAGTACTATACTTAAGTACAGTTTTGAGGTACTGAGTATTTCCATTTTATGCTACTTCATACTACTACTCCAATACATTTTGGAAGCCAATATTGTACTTTTTACTCCTACACTACATTTGTTTGACAACATTAGTAACTATACTTTGCAGATTCAGATTATTAATACAAAATATAAATCAACTAATAAATTATGACGTATTATTACAGATTAAGCTACCGGCAGAATATAAAGTATTTGAAATTAGCCCCACCTTTACCGGCTGCAACATTAGTGATGCTTACATGTAAATGCATCACCAATTACAATCCAGTGATATCATTACCATTCTGCAAAATGATTACTTTTATTTTTTGTACTTCAAGTATATTTTGATACTAATACTGTAATTTTGCTGAAGTAAGATTTTGAATGCAGGGCTTTTACTTGTAACAGAGTGTTTTTACACTGTGGTATTACTACTTTTACTTAAAAAAAGACATGAATACTTCTTCCACCATTGGACACATATGATTTCTAATAGCAGTGATAATGCATAATGAAGTATAGTATGAAGAACTGACGTCCAGTGTGTTCTGAAAAACAAAAATACAACAACAAAAAAACACCACCAACAACAAAGAAATGACAGCAAAATGAAGATTCACATACGATATTTATCTATTAAGTATGAGGTCTATATCAATAAAAACTAAATGTGAACTACTAATACAGCATTTAAATTTTTATTAGACTAACTAATTTCTAAAGCATGATACGGCAACTTTCAAAACAATGTGTTAAGTAAATAAATTAAGTATATATACACACATAAAGTAAAAAAACAATTTTAAAAAATTACATTTTATAAATGAAACATCAGTTATAAATGTCAGAAACTGCCACAGGAAAACAATGTAGAGCATACTATCTTGGTAATGGTATGAACATTTGTATACACTCACGGACATTATTTCACAATCTGCTTTATGTAACTTAATTTAACTTTCTCCAGTGCCTTGGACAAGGTGTCAATTGTATTTCCCTTCTGCACCGTTGGTTTGAGCTATAGCCAACAGCTGTTTACTAATTCTAGTCTACAACATGTGGCCTGTGGTTGTGATTTAGAACAATGCAGGACAGACAGATACGGAAGTGTTACGTAGCTCCTTTTGTTGTAAGAGAAGTGTGCCAGGCATGCAGGTTCAGAAGTATTGTTTTGTGGCCCTCAGAGACGGGGCGTCACCGTTAACACCTTTTACAACAGACATGCTACAAATCTTTTTTACAATAGCTTGTAATTTTATTATATATTGAAGTTGCGTTTTATTGCATTCCTTATGCATGATATATGAATGGTTTACACTTTTATGCATTTATGAGTCATTGTTGCACTTCTACAAACTTTATTCATGTTACAGGCTCTCCTCAGTAAGCCCCCCCCATAGAAACAAAATGGCTGACCCATGGCAGAAGCCATATGACTTTGCTGTTGCAGTGGCAAGAAAAGCTGGAGCGGTACGTTAAGAGCCATCTGTAATAGCCTCTAAATGTATTTCAACTCTGGTGTTTGCGACATACGGTAATACTTGAAAACTTGGCTTGAGAATTTTGGGAGATTTTGTGACGATTAAAATATGTCCTATCTTAACCTCAAGACCCCTAAGCATGTGCCAATAATATTTAATTCGTTTAGGAAATTAGGAAAGCCGGGGAGAGTGAAATAAGGGTCATGACAAAGAGCTCCACTGTAGACCTTGTCACAAAGACTGACGAGAGGGTGGAGAAAATCATCATCAGGTCTCTTAAAGAGGAATTCGGAGAAGGCACACACTGGTGAGACACACACCTATATATGAATCTTTGTATGCTTGTGCTGTTTGTAACAGAGGCACACATTTGCTCTGTCATATCTTGATATTCCTCATTGGTTCATTGGTTCTTCTGTGCTGCAGTTTCATTGGAGAGGAGTCAGTTGCAAAGGGGGAGCCGTGTATCTTGACAGACAAACCTACATGGATCATAGACCCTGTGGACGGCACCACAAACTTCGTACATGGGTAAGATGTCAGTGATGCTAAAGGACATTTTTTTGTGTTAATAAACCAAAAAACAAACAGCTGGCCTGGCTCTGTACAAAAAAGCAAATTAGTGCTTTTCTTTGTGCGCAGATTTTGTTACCTTGAAGAGAGCCAGGCTAGCTGTTTTCCCCTACTTCCTGTCTTTATGCTAAGCTAAGCTAACTGTCTCCTTGCTCCAGCTTCATATTTCTTATATAACTGACAGACATTAGAGCATTATCAATCTTCTCATCTTGGCAAGAAAGCAAAGAAAGTGTATTTCAAAAATGTCAAACTTTCTAAAAAGAATTTGCTTAACCATCATTTACAGTATGAAAAAGCTCCTTTTTCCGGCTACTGATCTCGTGAACATTTAACTACTTATTCACAGATTCCCGTTCGTGGCTGTGTCTATTGCCTTTGCTGTCAATAAGGAGGTATGTAAAATCAAACAAGAGAGATTCAACAACAGTATTTAATCCATACTTAGTATGTGAAAGCTGAAATAATGGCGTCTGTTTTCAGTTGGAGTTTGGTGTGATCTACAGCTGCTTGGAAGACAAGATGTATAAAGCAAGGAAGGGGAAGGGAGCTTTCTGCGATGATGAACCAATTCAGGTGTCTGATGTCAAAGGTAGTGCTGCTATATTTCTATTTCATATCTCAAAAGTTTGGACATACTATTTTGCATATTTAAAAATTAAAAAAATCAGTACTAGGAAGTAACATAAATGGAGCTTTTCAGTCACCACATATTTTCTAAGAACAAACTAATACAGCATTCGAGCAGAATCCTCTAGATCAGAAAGGTTACACACATTCATTCTGGCAGACTTTTGACTGTGTGGTACTGTATGTGTGAGTGTGCACACCTTTACAGCCGCTGTCACACCTGTAATTATACATACTATTAGCGCCTTTGGCATGCTGTCATTGCAGATATCAATAAGTCCATTATCATCTCTGAGCACGGAACTGACAGGAGCGTGGAAAAAGTAACCAAGATCTTCTCCACCATGCAGAGGATCCTCCGCATCCCAGTGCACGGGTAAGTGGTTTTGACATGCATACACTGACCCAACACCCTACAAAGCCAAAACAGAGTAACCAAATGTTTTTTGTCAATTTTGAGCTAAGACCAGAATCTGACTTTTTGGCATATTAAAATTATTGTGCCTTAGAAATGTGTCATTTCTTTGAAACAGCACGTACAATTTGCTGTGACTACAAAATGGAGCTAAAACTAAGACAAACCACAGTAACTGCACTGTGGTTTGATAATCTCTTGGCTCTAATAGGCGCTGTTGCACTTACTGCTCTCTCTTCCACAGAGAAACAGCCAACTAGACAGCTAAAGCAAGAGAGCTATAGCCAGTGAAAGCTAGCTGGTGAGATAGCCACAGCTAGCCTCAGCTAAAGCTGAAACTAGATGTACTCATTGGTTTTTCCCTAGCTATTAACTGTGATTGAAAAATACCCATTTTGATAAACTTATTTCTTGGTAATTCAATACGTTATTCCAAATAACTAAACAAGGATACATCCAATCATGATAGAGAAAAAAAGCCAGTTAGCCAAACTGCTTAAACTAACTAGCTTAGCAGAGTATCAGCACAAGCCATCTCAGCTATAAACAACAGTGGAATTAATGCACTTTGGTGTGGTTGCTACTTTGAAATCACATTTACATGTATGAAATTGTAAATTGAACATTATACTGATTTAAATTAGACAGACGGAGACACCTAGCATAACAGGCTACATGTATTTCCTATGATCTATGATCTGTAAATAATCAAATTAAAGTTTATTTTCTCAAACAAACTACTTGAAATGAACAAGACATCTTTTTTTTTTCCTAGTTGTTTGTGTACATGTCAAATATCCATAAAGATAAACTGAGTTCTTGGTAATTCGGTTTGTTGACAACTAAATGATGTTTTACTGTAGCTACATCCACTCACGATAGAGAAAAAACCCAGCTAGCTAAACTCCTGCTAAAGCTAACTAGCTTAGCAGAGTAGCGGTAACTACCATGTCAACTTTTGACACTTGTGGAATTCCTCATATTTGGTTTGGTTAAGTTACCTTGAAATCACATATTTACATGTATTAAATTGTAAATTAATTTGTTATATTGATTTAAATATCAATATTAGACAGACAGAGACACTTAGCAAAACAGCTACATGCTGTAAATAATCGAAAGTACGTTTATTTTTCCAAAGTCAGAGTGCAGTATCTGAATTTTTAGGCATTATGTAGGTTCTACATTGGCAATCATTTATTTGGGTAAAATAATCAGCCTAAAAAAGCATAAAATGAAGGCACTGCAACTTTTCTATCTGTTACACAGTTTGCCAGCCAGCCTGAAAGGTTTTAGCCCTTTTTCTGTACTTCACTGCCTGTATAGTTACTGTCCGCTGCCTTTGTAGGGCAGCGTAGTCTACTTGTATTCATTCATCTCCAATTGGTCTGTCCTGACAGGCTCCGTGGGTCGGGGACAGCTGCCACTAACATGTGTCTGGTGGCGACAGGGGCGGTGGAGGCCTTCTTTGAGATTGGGATCCACTGCTGGGACATTGCGGCTGGAGCGGTTATAGTCAAAGAAGCCGGAGGAATACTACTGGATGTCGATGGTGTGTATGCTTTCAAATCTGATCACAGAGCATCGAGCGATTATGCAGCATTGAACTGAATGCAAAGTCTTACAAACTAAAAGAAATGAATGAGAAGGTTATAAGTGAACACCGTGGCTAAAAGCGGATTTTGTTTTTTTTGGTGAAACCCGTCTTAATAAAAGGCTTTTGTTTGACAATTTAGGGGGACCGTTCGATTTGATGTCTCGAAGGATGGTTTCAGCAAACAATGAGGTTATTGCTGAGCGGATCATCAAGGAAATTGAAATATTCCCAGTGGCGAGGGACGACGCTCCAAACGATAAGAAATGAGAGTGCATTTCAAAATGAGTACAACAAGAAAAGTCCACTTCGTCGCTGAATGTTGTAAATAAAGTTACTGTGCTATAATCACCACTGATTGTCTTCATTTGCATACTGGGTGTGCTTCATTGACTGCACATCTTTCAACCACAGGAAATTGTTTCAATTCAGTCACCAACTGAAGTGACCTCCAGGTTACATTAGATTGCCCCTCTGAGATTTGTCTGTCATCAGTATTGATTGAAGTGGGAAACAGCTGTAATTTTGCACTTAGCATTTTTGTATACCAGCATATTGTAATTTGGCACACATGTCTTTGTCCGTAGCTGTCCATTTAGGCATTTTATCTTACATTAAACATGAATTATTAAGTTTGTAGACCCACATCCACAGAGATATTTGTTGTGGTTTCTATTTTACACAATTTGCATCTCTACGGATGGTGATTTTAACTGGATTTCCCATCATTGAATTTATTTCTCATCTCATCTCATGTGACTCTCAATGTGTAATTATCTGATGGAAATTAGTGAAATTCTGCTGGGGTGATTACCCTCATTAGAGGCAACAGTCCTTAGCACTGAGTTAAGTCAATGTTGAAGTCACTTTATAAACACTGGCCCTGTCAAGTGTCATATAATTTACTTACAGCCACATTGCCTGAGAGCCTCTATTTCAGCATTATTGCTGTTTACACAATTTATTACACTCATATTACCGTTCACCACTAGAGGCCAGTAATGCATCAGCAATTAGATGGGATCTTCAAGATGCTCTTACTTTACTTTGGTAGTTGAACTTGCAGTATTTTTTTAAAATTATTATAAGTTTGTATGGTGGACTCTACTTTAGTAGAGATTGACAGGATGCTCTGGAGTCCCCTTGTGCTTTATTAACACCTTTTCTAACCTCAAAATGAGAAGAAAAAAAAATTATTTCAGTTCAGCTCCCTTGCACTTTACTCTGATCTATAAATTAACAGCTGGCTTTGAGATCGGTCACACATAAAGAAGAATACAAAGGTGGAGGAGCAAGCTGAGTGTGAAAAGGAAGGGCGAATTAGAGCTGCAGCAACACGAACAACAACGACACCGGCAATAACAATGGCAGCAACAGCAGCAGCAGCAGCAACAATAACAGCAGGAGGCTGGGTGGGGGTGGGAGGGGGTGAGGAGCCTATGCATGTGTTTGAACTGGTGCCTTTGAAACATAAATAACTGCAATTTCTTTGTATAATTATGCCACTATACATCTGCCACTGCTGTAGTGTATGATGAGGTGATGTGTGATGTTCTAACAGAGATGTTGTCTGTCTGTCTTTCAGATAATTCCACATCACTTTGAGCATCAGATGCTAATATGAAGCTCTTTTTTTTTTTTATCACGTAGGGGGGAATAGGGTGAAATGATGTGTTGCGGTAGAGCGGGCCAGATAATAGTTGCAAATACAGTACATGTTAACATTTGCTTGAACTCGCCCGAAGTACCAGATGGCTGGAATTTGCCTTGTAGGACAATACAGTAAATGCCACAGAGGTCAGAGAAGCGCACACAAGTTCATAAAAGTCAATTTAGCATATTTACTTGAGACCGTCTGTGTTATTCTCATCCTAAATCCTTACCATTTTATAATCCAAGGACATTTGAACAATTGATAATGAAACAGTTGGATATTTCATGCATTGTGTTGGCTGAGTTGACGCGATCTTTCAAAGTTAAAGTGTCTACACAGTAAATAAATCATTTATTTTAAGCTCTCAATGCCATGGGATGACTCAAATACCACTTTTACTGTGAAGGACTTCAAATGACTTGAGGCGTGTATTTTCACAACATTAAATGGCTTCTTTACATGAAACAGATGTTTTTCTATCCCACTAAATACTATTTTTATATGATTTTATCGAAAAGATTTAAATATTTTGATTTAATTGGATATTAAATTGTAACTCGTTATTTCAACACCCAATTAAGTATTTAAAAGTAGTGTATTACAATTACATTGTAATACACCATAACGTAGTTGTGAGCATATTTATGGACAGTGTTTATTAATGCATTTCTCCCCCTGTGAAGCATCCATAACTGCATATAAACAGATAATGAATGATTGACAATGTAACATAACACAGCTGTAATTATAACATGAAATATGAAGCATTTGTGTATTATATTTATTTATTAATTAGGTATTTATTAATTTATACAAATACTTTTTTTTACTTTTCATGGCAACCGAGCCAAACCATGGCCATGACATGCGGCTGAAAGCTCCGCAAGAAATTTAGTAAGTGGTCCTTGAGTTTTTTTTTTTTTTGTTAAACTGCAGCGTCTGAGGTCACGAATGAAACCTCCAGCTCAACATCTCGTCATGGGTTTGAAACATGTTTAGAGACAGTTAATAAATTATTTATAACACATTGTAAGCATCTATCCGTGTGTAATCATATATCATTAAATATGATTATGTGTTATGTTATTATGGTGAAGTTATAAATGTTGACAAATATATACTAATAAAAGCCAACTTTTTTTCAGGCAAAGATGCTCTTCCTTGTGTCCATTACATTCAAAACTCCCATTGTCGAGTTTGCTTCATTATTCCAGGATTTTTCTCACTCATAGGAATTTTTCTCTCTGGCACATGTCATTAGTGGTCTACTCAGGCTGGCTTACCCACGAAAAAAAAAAAAAAAAATTCAATAGCTAGCATGGCTGTCTCCTGGACCAAACACTGTAACAGGTAAAAGCTCCACCAAAATTGAGCCAAGTAAGTAATTTGTTGCTGTTTTGATTGCCTGACTGAAAGCCTGAAGATGCAGTTTGTGTGGCTCATGTTATCAGGTGGTTTTCAGGTCCTCTCAGGTCCTGTCGGATTCAATCAAAATCTTGCATGTACCTCAGACCTGTAGCAGTTTAAGCTGGGTCAGGCGAAGAGCAGAGGTGTACAGAGGTGATAGTGTGGCACTAATATTTAGGCAGACGTGGTCCCTGAAGTTTTGAGGACATTGCATCTGCCTATGACAGAGGCCAAAGTGAAGCTTGCAGAGCGCTGGAGCCTTTTATGGATAAAGCTGAAATGTGCCTCTCTCTCGCTGGCTGGATTATGTTCAGAAGCAACGCTTTTTTGAGTGAATGAATGCTACAGAGTCTATAGGGCTCGAGTCCTGTCTGTGATGAGGTTCAGGCAACAAAAGCACTTTGGTTAAGGGAAAGATTAAGTGTTAATAAACTTGTTTTGTCTGTATAAACCAGACCATGACCTTTCCCTAACCTTAACCACATGCTGCCAGTGCCTGAACATAACCATAAAAAGTTAAATAATGCTGTAATCACTACAAGCAGATATTGTGTTGCGAGATTGGATATTTTGGTCGAAAACAAATTAAATACATTGTCAGTGAATATTTTACTGATACGTTCGGTGTCAACATTCTGCGACTTGCCAGGTACTTTCATTAACATTTCCTCATTAAGTTAATAGGAAAGGTAATCCTGCCGGCATTATGTTTCCTTCAAAACGTGTTTAACTGTATATAAATGTAATTTCTCGGATGCAAAGTTGTGTCTTCATATGTCTTGTTTTGTCCGACCAACAGTCCAAAACCCAAAGATATCCAATTTAAGATACGTGGAAGCAGCTAATTCTAACATTTGAGAAGCTGGACTGATCAAAAATAAGGTACTGATGCTTGAAAAATAACTGAAATCGATGATATTGATTATTTAAATACTTGCTGGATAATTTTCTGTTGATTAACTCATTGATTAATCGACTAAGCATTTCAACTCTGCTCTTTATGAACCAAGGTTGCAGTTGCCAGTGCATGCATCATCATGACAAGCAAAGAGGGACCCGGTAACATGCAGATACAAAGGGAACTGTGTGCAGACGGGTTTATGGAGAAGGTAAAGTTACTGTTCAGACTTAGAGAGCTGAAACCTGGAAATGACATGCATATGTTTGCCATGGCTGTAATTCACAATGCACGTCCACTAAGTGTCACAATCAAAGCAGTTTCAAGTTAAGTGCAGCCGTGATTCTAGGTTCTAGGCAGGATAATTTAGAACTTGAAATAAAATGATTCAAATAACTTTTCTTTCTTGTTCATGGAAAGGTGGAAGCCATCATTCAATCGGCAGAAATTATATATGGTGTAACAGCTGGATTATAATTTATATATTCAGCAATCAATATTGCACAGTATATTATACTCTGCAATCAATAGCATGGGACTTTAAGAGAGCAAAGCAATGGTCTGAGAGGTAGCATTGCTGCTTGATTTCCTAATTTCATACAGGTAATGTCTAGAAGTGTGTCTGTAAGTGTAATGCAATTGAACACATAAGGGGGAAAAAAAGGAGACCATCACAAGCAGAAAACCCCCCAGATATCCACTAAGAGACCATCTTTTCTGGTTCAGTAGAGCCAGAAACAAAGCAGGCTGCAGGAGATTGAGTCTGCAGATCCTGTGGGTCCAGCAGATAAAACCACAGTAAACAACAATAACCATAATCAAAATGGAAAAGGCAGGAACCCTTTAATTTGTGCTTGTTACCATTAGCTGTCATCATTAGGTAATAGAGGCCTGTGGTTTCTACAAATGCACGACAAGACACAATACTGCACAGCACTGCACTACATCCAGTAATATACAGTACAGGTCAGTTCCCTTATGGTGATTTGCAGGGGATATTATACATAGTAAGCTCTACCTCTTTTCCTTCTTCTATCTGTGCTTTTTTCCCCCTTCTACTTTTTGTCAGTCAGTTTAAGTCATGTTATGCAAAACATCTGAAGCAAAGCCAAAGAAATTAGCTTATCCTGGCCGGCAGCCATATTGACTTGGGGGCTCCCAGTCCCAGTTGTTTTTGATGCACTATTACGCTAATAAAAAAAATAAATACAAAAGTTGAGACACATTTCATCGAAGCATGCGCTTTCTATCTGGAGCAGATCGATATTCATAACCCTCCTTGAGGAAATGAGGGACATTGTAATGAAATCTAAAAACTGAAAGTTTTATGAGATGCATCGTGCGAGTGGTGTCTATCAAAAGCTGCTCAAAAGTGGTGAATCAATAGGGATATTAACATCAAACTCACACACAGATATAGACAAAATCAATGGTGATAATCCTAAGTAATAGCCCTTGAAGCCGTTCTTACATTTATTTTTACGGATTTTTTGTCCCTGCGAGGTTTCCTTGACATATTAATTGCTTGCCTAAGTGCTCTATTTTCTGAGCACTTTGATTAATCTCCTTTGTCTTGTCTGTCCATCATTATTGATCCATTAAACACACACTTAATCTTTGCTTTTTAATACCCAAGATTTAATTACATCTGCTGATGCTGTACTTTTCGTCTAAGGGAGCAGATTTTCTCGCACTCTCCTTCCTCGCCAACCACTTGTCACCTGTCCTCATGTGTTACAGTCTAAGGAGTTTTTAAGTGCGAGCGCAGCAGTATGTGCATGTGAGTACACGGCCCCGGTAAATTATCCTCCTCCAGTGGCGTGCTGCCCCGTAATGCGCCGGTCTATCGCCACTGGTTTCTCAGTGTCACTCAACATGTTTGCGATGTGAGGATGAGGAATCAATATCTCTGCCTGGTGCTTGTGTAGGCGTTAGCAATTAGCAGTTATAGCCTCAGACCGGTGGCAGATGGATCAAACTGCAGTGGGGGAGGGTTTCCCATTAGTCGCTAATTTGACAAATAACGATGCAAAATGTACCAGCCTCACCTTGCACTTTGGCACTTGTAATCGACAGGAGTGGTGGATCTAATGCAAGTTAAAGGAGAAATCTGGTGATATTCTGTGTTTTTCTTATTGTGAACAAATCCCATGAAAAGGCCAAAACCAAAAATGATTCAACTAACTATAGCTTATTCCTCTGTGCCATAGGCCTCCATTGCTGTAAAATAAAACTATTAAAACATGATAATGAGCCACACAGCTTTACTGCAGTGACATGTTCCTTCATTATCATTAACATGGGCACTGTAATTTATTGTGAGTCAATCCTGCGCACACTGTCCTGCCATAGTGTAGTGATTCCTTACCATAGGTAAGTTGCCAGGGGTTACGTAGAAAGATTGAACAGTAGCTCAACTAATTTAAAAAACAAATAGAAATTGCAATTTGATTTAAAACACATATTATATTGGGTCAACTGTAACATTTGGACAAATGTCCAGCTTCAGACACTCAATGAGTGCAAACTTGACCTAACCTTTGACAGTCCACGTAGAAAAACATTATTGTAGGCTAACAATATTCAGAGTACCACAGATGACCACAGAGGACAGGAGCAGTTGCCAGGCAACCAGCGGAGACTCCAGGAAGTTACCGGTCCTGGCCAAGAAATAGTCCGGCTGTGTTAATTAGTGAGCTTTAAAGCTACCGGTAGGGGGGATATAGCTGCTGGCTCCAGCTACACATTTACCCTACAGACATGAGAGTAGTGTCAAGCTTCTTGTCTAACTCTAACACTAGAAAGCAAATAAGTGCATTTCCCAAAACGTCAAACTATTCATTTAAAGGCAGAATTTATACAATCAAAAGTTTCTGACCTCCCTTCAACAAATCTGTCTTCCAATTTCAAAATGAAAGACTCTCATTCAGAGATGCTTCTGATTATTCATCCAGGGGAATAATAAGCAACACGATGACGCATCTGCAAGGTCGGCAAATGGCTTTAGCTTTATAATTTAAACCACTTCCTCAATTTTGCCTTTTTGGTTTCTGTACTGACAAACCACACTGCATTTGATGACAAACATGAAAGCAGCTTATTTTATGCCAAAATGAGTTTGCACATTTTTTATTTCCAATAAGCTGCACGTCTTGTGAAATTCTAAAAAAGGATGTCAAGCAGCCTTTCATCCATTCAGCTTCTGTGTGGGTGGCCTACGAGGCCACTGGCTAGACTGCGTCACCTTGTGTCACCCGTGCGTCTGAAAACACACACACACACACACACACACACACACACACACACACACACACACACACACCACCCCCCGACTCTGAAGAGCAAACGCAGCACAAGGGGGTTGTTACGCACAGGGAGTGACCACGACTCGGCAGCAGGGCAACCCCAAAGGCAAAGCATCTATGCATTTGAATAATCTATCGCACCAACTCACACATTTGCATATCTGGGCACTTCCAAGTCACTGGGGCACTATGATTCACTTCCCTCTGCCAGCCTGTGTTGTTACTAGTATGAAACAGGATGGATATTAAGCTTGTTTGAATGCAAGTCCCCCTCATGAATCTTTAAAGCTGCTGTGTAATAATAAAAAAGAAAAAGAGGGGGAAAAAAAACAGAAAGTGACGCCATCAGACTGCAGAATTACTTTTCTGTTTCATTCTGAGACATCAGTGACTGCGGGGAAGTTTTGTCCACAAGGAGATACCTGACAGGGCTCTAAATTGTGAAGAAGACTGACACGAGTGTGAATTTAACAATTGCCTGTTAGAGTGTAAAGAGAGGTTGTGTGGTGTGCAGTGAAGCAGCCCCTCCATGCTCTCTGCCTCTTACCCACCTCTCATGGATCCTGTAATGGATACAGCCTCTGAAGGATTTAAGGATGGCCAGTGCTGCTCACCTGTTAAAATGGAGCTTGGCAAACTTTGACAAAGCATGACTTTTCTGCTGCAAGCAAATAATCTTGGGGTTAGCGGGGATATTTGTTGTTATTCAGTGTTGCACACATGCACAATAAAAAGTAATTAAATCTGCTACTCTGACCTTTTGTGATGTTTTGACAGCTCTCTACTGTGTATTCAACACATTTTTTAAATGAATGTGGAGTGTTCGAGCGCTGATATCCACCAGTGCGCTGCACTGAATCAACAGAAAGCAACGGGGAACACTGTGTAGTCATGCACTCACCACCGAGGTTATTGTGAGGATTGTCTAGGAAGAAGAAGGAGAGCACAGAGGAGCTACAGGAATGAAAGATGTTAGTCTGCCAGTTTGTCACAAAAGCAGTGTGCTCCTGTGTGATAGACTGGCAGACCGTGCTAGCTCCGTATCCTTGGGGACACACAGGCTACTGTTATAGAGTCACATTTTCTGAGGAGCTCCTCTCATTTTCTGAAGCAGAGAGACAGAGAGGGAGAGAGAGAGAAGCCACTGGTTCGGTGTCTTGAAGCAGACATGCTTAAGTCTTGTTAGGCTGCTTGTGTCTGTGAAGGTTTATGGCCTGTGTCGAGCGGAAAGCCCACAATCAACTATCATGACACGGAGGATAACAAAAAAATGTTACACTGGATGGATCCTCTCAGCAGCGTTTGAGTGTGTTTGAAGAGCTGCCCAAAACTTTTGTATAATGACATCGAGCAAAGCATCAGGACAGTGCTGGAGGTGAGAATAAGAGCTGGGCCTCCAAATTTTCACTTGACACTGTGTGTTGTCAAATCATTTCCAGTCTAGTCAGGTTTATTTTATAGCCCAGAATCAAAAGCGTGTCCCACAGGGCTTTGCAATCTGTACAGAACACCGTCTACCCGTAGACCCTCGATTCAGATAAGGAAAGACTCCCTGCATGCAATAGGTGTTGCATTAAGAGATTAGACAGAAGCAGAAGTGGTAGAATTACAATATAGATAAACACAACATACAACCAAGAGCTACAAAATAGCAAAATTATCAGAAAAAGAGAATAACACAAGCCAAGAACTACAAAATGCCAAAAGTATGTGGACAGCCACATTACACTCATATGTGATTGTTGATCATCTTATTCCAAATCCATGCGCATTAATCTGCTGCTTAAAAAGAAAAGCCTCAACTATGGTTATTTTGGAACTTGGCTGCAAGGATTTGCTCCCGTTCAGCCACAAGAGCATTAGTGAGGTCAGCCACGGAGGTGGAAGGTGGGCGATAAGGTCTGGCTCGAGTCGGCGTTCCAGTTCATCCCAAACGTGTTGGACGGGGGTTGAGGTCAGGGGTGTGTAGGCCGATCAAGTTCCTCCACAGCAAAATGGGAAAACAATTTCTTTCTGGGCCTAAGTTGGTTGAAAGAGACTTCCCCAAGCTGCTGCCACAAAGTTGGAAGCACACTTTTGTCTAAAATATTGTTGTACGCTGTAGCATTAAGATTTTCCTTCATTGCAACTAACGTGTCTAGCCCAAAAACAATGTACAGTATGTGGACTGGGATGTCCACAATCAAGATTCAAAGATTTGAAGGTGTTATTTTATTTATTGCAGGGTGGCATACCTTTGAGGCTCTGCTAAAAAATAATATAAGGGATAATAAAGATGAGAAAATGAAATATTAAAGATAGAAATAAAAATAAAAGAATATATGTCATATAGGATAAGTATTAAAATGTGCGTATTGTCCCAGTGTAAAATGTAAAATGTACAATTGTCACAGTTGTAAGACAAACCATACAATATCAGTTTTGTAGACATGCTTGAGTGCAAATGTGCAAATGACAGGGAATTGCAATGGATTCACAAAGAACAATGTACTTTGTACACAGCTTTGTCCATACAGTGTTACAGAGCTACAAATTTACACAATTACAACGTTCAACCGAGTACTTTCAAAGACAATCAGTTTAGGTGTATTAAGGAGGTTGTTTTATGTGTGTAAATGATGGTGTGTGCATGTTGTTTTTTTGAACATTGAAGAAAAAAAAAACCCAAACAAACTTATTGAGAAACAAAATAATTAAATAATAGTGTAAAGAACAGCAAAGAAGAAAAAAAAGAATGCACTGTTGTCATCTTGTAAATCTGTTCACACACACTGCCCACGCAACACATCTTGCTGAAGCATCATGGTTTCAGTATCTGGCAGTAAAACATGATGGGTACAGAGTAAGTGTCCAGGGCAGAGGTCAACTGGAGAGCCAGCAGGAGCAGGATGGAGCCCACTAAATAGCTAATTTCACTCGGTGCCCTGTTACTGTTGCTTGGATACTGTGTGATTCTAATTAACAGTTTTGTGATTCACATGCTCTCCTGTTAACCTCAGTTTTACACACTTGCTACGCTATTACAGTTTATGAGCCTCATTCGGTGTTGTGATGGACACTAAACTAAAGATAAAATTCAATTTCTCCAATCATTGCCTAAATTGCAAAAACCCGAACCTGCGTTGTCTTGTGGATAGAAGCTCAGCTTGTGGGTGGATCTGCCTTTTAGGGTCATGGACTAACAATCTCTCTGTAGATACCTCTCGCTTGCTTGTTATTTTTCATATTATAACACCACATGATTATATAAAATCACCATGGTGCATTATTTCACCACTTTTTTTATTTCAACACTCCTTTATATTTCCTGAAAGCCTGAATGGTACCCCTGGGACTTGAGCTCTTTTAGCGATTAGGATAGCTGAACTCTCACAGAGTCTGCTCTTTGAATTAAGTCCACCTCCCCTTTCCAGCAGGCCTCTCACTAGGCTGATCTTGCAGGCTAATTGGCCTCGGGGTTGACGTGCAGTGTTTACCAGCGGTCCTCTGGGAGCCGGATGAACCGGTAGAGGGGAAGGGGTGCTGCGGCTCCCCTACCATCAGCGCTGGCTCAAGGCATGGACCGCTAGTCCTTATAACTGTCCCCCGTAGCGTCTGGTCAGGACCCAGGCTTTAGCCTTAAGATAAACTAGAAATTCTTCTGAGTTCATGTTAGGTGGCTTTAACAACACAGTACCAGGGAATGCAAGAAAACAAGAAAACCTCTAGGCTGCAGACATGAATCATGTGAAGATTGTCTTTCTTTCTGCTTGGCAGTACTGTTATAAGATGTAACATTAGCATGGAGAAGACAGAAAACATACATCTGGCATCAAGGCTTGAGGAAAACAGGCAGCTATTTCTCTGCATATCAACAAGATGTAAAAGTCAAGCACAATTATTTGTAGAGCACATTTCATACACAAAAGCACTCAAAGAGCTGCACATAATGCATTAAAAACATTAAACAGACAGTACAGTAGAATGCTAGCGCTAGTCAGTCACAAGCTAGAAAGCTTGCTAGTAGCTCAGTCGCTAACAGAAAAATAAATTTCCACAGTTTATTCAAGAAATGTATTTGTACCATCGACTCTTGTCTCATAACTGTCTACAAACCATGCCTCTTTTGTACAGCAAAATGTTGACGGTGCAACACAGCTAATACGCAACGATAACGTCCACCATTTTGGACTCAGCATCGTCGTCAAGACAGTTTGTTATTGGTCAACGACACAAATTTGGGCATCAAAATTCACCAAAGTTGAACTAGAAGTGAAAGATTATGCAGATTTACTTCACTTCACTTTAATTTCCATTGAAATTAATTGATTTTACCACCAATTGATTTTACCTATCTTTCCATTTCAAACACTGGCATGACCAGCCTTGAACGTCAAATATGCAGACTGAAACTATTGAATGAAAAAGATTGGACAAAAATTATATATAAATACTAGAAAGATAAAGATAAGTGCAAGGTGGTTAATGATAAGTGCTTAAGTGTTAGTCAAAGGCGGTGGAGAACGTACAAGTTTTTTTTTTTTACAATGGGGCAGGCTTTGCATTTTCTGGAAGTTTGTTCCAGCACTGCAGAGCATAGTAAAAATGCCTCTGCTCTGGTGGTTTGGTAATGTCAGACAACTAGGAATGAGCTTTTTGTCACAGTTAAATAATTTAAACTTTAACAAAGTAAAACTTATTTCACATTAGAAATCTTAGGCTTAGCAGTCTCCTAATAACCCATCTTTTTACATCTACACCCGACCACAATCATCACACCAAAATTATCTACCATCAATGTCAAACTACAGCTTGTTTCTATCGCAAACTTTAGTGGGAAAACCTTTTTTTAAATTTTTTACCACTTTTGGTAGTGCAGAATCCAATTAAAACTAATGTATTCTGATCACTGTTGTCTGTTTATTTGTCAACTTCTCAGGATGTGAGAAAAATCTTCATCTGTTAGATTATGCTCCCTCCTCGCTTCAAACTGGCTTTGAGTGCAGCTACATAGTTAGCGGTTATGAATGGGACATACTGATGGAGAGTTGTTGCCTCCGAAAATGGTTGAGAATCACATTGTCTGTAAATTAAGCAGACACTCTTGGTTTCAAACGGGCATTTGTTTCAATTATCTAGACAGAGCGAGAAGCTGTGCAACTCTGTGCTTTCCCTGAATCTTTTTCTGATTGAATGGGAAGCCAGATGGGAAGCAGAGAGAGAAGAGAGAAGAGAGAGAGAGAGTCGAATGTGCTCATGGTGTATGGCATTCACAGTGGCTGAGACAAATCAATTACAGATAAATGCCATGTGCACCAAAAGAATGCAAAGGCTTTTCAGTAGTTGTGGAGTCAATCGAAGAGGTGCAGCATGAGTGTCATTGACCTTGTGAAGAGGAAATATGAAAAATACCAAGCATCTTTTGTTTTTAAATTTCAGGTTGACATCCTAAAATCATTTTGGGGTCACAAAATGTAGCGTTTATCTCTACTGCAGTCGATTTTTTTGTTCCAGAAATGGCCAGAATATATGCGACATTCTTCCAGACCCAAAGATTTCCCAAACAGAAGTCCATAGAAGAAAGTCTACAAATTAATGAGAACATGCGCCTCCGTCCTGTGGGATTTGTAGCATTATTCAGTAAATCCTGGATTATTATATTTTACAGACAGCAAGAACTCCACATCCTTAACAGGAATCGCACCCTAATTTCAAATTAAAGGTACGAGAGCAAGCTTCGGATGAATAGCGGCTGCCTCCAAATGTTGAATTTTAGACTTTCTTTCCTTGTTTGTGTGACAAGTGAGTCCACTTTCTTGTTGCTAATACCCAATTAGGGAGATGATTATTGATTGAGGTGTTGAAAGTTGACCACTA
This sequence comes from Macquaria ambigua, assembly GCA_008360985.2. NCBI lineage: Eukaryota > Metazoa > Chordata > Actinopteri > Centrarchiformes > Percichthyidae > Macquaria > Macquaria ambigua. Next base: position 660,547 of record VMKM01000009.1, on the reverse strand, counting down.
ATCTCCCTTCTCTCAGGATGAGGCGATCAATAGGTGAGTGTAATGAGCAACCTGGTGTTTTAGTGGTAATAAATAGAATTAGATTTAGACTGGATACATATTTGTGAAACAACTGAAAGAGGATTTGAGGTGCAGATATCTAAGTATTGTTTATTTTAATAAAACTGAGCACACATGAAAAGGCAAACAGTTAGTAACACAAAGAAATAGCTGTATTTAGCTAGTAGCAGTGCTAATGTCAGTAAAAATGCGCTAATTTCTGCCAAAAGCATTTCAGGACCCCCTGTTCTTTTGCTTAAAAATGTTCCGTACATATCCATAAAGCCACCTCTGATGTTTCAGTCCTTTGCTTAAATTTAAATTTTCAAGACCCTTGGGTGCCTATAAACAAACAGTGATTAAGAGCGAAGGTAAGCTAATGCCACCAATAGCTACAGCAACAGCATGATTATGGCTAATTACTTCCAGAAGGCAATTTCACCCCCCCCTCCACTTTGTTTTACCAACTTTGTTATGATGAAAGTGGCTCATGAATGAATGATGCTTGTTGCTGACCCATCAAGGGCAGCTAAACAATCAAACAGTGCAATTGCAAGGCCATTATTCTAAAGAGGAATTTGCTTTTCAAGGACGATACAATTGTTCTTGACATATGGGTCCTACACCATTCTTGCCTTGATTAGAGTTAATACCTCAGCGAGACATCTCGTTTGATATTTAGTTGCCATTTTGAATTAATTCCTTGACACCACAGTCTTCCAGTGTCCTGTAAAATACACTTTATACACAACCCAGGAACATCACCTGTTTTGTAGAGAAAATGTCATGTTTGCCTCCTGGTTGTCACTTCCCTCTGAAATGATGCTACAGTGTGCCATGATGCAGTCTCTGCGGGCCAAGTTTCTGTTTTCAGACATTGTATTAAAATGCAGGAAAACTTTAGGAAACATGACACATAGCCCAGCACATTAAATCTCAGACTTTTGGGCTTCCAGATGTAGTGTGAAATACAGAAATGTGTGGCAGTTGCGAATACAAGAATTCTCTACTCATTGTCTTAATGATAAATAAAGCCAAAGACAACATGAGATCTTTTTGTTATTATTTACCAGACCAAATTTAGATGAACATTTAGATGAAAATGCACTATAAATGGCAGAAACCGTGAAGACACTAAGCTACATCTAAATATGTTTCTTAAAGCTGCACTCATTGATATTTTATATTAACAACAAATGGATCATGGATCAAAGGTGTCGCTCGCAGTGATAAACCTACAAAGAATTATCACCTGACTCTGCAGTTCCCCTCAGAGCGTTTTAACCTCTTTCAGCTGAATGTTTCGGCTTTATGGCCTGCAGCTTTACTGTTTTGATTAACTTTCATTGCTTACCACTTGTTTCGGTTCGTTTTTGATCGTTATAACAATCACAATTTACTAGAACCAAAGGTGACTAGTGACTTAATTGATTATCAAAATAGTTGCCGATTCATTTTCTGTTGATCGACTAATCGATTAATCAAGTAATCGTTTCAACTATAATTCCTTAGACCCTCCCTGAAATGGATACGCCACTTGTGTATGATTACCCGACCCCATTCCTTCGGACGCTCAGTGTTGGTTTCTTTTCATCAAAAACACTAATATGGGTCGTTTTGGAAGGCAATGACAAGCGTCTGAGAAATCTTGCACGAGATCTGTTAAGGGGTCATGTAGGAATCCAAACCCGGTGGTCCTTTCCACTTATGAGGCCCTTCTCTTTGACCGTTATTTCAGAGGGTTTTTTTATTCACTATTTTGTGCAAGAGAAATGTGCATTAGCAAAATATATATTCAGATCTTCATGCTGTAAACAAATACTTACAAGTCAACACTTTCAACTGGGTTAGCTTGCATTTTCCCCTCCCTTTAAAGTTTGGACTTTCATCACTTGCCAACATCAGTGGAGAGTCTTTACAGGTACACTCCTGGAAAACTTTGCCTGCTCATTTGCAAAGCTAGGTTAAGCTTATGTAAAAGAGATGCATTCTGAGTACGTTGGAGGCCCGGAAACAAACATTTTCCCCTCCTCCCCTCCCCTTGACAGACGAGTGACAGCTATTTAAATGCAAACTGTCATTAACAAACACAACCCTGCGCGACACCTGCTTTAATCACGGCAACAAAGGCGCAGCAAGTGGCCGAGTAGGAGCCCCCTCTCTGTGTGATATTCAAATGATGGGGCGGTGCAACAAACAAAAACAACAACATCAAAGAATAGGCTGTGCAGGGAGAGAAATATGCTGCACTATGTGCCTCCCACCACCGCTGTTAATCAGCTTCATTTTTAAAGTGATTAAAGTAAGAAGGTCTGAAAGTCACTAAATCGCTTACCCTTAGAATTGTGTGAAATTGTAGTGCTTTACTACCCCGGCTAGTTCCTGCAGACACTTATGCAGCCCACTTTCACATTATTTTCATGCAACATTCATGGTGCCTTCAGGTAATTGTATAAGACCACCTTATGGGCTGAAATACAGAACTCCCCATGATCACTATTAATTTTAGCTGAATCAAACCATCAAATCTGTAGTGACATTAGCCATGTTTGCAAGAAACTAGTACTGTAGTTCTGAAGAGATAAAGCAGTATATTCTGAAATTCTGTCAACTGTTTTGCCTCGGACTACGGCCTGATGCGTCTTGGATGTGGTCCTGTCTTGGGTTGTTGTTGTTCTGCCTGGTCATAATTTAAATGAGGAAGTCATTGGGCTGTAACATCCTGCATGCCCGCCAAGGCCTGGGCACTTGTAACTAATGCATGGCATTTGTTTTGATTAGTTTGTGTCTTTTCTTTCTCCCTTTTTCTAAGCAAACTGCTGCAGAACATCCAGCTGTATTTGCAACAAATTCACTTTGTTTGTTCTGCCCCAAATTTGCACAGTTTGAGTTCGGCAAATTAAGATAAACATTTCTTTCAGTGTATTCTTTCCTTCATTTATTCCTCAGTGGCGTGTGTCTATTGTACATACGCAACAAAAAAATCTGCTGCCACTCACAATAATCAAGGGACCAAGTCGCTATATAGCCATGTGTTTCTGTGTTTCTCCATTTGTCTTTTTCCTCATGTACAAGCACCTCTTAAAGTTACCATTTGGATCATATAATCTACCAAATGCTATCCAGTATACAACATATTGAGTACATCCCAGTACAATGTGTGCACATCTGGCAAGAAAATAAGGAAGAAATGAGAGAAATTCCACCTTAGGTTTCATTTTTTGCAGTTCCCCTTCCTAATGCATTACCCAGAATAATGCAAACTGCATCTGCATCAGCCATATTTGATCCCCATCAAATGCTATTTTGATGCATTTAGTTAGTAATCCTGGGAATTTAAACCTATATGTCTACATGCTGAGAAGTCGACATGATATATCAGTAGAAATCCACACAGTCTCACCAGCTATGTGCCACGTTTGATTCAGATGCGTCACTGATTAGACTAATTCCTGAAGTGAATCATGCATCTGGGCAGCAGATCTAGTAGCAGGAGACATGTGCATGGGCCTCGCTTGTATCACTACAACTTTGGAACCGATGTAACTGCGGTTATTAGACATCTGCTGCAAGTTATGGGAGAGAATAAATCAGGAGCCACTCTGACTAATCAAATTTAATTACACAACCAGCCTACTGGATATAATTAATGGGCACGACATATAACATACGTATATCTTCCTCAATCTGCTATTAACTCTACCCCCTCAATATTGTAATTATATGCAACATGTTTCATGCACATATGTAGAAGTCATGCTCCAGAAAAACTGATTGAAAACAAGATTAATATGTATCAGAGCCTTTACTTAAGTAAAGGTACCAATACAAGAATGTAAAAATACTCAATTACAAGTAAACATCCTGCATTCAAAATACTACTTGAGTAAAGGTAAAGAAGTATTATCAGCAAAATATACTTAAAGTATCAAAAGTAAAAGTACTTACTGAAAAATGGCCCCTGTGACTGTTAATCAGTTGATGCACCAATCTGTAAGCAGCATTTCACTGTTGTAGCTGGTCGAAGTGAAGCATGTTTTAACTACATTATTTACAGTTACTGTGGTTCCCAACCTGGGGGTCAGGCCCCGCCAAAGGGTCACAGAATAAGTCTGAGGGGCCATGAGATGATTGATGGAGTAAGAAAGAGGAAGTTCTGCTACACAAATTAGCATTTTTCTTATCTTTGCTTTTTTTTTTTCTGAAATATTGGATACTCGGCCTCGAACAGTTATTTAAATGAAACCATCTGAGAAGTCTAGAGGAGGAATCGGTCTCTATGGAACCTCATTAAGTGCGTTTCCATCCACCTGTTTTTATGTGCATTTTCAATTTGCGCATAAAATAAAATAACTGTCAGCGGAAACAGTCATAATATTACAAAAATGTTTTTATGCTTAGTTGAGGTATGAAATACATGATAATGATTATGTCTATGCATTAATTCACAATTTCTTTTGCAGATTTCTGAAAATTTGGTTAAAACTTGTGTTACATTTGGATGGAAACTATAGACATCTGAACCAGACAGTGTATTTTTCTTTTTAGTAAAGGGGTCACAAGCCAAAAAAGTTGGGAACTGGTGGTTTAATCTTTAATAATGTGTTGTATTTTCTAAGTTTATGGTATGTTTGTTAATGCAAAATCTTAATCTGATTAGTAACTAGTAACTAGACAAATGTAGTGGAGTAGAAGTGCATAGTAGCATAAAATGGAAATATTCAAGTAAAGCACAAGTACCTCAGAATTGTACTTAAGTACAATACTTGAGTAAATATACTTAGTTACCTTCCACCAGTAGTAAATAGTTCTTTGGTTTTGAACATGAGAAGTAATCTCGCTTTAGGCTTTGCATATTTCAAACTTAAAACACTTCCACATGCTCGCTGTGAAAACTCTTTACACTATGAGATTAGACCTTCAGTGTGCACAAAATGCCCCAGCCCTGACAGTGAATGATGGCTTTATTTAAAACCATAATACTTTTAATAAATGAAGTACAGGGTGCACTGTGAACTCGTAAGACGTGATTAAATACTCCAGTCCCTTGTTAATTAGATTCCTTCAGGTGTTAACTGCAAATGCCAAGCCTCCCAAAACGCACTGGCGGTGAAGTCTGAACGAAGGACTGTAAAGAGGACACTCGCCATGTCAGGAGCAGAATTTCCTTTATACCAGCCCGTGGAGCTTATGAAGCCTTGATCAGATGAGGATTTGGGGGCTTTTCCTTCCAGCAGATGCGCAAAAATCCACCATATCCACGAACAAGACAATCCAGGTGACATTTAGGAAGAGAACCTGTGGAAGTCACTTTCATATAAAGCCATTGATCTGTACTTAGCGATTAACATTTGTGACAATGAGTGAGGAACTGCAGTCATTGTCTTTATTATTACTTTACTTTTGACAATCCCTTCACACTGAGAGCAGGGCTCCTAAACAGTTGACTGAATTATACAGAGAATCTCCAGGGCTTAAGTGGATCACTGCTTTCCTTTGGCAACAACTAACTTACAATTACAAAGAAAGACATTAAGTCTGTGACATGATACAAATCTATATATCAAGGATTTAGATGTGTCATTTGTCCCTTTTGGGGCTATCTTGGATGGATAAAAAAAACGAGCTTTTCCGTTTGAATCTTGAATGTATACCTCACAGAAAGCACCTGGACAGGAAAATCTTGAGGTTATATTGTTCTGAGCTTGGACGCAGGCATCTGTGGGTTCAATTTACCTTCCTCTGCGCATATAAAATAATAAATAGATGCATTCTTTGGAGGTGGAGAGCATCAAGTAACTCTGAATATTGAATAACAGCTCTGCGAGAAGGCAGCTATTTTTGCTTACCTTTTGCTACGTGCATGCGTGTTGTATTCAAACACGCTCAAACCCTCCTCGACGCTCTTTGTTCTCAGCACCATGAACTGCATTTAACTCTGCTCTCTGAACTCGTCTCCTCCAGCCTTCAGTAAACTCTTAGCACCACATTTGACGTGATGAATGACAGCGCCGTCTTTGTACATGATAGCGGGCGAGAGCGGAATGCGAGACGAGCAGGAGGTGCTTTAATTCAACCACCACAGGGTGATATGATATCCAGGCTGATACAGTTTATTGTGGATTTTAATATTAATGTTAAATTAATATTATATTATATTAATGGCAGAGCTGGTGAGGCCTAAAGTGACTAAGGCAGCTTGGTCTTCTGCATGAGTAACCCTGCAGTCTGACATAACTGGTGAAACAGAGTGGGGCGACAAACATCAGCTGGTCGTCTCGCCCAGTTGGGAGACTGTCTAATAACATCTTCTTCATATTCATGCATGGATATTTTGTTTTTCTGCTTTTGTCTTGCTAAGTAAGAAAAAGGACCTTGAACATCAACTATAACCAATTCCTTCCCAATTGATTTTAACACAACTTCTGTGATGAACCCTTGGTCACAAACAGCTGGGTTTGTTTTCCATCCTCACCTCTCCCACATACTCGGGCCTTGGTGCTTTGGGTCTCAACCTTGGCTACTTGTCAAGTGCTCAGAGTCTGCTCAATTTATTTGGCCTTTTTTTTTTCCCGTTTTGGTTATGAAAACCAGTTAGATGCAGCTGCTGATTGCGGGGAGGTGCAGGACGTGTTAAGCACCTCAGGGCTGAAAGGAAATAATTGATTTTTGCCAACAAGGTTAGAAAGAGTGAACTTTGAAAACCTACACAGGCCCAGCAGTAGGCCAATTAACAGCTCTGATTTTGAAAAAGTGTGAAGGAACCTCTCTGTTTACCATTGCCTGAAAATTGTGGGAATTCATCAAGCATACACAATATGTCAAACACAATCCCTCACATTCAACCTTCTGCGTCTTTGTTAAGCTCACAGGAAGTGTGTTTACACAATCAGAAAAAGTATTTTATTAAAAACTGCACGCATTTCCTTTGGCATTAAGATCAAATGCAGATATTTTTAGCTCTCTCTCCGTCTCTTACCTCGAAAGCAAGTGCAACTTTAAGTGAAATTAGAGAAGTTGCTTCACAATGCCATCTCCTGTGACTTCTATTTATACTTTTTAACAACATATATTATTAAGCATCAAAGGGTTTTGTCAGCATATTTATAATAATTTTGATTATTTCATTGACTTGTGCATTTCATTATGTGAGGGTAAGAGGGAAGTGGGAGTTTTCTTGTCTCGCACATAAAAGAAAATATTAATAACTGTCTCACTGTTGGTCACTTTGCATGCTGTTATGGGCTTTAAAGTCCCTCTAGGTATCTACGCCAAATGCAGTCGTAAGCAGATAAACTCACATCTATTCTAACAGAATTTACTGCATTAAGAGACTCCCTCTAAGTGCTCCAGGTGAGAAGAGAAGCCTTTTACCTTTTAAGTCTTTATTTTCTGTGATGGATCCGCTTAAAAAAATGATGATTCACGGCTGTAGGAAACACAGCTGGCTCAGTGCGGTCGAGTGAGTTCGCCCATCCGTCTTTTTGCCTCTTCACTGTTTGCACTGTAAAGCAAGGTTGCATCAGACGGCTCTAGAAAGCAATCAAGCTCTGGCTATGAAATGTTGCTTTTATATAAGCCCTTCCATTTACCAAACTCCTGTAGAGCAAATACAGGGAACATGCACCAGGCAGTTTAAATGACATAAGTACTGTCGGATCGATGTATCTTAATACTTAAAAGTACCTCAACTAAATCCACTTTAGACTGTATTGTTTAATCTGTACTATAAAAAGGTTATCACCAACTACATAACATTGTTAGTTACTGTTAATAATTAAAATGGAGTGTAAAAGGTAAAGTTGGTTAAAAAAAAGGTAAAAAGCTTTTTACTTTTTTCCTTAAAATCCTTAATAAATTAAAACTCCTAAATTCTCTTAAATTAAAACTCTTAAAAAAGTCTGTTGCTGTGTCTCAAATCGCGTACTTCCGTTAGTACACTTACATGCAGTATACTGTGTACACTATGTACTGACTTGTGTAGTGCGCTAATTTTGACAGGGTAGTGTTGGCTCAAATCGAATACTGCTGTTGTGCGCTTACCAGAAATGATGATCGCAACATTTGACCATGTCTTCTTCTTCTTCTTTTTAATGGCGGATTGCAACCGGGCGGAGCATTATCGCCAACATTTTACCGCGATTGCCGCACGCCGAAATATCTGCCAGCTTCTTTGCTCACTTGACTTCAATTCAATTATATTAAAAAATGAACGTGCTTTTACTTTTAGCCGTAACAATCGCAACCGCGGTCGCCATTTTCATACGTTGGTGGTCCTCCCCTTCCGCTACGTAGCCAAGATGGCGACCGTTGAGGGTGTGAAGTGTGCAGCGTTCCACACTCAACTTTCTGACCGTTATGAGTACATCATACTCATAATACACTGCATTTTGCCATATTTGTCAGTGTGAACGCACTTATGTACTCAAAATATTAGGTGTAAGTACGCAAGTACACGATTTGAGACACAGCGTGTGTGTCTGCGTTAGCTTGCTGGCTAAAACACTTTAGCTACTGTTACAAAAGTTTATACAGTGGTTGCTACAGTAGTATCCAGTAAGGTATTTGGACGATTAAACACTGGCTGGTGTCGTTTTATGAGGAAAGTTAGCTTCAGCGAGGTAGCTAGCTGAAAAGTCTGGTGTCTACTCTGTTTAGCTACCAGTGTTTTCAGTTAAGCTAGCTAGCCACACAGTCCTCTCAACTGCTCCACTGGTGTTACACTCACACACAACCTGTAGTCCAAAACTTATTTTCATCGTAGTCCTTGATGAAGACGAGACATGCACTTGAAGATGAAGATAATGTAATGAAGTTACAAGTATGGAGTCTGTGAACTTCCATGTAGCATTAGCTAGCTAACTTTGTTAGCGTTAGCTTACCAGCTAAGATGCTTTACCTACTGTTTAGCTACTAGTGCTTTCAGTTATCTCAGACCAATCATTGTGTGTGCTGACCAAAAAAACAGGAAAATTAAGGAGTTGAAAAATAACACGAGCTAGTGAAAGATAAATATAATTGTAAGTAACTTATTTGATTTATTTTATCAACAAACTGGTGGTTATGAAAAAAATTCAAATCTTTTTGCTTTTTTTTTTAACCAACTTGGAGGCTAAAGTAAACATATAAAGTTTTATATTTATTTTTATACTCCATTTGAATTATTTAACTAACAAGTATTTATTAATGTATTAATTCATATTTTGGACTTGTGAGCTTAGAGAAGGAGTCCAATCTGAGAAAATAACCTGAAAGAAGCAGGAGTGAACTATATGCAATCATCGTTGGGAGCCATTGCTTGGGGGACATCGAGTCAGATTTATGTGAAATGATTTAGGAGATAAAACCAGGATGTGCTACATTTTGCCGTGTACATATCCATTTATGTAATTAACTAGGAGTGCTCCCGTTAGCGACAACGGTTAATAAGATCCAGTGGGAACGTGGGGAGGCAGGTGAACCCGTGGCCCTGGAGATGTTAAACACAGATGAATAGATGCCATAGCACACACACAGCCTAGTAAATCAGATAAAATGAGCAGTGGAACAGGGCGCAAATGGGCCTCGCGGTGAAAACTCAATATCACATAAATGGACGGGCCTCTCATAGATATTGGAAACGGGTAACCTTGCCACTGCGAGCTCACCTTTTCTATTGCTCACACGCCCACTCTACATTTGCTTTATCTTCTTCAGGTCCCTTTTAGCCGTCAAAACCTTTACATGTGCAGGCTGGCCATAATGGGCAGTTGGCTAAATTAATGTATAATTTTAATAGCTCTGGTAACAAGACAGTGAAAACAATATATTATGTATCTGTAGTCCTAACTGCTACATAGCTGGCTGAGTTATCAGGCGGGGCTTAGGTTAGCGAGGCCAGAAACTTAAAGAAAATGCAAGGTCACACGTTTGATGTTCATCTGGAGGAGAGGCAATGATCTCCTGAACTCTGTGCACCTTGTGAAAATAAAAGCTTTTATAGCTAGATAGGTAGTTGCTACACTGCCAGTTTTACTGAGATTCGATAAATCTGCTTCAACCATGACCCATTTAAATCATGTATTTTGTGGTATATTCCTCTGAGACACTTGACAATCCTTTACTGCTGCCTCTAGCTTTGAATGGATCTCAAATGGCCTCTCCTATATACATGAAGTTTGGCTATTACTGTTTTTTTCTTACTTACTTTTCCTTTTTCTTACTCTGGTGTATAGAGCGAAACGTCAAGATATTGAGACTGGCAGAAGGAGAAGCCCCTGAACATTCATACTGCCAAATCCACATCGGGCCTCATGCAAAAACCCCTTCATATGGGACAGATTCATTAAATGGAAAGTACAAGTAATTTAAGAATTTTTTTTCTTTTTTTAGATAATTCAGTCATAAGAGTCATGTACAGATAATTTGCCTTTCTCCAAAAACACCTGTTTGACTTGAAAATGATAATGTCTTAATCTGAATGTCTTTGGAGTTTAAATTTGATACCAATAATCAACAAAAATAAAATATTTTCTATATATATTTTTGGATTTTATACTTTTATTGGCATATTTTGGCATGGCAACTTATACAGTCAATAGTCGCTATGAAAGTTATCTCGATTACCAGTCACCTATGTAAGTCGGGAAAGACAAGCTACAATAGGTTAATGAGCAGTCTGCCTCTCAGACAAGTTACAGCAACAATGTACGGCTCTATGATTGCCTAATCTGACATACTGATCATCTCAAAAGACTAAAATATTGTGTAGTCTGATCTCGGCATCACAGGTCAGTAACAAAATAATTATACCAAGCCTTTGCTTAATATATACAATGTGTTGATGATGATGCACAGTGGTTTTATATGGCTGCAGGCTTAGATATTCTTTCCAAACCATAACACTGTGTCATATATCATTAGGAAGTTATCCTACACACAAATGCACCAGAGAGAGTAGGGAATAATTAAAGTGTTTGATGCCAGAAATATCCATTTAGATTCATAATGCAAGAAAACAGAGCTGAGAGTGTAAAGAGAACTGAGAGGAAAGACACCACAACTGTGACGGCCAACATATTTTATAGATTTTATAGAATTATATTGCTAATTTATATTTAAATTACATTTTTTAGTTAAATTTGCTTAGTGACAAGTTATGGCCAACAAGTTTCTTTTCCTTTTGAGAGCATATTAATGCATCGCTAATCATTTAAGACGGTGTTACAGATCCCAGAATATACTGTAGGTCATTACTTATGTACTTCCAGTCTTTTTTGCATAATGCGCCTCAGTTATCTCGCTATTTTTATGACCTTTGTAATTACAAAATAATGGCTTCTCCAGCACAACTATCTTCACTTACATTGTTGTAATAATAAAATAAAACCCTGTAATAACCCCATAACAATGCACTTATCAGAAAAGTGCCCTTCCATTTAAGTTGTCCCTAATTGCGTAGAGTTATGGTCTATTAGATGGAGTCTAGAATAGCTGCACTTGGCACTTTTATGAAGTGTGGATGTGAGAGTAGAAGTGTGGGAAAGAATGCTTTTCGTGGTGTTTTTTATTTTATGAGCTTTTCAGTAACTTTGGGCGAGACATCCCCTAGCCCGGCCCTTTTACTGTCTATTCATTCCTATGATTTAAATAATGAAACTCCCGTGTTTTGCCTTTTAGCGGTGCTCTTGTACATCATAGTTGCACAAGAAGAGTGCTTGGATCACCAGTCGCTGTCACAAAGGACTTTACTGCACAGCGGAGACGAAGATGGAATTTTCTTTTTTTTTTTTTTCGCAAGCAATGTCACCTTGATAGAATCACAAGACCGGAGTTCAGGATTTCTGCACCGCGTTGTGTTTTGAGCGCTTTGATGTGGCGTGTCATGTAAGGTGTCAGTTAACAATAAGACTTCTAAATCAGAAAACAAAAAAAGAAAATATATTCTTATAGACTTCAGGTGCACAGAGAGGCACTGCAGGCACTCATCCTTTAAGCAGCAGTCAGATGAGACACTCTCCCCAATGACCATTAATGTAGAACAAGAAATATCTTCTAAGTTATGTGCTCTTATTTTGGGAACGCAGCCCTGATTAGCATACTCTCCCACTGCACAAGTCCCTTTGGTGGTGTTTGGATGATTTGCACGCCGATACATATTCACAGATTCATTGCAGTTATACCACAGATTCAATTAAACAAGAGTCCAGTTGCTTCTCCTCAGTCCTGCCGTTCTCCAGCCCTCTCACTCTCCCTCCGTCCTTCAACACTGCTCATCTCTGGCTCTGCAGCGGTAATTAACAGCAGCGTTACATCTGGGGAGATACTGCGAGCTATGTCAGAAAATTAGGCTGTGGAATAATGAGGGTTGAGGGACATGTACTGCTGGTCTGTAGCGCTGCATTCAAATCAAAGGACTTTCACAGCTAATTGGAGAGGGGTTAAACTGCTTGGCGGCCTCTCCCCTGTCCTGGGCCCTCCTCCCAAACCCGCCCCTAGGAGACGAATGCCTCCATTTTTACTGTAATTTTGTGATTCATTTCCATACCAAAGTGAGGTTTTTTTTTTTTTTCTCTCTTTAAAGGGGGAATCTGTGGTGGTGAGAAACTGGTGAGATAACTTTGGCTGTACTCTATACGGGGCCAATTTAAACTACAAGCAATTGCTCCTCAGGCCACCCAGCTGGGTTGTTTTCTTTTGAATGGTCACCAATTACCTCAATGTCCTCGCAATTGACCATAAGATACACACAGCATAAATCAATGCAAATGTTCCTTCATTTGAGCCGACCGGTACATTGACTCGCACAAGTGGAATTAGCACAGCACGAAGAGGTGACACCTCCCTCTCATGCCTCTCCCTGGTTACAATGATGGCATCAGCAGCATGACACTGTATAATGAGCACAGACATGGTCCACTGCTCAGAAGAATACACTAAATACACACCCTCTCCATTGTGTTTGGGTTTGTGCAGAGCAGCTGCATGATACCCCTGTGGACGGCTGCACAGCGGCTAATTACGAGCCAGCAGTTGTATTTATGTGCAGAGTATATTTAAGCGAAAAATCAAACGATAATTGTGTGTTTGTTTTCAGGACTGTGCTTTACGTGCCGCATCCAGAAAATGGCATTTGTGCTAAATTATCTCGATGAACAAGTGATATATTTTAATTACAGCAATGCGTTTAGCTACATTATAATAATTATGTTTAATAATTCTAATATAAAAGGAGATTGCTACCACAGGATCATTGACCACAGTAATAGACCACTGATTAAGCGTAATGACATTATAAAAATATGATAATTATAAAATAACCAGTCATAAATAGTATGTTAGCAGATGACACATGTCAGTATTATGAGCTGTGGTGATACTATTTGCTACAAGTGATATCACAGTTTACCTTCCTTCCACTTTCTAACTATTACAATATAAAGTTTAATTGAGCTCATTTTCCAAACATTACCAAACATGTGCTCAAGAATGACATTTTTAATTAACATAATGTATTAGTGTATTTGTAACTGTTGTTACGAAGTTGTTGTTTTTTTAGTACACACAATACATTATGTTTTATACATGATAAATAAAGTAATACATTTACAACATGTTGAAGTATTTTGATTGTGTGGAAGTGTGGCGCTACTTTTAGGATCAAATCAAACCACCTTAAAATAACACAGACAATGGCATATATTTGTATCAATAGGAGAAAAAGAGTTGAAATGCTATCAGCTACTTTGAACTATCTTATAATCTGTGGGAAATCACTTTGACAGTGAAGCCATTTATGAATGTGAGACTGGTGGCTCATACATACTGCATAATGACAACAAAACTCACTTTATGAAACCGTTCAGGAATTATTTTTAGCACACAGACATCCCAGTAATTCAAATTTTTAATGAAATGACTGGCAATTATATAGATTTTTTTTCCCCCAACTAACTTGATGAGAGATATGCAATTCATTAAAACTATCTAGACATCTGAGCTTCCAGTAATAAGAGGATAAACGTCTTTTTCCTTGCAGGGATTTTGAAACTCTAACACCCGTTTTCGCAGTAGGTCCAGTGAAACTCATGTAGGATTGTGCTCGTGTTTCATTACCAAAATTCAAAACAACAACAGCTTTATGTCAGTCTCTCTCTCTCGCTCTCTTTTTTAAATGAGGAAATAAAGTACCCCAAAATCATAGCAGGTACATTACACAGACAAGACACAACCAGGCTGGTGCTAAGTAAGCTTCCTCAGCCAGTATTGTTTGTTTTATTTAAATGTAATGTAGACTTTTAGACTTTTGCTGTATAGCGATTAACCAATCCACTCAAGGCTTCATCATAAAGCCATTTTCAATCTGTTCATGTTCTGTGGAAAACACCTGCTGATTATCAAGTTCACAAAGTTCCAACTGAACTTCACAGCAAGGGAAAGTTTCGTTGTTCGAAAATTGTAGCACAGTGGATTATTATTATTATTACAGCTGATTAGGACCACCAAGGAATATGTGCATGGAGCTGAAAAGAATCCACAGATCAGAGACCTCTTCATCAACGTTGGGTAAATACAATCAACTGTTCAGTGTTCGGCGTAGCCTAGACCTGTCAAGTACATATTCATGATTAAAATACATCTTTTAAACACACTGTAATGTTAAAGAGTCTCCATGTCCTGCACTTTAAACCGCTACTGTACCTGCATAGAGTACAGATACTGAGACAACGAAATGCAGTTAGCATCTAACCAGAAGTGCACAAAGCAGTGAAGTGCAGAGTAATGTACACATGTATAGAGGTATATATAAATAAACAGTAAGGTAAGTTAACAGTAAGATATAGACATAGAATAGGCTTGAATTCAAATATACTCCTTGAAAAATGCTTGATTTTCAACATAATCTGGTGTTTCATCATCTACACAATCACTCATGCGAACCAAAGATCTTTAAATATTTGAAATGTAACGATCCCGTCGTCATATTTGTTTGTTGTCTCCTGGCATTTACAGTTACAATTTAGATGTGATGATAAAGTCTTTGAGACTTTGGAAATTTTTGGTTTAGGTACCTTGAAAGTGCTTGAATTTTACTCTTAAAAAGTAGAAGTAAATAAAATATATAGTGCAGGTGTAGGTACAGGTAATGCTAATAGTAAGAAATTCTATGCAGAATAAACAGCGGGAGGTTTGAATACTGTGTATACACTATAGATACGATACAGTACAGACAGTAGTATAAATATGAATACGCTACAGGTCAGTATAAATAGTATAACAGCAATCCTTACAGCTAATCTTAAATATTAGACATCCTCCATTAACTGGTCAAGACCACCATTGTTGGATCAATTAAAGTAACCACCTTACACACGACTTAATCAACATAAACGAAAAAATGCCTATAGATACTTATAATGAGCCTTTGGGAATAAAGCTTTTGAAACTGGATTTCTGATACGATATTTGTGTGGGATGTTTTCTCACTGCAACTGCCAGAATCTGATAACCCCAGAATAATGTCATCACACCTGCCCAAGAAGGTGAATGGATAAAAGGGGAGAGAAAAGTTTTTCCATGATAGGAAGTTGAAATCATTTTTTTTCATACCTCAAGCTAGCATCTTGTGGCTCGACAAAGTCAGCGACCCATTCACTGTCTGTGAAGCGGCGGATTTTACGTCCTAGTGACTGCTTTGATTTCCATCTTTCAGAAAGATTGGTTCAAGTTCACAGACGCTGACTGAGTCCTGGGACACTGGGGCAACACAGTGACTGTAAATTTTTTTAATGGCTTGCATCCTCCTCTTTAAGTGTTAGGTTGCTAAAATAAAAACACTTTCACACACTGAGTTGTATTATATATTGAAAAGCACCTTGTGTTTGACTTTACCTAATAAGGTGTTGTGCTATTTTACTGCTGCTGCTGCTATTGTTAGGCTTTTTTTGAATTTTTATTTGTGTGGGCGAGAGCTTCTGCTGTCACTGTCAGTCATTAACAGAAGGCACAATGGGTCCTGAAAGATGAAAGAAGCAAATTAATTCAAGACTGATATTAGAATTTGAAGTGTTACCATCTTGGCATGAGCGGGCCGTGTTCTTGGAATCTGCTTATTGCACTGGAAACGCGGCCAGAGCTGAAAGATGAACAGATCAACACAAATGAACAGGAAACTTGTTTTTTTTTTTCCCCATTCTACAGTACATAAATAGCATCAGCATGTTTATCAAAGCTTTGAGAAATAAAATGTCTGATATCAAACTGGCTAAGTTTTTAAGATATTTCATACGTTCCCTGGCAGTAAATTATTTCCTCTGGTGTGATTTTGTGAGGATATAATTTGAAAACGATTTAACATATTCAAACAAATAAACATAGTGGCACGTGAATGTTCGTTTTATTTGCTTTACATCAAGATTCTCCATAATTTTGTTCTGCAAAAGTGGAAGAACAAGCTAAAATGATCTTTTAATGTACCAATTCATCAAGTCACTTTACTCGAAATGTCATGAAATCCCACTATAACTGCCTCCCAGTCCTTCCAGACTCTTCTCGATTGCGTTCCCAGTCCAATTTGGGAGGGAGGCCATGGCTTTGTCCAGAACATTTTTTTCTTGTTGCAGTCGATGAGGCGGCCAGTGAAGGCAGTGAGACTTTCCCTTTTGTTGATGGAAAGTCTGATAGTTTTAAATGGACTCCAATAGATGAGATTTAACAGGACTATAAGTCAATTTAAACATTCAAATGTGTCTTTCACATTGTCTAGGACAGTCCACTATGATAACATGAATAACTATTGTATTTCCCAGTAATACCCACTAATACTCAAAGGGGTGATTTCATTCAGATGTAAAGCCTTGTGCTGATTCCTACAAAACGAATAGACAAATTACAGTAAAATAATTATAAAAGGGCTTCGTTTTGGACTATACAGGTTCAAAACTAATAACACAAGCGTAGAATAGTGCCGCTTTGATTTGATTAAAGTTGGAATACACTTTTTCTTTCATTCCTTTGCACTGAATGTCAATTCAGAGGCTTCATACTTTTGATTTGAACTGTGAGTGTTAAAAAGATCAGTGTTAAAAAGGATCATCAGAACATTATCATGCAAGAGACTGTCCTTGGACTTTGGAGATTTCTACCTGTCTACATTAACGACTACCTGCATGTGAAAGGGGTCAGTTGTATTGATGAATCCACAGAGAATTATCACCCAATTTTGCAGTTCCCCTCAGCTCTATGGAGCGTTTTAGCGTCTTTCAGCTCATCGTTTAGATTTTCGGGCCCGCAACTTTACTGTTTTGTTTCACTTTCACGGCTCTCTCATTAGCCGCAGCTGTTCGGCTCCTGGCTCTTGTTTCATATTTAGTGTACAAACATGAGAGTGGTGTTAATCTGTTCTTCTAACATCTGCTGTATTTCCCAAATGTCAAACTATTCCTTTAAGCCTCACTGTACGGTACTATCCCCACATCGGCCCCTAACCCCACATGCATTCCCTTCACAAAAAATGTGGATGGGTGACAGGCAGCCTGAGCAGACAACAATCAAGTGAAATTATCACAGAGGCCATCAGAATTTGTTTGTGACTGCAGAATCAAAACCTTGGTAATTTAGTGTATGGTGGGCATTAGATTATTCTTTTCAAAAATCCATTAAAATAGAGCGAAGAATGAAAAAAATCTTATAAAAACATGGCAGCATCTGCAGTAACTCTACTCTGCATTCAGTCTCAATAATGAAATTTGAAAGAAAGCCCTTGAGAGATTAGGGATTCCCCTTTGCCAACAGATGTTTGTGAAATGAAAGAGTCTCAAAGAGAAGAGGGCAGGGGAGGGGCGGAGAGGCAGGGCAAGAAAACAGCCAAAGTGTAATCTTGAGATGGAGGGAAAATGTTTGGATTCTCTCTGCATTTGCGCGGTGGGGGTAAGAGGACAATGGATGAGGCTGATTTCTACATTGTAAATGTGCAATCCCCCAGCAGAGGAGTGCTGCATCAGGATCAAGACTTAAACAATGTCGCCTTGCCTTTATCTCGCCGCCACACTCTCCAACAGACCTGCTGGAATTGACTCGCAGTCTGTTATTCCCAAAAGCCTGAATCACAAACAGCTCCCTCTCATTCAAGTGCAACTTCATTACTGCCTGAAATATGCTCGGATTCAAGTATACACTGTTATTATATTCCTTGGCTTGTGTGACACTTGCATCATAATTTAGTTTACATGCGGCTGCCATTTAATCACAGTGTAAACATTTCTTTCTGTAGCAACAAAATGCCTGTAAAGTTAACTTTATGATAACGCTGCACAGCCAACTTTGACCTTCAGCTATGATAAAACATCAAACACAGGAATCTGAGAAAGAAATTGCTTCAAGATGGGGAGATACAATCTGATACATCTGATAAAGCTCACTGTAACTGAGTAGGCGACCCGGGGACAGCAGGGGGAGCCGGGAGATTGGTTGGTGCAAAACTCATGTGACACTGAAATGCACCTTTCACTTGGTTCTTACCAGATGATCATTTCGAGCTGAATTAAAAAAAAAAAAAAAAAAAAAGAAGTCACAGCCTCAAAGGCAGCAGACTCCCACCTTAAACAATATTATAGCTGTTAAAAATCAGCTCCAAATGACAGACTTCCCTGCAATCTGGGAGCAACATTTGCCGGAACACCTTGGACTTTAATGACGGCCATGAAACCACAAATGAGCAAGTGAAGACTTCCAGTGCGGAATCAGGAATGAACACATTAGCCTGTGCTGACAGATGAGTCTTAATTGTTACCTCTGGCAAATGGGACTTCACATAAGAGAACAAAAGCTCTCCTCCCAGCGCCCTGTTTGATGCAATGTGACGATGACCTTGCTGCAATGCACCCTCCGCAAGATCCTTAAGAGTTTATCTTGACAGACTCCCAAAGACTGTCTCTCAGGTGTCTCACTGATAGACCAATTCATTTAACTCTGTCACGATCCGGGGCTTTAGAGGCTGCTGCTTGATGAATCCCTATTGTTCCTCTGCCTTTCTGGCTGTTTGCACTCCTTGAGGCGAGCTACATTACTGTTTCAATAGCCTTTAGACTATTACCACATGAAAAAATGGCGCTATTTTCATGAGCATTGTCCTTTCTGTCCTGTGTGCGATTCCATGGTAACAATAATGATATGCACTGCTGGATAAATGAAATGTGGACTGCTTGAAATCTTCTGTGCTTATTAAATGAGTCTTATGTTTACATCAAACACAGTCTGTTTTTATGATCATATCTTTTCACCATATTGCATCAAATTTATGTACCGCCATTTAAAATCTACCTATTTCTCGCCTCATATCTCATGTCTCAAGACCCCAATAAACTATCTAATAAAATGAGCTGTGTGGCCAGTTTGCCTTAGTTATTATAGAGAAGTAATTCAGCATTTTGGGAAATACATGTAATCACTTTCTTGCCAAGAGTTAGATGTAAACATTGATAGCACTCTCCTGTCTGTACGCTAAATATAAAGCTACAGTCACAGGAGATGGTTAGCTTAGCTTAGCATAAAGACTGGAAACAGGAAAAAACAGGTAACCTGGCTCTGTCCGAAGGTAACACAATTTGCCTACAAGCAACTCTAAAGCGTACTAAATAACATGTTATACCTGGTTTGTTTAATCTGTACAAAAACCTAAATGTAAAAATGCTTTACTGGAGTCTTGGAAATCACTGCTCCCAGCCAAGAAATAGTTCAGCACATACCCTGCCATAAAACTTGCCTTTCTTACAATTTCATTTTTGTACAGAGATACACAGTGTTAATTAGTGAGCTTTAGAGGTGCAGCAGATTTTATCTTTGGACATAGCCAGGCTAACCGTTCCTCTTGTTTCCATACTTTGTGCTAAGCTAGCATCAGGCAGCCGGTTGGCTTAGCTTAACATAAAGACTGGAAGCAGGGGGGAACAGCTAACCCGGCTCAGTCTAAAGGTAACAAAATCCACCTGCCAGCACTTCTAAAGCTCACGAATCACATTATATCTTGTTCCTCTGTGAGGCTAGCCGTTTCCCACTGTTTTTCAGTCTTTATGCTAAGTTAAGCTAACTGGCTGCTAGCTGTAACTTCATATTTACTCTACAAACATGAGAGTGGTATCAATCTTCTCATCTACCTCTCAGCAACAAACCTAGGCTTATTCCTATTTCCCAAATTGTCGAACTTTTCCTTTAATTCCTCTATCTATTGTCTTTCTTACTATCTCCATAACCTTACTGTTGTGTTGATGCATGAGGGAATGTGCAAGGGAATACAGGAGCATGACAGAGGAGAAGAAAAATAACATGCAGTCTCGTCTTTGAAAGATGATTGGTGTAGAAGAAGACATTAACCGATAAGAATGATTTAATATCCATATTGAAAGGTCAAACAAATACAAGTGTATAGATTTGAATTCTGTTTGAAAAGTAATATTGCATTTTGTTTTACAGTAGATTCTCTTGAGCTAATATGCCCTTTGTACAACTATACAAAGAAAAGTGTGAGAAGAGTAACAGTGTGGGGTTCCTGTATTTTCTGTTTTATTTTTATTTTCTATCGAAAAACATATCTTACAACTGTCCTTGAACACAGCTACATCTTCAACTAAACAAAAGTGGTTCATTTTACGAGTGGAGGGCAAACTGAGCCAAGTTCAGTGAGATAAATAGCATTAGCTCATTTCTGCTGACATGATGGCAGCATGATTGGCACGCTTGTATTTCCTAACTAAATAGTTATAAATAGCACTTTAAAGAAAGTGCTTGAGCGTGGTTCCCTCCACACCCACAGAAGGCAACTTTGCATGTTAGAGGCGCCATTTAAATCCAATACTCACAGTCAATATGATGGTGGTAAACTTCACACAGCATTGCTTTCTATGAAAGGATACCAGAGGGATGAGAGAAATTAAAGATCTAAAGCCTGGCATGTTCAGTTTTCTCTGGTCAAGTCACTCCCTCTCTGTTATTTATATTTCCTCTTGACTTTTACACTTTAATCTGCTGCTTTGTCTCACTAAAGAAATTTCCATACAGAAAAATCTAATCTGACAACACAGAATATAAGTATAGGAGAGTGGAAAGTCAACTTTCTTGTAATACATCAACAAATCACCACAAGTGGTTGCATCTGACTGTGCACACTCATTTCGAGCAGCTGGATGGCCTCATTGCCAAGCAGGGAGTGTGCGAGTGGTGTGAGTGGTCTTGCTTGGTTCAGGAGTGGGCATGTGGGTGTTAGATGAGCCATTGATCCTTCCCAGCATGCTCTTCCACCAGGCGATTCCTTCACTTGCACAACCCCTCCCCCCGCGGCATTGACTTTCTGCCATGACGTTCCGCTGTCACGGCAGGACCTGACATTTAATGATCCTCTGATGGAGTAACGTCACATTTATCACTTGCCGGCAGATGTGACGGGGCACAATCTGAGGGGCGAGCATAGGCCAAAGCAAAAAAACAAACAAACAATATGCACTCTGACAGACAGTGGGAGAAATTCAGGATAAAGTCCTCAAAATGAC
This sequence comes from Macquaria ambigua, assembly GCA_008360985.2. Lineage (NCBI taxonomy): Eukaryota > Metazoa > Chordata > Actinopteri > Centrarchiformes > Percichthyidae > Macquaria > Macquaria ambigua. The sequence continues at coordinate 638,987 of VMKM01000009.1, read as the reverse complement.
TGTGCAAAAATGTCTTCTGCAGGCACCCCAAATATGACAGATTTAGCCAGCACAGTCAGGAAACGCATTTTGAGGAGAACACAATTCAAACCCAGGGAATGCAATCTTGGCTTATAGTGCCTTTCCAAAAACACAACAGCAAAAGTGTAAGGAATTAGTTGAATTGTGTTTCCTCTAACGTTAGCTGCAATCGTTAGCATGTCCAGTTAACTACACTAGCAACCGAGCATTACTCTGAAGGACAAGAATCATTTCATTAACCAACTAGCTTATATTAGCTTGTGTTGTTACAGGTTACGTTAAAAAAGAAAGGCCTGTTCATGCGTCACGAGGGTGCGTCACGTTTGCCTAACAAACTGCAAGCCTTTCCTCTAACGTTTAAAGTGAAAAAACACATATGTAAGCTAGTCTTGTCTTACATTTTTTGTCATCATATTTATAATACTAAGACTAGCACACTGCAATGCAAAGAACAAAAAGCTTCTTTATTTCTACATGGATAATTAACTGGTGAGGATGCTGACTTTTTGCATAGGGCAGCTTTAACCTGAGTGGTTTTTTTTGTTAGATCATCTATATAGCCATAAAGTGCATATTTAGGACTCCTTCTACAGGATTCTCATTTTAAAACATCAGCTCCAGACAGTTTTTATCAGCTGTAGCTAGCTAGCTAAATAAGCTAACATTAGCCTCATGAGTTGGTTAGCCTCATGAGCTGCCAGTGACGGTTGTCATTTGCGCCGGCAAAATCGATGGTTGAAGGAGAGAAGTGAGAAGCTGCTTTTGTCTACCACTGTCTGAACTTAAGGACCCACTTTCATAATTTACCAAGAATTTCAAGTGGTAAGTAGATCTGCCACCGTCATTGTAAACTGCATTATGTGCTGTGCTGGAATGAAAAGCTTGACATGTGTAGCAACAGTAACTAAGGGTTTCAGGGCTAAGTGAATGATCAATTGCATTTGAAATTAGACCGTTTTAAAATACGCAGAGTTTTCACCTCTGCTTTGACAGTTCAGGACCAAGCATGAACTAACAGGTCGGGCCTCTCACCTAACCACTTGTCTGTTGGAAAAGTGAAGGAGAGAACATTCGATAATAGATAAGTTAAGTTCTTTTAAGGAAGATATCTGTGTCTCTGTACAAGAAGGCTGAGAAAATAGAGATTCTTTCTTTTCACACAGAGAAAAATCCAAGCAAACCAAAATACATCACTACAAACCACGTGAGAACGTTCACTCCGATTATTGGTCAGATGTGTCTAGGACGGGAGCAAGAAAGTAAATACAAGAAGAAGGTCCTGTGTTCTGGACTAGTGCATATTTCTGTACAGTTAGCATTTGCTCATAACCGTGGAAATTATCTGGGCAAAAAATATACCAAAAATAATCCTAGGAGAATGCCAAAAGCACTTTGAGGAAATGTCTTGAAAATACTATACTGCTTCACAATTTGCTGCCTTCAGACAAGTGAGCAGAACAAGGGAGCTAATGTTCTGCTCAAACCTGCGGAGTACACCTGGCAGTTGGGTCGGATCAAGGTTGGATCACGTTCCCACCACAAATGAACCGCTCCAGAGTTCGAGTTTGTCTGGATCAGACCGAGACCATCTCCTCTCAAGGGTCTCGGTGTGGTTGTTTTGATCCCGATCCGAGTGCGATTGCTGTGTTCACACCTGCCCAAACGAACCGCACCAAGGGGGAAAACGCTCCAGGGTTCGATTCAACCGAACTAAACAAGGTAGATGTGAAAACGGCCTAAAACATCAGTATCAAACTGAGACAAACTGATTCTGTTTCCCAGACCAAGACTCTGAACTGTCCAAATTCCAGCCCAAGTTCCTGGCCTGCGGTACTCTGAATATCAGAATAGAAAGACTTATTTTCTGAAGTGATTCACATATTATTTGGCGAGTACAAAAACATCCCAAGTGCGCTGTTGCCTCAAGCAAACGGCCTGACTTGCATCTGAAGGGAAAAATCTGCACAGTAAGTTAAAATAATGACTCTAAGGTCGAATAATTATGCGTCCCTCCGCGTGGCATATCGCTGCACAAAAAAAAGCTGTCTAACAAATTTTGACGGGAAAACAAAGAAGAACAAAAAGAAAAACAATGTCGAAGGACACTGAAAGAGATGTGTTAATTTACAAAAGGCTTGAGGAAGAGTTAATTAAGCCAGCTGCCGGAATGGGAGAAAGTGCTGAGTCCTGGAGACACAAAATATTTATTCATCAGCCCATTAAAGTTTAATTCCTTTTTTTCCTATTTTTAAAATGGAGGGAGAATGGAGGAAAGCTTTAAACATTTGACCTTATATGTAAAAGTGTAGGGTGAGTCTGAGGAGCCTCAGGGATTGTTTTAATCATTAAGAACCAGCAGCAAGGGAAAAAAAATAACTTGCTCAATGCTCTGTTGGAGCGGAGTTACATATTATTCAAATCAGATTATTTCAGCATTTGATTATTCCCTTTTCTTTTTTTGTAAAAAATCACTCTGGGATATTCAGGTGAGAAAACAGATATGTGACGGTTGGAGCAGGTGACCTCTTTCTGGAGGAGACAAATGGACACATGACACACTGACAGAGTCTCAAGCAACACACCTGTCCTAGTTGTGCTCCATATATCCATCATGTCATACATGACACTTCACTGTACTGTAGGTAGGGCTCCTTCAATCCAGCGAGACAGCTCTGATGAAAGGATGGGGCCTGGCTGAGGAGGAAACAGTCGTGTGCTTGATTTGTCTGCGGCCTAATTATATGGCAACAAACGAGTTGCCAATCATGAGAATATATTGTCTGGTTTTATCTCAGGAACTCATCAAGTCAACCCAATTAAAAGCTGCAATGAGAAAGACATCGGCAGTGAACAGGGCTTTCATTCAGTTAATTCATGATTGCCAATTAAAATAGAATAGCGTGCAAAGTTGTAAAGCTGTCAGGAGGGCCAAGCTAAATTACCCTTTTCCACTTTGAATGATGGATGCGTTCATTGCTCTCCCTTATCTTATTTATTCTCTGGGCAGAAGAGGAGGGGGGACAAAAGCAGGAACAGTTTAAAGAGTGTGTCGCTAATGAAGAAGGTTCCTCTTTTCGTAAAAACGAAATCTGCAAGTGGAAGATTGTTTTGCTTTTCTAGAAAAACCCCCCCCCATAATTAAAATCACATACAGTATCCTTGATCCATGCAGATCCATTCAATTTACTCTCACAATGACTTAAAAAAATAAATTAAATGAAATCCAAAGACTGGAGAGTACATTGCAAATCAGTATTGATATTGATATTCCTCTGCTATAGGTGGCTATAGGTGTATTAATAAGCATATTTTACCAATAATGGCAACAGAATCAGCACATATTGACAGCATGAATGAAGTTATTTTTCAGAAACAGTCCAGAAATCTGTTTGTGTCAACACAGCGCTTTAAATGCCATTTAAATGTGTCCACAACAGTTAAAGTGAAGGCAACTTATCCTGGTTGTGTCTTCTGCACCATTAGCCACTGTTGCCATACTATTGATGGCCTAATTAAAATGTGTCAGGCTGAAATGTGTCACATTTTTTAAAGGCTGAAATTGATAGCTCACATTAATTTTCACTTTCTCAAAATGACCTTTAATTTCGCTCGCCAAATGCAGGCTTGTGTCTACACCGGCACACCCTCCCGTTCCCGCTCCTGAAACAATATGTCAAGCGGCTTTGACAACACACTGAAGAAGCCGGCCGTTCCTCAGAGCAGACTGCCTCAAAGCTCAAATTGAAGTCACTCTCAGATTTCAAATCTCCATGAGATAATGATACGCCTCCCTATAGAGTAGTGGTTTCCAAAATCTTTTTTTCTGTTAATAAGTAATCACTGATAACCCTTCCTTCTCAGCCCACTTGCTTTTGCAATTTGCTCACTTTTTCTCTTTTCTGGGTAGCCCAGCTTTTATATTCCCCCCTTGGGATTCTCTCTTTGTGAAAGGAAAAACAACCCCCACATCCAGAAGGGTCGCTGTGGCGAGGTTTTCCTTGAAACAGCCAGGGAGAAAGTGATAGTTTCCATTTGGGCTCCAGTAGCCAAGAGTTTGTTCTTATCCCCGGAGACGTGCTCCACAGGTCAAGCTCTTTGCAACAGATTAAAAGAGAGTGTCACTAATGTCACCCGGCCAGGGAATCAATGGCATAGCGTAGGAAATGAAAGCTGTGACGGACGTGGACGACCACATCAGCTCCTGTCACCGTGTGTCTACTCTGAGTATTCTCTTCATCCTGGCAGCTGCCGGGACCTGAGGGGGGCCCTGTCAGCTAAAGCCAGCATGGCCCCGGCACACTCCTGAACCATGGACAGCCCATTGGGGCCTTTCTCGAAGAGGCTTACAGGGCTTCAGACACTCACACCATCAGCTCAATCAACTTGTGCCACTCTGGACTGAGCTTTGCTGCTGCACCAGTGGAGAACTTTTCTCATTTCAAACGTGGGTTTGTCCTCACATAAGAAATCAAAGTGTTAAAAGTTAGAAACAGAGAAAAATTCTTTGAAAGTGGGAAATGATGAATGGACGAAGAGAGCAGTTACTTTGTGAAGTGAATTATAAGACTTGATAATCAACAGAGCTCATTAATGCTTAATCTTTATTTCATATACTGATTACACCCATTTTTCAGACAATGGATTTAATCACCATTTGTCACCCTTCTTTTATTTTTTATTCCCTCTTTCTTTCTTTCTTTCTTTCTTTCTCTATGTGCATGGAATATCAAAAAATTGAGATGTGTACATTTGAAGAAATGGGTCCTCATTTTTAGACAGAGGTAGACAAAAGCGGGTTTCTCATTTCTAGTCGGCAACCACTGATTTTGCCAGCTAAAATGACAACTCTCGCTAGCAGACAGTATCAGCTGTAGCTAGCTAGCTAATTGCTAACGTTAGCTCCATGAGTTGGTTGAAAACTCTGGCGTCTCTGGCTGACTTATAATCAGGAAAAAGATTATTGAACAAACAAGACAGAGGTGAGATTTATGCTTTATCGTTTGTATTTTCAAACAGTAGGTTTCATTTTTAATGTTAGAGAAAAGGCTTTTAGGATGAGGACTTACCAGTGTGTTTGGCGAATGATTGTCAACTTCCCCAAATCCAATAAAGAGCAGTACAGAGCTGCTAACGTTACCCCACATTCGTTAGCACCGAGCAGCTTCTACACAGAATTACTCCACAGTGGATGTGCTAGTAGTGAACAGGGCTTTTATTTTGTAGCATGTAACCCCACAGAATAATGTAGTGTGAAATGCTCCTTGGCTTCGGAAGGAACTAGTAAGCTAGTTAGCCGGACATGCTAACATTTGCAGCTGACATTAGAACAGACAAACGCACTGATTAATCCATTTCTTACACTTTTGCTCTTGTGTTTTGGTTTTGGAGAAGATAAAAAAACTCTTTAAATGCCGAATATCGCTCTTACTACAGGCCCATGCACACTGCTCCAACAAGTGGAGAAATCCAAACCTTGACAGGCCTACCCAGCCTAGTTGCAGCTGCTATGGTGCAATTGGACAATCGCTGTTGTTTAGCAAACATTCACCTAAAGCCGGCTACAAGGGAAATCAACAGTTTTGGCAGTTTCAGTCTTGATTTTCAAGCAGCACAGGTAGTTTTACAATTATGCCGTTACTCCTGAAAGTTTATTCCATTATGAGGCAGCATTAAGAAGCAGCCTCATTTTAACAAATTGAGGTATTCCACAGTTTACAGCTGCTCCCGCTGTAAAGTCTATTTTTACTGTGTGCCTAAGACAATGCCTTACTTTATATTCACTTTCTGTGTTCAAGAAAAAAACAAAAAAAAAAAAGATTGCTAATGTATTTCGTTCTGCTCGCCCTCCACCCACTGACTCAGCAAGTGTTCTTGGCTCAAACAATCTCATTCACATAAAGACAGAAAGAAAATTTAATGGGTAGAATAGAAACTCCTGGAGTTAATGAGAAGCATTTGAAATATGCCCGATAAGAAGAAGAAGACCTGAGTTTTCCACTGGCATTCATTACCCAGTGTATTCAGTCAACTCAGCTCCTCATGCGTGCCTGTGTATTCCCATTTGACACTTGTTGGTTGATCGAGTCCATTAGATTATCACTGTTCATTTCCTTTTCTTGAGATTGGGGACTCACTTCTGTCACCAGCAGGACGGTTCAGACACCGCGGGAGCGCCAGATTCGCCTTGACAGGACTGCATTTGATTTTAAGGATCAGGACGCTTCGCCTGACGCAAGCACCACCTGGGCTGTTGGCTGTGCTGTTTGTGTTCACCTGTGTCTTGCAAGAAGAATAAAAAGGCGCTGCTTGTTTCCTTGTTACATGGTGGCCAGGAAACACGGGGGCTTGTTGAAGCAAACAGAATGCAGCTGCTTGTGGTGTGGGAAAAGGGGATGTGGAAAGACGAGGAGCAAGCAGATGAAGGGATGGGGGGATAACAAGCTCTTTGCCAACCAGGCAACCATGAGTGCTATTGCTCTGCTGGAGTGAATGCAACAGGCCTGGGTTTTTCAGCCTGACTACTGGAGCATGTGAACACACATCTTCCTCGCCATGGGAGAGGAGACTGTCATGACAAAGCCAATGCCTTTGCCTCTTTTTTTGTCTTTTGCTGTCCCTTCCTGCTCCTCATCTATGTCTCTGTCTCATCCTGTGCTCATTTCTGTCTTGTTTGTGCTTGTTTGCCTCTTTCTTTCTTACTCATTGTATATAACACAAGGTGACATTATTTTCTATCTTTTTTTTTCAAAATGTAAAGAAAAGCATCTGGGTGATATGTAGTCAAGGCTTGCTGTCAAAAGCTTGGAACATTTCCCACCTTTCAGGGAAATCCTAATTGAAAAACCTGGCTCTGGAGGTGCAACAAACCAGAAATGTGTAACCTAGAAATGAAAACAAGCAATCTGGTATGCAACCACAAGCAGGTTCCTTAAATGATTGTGTGTATTAATGTGAAGGAACATTTTTGAAAGAGGACACCATGCAAGAAAGGCTTAAGAGGCAACTTGTGATATTCCACACACAATCTATCTTTTGTGTATCAAACACTCAATTGTAGACATAAAAGCTGAAATTTTAAAGTTTGTGTAAGTTTGTAGCTCCTTCACAGATGGTGGCAGCTGTAGTCACCTTGGATTTACGGCAGTTACAATGGATAAAAGCATCCATAGAAACTTTCAAACCACTCCTGCAGCAAATTCCACTTCTCTGCCCTTCACCTTGCTCAATACTCATTGTTAGACCTAAATACTGTTTGGCGAAATACACTTTGATCTCAATGCACATGGATGACCCTCTCAAACCTACATTAGAACCTGCCTTCTGCTCTTCTATTGGTCAAAACAACTCTACCCTAGCTTACATATTAGATAGCATGCTCCATTTTGCTTATAAAGCTGTGGTCGCATTCATATCAATGAGGAAAAGGTTGCGACATTTCCCCTTCGTTTATGAATTGACTCCGCCTATTTGTGGACTGCCGTTGTTAGCCCGCTAGCCATGTTAGCGCCTGCAGTTTAAGCAAACAAATGTACCAACGCTATTTCCAGTTCTGCCTACTTTTCACCACACCACATGAGTAAGTTTTGTTTGGCAAAATCTGGTCTTTGGCAAGCCAAATGTATGTGTTTGGAACCTGCTGTGCATGTGGATGGACAAAGTGGACTATTCTGAGGGATTCAAGATGTTTGCGTCTTTTTCCACCATAAAACTGTTTCATCATTAGATTAACTGCTGTTAATCTTTACTGTCGCCTTCCATGAAAGAGCAAGCTATAGACTAGGCCTACAAGGGGTGAGTGTTTGATACTCAAATGATAAATTTTGGGTGACATATCGGTTTAAACTGCCTGTACAAACCTTGCTATGTTGAGCCAATTTGTCATTCTGGTATTTGTAACATTGCAGTTTAAAGCTGCATTAACAGATAGGTCTACTTTGGCTATTTAAGGACAGAAAAAATGAAAAAAGCTAAAATAAAGTATAAAGCTTAAAATTCTAAAATAGTGAGCTAAAAGTAATGGATAAACAGTATTGTTAGCTAAAAGTAATGAAAAAACTGTTGAAATTGTTAACTAGAAGTAGCCTAATGGATAAACGGTTAAAATAGATAGCTAAAAAAAGTTATTTTGGCTAATGTTGCCAATTAATTGCCTATAGCATTTACTTGGAGTATTTCTAACCACCCAATGAATGTAAGTTCAATATTCACTCTCCTTTTAGCTCTGTTTTGGTCTCCACCAACTCCTGAGGGAAATGTTTGGCTGTTTAGCTACTGTTTAACTTTCGTTACAAGCTAGTTGCTGACTTTGTCAGGTTTTTTTTATTTGTGCTCAGTAGTGCACAGTGGGTTTATCAGAGCTTTTTTGTGAAAACACCTCTTGGCTGCTTCTAGGGGACAGATAATTTTCTGTGAATTTGTCACTATGCAATCCTCTTTCATCTTACATGTAGTAATTTATAATACTGTGTAAAACTTTGATTTAGTGGAGCTTTAAACATTTCTTACTGTTTTTGGTCAGTGGAAAAAGAATGACAACCATGAATCAAAAGCATTTTGGAGTTTTAACCCCCGGTTTCAAAAGCCTTACCTCCATGCAGTGTACATTACAGTATATTATAGTGGCTGTGTTGACAAGGAGGATCTCCTCTGACAGCCTTACTTCCCTTTCGCAGAGATTTTGTATGTGCAGATCTGTGCGTGAATTGAGAACACAACCCGAGCTGCCACGGCTCTCCCGCTCTGTGACACACAGACCACTGAAAGCCAGCAAGTTGGTGTGTCATTAGGATTCGGATCAGGATGCTGTCTCAGTCGACACAAACTGAGGTGAATGAACATGTCTGTCTGCAGCGAGACGTTTCTCTTTCAGAACCTGCTGTGATGCGTCTGGAGGGAAATTGCTGAGAATGACCTCTGTACTAGCCTGTTATCTATCTCCAGTATTTACCTAGATTTTTTGTTTTTTTTTGTCTTTTAAGGGTTCTCTGTCTCGATCTTCTTGGGGAAGAATGAATGTCGCTTTACTTCTAGATGCGCTTTGCAGTAGTGATATTGCCTGATGCTATATGAAAGATGCCACGAGTTCATGATAAACTTTCAGTAACATTGATTATTCTCACAGATGCAGAAGATTGTCCTTGAAGAATGACTGTCTCTGCAGTGTTGGCAGCCAGTGTCACCAACCACCAAGTCATAATTTTGCTTGCATGCAAAATTGCATCTGCAAGCATGACAACATTTTCAACACACTGTATATCAATGAGGATTAAGACAATTTATATATGGAGGGCGCAAGCAGAGGTACTGAGCACTGCAGAATCTCCCTGTGAGGAAATATGAGAAAAAAATAAAATACCTAAAAAGGGTGTAGGGCTGATAAAAACCTGTTACATTAAATTATTCGAAGTCTAACCCTCTGGAAGACAAGTTCTAAGCTGCAACTCAGCAAGATTGCCATTCCACCCCCGTAATCTATTTAACCCTCAGGGGAACAGGAGAGGTATGGGCTAAATTAGTGTAATCTGAATGAGGGTTTCTTGAATATGGTGGTTTCAGCCAGTGAAGGATTGTATCCGCCTCCAGCCTCGGTGGTCTGACAGACAATGAGGATATGACCATCTGAATCGATACAGCCTATCCCCCATGATTAGGTCATCCATTAGTTCACTTGATCTTTCGACCCTCTTACATTGCATCTGATGAAAATGTAATCGCTCAATACTTGCTGGATGATTAGTCAAAAAGGAGGAGCAGGAATGTTTTGATGCAGTGTATGCAAATATGTCCGGCTTTTGTATTTTGGTCATGGTGCTGGAGTCGGGGACGTCAACTCCCTGGCCTTGTCCATTGAACATCAAGGCCCCTCTGTCTCCCTCTGATCCCCGGCTCTCTGCAGCCTTATGAACACCATGTAGAGAGATTCATGTTCACATACTGTGTGCTATGCAAAACCCACACTGGCTGAGCCTCGCTGAGAGAAACACTGCTCCTGATGTGTCTGAGCTCAACAGAAAGAAAAAAAATCAATCAGCAAAAAGAATTAAAATAAAATAAAAAACAATTAAGGGGGCGTTTTAACTTGTCTGCAAAATGTCTCAGTGCAATTATGGAGCAGAGAAGGAGTCAGAGATGAATTAGAACAACCACTAAATGGGATTCAGTTTGATGATAAATCAGGAACCCACTGTCAAGAGCATGGTGTGAAAAAGGTCACTTGCGTTGAATCATTGCTCTGCCGGCATTGAAGAACGCGAAGGCCGACGCAGTGTAGTGAATTCTATTTTCATAAACTTAAAAACTTGAATCAAAATTAATTTAACTGCAAGTGTAAGGACATTTCCATATTTCAATGTGGATTTTCTTATCTGCATAATAAGAAGAACCAGATCATGTGTGGCTATTTCGTCGTTATTCTCCTACTTCTTGTTTTCTGCGTCTGACTGTGTCTAGTGCTTTGTCTGTGCAGTGCTGTTCTAAAAAAATAACATATGTTATGACAGCTCTTTAGCTGTGACCACAGCAACATGTTTTCTTTAAATGCCCACTGGGGAAATCAATACCTTGTTTAGAGCTGAAATTGGCCAGTCAATGTTACAATCATCTGTTTTCAATGACAGTAAACGGCAGTTACTGCAATTATAATGTCAAATGTCTTTTAGCAGGTCAGAGATAGACCAGCAATTAACATTACTGATGAATTTATCAACTTTTACTATGTATCGATCCACGTATTATCTGCAGTTGCCAGGAGTTAGGTGGAAAGAATGTAGAGTAGGTCAACTAATAGAAATTTGATTTTTTTTTAAAAATCCATATATTGAGTCAACACCGAACACAACATGTTGCGATTGAGAGTGTGTGAAAACTAGTTAGCAAGCGAGCAGAGAGGTTTAAGCAGTTAGAATCAGTTAAAATAGTTAGCTAAAAGTAGTGGATAAACAGTTAACATTGTTAGTTAAAAGTAACGTAACTAAAACTGTTAAAATTGTAATGAATTAAATGGTTGAAATACATTAGAAGAAGTAGTCTAATGGATAAACTGTTACAACAGATAGCTAGCAATGGATACATGGTTGAAATTGTTGGCTGAAAGTACTGGATAAAGTGTAAAGTGTAAAATAAAAGTAGCCTAACAGACATGTGGTTACAACAGATAAGCTAGCTAAAAGTAAAGGATAAACAGAATAGTTAGCTAATGGATAAATGGTTGAAATAAATAACTAAGTTATTGGATAGGCCTAAACAGTTGAAATAGTAAGCTACATTTATTGTATTTAGTTTAAATGGCTCAAAAGTAATGGATAGGGTTGAAATAGTTAGCTCAAAATAATGGAGAAATGTCCAGCTTTAGCCATTCCCAGCTGTAATAATAGGCAAACTTGACCAAACCACATAAACCATGACAGTTGTTCAGGGTTTGTACAAAGTCTTGAAAGTTTGAAAAATGCTTAATTTTAAATCCGTTATGTTTTCAAGGTTAGGAATATGCTTGAATTTGAATATACTCCTTGAAAAAAGCTTGATTTTCAACATAATCTGGTGTTTCATCATCTATTCTACACAATCACTCATGTAAACCAAAGATCTTTAAATGTTTGAAATGAAACGATCCCGCCACCATATTTGTTTGTTGCCTCCTGGCGTTTATAGTAACAATTTAAATGTGATGATAAAGGCTTCGAGAGTTTGGAAATGTTTGGTTTAGGTACCTTGAAAGTGCTTGAATTTTACTCCTCAAAAGCTGTACAAGCCCTGGTTGTATGAAAATATGATTGTAGGCTAACAATATCAACTTTTGTGTAGTTAATAGTGTTAAATAACATCTTGTTTAAAATCAATTCAGATGAACACATTTGGAACATGACGGGTGGTTGATGAACGAGCAGTTCATCTGACTGCATTAGAGCAATAGCTACTCATGTTAATGTAGCTACTGAGATGCAGTATGTGCAAAAATCAAACCTGATTGTCCTTGGAGGTCATATTTTATGAATGTTCCATAAGCCGCTACAGTATCCCTTCACTGCGTTTCCTTGTTAGTCTGTGAACAAAAAGACCCATCAAGCGGTGTGTCACAGGGGAGCAGATAACAGTAGGCCAGGTGAGTGGAGGTCGGAGCATCCTGATGAGGGGGTAGAGTGGGGTGGTAAGGGCGGTGGGGGGTGGGGGTGTAATGGAGGCATGGCGGTTAAATGCCGGGGCCGGCCGTGGGATCCGGAGGGAGCGGGGCGCGGGCCACATCACCTCAGGCATCTCCTGACCGCGCGTGATTGATGGGGAAGAGCTGACGAGCCGGGCTCCCAATGTCACTCTCCAATTAAATAACTCTCACCGCTGAACTGCAGCCTCCCCCCTCCTCCTGCAATACACCTCCCTCTTCTCCTCCCTTTCACCTCTCTTTCTATTATCACACACCCACTCTCCCTCTGTACTCTATCTCCCTTTAAGTTGAGTTCTTATTTAGTCCAGCTTTCTATCCTCTCCTTCCTTTTATCTTCCTGGCAATATGTTCCTTTAACTTCCCTTTCTTTAACTCCTTTCCCTTTGCCTCCAACATTATTTATCCCACTACAGTTTACTGTAGCTTATTTCTACATGTCCATTGTCCCATGTCTCTAATTTCGGCTTTGCTAACTGCTCTTCCAGGTATGACAGACAGAGGCTGCTCTTTCTATTAGTTTGGGTCAGGGCTCCCTTCTTAAATGACAGAGCAGAGAAGACAAAAGGGAGCTGCACAATTGTAATGTATTCCGTCTCAAAAATGCAAATAGCATGGAGAAAAATACACAGAGAGCGATCATCCTTGGGTGACTAATGATCAGGACTGTGTTTAAAGTGAAATGTAATGTTTTCTTATGTGAAAACAGGTGTATATACTATTAAAAAAATGTATGCAAGTGTAAACCACCTGCTCAAAAAGTTCAAACCGTTTACACTGACAAGGCTTGAAGAGAAAACAGTGTTACATTCTGAGCAAATACACGTGTTAATAACTGGAGACGCTGGTGCATGCTACTGTCACTAATTAGGAATGTAACTAATACTGGTTGGTTTCTAAGGTCTGTGAGCGGAGAGGTGCAGGAGTTTAGAGATGCCAGCCTCATGCCGCATTCTTCTGTCACCACAGGAGCTCAGTTTGCAGCTAATTGGATGAAAAACAAACAGAAATGGGAGTCCAGATATCCATGTGGAAGTACACTTAAAAAAGGGGGTATTTTAAAAGTCAATTTGGAAAGTGTGAATCATGCAAGGAAAAAAAAATGAAGGAAAGATGTCCAACTGAACCTTGAATGAGAATATACATAATGCAACTGTTTGCAAAAAGAAAGAAAAAAAATAAATGTAGGCCTAATTGTTTTTATTTTAACACGTGGCTTGCAGGATTTAATTAATTCTCAAGGTGAAGGGAGGGCTGTTAAATCCCTCTCATTGGTTGAAGGTGTCAAGAATTTTGTATTGATTTTCTTTTCACCAGCAAGGCAATCATTTAACAGTACACATGCCATCTGCTGCCAAAAACTTGGCAGGTTGGAAAATTCGGTTCTTCTTTCTCTCTGCCAAAACGCTGCGTGTGTTTCTGGCTCCCTCCTCGCCAACTTATTTTGGTCAAACTATTTCGATAGGCTCTCTCCACTCCAGTCAGCGAGGATTTGGCTCAGATGAGAGCGTTTCCTGTCTCGTCCGGTGTTCTGACTCCTCGCTGCTGCGCGTCCCCTGTTTCCTATGTAAGAGAGAGATAGATACATACCCAAAACCCTGCAGCTGGGGTTCCCTGCACAGAGGCGGCACTGCGCAGGATACTGAGAGAGAGCGAGAGAGAGAGGGAGGGAGAGAGAGAGAGTGACGGAGAGAGAGAGAGAGAAGGGGGATCAGACTTGCCACATCCCTGCCAAGGGTGAGAGCATTTACGCGCGATCCAGTGGCCGATCTCCAGCAGCCCTGCTCTGCCATCAGGACTAATTTCACCATGAAAACTTTTAAACTCTTTATTTTGATATAAGCTGTTTTCCTCAGTGCGGTGCGAGAGAAAAAACACACAACTTTTACCACCAGACACCATCTGTGCGGCGGGGAAGTTATTCCGTCTTCTTCTGGTGAGTAATAGATTTGAAAGCGCAGTGGGGACAGTTTTAATCATGTGTCGAGGGTTTTTTTTTCTTTTTCATTCCCACAATGCATCTCAGTTAATTTATGGTCTGCTTAGGTATTCTCTGCATTTTTGTCCCGTCGCTTATTCTGTAATTAGTATTCCGTGGACACAGGTTTCCTGCGGCGGTCGCTCACAGAGATTTTTACTGTCGGTGTTTCCGTGCTGCCCGATTCCCATCATGCGTTTATTTGCCATCGTCCTCTGCCCTCTTCCGTTTTATTTCTCTAAATCCCGAAGTTGTTAAGATGTTTAATCGATCTGCGTTAATCATGCGAGCTGTTTTTTTATTGGACAATCGTCTCTCATCGATTCGGGAACAGGTGCGCCCTGCGAACTTTTCCTGCATTGTGCAGGTGGTGACAGCTAATGCGCAATGATTGATACTTAACAGGAGGGTCAAAGCAGTCAGGTCACATCGGTGCTCGAGGCAGACCAGAGGGCTACCTGCTGACTCAAAAGAGTCCATGTCAATAATTAAAGAACAGGGCTGCAAAATCTTTTTTTTTCCCCCAGTGAACAAGTGCAAAAACTGCAAGCAGGGTAAAAAAATTAACTTATATTCAATCAAATTAGGAATTCAGATCTTTTTAATCAGAAGCTCTGCTCTGTTTCAGGTTAATACATCCACATGTCTCGACGAAATCCATGTAACTAATAACTGCAGTGAGAATAAGTGGAAGCATCCCAGAAATTGGCAGAATGTTCCACTTTCTGCCAATTTCTGGACAGAAAAAAGATGACGTACGGATCAATACACAATAAAATGACTAATAAAGATGGATATTTCTTGCAGTGCAAGTTTATTTTGAAGCAAAGGGCATCAAATTATATGAGATCTCTGACTGTGCAAAACGATGAACTGTGTGTTTGTTGCCTGTAAGACCTACAGTCACCACAGTGGGTGGAAGGTGCAGTATGATACAGTATTTTGCACAACCCATCAGCAGCATTTATAAATTGTATCATCATGTCGCTGCGCGGACAGGAAGGGATATTTATGTGTCTGTGAATGTGTGGAACTTAAGGTCTCAGTTTAAGGACTTTTTAAAAACACGATTCCAAAAATACTTCAGTAAAAATCTTCATTAAACATATAGTTTTTGCTTTTATCACAGAAGCATGAAATGAAATGAATGACTGTCATATCTCAGCCTTTTTCATCTATCAATTATCCCTTTGCTGTTTGGTGGACAGAAACTGATTCATTGTGCAATTCTAGAGTGATTTAACAACAAAAAGGGCAAATCCCTGTATTTGTTAACCTACAGCATGTGTGTTAAACTCTATAAATCGCTCTATTAAACTCTTTTCAGATGTTGCATTGTGTCTTTCCCATGCAGCATGTGAAACGTACACAGCGTCAGTCAGTCAGCTTCAAATCTACTAGCGAAGGATGCGAGATGAATTTAAATGAATGAGAGATGAGGTATCAGAAATCTGAGAGTGGGGAGACCACCCTTCAACCCTTCAACCCCCTGACTCGGGTTCAAGCTCCTGCGTCAGCAAGACTCTGTTCTGCATGTGCTGTTAGTGTCCTTGAAGACCCACGAGCTCCAGGGTTATTGTCTCTCTCTAGCTGACCCCGTGAACTGATTTACCCGGAAAGAGACAAACAATGAGGCACGGTCCAGGAAAAATCAATGAAGTGCCGCGTTATTATTATTTATATGAAAACTGCTCATACGCTGCCTTTTTTAAAATTACAAACAAAGCTTCAAATATCACTAAAAAGCATCAAAAAACCTGATCTACATGCTGGTTTCCTTCAGCAAATGATTCAAAATTAAAGGAGAATATACTTCAAACTCAAACGACACCATACACAGCCTTCATGAAGCGTCTCAAACTATAATTAACTTAACTTCTCAGCAGTTTGTGTTGTGTATTCTGGCCCATGAGTGAAGACACTCTGAACGTACACAATGATTGAGGAGAATATGGATCAGAGGAAGCGTGTGATTGGTTACTGAGCGCTGTAGCACTGGTAATCCTGTTGTGAGACTGGCAAATGGGATTAGAACACTGTGTGTAAGAGAAACAGAGCCGGGGGACGACTGGGAGGCTTTACATTCATGGCTTTATCTCACATTTTCACTTAATTTAGCCTCATCACTTTGACACTGCCCAACAGTGAGTCTGCTCCTCTCTAAAGGAAGTCAAATAAGGACCATTTTGAAAGGCTGGTATTGCTACACTGGGCCTGCCAGAAGATGATATTTTGTGCTGATATTTGAATATTTTGAAACGATAAGGAAAAAAAAAAAAAAAAAAAGCGCCAGTTTGATTTTCTCCGCAGGGTGGAAAACCAACTGAAGCATTTAGAGCATTTGGCACCAAAACATTGCAAGCGCTTTAAGGCATGAGGGTAAAACTGCCTTTAAATGAAGAATAATAGACAGTTTGATATATGGTAGTTAAAGCACCATGCCTCTGCTTTTTCACATTCGTGCCAGTCCTCAAGTTTGCCCTTCTCCTTGACATATTTTCCTGGTTTTTGGCTCCACAGTCAGTCATCATACTTGCAGACATCAGGCCTGGTTCCCACTGCTGTACAGTATGAAAAACAACTTCCGCCGAGTGAGATAATCCATCACAGTCGACACGACTCCTTCATTTGGTGTTCGCCAAAGATTTTATTTTTTTTCTTCTCTGCTTCGTTGTCGCTTCATTGTGCCCGAGTTGAGTGTTTTCATATCGGCGCTCCGCTTACTGTCACTCACCTGACACCAACAGGAAGAAGAAATGCAAGTCCTTGTGAGAAAATAGTCTCTTGTCACATCCATCTCTTTGTATTTGTGAGTCTTCATTTGAGGAGCAGTTCATTTCAAGCTAGATTTGACGTTATGCGCTTTTAAAATGATTAACAATTAAAATGTATTGAAACAATTTATTTCCCTGCAGCATAAATTGCTTAATAATTTGGGCAAATCAACTAGACAGTAAATCAGCAAAAACTAATTTAATAACAAGCCAATATCGGCCTTATTGATCACACTGCTGCGCCCACAACTACATTAGTGTTATCTCCAGTCTGTATCTGACTCTCATCTCTTCTAGTGTTCAGGGCTTAGAGAAATGAGAGGCATTAACTTGGCCGCTCGGCTCGAACTGACCCTGCGCCGATTCTCTCTCCCATAATACCACCGCTGCAACCTGCCTTCACAACTCGTGCTGCCCTGCAGCCAGATCTGCTCCACTTTCCACCTCTACCATTGAATTGTCATGCAGAGGCAGTGACTTTGAATGTGCGTGTGTTTGTCTGCGCACGTTCACGTGTTGCAGCCTTAGTGTGTAAGGTTATTGTATTCTAGTTCATGTTAAAAGCACAAGCAGATCAGGGAGAAAGCTTCCACAGCTTCATGGCTTCTTGGATAAAGTTTTGCCTGGTTCGTGAGCTTTCTGCACCTTGACTGGAGAGGAGAAAAAAAGCTGCTTCCATTAAGAATTTGAACATTTAAAAATAAATCATATATTCAGGATGCCTCTCACAAACATCTAGGTGTCTGCAGAGGTGACAATCATGCTGTTGTGATCTATTTTTGTCTTAATTATTAGCGCTGGATAATGACTTTGCTGTGGCGAAGTACAACAAATCACTTCCACAGGATGTGTGGTGTGCTGCTTTTATTTTGCTAGGGGGGAACAGAGAGGAAGTGAAATGAGAACTGGAGAATCTGTGTGGGAAGAAAGAGGTCACTTTATGCCAAAGCAATTACCTTCCTCATCCAGGGCCTTGCCAATACTCAGCGTAGAGGAGGGAGAAAGAGAGGTCAACAAAGAAATAAATATACGTGCGGTCAAGCTCTCAGTTTTCTAAACGTCTGCTTTCAGAAGACCTCCTGAAGTTTAAATGGCATTTCTGAGTCAGTATCAGCCCAAGATATTGCATACATTTGCCAGTGAGCTCTGCTGCACAGCTTCACCGGCTTCATGTGTGGAGTGCTCCTCTATCAAAATATTTATAGAGGGAATTTGTTGAAGTCATTGTTACGTGTCAAATCAGACAGATAATACCAGCGATATTATGAAGTTTATGTAATTGCTCAACTACTCAGGACTGCCAGGATGTGTTGTGACACAAAGAACATTATCCGTCAGGAGCAGATGCTTTTCTCTGCTTTGACAAGTCTTCATGTTCTGGCATCTTGGGGGATCTGTCACGGCATGACGACAGCAGGGAGACAGATCCCCCTTGCATGTGCTCAGGCCGGCAAACAGACTGCTCAGGAGTAGAGGTCAGGAGCGCTCGGCCCATCATGCTGCTGACAGCTCAGATTTATTTTTAATCTCGGTGATGAGAGCTTGCCACACAGATCATGTGGCTTGTTAGTGTTGAGTGGCGAGCCCTGCCACCATCACACCATGATCTTATACAAGGAAAATGTGACAAAATAATGACCTTGGTGAGGTAAAGCCCAGATAATTGGGAGCCAGCTGAACGGCGTTTGATTGTTATTCCACGCAGCCGCTGTTGTTTCATTCACTGTGAAATCTCTTTGCTTATGTGCATTGAAAAGCCAGGTCATTTTCCCCTCCGTCTTACCCTTATTAACATTTTGACCTCGCCCCATTTTTCTTTGGCATGTGTGTAGGTGAGTGTCTGTATGTGAAGGGCGTTATGTTGATTGCATGTACCATATTTACTCTCTTTTCATTTTTGACCAATTTCTTTATGATTGGTGAAAAATGTCATTATCATTGCATCAGCAAGCACATTACTTGCTGTCTAAAGTGACTGCGGTCACAGAGGCAGTTTTGCTGACGGTACTTTCTCTCTTCTCTCCTCTATGTCTTTGTCTCTCTCTTTTTTTCTCCCTCTCTCTCTGTCCTGATAGGTGCCAATTATACAGCCTGTGTGTTGAAGCCTGCCCGGTCGCCACTGACCCCGTTAGCCAGCTTTAATGTCAACTCCCTGGCTCCAAAGTGAAGGGAATTACCCCACTTTTAGTCTCCAATCAGGAAAAAAAGAAGAGCAGCACAGCAAAATGCAGAGCTTGACTCTTTTTCAACCCAAGCGCTCTTTTCAGGGTGTGACTGCTGTTGCTTTCTGGTGAAACACAGGGTCAGGACTGTGTGGATAAAATCCTGAGGGTTTTGACATTTCAGCCTTGTCTTTTTTTAGTTTTTGCTCCTCTTCTGGCCTCAGTGCTTTTTGGAGGGGGCCCAAATGATGGGGTGGTGTTGCTCAGGCATATGCAGAGCCCTGGCTCTCCTGGCGCTCCTGTTTCCCTTGCGGGAGAGGGGCTGCTGGGGGCTGAATCCCAGCTCTGGGGATCTGGAGAAGTCCCCACACTCTGATCCAGACCCCTGGGAGGTCCTGCACAGGCACAAACGCAGCTGGGTATGGAACCAGTTCTTCGTATTGGAGGAGTACACGGGAAATGAGCCACTCTATGTTGGCAAGGTAAGTGATCTGTGACTGTCTGTCTCTGGTTACAAAAAGCCTTATGATAAACTGATTCACACATCCTCACACAC
This sequence comes from Macquaria ambigua, assembly GCA_008360985.2. Classification (NCBI taxonomy): domain Eukaryota; kingdom Metazoa; phylum Chordata; class Actinopteri; order Centrarchiformes; family Percichthyidae; genus Macquaria; species Macquaria ambigua. The sequence continues at coordinate 619,339 of VMKM01000009.1, read as the reverse complement.
CCTATTTTTGCAGATCTGGCACCAGGTTTACTGCACCTGTACAGTAATACACATATCAATAACCTCTTACCATAATGACCTGCAAAATCTGGGACACAGCAGTGTTTTACAGAGTTGTACATATTCCCAGTGCCCTATATAAAATGTTAAACAAATGAAAAGACAAAACACAGACAGTGTAGGAAGGTATTCTGCATTTTATTCCAGTCAGGCTGAAGTATGTGCTTGTACAAATGTGCAGTTTTAGTTTAGAGGCCGGTGTACAATGTGACAAGGTAATCTGCATTGTAATCAGTCCCCGGAAAAGGTATATATTACTCAAATGTGTCTTTGTACAGTAGGTGTTCTGCCAAGGTACAAGCAATTAGATCAAAGTAATGCGTGTTTTGGCAGATAAATAAGTATGAAACGCTCCCAGTGACACAAATGGCATGGTTAACGTGCAGGTACACAGACAAAGTGACTAATCTTGCATTTATGAGATATGGTAACGCTGCTTTTCTATTATGGATCACATTTCCTCAACTGTGTGCAGAGCAATGATAGAAGTATTCAGATACTTCACTTAAATAAAAGTAGGAATACCACAGTTTAAAAATACTCCATTACAAGTAAATGTCCTGCATTCAAATTTGTATTTTTAAAGCAAACTGCAGCAACAAAATGTGCTTAAGTAACAATTTATTATAACCCCTCTAATTAGCATTTATAAGCAGTATATAATCAATTAATAAATGGTTTATATCACACTATAATGTAGTCGTTAGCAGATATGCGGACCTTTTTGTGTTTTATCAGTGTATTTTTCAACAACTACTGTATAACATAACTAATTTTAGGCAGTATTCAGCATATACAGTGTTATGAGTGAGCTCCCGCTAACAACTCGACCTCTCGCGAGATTTCAGAGCAAGACTTTTCCTTGAGCGAGACTTTCTGTTTCTGGTTAAACAAAAAGGATCTTACTCTTTAACAAAACGGTCTGTCTCTGTAGGGATCCTTTCCATAATGTTGTCAGACACTTTGAATATCAGTCTGAGCCTGTCGGTGGCAAAAACAAGCACTTTTAGTGGATGTACTCTTCACGGCGCAATTGCCCGCAAGGATTACTTTCAGCAATTGCAGCCTGTTTGGGGCTGAGGTGATCTACTGGACCAACTCCAAAACATTTGGTAACTATTAGTCATTTAGACCCCAACATTTGTAAAATTAGGGCCCAGGTTTAAAAATACCAAGTTACCCTTTAAGTACTAAACCTGAATAATTGTACTTAGTACTTACTTCCAGTGGTTGAATGTAACTAACTATAGCTGTCAAATAAATGTAATGTAAAATGTAGAAAGTAAATGTTTTCCTTATGAAATGTGGTGGAGTAGAAGTATAAAGTAACATCAAGTAAAATACACGCACAAGTACCTCAAAATGTACCTAAGTACAGCACTTGAATAAATGTACTTCGTTACAGTCCACCACTGTAAGTAAGTAGTAACTATAGCTGTCAAATAAATGTAGTGGAGTAAAAAGAATATTTCCCTGTGAGATGTAGTGGAGTAGATGTATAAAACTGAAACTTTCCCAGTAAAACACAGGCACAAGTACCTCTAAATATACTACTCTTTTACCTTCCAGATCTAATTAACATCCATAATATAACAACTTCTATTTTTACAAATTGTAATGTAAAATTGTTGGTTTACATCACAGTGTTTGGTGTACACAAATGTTGCTCCCCGGCATTCAGCACCACTGTTTAAATGGACAGCTCCTGCCTAGCCTGAAATGGCTCTGGTGTGTGCAGTGCAGGCCAGATGGGTCTTGGATTGGTCTCTAGATCCCTGTTATCTTGGAGAATTTTCTGGTCTTATTATTAAATTAGTTTTCATCTTTCCGCTCATCTGCAGGATAATCATTCTCATCTGCATGTATTTGCTGGGTCTGCTCTCGCAAGCCCATTTCCTTGCTGTCTCTGAACTGGATTAGCGTCTCCAGCTGGAATTAGGATACATTTGACTGTCCTATTGTTCTCCTCTCTATTTTTGCCAGAGGGATGCTGGAGGAAGGCATCTAAATCAGAATGAGCCTATTTGTGACACTGCCGGGGTTCAGCTAAAAGTCATTTCTTGTCCCAGCGACCACAATATCTTAAAACACTGCCTTGTCTGATCTGTGTGCCCCCAGATATCTGCTATATCTGACTAACGGGGAAAGTATTTTGTGCTTGCGAACATCTGTTCTCTGATTCAGATGTGTCCTTGTCGTGTGTTGCCCATTTGAAATTTACAGAAGAAAGGCCAATACAGTACAGAATTTCGAGGGCTTCCTTTCTTTTACAAATACTTGTGTCTGATTGCTTTTCTTGTTAGTGAATCCCGAAGGACGTGAACAGGCTGATTACTTATTCATTGATGTGTAGAGATCTCCTTATCCACATGGAATATACACACTCATTTACAACCTCGTTTCTAACAGGTAGTCTTTTTTATTTTTCCCCATACATGTATTGATTGATCTTTAAGTTTTTTGTTTGGTATCTGTGCATTTATAGTGGTAGCAGTAGCAGTGTAGGGCAAAGGCAACAAAGCAGCAGGCATGTAAAAAGCCACACTGGCTACATCTTTACATCTGACCTCGTGCCCGAGCTCAATCTAACCATTTCAGAAATATGAAAAATCAGATTCATTTACTCCCCGCGGGGCAGAGCAGGCTGCCTGGGAGCTGGAGAAGCTGTCACATTATTTGTTCCCTAAGATCATAGTTGTCACATAGTGTGTGTTTGTTTGGTATCACAAGGGCACGCTGCCGCTGTAAAAAAAAAAGCCTGGGCGGGACACCCTGACCTCGTGACTCAGTGTGAGTGACATGGAAGGTCCTGCCATGTCAAGAAAATGACCTTACTAGAAATTAATTCTTTGTAGCTTCTGCAAAAAAACAAAAACAAAAAACAACAACACACGCAGGCAGAGCTGGTTTTTCATACTCAGCTCTAAAATTTCCAGCAGGATACAGGCAAAAACACCTACAGAGTGACATGACCAGTAATTGCTTTTGTCAGATGAATCCAATGTATCTAATATGACACACAATAGGAATCTGTGTCCCAACAATGGCACAGTTGCTGCACAGTTTGGTCATTTGTTTGGCTGGAAGCAAAAGGGAAATATGATATAGTTAGTAGGAAAATGGGAAGTCATCACTTTGGCCTGGCTGCTCCCTTTGCATCTGCAGTCTGCTTGGCTTTAATGCATTCTGTCAGATTCTGAATTTCACAACCAAATGTCTCATTATGCCTTGGCACTCAGCCTCGGGTAAGTGTACTGGCCTGGAATCAGCTGCAGTCACATCAAGCCAGTGGAAACATACATTAAAGAACCCCTAAACTGCACAGCGTCCGCCGCAAATGGGTGACGCACATATTGAACCAAGCGAGAATGCTGGAGCAACTCATCCACTTAACAAACACTTACTGGTAAACATGATGTGATTAACGTTTTCTGTGGGGTATTCATGTGACTAAATATTTGCAAGTGTTGAAACGTACCAATCTGTAGCTTCTGCTGAATGAGCAATGTTAGCAGGCGTGCACATTTTGTGACAATTCATCTGTCATGTTTAGATCTTTGTTTCGTTAACTCTCCTTGCTTTACACTTTGCAATATTTTTTTCGTCTATTCGATAACTTTTTGTAAAGCCCCTGCTTCGTTCTATTAAGGTTTTTTTTTTTTTTTTATAGATCTGTTTATGTTCAAGTGACAGGAGAAATTCGAGTGCTGCCTCAGAACACGGGAGGTAAAAGCACACAGACACAGCTCTTATGCTGAATCTCAACTTGATGTCTTCAAAATTGGCAGTCTGGCTAACCATCAGAGTAATGGATGGACTTATTCCACCTTGTAATTCAGGCGGCATTCAGGCAGCATTAGCCTGCTACACACACAAAAGGATTTCTTCCAATACAAATAAAAGAACCTCAGTGAGGAGCAAGAAAATGACTTGTCTCAAACATAGGAAACAGGAAGTGTTCTTCTTTGCAACAAGTGTTACTGTTTGATCATATTCATTGCAACGATCATAAGACATTTTTATGAGCGTGCATCATGAGTAATTTCTGACCTGGTAGCGGGAACCTGGTGTTCTGCGTGACAGTAATTCAGGTTAATAATCAAACAATATGCATCATGGGCATTAGGGATAGTCCCACAGATAATTACAATGGAGCCAACATAACATGTTACTATGCAAGACTACTTCATTAGCATTCTATTAGACGTTCACTGTCAAATGGGTTAGAATCATAGAGCACAGGGCGCTGCTGCAAAGGTCAGTCTCAATTGCATCTACTCACACTCGCTGGTGCCGCAAACACAGCGGCGCAGCTGGGGAGTGGTGAGAGCAGCATGTTGAGCCGGGGAGGAGGGTGATTCAAGCTGACAGGGGAGGGGGGACATCATACACACGGTACCCAGGGACAAAAGCTCACAAAGGGAGGAGCTCATGAGGCATCCTGGGGGCCTCTGGGATGGTGGGAAAGCCTTTATCTGAGCCAGGGACTCAAAGAGGATGAAAACAGCAGCATAAACTAGACTAGAGGGTAGTTATCAGCGGGGTAGGGGAAAGGACAGAAGAGGAACATTGTTTACACTTGCATTCTGTCTCACATATAGGGCCGAGGCTGGAGCCAGCATCAGCGGGGCCATTTTTAGATGGAGGTCCAGTAAAGTCCAGAAGGAGGTCAGGACAAAGTCAAGACAATGTAGAGTAAAAAAGGGGGCTGATTCAAGACCAAAACACACAATAAAGTGTACATTTTATCCAGAAATAAATATACATGAGTTTCTTTAATGGGTCAAAAGAGAATGTAATCTACTGTTCAACATCCAACTAATCATTGTAAAGTTATTTAATGTGGTAAAAACACTTTAACCAAACAAAAGTTACAAAATACAGTCAGAGTTTACAAGAGGTTGTGAGTGGAGCTCACTGGGGCTTTAACATGAGATTTCTGCAGAGGTGTGATTATATTTTGTATGGCAGATCCAGGGTCAGTTTTCCAGAATACATTAATGATATAATTAAAGCAAAAATTTGACATTTTGGGAAATATGCTTATTCTCTTTCTGGCGTTGAGTCAGATTAAAGGATTGATACCACTCTCATGTCTGTCTGTTAGGTATGCATCTACAGCCAGCAGCCAGTTAGCTTAGCTTAGCTTAGCACAAAAACTGGAAACATGGGGAAACAGCTAGCCTGGCTCTGCCTTAAGGAAACAAAAAAAAAAAAAAAACCTACCAGCACCCCTAAAGCTCACTAATTAACACTTATCTCGTTTGTTGATTCTATACAAAAAAATAAAGTGTAAAAACAAAACATTTTACGGAGGGTTGTGTGCTGGACTGTTTCTTGGCTCTGAGCAGTTGCTAGGCAACCAGCGGAGACTCCAGAAAGTTACTGTGCTTGGCTAAAAGCTAATTTGGTGAATATGCGTGTTTCCCAAAATATTGAACTATTCCTTTAACGTCAACAACCAGATTGATTCCAAATTAGCTTTGTACCATTTCACTATTATGGAGAAAAAGACAATTTACCACAAATTTAAAGGTTTTTAGAATTGTTGATTGTACAATAGGCTAAATCTGACAATTTGCACAGAATAAGTGCAGTGTAGGTGTATGTTGCTGCAGATGGAGGAGTTGTTGAATCCACCTGTGTCCCATCATCCTGATTAGTTCTGTTCAATGCTACCAGACTGCTCAGAATTTCCCGAGCCGTGGGAAAAACTCCTTGAACTGAACTGAACTGAACTGAACAGGTGGAAGTTGGGTAGAGCTATGCTGGGAATTACATGGTGTCACCAAACTCTATAATGAGAATGATAATGCTGTAAGTGGTTTACCTAATACCTGTAACAAAACTAACAGGAGAGTGAGGGGGATGTCAATCAAGCACAGTTTGTACACGCCCACGAGAGTCCTGAGAAAGGCCTAATCAGGCAACATCAGTGAAAACTATGGGTCTGTAGGGGTTTGCACCTGCTTCGACCCATAAACTCTAAAGTCAGATTTGCTCCACTGGTTAGCTTAAAATTCACGTCCATTGAATTCACTCTAAATTTGACGAATCTGTCAAAATAAAATGTTGTTCTCCAGGTACAGTGCATAAAATGAACCAAAGGCCAACATTTTTTTTTTTTTACAATAGCTTTACTAAAAAAAGACCAGTCCAAGTCAAAGTAGGCAAGAGACAAAGACATCTCAGACTTTTTGAAAAAAGTGGTGTTGGTCTTGAACAGTGATTTACTTCTTCCATGTTTGAACTTATTACAGAAGCTGTTTGTCTTTTTGGCAAACTTAAAGTTATTATGTAGAGCTTGGATTTACTCGCTCTCCCCTTGTCTCACCCCTCGGCTGTGTTCTTCAAATTTATGGTGGTCTGTTGATGGCTTGGTAAAAACAGAGGTACATCATTTTGACATTTGGATGTATTGTATAAGATAAATACACTTTCTTGTAGCTAATAATATTGAAACTTAATTAAATATTAAGGAATATTCTGGGCAGAGGGAGCTGTTAGATAGTTTGAAGTTGCTGTGTATTTTATTTTATGTTTTCAGTCTGTATCATCTTTTATGTGCAGTTTTTTTCGTCTGAATATGGGGTTGCTGAAATTTCCTGAAGTGCTGATGTATTGAATTTTCGACATCCCCAACAGGTCTGATCTTGAATAATTCAAGAGAGGTCCTGAGCCTGTGCTGAGAGTAGACTTACTATGAATACACACAAAAGTTACGTTTTAGATCTCTCTATTTTTCCTCTACAAAGTGGATAACAGGTGGGCTGGAGACTATTGTGTTTGGTGTAACGGTGGTATCAAGCATTATGCAGTATTTCAGTGAATAATGTAAGCATGGCAGGGCTCAACTGCATACAGGCAGTTCATGTATTACAAAGAAGTTGCTTAAATGTCTGACGCTTGTTCCTCCTAGAAGGTTTTGAGACCATTTGCCTTTTGTGAAATCTAAAAATGTATTTAGACATGATATGAGAGAAAGATGTTGGTCAGGCATCTGCGTGCTGAGGCCACTCGACTGTTCTCCTCAAAATGTAATGAGACACTATAGCTCGCTTTTCACAGAGTGACTAATTACATTTCACATGGTTATCTGTATGAAATTAAAGCAGTTTGATCTCGGTTTTCTGAAATTGGTTTTCATACAGCCTGATACACCGCCAGACAAGAGACTTGAGGCATTACAAATGTTTCTTTAAAGTACGATTACAGAGATACTGAGTTCCCTCATCTCTATTATTTTTCCTTTTACTACAGATACCTTCAGAGAGTTGCTCATTGTGTCAAGTGTGTTTTGAGATTGATTCATTATGTATTACCCTCTGTTGCTCACGGCGCCCCAGGTTTAAAGTCTATCAAACATCCATTGATTTAACAAACATTGAAGCTCCATAGTAATCAGATTACCCCCCACTTTCAGCTGTAGTCTAATTTCAGAAACATCAGTCTAAGTGAGAAACTTGGTTTCCTTTTTCATGTTAAGCGAGGAAGAATTATCAGAGCTAGATTTGGGAAGGTGAAACCCAATTACGTGGTACACGATAGACCTTATCTGGGTTTCTTGGAGTTGTTGCATGTAACGTCATGTTGGAAAGTACCACTGATGGAACAAACAACACTAATGATTCCCAACCAGGGGTACTTGTACCCCAGGGGGTACCTATGCAGGAACTGGGGGGTACATGGAAAGATTGTCGAGTAGGTCAGCCAACTGAAAAATACGAGCAGAAAGTATGATTTGGTAAAACACACATATTTATTAAACAATATCACATATTTGTGAGGCTCATCATCACAACCAACAAACTCCCCAATAAACTCCAACAGGCCTCCTACCAACCTGAGTCCTTTTTAACACCTTAAGACCACATTGCAATTGAGAGTATGTGAAAACTAGCTAGCAAGCGAGAAGAGAAGAGAAGATAAAATTGCTAAAAGTAAAGGATAAATGGTCAAAATATCCACCATCTGCCACTCCACACAGATTTGACCAAACCTACTGAAACAATACAAAAAGTCTACAGCCATGCTAGCAGCTCTGTTAGGCCGCTCTCTGGTACAGTGTTTGCTTTGAGCTAAATGCTAACGTCAGCATGCCAACATGTTCACAGTGACAATGCTAACATGTTGATGTTTAGCAGTTACAATGTACACCATTGTCATCATCTCAGTTTACAACTTTAGCATGCTGACATTTGCAAGTTAGTTTTGCAGGTATTTGGCCATAAATCAAAGCTTTGGACAAATTGATATTTTGACCTGATGATGGCACTAGACAGAAAAATCAGAGGATCACCAAAGTTATTACACTTCATCCTGAGGAGCGCATGAATGTCTGTACCAAATTTCATGGGAATCTATCTAATAGTTGTTGAGATATTTCAGTCTGGACCAAAGTGGATCCCTAGAGCCATGCTGCTAACATGGCTAGAAATATTGTAACAATATCCACTTGTATAATTTATAGTGTAAATAACGTCCACTTTAAAATCCATTCAAATGAACATGACAGTTGGTGTAGATGCAGGTGTATTGGAGCTCATTTGAAAGGGCTTTGAAGGTACATCAGACAAAAAAGGTTGGGAACTACCGCACTACCCCATCTCCTAATGACGGTAATTAATTACTATAACAAACTGGTAGTTTGTGTGATTAATATCAGTGGTCTTAATTTGCATGCTCTCTCTTTGTTTGTAATAGTGCACTGAGGGTTGATTCTGACCGTTTTTTGGAAATGTTAGAGGGAAATACATAAACGAGTTATCCGACTTTCTCACCTTAACCTGATTACTCTCAGTAATCTGCTTTTGTGTGTGCGTGTGCGTGCATGTGTGTGTGGATGCATGTAAACGTGTTCAAATTGCAGCTCTGCTAAAGTAACCTGAAGCCTTCTACCTCCTCTCCTCCATCCCCTCCATCCACACACACACACACACACACTTTATCCAAACCAACCCCCACACCCTCCTCCAGACATTTACCATCCAATAGATGTAGGGACCCTAATATGCTAAAACCGGGGATGCATTGGCCACCTCTCGCTGTAATTAAATTCAGTCATAATGAATCATAGCCCCTAATCCTAAAACAGGCTATATTTCCACAGGGAGGAGAAATGACCTACATGTACTGGAAAAGCTCTTAGTATAGCCTTTCTACTACAGCTTTCTTACTTGGCATCCGCTCTGAAAGCATGACAAACACACACAAACCTCACTTTGAGCTGGGTTGAAAGTAAATGACTAGTGTGGCGTGCTTATTTCCATATCAATACTGTTTATTTATGTATATCACGCAGGCCGTAGTAAACAAAATCAGGTAGCAGCTTCAAAAGATTCATGTCACAGTTTGCGAGTATTTCTTAATAATGTGGTCAAATCTTTTTTTATTTTTTAACTTTTTGTGTGTTCTGGCTTCAGCTAATGTTTTGTGACTTGAATAGCAATGCGATGTGCAACGGCTCATTGCTCTGGAGACGAATCTGTGCATAGTAACACGAGGCAATTAGGGTATTGTATGAGCCAGTCATCGGACTAATGTTGGTGATTCACAATGGTGCCGCTGCACCTTTGCTCTTGGAGGTGTATTTTATCATTTGCAGACCATGTTGGTTGCAGCCCAAGTTACTGTCACCGATTCATTGTGTAAGAAAAAAAATACACTTGGCAGCAGGAGAACACAGATATAATGCCTACTTTGTTTTTCTGTTTTGAATGGCCACAGATAGAGAAGAAACAGTGCACCCGGTTGCAGTGCAGGGAAGTGCGTTAATTACGATTTCTATCTTTGTTTCGCGTGTTTGAATCATTGTGTTGAATTCATTACAGTCCCTTTTTTTTTGTATTTAATTGCACAGTCACTAATTGCATCATAGAATGTGAAATTTCAGCTTTTAATTCAAGCTTTTATTCTTTCCTAATAATGGGCTTCTACTATCAATCATGTGGTGCTGGAAAACAGATTTTTCATCTGGGCAGACTGGATGGTGTTTTTTGGTAAATAATGTATTCTCTCCTCCACTGCATATCTGTCTCTTGAATAACAAGACTAAGGAGCCATTTACACCTGGTGTATGTGATCTGTATAATGACATCCGAACCAACAACTTTGACATTTACACCTAGTATGAATTAGGGTTCTCCGATCTTGATTCTGCCCACATTGTGATCAGATCTCAATATGCTAATTAATTAGGTGGTGCTGGCAGACGTGGCACGTCCCAGGTCAGAGGAAGCAAGTGTGGGTGAACTTTTTTTCTTAAGAATGTGGTCACACTGTTTTTCCTTGACCAGATAGGATACAGGTTGTACTTTAATGCCAGGTGTAAATGGGGTGTACGAGTCTACAGCCATGCTAGCAGCTCTGTAAGGCTGTACTTCAGCACTGCAGTGCTTTGCGCTAAATGCTAATGTCAGCATGCTAACATGCTCACAGTGGCAATGCATACATGCAGATGTTTAGCAGGTATAATGTTTACCATGTTCACCATCTAAGTTTAGCATGTTAGCACACTAAAATTAGCTAATTAGCACTAAACACAACACCAAAGTATTGGACAAATTGAAATTTTGACCAGATGATGGCAGTAGATGAAAAGTTAAGGGATCACTAAAGTTATCTTAATTCACGCTGACAGAGTCATGAATGTCTCATCCAAATTTTATGGTAAGCCATATAGCAGTAGTTGTTGAAATATTTCAGTCAAACCCATAAATGTCAACCTCACGGTGGCGCTAGAGGAAAAGTCAGGGGATCATCAAAGTCGTTAGGATTCATCGTCTGAGAACCATGAATGTCTGTACCAAAATATGTGCCAATCCATCCAAGAGATGTTGAGATATTTCAGCCTGGACCAAAGTGGTGGACCGACAGACTGACATTGGCATCCCTAAAAATATATACATGTATGAAAACTAAACGACATCTGATCATGAGAGTGAAGCTAGGGAAACTAGGTTGCATCACTTATTTCATTCGAAGCCTGAGTTTAACGACCAAGTGATCTACTAAATAATCAGAATGCAAGAAGTGACCTTTGCCGCTCTCTCTCTTCATCCGAGGTACAAGCATGGCTGTAAAAGCACAATTACTTCATTGAACAAAACTAACCCCCCTTATTACTGACTCCACACGAGTCGTTTTGGACTTTTGAAGCCCAAGGCTAATTCATAAAAACAAAACCACAATAACTGTATTGGAAAGAGCTGGTGGCTGAATCAATTCTGTTTCTCTTCATTCTCTTACCCCAAAGCGTTCAATTTCAGGGACAACAGGGATAAGTGGATCTTAGGTGGTGCAGAAAATGTTTAATAGTAATTTTTCTTTCTCATACTGGATTTTTTTTAATGCCCACAAAAAAACAAAGACAGATTCTTGAATGCGACACATACATAAAAATGTAAAAGTCACTACTTTAAGTCACTGTAGTTTCAGAACTACCTGTATTAAACTTTACTTCCAGTCAATAGGACTTTTACCTTAATCTGACGATTGGTTAGGGCCTATGTACAATGTAAACTAAAAGGTGCAAGACAAATAATTTTCACTCCATTCAGACCAAAATTTATTCCATTTCAGTCCATTTTGTCCTGCCAGTAGATTTTGACACAGCTGGAATCCAGTTAAATGTAGTGGCTCGAGAAGAGTTTGAGGGATTTCTGTGAAGATATCCTGTTCTTGGAACCCAGCCCATTCATTTTCTATGGAGGAGATGAGTTCATAGTCTGACAGTGTTAAATTATGCCGAGGGACTAAGGCTATGCAAAGACTATGGGATGATTCAGAGATGGATTGGGCTATGATCTAAAGTTGTTATTGAATTTGGCTCCTGATATCCCTCAGAATGAAGAATGGAGTCAGGAGAGTGATATGCTCTTTTTCTTGGTGCAAGGCTAAATATATTCACTACTGGAGGGATTGTGTACACATCAAAAGTCTTCCTTCCCAGAGGCCCTCTTATGTTGGGGTTTAATAAGGTATTTTATTGTTTGAAGTAGTACTGCTTGTTTGAGTTGTTTATAATCCCTTTGGATCGTAGCAGCACTGTCGGTAGCGTAAAAGAGATGGCATTATCCTTGTGTTTCCTGTTCTTTCTCACCAGAACAGGGCTTCAGTTACATTGTATATCCAGGTGGGCTTTTTCATTCTGTCCCCAAAGAACTAAAGGAAGGTTTGAGTCATGGGGCTCAGGATTCGTATTATATACTTCAATGCCAGTGGTGGGCGATGGACGTGTTTGTTGGTTATGATAGATGCTACTCAGAGAATGGCAGGTAAATGGAAAGCTGAGACAATGTAAAGGTATTCTATAACTGGAATGTGTAGGTCCAGGAAGTTGAGGGACGAAGCTCACATAACATAGATGCAGTCCTCGAACATGTCATGGTAGTGTGTGCATTAGCTACACTGGATTTACAAATTCAACCAATTTCTGCAAGTGGAAGAATGCTGGCCAACTTCACCAATAACAACAGGGTCAGCGAATAAACAATCAAATTCAGAAACACTTTTACGAACCAAATCAAAGCTCAAACTTGGCAAAAGTTACAAAAACTGAAGCACAAACGTTAACTTTTACTCAGTTCAGGAGTTCATAGCAGTGCTTCCCATTATTTTTCCCTTATGAACCCTTAATTTGAAGCACTAGCTACTCGTGACTCCCTATAACAGGTTGTATAGGTAATGAGTTATGTGCACTTCCACCAAAAAGTGTTTTATCTTCTTAGATTGTTTCAATTGTACTCCCAAAACAAGCAATTTAATGGAATCACCTCGGGCTCAAAAACATTTTAATTGGCAATTTTTAGTATTTTCTGGATGAAAATATAAGAAATAATCATATTGATCAATAATAAAATAACTGTTAGTTGCAGTTATTCAGTTTTGTAGTGGAATGAAAAAAACACGTTATAATAATTACAAATTACAAATGGTGATAAAAGAATCACAGCTAAATTAACATCACAGAAATATAGAATAATGTGGAAAAAGAACTCCACTCAGTCTCTAAATATTCCCCTTTACATTTAAAAAAATTTTTTAGGAGAGGCTGCAGCACGTAGCTAGACTGGTCAGAGGGGTGATTCCCACATGGCCATCTGACATGAGAAATTGGTTTAGATACAAGCACAGTTTGACTTCAGCCAACGTCCAGCAGAGCAATGTGTCAAATATTCGAAACATGTATTATACTTGATTGTGCTCCTCAGCTTAAAATGCTTCACAGTTGACAGCAGCAGCAGCACGTGATGAAGATGACATTGTCTAACTAAATGTGCAAATGTTTAGAGCTGCAATGACAAGTCATTTAATCGATTAGTGGATCGATAGGAAAAAAAATGATGCGAAATACTGTTTTCAGCCTCTGAAATATGAAGATTTCCTGCCTTTCTCCATTTTATATCATAGTAAACTGAGATATCTGTGGATTTTAGACTGTTGGTCGGACAAAACAAGACATTTTTCATTATTATCTGACATTTTTTAAGTCTAGTGGATTAATCAAAAAAAAAAAAAGAAACGTCAGATCAATCGATGATGAAAATAATTGCTAGCTGAAGCCCTACAAACGTTTGTTCAAAATGAAAATTCGAAATGCTAAAATGTGTATAAATCTTTACAAAGAAAATAGAGTTATGTGTTAGAGTTGCTTTGAGTCGTAGCTGGTTGTTTCTGTTGTTTTACTGTCCCTGAGACGTTTTTTTTTTTGTGTCAGAAAAATTCTCAAAAATCCATTTATATGCACACAAAAGCCTACAGGCGGCAAGTCCTTGAGAGAGCAAAAGTGACATCATCTATAGTGCCTGTTCGCTGATATATTTTATGCTTTGGAAATGATGGACTTGATTTTCAGTATTTTTCACCCATCTAACAATGTTGCATGTGGAGAAACGATAGCGCAGCATGATGTAGTGCGTGCATCGTACAGTAGTTATTCAAGAGGCTGCCATCAACACACACTGATACAGTATAGTGGACATGCATCAGCCGATGTTGTGAGCTAAAGGCTTTCACTATAATTAGCTGTGAACTGTAACGCAGCTGGGTAAATGCTTTGTGGGGTCATTTACGTCCATTTTATTTTCCCATAGAAGATCAGATCTACTTTACATGACATCCTATCAATTAAAGTATATCATATAAAGTTGCCTGCTTGCCAGGAGCTCTTGGAGCATACAGTATATATATACACACACACACACACACACACACACACACACACACACACACGGTAATCTGTGGTGTAAAAGTAAAAGCTTTTGGTGTCTCTGTTCTTGTGAGTTTTATTACCCTCTCTGAGACACTCTTAAAATATGCTGATTTTATTACATGTAAATTCAATTCTATTTCTTCACCTCCCACACTTGGTTAAAAGTTTGTGAATTTAATCACATCTGTCACGAGCTTGGAAATCTCTATGTACAATCTCCGCGGATATTAATTCTGACAGGATTAAATGTAGAAATATCACCTTAAGAAACTTTAAAAAAAAGTCCAGAGTAGATTAAATTTACAGATTACTTTTTTTTTTTTGAAAACATGATAACAAACAAGATAACTTCATACAGGCTAAAAAAAAAATGCACCCACAAGACATGTTGAGTTTGGTCTTTAAACACTTACTATAGATATCGGACATACACCAGCTTCAGGTATGCTGTCTGTGCATTTTGGGAAATGTAGGAAGTCATTTAGCTAAGTAGAATAAGACAACGCCAGCTGAAATAAAAGTCATTTTACAGCACTTGCACTGGACATTAATAATAGATGATAGACGTAGTGTGAGCCTATGCTTTTGTTTGACCTCTAAATAACATGCATAAGTAATCAAATCTGATGTGAATCTACATTGTGCACATAGGTTTTTCTGCATGTAAATGTGTTGACATTGAGGCGCAAACATGCTGCACTTTTGACCCGATTCATCTGTATGTGTCAAACAGAATTAAAAGGTTATTCAGCGTATTACAGACACATTGCATCTGATTTACTAAAGAATAATATGCTGAATTCATCCACACGGTGTTCAGTGTACATTTTGAGTTGCAATATCTTGTTGAAAATTGGTTGTACCATCTTTAGCACTCTGTTGAAGTGTGTTAGGTCCAAAAAAATTCCCATGAACAAAGGATAAACTCAACCTAATCAAACTAAACCAAACCAAACAAACAAAAGCAAGTTGGGTGGGTGGGAGACAGGGAGCCAACTTGGAACCTGCTCATATAGGCTCCCAGCAGGTGAAGCCAATCCCTCAATGAGGTGGGAGGGGCCAGGCAATCAGGGAGAACCTGAAAGAGGGAAGCAGAGGCAGACCAAAACAGGCGCTGTCACACTGATACACTGAAATAAGCTAATATGGGCTGAAATATCAACCTGGCAGAATCATCATACAAAGTTTCTGATCTTGAACTGTTGTAAATATGATGAATTTAATGTTATTCCGTTGTATATTTGTTGTTTTTTCAGGCATTTTATAGATGTATTAAATGAAAATACAGTGACAGTGAGGTGAATCCAGGGTGATGCTACTTATTCTGGTAATAATTAATCAACAAAGTCAAATTTAAGCACAATAAGAGTCGTGGATGTTGACCGCATCCACTGTGATCGCAGAGGGCAGTGCAACTTTTCCAGATTGAAGTGAATAGTAAAGTAATCTATAAAGTAGTTTGTAGAAAAACACAAGGATCCATCACGCAGTTGAGCAGGGTCTTATGTAGTTTTACAAAGATTGCACTGCAGATTATGTATATGTTTTTATATGACCCTTATTTATTTTTTTGGATATTTAAAAAATGCTTCATGTTTATATTACTGTCAAATGGACATCTAAACTGTTTGGTAGAAACTCAAATTTAAAAAATTGTGTGGTCAGTTTGAGAAACTTTTTTGTTGTGAGTGCCTTAAGGAACTAAGAAAAATGCAAAAAAAGAAAAAAGCTTTTCCATTGCTTTTTTTTCCTGGGTGACGCCATTAAAGGGTACATTTTTGCAGTAACATGGTGTCTGTCACGCTCGTAGAGAGGGAATGTTTCATTCACTTTGTTTCGGACACACGATGAGGTGAAGAGTAGGGAAATGTTGCCAAGTCATGCAGTTCTGGTTTGATTTAGAACCAGGGACCATGAGGAGTCATGACATCCCCGCGTCGGCCAAACTTTTGCTGACTCTTCATCTCTTGGCCTCGGGGTCTTTTTCAGCAGACGGTGGCACATACAGCAGAGATGTCATGCTCAGTCTTGTGCTGTCTGGGGTACTTAAGGCAACAGCACTGCGACAGGAACAACACACTGGTTTCCCACAAGCGGCAGACAAAATCAAAGTTGACTTGTTCCTGACAGCGAGATTCCCATATGTCATGTGAGCAATAGATGGAACACAGAAGCCCATAATACCACATTTACTCACAAAGGAAAACATGCATACTGCCTGAATCTTCAGGGTGTCTGCGCCGCTCAGTGGTTCCTCCAAATGTAGTGGCCAAATTTTCAGGTTCAACTCCATCTTATTCATGCAAACTAATAGCAGGCAACAGGAGGTGATGTGAGTTAGTTAAAAAATGTTGTTAGATAAGTGTACATTTGTTTAATCCTTACAACCCCCCAGTCTCTGCTGGTTTATTAGCTAACGAGACAAAGAGACTACAGCCATGCTAGCTGGCTATACTAACGCCTTGATTCCCATGTTGATGACTTGTGATCGTTCACGTCATCGAGATGGTTGTATGAGTTGGTCATGTGAGGATTAAAATACTGTGCGTCGACAATATAGCACCATATCCATTAAATTCGGGTTTAATTGCATTGAACGACGGCTTTGGCTGATGTGAGGCGTCCATATATTTTTTTTTTTTTTCAGGTTATTTCCGTATTATATTCCGCACAGCAATCCATCCAACAGTTACTGTGATTTTCCGATAAACAAAATACTAAAATGTCAACCTCATGATGGCGCTAGAGGAAAAGTCAGGGGATCACCAAAGTCAGTAGGATGTATCCTCTGGGGGCCATGAATGTCTCTACAACATTTAGTGGCAATCCATCCAATAGTTGTTGAGATATTTCAGTCTGGAACAAAGTGGTGGACCAACCGACTGCCCAACATTGCCACCAATGTATTTTTTCATCTTCCACATGCACTTGCAGTCTTGCAATCCCAAGCCTTAAATAGCACCCCCAGTTTACTCTAAATTTGCCGCACTACTGATTTGCGTATGTCTGAATAAATACAGATATAAGTGTTTGAAAGTTGAGCCCTCTGAGTGCACCTGTTTCTCAGCTGATGTGACTGATATATTGCTCTATTAACACACCAGTTTCTGTCTTATTGGTCCAGAAGATGGAGAAACTTCACAGGCTCATCAGAAAACCTTTTCACGCTTTAGCTATGACTTTTACTAAAGGCCACTTTCAATAAATGTCAGGCTCCAAACATTGGTAAACAGTTTTAGCTCTGATCAAATTCCAGAGGGGTGATATACACGGTGAAGTTGCCATGTCTGTAGGATTACAAGGGTTCCACTTCGGAAATGGCACATTAAACAAATGGATCATTTCCCACTGGTGGTGACAGTATTTATTCCCACCACTGAGGAGGCCTGCCCTTTCACTTCATGTCCCGCTCATCCAAACGTTGAGCCCCTCCTCATACCGTCCCATCACTGATGAGGACTTGTTTCACTCCAGTTACAAAGTGCAGCTCTGGAAGGGAAAGCCGCATGCTCATAACTCTGGTGAAATATTCTGCAAAAAGGCAAGATGTGTCGAAATGTTGAGAATTTAAAATAAAAAAGATTGCATCAGAGCTATGAGTGTGCAGTTTTCTCTTTCATTTGCATGAGAATAGTTCTGCGTTCCCTTCAGTTCAAAAAGCAGCGCTAACAACACTCACATAAAGAAAGCAATGAATATGAATTTTTCACACTAACATTATTACACTAATAGTTCTGAGTGATTCCTTGGCAAGGTAATATACGACAAGTATATGTAAATGTGTCCAATCTATTGTTATTATAATACTCTACAGGTGATGTTTAGTATTGGTTCAAGAGCAGAATGTGATATTTTAATAGTTTATCATTATTATGCTACCAGTAGTTGTTGAGAGGTCGTAGAGAATCTCGTATTGATTGTCATCAAGTGTATGGACACACACAGTATTCAATATTAAATAAATGAATAAGACATTATGAAATAAATAATCATATTAATAAATATGGACAAAATATCTATATAAAATAATGTATGTCTTTATTCACAGACAAAAGCATGGTGATGAAAAGTGGCATTTTAATTAGAACAAAGGGAAAAAAATGTGGTTTTGTGTATAAATGACCTACAATGAACATTTCATAATAATGAACTGAACTTTAAAAATATATATTTGATTATGTCACAATCTCATTGTTATATATTTAGTGTATTTCTTACTATGATTAATGCATGTAGTCTTTTTTATTCACTTAAGATTTTAGGAAATGAGCACAAACTTTAAAACTTGCATTATTTTGAAAATTAATAACGTTCTGCAGCAAAGCAGAACTTTGACAGTGGACAAACTGGAAATACCAATTTCACATTTATTACAATAATGGTAGCTAACTGTTAATGCTAGCAAGCAAATATGGTAACTTCTATGGAGGGTAAAGTATAGGGTTACTCTCAGGAAACAATTTTGGTTGGTTAGAATAAATGTTAAGGTTAGAAAACAGAAACTGAGCCGTCTCACATAAAGGCAATGTGCTGTTCTGCTGTACCAACCAGAATGAGACAATAATTCTAACTTTGCTGTATTAGTGTAATTATGTAGCCTACAACATCGTCTAACTTTCATTTCAAATATATATATTTTATCTTTTTATTCATTTGTTAGTGTTTGGACGTTTCAAAACTGGCAAATTAATGCAGATTTTAGTCTAATCTAGTCTAGTCTAGACAGATATCAAATTGATCCTTTTAATAGTCTGTTTGAAGGACAGATTTTAGGACAGAAGTACATGCTTGGGTTTTTTTGCCTTTATTGGAGAGTAGACAGTTGAGTGTTTTGGGGAGACAGCAATGGGAGATGACATACAATACAATACAATACAATACAATACAATACAATAAATGTCCCAGGCTCTTTGTGTCTACATGGCCAGTGTCTCAAACTCCTAGGCCAACAGGATGCTCCAAGAAAGAAACTGTTTTTGTCTGTTAGACAAAATGGTGAAGTAATGTCAGCCTCCAGTTCTTGAAACAGTGTGATTTATGGGTAATAATAAGGTGGTTATTGTTCTCCTGATCCACATCTCCAATATTTGGATTGTTCATTGTCCTTGTCGATCATCTTCGTCCATGTATTGTAGGTGACTGGCGCCTGAGAAGAGATTATTGATGTCACTGTCATCAGGCGGTCACCTGAGAGTGCTCGGAGCGATGAGTACTCTTCACTGAACAGGTTTTTAATCAAAATAATGTGTGTCAAACGCCATTGAAACCTGTTTGCTGTAGAGAGCTTGAGTGCATTTGAAAAACAAGAGTAAACAAACATAGGCAATTATGCTTCCCCAAGCATTCAAAAAATGTATGAATGACATGAAAACAGTGTTTATAAAAATCACCAAAGAAAACAAGGAAGTAGAGGAATTTGAATGATGGTGAAGATACCGTATGCGATTATTTTATGGTTATTATTTATTTTTTGTTATAACCAACCTTTTGTCTGTGATATGTTTTCTTTGAAGATCACCAAAGTCATTGGGATACATCCATTGGGAACCATGAATGTCTGTACAAAATGTTGTGCCAGTCCATTTAGTAGAGATAATTTCACAGGATATGTGAACATTTTGACCTGCTGGAGGAAACATTAGGGAAAACAGCAAAGTCAGTAGGATTCATCATCTTGTGTGGACTTGTTTGTTGTTTCTTGTTTTATTTTGAAGGTCTGTTCTTGGTTCATGGTTTTGATTTACTTCCTGTCTTTGTTGTGTTTCTCTCCAGTTTTGATTGTTTTCACCTGTGTCTTGTGACTCACCTGCCCCTGATTCCCTCGTTGTCTCTTCCCTATATATACCGGTCCTCTTCCTTTGTTCTCTGTCGCGTCATTGATGTCATGTTCCTGTGGTTTTTCGTGAACCTATTTTTGAGTTAATAAATCTTTGTACTTCTTCCGCCTCCCTGCCTACATCTGTCTGCACTTGGGTTCTTCCTCTCCCTGCTGCCAAAATGGTTCTTCACAACAATTCTGGCACCATGAATGTCTTTTCAAAATGTTGTGGCAATCCATCCCATAGTAGTTGAGATATTTCACTAAAAACCAAACATGTCAACCTCATGGTGGTGCTACAGGAAAAGTCAGGGGATCACTAAAGTCAGTAGGATTACTCCTCTGGGGACCATGAATGTCTGAACAAAGTTTCACAGCGATCCGTCCACTGGTTGTTGAGATATTTCAGTCTGGATCAGAGCGGGCGACCGATCCAACAAACTACTGATAACACCATCCATAGAGCCGTGCCGCTAGCGTAACTGAAAAATGTATTGGATGGAACAATCACCCCTGAGTAGAGGAGTTCTGTGATGATCAACTACTTGAAGCGCTGTCTCGAAATCCCTTCCCAGGCAGTTGCACACCACTTCACGGTTTAATTAACATGACTCTGACGACTCTCATGAGCACCACGCGACCTCATATGTGATCTCAAGGACCCCAAAGCACCCCTGCACGGGTTTAGATGTCTGGGAACTCCCCATGATTATGAGTTAATAGAAATGATGAAGCCTCTTAGATGACTTTGAAGACTAAAACAAGCAAATACACACGGTACTTCTAGATATCCCAGAAATATATAACAAGGCCCTTATAACTGCAGTTGTTTTAATGTCATATTTACACAAAAAGTAAAGTGAATTCCACTACATGGTACAGTAGAAATACCTTCCTCATTTTGGCCTCCAGTTTTAACAAAGTGCCAGGGTCTTTTTCATGTGACAGCCAATGGGGAGCAGCTGCAAGACAGATGGAAAGCAGCCACTTTGGAAAGGCCTGTCATTTTTTTGTTGGCAGAGTGGAGCGCTTTCTAAAGTTGTAGAACATTTTAACTTTATCGACGCGACCACGTGAGGTGGACTGCTGTTTGTGTGAGCCGACTAATCACAAGGAAAAAGCGTTGGACGTTTCACCTTAAACAGCTGACACAGTTTGCAATACTTATGAAGTCTTTGTGACTCACTCTTTCTGTTTATCCGCACAGTATGTGATAGAAAATGTTCTATAGAGAACTAGAACAAAACGAGGCTGACCTTACTCGGTCACACAGTCACATAATTTCTTTTCTATGATTCATGAAAAATCTACACACACAAAGCATCATGAATGAATCATTTCATTTTGACCTGGAGGGAGGCACATGCAAAAGTGTTTTATTTCTTTCTGAACGTCTGTGTTCTTTGATATTATTTCTGCCTTTCTAGCTAGAATTTGATCTGATCATATTAACCCGCAACTGCTTCAGATAACAAAGGTTGCTCTCAAGCAATCGCAGCATTTTTATTTTTATTTTTTAAACTGACACTTAAGCTCAATACGACTCAGGAAGTAATCAATTCAAAGCAATTCACAATGGACGGTAGAAGAGTGAGTTGGGTTTATAGTAAGAATGTGATGCAGGCTGTCACAACAGGCAGGCACAAAAATAGGCACATGCACAAAGTGAAAACTTGCAAAATCTAAGGGTTGTTTATGCATTTTTGTAACATCTCTCAACAGGACCTTCTCTCCTTGGATTATTTTCACCTGAAAGAAACACAACTTGTGTATGAACAAGGATATTAGGCTTAATCGGAGAGTGGCAGATCCCAAAGTAGCTGAAATTTGCATATTTAGATTTTGATTTTGCTATAGATATGGTTTTGTTTGTTTTTTGCTTTCACCTTGTCTACCGGACTCCATGTATAAAAGTGACATTTTTAGTCTCCATATTGCGTAACTACTGTTTAAATACCCTTCAGAGTGTCATCTACTTTTAACAGTAAAATGTTTCTTTTATTATTTAGCCTTTCTATTTACTTCCTGTATATAGAAATACAGTTGTGCTTTTTAATTTTTTAAATGCTGGAAAGATTGCACGGCCCACCTACACACAGTTTCTCTAATTCTTATTTTGACTCTTACTTAATTATTATTCTTTTCTCCAGAGTATGCCACCCTGCATTTCACATGAACACATCACAAATGAAATGTTTCAATCTTGAATCTTACACAATGGCTAGACCTCAGTCCAATTCTGTCCTTTGTTAGCAAGTGCACCAATTAAATGTATTATTCTAGCACATTTGAAAGCAGATAAGTTGACCAAAGCACTGTGCAAATATCATAGACTGATACTAAGCTTTGCATTTCAGTAGGAAATCATAACGGTGATATATAATGTGTCCAACTGGGATACATTTATAAAACATAATCATGACCTAGGGCCACAGTCCCACAGGAACTGTACAGAAACAAAGTGTTTCAGTGAATTCAGTGGGTTGTAACACTGGATGAGCCAGAGTTGGAGCCTGGGACCAGAGGTTCAGAACAGTATGTCAAGTGATATTTATAGCCCACTGTAGCCTCTTGCACTGTACTGCATGTCCTGCACTTGTCCCTAGCAGTAAAATGTGCTCTTTTTGTCATGTTTGTATGTAGTTTTGTCATTGGGTGACTTATATGCCCCTGGCAATGTCACCTAAACAAATGTCTCCTGTTTTGTCAGAGCCTACTTTGCAAACATAGTTATTAAAATTCTGAGATTGAATTTTGTAAATAATTCACATTCTAGGAGTTGACCAGTGACCCCTATAAGTATAAAGGTTAGTGAGATGGTTTAATTTGAGTTAAAACCGGAGTAAAAGTTACTTAGTTTGAGTAAATGGTTGCTGTTTAACTTTATCAATTTTCCCCTATTTTATTTATTAGCTAAATATATTTATTATGAGGCTGTTGTAAGCCCACAGTTCCTGTTAGTTTCACCAAAAACCTCACAGCATCACGGGTTAGTTGGATTACTGTTCTGTGATCATATCTGACAACATAAAATGCATTTTGTAACAATTGTTTCTAGGCGAAACCTAAATTCTACATGCATATATAATCCATCATAAATCTTGAATGCAACTATTCACATCATATAAATCTTCATTTTCAAATAATCCTGGTTATTCTGAAAAAGAAAATGTGCAATATACTTGTATTTGACAGATGGAATGGAAGTAGTACAAAAATGCAGGTTTTGGCCTGAAAGGTTAAATATCTTTAACTTTATCCTTGTGTCCAGTATTATGTTTATGTTTATGTTTCTGTCATTAGGATATCTGCTTGTGTGTCCAGTTTTGTGTCCTCGTCTTATTTTTCTACATTTTCACCTGCAGACAAGAGAAATAACAACCGTCATTGTGGGTCCAGCATGCAAAGATGATTTCTTGTATCGACACCACCTGATATGGAAATACAGTTTCCTCCTCACTATTCCACTTTTCCATTTATATTGGTCCATCAGTAGACTGTCAGTTCTTGCCTGTACTCACTCGCACGTGAAAATAAAAAATAAAAAACAGTCGTCACAACGATATCATCTAAGGAGGCTTTTTGAGACAAAAGAGCTTTGATTCCCTTCCCCATAATACTTTGAAAGGGATGCCTATTCCTGTCTTCCATTTATGTGCCTCTCTGTGATGAGGGCAGCTGAATGCCACATACACACACACACAGATGCAACATAAAAAAAATAAAGTGAAAGCTTACCCTGATTGCTAGCTTGATTACTTTCATTGATGTGGATGACAAATCGGCATGGTGGCAAGGCTGGCAAACCAGAAAAGGCAGCAGGGCACCAGATTGAAAGGCCTGGGAAGCACTCCTGCATGTCTTTAATTAACACGTGTGTGTCAAGGGCTACTCCAAACGCGGTCGTATTGTGCTAAAGTAAATTAGAAACATTTAGTTAAAATGTATTTAAAAGTTAATGTTGGGCAGTAGATAAGCCGCTTTTATGTGCTAGATAATGCATCTCTTGCTGTCAAACGAGTCGTTTTTCACATGTGTGTCTGTGCGTGCACGTATCTGTCTGCATATGTAGTGTGAAGTATTTTTAGAGGTGCAGTGATACTACACTATTTGTAGCATCCAGGCTGGCACTGATACAGCTGCTTAGTACTTCAACTCAACATCAGAAATTCAATTTGTCCATTTCTGATACCACAACTGATACTTTTAATGCCTGTAGTATATCTGCTTTCTTTCACTCTAAGTATATGGCACACCCTTTCAATAGGTTTCACTTGACCATCTCTAATTACATACCGGACATCTATAAATGCATTTTGACTAGTCATATTTGAGAAGATATCCGCAATTACATTCTGGCTAGTAAGAACAACTATAAGATATATCTTCTAATAGATTTCGAGTAGACCAGAAATCCTTTTAAAACATCTATAGTGACGTCTCAGAAACCATCACGCTGTTTCATCATTTATCATACTGACGGGATTCACGTTACAGATATGCGCAGTGCATTTATGAGTAGCCAAAACTTGTAATTTAAGATCTTTAATTACGTTTTGATTAGTCATATTCAAATTTGAGATATTTTTAATGACATTTCGACTGGTAAGGATTTACCATTGAAAGTAGATATAGCATATCGAGATATCACTAATTATATTCTCCATACAGCTCAATGGTTAATTCTTACTACTCACAATGTAATGAGAGATATCTTGAATTAAACTCATAAATGCATTGCTTTGCATTGGTTTGTCATAGTAAGTAGGAGTGTCTGTGTGAAAACTCACCGCCAATAATCATCTATCAGTTATTTCTTATACACAATACACAGGCTGCTCCAGTGTTTCCTGTCAGATCTGATTGTTTCAGTTTGTCGAAGCAGAGACTCCTTCCTTTCCACCGTTGTGTATTTCCTTTTTAATTCTGAATGTGTGTGTGTGTGTGTGTATATATACACAATGTTTTTGCTTCTGAGGTCTTGACTGAAATTGGGCCCGTTTCTATGAAAATCCAAATTCATTTTCCCCACATGGAAACGGACCCATTATCTCTCTGGTGTTATGAGTCAGCCAGCAGGTGCAGATATGAGCTGCCACGGTCTGATGGAGACAAAGTGTATAAATGGCAGTCAGAATTCAGAAAATCATTTCTGACTTTGATTGAAAGCCGATTCTCTTATGTGAACAGTCGCCACATCAGAGAGAGAGCAGTGAATGCCTCATCCCTGCTGAAAACTGCCTCTCTGCATTTTCATATTTATCCTCTAAAAAAAAAAAAGCTGTCTGCACTTTCTTTGTACCTGCTGTCAAGCCATCACACACATCTATTTGTATAGATTTAACCGTCTATTAAACTGCCTTTTTGACTCATTTTGAATAAGCTTATTTGGGACACAAAATCTCTCTCTCTCTCATTTAGTTTTGTTCAAAACATTTACAAAAATGAATGAATATTCAACGAATTGTTACTCTTTAAAGTGACACTTAAGCTACTTCAAGTTGTCAATGCCAACGTAACTGTTTGTTCTAATGCTTTACCTTCAACTGACAGTTCAACTGCTTTCATTTCTTACACTTCAACAGGCAATTCAACAGGGCTTAAACTCAAAACTGAAAATGCTCGCAGCGATTAAACTTGAACTGATTTCAACTGCTTCCACTAAAACATCAACTCCTTTAAGTTCTTCAATTTAAACTGCAGCTTCTGTCTAGATGTACATGCAAAGAATTCACATTTTAAGGCATTTTAAGTTGTTTACAAATGCAGTTTTCATTGTAAACAAGACAACACTTTTTAATTAAGCCTTTGAATCAACTTATTATCAACATTTTAACTATCCATTTCTGTAAAATACCTGTTTATTTACTCTCCAGTGTAATAGTGTAGTAACACATGGAGGTTAGCAAAATGTCTAGCATAACAACAGACCCTCATTCATTTTGCATTAGCTTATTCTGGGCAGTAAATAGAATTTCTTTTTGTTCTAATTTTGTGCAATAAATAACAAAAAGTGTGTTGCTCTTTTGATAAGAATTTAATTAGTTTTTACTTTCTGAAGTGACACTTCAACTGCTTTAACTTAACTTATGTTTAAACTGCTGTCACCACCTATACTTCAGGTAAAATGTTCAAAGAATTCACATTTTAACTTGTTTACAGTGTTTATATCTGCAATTTCTGCACTTTTTTTTTCTCTCCAGACAATTTAGTCTTATTTATTTTTGTTCCATTTTTTAAATCTTTGAATGGTGAATCATTTGGAGCTCAGGAACATGTTACTGCAGGAATAAACACCCTATTATGAATTTTGAACTGTTCATTGTTGTAAAATATCTGCTTATTTTCTCTGTAGGTAAATGTAATTCGCAGCCTCCGCCATCAGTGAATGTCGGTGTGCTTGAGAATGTTTCCATCTGGCAAAGAAAATATCTTACAGTTATTCTGGAAAAATAGACTCATCAACTGCAAATTAGTCAGAAAACAATACAGCTGCTCAAAAAAATACATGGGGCTTTGTTGGGGAGATAGTGAACTTTGGTGGAAATATCTGTGTTACAGTAAATATCTTAAATTGTCTCACAAATTGCAAATAGGTTTATGCTTTTATAAACAGTATGTCTTTAATATTGTCTACAATCTGCCTCATCTCAATGACTCAATTACATGGCATGTAATAATAGTATTTTTGTTTGTTTAGGTGCATGCATGTGTGTGCTTAGATTTGAGAATAATGATCATTTTTCAAAAGTGTCAAAGTGCTTTACAACCCAGTAAAACCCATGCAACCCATGCAGAGCTCTCAAAAGCATTACAATTTATATTAAAAACAAAGACATACAAATACAAAGACGTAGAACATTAAAGGTAAGGGAGAAGGGACCAGTAAGGCTTAAAGAGCTAATGAAATAATATAATACAATGTGAAAAGTGAAACATAAAGACATAATTTATTTATTAAACTTAAGGACAATAAGGATGAGCCTATGTGTACAGATCCCATGCATCTGTACACCACTGTGTGATAGCTAACAGTTTCTCCATGGTGACGGCAAATTCCCCACCTCCCAATTTGAAATGAAAGAGGAGCGCCTGAGCCACGGAGCCTCTTTCAGAGCACGGCACCATGGCTACTCACCAGAACATGGCCGAGTGAATAGATGAAAAGCCAAGCATGTCGGGAGCTCATGTCAGTGACAGCTGCACTGAAGCCCCCGTCTGCATTTTTAGCTCTTTTTTTTGTAGCTGAATGACTCTTCTTGCCCCCCGCCTGCTGTCCTTCTTTATTTGAGCTTCATGTATGTTTTTATTTAATGAGTCTGAAGTCCCTGCTGGCTTTACATGTGGCACATATTAAGTGTCCAGTAATAACCTTCATTCACTGGCAAATCCATTATTTGCAGAGTTGGATATAATAACGTTATACAGAAGATGATTTGCACTGTGGGACGGATTATTATGTGCAGTTTTCTTGTGCAACATCAATTTCTCAACAGGAAACAATGTCAGAGTGCACCGTTGTCAGTGCTTCACATTTTATTTTTGGGTTGTTTGTGAAACGTACTGCACTACCTTACTCGTAGAGACCCTGTTAAGCCCTGCTGTTCGAGCTGCTCTGTGAAATATCTTGAGGGCGATTGTTGATTAAGGGCTCTTGAGCAGCGGCAGAGGCTGTCTTGGTGTGCTGGATCCAGTATTGCTCACAGGTTGCCTGTAGGTATGGACTTTTGTAGCCATTTTGGATTGTGCACAGTCCATTGAATAGGAGAAATTGTACTCTGCTCAACAGGGACGCAAATACAAAGCTTGAAACATGCATCTTGGGGTTTGAGCATTTCTATTTTTATTCATTTTTTGTTTTATTTGAGGCCTTTATATTTTTCTACTTGCAGTGTTGTACAGAGCCAAGCCAAATGGGCGTAAAGAGGGACAAAACAGAATTACACACTCTCCAACATGAGTTTTCATGTAGCATAGAATGGCAAAAAATTTGATTCAAATGCTAGAACAATTTGAACACATTGTGCAGTAGTTCTGCTGATAGGACAAGCATGTAACAGTGGGTTCTTTTATGCTTTTTACCCTTCTCCCTCGCTACAAGGTAAACAAGCAAACACAAAGCTAACAGGCTGGTCCCCGGAGAACTGCCTGCATATAAAGTGATGATAAGTGTCAGCGCTGATTTCAGAAGGGTTCGTGTTCAGATCCCACCCCTCCTTCACAATCCCTGGGAGTGCCTTTGAGCTACACCGCTGTACAGCGCCGTGCCGCATGCTGTGTTACACTCACCTCAAGGGAAGCAAAGAAAAGAATTGCAGCGGAGTCTTTACATTTTTGCAAGTGAAGCAACTGTGGTGCTCAGTAAAAGTAATAGGAGTTGAAACTTCAAATACCACCTGAAAACGAGCAGTGACGGTTTTAAAATGGGTTAGATTAATGAGAGAGAAAAGTATTTGACCAGGGTATACTTTTAATAAGCCCTGCCAAGCTATACATATTTTATGCAGTCCTCACTGTTGATGATATTTAGAGATGGAATATGTGGAGCCAGTTGCTGCACTGTTGTGTGTCCTTCCACTGCCAGGCAGAGAGTGGGAAATGGAGCAAGCCAAACAGTTCACTGAAAAGACCACATAGTGCGCTTGACCCCTGACCCGGCTTGCATGCTTTGTGGCCTGTCAGCTTTGTCCTCCTTGTCCATGGCATTTACCGGAAACAAACTGCCACGCATGGCTTCCTCAAGATTAAATGTTGACTCTCCACGACTGACAATTTAGCTCAAGTTTGCTCTTGACAACAGGAGATGGTGAATAAACATGGTGAGAGGCAGCATATGCTGAGGCTTGAGGACACAACCAACGCAATCATCATGCCCCTAATGCAGCATCCATCAGCGCACTGATGGATTCCATTAATAAAAGACCTTTGGTGTTGTATCCTCTGTTCAGCATGTACTCATTCAGTGCCACCGATATAATATTGACCTAATCATTCTCTACCCCTGCAGCGCTGGCTCAGAACGTGAAATACCATTGTTATTTATCCCATAATGAGATGGAAGAGTTTCAACAATAATCCTGTGTGAGTACATTGTAATATAAAAAGAAATGCTGTATAATAGGCTTTTGTCATTTCTCTACACAATAAACAACAAGAGAGGCCAGTGCTTAATTGAAAAGCACTTTGCACAATGTGCACATACTCACTTGTGTGTTTGTTCTGTTCTGTTTTGACAGTAAAAAATAATCATTACGATTAAAAAAAATTAAATTGCTCTAATACAATCTTCTCAATAAACTATTTCTGCACAGAGTAGTACAGTAGCTGTACTTTTTGGGGGCTCTTGAGCACTGGGTCAGGTGTGGTAAGAATATTAAAAATCATGTAGCGTCTGGATCTGAGAAACCATCAGACGACTCTAGAAGAGAGAGGGCAGGCCTTTGCCTCAACTGTTTTCATCAGCGATAGTTAGCTGCTGACCTCAGCTGGGGATCATGCAGTGTTAAGAACACAGCGAAGATCTCCTGAACCCAAATGTCACACCGTCCAAAGGAAGGACGTGTCTGCAGACTTGTTCTAAGCCTTAGCTATCTCCCTGGCAGAGGATGCCGAGGTAGTTAAAGAGCACCGCAGTTGTGTAGGTGCTAGGGGGGGGAGGAAACTCACCTTGAGATGCAAAAGGCTCTGGCTGTCATTGGTAACAAGCCTCTTCAGTGTCACTTGGAGTTTAGGAACAGTGCCTCAGGCTCCTTGAGGAAACAAACCAGTTTGACAAGGAGATCCCAACTGATCGACGAAGCTCAGATTCAGGAGGAGAAATGTGGTTTCCGTCTGGTTCCTGGAAGAGTTGATCAGCTCTTCATCATTGCACAGAAACTGAAGGGGTCATTGGAGTTTTCCCATCTATTTTACATGTGTTTTGTAACTTGAAGGTTTGTATTAGTGTCTTGGAGGGTTCCTGGAGGAGTATGGTGCACTGGAGTCATCTGAACCAAGGCGAGAGCTGGGTTTGCAGTTCCTCTTCAGTGTCACTTGGAGTTCAGGAACAGTGCCTCAGGCTCCTTGAGGAAACAGACCAGTCTGACAAGGATGCTGACAAGGAGATTTCAGCTGATTGACGAATCTCAGATTCAGGAGGATCAATGTGGTTTCCGTCCTGCTCCTGAAAGAGTTCACCAGCTCTTCACTGTTGCACAGAAACTGTAGTTCCAGTTTACATGTGTTTGGTAACTTGAAAAAGGTTTAAATTAGTGTCCCCTGAAGTGTCTTGGAGAGTTCCTGGAGGAGTGTGGTGCGCTGGAATCATCTGAACCAAACTGAGAGCTGTGTTTGCATTTCCAGCAGTGATTTAGGAGCATTCATGGTGAAGATTATGCATTGTCACCAATTCTGTTTGCTGTTTTCAGGGACATAATCTTGAGGCATTTTAGTGAAAGACATACAAGTAATTTGGTGAATCATCATTGTTTTATTGTTACAAACACATTATGTTTTTTTTTTAACATTAGCTGAGGTTGGGTTTCACGTATGATAGGAGTAGTTATTGCCAGATGTTCAACTGGAAAATTGCTGGTTTGATCATTTGTAGCAAGTGACAGTGGCAGTTGCACCATTTTATTTAATTTCCTTCGTTAGGGTGGGGTTATGCTCATTCGGAACTAATTCGTGTTTATAGTTATTCTGAACGACCTCACTCAAAAGCGTAGTGAAAAGCCTGCTGTCATAAAGAAGGGGGAAACTTAATATTGTTTAAATTTTCATTTAAAGGAAGGCATTTATAGTGTTGTCTTGATTGTTCACACGAAAAGTGAAAGAAATTGTTGTGTCAAGAAGGCAAAAAAAGAGCTACAGAGAGAAGTTCAAGTCCTGGCTCCTTTCCCACCTCCCATCGCCAAGTGGGTGTGAATGTCGGGCCGTCGGTTTTAGAAAGTTACAGGAATGGGCGCACATCCGACGTTGGAGAAGTGTGAGCGAAGGGTGTTTCTGAAGCTACTCGACCGTCTGACAAGCAGTTCTGATGGAGTATACTGGTCCCTTTAGGATTGACCCATATTAGGGACTAAAAGTCAGGATATCGCAGTATCAGTTCTGACAGTTCTTCTTTTAATCTGTTTCTTGTGAGTCCTCTAACCTCTTAGTGGAAGTGCAATACTAAATCGCTGGAGAACCCTTCTAAGTTTGCTGTGTTTACACTGTGATCATTGGCAGTGTACTTGATACTTTACAGAAACTATTTGTCTTAGTGCAATAGGCTGGAGAGAGCTTGGCTTGCGAGTAAGTAAGGAAAGCGACTACCCGTAAAGAGCAATTTTAACAGACAGACAGATGAATATACTTCACAGAGTCCTTCCTGATTTTATTTGTTTGGAGGCAACAAGATTCAAAACACTTGAAAGATTGAGAACACTATTGAAGCGTAGAAATTACAGATTCAATTGAAGCTTTATTCTGTACACTTTTAACACCAAATATTGAGAATAAGGAAAAACATTCCCTGAAAAAATCCCCTAAAAGCTTGCTCTGCGTGCTTTGCTGTTAATTGAGGTGTTTTGTCATGTTGGGGGTGATGGAGTAAAGACAGAAATATGCACTCTGCTAAATGCTGACAGTTGAAAATGGTCCATCTGTCCATCTTTGAATACCAACAACGGCCTTCCCCTAAGATATATGGCAGTTTCTGTGATCGCTCTGATGTTCAGCACATTGAAGGGGGCTGATGGCCATCAGACAGCTCCGGCTTCAAACAGGATTATTCAAGGTTGGCTACTAGCTTCAAGTGTTCTTTTTTTAGAGTTGTTCAAGAAGTCATACTTTGAAGAGGGGTCTTGAAGTCATCTTTACACTCATGACTTGTTCTCCTGAGATTAAAACTCAGATATAAGCAGAAGGTTGTTGTAGTGACTACACAGGTTCAGTGATAAAAATGTAGCTTGTCTTATCTGTCTATGGAACATTATAACAGCTCCTATTAATATTCTTGCTACTCCAAGAAACAAAACTCGAGTTTCATAGTGGTAGCCCGCATGCTTTGAGTTGAAAAGATTTGATTTGAAGATATGAACTTGACCCTTATTTGATATGCCAGTAGTTTGAGGGAAGGAAGGTTTAAATGGCCATTAAAAAGGACTGATCTGACAGCGTGGCCCTTGGTATATGACCTCAGCTCCTGCTATTGATTCTCAAAAGGCAAAAACCTGTGGAATCCATATTGCTATCCGTAGCGGGTGCACATAAAGCTACACTTTGCATTTTACCTGCTCTTAATGCCAATGAAAGACAGATGTTGAAGATATTTGAGCTTTAATATCCAGATGTCATATAATACAGATGTCATTGAAAAAATTGCACAGAGAATATTCACGTGTACCAAACCACCTGTGCTCCTTTTATTCCAAAGGGCAGAAAATGGATGAAAAGAAGAACAACAAGGAACACTGAGTCCAGCTTTCACTCAACAAAGCATTCACTCAGTGCTGTTGAAGTGGCGTTCTACCTGTGGGCAAAGTATCGACACCTGACGTCATTATCATTTGAGCAAAAACGCTAAACATACAGTTTAGGGTCCACACTCGGGCAGAAACACATTTTGTGATAGCTGTTTTATGTTTTTAATGTGAGATGAGCAAGTTATTGCTGGAGGTTTTAATGGAAAATTGCTAGTTTGATCATTTGTAATGACCATTACATTAGTTAGCAAGTCACAGCGGCACTGCAGTAAGTGGCACCATTTCATTTCATTCCATTACTTGTAGCAAAATGCAAATCATGATGATTTTGCAACATAATTAATCCATGCATAAATGGCGCATGTTTTGATCTTTTGATCTGATTCGGATGTTTGTCCAATAAACATGACTTGTATTTGCTTGTGTCGTGTATGTGTGTGTGCGGTTCATATCAGCAAAGACATGACAGTGAAATTCACATGGTGAAAATATTTAATATGTTATACAACATTTACATATTTTTATAGTATGCAATAGGAGATATTTATACAATATATTAGATGAGTGACATGAAATGTACTAAAAAACAGTTTAAAGTTTAAATTCCAGTTTAATCGATTTAGCTTGTTATCTCTGAATAGGTAATGTGAAGAATCAACCTCACTTCTGTAATAGTTATTTAATAATTGCTGGTGGAACAATCCGTTAAGACAGAAGCCCTCAAGTCATTCTTTATTAAGTTTAGCATCAAGTCTAAAATATTTAAGTTATTTTTTTCTCTGATAGATTATTTACTTTCTTACATGGCCGCCTTTACTGTGATGTTCCTTTTTCTTCCAACAGCTACACTCAGATGTGGACAAAGGCGATGGCAAGGTGAAGTATGTGTTATCTGGCGAGGGCGCCACCTCCATCTTCACCATTGATGAGAACACGGGAGACATCCACGCCACGAAGCGCCTTGATCGGGAGGCACAACCGTACTATACCCTCCAAGCTCAAGCTGTAGACCGACTCACCAATTTACCTGTAGAGCCCAGGTCTGAATTTGTGGTCAAGGTCCAGGACATCAATGATAATGAGCCAAAGTTTCTCGATGGACCGTACTTGGCAGGGGTACCAGAGATGTCACCCTTAGGTAAGCCTTCCCATTTATCTTAAATATAATCCCATAACAGCTCCCTCTATTTCCTATATTTTCTCCTTATTTCCATCTTTTTCAACTCTCTCTCTCATACTCTCACTCTCTCTTTGGCTTGCCCTCGCTCCAACATCTGCATTTGATCATTTTCCATTTGTCTTCATCTCTCTCAGTCTTCAGGTCATGGTGGGGGAGGGGAACGGAAAGTTTGCGATATTAATTTGAATCCAGCGTGTTTTCTTTGTAATACTCAATATGTGCTAATGACATTGGGCCCAATTTAAACTGCATGAAGTTCTAGTAGTTGGTCCAGGTTAAACTACTTGGATTTGGGCACCCCTTAGCCAGAGCATGCAGGTTTATTGGCTTCTTTGTTCTTTGAACTAATACTGTATGCTAATAAATAAGACCCATGGACTTTTCTTCTCTTGAGGTCTGTTCGATTCTGTTTTTGAAAGCATGATGATGTAGAAATATTGAACCACCAAGGAACTTTGGACAAGACAAGGCAATGTATTCATGTGGCACATTTAGAAATCCAAAGTACTTCACAAAAGACATTGAGAGTAAAATAACAGAATGTAAAAGTAAAAGGAAAAGTATAATATAAGAGTAACTAACTAAATATAAGTAAATAACTAAATCTAATTACAAGCAATGATGAAAAGATACGTTTTTAGCCTTGATTTAAAAAATCTTCTGAAAGTTTAGGTTTCAGATTTGTACAGCGCAGTAGCTGAAAGCTGTTTCACCAAGTGTCAGGTGGCCTGACAGGCCTGTAGGGTTCAGATTGTGGGTGGGAACCAGAAGAATATAGGTCACGAAACATTAAGGGGTTCATAAACAATAAGGAGGTATGTATCAGTTCTAGAGTTATTAATTTGATAATAGACAAAATGTATCATTTACAACACTTGAAATTACTTTAGCTTTTAATGTTTAGCTATGAGACATTTATTATCTAAGTGCCATTCCAGTTGCTCATCGAATAGTTAACAAGCGTAAGAGGGTACTGCCATGCTAGCAGCTCTGTGAGGTTGAAATCTGTGAGGCTAAATGCTAATGTCATACTAACATATAATGTTTACCATATTCCCCATCTTATTTTAGCATATTAGCATGCTACCATTTGCTAATTGGCACACAAAGTACAGCTGAGGCTGAAGGAATGTCAATAGTTTTGCAGGTATTTTGTCACAAACCAAAATACTGGACAAATGGAAATCAAGATAAAGTCAGATGATCACCAAAGCCATGACAAATGATCCTCTGGGGACCATGAATGTCTGTTTATCATAGCAATGTCTATGATATGTCTATGTCAATGTCTATGTCTATCATAGCAATCCGAGACATTTCACTCAAAACCACAAATGTCAACCTAATGGTGGCGCTAGATGAAAAATCAGGGGATCACCAAAGTCAGTATGAATCATCCTCTGGGGACCGTGAATGTCTGTATAAAATCTCATTGCAATCCATCCATCCAATAGTTGAGACATTTCAGTCTGGATGAAGACTAGTTGTCAGAAAAACTCAGCAGTATATATTCGGTTGGTCACATTAGCATTTATTACTGCAGATATTTCTTTTATCTGTGTGTTTTTAAATACGGTCCTGGAGGAAGCCATCCTATCAGACCCTGTCGTTTAATGGCTGCTTCTTGCTGCGTGGTCAAGATTTCCTCCAAGGTTTTGAACGGGTCACGCTCAAGCTCAAAATGCGAGTAAATGCAAATGAGCCACAACAACATCCTGAGGCTTTTCAACTAAGCAGGTGTATGAGAAACACAGCTGGAGCGAGAGAGAGTGAGTGACATCCATATTGATAAGCCATGGTCTACAGTATGAGCTCTTTATATGGAACTTAACATGGCACTTAAAATATTTCATCACTTTACCTAAGCTGGTTTAGTTTGTTTTTCGAGGGTTTGTTTTTTCTTTCTTGGTTTGAATTTTCCAGTTTCATAATAAAATTCTACATTTCGGTCAACAAGAAATGGGTGGTGCTGAGCATAAAATGCAGTCAGTATGCTATTTCATGGTGTAAGACTCAGTGTATTGTAATGTGAAGTCTGATGTGCCTTCATTTACATATTTATCACCTCATATGCCAGCACAGACCTCTAGGCTTAGAAATGTTGATGAGTGACGCAAAACTGAGTCAAGCAAACTTAAGGTCTGAGTCAGACTTGAAGGCCATAGGCATGTTTTCCACAAATTGGGCTCAGAGTTCATACCAGCCAGTACTTACAGGTACTTCTCTGCTGAAAATGTCTCTGAGAAATGTCTGATCCAGACAAATACATTTCTGTCCATCCATTAAACAGAGCAGCACAGGCATCCTTAACTTCCTCCAGCTCCTCCTACGGGTTCTCAAGGCGCTCCCAGGCATGCTGGGAGCTGTGGTCTAATCACAAGTGAGCCATGACTGATGGGATGAAGACAGAAATGAACTTGGGTGTCATTCTAGCAGAAAAAGGTGATTTGGCCTTTTCATTTGATTTAAAAACAATACAAACATGAAGTTTAAGACCATTTCAAACCTAGATATTACTGTATGTGAATGATAAATTCTGTTTATTTTCTCTTGAGGTGTTCCCGTTCTTGATTATTAATAAGTAATCAATAAGTTATGAACTGTTATAGTCAAATGCAATGACACAATGCACTCTCTGAGAGGAAAGTAAATAAAACTATTCTAGATATTTGATACCAAACCTGTACATAAACAATCATCAATCTGCAGTGTGAATAATAATTCATTATCAGAATGGGACCTCGCAATCAGTCCTCTCACAATGTGGAAAAGATTATGAATAGAAGTAGATTAGTTACTCAGTTTATATCAAATTAGTTACACAATCACCATAACTTTTTTTCGAATATGCAAGATTAGGCACAACAGGCATCACTACTATATCCACTTTATTATGCTATCAACATATTCTGGTACCAGTCTATACGGTAAACTGCAATTGCAGTTCTTGAGCTTTCTCAAGAGAATTTAAGTAATTCTGTACTCAAGCAAAGCCAAAAATCTGTGATGTTGCCACACAGTCTTTGGTGTATAAAACTGTATTTACATACAGTAAGTAACTCTTGTAATTTGACAGGGGAGATTGAGAGTGTGCAGCAGACAGAGGTTGGGTTGGATGACTGAAACGCTCTTAGTGCTGTAAGTGGAGGTGTTAGTGGTCATGTGGAAACCGGGGGAAGGTGAGCTCTGGATTTGAATGCATTTTTTTGAATATTTAAAGAGGGTGAACGTGAGCCCAATATTCTCTTTCCTTTTAGCTCTGTTTTGGTCTCCACCATATCCTGAGGGAAATATCTGGCTCTTTAGCTGCTAAATGCTCCACTATGTTCACCAGATAGTCTCTAACTGTGTCTGTCTGTTTGGTGCTGAGCAGGTAGTGTACGGTGGGTTTTTAGATTAGTTGGAAACAACCCTATAAGACTGGTGAGAGTGAAGCAAAACAGTAAAGTTGTGGGCCAGAAAACCAAAACAATTAACTGAAAGATGCCACAAAGCTCAGTAGCACTGGGGGGAACTGCAGAGTTGATTATAGCCACTTTAAGTTTCAGGGTTTTACCAGCATGGTAAATGAAAGCACACTGCACTTCCTCGCACCAATAAACACTAAGAACTGAAAACTCATTGTGTGTAGCAGCATCACCTCAATACCTCAAACATGCATGGCCCATGCAGATGGAAATGAGTGAAAACAAAGGTGTTTATGGCTTTTTTAGAACCTTCAAAGTCAAAATGAAAATTTCATCAGGCATACAGTGGCAGTGGGAGTCGTTCCAAGGGATGCAGTGCTTTGCTTACTACACAGGCACGGAGATCTCTGAAGGATTACACAGCCGACTGTCAACGGGGGGGTACAGAGCTCAGGCTTAAGGAACCAGAGGATTAGAGTACAAGGGCTTGGAGTCTCGTGTCCAACCCGAGATAAGAAAGCAACTCGGTACATCAACCACAGAGGAGGATGCGTTCACACCACGAGCGCCGAGACGCAGGGTCACCCTCGCCACTTTATTTACTCTGCCAGTTCCTGTGAAGGCCCTCGTCGCAAGTTGAGAGAACAACGGGAGAATAATGCATTGCCCCTCTTTGTAAATATCTGCTCAAAGCAATTATCAATGCGGTAAAGAACAGGGAAGGGCCAAGCACCTCTTGTCCTCAATAATTCCTTTATAGATGTCTTTAAATCATTAATGGTCACAGCTCTGCACCGCTGATGAATGGGTTCAATTTAGAGGAAATCATGAATTTAATTAATTAAAGTAATTAGAGGCAGTGCTCGTCCATACACATGGAGACCTTATGGCCCGAGGATCTCTGAAGGCTTTTGTCTTAATCACGACAGGGATGTCAAATAAAAGACAGGGGAGCTTGAGGACAGTCGGAGGTGTGACAATCGCGAGGCTTGGCTCTCTCCCGCTGCACAGCGAAAGGGCCAAAGGAGCAGTTTGAGGGCTCATTACAAGCATAAAGAATGTAATGTCAACCCAAGGCCACAGCTCTTGAATTTACTACTCACCAGTCCTATATCCAGCTGTCATCGTTCCTGTCTAATTCATGAGAGCCGAGATCAAGGATGGGATAGTCATTTAATTCTGGAAATGAAAAAGGTGTTCCGGTTTAGGGAAAGTCGATCCAAATAATTCTCTCATCACAGGTGGAGGTTTGGTGGTTTGATTCCTCTTTGCATTGTGGGTTAAACATACTGTGTATAAACTCTGTGGCCACTTTATTAGGTACACTTGTACAATCTAATGCAATCCAATACAGCAGCCTTGCCATAACATCCATCTTTAAGCTCATAATGTTCAGTTTTTGGTGACATTGTCGGACATGTGTAAATTAAATTATATGTTTATTATTGAGGTCATAGTTAAAGGTGCTGTTGTACTGGACTGCATTAGTCCAGTACAACAGCACCATGACTAACTATGACCTCAGTGCTAAAACATATAATTGAATTAACACCTCTATGACAGAACATTACAGGCAGCATAAAAGTCGACTTTATGGATTGCCTTAGATTGTACAGACGTACCTAATAAAGTGGACACTGACTGTACCTTTAATGTTAAAACTGCTAAAACACACAGCAGTTACAACTTTATTTAAAAGTGCTGTAATTCATTTTCACTTGGCAATTGCACATAAATGTGAATTCAGCTCAAAGCAATAATCCCTGCTTATCTGAAACAGTGGGGAGCAGGTGTGAATGTGCATGAATATAATCAACTTAATCAACGGTGGCAGCTTTGAATACTCATGAAGGAATTGCAAAATTACCTGGCTTAAACAGAATGTTTTAATATTGTTTTTTTTGTCGCAATTCAATTTTCAAGTCACACATTTCAAATTTGTTCTCCTCCAGTCACATGAAAATGTTTTTTTGTTTTTTTTTTGTATTTCTATATGCAGAAGATGGCCCTTCATTTGAAAACACATACAGTTTGTATTAATATAAATAAAAAAAAAGTTATAAGTCACATTCTGGGTCACATTCCTCAAAACAAACAGCTAACGAATTTGCATTGTAAGTGTGCACTCAGAAATGCATATTGTTCTTGACAGTTGGATGCAGCCTGTAAATGCAAGTGGCTGAAGAATACCTGCTACCTGCTATTCAGATTAAGCATGCCACATTTATTTTCATTACTGGCAGATGACAGTTGCTCACCCAAGATGCGGAATTGATTAGGAAACCTGTTTTGTACACAGCTGTGGGAGGAATACATAAAAAAAAAAATAAATAAAAAAAAAGTGAAGACCAGATCCATCACGTCAATGAAGATGGACAAATATTGAAGGGACACGGACAGGGGAAATTGAGTAGCAGATGACAGCCTCGTGGAGCAGAAAGAATCTATTCAGGGTGTTTGTCAGTTTTTTTGACACCCACCTCACCCCGGCCTGGATTACCTTTCATTCTGACAATATTGTTAGAACAGGATGTTTGTTGGACTCACAGGGCAAACAACCTGTAGAAGAAGCTAAAAAAAAAAAGAAACCGTTAAAAGCTGTGCTCTATCCGAGTCCATATTGAATGTTAATTTACAGCCTCGTCTGCCGAGCGCTGTGCGAAGTGATTTTAACTATCAACCTGTAATAGAGATTTAGACGTCGCCTGAGTTCTCTTTCATACAGTCATCCTTTGACCTTGGAGTTTTAAACTACCTGTAATATAACCTGTCATGACTAAGAGGTGATGATATAATCCAGGTGTCCTTCTACAACCGGGCCTGGTGATAACTTCTCCAGCTTCACCAAGCTTTTTTTTTTTCCTTCTTCCATTATATTGTTCACATCCAGGGCCAGAGCCTGTTAATTCTGCTTTATGGCCAGAATGGAGGACTCTAATCTCCAATTTCCATGATCACTTCATTCTGTAAAAGCCTGTAAAATACATCTCATGTTAGAAAGTGAGATTTTTATTAGGATGTTTTCCTCAAAGTAAAATATCACCAACTTGTAAGACAGCACTTTCTGTCAGCTGCTACAATATAGGCTCAAGCTTGGCCAGATATGTGCAGCTAGCAATTAAAGTGAAATATTCAAGCATGAACCAGCTATTCATCTGACCAGCTGGAAGAGGCACACTCGTGGAGAGTGTTGTTTTTTTAATTTTCAAGGTTATTTCAACAATGTCTATTGTTGATGATTTCACCGCTGCCGAGTGTGTGGTAGGCGTCCGCTGTAAGAGCAACACTGACGTACAGTCTAACAGCAAAAAATAGCCTGAACCATAATGGATGTTTGTGATAATTTAATAATTAAATGGCTTTTCCTCCTTATTATCAGATGGATATCAGTTCTTTGACGTAAAATTATTTTGCCTGAAAAAAACTCCAATAAATGAGCCCAGTTGGAGCAACAAGGCTCATTTATACCATAATGAATGACCTATTGAAATTGATTGGCACTGATTGTCGCTGATTATGTTTTCTCTGTGAAATCTTCAAACGCTTTTCTGCCTTACCGTCCAAGCTACGGCTGTCAGCTCAAGTCACATCAACCACGTTCTGTGGGTACATTTAAAAAGAAATGCACAAGGAGTCATGTCTGATGTCTTCTTTTTCTGCCTTGGAGGAAGAGTGGGAGAGGACAATACAGTGCTGCATGCAGAAACAACAGTTGTCAGTTGTCAGCAGAGTTCACAGTCGAGTTTGAAAACAAATTTCCTTCTTGTAAGCTCAGAGGAAGTTTGGGGATTTGGGGGGCAATACTGTGCACTAAAACAAAATAAGGCTTTATATCTTGGGTTTTATAACTTTATCTGCAGTACTCCCCTGCATAATGTCAGCTTTTTTTTTCCAGAGACTAAGGTGATATAACTGGCAATCATTTCTTTACAGAATTACAGTCTAACAGAAGACATTTATTGTACACTGTAGTCACAATCCTTCCCTTTCCATCAAACCTTAGCTACCATCGCTAACAGTCTTGGTTCAGTAGATAAAAGCCAGTGGATGGTGTTGTGTTACCATTATGGCTAACTGCGCTTTAACACATGAATTTGTACTTCTTATGTGGACTTGTGTTTATGAATTAATTCATTAATTTCTTTATTTAACAGGAACCATACAGATAAACATTCTTACACAAGGATAAGCAATGCGACAGATGTAATGTCCTGTATATAGGACGTCTAGCTAAAGCTAATGCAGCCTCCTTCCCTGGTTAGGCTTTTAAATCTACAGTAGGTTAAAACAGCTAAACAAATAAGATAAAACAGAATCAGGATAAAAACAAGACAGATAAAACAGACAGTGTACATGTGTAGGGGCTTGTGGATGCTTTGTAACTGCTAAGTGTGGCTTGCTAGCTGCAATAGCTTAGCTTAACTGCTATCTTACCTCCTAGCTTTGTAGTTCACATTAGCGCTGGAAACGTTTTCCGGATCACAATTTGACCGCAAACTCCTCCACAGTGGAAATTTCTTCGCACGCTTCTGGGTCAAAGTTTATAATAATTTTCTTTTGCACTACGTGTATTTCCCCTTATCTGCATAACCCCACCCCATATCAATTGCGAACTGTTTGACGTTAGCTCACAAAGACACAAGTAACAGTTTGAAGGGCGGGAGTTGCTATGGAGATATGACGTTGCGAAGTGGGAGGGGCCTTTGGTCCGAAAGTGTCTGTCTCCATTCTGTATTCCCAATTAAACACGACATCCTCACTGTTACTGAGCATAGAAACACGGATCTCCTGGATCATGTAACGATCCTATAGGTTTATGTTATGTCAAATAATTCAAATTAATGTGTAAAGTAAAGGAAAAGCCATATATCCTTTACATTATACTTAGTTTGTCAAGTAAGGTCTTTTCAGTTTTCACTCTTTTAAGTTAATGCAGAAATTAAGGGATCTCTGGCTAACATACCAAATAACTTTATCCACATTTAAGGTGTACAGTACAGTGGTAATTTAAGGGATTTTCTTTTATATGTTTTACTGTATGAATTCCAGGCTCAGTATGTCCTTGCATTGTTCTGGTTAAACTCAATTTTTCGAAAACCTCTTCACTATACTAAGAGCAGTACAATTCATCCATCCATGTGAAATACTTCATTAAACCAGGAGATCTGCCTTGCACTGGTGTACTAGCACCAGGATTTGACAGAGCATCCTAATCAAACAACACTTGAGACGTTTGTGCAACAAAACTGCTCTCCTGCCTCTCGCCTTCAGATATCATTTTGTTTTCATAGTTATATTTCCCCCTGTGCAGATCAACAGAAGCAGTTTGTGGACCCTAAATCAGTAACTGGATGGGTTACCATCTGTGCATGTTAACAACGATTTTAACTGGAAAATAAAATAGTAAGAGTAAAAAGAAAAGAGGGTGAAAGGAAGGAAAAAATATTTTCCCAACTGTGCCTTTTTCTAAAACTTTTTGTCATAAAATTCTTTAATCTACAGTTTTATTGAGCCCTAATTAGTGCACGCACTAAGATACAGTGTCCTCCTATGACATCGCTGGAGGACAAATTCAAACCCTTTGACTCTTCCAAAACTAAAATGAAGTTAGCAGTTTTGGGTTCAGTATGATATGAGATACAGAATAATGCAGCTTTGTGTTTTTTGGTGGGGTTGAGGCGCCTCTTTAACAGATAGTAGACTGGTTGCAGAACCCATTTGCCTGCTGAATTAGAATCAACAGATTGAAGTTACCGGAAAAGATGCCGCTAACTGATCTGCAGGAGGCAAATGGAAACAATGGCAATGAAGGCTACACTTTAATCCTGCTGCAGCATCCCCGCAAATGATGGCAACAACTGAAAGTGTTATTTGTTTAGCAGCATTTAAGGCCGTGAGCCAGTACACAGCACATGTCAGATCTTTTGGTGCTGCTGAAGGTCTCTGTGAAAAAAGTGCTTTAAAAATTAAACTCAATACAAAACTACAGTAAACACAAGTCCCAACAAAGGAAGACAGTGTAATGACTAATGAGATTATTTACCGCCTCAGAAGTTACATTTTCATTGCTTTCTCCCTTGTTTTCCCCCCCTTTCAAGTAGAATTGGTCACACGCTCTGTTGATATGATGACTATTTCCACATTTAGCTCTGTTTGACTTGGCTTCTGGATGCTGTCTTGGAAACTAATGAAGGGCTGTCTGCCCACAGGAACCATGGTGGTGCAAGTGGCAGCCACAGATGCAGATGACCCAACATACGGGAACAGTGCCAGGGTGGTCTACAGCATCATCCACGGACAGCCGTACTTCTCAGTGGAGCCCAAGACAGGTAGGTACAGCGTATGTCAGCCGAAAGTGGTGGTGATTTAATCCACAGATATGGGCACAGTGTGTCATTTAAAGGCCCTGAAAATATATTTTCTCACTCAGCTTTTTACTATGATTGATGTGAGGTCCTACACAAACACAACTGTCTGCCACAGTTGGAGCATTTTTGGTTATTATACATGAGAGATTTCTGTATTTGTGTTTTTGTCTGCGCTCCTCTCACTAGTTTGAAGTGGGCGGGGCACAGTGGGGAAAAGGTGATGTCATATACTCCTATGCACCAATCAGAATTTAGCAATATTTGAATCAAAATGGCAGTTGGATTGTGAAGGTGACAGTTGTAGTGTATGTTGCCAGCCCACTGTTAATCAACTCTGATCAAACCATGCCCACACAGTCCTAATGAAGCA
Source organism: Macquaria ambigua (assembly GCA_008360985.2). Taxonomy (NCBI): domain Eukaryota; kingdom Metazoa; phylum Chordata; class Actinopteri; order Centrarchiformes; family Percichthyidae; genus Macquaria; species Macquaria ambigua. The sequence continues at coordinate 575,478 of VMKM01000009.1, read as the reverse complement.
GATTAGCTGAGCCTTTGAGTGGTAAACTCGTTATACATAATATCTAAGACTGTTTTTTTAAACTTACATTTTTGCTTATTTAGTTATTAATATTCAATCTTAACGAAAAAAAGTTTTTAAGGGTCAAGTAACTTCTGCTGAACAGCGGCCACAAGTAGCGATAATGGCCACACTGAATTTTTTCTTGACTGTATTTCCCAAGATTTTCTTCAGTCAGTAGATTTATAAACATCATCATTATGCGACCTGACTGAGGGCCAGTGCAAGGGAATCACAAGCATGTACTGTACGTATTATAAGAACTGGACATGGCGCCGACGCTCAGGCTTGCTTCCAGTTTTTTCCAGTGGCCACTCGCGGTATTGCAACAAAAAATTCCCCTGCAGTCCAAACAGCAATATCCCCATAGGCCACCATTGTAAAAGAGATGTCTGTAAAACTGTTGACAAGACACCTCGAATTGCAAACAAGCTCCATTATGACTCTTTATATTATGAGCTTTTGATCCATGGACTGAAGGGGCGCCATCTTTGGGTCCTGGTGAGGGCACCCTGTGTTTACCTCGTGTTTTACCTTAGTGATAAAACCGTTGTTTATCTGTGACATGATAATATATAGTGTAACGGCAGCTCAAGTAGAGAAGAGCCATAAAGTCAGTAATGTCAGCTACACAGCAATATCTATCTGAAGTTTGCTAACATTACCTAACATAAGCTGCCAGACCAAGTCCTGCTGTAGCAGAAAAAAGTGTAAGGGTTTGTTTAATTGCTTATAAATTCAACTTTTCATTTGTAAGAGTGTATTACATTTGTTTACATAGTGTGGCTTTAAGCATTGCTAATACTGGAAAATACACCAGACTTAAGTGCCCTGATGCTGACAATGAAAACACCATTGACACTTTTATTTTGCTATCAACAAATTAAAGCACTGAGTTTCAAAGAATGCAGCTGACAAACAAATTTTATCAAGTATCGTCACTTGGTGCGATAAAGATTACGGCAATAAAATTTGAAAACAGTTTTAAAAAAAAAAATCCTGAGAAAAGGGCTAAAATAAACTGCAAGATAAGATGTGAGGTAGTGTGTTGACTTGTGGGGTGTTTTATCCTGAGAAGTGCAGCGGCAGTCCTCGCTACATCTTCATAGCCGGCTCATTAGCCACTGCCCTGCCGAGGCACGGCTACTTCATGCAAAGCACTCTTGCAGGAAAACAGAAAAATATGGGCCATCCCATAATATTAGGCTTCATACTCTGCTTCGAGAGCAACGCACACACACACATGCTGGGGTTTTATGAATGTAGTTCTAATTCATGAACTGGTGAAATCCACTGCAGTGCAGGGATTTATGACGTTTATTTTCCACGCTCAGGCAGACACCGAAATAAGAGGGAAGCTCGACAACAAAAACTCCACGGTGACCTGTACGGTTCATTGTAAACATTCAAAAAGCCTAACCACCGGAAGAAAATGGAGCATTCAAGAAAAATGAATGTATATCACAAGAAAGGAAACGACTTCATTCTGTGCTGGCATTATGGATGTGGTGTCTGAGGAAGAAAATATGTTGTGAGCATCAAAATTTCAGCACACTTAGTTGCAAAGTCTGCACAGTATCACAGAATTTCTATGTTGTTTTTCACTTTCTAGAGACCTTCGACTAATGAAGCCTCCCGCTGAAGCTTTCATTAGGGAACATTTCCGTGTTTCCATGTTTTGGTGCGAACATTTACATGTTTTATACACTCTAGATGAAAAAGTTCCTCATGGATACTCTTTAAGCTCCGACAGTTCCACTGGGACTTCTCTGAGGCTGTAAATCTTTGATTTTCTTAGAAGCTAAAACTTCTGTGGGCTAATTAATGTGTTAAAATGCTACAATCACCTTCCCTAAGATGAGTTTGGTTTGGAACTTGGGAATTTGTGCTTCAGTGTTTTTCTCAGTTGCTTTCTGCCATTAATTCAGCTGGTGTTTAAGCACCTGACATCCATGGATGTTGGTAAATCTGGTCCTTTTTTTTTCTTGTAGTCATCATTTAAGCCAAACAATTGCTGGTAATTTGGCTGGTTTAGTCCAAATTTTGTTTAAGACAGACCAAATCAGTCCAGATGGCTATTTTACACTTAATTAAAGTTTATATATGCTTAAATAATCCCTCAAGTAATCTTCTTCTTCATCGTCTTTTTAATGAACTGAAACCACATTTTTTGAACATTTCCAAGACTTTTAGTAAATGACCTGTTCATCTTCAATGATAAGCTGCTGGGAGCAATCATTGTCATTGTCCCATTTCCCAGACCCCACCGATTCATTGTATTTGCACAAATTAACTTCCAGTGCTTACAGGACAAGTTGACTCTTATAAGTGAAGTGCAAAAATGTCTCCCTCTCATTCCTTTAACAGTTTGCAATACAAATTGGTAAAATTGTTACTTCCTGCTGCCATTTTGCGGAGGGCACACAGGCTAATGAGGAGGCTGCAGCTCAGGTGGTCGGCCATTAATCGTAGGGTTGGTGGTTTGATTCCTGGCTCCTCTTGTCCAAATGTTGTAGTGTCTGTGAGCAAGACACTGAACCCCAACTTGCTACCACACATTGGTAGCAAGCTGGGGATTTGGAAAAGGTTGTCTGCAAAGTGATTTTAAGGTTTAAGTATGGAAAGTTGCTCAGTGTAGCTTTAAGCGTAAAACTTTAAGCTCAGATAAATCCCACATTGGTACTCTTTCTGTAGGACAACGGCTGGTTTATTAACCTGTCAAACAAGCGGCACACACACACACAGACACCTAAATGTGCTCCCAGATACAGCCCTTGGGCCCCTGCCAGCGCCTCGGCTTTCTGCTGCCCATCTCTGCCTGCCCACGACTGATTACACTTGGCTCTCTTTCCGTCCACGTAGAAGGTGATTGGATCTCATGGTTATGAGATGCAACGCTGGTGTCAGAATTGAATAGCATGGATGGCTGTCGGAGAGGTGTGACTCCATGTGGGACTTGATGCAGGGAAGCATGAAGACATGTTCTCTTGTTTGACAGGGGTAACCTTAATAACAACCATAGTAAAAAAAAAAAAAAAAACACCTTATGGCAGTAACTTGTGTGTCAAGGGAGAAATCCTGCAGGCTTTTATAGCAGCATTGTTACTGAAGTCTCTATTGGTTTACAGGAGTTTTTTAGATTTCCCCCCCTATATTGCTCCCTGAAAAAGTATGAGACACAACTGTAATTGAGAGAAATAATAGGAAGTGTTCACTTGGTTACCTTCATCTTCATCTTAATTTAGTTACCTTTCAAGACGGACTACCTTGGGGAAATAAAAATTTATGCTACTAAAAAATGCTCTGCTGGTTTCCTTTAAAAACCTTTAAAAAGATCCTGTTGTGTCATCAGCTACAAACACCGTAGCACCTTTCACAAATGTGCCACCTTTTTGTATTTATTTGTCTTTTTGTGGTTTATTTATGTGACATTTTTTGAAAAATCGCAGCACTTTCACAACGTATCGGTTATGATTTAAGTTATCCACAAGCGACTTATCTCGCTTAGAAACATTTATTTGGAATTTGGTGATCCATTGTTAGATTATACGTCGCCATTTCTGCTACTTCTTATTTTAATCTAAATTAAAATTCTGATCATGAAGAACTAAAATGGGACCTCATTTATCGCATTTCTAAAACAGGGATCGGACTGATTTCTGACCACTTGCCTCTGGCTGTTCAATGATCTTTAACAAAGTTTGGGAGAACACTTGAACCCATCGATGAGTCTCGAGTGAGACTTCATGACACCAATACCAATTAGAGCGAGAGCAGACATTTACTTAAGTGATGTTCAAACAGCATGTCTGCCCCATAAAGTCCCCATTACTCTCATGTCATGTTTTCCTCAGACCCATTCAGCTCAATGACCGGAGCTCATTCTTTCACAGCCTCGGTTGATGACCTGTTTTTCATTAAGCTAAGTGGATTTTTAAATCCCAAGGTTGATATTTCAAAAGCTTTAATGGATTATGGTCGCTTACTGTAAGTGGCCTGTGTTCTCCTACAGTAGATTGTGATGCTAACCAGAGTTAATTTCTGCCACACGCCATACTGTACGCTGTACATACTGGGAAACAACCAGCATGGTGGTTGAGACATGATGCAGAGATTTCGTCAAACGCCAGTCTACCTGCATTCTGTTTTCGTACCGAGCTGTCAAAGCGTTTATCGTTGCATCCTTAGATCTTAAGAGTGACAGTCGCTTACATGTACGCATAGACATTTGTTTGCATCTTGACACCATTTTACTTTCTCAGATTTTCTATCCATCCATCCATCTATTCCATTTAGTAAGGTTTGTAGAGGCCTTTGCTGAAAAAATGTAAATTACAACAACACAAAGTTAACTTTTTATCCGTTGAGTGATGCATATATTCCTATCTAGAGCAGACATTCCTTTGTGTATTTTACTTCCCCTAAAGCTGTACTTTGTGAATTTTAAAAGAAGAAATAATACAATTTTCTTTCCAGAGGCTTTGCTGCTTTGCTGCTACAGTCTTACTTGGTCTAGTGTGACCAGTAGCTTTTGGTTGCTAATGTAAGTTAATGTTGGCAACACTGAATTAGATATAGCTGCGTAACAGACATTACTGACTTTATTATTTGCTATTTTTTTTTACCATGTTTCCATAACTGCCGCATGTTGCCGAAGTGGCTGCTGTTTACAAAAGTTACACGCGTCATTTGTGGGACAGCCGGACTCTAAATTGATAGTGTTTATGTTGGGGGAAAATAACCTCAGCAAAATACAGTCCAATGCAGCAGAACTGCAAACGATAGTCTTAAAAAGAAGCAGAGAATGAATGCACGTCAAACACTGTAAACAAGGAAATGAGCATGGGTTAATCCATCAAAGTTACGGGATATTGACACACTGATTTGCCTTTCATTTCCAAGCCTCACTTGCAGGTTTTACTTTTGTGACGATATCACTGAAATGTTTATCTGTGGCATGTTAAAACACGGTTCAACAGTAGTACAAGCAGCGAAGACCAGACCAAGTAAGGCTGTAGCAGAAAAACTCCCAAGTGTTTGAATTGACTATTTTCTAAGAGAAGTATTATTAAAGTTTTTTTTTCTTCTAACAAAAGTCTCAGTTTAAATGGTGTTAAGGGTGTTAAATATTGTGTCCACCCTCTTTATTGGCTGTGAAAGGGACCACATTGTTTGTGTTAACTGTTAGTTTTTAACATATTGTCAATACCATGTATCTTACAGAATACACTCCAGGGGTGAGACACTAGCTTTTTAGACAGCAGACCCAGGATTGAGTGTTGTGGGATGAGCGTTGTGCTTCTGTCTTTGCAAGTTACTAATTAGTCCCATTTGCAGCACACGCCTGGGCCATAGCAGAGGGTGACTTTGACAAAGTGCCTGGGCTGAAATACACTCTAAGCTCCACACTGCAATACTGCACTAGCGATTAAGTGGCAGAGGGCTAATGGTCAGAGGGGGGGAGGGAGGAGGATGCGTGTGACCCGGTGTTAGGTGGGTAGCATCCTGGCTCTCTTTCGTCTAACAAGTCTCTTTACTCCGGTTCTTAATCCCAAATTGAATCTACAAGGTGCCCTTGGGAAAAGTACTTAATCCTGAATAGCTCCAATAACTTCCAAGCAATGCATAATGTCGGCAAAATACATAAGTTGCTGTGCCTAAAGGTGCTCAGTTAAGACAGCATTTTGTAATATATGTTGCTTGATAGCTTGTAGTTTAGTTTGAAGGTGAAGCTGAAATGGTAATGCTGCGTTCTAATTGATGGCAGACTCGAGGAGGTTTGAACAGCTGCCTCCAGCTCCATACACCTTGGCGATATGGCAAGTCCTTTAGAGACAATTATCCGCGCACATTAACACTGCTAAGCATGCATGCGTGCTCACAAACCTCAATGGCTGCAATAACAAGAGAAGAATTTAGTTAGTAGGAAATGCCAGGTGCCTGAATGAGAGGATTAATTACATTCTGAAGGGGGGTGTTTAAGATGTGACGCGGCGTGTCTCTCAAAGCAACACGACAATGACATCTGAATATGACAGGTACTCAGGTGAGTGAGGGCTGGACGGACTGAGCTTTGTCTCCTCTCAGCCTGAGAATCTAATTAAACTGAAAACGCTCAAACAAAGGAAAAGGCCTGGTCCGATCCTTGTGTAATCTATAGCTGCTCCGGCTCATCACGTGTGAAATTCTGACGCTGAGGTCAGGAGGAGGCGGCTTTGCTGCGATCAGCCCGTGATTAAGATATTAGCATGGCCTTTTTTTTTTTTTTTTAAACCTTGTGTGCCTCCCTTTACCCCCTTCTTTAAAAGTGTGTGTTGCTGTGGCTCTGCGCGAGATTCTTGTTGTGGTGGCTGCACTAAATCGAGAACATTACAGCTGAAGGCTAGATATAAATCTGGCTGCCGCCTGTAATATAGAGAGGGAGATGCAATTTTTCAATTCTAATCACAAACAACACACACACACACACACCTGGATGTGTGTGCAGATGAACACACGCCCTCTCAGCCTAAGATTATAAATGAATGGATCCTGTGTTCTATAACATTGCTTGATGTAATGTTTGCACTCATCACTTTTATGATTTGTGTTCTGTTTTGTATTGAATGTGCTGTCTGTCTATAACACTGCTGCTGTTTTCTTGACCAGGTCACTCTTGAGAATGAGACCCCGAGTCTAAGATTACCTGTCTCAATAAAGGTTAAATAAAAAATATATAAATAATGATATGTCTCTATTACCTGTGCTGTAGCGTCATGTGGCTCTTTCACACTCCCTTGGAAGGTATAGTGACCCGTGATTAGAGCATGATGCTTGAATGTCACTCAGTAATAAACTACCTGGGTTGGAGGTTTTATTCCCTGTTTGTATGGCCTGTTTTTGTGTTATGGGATCTATTCCTTGTAAGTGGATCGCCTGAGGGTTCAGCAAATCACATACTGCACCCTTCATGTTTAAGTGTTCATCACCTTCATCAGCACCTCTCATAGCTGCACGCAGAGCCAGAGGGTTCCTCCAAAGTCTGCACTTTTATTTCCTCTTCCCAAGACAAATGTCAAGTATCTGGGCTTTAGCAGGGAGCGTGGCCCACCCGTCTGCCGCCAGTGGTGTGGAGACAGCTAGATAAATGCATGGCTACAATGCGTCTGGCTTGCACCGGAGGCAAGGAGTCACGGCGCAATGCGAGGCCGTGCCGTGATAGCGACAGAAGGGTTTTAATCATCGCCTCTCCCCGGGAATGACACCAGCGCCGCACGGGGTAACAGAGATAGAGAGCGAGGGGGGCTGGCACCCAGCAGACAAACAACAGCCTCGCAACATCAGCGTGTGGATTAGCAGTGTCGCTCGGTGTGAAGTATGTGTGCTTCTGGCCAGGCGGGAGGAGAAACATGTCGCTGTTTTTTTTCTTTTTTTGTACCGTGCTGGAATCAGGATTCATGGCATCATTAACCACAGCCAATATCTCTCAGGCTCCAACACACCAAGCTGATATTAAATAAGTATATCAATTGTGTGTGAAGCCTATCTATGGTTTAGTGGGAGCATTCATTTGTCTCACCGCTGGCTGCTCAAACTTTACATCTTTTTCCAGTTTATTTCACCTTTTAGGAGCCATCCGTTGCAGCTGTTATTATAATCCAGCCATTATCCAGCTTCCTCCTCAGCTTTACTTCTCCCGAATATTTAAAGACGCCTCTTTCAAGTCTAGACGTGCGCGCTTTTGTCCCAGTGGTGATGTTGTGTGGAGTAGAGAACAGAAAAGTTTTGTTCTGTTTGTGTCTAGCTAGTATTAAGGGAGCCTTGCTGGATTGGAGGCTTCAAGTAACCTTTCTGATGCAACTCAGTAAACAGGGTTCACAGGTGTCACTGCAGCAGGCTCCAGAGCAGTGGTGGTGCTCTTTAATTGGCTACGAGGTTACACTGTGGAAGAAGCAACAGAGAAGTGATGAATGGATGGATGGAGGACGGATGTAAGGGATAAACGAGGCAGATGGGTGAATATCAACAGCACAGAGATGGATGCCTAAACTCTCAGCATTAACGCATTAGACTTAGATTAGAAAAAAAAGAAACATATGACATGTTTTGACTTTGTCGTTGAGGCTTAACCGAAGGAGAGAAAAGCAGCCGTGTTTTCCCCCAGTGCTGTATGACAATGTCCCACTGTTCATTATTTGATGCAGGACTGGAATGGCATGTTTTGTAGAGCAACAGCAAAAGATCATTGCTTTATTGACCACCTTCATCCCACTGTAAGCCCACTGGCAGGGACTTTGGAGAAAAGAAAGTGGTACAGCTCACTATAATTTAGCTAACAGAGCCATTTAGTTAGAGTAGCCAATAACAGTTTTCAGCTGGAGGGACTGTAATGACATTAATAAAGGATGGCAGATAGAGAAAATTAAACACTTAATGGAATTGTTTATTTTAAGTACGGCCACGGTTGACGGTCAAAAGGCATCTTCATTTTTCTCGAAGTCTTTTGACCCACTTTTCTTGATTTGTTTGTCCTTCCTCCTTTGTTCCTGGATTGAGCTTAATTGCAAATACTATGTGTTTGAGTGTGTGTGTGTGTGTGTGTGTGTGTGTGTGTGTGTGTGTGTGAGAGAGAGAGAGAAAGAGAGTGTATGTGTGTGTGTATGTGCTTGTACTTTTCTTCTACTATTCTTGTGAGAACCAGACCTGCAATGCTGAGAAATCCTTGCTCAGGTTAAAGCAAGAATGAGGGTCAGGTCAGACCTGCAGTGATGAGGGTTGTGGTTTTGCGCCCGCATAAAAAAAACCCAGCGCCTGTCTTTTTCAGAGTCAGCCAAATTCAGTCGAGACAGAACACACAAACCTAATACACATAGTGCTGGAAATTAACTGGACCTTAATCATGCTGGTGATAGCAGTTTATCAGAAATCGGTTGGAGATATAAACCCATTTAGAATTAATGTAAAAAAGGAGCCTCTTCTAACTTAAGATTCTGCCTCACAATCATCAAATTTAGACTTTTTCTTCAGAGGAGCAACATTAGCATTCATTTGGAGTCATGCTTGTGTCAATCTGACGAATATAAGTCCAATATTCTCCCTCCTTTTAGCTCTGGCTCGTCAACTTCTGAGGAAAACATCTGGCTCTGTAGCTAAGATAAATGCTCCACTATGTTCACCAGCTATCCGCTAACTTTGTCCATGTGCAGTTTGGTGCTGGGCAGGTAGTGTTTGGTGGGTCAGCTGCCTGCTGTGGATGAAAACAATAATTTTCTGTCACTATGCCACCTTTCACATTACATTATTTGACCCATTGTAGTATAAAAATATTGATTAGTGCAGCTATGAGTAAAAACAAAAAAACAGGCATAATCTGCTTCTTCTTCTTCTAATCAGCCAGTGAAATCTGGAAACATTCTTGGTAATTCCACGTCTAAAAACAACACAGTCCTCGTCAAGTGCACAGCTGATTGAGAATTCTCCAGAACATGTAATGAGCAAATAAGTGCAGTGTGTTTTTTTTCCCCCTCATGAGAGTGGGCCTCAATTACATGTCAAATTTGGGTGTAATTTAAAGGATTATGAAAAATTCTTCAGGTGCCTGCTCAGAGCAAGAGCTCCCCTTTGATCTGCTTCATCAGGCTGTGAATGCGATAAAGCAACTAAAAATGATTCATTTATTCAGGAACTGTGTGCTGTGGCTTTGTGGGGTTCGTAATGAGTAATCTTCCATGTTCTGTAGGAATCTTTAATAAGTGCCATTTAATGAATGAAACACATTGTGTGGTAACTCATTAACTTTGAAAGCAACAGTGATTGCTTTTGAAGGATTAGGACACTTTTCTTTGCATTTAAATGCGTGGCGTTAATTTTTTCTGGAATTATCATCTTTGTAGTCAAGAGATAAAGTTGAGATTGGAAAAATGTCATTAATGAAAAGATTACTCTACAAGCTTTTTAGTATTTTGTGCATGTGTACCACATCTCGGCTTAACGCTAGCTGTTTCATCAGAAGCTCAGGTGCCAACAGACGACTACAGACAAATGCCAGTCATTTGATGCCAGCGTTGTCACGTCTCCGATCCTTTTCTGATACAGATCGATCATGACAGGGGGACAGGCGGATAATGCCTCCCCTGGCGGCTAAAATGTCCCCTTGCATGTTCTCACTTTTCTGACAATGTCTTCACATTAACCTCATCATATGTCAGACTACTAAACTGTTTAGAGTGACAGCACATTTGAGAGCACAGACGTGTCACAATTCAACGCTGTTGTGTAAACAAGCTACCAGCTATTATGAACATCCCCCATTAACCTCAAGTCATGTATTCTTGTAATTACCACTTGAAGGGTTGATGTAAACAGGTTTTTCCAGTCTGAAATCATATTTTTAGACCATTTTGACATGAATAGATCCTTTCAGTACTTGAGTGTTTTAGGGCAAGAAGTGTAATTTTGTTCATGTCTTTTAGTCACTTTTTTGTTGGAAGCCTACTGTTGAAGCTTTTCCGATGCTTTTGTATTAAATAACAACACTTGCAGTGAACTGGAGGCATTTAAAGCTCTGTGGCGAAGTGAAGTTCTTACCACAATCAATCATCTTGAAAGAAGAAAAACTAGCAAAATACAGATGAAAATAACAGGAACGTAACGTTTATGAAACATGTTTTCTACCTGTCGCCTAAAGCAGTGATTCCCAACGTGGAAAGATTGTAGAGCTCAACTAAAAAAGCAAAAAAAAAATAATTAGAAATAACGATTTGATTTTAAAAAATATATGCCCATATGAGTCAGTTGTAACACTTGAACATTTCAAGTTGCTGTGAGAGTGCGTGAAAACTAGCAAGCAAACAGAGAAATCTAAACAGTTAGCTAAAAGTAATGGATAAACGGTTGGAATTGTTAGCTAAATGAATAGATGGTTGAAATAGATGTCTGAAAGTAGCCTAGATAAATGGTGACTACTGGTAAGCTAAAAGTAATGGATAAACAGTTGAAATACTTAGCTAAAAATAATGGATAAATGGTTGAAAAAGATGCTAAAAGCAATCAGTTAAAGTAATTTAAATGCCCAGCTTCAGCCAGTCCAAGTGGTAGTTGTACAAATGTTAACTTGACCAAATCAACCAAACATCGAGAATTATGTATGAAAACATTATTGTAAGCTTTCCACTTTTATATTTACTCTTCCATCCTCTTTCAATCAATTCAAATGAACACATTTGGTGGTGTCGATGACGGGGAACTTAATTAATGAATGAGCTGATCTGTGGTTACAGTATGTCTGACAAAAAAACGTGTTGGGAACCACCGATCCAAAGCATTTGCCTCTCTCCTCAGGTGTCATCAGAACAGCTCTGCCCAACATGGACCGGGAGACGAGGGACCAGTACGTGCTCGTCATCCAGGCCAAAGACATGGTCGGCCAGATGGGTGGCCTCTCCGGCACCACCTCCGTCACTGTCACGCTCACCGATGTCAATGACAACCCGCCTCGGTTCACTCACAGTAAGACTCCATTCCTGATTGTCCCTATAGGGTCGATTAAGCTTGTCATGTACAGTAGGCTACATGCCATGTTTTCAACAGCTACTCAGCAATCAGAATAAAACCACTGCTCCTTCCTTTACTTGCAATGTTTTTTGTTCCAGCTGAATGGAGCTTTAAAGATCTATTATCGCTGAAAAACCCACTTCACCTCAGAGAACCAAATGAGGGCGTGCTTTGTGCTGTATGCAATGAATGCATTGGTACAAAAATGGCTGGGCTGTTAATCCACCCTTGAAAAGAAATCATTGGAAAATATTAAATTTGTCATATTATCTTTAACAACGCTGTAGCAATATTTTCCCATAATGTGTGGTAGGATAAAGCTGAACAGAAAGTATATTTTAGAAGCAAAACACACTCATTAAATCCTCATCATTAAACTTCATCTCATCAGTTTTCTAAGGTTATGTTAACCACCTTCCTAACCCCATTCTCTATTTTATCTTTGTAACTTCCCTACGTTTGTATTTTCAGCAAACATTTGGATTTTTACGACCAAATTAAAAAAACAGCCTTCCTGCAAGGTGTGCGCCTCCCTGCTTTACTCTTCATCAGAGCTGGGGGCTGCACCGGCGTTGGATACCAGGATCAATCAGGCTCCGTTTTTTGTTGTCAGCCTATTTCACGGGCTGCTAATGGGTTCCAGGCCGAGCTTTAGGATTCAAAGGCATGCAGTGCTTCTCATGATAATCCGAAGCGCCGGCAATCGGTTTACCGCTGATAGCCCAACCACTGTCTGGCTGGTGCACTCACCACTGGACTGCCATGAAGCAGAGTCAATTTGCTGGCCCCTGGGGGGGAAAGAAAGGTTCAAGTTTGCACAACAAGTCATCAATGCTGTTTTAACCCAGTGCTGTCACACTGGGAAGAAAGAGACTTTGGAGGAGTTTTGGATTTTGCTCCTGCTGTCGCAATCGCAGGGTCATGGGTCAGAATCGATAGACCATTATGGAGCGTCAGGGCTGATGGAGTCAGGAGCTATAGCTAGTCCTTGGAAGAAACGAGGGGAAAGAAGCCAAGGTTAGCTGCAAGAGAGGACAGGCTTGGGGGGGGAGAGAAGAGAAAAGAGGTAGGTGCAGGGGCAAAACGGAGGGAGGAAAGCAATTCTTTGGTCTTTTAAAGAGCTGCTATTCCACGGCAAATTAAAAAGCCATTATAAAGATTACATGGCGGCAAACAATGTCAGGCAGATTAGCATTTAGACGGTGGCTGAGGGAGACACTGTGAGGAACACAGAAAGGTCTGGTAATGAGCTCCGCCATGGTGATTGGAGAGATTATGATTATGAATATGATTCCCTGCTTTATTCTTATAAGAGTACTTTAAATCCGAAGGGTCAGACAAAAGCTCAGGGAACACAATGGAGAGTTTTGGAGTAATAGAATCTTCAAGTGGACATTTCATCCCGTGAAAGGTGCCAAAGGGATCTAAGTGTGACTCGTGGGTTTCTTTTTCTGACTTTCTCTGTTTTTTTTGGGGTCCAAGGGATAACCCATTACATCTACACAGCATTTAAGGAGTTTTATATTTTGCTAAATATATTCTTCCAGCTGTAAATACCTATGCTGCAGTATGAAGTGGAAGCAAAGTGCCTTATTCCACGTGTGTCACTCCCGCTGCCTGTCCGTGTTACGCAACATGAATTTATTGGTGAGCCACGCAGCCGAATCACAGCTGAAGGGGTATAACAAAAGCTGAGCCGCTTGAAGGTGAGTTGGTGGTGAAAGCACATCCATTACCAGCATCCGCTCCTGTCCTTCCTTTTCCAGAGAACTATCAGTACACGGTGCTGGAGTCGCTGCCGGTGAAGTCTGTGGTGGCCAGAATCAAAGCGGCTGACGCTGATATAGGCTCCAACGCAGAGATGGACTACAGGATCATGGACGGCGACGGGCCTGGCATGTTCAACATAACAACAGATGAGGACACACAAGAGGGGGTCATCATCCTTCTGAAGGTACTGCATATAAAAACAGATTAATTAGCTTAATTTAACACATCAGAGTCCATAAATGGTACTGCACCTTCCCTCCTGAAAATCAGTGACACATGGAAACAATTTGGAAAAATAGCATCATTTTCCGGCTGTTGGGTGAAGCCCTGTACGTGGGCAGCTGTTGTGGCATTAAATATTGCTTGGAATACTGATTGCAGTGGTGTGACTATCCACATACAGTTAACTCAATCCATTTCTTTTTCTACCTGCAAGAAAGACCACAATACTAATGCCAACTCTAAATGTGAAAGAAGCTAACATGTTACTTCTCTGTAGAAAAAAATGTGTAGCCAACCCACAGATATGAATGAATCTTAAAGCTCAATGTCTCGACATTTTCATAATGAAATATTAAAGCATATGGCTGACGATATTCTAGATTTTTTCCCCATGAAAAATCCTAAACCAGCGATGAATTGATCTTTTTAGTAAGTATTTCATGACATAGCTGAATCATCTGTGCCACAGAGCTCCATTGTTGTCCAAAAAACTATTAAAAATACATCAGTGAGCCATACAGTTGCACTGGGCGACGTGAATCCCATAAACACCATCCAGCAGCTGTGAATATTTACTAGAGCACCAAATGTGTGTTAATCCGCTGCTGAAAACAGTCCCCTACAAATGCACAATTTATTCCTGTTTGAGTAACACTGTCTAAGAATTACAGTGCCCAGCTGTTTCAGGAGCTCACTTTTGAAAAATAAAACTGTATATTTGTGACTTGTCTTCAAATAGCAGTATTTAGTAGGAATGAATGGGCATAGGACTGAGTGCACAGACAGGATGGGGGCGGGAAGTATTAAGAGACAGACTCAAGCATTGTTGGTTGGTCTTTTCATGGGGTTTTGTCGTGCCGCACAAGAAGCGATGCATTATTTGGTTAGAATAAACTGAAAAAAAAATCCACTGTACTTGTTTACTGGAGGATGTTCCTCCAGTAAACTTGACACATCTCACTCTGTTTCAAAATGTCTCCTGCATCTTTGGATTAAGTGATAATCACTAATGACAAATCAGCATTGACTATCTCCAACACCTTTGATCGAAGTAAACATCCCATGGTCAATATGAGGTTTACTGCCACAGCACCCCACTGAGATCACTGTAGGGATTGATGGAGGTAACAGAGAACTGAGACACCATGGGAATCAAAATGCTATAAATAAGGTCATTGATATCCACCTACGTAAATAAATAAAACATTTCAAGTTAAATGTGTAACAAATCCACTTCTTCATTTATACAGGAAATGTGTTGCACATTCTTGCCTCACTTTTGGATGCACCAGAGCTCATACTTTACATTTCAGGGTTTCAGAGGACTTGAAATGGTCTCCTCAGGCCACATGGATGTGACAGTTCATTGATGCAGCTCTTTTGTAGGAGAGGGACAGCCATTGTTGGACACTAGCAATTCTTGTCAGATGGGCCAATTTGATCCTTTGTTTGTTTTGCACCAAACTCAGACAATTACAACATTGGAGAGAGTCACTGACAATGAAAGTGTCAAATCAATGTTCTCCTGCAGTGTATTATATGTTGCAATGGGGAATTCCAGACAAGATGTTTCAAAAGCATTCATTTCAGAATGCTTTTCAGCATGTTGTGTGCCTTTTTTAAAATCAATATTATCGCTTTCACAGCACAAAGTAACTATAATCCATCAGCAAATGACTTTGTTTAAGTCTGACTGCATGTTAAATTGTAATGGGTCTTTGGAATCCACAACCTTAATTGGGATCAATATCTCAGCATTGTATGAATGACTTACAGATTAGCATACATATATAAACTGTTCCTTTACCCTTGACTGACTGGAAATGTGGAGTAGCCATAGCAGTGTAGTCTTTCCGACAAGGAACTGAACATGTTTTGCCACCTCAAACGTTGACAAGAAAAGCGAACGTCTCTCACATACAGTGTGTTGTGTATTTCTTCTCTGTCTGTCTCCTCCAGCCTCTAGACTTTGAAACAAAGAGCAGCTTTTCTCTGAGAATCGAAGCCACAAACAGGAATATTGACTCCAACTTCTTGAGCCTGGGCCCGTTTAGCGACACAACATCAGTCAAGGTGACAGTGGAAGATGTGAACGAGCCACCTGTCTTTTCCTCGCCACTTAGCAAGATGGTTGTTTCGGAAGATGCCAAAGTGGGCACCTCAATCGGGAGAGTCTCTGCCCATGACCCAGACACCTCCAACAATGCCATCAGGTACTAACGACTGCTCGCCCACTATTTCATGAAACTATACATCTCCTAGCCATTTCAACAAGTGAAATATCTCTCCTCATGCAACTCTTCCAGCCATAATTCACTTTACTTCAAAAAAGTGTCCCGAGGACCCTGATAAAGCTCCCAAATCAAGTAAAGCAGACTTATTTGTTCATAAAGGGGTTAATCCATTCAACTACTCTACATTATCTACAAACACAGAATCCGTAGACCCTCGAAAGTTCCCATGTGGCTGTCGCTAAGACAATGCCAGATGGTGGGAGGGCCAAGGAGTGCAGCATTTGCAAAACTGAAATGCCATGTTGAACGAGAGAAGGGCATTCCTGCAGGAGGGTCAGGGCTCAACACTTGTGCCGTGGCATTTGTGACTCAAAACAAGCACTCGCATTGCCAATCTGTGCGGTGTCACTCTCGAGATCCCCAACTATTTTGCATTAATTGAATGAATATTGTATGGTATTCATGCTTGCTCTGTTAGAATTGTTAGTAATCTTAATCAGAAAATCAAATTACAGCCTCATTGTAGCTGTAAATTGCCTCTTTTTGCTCCTGTGACTGTTATCGGCGTCTGCAATATATTTCACTACATCTGTTGAAATTAAAATTATTGTGGAACTAATGCAGCCACAAGAGTCAAATTACATTGCAATAATACCCTTTGGATGTAGGCTAATTGAAGTTGTAATTTTCTCTAGAAATACGAGTTGCTGTGTATTGAAAAGGGTTTGATCAGTGTTGTGTGCTGAGGGACACGTAGACAGCTTTCATTTTTTATCAAAAATTTAATAGGGTTTTGTTTCACTTGTGCTACAAAGTTCCAAGTTTCTGCTGCATTTCTGAATTTAAAGTAATCTCCGGACTTGTGTTAATTATTTGTACTTTTTAAACACTGACTGGAAAACATCTTATATGTTCTATAAAGTGTGAACACAAGTCATTGATGATTGATTAAAGTTCTCGCTGTATCATCTGAAAATCTTCAGTGTGATTGTTGCACAGTTTGATGGAAGAAAACTACCATAATCGTTTCTTACAAGTAGAAAAAACACTAAAATGTCAAATCAATACCACTATCTAAAAGCAATTTATATAGGTGTATGGTTGTGTATTTTTTATTATTTTTTTTTGTCCAGGTACTCCATTGACAGAAACACAGACTTGGAGCGTTTCTTTAATGTGGACGCTCTAAGTGGGGTCATCAGCACAGCCAAGCCTCTGGACCGAGAGGCCAACTTGGTCCATAACCTCACCATCTTCGCCATCGAGAGCCGTGAGTTTACTTACAGCACACACACTCTCAAATCTGCCATACCATTTAGAGTTGACGATACGCTAAACCCTTCCCCTGAACAGCAATATTGTCCTGTCCAGCAAAGCTTAGCAACCGTAACCAGGCACGGCACATCAAGCTTTGGATTTCTTCACACGTTGAAGCGGCGTGCATTTGGTTTTAATGATAAACGTGAAAAGTGAAAACAAGCTTTCGCTTTCTGAGCAGCAAAACAGGGTTATGTTAGGATGAAATAAACGTCTGATCTTTTGTTTTTCCTTAACGTACTTGGAATGCTAGGACTAACTTGCTAACTAACAAAACTGCAATACGAGAGTGCAAGTATTTGTTTATTTGCATGTCTTCTACATGAATCACGAACTGGTGAGGATGCTAACTTCTGGCCTGGGACATGTTGCTTTAGTCTTTTAGCTCAACAATGTATCATGCATGTAACCATCAAGTATATATCTTGGACTCCTTTTACAAAAAGATTACAATAACTTGAGAACAGACAGCCAGAAGACAGTGTTTTCAACCAACTAATGGAGCTAACATTAGCTTAATTAGCAAGCTAGCTACAGCTGATAAAATCTGCTAGCAACAGCTGTCATTTCAGCCTGCAAAATCAGTGGTTGCTGGCTAGAAATGAGAAGCCTGATTGTCTGCTTCTATCTGAAATCAAAGACCCATTGTTTCAAAAAATTACTGAGAATCTCGAGTGGTAAATCTGCCACCGGGGCTTAGCGAATGGTCAGTTTACTTGCTGGTGTCACTGTGAGAAAGTATATGAAACCTTAGATCCTATCTGTCCTGTTGTCCTCTTCATAATGTCTCATAGCCTTCTGTGCTGTGGACAATGCAGTTGTTGGGGTTGTTGTAGGGCTGTCGGGGGGAATGTTAATTCACGCACTGGACGGTCAGTTTGACCTCCATGTGTCCCTGAGCCGTGGGGACGAGATGCTGACTCAGGGTGGGCGATCTCACCCACGGGTGATCTATGTTAATTTGATGTGAAGAAGTGCCGCCTGCCTTTTTGTTCATCTCTCGATGGCTCGAAGGACACGAGTGCCTTTTTATTTTTTTTCGCAGCGTTCCTATTATTCCACTGTCATCATGCAAATACAATGGACAACAGTCATCAGCAAGAGTGCTCTAGACAGCTGCGTCACATCAGTATAAGTTAAAACAGACAACCAGCCTGTCAGCCCGGCAGTTCCTCTTTCACATCTTCAGACTGAACACTGTGTGAAGAAGGGCATTAATTTTTTTTTTCATAACCTTTTTATCATTCTTTGCTTCAAAGATGTGTTTTTATTTACATCTAACAGCACACAGATGCAGTACTCGGTTGATTCCCGAGTGTGAGCGCTTGCCTGATATATCAACAAAGAGAAGGCAGCATATAATAATAGCCATATGAAATGTCATAATAGTCCTTCATGCATGAGGTACTGGCTTCTGACACATAGTGACACTCGGGCTGTTTCCATCTGAAAACATCTTTGAGCTCACGGACTGGCAACAAAATCCACTGCCTTGTACGCCTTATGACAGTATTTATAGTAAATGGGTTCTTTGTAACTGAAAAGAGAGCAGGGACTCTTTGGTTGAGAGATGTTGTCCATTTGAGCTGCAGTCACTCACATTTCATCCGCTCTGCCCAGACCACGCCAATGACAAGAAGTCTGTGGCCCGAGGCTCCGCGCGTCCTTTTTATCACCATCAAATCAGCCGGCCCGAATGTCAGCGCGTCATCTCTGGCCGGCATGGCGGCGACGCCAGGCCAAATCATCATCTTGCACTCAGACGCAGCCATTTAGCCATCAGTGTGTGTCAGGCAGACAGAGGCGTGAAGCCCACTGTGCAAGATGGCTTGTCCGCACACGACAACAAGCCTGCACCGAGCGTAATCACTTTGGCTGATCCACAGCAGAGTGGGTAAGGACGCCAGCTGTTGGAAGCACACTGCATATTTCATTACATCAGCAGCACTTTTTTTCTCTCCTCCTTTGTGATTAATTAAAACACATGAGAAAGATCAATATTCCATAATTTGGCCGAGTGCATCAACACAAAGTTAAGGCAGAGTGTTTAAAATGTTTAAAAGAAAGTTTGCTGGATGCTGTGACATGAACAGGAGGCTCTCTCCTCACTTTCTCTTTCAGAGGACCCAACCCAAATTGGAAAAGGCATCTCTCTCATCACCGTGCTGGACATAAATGATAATGCCCCGGTCTTTGCCATCGACTATGAAACTCTCCTCTGTGAAAACGCCATGCCAGGACAGGTAAGACCCAGAAATGTCTTTGCAGTTGGTCCAGCTTCCCTTCCTTTTTCTCTCTCCACACTGTGTTTGTGAAGTTTGACTCACAAAGACAGCCTGCTGACTCTCAAAGCCACAAAGTCCACCGCGCACATATCCGCTTCACAGCTCGAGGTCATTCCAGGGAGACGGCATCATTAGCATGAGACACATCCTTAAGATTTAATAGCAGGTATTGTAGGTGTTATCGTTCATTAGAGATGTTACTCTCATTCCATACTGTCAAAGCCAACTAAATTAATGACGGTGCTTGACTCTGCCTGTGGTCTTAATCCACAATATTATCACGGCGTAATGTGATATCTCATGCTGGGATGGAGTGGCGCTCTGCCGCGGTTTGACTTTCCGTTCTGAAGACCTGTGTAATTAGATGATCACCACGGTGGGCGGCGAGGCAGGAAATGTATCAAAATATCACGCAAAGGGACCCAGAGAGATTTCAGGGCTTGGAGATTTGGTCCAGGAAAAGCAGGAGGGAAAAGAAAGTGCAGCCATGCATTGCATTTTCCCTGTGTTTAGCATTTGGCCTCATTGTTGCTAAATGACATGTGTGTCTGCGGCGGCAATTTGTCTGCTCTTGGCATTTGGAAAATACAATCAGAGGCGAAGGGTAAAGGAGGCGTGTAGACCTGAATACGTACAATTGATCAGAATGATGCATTGTATTGGAAATGGCTATTAGGCCCTTTTAAATATGTTATTTGCATTCATATTTCGGAGTTGTTTGTCACCGTGCTCACGGGAGGGTGAACTAAAATAGCAATTGATTTCATTTACAAAAATGAGAGACTATCTTTCATGTGTGCATTTGTTTTGTTTTTTTCTGTGTATTCATGATGCTTGACCACAATGTGGCTCTTTTTTTCCGCAAGCTTACAGGCGATTGTTGTTGCTGTGTTGAGTTTTTTAGGTGCTTTTGTGTTTGTCTGTTATTTGTTTTGTTCAAAAAAAACAAAAAAAAAAACAAAGAAACTCAGTACACACAATCAAACCTACCTTGAGGTATTTTGAGATATTGCTAAATCTAAATGTAATTAATCAGATTTTAGCCTTAGGGTGCAAGAGTGTTTGCTGGAATAAACATTGCCTCTATAGCATCATTATTGAAGAATGCATTCTACCAGAGCCGAATGTCTATTTTTGGTTAATGATGCTGCCACTTATTCTGAGATGATTGTTGTTGCACAGTGATATCAAGAACAAGCATAGCAACTATCTATTACCCATCAATACACGCTGACTTAAAATTCAACAAATAATTTGTACATTTCTCCCCACTAGCGCCTGATGAATTATGGCACAGAGCCTATGACAATACTGAAACAAAGTCATTCCCCAACAATCAAACCGGCCCTCAGGACATAGCAACAGCCATGGCCCATGACAGCATCATCAGCAGGAAAATGTACAGCAAATCTGTAATTACTCAGCTGAAGCAGACAGATTGCTTACTCAATGCCAGTGATAGCTGAGCTGTGAGGTCCCCCCTAGGTGCAGCTAGGAGCTACTCTGCTGCGAAGCGAGGAGCTGCTGGTGACGGAGGCCTCTGTCCTCGTCCACCCAGCCAGAAGACGTGCTGCATTCAAATTCTGTCCATATACTCTTAAAGTGGTGCTGTCATAAAATGAGCTGCTAGTTTTCACATGCTAATAGTCACGACACTGGCAACATTTTAAAGTAGTGTGCATTTGTGTGTGTGGAAACATTTTACCTGCTTTGTATTCAACTGAAGTGAAATGTTCCAAAGAATATCTGAATAAGGAATTCAGAGACACTTAGCTTCCCACTTAGTGTGGTACTTAGTTAGCATGATAGTTAGTTAGTTAGTTAGTTAGTTAGTTAGTTAGTTAGTTAGTTAGTAACTTGATTTGGATTTACCACTCACAGCACAAAAAACAAGGTAATTTATAATTTTATAAAATACAAACAAGCACTGGATACAACATTTTATCTTATATATTAAATTTGACTTTAATACATGGTGGGAAAAAAAACACAAAAACACAAGTGGAATTCATGTTGTCTTGTGGGAAATATGATATTTCACATGTGAAAAGCCCGAAAACCAGGTCTACATTATG
Source organism: Macquaria ambigua (assembly GCA_008360985.2). NCBI lineage: Eukaryota > Metazoa > Chordata > Actinopteri > Centrarchiformes > Percichthyidae > Macquaria > Macquaria ambigua. The sequence continues at coordinate 554,004 of VMKM01000009.1, read as the reverse complement.
TTAATTTTTTCACACAGGACTTTATGTGAATTTATCACATGAAATTGTTGTTTTCACATGTGATTTCTTACATTTTACAAGTGAAATATCTGAATATCACGTGTGTCAATACCATGCAAATTTGTAACATGCTATAAAGAATTATTATAACACACAGAGAAGGACTGGGGTACAAAATTTGGTTAGTGTAAAGGATATGCATTTTATGACATGGTCAAATACAAAAAAAAAAGCACAGAAACACAAGTTAAGTTTCCAAAAACCATGTGTTCTTACATTTCACCTGTGAATTATCTGAAAAATCACACGTGCCGATATCATGTGAATGTATAACGTGAAATATCCAAAAAACATTCCCATGTTCAGTTCACACGACAAACATGTGAATGTGTGTTTCACTTCACGTAGAGTGAGTGACCACTGGAGGCGAGAAGTGCTTGTTCTCATTTTTATTTTTCACTAATTCCAATTTCGATTCAATCCCATTCAAAGAAAGCCTTCTGTTTAGGCAACACTGAAGTGCACCAGTGGGATTGCACCTCCAGACTGAATAATGAAGGCAGGCAAAATGGAAATTTCATGATGAAATTTACACCCAAAAACACATACAGAGCAAAGGGAAGGAGAGAGGTTGACATTTGAATGCAAAACCCTGTTTGAATTACAACTAGGTGTCGGCTGTCTGTTAGCAGACAGGCTGGGTGGACTCGTAACCTGTCAGATGTGCGCTCCACCAACCCCCTGATTCCTAATTAATTAAAATGCTCCTGTTGTGTACTGTATGTCCGGCTGTAGCAGTGAACAGTTGGCTGTATTAACTGCGTCTGCTTCCCTGCAAAGCTTTGTTAAAAATCTTCGGCCGCCCACTGACTGTCACGCCCATCGGCTTATTCACAGCTGCGACAAAGATGAAATAATAACATTTGCCAGTTGGGGCCGGGGTTGACTCAGTGGCTCTGTAGCACAGATTAACAGAGAGTGCGGGGATGGAATAACCTGCCATTTTTCAGGCCTAATTAAGGCCGTCTCGTGGCACTGGCTCTCTCCAGAGATGCCACTTGTTACGGATCATCGGTGCGTCTGTCTTCTGCCATAATATTAATTGATATTATGATGGGGTGGAGGGGGCAGAGGCAGTGGGGATGGTGGTGGTGGGGGGGGGGTCACGTTGTACAATCACTTCAGTGTAACCATTACATACACGAGTGGACTTGGCATTCTGCTGCCCCCAATCTGCTCCGCTGCCCCTCCCTGCACTCCTGCAGCATCCCCGAGGAGGCTCAGCGTCCTCCAGAGATTTGCTGATGTTAGGTAGTCAAGAACAGAGGTTTTCAAACCGTGCCTCTGCAAGCGGGTGCGGAGGGAGAGACGTGAGACAAAGATACTGTGTGAGGTGAAAGAGACGTTCTGAAGACAAGTTAGTTATTGTAGTTTGGCCTGTTTACCAACACGGTCAGCAGTTAGGTACTAAGGGTTTTGTACCTGTACCTACCTGCTGCAGCTCTGACTGCTGCAATTTGCGTTTCACAGCATACTGAGTCATAACTCAGTCAAATCTGAACACACAGACATGATACACATATTTTTATATTGTAACTCAGACTTCCGGAGATATCTTTATCTCCAGTGTCTGTAGTGAATAAACAACCATACATTTGCTTAGAAATCATAGAAAAAAGATGCTCCTTATAAATCCAGATCTTGCCTGAGAATCATCATGTTTTTAAGATTTTGTCAGTATCAAAGTAATCGAGTGATAGTTGTCTATACATCCATATATACATTGCAAACAGGAACTGCTCATAGCTAATTCGGCATACTTTTAATGGTGCCAATTTGCTAAAATGGGAACAAATACAGGCTGCAAAATCAGGGCTCAAGTTGTAGCCCACAGCTAACTAACTGACTCCATGGCAACATTGGACTTCCTGTTTGCAAAGTATTATGGGAGCTATAGTCCCAAAACTTAGAGCGTGATTGTCCTCCAAATAAAACTAAGACAAACAATAATCATAGGAGTTTAACACTGGAAATACTACAACACTCTCCTCTATCCATTCAAGTTCAAGTTTCAAGTTTTATTTGTCATGTGCAGTTAACACAGGGGTCAACAGTATAATGAAATGTGTTGGACGAGAGTCGGTCAGCTCAGCAGTACAAGAACAATATAAATATAAATGTCAGTCAAAGAAAACAATAAAAAACAAAAATAAATATATATAAATGTATATAAAAAAAGAGTAGGCAAGGAAATATGCAAAAGGGAAGGGCTATGAAATAAATATGTATATGAACATATAATATAAAGCAGTATGTACACAAGTGTAAAGTGACAGTATTGTGGATACAGAGTTGGCAAGTGAATTGCACAGAGGCGGTGTGGTGACGTGAATGCACAGAGTAGAAGTATATCTTTATGAGTTCAGTAGCCTGATGGCCTGATGGTGGAAGCTGTTTTTGAGTCTGGTGGTGCGCGCAGCCATGCTCCTGTACCTTCTACCAGATGGTAGCAGGGAGAACGGGCTGCGTGCTGGGTGGCTGTGGTCCTTGATGATGTTGTGAGCCTTCCTCAGGCATCGCTGGTGGAAGATGTCCTGAATGGCAGGGAGTCTTTTGCCGATGGTGTGCTGTGCCGCTGACACTACTCTCTGTAGTGCTTTGCGACTGTGGGCAGAACAGTTCCACAGTACCAGACTGTGACACAGCCAGTCAGCAAGCTCTCAGTGGTGCATCTGTAGAAGGTAGTGAGGATGTTGGCGTTCATACCAGACTTCCTCAGTCTCCTCAGGAAGTTGAGCCGCTGACGAGCCTTCTTGACTACGATCTGTGTGTAGGGTCCAGGAGAGGTCCTCTGTGATGTGGACTGCGAGGAACCTAAAGCTGCTCAATATACAGATATTTACCCCGTGTTGAAAGCCTGTGGACTCGACCTCAAACAATTTTAAATTGCAGTGGTGGAGGCGGGGTTTGAGGGGGCGCAGTCTTGATTTTTGTCCGAGGGCAGGCACACAGAGTCAGACTTAGAAAACTCCTGGTTTGGTCTAGAAACATTTCTAGTGTTTCTTTTTTTTTTTTTTCCCTGATCAAAACTACTTCACTTACCACTTCTTAAACTACTGCCTCAACTGTCATCAATCACTGAAAGAAAAAAATATATACCTTCGCACCTCCAGTCATTCATCCAAATTATCAGTTTATTATTGGTGTTGCATCAAGGTGGGAGATGAAGACGGATATGTCAAGGTGCAAGGAACGTGGAAAACATTAGCGCGTGGCAGCATACTGTCTGTTCTATAAAAAGACGGAACATGGAGGAAATTTAATCTCAGATCTCACCGGGAGATCACTTCTGCCTCAGCAGTTCTGGCTTGACGGGATCATGCCAACAAACATGCTTGTGTCAAGACGAATCTCAGCAAATGATTCAGGTGATCGATGTGAAATGAGAGAAACGGCTTAGAACAAATGAAAAGAGATTGAAAGATGACATTTGTTGAATGGTACATATTGATTGCCATTAAAATGTTTGCGTGTGTGTGTGTGTGTGTGTGATGACAGCTGGGTGGGATGTGTGAGCGGGTGCGAACAAAGTTGCGGGTGTCTCGTGTGGGTGATGTTCGGGGCGTCGATGTCATAGGAAGTCGAGGTGGAGCGGCACAGAGTGAGGGGTGTGAAAAAAGCAGGACCACCACTTCCTTCATCAACACAACCCCTGGTGACAGCTGTCTTATCGCCATGGCAACAAGTGCCACCAATTTGATGCAATGCTTATTAATACTCTTAGTTCAACTTTCAAGCGGCTGCCTTGATCTTATTGTGTGACTCATCTGGTTGACTATCTGATAATTATATATATATAATTACACCTTTAAGACAATATAACACTTATAACTAGACTTTAGATTTTAGAGAACTGAAGGAGTAGATTTTTAAAATGCAGCGCAGTGTTTACTCTGCTGGTGTCAGAGAGGGGAAAGTGTTATTCAAGCTCGTTATCTCGCGTTTTTATTTTTTTCACACACCAAAGTCTCTCAGTCTAGCCATGTTACATTAGCTGACATTACTTTCCTCATTAAAAAGGCCACATTTCCAACTGTCTCTGCAGTGAGAGTCGGCACAGAGCGGCTCAAAGGAGCACAGATGTTTTGTGTCATAATTGCAGTGAATTGTGGTCATTGTAGTTCACTAACATACTTCAGGTGTTTGGGAGAATTAAATCTTGATTGTTTGAGCTGCACCCCGGTGAGAACAGACACATTTTAGTTGGCAGGATGTTATATATGGAAGCACTGAGTGAACTGTCAGTATTCAGTCTGTGAAGGTTCAGCTCAATCATCCAGGTGGTTCGATGTCTGGAGAAATGTGCATCCAAAACACAAGACAGAAGTCTTCAATCAGAAAGTACAGACACAGTATTTGGCTTTGGATTAAAGACACAAGTGTTTTTGATTGTGGCTGAAGCTCGTATCTAGGGCTGGGAATCGTTTGAAAATTTTGATATCAGTATAATACCTGAACTTTCATACCGACACCTTGGTGTGGAGAATATACATAAACAGATTTTATACTAAAATCCTTTATTTTTTTCATTTAATAAAATATGCTAATCTGCTCATTGCAGTGTTAAATATTTGCCTAAATACAATTTCTTCAGTTAGAAAAGTGTCTCATTTTCATTTTTAGATCAGGAAATATTTAATAATAAAATACTGTTTTTAATGCCAACTTTTGAAACTTGACACATTTTCTTTTCAACACAAGAAACACATTTCAGTTGGTACTGTAAAAGTGTTGAGGTTCAAGACCTAACCCCTTTTTTAAATTAAATAACATATACCAATCTTCTCTTTGCATCTCTGTAAACTAAATAACTAAATTAAATACAGGCTGAGTTAGAGTTATTTTTTTTCAATTTTTAGATCAGGAAATATCTCAACAAAGAATAAATTAAGAAAACTAAGCATCCCTTTTCAGTCCTCGATGCTGGTATAGATACTTTTCCATCAAAAGTTTTGTGTTTTAATACCGAGCTCCCAGTGCTCCTTTTTAATGATCGTATCATTTTTATATGCATCTGTGTGATTTTCAGGATAAGTTAGGTTACTCACACATGTCATCATTGTTGGTACTATTTGTTATAGAACAGTGGTTCATCTCAGCATCAGCAAAAATTACAGTAGAGAAATGCCAAACTGGGTTTGTCATTCAGAAACAGTGTCACCATTACATAGTTTGTCCACTAGAGAGCACTGATAAGTAGGTTTTTCAAGTGTTAAATGTCCCGCCAGTATGTATCTTGGTCATAATAATAAAAAAAAAAGCTTTAAGAGATCCGCATCATCGGCTGATGATCATTATCAGACTATATATACCAGTAGCAGCCTCATACATCAGTATCGGTCAGGCTAGAGGTCAAAGGTCAAAAATCTTGGGAATCAGTGTTTTAGGACACTACATATGCCCCCCAACACACAGCAGACATCCTTATATTTAAGATTGAAGTTGAACATTGAATGCCAATCACTGCAAGTTGAGAAATATCCTCACAGTTTTTGCAGTGCCACTGAGTGTGTATGGATATGTGTGTGTGTGTGTGTGTGTGTGTGTGTGTGTTTGCAAGCCTCTGTTGTTTGCACATTCTCCTCCTCCTCTTCCTCTTCCTCCTCCTCCTCCGAAGCGGCAAATAGAGACACCTTTGTCCTTTTATATCCTTTTTGATCTGACGTGCAGCCATGTGTAAACTGAAAAAAACCTTTAATTCTGTGATTCATGGGCCTCCTCGGTCTTGCCTTGTGACAGGCACCAGTCTGCCGCTGCTGTTAATGTCTTTCAGTGAGAATTTATGCCTACATCCATGCCTCTCTCCTCCTGTCTGCTACTCAACCCATTAGAGAATTCCCCACCAAGGGTTCTCTGGAACGCCTTGCATCAGAGCCACACTAATGAAAGGCATTATACATTACAAAGTGTTTGATTTAAGGATGATTTACAGTCCTTTCCTTCAGCAGTGAGCAATGGAAACCTTCCTAGAGATAAGCTCCGCATCCATCTGCAATATTCAAAGGACATCAAAGGGTTCAAATTGTGTCGGTGTAAGAACCACAAAGAAAGGTTTCTATCGAGATGTGAAATTTCCATAACAGAGTGAGAGGCTTGTGAGTTATTATGAATCCAGGATCAATGGCAGCTTTCATGATATGCAGCCGAGCATGCATACACTGCATGTTTAGGTGCTCAATTGTTGCGTCTACCTGTCACTGATCTAGAGCTGACACAAACATCACTTCTGTCTGTATATACAGATATCCCAATGTTCTTGAACTAGAACAGATAATCTTTTTTGCATTCCTTGCTTCCCACATAAATTTCCCTTGCACTGCAATACCAAACAGTAAACAACAAAAAAAAGCATACTTTGTGATTACTTTTGCTGATGAAAGAGCAACTATTTTAATTTTGTTTAGAAACAGAGTCAAATATTCATGAATTTTCACCCCGCATGCCAGTTTTAATAATTGGCAGGATGTCGTTTACCACCTACACCAACCCCTAATACCTGACAGCTTGTAACCAGCAGCATTTAATCACAGCTGACAACTGATAATCCATGTCTCAACACTGATGGATCATTGGCTGTAATTTTTTTTCTCTTCATCCTCGCCCCTTTTTATTTTTTTTATTTATTTTGTTTTTGTCTTGATGTTAGACGCAGAGCTGTTTGGGGCTGGGAGACGTGATAATTTAGTGTGAATTGCTTTTAAGAATCTCTTGGATCCCATCCACGGGTGTGAGTTGTCACAGGGTTGAGTTTCTAGATTGCCTACAAAGGATTCAGGAGGCTTGATCTAAATTTATAAGGACACTGCTGCAGTAACACCCACTTTGATGGCCGTCGTGGTGGCTATCATTTGTCGTCCATATGGCATGTTTGTGTGTGATATGCTTCTCCTGTACAGCATGTACTGAGTGAGAGTTTCTCTCTTTTTTTTCCCCTGCTGCAGCTAACTGCTGCTGCACAGAAGGCGCTGAAATGAAAGCTTAGTGGGGTTTTTTTTTTTTTTTTTGCTGAAAAGAGATAACTTGATTTTCAGATGCCACGTTTGTATGAATAAAAAAAAAAAAATCATTACTGCACATGCTGGTGGGTGTAAATAAATTGGTTTATTTGGTAATTTGATTTCCTGCATTATTTATAGTTGTCAACACTGCTATATAATAAAGGGAGTAAGATTCTGTTTAGTCTTGGGTTCAGAGGCAAAATAAAGTGGGCCAAAACAAATAGCGTTCGCATGTTTAACTCACAGATATGAATTCTTGTCTTGCATTGCCTCAAGCAAGAGCAGTTCTTATCATGAGTCACTTTCATACTTGTACTAATGAAGTAGGAAGGCCCGGCTGCATAGCATAGGCATTTATTTTGAACAGCATCTGCTTAGCAACATTCAGTGGACTGACCTGACATTGAATTGATTTATTATATGGTGGTCAATGCAGGCAGATACATGCGACCGCGCTTTAGATATTAGAGTAAGAAGAACAAGTGTGACATTCATTCATCCTTTAATGGTCTCCTCAGCCGTTTGGTAGAGCACGTTTTGAGCTGTGACATCGTGTCAAAAAGTTAGCTGTGCTGAAATCAGCCTGATTGAAACGTCTCTGGCCTTTTGCTGAAGTATATTTAAAATTAAAATAAAAATTTGCACAGCAGTTTTCAAAACCAGACCTTTACAGGTGATTGACTTCATTCCAGGAAGTTAGTGGCGGAAAAATCACTCCCGGCATGTGTCCTGTTTGTGGTTTTCATAGCTAATTGAATTTTTTTTTCATTTACTGTAGTTCAGTTTTAGAGGATGTAAATAGATACCCCCCAATGACTTTGTAATATTTTTTCTTTTAAACTGAAAATTGCCAATGAATACAACATTTTCTGATTATACATCTAATGTTGTTTCATTGTGTATTTGTATAAGTTATTATATCAGTATGAGTGTTTGGAGTTTTTTTAGACTTTTTCAATGAAAATATAGTCACTACTAAGGTGACTCCAGGGTGATACTGATAATATTGGTAATAATTATAATAATTTTTAGATGTGGGAATTGACTTCACTCCGATCACTGGAGGTGGTGCAACTCCTGCCCAAAGGGTGTGTCCAAATTGAAGTGTATAGGAAATACATAAGTAAACATGTCAGTAATGGCTTATAGAAAATCACAAAAAGAGGATCCATCACCTAAAAAACTGATCAAATACTTCAAATACTGAACTGCAAATTATTTAATTTTGTGTTGTTTTTATATGACTTATGATTATTATATTTATTTCATTTATGTCTTTAAAAAGTGCTTCTTGTTTATGTTGTAAAATACTTTATGTCTTGGGTTTTCCATAAAAGAGACGTGTAACTAGAAAATGCCTTTTTTTCACTAAAATGGAGAAGAATTAAAGCAGATTGTTAAAAGTGTACTTTTACTGTAATCAGACATCACAACGCGTTGGTAGAGATGCATGTTGACCATAAAAGGGCATGTCAGCCATTTGGTAGAGGCTCATAATTTAAAAACTGTGCGATCTGTTGAAAAAAGTAATATTTCATTTTTGTTGTTAGTGCCCAAAGGAACTATGAAATGCAAGAAAAACTCCAACTTCCATTGTTTATTTCTTTTAGATGTTATGGTCTGGGTGCTGGGACTGAGAGAACAGTCTCTGGACAATGATTTGCTTCGGAGAAATCACTTCCCAAAAGAAAACACTTCATCCCTAAGAGGGTGCCAAGCTCTTGCCAAATAAGCACTTACTGTACTTGAAGAGATAAATGACACAAAACCAAAGCCAAACATTATAAAGCAAATCTTTTCCATCAGTCAGAGTCAAGTTGATTTTCTCCAGTTCGCTCACACCGTTGCTTGGCCTTTTAAGAAAGATTTATGCCTCCATGTATATAAATCTACGACAGAGTGAAAAGTGATGCATATACAAAGGCTTAAAGACGATGCTCTCCTTAAACTGATACCGTAGCTCTTACTGCATGCAGACATTAAACAATTTGCAGCTTGAGTTAACACCTAATCAGGCAGTGAGATGAGATAAAGATCAGCAAGGTAACTAATCTTGAATGTCTTTTATTTATTTATTTATTTTTGTGTTCCCGTTGTTCTCAGGTGATCCAGACCATCAGCGCGGTGGATAAGGACGAACCTCTGAGCGGCCACCGCTTTTATTTCGCCCTGGCTGCACCTGTTGCCGGCAACCTCAACTTCACTCTGCGAGATAACAAAGGTGCAACGACGTTAAACTCAACATTGCCTTCAGGCTACCTGGTGTTACTGTTATTTTGTATTTATTTTTTCTACCTGGTAGAAATCTGCAAGTCCAGGGTATCTGCAGGTCTTGAAAAGTCTTAAAAAGCATTGAATTCAGTTTCCTCAAAAAATTCCTTAGACGTTATTAAAAAGTCTTAACTTTAATCTACAAAAGTCTTAAATATTTTCTCTTGCCTGCTTCTGGCAGTTATGTTAGTTATAAAGTGTTTTTGTATCAGATTGCGGGCTGTCGGGAGACGTTATACACCTAAACTGAAAGTGGGATTGTTTCGACAGTTGATTGTGTGAACGGGAGGCTGTTAAATCCTTTCTTTGTGGATTTTCAATCAGCACCATCAGACCTGCAGCAAACACAGTCACTGTGCTACTGTAGGTACAGTAGCTAAGAAGCTTGTTGTGTCAGTTCTAGCAAAAGCTTATCTTTCTTCGTTGGTTAACACATCCATCCATCACAATTTTTGGAGTCTGTCATGAAACAGTAGTCAGGTGTCCAGATGAGCATCGAAACAGGTTTTTCTCACTGTAATCCTGTCCTCCTGTTCAAGTAAACTCAGCCTGCTGAAGCTCCATATTTGCTGCAGATAAACTTTCGAATACATATTTGCATAAACTTACATTGAAACCTCATTAGGAAGGGATCTCTTAATGGGCAGTATGAACATGAGGAATGATTACAACAAGAAAAAACCTGTTATGATGATAATATTTGCACCTGACTATTGTTTTAAGACAGACTTGAAAAATTGTGAACCCATCCTTTAATAATATCATTATCAAATTATTGGAATAAACTGCTAGGAAGTACTGAAAAAAATTGATATAATATTAAATAATTCTAGTTCCTATTGTCCCTTCTGGTTTCCCATCATACTTCAATACTTCGGACAGTATGATCGGAAAACAGGTATTAAATTTCATTCTATATGGTCTTAAAGTCTTAAATTTAACTTGGTGAACTCTGCAGAAGCTCTGAAGTCAGTCACCAATTTAAATTTATGCTAAATGTCTACGTCCTTTGTCTACATCAAAGCTCCAATTGTCAGATCACCCCTGTTGCATGCAGCTGCTAGATCAAAAACTCCCTTGAGAAAATTGCCACTAGCCTTCGGAGTCTGTAAAAGGTGTTGGTCAAGTTAGGTATGGTCTATTTGCTGCTTACTTTCTTCGAATTGAGCCTGGCAGCAATGCAATTGACACTTTGGCCATTGCTCACTCCGGCTCTCTATATCTCGACACAATCTACTCTGCAATGTGACTCAGGAAAAGAAGTACAGAGTAACTGGTGCCTGCCGGCGTGCCCAGCTGTGCCAAATGAAACCATATTTCTGCTATGACAATGCCCTCACTACCCTTTTTTTTGTAATTGTTCATCAAAACTGAATGCAAAAACAAACTTCCTCCTGCAACTGGAGCGCATCTGACATAACTCAGTTTGTGCCACAATCCACTACGCCACAGCCTTGTTCTGCTAAGTGCAAGGTCTCTATGTACTAAATCACAGAATAACTTTAACCTTAGCACACAGGCTGAAAACTGCCTTTGTACCATTATGATTTGCTCACCACCTACACGCAAAGCAGTGGGCGAATGAACAAAATTAGCCTCTCCTAAAGGAAAACTTAAGTGTTAATTTGCATATAGCTTCTAAGACATGAGAACTGTGCCTCCATGACTCCATCATCAGTAACTTACATCAATCTCCACTGCTGTAAAAACACGTCGAGAGCTGACACACTCTCTGAGGTAGTGCCCTGTGCTGAGTGTTTTGTTCACACGTGTGGGTGCTCAGCTAAGGTTGCCGTGTTACATACGGTGTAAGTGGTAGCAGCAGCTGCCAAGTTGTACCACAGTAATCCGAGTGAGTGCAGACCTGTGTTACATGACGTTTAAGGTAACCTCTCAGCAGATTACCAGCAACTTGGCTGGAAGGGAAGACAGTTTTTGGAAACTTTGCTTAAGAAAGGTTCTCTGTGAACATACAGACTTTACCTTGATTTTCTTTCTTTCTACAGTATGAGCACATAGCAACATTGGTGGTTAAGGCTAGGGAGAGATTGTGGTTATATTGCAAATAAGCTATGGTTAAGGTTATTCAACTAAAACACTTGGTTAGAAGTAAAGGTATGAAGCTAGAGCCAGGAGACGGTTAGCTTAGTCAGCGCATCCGGCCAAGAAATACATAGCTTCTCGTAAAACATCAACTTGACATTTTTACATTTCTGTAAACATGTACGGCTTAAACAAACAAGATGTAACATGTTAATTAGTGAAATTAAGTGGTGCTAGTGATATTTCTTTTTACTTTGGATAGAGCCAGGTGAGCTTTTCCCCTCTGTTTCCAGTGTTTATGCTAAGCTAAGCTAACCTGCTATGGCTCTAGCTTTATATTTAAAGGACAGACATGAGAGTGGTATCTTCGTATCTAACTCTCAGCAAGAAAATGTTTCTCTAAAACAATAGATATTTTGACTAAATAAGCAAAAATCTAAGTAAAAAAAAAAATCATCTTTCCTATTACTTATTAAAGGTTTAACACTCACAATCATCCCACCTGTGTGGGTGTGGTTTGATCAGATTTGATTGACAGCCACCAACTGCCGTCAGATTCTGATTCAAATGTCTGATTGGTGTGCGGAATGTGACATCATGGTTATCTAACTGAGCCCCGCCTACTTTAAACCAGTGAGAGGAGCACAAAAATAAAAAAACAAGAAACAGAAACCTTTTAATGTGAAAATAACCAACCTAACTTTGCCAGAACATAGTGTGTTTATGTGGGAACTCATCAGTTATAGTAAGTAGCTGAATGAGAGAATAGGTTTCCAGGGCCTTTAAGGTTAGGCAGCTATAAAGCACTCAGTTAAAGTTAGGGAAGGGTTGGGGCTGGTGTTCGGGAATAGGAGTAATTGCAGGTCAGTGATGTCATTGAACTCCAGTTGCCCACATTAAAAGTTGGACACACTACACACCTATCCACCACCTCGATCTCCTCGCCCTTTATTTCCGCTTTGCTACATGCTGATACACTCCTGTTTTAACACAACAATGCCCCCAAGCACAAAGAAATGGTTTTCCGAGTTTGCTATGGAAGAATCTGACTGACCTGAGCCCTGACCTCAGCCCCATCCAATACGTCTGGGATGAACTGGAGCACCCAATATCATTGCCTCACCTCACTAATATAATATGGCTGAATGGGAGCAAATCCCAGCATCCAGGTTCCACAATCTTGTGGAAAACCTGCAACCAGAAAGAGTGGAGGCCGTTTAGTGTAGCAGCCCATGGATTCAGAATGAATTATTCAGCAGTCACATAAGGCTAATGTTCTGGTGCTTACATACTTTTGCCATGTAGCTTAATGCCTCAACGTCTTATTTTTACTCACATGTGTTTTCTGCCCTGCTGCACGCAGATGTCTCTTGAGGACAAATAATAGACACGACCAAATGTTTCACGTTTAGTACCAGAACCTATTTATTTAACAAACAGTTAAAAACAGTGTTTTATTTTCGACCCATCACAGTTGTTACCAACCGACTGTGTGTTTGTCTTCAGCCGTGGGAACATTCTGCTGATTTTACTAATGTGGCATTTACAAGAGAACCCATCTCTACATAAATTTTTACCTTATCTTCTAAGACTCTGAGAGCAAAGCAACGAGCAATCTGAATATCGCTCAGCAAAACAAAGGAGTTGTCCTTCAAGGTGAAATTTACATTTCAATTGTGGCCGCTCAATATGAAAGTGAATTTCATTCTATTGAAATAGTTGTCATGTAATGGCTTTTTTTTTTTTTAGCTGGTGTAATGTCATATTGTTCTCCTCTGGCGGCCTCTTTCTCTCTCATACGCCGAGATTTCATATAAGATTTTACCATCAAACCAAAGCTGTTATTAGCCAACAGGTGGTCAAGATCAGGGAGAGACGCCACAGTGTGTCATATAATGAATTGTGTTAATGACACCATCTGTTGGCATTCCTGCTTTTAATACAGTAAAACCATTTTAAACTGCACAACCACAGCACAGCAATCATTACAGAATAGAAGTTAAGCCTTCTGCTAGTCATATATATGCAGTTTATTGTTCTTTTGAAGCCAATAAACTTGATAGGATAGGCTAATTACATACAGCTTTCCAGGCTTTGTCTTACAAGTCTGACCAATGTATGCTTTTACTCTATTTTGCAGACAACACAGCATCCATATTGACGAAGCGAGGGGGTTTCAGGAGACGGGAGCAGCCTGTGTATCGACTGCCTGTGTTGATTGTGGACAGTGGAAGTCCTGCCCTCAGCAGCACGAACACACTCTCAGTGCGTGTGTGTGACTGCGACTCTGACGGTGTGGCCTTGTCTTGCGGAGCCGTGGCCTACACTGCGACTGGCCTGAGCACCGGCGCCCTCCTGGCTATTTTAGGCTGCATCATCACACTTCTGGGTAAGATCCATATGACCTCAGTGTCAGAGGCTTAAGTCCATGTAACAGCTACTAGTAGAGGTTGGTATAAAGCCCAGAGTTGTAGAGGTGATCTTTTTGCAGCGTTAGCCACTATTCCTATCAGATATGAAGATATTTTATTCAACAACTTAATTGTAGTTACTCAACAATATAAGTGGGGGTTTGTTTACTTGTCTTGTCTCATCATGGTGTTGCTTGCCTTGCTGGCAGTGGTTAAAAACATATTTAGATCCTTTACTTAAGTAAAAGTAGCAATACCACAATTTGAAAATACTCCATTACAAATTAAAAGTCCTGCATTCATAATTGTACTTAAGTAAAGGTATAGAACTATCATGTGCAAAATATACTCAAGTATCAAAAGTAAAAAATACCCCCATGAGTGCTATTATTACTGACGCTGTAGCATTTTACTGTTTTATTTTGTCATTGGAACTAATTTGAACTATTTTATATAAGAGTCGCTGCAGTCTCAGATTTCTAACAGAGCAGGAAAACTATACTTCTGGCTTGAAATGTGTGTTTGTGGCCTTGTGGCTAATCTGACGAACGACAGGCAAAACCAAATCACTGAACGCCAGAAAGCGGCAGCAGAAAGCGCTACGTAAACGCTGTCATGCCTCCACGAAGCTGTCTTGAACTGTCGTCGTTGGACCGTTTGCAACGCCAGAAAGGTTTTTAGCAGAGTTACAGAGAGTAAGCATATTAGCGGCATCACTTTAGGGACTGTAGAGAAATTATTGGGGTGGGGAGAGGGGGCTGAATCTTAAATTTCATTCTATAAAAAAGCAAGAGTTTCTGTAGACCCTCCCCTTGACTTGAAATGAAAAAAATAAACAAACAAACCTAATACCCTCCAATATCTCAAAATGATATATTAATGACAAACATAACAAAATGGCGAATGTTCGAATATTCTAGCCTCTCTCTTTTTTTAATATTATTAAATACAATTTAAAAAAAATAATTATAATTTTTGTACTGTCCCTTAGCACAGCATCACTTTCGAGCTGTCTGCCTGACATAGCTCGCAGGCTTTGTTCCTTTTGTTTTTAAAAGTGGAGTTGAAATACATTTAAGCCAACAACCTTTGCAGTTCAGATTTAAGTAGGGGTGATGTAGATATACAGTGCTGCACTACAAAACACTGCTTACCTCAGTATTTACAACCCATTCAGACTTTTCTTCACTGTTAAGCATTCTTCAGGTGGTTGAATGTGTGAGAGAAGCTTTGCTTGAACAGAGGTTGCATCTTGAGGTCTCGCACATGTCAAACCTGGGGGGAGTTATCTTCCCCTCATATTTCCTCTTCAGTAAATACATGTGACCTAGGTCAGCCAGCTCTGAATAGCAGCCTGGATGTTTACAAGTAAGATACCATTGAAATCCTGCCAACAGGATCAATTAACTAGAGTCGGTATCCTGGGTTTTGGGGGAAGTTTGGAGTATTTTTGTTTGGCCTGAGTGTGTAGATGGACCCATCAGATGGTAAAATGTATTCTGTGGGTTGTTCGCTAAACTGAGTCAAGAACTGATGGAATATGTGGTCACCCAAGGCTGTTACCTTGACTTTATTTAAACATATTTGATTCTGTTTGTCCAACCTTTGAGAAATGTAAGAGAATAAGATTATTTGTCCAAAAGACGCACTAGCTGTGATGGCATTACTGTGTATTCAACACAGACGTTTTAGTGTTTAGAAATTATTTAATATGAATACGTTCACTTAATTGGACACTTGAATGTGTCACTGTATTTATACTTTATGTTTAAGTCTCCATCAGCTTTTTTAAAACCTTTATTTCCAACCTTTATTTTATCATGGTTATGTGTCACTTATGTGACAGTGCTCCTCCTGTGTTTGATGTGCATTTTCATTGAGAGAAAGAAGTGCCTGAAGGCAGAGAGGAGCACCTGAGTTGGTGATGAGATTTTAGATTTTAGATCATTTTCCCTTCTAAAGGAGCTCTCATGATGGCTTCCCCGGGATACGTTCAGTATATTTTACAAACTTAATTATAATATTTCATGAAGGTCATAGAGATAAGTACTGTATGGAATACTGCATTTCAAGGACAGGCACTCCTCTGCTTCTGTTTTCTATTGTAACACCATATGTTAAGATGTGAATACGGCCACTTGTAAATGAGAATTCATTAACATAACCTTAAAGCTATTGCAGCACTGAGCCATCACCTCCAGGCTGTATTATTGCTCATAAAGCCCACAGACAACGCCTTACCCCATCAGGGCAGAGTCATAGTTTAACGCTCAGGTGAACATCATTGAAAGCTGAGGAGGATCTAAACAGCATATACAATAACTGAAATGACTTCTTTGATGGGGTCAGACTTTGTATTTTATTCCAGTCTCCTTGAAGTTTGCCTTCTTCTTGTTGCAACAGAGAATACTTTTTTTTGTGATAAATGAAAACTTCAAAAGAGCAACAGGGGGAAAACGTGGCCACACAACCCTGAACCAGGCATCGCTAATGAAAGCTGGCTCTATTCTGCACAGCATGGCCTCAGGCCACAGGCTTAGAACTAATGGCCTCCAGTTTAATATACCTCCAAGTCGCCGTGTGTGTGTGTGTGTGTGTGTGTGTGTGTGTGTGTGTTCTTAGCTGTCCCCATCAGTCTGTTTTGCTCAATTGGATCAGCCTCTTTTCTTCTTCTCTGTTTCCTCTTTGTGCATATTCTCTCCCCCATCTCACAGCCCCTCCTTCTTACCTTCTATTAACAGCCCATGCTCTTTATTCTGATCTTCCTTGATGGTCTTCCATCAAGACTTCTTTCAATCTGTAGGCAGCAATTGAGGCTGTGATTGCGTGTGATTGTATTGTTTTGGATGAGACACGAGCCGGAATAAGACCCGAGCTGCGTCTCGCTGCCGTCATCCTCAGGTGCTGTCAGTCTTAAATCTGCTTCCTTTTCGTCCCCCACCTTTCCTCCATCAATCTCTCTCTTTCTCATCAGGTGAGAGGAACACACACACCTACCAGCACTGATTCTAGTTATCTGTCGACATGACTGAGTCTAACAACTACAATGCATGCTGCATGTGGAGAGCTCTTCAGAGTGCCACTCCTCTACTTGTCTTGGGATTCATCAGTTGTGTCTGAGAACTTCAATCACAACAGTTGATACAAAGTGTGCAGTTGCCACCTGCCTGCCTTTAAAACCACACAGAGCTGTATGCACATTAGCGTTGCCTCTACATACTCATAAGCTAAGTGGTCATTAATCACAGGTTGATATTTTTAGATTTAATTACTGAGCTTGTCCTCTACTCCTTGCAGTAATATTCCTGAAAACGCCTGGGCACAACTATGTTTTTTGTAAATGTCATTTAAAAACCTTTTTTTTTTTTTTTTAATGATGCAGCCACTTTTGGATGATACTTCCGAACTACTGAGACGATCATTATCTTGTTAAGATCCAGTGCCTTTTTTCCCAGTGCAGGTCAGGTATTGCTCAATCCTCCAGAGGGCCAATTAGGACGTTACGTAGCGCTCCAAATCTCCAGACAGTTATTTCAGTCTGAGTATTGCTTATCAGACTCATTCTACAAATCTTCATGTCCATTCATCAGTCTCTTATTTTACTGACTGTCTCCAGTGTTAGCCCTCTGTCTGTGTCTCTATTTGTGTGTCTGTATTCAGACAGTTTCTTTTTCAGATCTGATCTTTAAGCTCGACTGTGCACTTTGTAACCTGCGGATGGCTGCCTCAGATTTGTGTTTTATCTGTGTAATTATTTGCTATCACTACAACACTGGTTGACATGCTAAAAAAATAAAAATAAAGGAGGAAAGGAAATAAGCCCCCTCCTTCCCTCCCTCCTTTTTTTTTTTTTTTTTTTTTTACTGAGCAAGTCAATTAACAGCAGATTTATCATCATAATGACAGCCTGGCATAAACTAAAAAGACCTCTTGTAAGGGAATTGGGAGGAAAAAATGCTAACAGCTTGCAGGAGGATACATAGAACAAAATATAAACAGAAATGTTGAAAAGACAGTAAAGAAGCACAGGCACATAATGTGGACAGATACACAGTAAACAGTGTGACAGATAACATCAGCAACAGCAAAGAAACCACAAAAGCTATTTGAGTCATGCAGCAAACATACAGCAGCACTGATAAAGAATAAAATGCAGCAGTTTTGGCCAGTAACATGGAGGTTTTGTGTTGGCTGATTCGGATTGTTTCTGTGCCGTTCATCCAGTTGTGGTGCAGAATGCGTTTGTTGCGATGTCATCCATGCAGGAGGGTGATATCTGTCATGTTGACGAGGAGGCTTGAGACCTCTTCATGTGTCTAGACACCTTTCTTTTCTTTGCACGCTCTCTTCGATGTTTGAAGTTCTCTGTCCTCGTAGTTATGCATTTTAAGTCAGAACATTTTTATTAAAATGTTTCCAAAATAGTCGTAACTATAGCTATAATGAATACCAGTCAGCAACTACTTTTATAATCAATTCATTTTTCAGAAAACTTAAGTATTTCTTATAACATTGAATAGGCATGACTAAGTATTCAAGGTTAATGTTTGAAAAATAACGTAATTAAGTAAAAGTTTATGTTGCTAAATTCTGATTGGTGCATGGAAATACGTGACATCACCTTTTATCAACTGCTCGGAGGAAAAACACAAATACAGAAATCTCTCATAACCAAATAATATAACCAAAACTCTTCCAACTTTTGCAGAAGATTTTGCATCCATGTAGCTTTTACTAACAAGCTAATTGGAAAAAAAAAGGTTTTCAGGGCCTTTACACATTTGGAAAGGATTCCTTTGAATGAAACTTCAAACATGATCGTCCTACCACTGTCCTTTCCTTTCAGACAGTGCCACAGTTGCTGGTTGATACCTCTCTTAGAAACTGCGCCACAGTAGAGCAGAGACATAGGAAGTGTGTGGGTGACAAAAATGAATGAATAATCAGTCCCAGGTTCACCAGAATCACACAGCAGATGGAGAAAAAAAGAATACTCTAATGAGAAAGTGCATTCAATGATGCATGCTGGTAGAAAAAGGGCAGCACAGAAAACTCACCTTGTTCACTATCGATTGTGCGGGGTAGATCATTTAAACAATTCAATTACAGCAAAAGCACTTTGTAACACTAAATTGATCTCTGTTTTTCATTTAGTGTACATCATGTGTTATGAAGAGCAGGGCTCCCGTAGCATCGTGAATGTGTGTTTTGCTAAACTGTCTGGGCTGGAAATCATTTCTTACAGGACCCTTGGTACCTGACACAGACTGAGTATTTGTATGCTCGGCCATCCACCTGCTCATCCTAGTAGGACGTGATTGGATGTTGGTCCACTTCCAGTCTGCGACGCATCGCGGCTGCCTTCTAGGCATTAAACCCTAAAGAGCTTTGCTGGAAAGCACTGAGAATATTCTATTTCAATGAGCCACTTTGTAATTCACTTTGGAGAAGCCCTACTGAATCGAATAGAATTTAGAATGACTTGAGTTCCTAAAATCAGAGGAAACAATCTTCCACAGAAATGTTTGGCGTTCTGTCTTAAAGCACTAAAAAAAAAAGGTGTCGTGGATATTAGTGCTGGATATTAGACTGGGGGGACCATTCCAAGTATTTCACAAATACTGTTGAGTGGTGCTGCTGTTGCGGGGCACCAGCAGTCACCAAATAGCCAACAGAGAGCTACCCATTCATCTCCCGCAGCCTTTCCATGTGACACTTTCCTCCCTTCCATCTCTCCCATTTGCTCCCTTATTAGAGGGTGTGAAGTGGTGTTTGAATTTGGTTCCTGGGCCTCTTTCTCTGCTGCCTGCAGTAGCTCGACGACGAGAAGGAAAAGAAATATGGGCCCACGGAACGATATTTCACTGGCACCCGCTTGACATTGATGGATAGAGGATCATTAGACATTTGCCAGTTTGCTTGGGCGTAGAGTTATTTTCAGCAATAATGTATGGGAGAGGGAACAGGGGCTGGAGGAGGGCTCCTGGTAAGATCTCAGAGGGCCACAGATTCCAGTTTGGTGGACGTCTTCAAGCAAAATGTAGGAGGTGGAAACCACGGAGGAGCACAATATATTACATTGCAGGTTTAGTGTTGTAAACTCTGATTGGATTCATATTGGAGTAGTTCCCAACCTTTTTTTTTTTGCCAGATGAACTCAAATTCCCCTTCACTGACACCACCTGTCATGTTTCAAAGGTGTTCATTTGAATTGATTTTAAACAGGATGTTATTTAACACACAATTATACAAAAGTGGATATTGTTAGCCTACAGTACTATTTCAATACAATAGTACTGTCAATGTTTGGGTGGTTTAAGCTTGCATCTGTACCACTACCATGTGGAGAGGCTGAAGCTGACTGTTTCAACCATTTATCCATTACTTTTAGCTAACTGAACAGTTTAATTATTACTTTTAGCCTCTATTTCACCATTTATTCATTGCTTTTAATATATATGTGTGTAAATGTATATATAATACATATATATACAATTAGTTATATATATATTATCCAATTGGTTGAGCTCCTCTACAATGTACCATGTACTGTACCCCCTGGTAACTGCAGACGTCCCTCCTGGGGTACAAGTGCTGTCATAGTGTATTTAGCTCTCCTAAAAGACACATATCCCTGCACCTTTTCAGCTGAGTGGCACTGAAAATATGCACGTTGTCAGTCAATATTGACTCAGACATCTCTCCCTTCCTCTGCAGTGATGGTCCTGCTAATTGTGACGATGCGTCGGAGGAGGAAGGAGCCGCTGATTCTTGAGGAGGAGAGGGACATCAGAGAGAACATCGTCCGTTACGACGACGAGGGCGGGGGAGAGGAGGACACGGAGGCCTTCGACATGGTTACCCTCCGCAACCTAAACGGCATCAGAGACCCCAACGTGCGACGAGATGTCACACCCGATACTCCTACCTTCTTTCATTACCCATCAACTACTCGCCCGGCCTATAAATCCCTGCCGGACAACGTGGTGTTTCGAGAGTTTATTTGGGAGCGACTTAAGGATGCTGATGTGGACCCGTCAGCTCCGCCGTATGACTCTCTGCAGACATATGCTTTTGAAGGCAGCGGCTCTGTAGCCGATTCGCTAAGCTCACTGGAGTCACTAAGTACAGACTCAGATCAGAACTATGACTATCTCAGCAACTGGGGACCACGCTTCAAAAAGCTGGCTGACCTGTACGGCAACAGCGACGGCACCAGTGTCTTCTCTTAGCCTCTAAATGTCTCTCTTAACATTTCTCGGACTTAAAAAAAAAAAAAAAATACGAGTAATTTATTGTCGGAGAAAATGATTTTGTCTGCCTTAGTGCATCGGAGGAAAAGATTCAAAGACAACACAAGAGAGATTGAAAGAAAAACACTTTGACTTCAAAGGTTTTGGGTTTGTTTACCTCCTTGTATGGATTTTCAAAAGCGTGCCATGGTGAGTTTTGACACAGACTTCAAAAGTGGCTTGACTGAGGAGGAAACCTTGTGTGCAAAAGACATTAAAGGTTTCAGATTTTTGGGATCCAGTCCAACCATTGACTGCAGAATGCACACATGTTGGAGCATTTTTACGGGGAGGCACCTGTCCTTTCATTCCAGCGATGGGCACGGGCCCAGCACTATTGCTTTGATGCATTCCTTTGCTATCTTTGTGCTAAAAAAAACATAAACGTTTCTCATTAAATGCTGTGTCCCTGGTGGCTAATCAGTAGTCACTTGACTGTTCATATGGAATTTGACCATTTCTATGGGTGTTTTTTTTCTTCTTCTTCTTCTTCTTTTTCTTTTATTTTTTTTTTTGAGGGGGGTTGGGGAGCTGGGTGATGAGAAGTTGTTTTTCATAAACATTTAAACACAGAGCCACATTATTCATGGACTCTGTCATACCTCTCAACACTATATGAAAAGTGCAACCGCACACATACAGTATAAACAAGTAGTTGATGTGCTAAGGAAGTGATGTGAAGACATAAGTTGTGCAAATAATAAAAAGAATGACACTCTCGTCAGTTTGATGTCTCCACTGGGTGAAACAGGACAGCGTATAATTTCTCTTATTCTCCTAACAATACATTTTGCAGATGTTGCAATATAGTGTTTGTCTGAGTCTGTTTTTTCTTCCGCCTTTCTATTGCCAAGTCCAATGTATGATTTCTGAGCTATAAAAATCAGTTGTTCTGCTTTCGTACGAGGAGGGGGGTCCTGGGAACGTCTGTTACATGAGAAAGCTTTGTTGGAGGATCAGTCTTTGTTGTGTTTGATAGTGAGATTCACGCCACCTAGACTCTAGGAAAAAAAAAGAATTTGTTTCTGAAGTGACAGTCCTTAACTGGGTGAAGTTTGTAAGTACATGAATTTTGCTTCTGTAGTTTGCAGAGTCCAGCATATATTGTCATTCAGAAATAAAATCAATAATGTCCATGGTTTGTTTATTGATGGTGAAAGGACACACTGTATGATAATTATCATGTGCCGCATTGTGCCGATTTTGTTTTTTTTCCAGCTTAAACAAGTTATGTTACAATTGGGTGTCAACATGTACAACCGATATGTATTATTATTTATTTTGAAGAGGCAGAATTGTGCAAATGATGTTTTTATCCTTTTGCTGAAAATAAAAATTGACATTCAGTTCGTTAAAAGACTGAAGGGATTTCTTTCAGTCCATCTGAACATAAAGAAGTAAGTAAATACATAGAGGTTGTTTCTGATAATAAACTAAATAGTCAGTGATTAAATGGTGCCTCACTCACTGTGTATTTGGGGAGCTCAAGGAACCAGAGAGGGGGTTAGGGAGGGAGGGAGGAGAATATTTTTTTCATATCTCTTTTTGATGAGGCTTCTGTAGTTGAAAGGCCCGATCCAGACAAAGCACCGGCACTCCTCAGAGGCGTGTGTGATGACTGCGAGGCTCACCGTCGGCCATCTGAGGAGCCTTTTGCAAGTTAGTCAGGCCTGCGTCATTCAGTCAAAGGAAGCTCCATTAAAGGTGCGTTAAAATTAGTAATAATTTCATTTAGTCTCAACTGTGCAGTGCATTTAGCTGTTGCTGGTGGTTTTAAAGCTGTGTGCTTTCAAGTCTTATTGTGATGGGCAGGCTCACTTTGACCGTCTTGCACTGGGGCTGCCTGTTAACGCCACTGTCCCTGGGGGCATGGAACTATAACTGGTGGGAAGCCAGTGGGTTGTTGTCCTCTGTATTCTCCATAGTGCATTGGACATTATAACTTGAGACAAAATAGGGAAAAAATAAATCAAATAATTGACCTTTATGTCCTTCCTTTGTTTGCGGGTTAGGGTTGTGTTGTTGGTCTTGACATGGTACCATCTTTGGGCTCAGATTGGGCCACGACCAGCTTGTATTTACCTTATGATGGTGGTATTGACTGCATAACTTGCTTTCTATATGAAAACTTACTGTTGAATTTAACCTGCTAACATTTCAGCTGCAAAAGAGTACATCCCAAATCCAGAATCAAATCGCACTGGTTCTTCCATTATGTCGTTTCTTTTTTTTTTTTTTAAATCTCAGCAATAACCGTCGAATGTGCAAATCTAACTCAGGCGATGACCCACAACAATGGAGATTTGTGCTTAAAAGTAGCTCACTAGCGTCTCTTAGCTGTCGCTGCGTCTCGACAGCACTCAGAGGTTCATGAATACGACTGACAGTATAATTCACAGTGATGCAAGACATTGCAATGAACTTGTTATGCATCTTTGCTTGGTAAATATGTCGTCTCCTTACAGGTATTGACATAGTTTCCAAAGCTTTGAACCTGGCAAAAACAAAACATCTGAGATTTTTTTAAGTGCGAGTTAGGAGTAACCAAGGTCACTGCTCATTATGATGCAGTTCACACAAACCTACAGGAAGGGATGTGGAGAGTGTTCTTTCTTACATATACATGATAGCCTCTTGCATAGCGTTTTCAAAACCACAGAGATCACTTGTAAAAGCTAGACATAGCAAATAGAAGGGTTCTTATGGTAATCAGTAGATGGAAAAACTCTTGAAGTGGAATTGGATGACATTTGTAATCAGTTGAAGTTAAAACATACAATAATTTCTTGTTAACACTATCCAAGAGAGTTAAATGCACAAAAGCACCCTGAAACCTGAAAAAAAAGGTCAAATGCTCAATACATTTTTATGTTTTTACAGTTTAATGCGAGGCTATGTAACATCTGAGAGAAGAAATAACACATTCTTCCTCTGGCAGATTAAAAAGTTGAATTCATGAGCCATAAAACGCACCGTTGCTTCATTCATTACACTCTTGGGTTTTGTTGCAACAACCTTACTAGGTCTGGTATGAGCAGAAGCTTATGGTGGCTAATGTCAGCAACTTTATAAGGGACATTATAACACTTTTCAAAAAACAGAGGTTTACAAAGTGCTTAAGAATTAGAGTAAAAGGGATGCTGGTAAGTGGTCACATAGTAAGATACATAAAATGGTAATGAAATAAAATCACATTTAAACGATTAAAATAGAAAAATAGGTCTAAAAGGTAGGGGTATATGTTAATACATAAAAAGGTGCAATAAGTTCAATAAAATAAATTATTGCTAAAAAATAGATTTAAAAATATTGAATGTTTGAGGATCTGATGACCTCTGACACTGCGAAGGATAGTAAGACTGTTACAGTTTAGCAGTGTATTCTAGGGGTTACCGTGTAATGCCTTGCAGGTGAGTAAAATAATTTTAAAATTGATTCTAAAACAAACTAAAATGTTAAAATGGGAGTAATGTGAGTGGAGTTTGGACAAGCTGGAGTCGATGAATTGAAGATTGAGATAAACCTGAAAGAAGTACATTACGGTAGTCTAACTGGGAGGTTACGAAGACATAGATGACTTTTGGATGGATCTAGCTTAATTTTTGCAATATCTTTGCAGGAAACATGACTGGACCAGTTTTGTGACGTGACTGTTAAAGCATAGACTTGAGTTAATCCTAAATTCTTGCGCACTGGTACAACATGGTTAGATAAAGAACCCAAGGATTGAGATCAGGTGGCAGCAGCAGGGCGCAAAAAGCTGCAGTCAAGTTGGACAGTTTCCAGCTGCCTTCAAAGAATACACAGGAAGTCACATAAATATTTACATCCTGTTAGATCCACTTGTAGGCTACCTGTAGTTTGGAGACCACGTTCGGATAGCTATGGCTGAAATAACCTTTATTATTCGCTCTTGTGAGATTATCGTTGTCCACGTGTGCATGACGTCAGAGCAAGCATGCACTGTGCGGTGATCGCCGGTGATCGATTCTGCGCAGGCCTGCTTCATCTCGAAAGAGGCCTAATGGGAGCTGGAGCAATTATACCTCAGTTCTGTCAACATTTAACTGCAGAAAGTTTTGGTCCATCCGTTTCTGAATGTCATGAGGACAGTCATGGAGAATCGATAGTCTGTTAAGATCATTAGGATTAAAATAAAAGTACAATCATCTGCATAAAAATGTTAAGAGCTATTGTGACGGCTGATGATTTGACATGGGCTTTTAGCATTTAGCATTATCCCATAACTGTCACTTGTAGCTGCAGTTGTAACATCTCACTTTAAAACGTCTATAAAAATGTGTATTTCTTCCAAAGGCATTTCTTTTCTGAGTTTTATGAAACAGCAGGACTCGATTTTAAGGATATAATAGCAAGATACAGCTGGCAGATCACATAAAGAGTTCATGACATTTCATATATCTAAGCAGATAGATAGCGGCTCGAACACAGACAGCTGATGTAAACTCCTGCCCTGATAGCGACTGCGCCCACATGATGATTTTGATTGACCAGCTGTCAATCAAAATCAGCAGAAAGTGTCTTAAATGCCTGCCTGCCTAGGGGTACTTATGAGCAATCAGGGACCCTCTGCTATCAGGGGCTCAATCTGCACCTCGGTTGATTACTCGTGTTGGCCCCGGCGCCTTGGCTCTGGAGGCCTTGGGCAGCTACAGACACTTCACTCAATTCTTATCATAACCATGCATCATCACCAAATTGCCCCGACAAAGAGGTGCCCATTTTCAGAGACTCTCTACGAGATGAGGAACACGCTTTTCCTCAGATTGTCTGCTGGAACATCGTTAATAGAGTTTGACCTCTTGGTTGCCTGTTAAAGAAATCATTCTCTGCAGTAGCCTTTTGGCTCCACGTGCAACACAGGTGTCTGAGATCATTTATCATGCAATTACTCTCTTCTATTTATAGTGTTGTGTATTAGTACTTTCATGTGCGTAACATTCATCATTTCTTTAATGATGGGTCTTGGTAGTTTTAAACTTTAAGGAGACGAGATTAACAGGACGTGTGATGTCTGTGTTTGTGCCAGAATGTAATGCATTAACTAAACAACCGTAAACAGAAGTGTTTTTATGTGTAGGCAGTTAATCATGAGAAGAATTCATTATAAATATTAAGGTGGAAAAATGTGCTTTAGGTATATCTTTCTGCCGAGGGTTTAGGACGTTTACCTCAAGTAAAAGTTGCCCTGCTCTCTAGCACAGAGGCTGAGAAATGAGTTGAAATGTAAGCTTAACTCTAAGCCAACTGGGGACTAAGTCCTCGCATATTTATGCCATGTGGGTGAATATTTATTTCTGCGATTACCCAGCATGAAACAAAACTCCAAAGAAAGTCTGTCTCCGATTTCTTGCTCTCACACCGAACAAAAATAAAAATAAATAATCCGCTGGCCGTCCATCCCGGGGTGCCTGTTGGTGGCAGAGCAATGGGGCCCCTGCTCAGGCATCAGCTGGACGACTCCTCACTGGTCCTTTGAAAAAGAAAAAAGGGGGGGAAAGGGAGATCAAAGGCCGTTGCTGCACCATGTTTTATTCTCTGTCTCTCTCAGCAATGCTCACAGTTCACCTTGCCTTCAGCAAGAGAAATGTCAGACCTGAGGTTTGTGTACTCTATAGTTCCACACAAATTAGACTGGTCCCAGACCTGGGCAACATAAATAATTCCCTTGAGAGGTATGTGTGTGAGTAGGAGTGCAACAGCTTGCTCCTTGAGCGCCTGGGGAACGCAAGGAGTGGAAAAGTAGGTCAAAGTGGCAAGATTAGGAGTAATTGGGTGAAAAGGAAGGCACATGTAGGATAATAGCTGGAAAATAACTCAAGATGGATCTATCATTGATACATTCATGTCCAAAAAAGTGGCCATAGTTACTGTATAAAGTAGCCAGTGGGGGGAAAATTTGACCGCAGGAAATATGAACTGTGATCATCAGGATGAGCATCTCGTTCAGCTTTCAAAGGCTGCCATTCTGTTCGTCTCAGAAAGGTCAAAAACAATGAAATAATTGAGAGAACAATTCACTCATGTTAGAGGCAAAGTTTTACACAACTTCATACAAATCTATCTTGACATACCATCAGACATTATCCCACAGTTCCAAGGACTATTAACTTTTAGATTGTATTTGATCCTTGAAAAACAATATTTACTTTAATCTAAATTTCTTACATTTT
Organism: Macquaria ambigua; assembly: GCA_008360985.2. NCBI lineage: Eukaryota > Metazoa > Chordata > Actinopteri > Centrarchiformes > Percichthyidae > Macquaria > Macquaria ambigua. Next base: position 526,735 of record VMKM01000009.1, on the reverse strand, counting down.
CTCTCTTTTTCAGGCTTTTTACATTTTGAGCTTTGAAAGCTCACCCTTGAAGAAAACTCAGCCTTATTACATCATCACATTTCTTTGCCTTGGATGGTTGAAAGAAATCCTTTTGGAGCAATGTCTCATACAAAATACAATAAGAGCGAGTAGACAGTCCACTCTCTGCAAACACAGCCCCAGTTTTCATTCATTTTGGGTCACTTTTCTCCTAATTCTCATTTAAACACGTGACTGCGGAGCCGATACCGACACGCTTAGAGCATCAGTACAATGATGAATTAAAGTAATTAGAAAATGATGCACAGGAGCCCTCTCCAGTGATGATTGGCAAAAACATGTCAGGGCAACATCAGCATTAATGAGCCATAATCGACATAGGCCTAATTAGCAGCACTTTGTACTTTTACATAGGTTTATCATCATTAGCCAAGCCTGGCTTGATATAGCGCTGAATGTGTGGGTGGCATAAGTGTTTGTTTATCATGTAGACACGGAAAATAGTTACATGCTACAACAGCCTCGGTGGAGGGGAGTGTTTCTGTAGGCCTACATCTGCCATCAGGAGGGGCTTCAGGGCTAATTAGATCTCAAAAGGAAACTGTGGAAGGAAACATGCATATTTAAACAAACAGCAAGATCTACTGTAGGTGATTGGGGGGGTTTCTTAGTCATCTTCAGCAGCATTATACATTCAAATCAGGATGACTAATAAATCATCTATCAATGGGACTATTACAACTCATCAACAACGGTTTAACACCACTTCTGTGCATTTTAGTACCGCCGTTGTGTTTAAATCTATCAGTCTGACTTCCTTGAGCTGATATTTGTCCGAGACTGTTATAGTTCACGTCTGAATCCATTGTGGAAGATTTCTCCCTGGCATGTCTCTCTCTGCTGATCTCACGGTGTTTGTCCGACATAATTAATGAAAATATTCATCGATCATGTCTTCTGCCATCCACTAATTTACATATTTTTACATGAAGCAAATGAGCGCACAGTCGACTCCCTGATTAATAATTCACTGGCTGTTTTCCCCTTTCTATTGTCATTTCAAGGTGTGAGCATGCCGGGTTTATTTTCCTAATAAAACCGAATGGCACAATGAGAGGATGGAATTATCCTGGTTGTATTTAATTGAGTTTGACCAGGTCCCTGCTCGGTGTCGGTCTAATCTCCCCGCAGCACTGTAGAGTCTCTCCCAGGGAGACAGGGGAGGCCGATAAACTTTGAAGCTTGCGCTGAGAACCTGCTCGCTGCACCCCCTGCATTATTCATGATGCAGGGACTAGAGCATCTTCAAATGGCCTGTCATTTCCTTTTACCCTCCATCACAATGGCCATATGCTGCACACACCAGAGGAGGGGATGGGGAAAAGCAATCTCCAGCTAAGCCTAGCCAAACAGGAACACATACATACTAACAGATACATTCACAGGTAAACCCACACAAGGGGATGCATACAAGTGGGAAAGCTTGGAAATTCAAAAATCTGCTGTGGCATGTTTCAATCTTGTGCCATTCAAAACTAACCTCCTCCCACTGCTTCCACCCCACGCAGCTACTGCTGCCGAAGTAAACACAATGATATTCCCGTATTCCTGCCAAACCGGAGTCTGCGTCAGTGGCGGAAAAGTTACGAAAGGACAAACAAACGGGAACAATCAAAAGTTTTCAGCAATGTTTTCAAAGATCCATCCAAGTTTGGTGACATTTTTGGAAAGGTAAGAACTGCACCGGCATGATTGTTCTCACAGGAAAAGAAAGATGTAAATTTCTCACAGTGAGGTGCAGTTAATTATTTTTTTTTTTTTTTTTCCAGAGCTAAACAAAGTGTGGAGGCGTAATCATTGTTGGAGTATAAGTTGCATGGTCGATGTTTCAGTTCCTCGACTCTTCTCTCAGATCCATGTCATTTTGTCAGCCACCCCTGAGTCCTTTCAGCCAATGTTCCGCACCTTATTTGTATTTACTGAGTTTGTTTGCGTGACAAAATCACACAAGGCGCGTCCCTCGGAGGTAATTGGGATTGCCGTCATTTTGCCTCCCTAATGTCTGCCATTCAGCATTAACATATCATTAGCTCTTTCTGGGACCGTTCACTCAGAAAATTAGAGGTCTCCGTAGGCCCCCGGCTCCATCAATATGGCAAAACCAGTTGACACCTTCTCTTCGTGGTTCTCAGGAGGGAAAAGCAGAATGAAAAGCAGCGTGGGAGTAAGAATGGTATTTCAGGTGGTCCTTGATTATATTAATTTGTAAAACTTTGTATTTGTGAGGCTGCAGCTGATGGAATATTATTTGCTCTTCATAAAGAATACAACTGACAATGTTTTTTTCCTGACCTTCACCTTGAAGTAAAAAGATGGTGCAGACAGATTGTGGAACGTGATAAAATTGCATACATGGTTCCCGAGGGCTGACATGGATTCTCCTAAAATAACATCAGCCTTAAAGTGATGCGTTAAATGCTGTCCTTGTTGAATGGTGGAGATGAACTGCGCTGCCTTGATACCTAATGACAAAACATCTGGTAGATTGTTCCTACGCTGTGATGGAATTGCTGTAGCGCCAGCATTTAGTCTTAGTAAATACCTTGTTTTGACACCTATAATGGCGTGAAAGTCTAACTTGTTTTTGCTGTTGTCTCACACACTAAATAAGTAGCTGCTGTAAAGTGAAGCTGATCTTCTCCAGGGTAATTAGAGCTTAAAATTAAATACAAATGTGCAACGCCACAAACAACTCTTAACAGGAGAACGGTGACTCAGGATGTTAATGTGTCCACCAAAAAAAAAAAACATGCATTCACCTGCAAGGTCAATGTGGTTTAGCTGATGCCCATTTCATCTTTTTCTCTCATCTCTCCTGTGCAAATATTTGTTTTGGGGAGTTGAAGAAGGAGAAGAAGAAGTAATACGCAAAGTAAATAAATACATTAAAGAAGTCCATGAATGACCCCACATCTTTTCCTCTGGTTTTTCTTTATTGCAAATGTAATCTTTTCTGCAGGTCGCAAACCTGAAAGACCTTTTTACCACTGGCAGAGAGATGGTTTTAGTGGGTGTTTCCATAATACAGCAATTATATAATTGTCATGCAGATAACACAAATGTACCATCTTTTACTTCTCACTCCTTAAACTACACACAGTAGGAAATATACCAAGTAAGCATAACCTGGAATACAAAGGAAGATCCTAATTATATGATGTCTATGCTATTTTATTGATATATTATATATTTCACTGCACATATTGAGAAATCTGAGTATTAGACGAATAAATCCTTGAATCCTTAATAACAATGCGAGAAACACAAAATATTACTTTCTTGCAAAAATCTTGTCCTGCTAATTTGAATTGATGTCATTCAGGTTCCCATTTAGTACCTTGTAAAAGAGTATTTATTGTAAAAATGTGACCCTGGTATGAATAGCTCAAACTTTAGACTGTTAACAAATATGTTTCCTCTCTGCCTTTATTATGTCTTCTCAGCTACTCCTCTACTGGGAAAGTGATAAAGGAAAGATATTTGGTGATCAGCATAAGAATAGTCTTTCATAGTTTTGTAAAAGTTTTTTTTTAAAGTGTTATGATGTGTTTTAGCTATAAAATTCTTTATTTGTAGATATTTTAAAAAGTGGGTATTGTGAATTTTAGTAGTACTCAGTCGTGAGAAAAGTAGTAGCAGTAGGTTGTAGTAGTAACAGTGATAGAGGAAGGTGGAGTACAAGTAGAAGAAGTAGTAACAATACTATTAGTAGTAATCATGACAGAAATAGTAATACATCAGTTATTTAAAAATACCAAACACTTGCTAGTTCCAGTGTCTTACAGTAAATGTGAGGATTTGCTGCTTTCTAGAAAATTGTTGAGTATTTTTCACTACTTTCTGATGTTTTTTAAACCAAACCATTAATCATTAACCCTTGTGTTTGGTGGACATTGGCTTTACTTAACTCATTGTCTGGGGTCTCCTGGATCCCACTGCTGTATGTGTAGAAATAATAATAATAATTGCAAAATCAATAAAATAAAGCCTTAAAAAAGGGTTTATTCTTTACTTCTGACCTTATGTGGTATGTGTAATATGTAAAATAATATTGAAGTGGTAACTCTTCCCTATGAATGAAGAAATATATTTCTTTTGTTTGCCAAAAAGTCATTAACAAATGAAGAAATGTTCAGTATACTACCTATCCTACATAGTGACGTTACTTATTTGGGGTCAGTTCAAACCCTGTTAGTCCTCTTATGAAACTACTATCAACTATCAAACTGTTACTTATAAATAGAGTTATTTGGGACTTGGCTGTGGTAGTACTGCATAAAAACTACTGTCAACACGACTGACAGATGTAGAACAGAACCCAAAACACAAGCAACATGTCATCTGAAACATGACGCATGTGACTTCTGAAACACATCAACAGCTTAAAATCATGTATCAATTCATGAAGTCTCAAGGTGATAAAGTAACAAACACAACATTAGGGTAAATTGTAAACATAAGGAGTGGGCAATGTGGATACTTTTCTGGGAAATCAATTGGAAAATTGTGGTTTATTAAACACCTAAAACACAAATCAAATACTTTATAACATTAATGCAAACATCATATAAAAATTCAATACTGCCATAAAGAAGTCCTGCTCATAGACTGTAACATAGCCAACAATAGTCTGCACCCAAACATATTAGAAGGTTAGATATCTGAGTCTAAACAATATGACGACTGACAAATTTATATCTTCTCACAGACATCTAGCCTTAGTGAAAAGCCTTGCCAGATTAATATTAGCAAGGTGCAGGCATGAACCAGATACCTGAAACAATCAGAAAGAAAAGTTCGAGCCGCTCCGGGCTGCTTGTATCAGTCAAATAAGGGAAATATCCTCAAGGTTGCCACATAGCTGGCAGCTAAATAAAGCTATCTGGCCAGGGGACATGTTTGGGCTCCTGATGGGCGTATCAACACATGCGAGACAGTGAGTAAATATTTCCCGTGGACGGCCATTAGAAAGTCACTGTTCAGCGGTAAAGGCTGTCTAATCCCTGCTGGTATGTGTTTCAAATTCAGCAGACAGAAGGAAGTTCATCCAATTCCCTGCATCCTGCAGGACACAGATCTGCATTTCCTCTGCACTTTGATGAAACAGCAGCCAAGCTGTCCGCCTCCATTAACAGCCCCTCTGATTTTACACTGTGCTCTGACAACTCTGTGTGTGTGTGTGTGTGTGTGTGTGTGCCTCTGCTTGCATATGTGTATGTGGGCGCATATAATAAATATGTTTGAGTGCATATACGCCTGTGATATATGTCTTGGGATGTGTGTGTTTATATTGCTTTACAGCAAGGAGCGTGAGGAATCACGACCGGGACAGCCTGTGTTTATTTTTAGAAAATATGGACAGACTGAAATCTGTTGGGAGACACAAAAAATAATATATGAAACGCTTTAGATTACGCCCTGCAAGATACAGCATAACTCCTCCTAATTTACAGTGTAATTTCTTGTACTAACAGTGTAGCAGTACAGTACGTATAGACATGCACATGTAGGTACAAGGGAACAGGATGTGAAGTTAGGGAATTTAAAAAGACTTTATACTGGATGTTGCAGGCTGTAATCTAAAGCGTTACTGCAGGTCTTATTTAGACTATAATATATCAGATATGGTTTATCACAGCTGTTTAAACCTCTTGAATCAGAGGCTGTTTTTGCTTGTTTTCACTTCCTTAACTGTATTTCCAGGCTTAGTCCCACCCTTGCCTTGCATGCCATATATTTTTATTTTCAGGTTAGGCATTGAAATCACATGTCAGTTTTACTATATATGCATACTATAAAAAAGTGGTTTGACGTCATTTGCATTCAGAAGGCTCTAGGAGTTTACTGCCAACCATTTGCCGCCTTTTTATTCAAATATATTACACTGTAATTTGTCCACTTTCATGTTTTTAGATTCTTATATATTTACGTGCAAAAGTAGAGTGCCGCTATCCATTTTCTTCCACTTGTTTGAGAGTCATTTCTCTGTTAATTTTTGAGAAAATCTGTCGTTCAGCAGCAACAAAGTCACAGTGAGACGCCAGCGTTTCAACCTACGTTTGAAGCTTAACTACCTGCAATACTGTGGCAGCAGGAGACTGGGGCTGTTTTCGAAACCACCTGCTCCTACTACAGACGAACGCAGTATGCAGTATGTACTACATACTGCATACTGTATTCATCGGTAGTATGCAGTATGAAACTGTTAAATTGATTTATTTTGCAGTGTGCTAGGCCAGGCTTAGCCGGTTTCCGGTTTTACAAAAGGGGAAGTAAACAATAGTACAGCTAACGGCAAACCACCGCAATAGCATCCTCTTAAGCTCTGAAAACAAAAAGTAATAACTGCAGCCTCGCCACAATTTCTGCTTGTACATGATTAAATTAGAAAAAAATGTTGTAAGTGGTATTTCTATTTATATTCCTCCCTGTCAACCACTGATGCGGTAGTGTTGCTGTCCACCATTGGTGACCGTGTGAATAAAGTTGGGACCGTACACCATTGGGACCGTACACCGCTTTGCATTGTGGGATACAGTAGGCGAGGTAGACTGGTCCGATGCAACTGGAGATTTTTTCTGAATCAGTACGACATCCGGGTATTTCTGGCATACTGCAGATATTGCTTTTGTTTGCATACTGCATACTACATGCTACATTTTGGCCAAATCACTACGTACTGATAGTATATCTTTATACATGTGTTATAAGACAGAGACAAGGATGGTGTAATGTAAACCAGCCCCAGTGCTTTTTTCACAGTAGCATTTTCTAGGTCACATCCTTTTAACGCTGTATCAGTACGAACATGGCTGGTGGCTCGAATACTCAGACTCAAGGGTCCTCTAAATGCCACGCAGGCTCGTCACAGTTATGCAGAACAATGATCCACACAGCTTGAAGGGCAGGACAAAAAAACAGTGCATATTTTTGTTCCACCTCCGCGATGACGTGTATACACAGGATGGTTAAGTACGATAAATTGGCCAGAAATTGGCCAATGAGTTCAGACGCGCTTGTAATGTGGCTTAAATTGCATGCCCTTTCAGGCAGGGGAACAAACCTCCTCAATGTCAGCGCTCTCTCCCACATGTTGAGTGCTTAGTTTGCCATGCAGTACAAGATCTCCGGGCCTGTTTAGTATTCACCCACTTGAGTTTCCTAAAGGTTACCAAACCTAATTAGACATTTATGCAGGATCTTCAAAGGTCCCTCCGTTATTAATGATGTGCTACTTCTGAGGACTGCATCGATGGCTTTTTTTCTGACTCGAAGAGCACACTCCTCACAATATGCGCATACACAATGGAGCCACGCAGACATCCAAAATGCAAGAAGAGACTCGTGCCTGGCTGGTAGTGATTACTAAAATTACTTGCATGGAGTACTGCACTAAAATGCTCTCACACACACACGGACAACCACTCACACTGTACACATTATATTCCCATGCTGTGGTTTAATACAGGGTCAAATACACCAAGGAAATGACATGAGCCAACTGTTACACTGAAGGTAACAAAACTTTGCTTGGTAAGCCCCCTTCAAAATAAAAGCCCTGCATTAGCTGTATGTTTAGCTGTTTGCACATGAAGAGAAAAACAGCTAATAAACCACAATAATTATGTAAAATTTAGGGCCACAACTAACGATTATTTTCATTATTGATAAATCTGCAGATTATTTTCTCAATTAATTGATAATTAATAATAATCCAAACCCCAAAAATATTCAGTTTAGTATCACAAAGTACTCAGATACTTTACCTTTACTCAAGTAAAAGTAAAAATACCACAATGTAAAAATACTTTGTTACAGGTAAAAGTCCTGAATTCATTATTATTCATTATAATTGCAACAATATAGATACACACACACACACACACACATATATATATATATATATAAAACATTTAAAAAATATATATTTCTGAGGTCTAATCAGCCACATGACTCAAAACACCACTGTGGGTATGCAGGGCCTTTAATCTATAATTATATATCATATTTAATGAGTTGATCATATGTTTTGTAACTATAGCAGTTAAATAAATGTAATGAACTAGAAAGTGCAATATTTCTCTCTGTAATGTAGTGGAGTAGAAGTATAAAGTAGCATAACATGGAATTACTCAAGTAAAGTGCAAGTACCTCAAAACTGCGGTACAGTGCAGTACTTGAGTAAATGTATTTAGTTACTTTCCATAACTGACTATCGTAGCGGCACTTTCTCACAATTTCGAAGCTGGAACTAGGTGATTTCCATCATTTTTGCTTTTAAGAAATTACTTTAATGATTAATCAATTGCAGATACATTTTCTCTCAATCGACTAATTGTTTAAGCTTTATTACAATTGTTTGTCTTTTTGTTTTTATTACAAACTGCACAGAGAAGTGACATTCTACCTCATGCATTAAGAGGAACAGAGAAAATGAAAAATATCCTCAGTATAATGATTCTATGTTTGCATTCTTCTCAGGAAGAAGTAAAAGATCCCACAAAAAAGTCAAGTCAAGATCGGTTAAGTGTCCGATTTAAAGTGCTTCTTTCAGAGCAAGACCAGGACCCTGGTCCATCCTTTCCTCATGCCCTGAATTTGGAATTACATCAGGAAAAAAAAAACCTGCTCCAAAGCCAAGTGACACCTCTAGCCTCTCTTTGCCCTTTAACATGATTAGCTAAATCTGATTATGCAGCTATGTTTGCATCCAGTCTCAGCAGGGCCCTAGGTAAATGTAGTTGACAAGACACCCCAAATAAAATTCAATTTCCATTTATTATTTACATTCGGACTTTAATCAATTATGAATGACAGCTAATTAGTGGTGTGCAGAGGCCATCGCTCTCTGCAGTGTCAAAGTCTACTAGATGTACTGTATGTCATGGAGTGTGGACATTGACAAAAAACCTCTCACCACTTTACAGATTTGGGTGTCTTTTTGCTGAGGAGACTTCACTAATCATCTGTGAAAGTGCCTGCAGTGTGTGCGTGCGTGCACGCGTGCACATGTGTGTGTACGTGTGAACGTGGGGTGCATGTGTTTGCTAATAATAAGGCAAGTGAAAATGAAGAGGAGCTAAACTGTGTAAGTCATTTCTCATTTCCTTGCTTCAGTGCCTGTCAGAAGAAAGCCCTGCATTTTGAATGATGGCTCAGACAACAAAAAGTGAACAACAAACCCTGTGGCTCTGAGGAGAGAAATGGAGGAAGAAAAAGTAAGAAAGAAAGATACAAGCACGCAAACATCAATGACAAATACAGTTTTTAAAAAATGACCAAACCAACAAACAAACAAAGCTAAATCCCAATATCAATGCCTTGATAATGCCACTGAACATGCCCTGAAAGTGAAACATAATAGAGAAAAAAATTACCTATACAGTTGGCACTCATACACTTTTGGAAGGACCTTTCAAGGGGCTGATTTAATGTGAGAGCATCAATCCTTTAGCAGCACAGGGCCCTGACAGCAAGTGAAAGTAATCTCTTCTTTATTAATGGGACTTTTCACTTTGGACCCGAGGCCTTTGGTATTCCATAATAGTAGTTTCATACTACAGACCTAAGGAAAGAACAATATGAAATCAGATCAAGTGGATGTGTTATGTATGATAAGTGGAAAGTATTTCTTTCTAAATTCAGCAGCGCCCTTCCAGAAGAAGAAGAAGAAGGAAAAAAGATGAGATGTAAGAACAAACTCTGAAAATAGCTTCTAGTACTCTGTGTATTTTGATTCACGGCATGTGTGGAGAGGGAAAACCTGTCTTGTGATGAGTCACAACAAAGGAAAACACATTATTTAGTTGCTTCAGTTTAAAATTAGCGGTTAATTTAATTTGTGTTTTGTGTCAGTTTGACCAATTCAATAATCTTGACTAAAAATGTGTTTTTAGTCAAGAGGGCTTTTTATAAGATAACTGCTGTAAGGTAAAACTATAAAGCTAACCTGCATTGATTTAACTCTTCATGTGACTTTTTCATGTGATTTATATCACAAAATCAAACAAACATAAAGTGATGTAAACCCATAGTTCAGCCATGGATCTGTCAAAAGCTATTTTTGACCCATGACTGGCTACTTTCTTTTCATGTTGCTTCAAGAGATGTACAATAGAGCAACTTTTTATGGGTGTTGGGGCAAAGTCTAAGTCATTTTCCTTACACATCAATTGACCTTCTACCCAGATACACTGGTAAAGAAACTCGATAACAATGTCAAAATTATTATATATTATATATTGTTATACACCTACAACCAGAGTATTAAAGCCCCTGAAAATGTGGTTTTAAATCTTAAAGCTGCCATAATCAATAATTTACCCTTACAGTGGATCAAGTTACCATGTGTAATGTAAAAGGTATTGCTCATGGGCACCAGATTCTGCAGTTCCTCTCAGCTCTACAGAGCTTCTTTCAGCTCATTGTTATGGTTTTCTGACTCGATGATACCTAACTAAAGTTAGCAACTAGTTTGTGAAAATAAGCCATAAGTATTTTGTTGGTGGAGCCCTAAAACAGAGCTAAAAGGAGAGCGAATATTGGACTTACATTCATCAGGTTGCCAGAAACGCGACTCCAAATTCATGCTCATTTTGCTCCATATCTGCTGGATGTGTCAATAACTGTTTATAACTGTTTGCTAACAAGTTCACTACATCAACTTATCAGTTTGTGTTTACAGCTGGCCAAAAATCAGTTATTGCAGGTTTAAATATTTCTCTGTAACATTAAATATTCATGACTAAATAAGCAAAATCAAATATAAAAATACATCTTAGGTATTCTATTATTAAGAGCGACAGTGACCAAACAAACCACCAACTGCCATCAGATTCTGATTCATATGTTGCTAAATCCTGATTGGTGAACAAAAGTGTGTGACGTCACTGCGCCCTGCCCACTTCAAACCAATTGATTAGAGCACAGAGAAACACAGAAACACAAAAATCTCTCATGCAACATAACCAAAACTGTTCAAACTTTGGGAAAAATAGTATGTTCATGTAGGATCCCATCACTTACAGTAAGAAGCTGTGGAGTATATAAGTGTTAAGGGCATTTAATTAACGAACACCAAGTCAGCAAACTCCAACATCTTTGATGAATTCGGGCACCTCATTATCATCAATACCAACTTTGTAGGCTTTGTTGGCACAGCTACAGCTCATTTATTTGTATGTTTTATCAGAGTGCAAGGTTAGTTAGTCGCTACAAAAATGTGCATCCCAACATATAAAAGACAAACAGGAAATTACAGAACCGCAGTAAGTACCAAGTGCACTTTGTCAGCGATGGGGATTGAAGCTGAGTCTTTATTTGAAGGATGACCTCTCTACCATTCACAGCGCCACTCTATTGCCTCTTGTGTAATTCACTGTTCAGTTTTTTTTTTCATGAGCCGGGGTGAACTGCAATCTGATTTATCAAAGGAAATGGCAGGGCATGTTTTTATGTTCATTTTATGTTGGAGTCAGATGATTGGTGATTAGCAGCAGGCTCACTAACTCTACAATCACACACACACAATCACAGGCTGTTCTGCTTTCCTCTAATTTTAGGAAGAAGTCAGTAATCGGGCTGGTGCTTAGGAATGGCTGCCTCCTAAATTTACACCATCATTAGTATTATATTATAAAGCTGGAAATGCCTAACCTTAAGTGTATGTTGCACTGTGGTATGTTCAATGAGGCCAACAATGTCACGAAGCACGCTCCTCGTTTCTAACGTTAGCTCCATGAAGTAGCAGAACATTACGGAGCCCCCGAAGGGTCACGGTGTGATTAGTTTTTCTCGGAACTACTTTTGAGTTCTTTCACAATGAGTTTTGCCACCTCCATACCTCCAGTTTAGGGAAACGCTCTGCAGATACAGAAAGGAGAGATGATGACACTTTACACAGTGTAATGAAGCTGTGGCTGTGGATATGGTCATTGCTCGAACTACGGTGGTCAGCCAAGAAAGCGTAGTTAATCCACGCCTGATTTGAACCAGTACGGTGCTTCTATCAGATGTGACAGATGTGTTAACAATACACCACAGGAGTTCAGGAATACAGTGGCTTCAATACAACGCTCAGGCAGCACAACCATGTCAATGGTCAATCACAGTGGCAGCAATGGTCAAAGTTATGTCATCTTAATGTAGGTTCGCTAGTTTCAAGACCTTTCAAGGGCCTCCGTAAAAAAAGCCTACTCTGGCTGACTTTTTAATGTTTCCAGCTGACTCATTTTAAAACCAGAACGCTGCAAAAGGGATCTTAAATATGTATTGTATGATATTGTGCTAAAAGATTGAGGCTAAAGCTGCTTTTCCCAGGCTTAAAGTCAGCATCCTTCCACACAGCGGGGAAATACTACACAATGGATGGTGGGGCCGTGAATGGGGCGGGGTTTTTTTTTTTTTTTTTTTTTTAATGTAACTGCACAAACTACTGTAGTTAGTTAGGATGTGCCCCTTGACCTTGGGAGTTACTGCTTTAGGTAGTAGGCAAGTTAGCCAGACATGCTAACGGTTACAGCTCACATTAGACTGCAAAAACACATTGTTTAATCCATTCCTTACAATTTTGCTGTTGTGTTTTTGTTTTTTCAAAGGGCTTACACACACACACACACACACACACACACACACACACACACACACACACACACACCACTTTGGCATGTGGAGCTTGCCGTACCCAGTTGCTATGCTATGATTGAACAATCGTTGTTGAGGGGAGGCTTTTAGCAAATGGCCAATTTGCAGTGTAGAACAGCCAAAATTATCAACCCAAAACAAAATTCAGCTTGAGCACGAATAGTCTTGATAATAATCCAGTTGCCTCAGGCATGATATAAACTATCAACTGTCTTGTAAGCTGGGCCGCATATAACCACCCCAAAACAGCCACCAATTAGCCTCTGATGAGCAACAAAACAAGTTTCCAAAGTTTTTGCACGCCATTATTACTTATTAATTTCATTTTCAAGTCTGACAATCCCCAAGTCTCATCGCAATTCGAGGGAAAGCTCATTAATGGACCAGAACAGCGAAGGCTCACATGAAATAACTTTCAGGAAATGTATTCTGTAAATCCTAAAATATTAAAGTTTGCATAATCTTTTAACACATTTGCTGTCAGATTTGACTCCAGCACGCATGCTGGGGTGAGAACAGCCTGATTATGAGTAAGGGCTCACACATGGAAGTCATTTCAGCCGGTGTTAGTTTGCTTAAATATTATAGTGTAATGAGTGAGGCTTAATATTGATTATTGTGATGTTTAGGCTTACTGTCTACATCCTAATATCAAGTCTCCTGTTCCTGCTCAATCGCTCAATCACTGGTTAATAAGGGAATGTATAAGCATGTATAAGCATATATCTTTCGTAGAATCTTATTGTTCTCTTTATGAACTTATATATTTAACAATGTGTATTATTTATTATCTGTCTATTGTGTGCACAAGTTATTGTATTCATTATTATTATAGTTATCTAACAGGTTAATGGTAGGTTATAGTCTCGTACCTTAAGTAAATTAAATGGTCATGTTCCCACAAGATAAATAACTTAGACGTTCAAATGGTTCACTTAAGCAGAGGTATTCTTTTTTCCTGTCTATGCCAGACTACAGTATATGATATTTTTGGGTCATTTGTTTGATTTTAACATGTGCAACTGAATTAACATTAACATTCTGGACATTTTGATGCCCTGTGCAAGGCATCCACTGGCGCCTGTGAGAGAATTGATGTTTTAATTACAATATTTTATAATTATTATAACAATTGAACTCTTTTCAACTTCACTCATCCTCTGTCATTGTGCTCTATCATCAACATCACGTCAGTTAGTATCTTTACATGCACACTAATGTCCCTATTATGACTAATGCTGGTTTAAATCATATTCAGGATGTGACATTATCCAGGGTTTCTCATTGTCTGTGCAGGAGTATCTTTGTCTCCTTCACATTCCAGACGGTCTCTATCATTTCTGTACTGAAGTGCAGATATGATCAGTATCTTACTTTCACTTGAGCAGTTGCAGTTTTATGATCCAATATCTATTTCTGCATTAGTACTTACAGCACACACTTAGCCTACAATTGGCCTGCATTAAAATGAGTGAAGTGATACTTTTTAATTCTGCATTAAGAGAGGGATGAGAGGGATTTATATAATATTTTGTATTTTTGTAGTGTCTTGTAGTATTAGAGAGATAATGTCAGTGTGGATCTGTTGTGGAAGGAAGGTCTGGACAGGATTCAGGGCATTTTCAAACCTATAGTTCCTCTGCTCTGGTCTGAATCAATGGATGAGTTGTTTAACTTGGTTTTGCCCTTTCTTTTAACACTCAAACCAAACAAAGCGAACCACATTTCGTCAATAAAAGGCATATGTCTGGGGCGGGAGAGAAAGTGAACACAGGAAGAAGGTCCTGAAGAAGGTCCTGAAGAAGGTCCTGTCTGCCAAAAGTATCAAGGAGGCAGCGTACTTCGTTGCTAGTCCAGTTCAGGCAACAATTAATTCTCCAGCTAGCTGCTAGCAACTGTTGGTTTCACATTGTTTACTTTCGGCGTCATATGATTAATTGAAACTGCTGGCAATATGGAAAATGTGTGATATTTAAAATGTCTTAATACCACATGTATTGTCCATATGCACTGAGATTGCAGCAGCATTCATTCCACTATCCATCAATGAGTTTTAGACACATACACCATTGTGAATCCCGTCCAGATCTTAATCTTCATACTCTATAATTATGTTCACATTACCAAATTGCACATGAATGATTTGATCTCTCTTCAGCCAAACCTTAAGGCATACATGTTCCTAATGTTTTTTTTTTTGTGTGTTTTTTTTTTTTTAAATGGGTCTCAAAATCCTTTCAGGCATCTTTTCAATCAACTCACTGTCTGCCATATGAGAGCCCCTTTCAAAGACCCTCTAGTGAGCATTGTGGCGCTTTGTGATGGGTTTGAAAAGAAGAGCTGAATCTATAACCTGTGCCGGAGAGCAGAGGACAGAGACAGTTGACGGAGTGAAATCCTTCACATTGCTGTAATGGGTATAATTACACAAAGAAAAGGGCTGTTAGGTTAAATTACCCGTGATATTCACCATGGGTAATGACAGAAATTCAGAAGGTTAAATGACACCAGAAGCTGAATGACTTTTGACATTAAGGTACTTTTGAAAAGGGAATTAGAACAGAGCCTTTATGGGCAAAGCCAATACCCTACATGTTGGACTGTGGAGATTGGTTTGAAAGGCCTTTTTTTGACACCTGTGTGTCTTTAGAAGCCATTGTGAGATGATGATTTAGTCTAAAAAGCACTGGCCGGATAGATTGTTTCCAACAGTGGAAGCTATTTGAAGCTCACTTTGAGTTGCAGTGATGTCTGGAAATTGTCCTGCTGAGTGGTGCGCCTACTCATACAAGTACCCACGCCGAAAGGAAAGGAAAGGAAAGGAAAAGCTGAAGAGATTCAAGCAATTAGTTGTTTCCCTTATATTGTCTCTCACCTTGAGGCATTCCAACTATTTTCCAAATAGGTTTGTGTATGAAATTCTTCTGTTTTTTTTCGTTCAGTGAGAACTATATTATATTCTCTCTCGTCCAAATGCTGACCTTCGCAGACAGCAAACAGCCCAATTAGTGGATGAGAAGGTGAAGGGGGCTGGACCTCATCCCCATGCAATTACCTCGAGTCACCCCTCGAGCAGCCACCCACACAACTAACAGTGAGCATGTAGTGTTTGCCGATAATGCTGATGACCATGAAGAAAGAAGAGAGCCAGGCGCTGTATCTTATGCACTTTTTTCCACAGCACTCCAGCTGTTGTGTTTCTTCAGGAGTCTCGCTTCCTTTCTACATTTCAAATCAAGCCTCGGCTAACTTTTTCTCTTCCCTCAACCTTACTTTGCTGGAGTTTTGCTGCCGGTCACCCATGCGCTCTCGCCGCTGCTGCTGATTGGCTTACATTAGTAGTGTGATGTGCTCTCTGGTGACTCAACAAAAAGCAGAAAGTCATATCATACAGAATAATACATGTCAAACAGTTGATATTTAATGGATACTCTTCTTTACTGTAATTTCTGTGAGAAT
Organism: Macquaria ambigua; assembly: GCA_008360985.2. NCBI lineage: Eukaryota > Metazoa > Chordata > Actinopteri > Centrarchiformes > Percichthyidae > Macquaria > Macquaria ambigua. The sequence continues at coordinate 510,574 of VMKM01000009.1, read as the reverse complement.
AAGGATAATCAGGAAACAAAATCTCTGTTTAAAAAAATATGTTGCAATACACACACCCAAGAGAAGAATACATTAATTTATATAATTTCATAATGTAAAATACAAATACACATACAGTACGATCTGTTATGAGCCAAAATGCCAAAAAAGTAACATGATAAGAAGTGAATAATATTACAAATAGTACATTTAAATTTCACAGGTCAGTAATACTGTAGGTATTATACAGAGTAATAGTGTCACACTGTAATAACTGTAATAATGAAGGCATGAATCACATTGTTGCACTCTTTAAGAAACCCCCCCTTACCCTGTTCATTATGTCAGTGGAGGTTTTTTTTTTTGATGACATAATTTATTTGTTGGTGTACCCACTTTATCCCAAGATGCTTTTTCTGCTTCAGATTGTGAGGTGCAAACATCGGCCAAAGTGACATTTATCAACTTGTGCCTCAACATCTGGGCATAGACTAACCTGTGCACCCACAAGTAACTAATTCTCAGAGCAGGTGAAGCAAGGACACAGTATACAGTCAACATAGTAGCCTACTGTAAATAAAAGAAAGCAAGAGTTTGCACCAGTCATTAACCTGTCTTATGGCTGGAACACATTATGGTCTATTGACGCTACTGTACGTGCAACCAGTAGTTATTCCTAAACAATAAAATAGGTGGTCTGTAAATGTGCAATGTTAAAGGGTCACTCGTAATGATGAACCAACAGAGTTGTCACCAACTTCCCCTCAGCTTGAAAAGCGCTTTAGCCTCTTTAAACTCATTGATTTGATTTTCCAGCCAACAAAGCTGCAGGAGGCAGCTGTTTTCAGCAACAATAATTTTCAGCCATATAATTTTTCTCAGGAGTTGGTGGAGAACAAAACAGAGCTAGGAGAGAGAATATTTTACTACGACTACAAATCAATGCTTATGTTGCTCCATGTCCACTGGAAAGGCAATTGTTTCTAACATGTTCGCCATAACAACTTCATAACCTGATAATACTGTGTTTTCAGTGGTCAAAAAATAAATTAATGCTGCTTTAAGGTTATGGAAGGATCATGGTTAAGGCTGAACAAATCAAACATTGATTTGGGGCAGAAGAAAGTTGAAGAAAGTACAAATGAGTTCAAGTCACATGCTTTTTACACTCAACACGTTGTTCCATGTCATGCTAATCCCATCTTTGCTACTTAGAGCGGACTGTCATTATTAGCACAACCACAAGAAGTCGCTTGTCAGGAAACACACAAGGCGCTATTAGCATTTATACAAAAATATATATCTGCCCCTTCTACAACCGATGTATGATATAGATGACATACGATGGATGACATTTGATTGTTGCATAAGAGTGAGTATAACGAGAAACTTTTGCCCTTTTGATTTTAAGGCACTGAGACAAAGCCTAACATTACCATTCATATTAGACATAGTTATAAATGCTCTCAAAGTCCATTGTAGCTGAAACACTGTAACATGAAATAATGGACAGGTTTGAACAGTTAAACAAATAAAATAATAATAAAAGAAATACTGCCAACAAAAATGGGTCCACATATGCAAGGCATATGTGAAATTATATAAGGGTTGGTTTTATCTTTAAAGGAATAGTTCAACATTTTGTAAAATACATTTCACTTTCCTGCTGAGGGTGACACGAGGATACTGCTACCACTCTAATGTCTGTACGATATATGAAGCTACAGTCAGCAGCCAGTTAGCTTAACTTAGCTTAGCATAAAGACTGGAAACAGGGCGAAATAGCTAGAAAGAAAAAAGTAAGAAAATCCTACCAACCTACCAGCACCTCTAAAGCCAGACCTCCAAAGAAAGGGTCAGGCTAGCTGTTTTCCCCTGTTTCCAGTCTTTACGCTAAGATAAGCTAAGCTAATCTAAGCTAACAGACTGCTGGCTGTAGCTTTATATACCGTACAGACATGAGAGTGGTATCAATCATCTCATCTAACTCTGGGTAAGAAGGGGAATACGCGTATTTTCCAAAATGTCGAACCTTTGCTTTAAGTGCAATTTTGACACAAAATGTTTGTTTTCCATCTTCATTTCATTAATGAGTGTTCATTGGAAATGCACTGAACTGGTCCATCATGCAAAGATTAGAAGAACAGCCATTTAAGAAGAAGAAGAAGAAGAAGAGCCCCTCAGAAGATGGTGTCTTCCTCTCCTACCCCATACCAAGGGGTAAGTCTAACCAAGTAGGGCCTGGGATTACAAACAGGTTGCTCAGGTCCAAGCTCCAAAGTAGACGACTCGAGTGAGCTCAGGGACCCTGTGGGAGACCCTGACCCCTCATATGCATAGGTTCTTAGGCAGTCAAATGGGGGAACGTAAGGATCCTGATCAGCCTCTGCCAGCCTGTCCAGAATAAACTGCCTGAAGACCTCGTCGTCCGGCCCGATGAGGTGGGACTCTCGGAGGGACATTCGTATGCTGGCCCTCACGTCCTCCCTCCGTAGCCTCCTCTCCCTCCTCCTGGGGTGGGGGCGCAGTGGGACGGCGGGCTGGCAGAAGTCCAGGTCTGCTCCCCCACCCCCTGGTTCCCCGTAATACAGCACTTTCTGTGACACTGTCTCAGGCAGCTCCAGCTCCTTCACCTCCACCTCCAGTCCCTCCTGCTGCTTCCACCGGTGTCTTCTCACCATCAGCATTAGAATTGACAGCACTGGAAACACAACACAGTAGGAGATCATTACAGTCAAACACCAGGGCATGAGCTTAGTGAGAAAAAAACATCTAAGGGTGCCTGATGGAGCATGCACATAGAATGTACAAGTGCACTGAAAATAATAGCAGCCAGATTTGTTTTTCTTTAATTTGTTGTGGATGCAAAAATCAAAATGTGGGTAAATTAGGCCATAAATTATTTTTTTAATTTGAGCTCACACATAAAGAAATAATTATTTTATTTGCTCCATGTGGCACAGAATGCTAAAAGAGTGTTTATTTTTTTCTGCCGTGTTTTCACCGGGTATTGTGCTAATCCGACAGAATGTTAGCATAGCAGGTATTGTCATTAATCTTTCATGTGATGGGCACTGGGAGGACACAAAGCAGCCGAGGTCATAATAAAGCTCTTCACTATGCAAACCCATCAATGTCCCAGGATGGCATTGCTACTGATGTATGGCAACCAATACGCTCATTACCTGACATCATTGCTCTGCAAGCTTTCAGCATTTTAAAAGTGTGTGTTAAAGGCACGCTGGTGAGTTTTAAAAGGGGGGATTCAAACGAAAGTGCAAATTTGTTAATGAAAAATCCTGCTGTTTAACACACGTTTATATACTTGCCAAAACGATGTGAGGGGGAACTGCTCTAGCTCAACAGATCCGCTGAAAAAGAATGACTTTTTTTATAACATAATATCAGTGAGATTGTCATTGTTTCAAAAGGAATATACAGACTTTTTGGGAGTTTGATCCTTGGTCACCTTTATATCTAATGACTATGAGGTAAGTAAGCTGGAAATCTCAGCCTACATCATTAGTGAAACCCTTTGTGAAGCCACATTGTGAAAACAATCAGCTCTCTAGTGCACTTCACTCTTCTTGTGTAAACAAAGCAAACTACATTTGCAAGATGCCTCTCAGAAAGAGTAATCTTGTTTAGCCAGACGTCTGTCTTGTCAGCCTCACTGAGTTCTGAAGAAACTCTTGCCAAAAAATTGGCAGAACAAGATCTTTGGTAATCCTGCTGTAGCCTTTTTATTGGCTGTTTGATGTGTGATGTGTGAAGATGTCAAACTCCAGAAACAGCACCTCTGGATGATTTTCTGTAAATACTTTGTAATTCTCCTAGTGTAATGTCATTGGCTTCAAGTATATCAACAGCCTGCTGTGTTTACACTTGAATTGCTCCCGACCATATGAAGGTCTTAACGGTCTGGAGGATATGGAGCTCTAGCTATGTAAAAGTACAGAAAGAGAGATCTTCTCCTTCTGAAAGTACATTATTACTGATACTTTTTAAGTCTATTTCAACATTCTGTATTTTAACAAACATGTCAGTTTTAGATATGGAGCCTCAAAACTGACTAAATGAAGTAAAATGTTATCAGACAACTCAAAAATATAGCTGCATACACCAATAAATAATATTGTTAATCGAGTAAATAAAATGGTGAGTAAAAAGAACTAGGAATCACTGTATAAACTCTAAAGATAAAGTTAGCTTTATCTCCATCTCCATCTCCGTCATACACAAAAAACTCAAACTCGCTCTGCTTCTCTCTAAATCATTGACTTTCTCGTATCATTCTTGACATTTTGTAGATGAGTGTCATTTAGTGTCTCTTTTTTCATGTCAAACAAACGAAACTAAAAACGTATCATTAGCGTTAGCTAGCTAACTTTGTTTGCTTGCCGGCTGTTTTGGCAACTGTTAGAGTTAATACAGTGACGCTGCAGCAGTATGCAGTACAATATATAGAGGATTAACATTATGTGTACTGGCTAGTGTAGTTTTATTAAGAAATTCAGGAAATGTTGTGAAGAAAATGAAATGTTGTGCGGGCAAAATAGATAAATGATTAAATGTGTTCCCAGACCAAAAAAGAAAAGCTATATTTTTGACTTGTCTTATAACATTTTACTACATTATGTCAGTTTTGGGGCTCCATATTTATACATCTTTCATTTAAATGAACTAATCTTCCAGCCACAGCTTTTCATTTTCTCATTTTGAAGACAGACCCAGAGATGATTTTGATGCCAGATGGCTAAGACTGCCATGAGACCAAGCTCCAAAAAAATCAAGTGTATTTCTTTATATGCATCCTTATCATATCATAGTTTGATATTCTGGACTTAAGTGGGATGTGAATGTGCTTGCTTACCTGTGAGTGTGACCAGGCAGGCCAGAAGCCCTAACAAGGTTTGTAGGCTGACCCCCATAGACATGGCGAGGGCCTCCACCCCCCCAGTGGGACAATGGCCGGCAGGCTGGCAGCTGCACACACTGATGGTCAAAGTGCTGGTGCTGGAGAGAGCTGGAGAGCCGCTATCAGTCACCACAACAGGCAAGAAGTACTGTGTTCGATCCTTGCGGGTAAAAGTACTCCTGCGTGCAACAATGCCGGCTGTATTGTCTGAAAATGAAGTCAAGAGAGGTGCACTTTTCAGTATGCTTCAAAAAAACATGAGTACCGCTTCCACTGTGAGTGCTGTTATTTTGGGGGAATTCAAAGTAACAAGTGGACTGACACACGTAATGTGATTTAAAATACAATCTAAGCTCTCTGAAAGGCCCCAGCACCTTGTCAAATCTAATTTTCAGTGTGTTCAAAAGTAAATTTGAAAAAATCTGTTTCAGTTTTGGGCTCACCCGTTAAGACTTAATCAAGGCACTTAACAATAACTTTTTGGTCAAGTATGACTTGTGGCATTTGGAAATGTGTTTTATTAAATGTGTTCCTTCCTGATTTGTTATTCATTTCCTGGTTGCTGATTGGACTGCTCTGCTTGTGTGGCTAACCACCCATGCACTGCACCTGCTTTCATTCTTACTTATTCGACACGTTCAAACATCCCTCTGCTGCACACTTTAATAAAACTGTTTGATTTTTACTGCCCATTTTTATTATAAACTTTGAAAAAGGATTGACTGCACACTGACTACAAGGCAAACACTCCTTCAGTTTACTTACTTGGGAGGCTGTTAGCCGAAAAAAACTATTATATATAAACTATATAATATATATATATATATATATATATATAGAAAATTAATGCAGAGGGTCTCACAGCAACTGTTTCATTGCACTTAAAGGGAAAATCTGGCAAAAAAAAAATCTGCTATTTCATTGAATTTGGACAAAAAACAGCTGCCAACTTTTTGGAGTTGTTCCAATGACAGTGAATCTGTTGTTTTATCAATATTGCTGTCAAATCAGCATGATTGCTGTGGTAACGTCCTATGTATTGTTTTATCATTCACCGTCCATGGAGCATCTCCAAATTTGTCATCATAGAACTGAGCTCTACAATATTAAATATATATGTGAGTTTGACATTTTGGGAAATATGCTTTTTCGCTTTCTTGACACCAGCTAGATGAGAAGGTCGATGCCACTCTCACGACTGTACGCAACAGTAAATATGACGCTAACAGCCTATTAGCCTAGCTCAGCATAAAGACTGGAAACGGGGAAAGAGCTAGCCTGGCTCACTTCACCTCTAAAGCTCACTAATCAACACGTAACTTGTTTGTGTCCAACTCTCAGAAGTGTAAAAACGACAAGTTGTGAAGTCTTGTCGTCACGAAGAGGTTGCTAGGCAACCAGTAGAGACTCCAGGGAGTCGCTGCGCCCATCCAAGAAACAGTACAGCACACAAACCCCACCATATTTTGTTATTTTTACTCTTCAGTTTTTGCATGGATTAAACAAATGAGATATAACTTGTTAATGAGTGAGCTTTACAGGTGCCGGTAGGCAAATTTTGAGCCGAGCTAAATGTTTCCCTCTGTTTCCAGTCTTTGTGTTAAGCTAAGCTAACTAACACACGCTTCATATTTGCATGCCAAGTGGTACCAATCTTCTCTTCTAACTCTCGGCAAAAAAGGCATATAAGTGTATTTCCCAAAATGGTGAACTATTCCTTTAAGCACAAAAAAGCTTCAAATATGTAAAATAAGCTATTTCAGTTTTGATAGTGTGCAGGACAAAGCGGCTATACACAATCATGAATGGGATAAGGAAGACCAGTAAATATGGAGCTACAGAGGTATCATGTGTGCCTAATTATCTAATTTAATGTTACCTTGATTATCTCTGATAGTGAAGTTTGGGTTGATGTGCTTCTCGGGGACCATAGAGAAGTAGAAGTGGTGTCCCTCCACAGGGTCATCCAGATCAACAGCACTGAGCAGCTGAATGAGCTGAGAGACACAAAGACACATTACTGAGGAAATGAGCAACACAAGTGCCCCATACACAACTGATCTCCTAGGAATTTTACATAATCACATGCAGCCTTCATATTTCCTTTCTCAAAAATATGACACTCTGAATCTCATTCAGCAGCTGACAGTGTTATAAATGTTTTATGTTATTGTGCTGTACAATAGTCAAATGGTTCATTGTGAGTCCTTAAGTGTTTAAAAAGATGTACAGAATAGTAGAGATGTTTTGCTGTAATACAACATGATGCAATATGTGAACTTTTACTGTCCACATTCATGGAAATTCTCATTGCCACATTGTTATATAGTAAATCATGAACATCAGTGCATCATAATATACATACTTCTCCCGCCTGCGTTCCCTCACAGATATATGGCTGGTAATCTCTTGCAAGCCTTGGCACATTGTCGTTTATGTCCAGCACTTTGATGAACACCACCACGGAGGAGGATAAATGGTTCTGCACTGCAGTAGTGAAGATAGACATTTGCTGGAGTCCACTGGGTGCATGTATCATAAATGCTTTGTAAAAGCTCTGTCAAAATAATACTTAAGACTGATAAATGTTTTTTCTTCTTGAAACACAAAAAAATGGGCATCGACGTTTCACTACTTTCTCCAAACAAAGACGGACTGAACAGTAAAAAAACAGCTAAGAAGTAAATGTTTCTATGGAAATTTAAGGGTTTACATCGCTCTAGACCAGTGGTTCCTAACCTTTACCTCCTGTCAGATAATTCATATACCCCTTAATCGACACCACCTGCCTTGTTGAATTAATTATAAACTTTCACAATGTTAGCATTACCATTTGGAGTGGCTGAAGACGTTTCAACCATTTATTTATTACTTTTAGCAGCTGTAACAATTTCAAACCATTTATCCATTAATTTTAGCTAACTATTTCAAATGTTTAGCACTTACTTTTAGCTAACTATTTCAACTGTTTATCATTTACTTTTAGCTAACTATTTCAAATGTTGATCATTTACTTTTAGCTAACTATTTCAAATGTTTATCATTTACTTTTAGCTAACTATTTCACCAGTTTATTTAGCTATGTCAACCATTTATCCATTACTTTTAGCTAACTATTTAAATGTTTAGCACTTACTTTTAGCTAACTATTTCAACTGTTTATTCATTACTTTTAGCTAACTATTTAGATGTTTAGCACTTACTTTTAGCTAACTATTTCAACTGTTTATCCATTACTTTTAGCTAACTATTTAAATGTTTAGCACTTACTTTTAGCTAACTATTTCAACTGTTTATCCATTACTTTTAGCTAACTATTTCAACTGTTTATCAATTACTTTTAGCTAACTATTTCAAATGTTTATCAATTACTTTTAGCTATTTCACCAGTTTATTCGTGTCTTTTAGCTAACTATTTCAACCATTTCCATTTCTTTCAGCTAACTGCTGGTTTGCTAGTTTTCATGCACTCTCAATCGCATAACGTTCAGTTTTCAGGTGTTACAGCTGACTCAAGATACAGATTTTTTTTTTTTAAATCAAATTGCAGTTCCTATTTTTTCAAATTAGTTAAGTTACTGCACAATCTTTAGATGTGGCCTCTGGCTTCTGTCTGGTTGGGAATCATTGCGCTAGACAACATTTTGTCAACAACAGATTGCTGTGAATATATTCTGGACAGGTTTCATGACTGAGTAAGGGTAAATGTGCCATAAATTGCCATATCAACAAGATGCTATTGTACAAGACATGAAATTATCCTTACTTGTTTCCTGGGCTTCAACAGTTACATTGTGCCAGTTTGAAGTCTCTCGGTCCAAAGCTTTAGCGACAGTTATAGTTCCATTGTTTGGGTCTATTTTGAAGGCTTTTGTGGTATCACTCCTTTTGTCAATTGAATATCTGGAAGAAAAATCACGGAGACACACATTTAGCAGGCAAGGTTGTTTTCTTGGCAAACAAAACATTGCGATACCACAGGGAGATTAATTAGGAAAACTGCTCAATTTTTTAATCTGTTGACTGATATCCAACAAAGACAGTACACACACAAGCTAGTGTGACACGCTGACAACAACAGCACTGTGAAAACAAAGCATCTCAGATGGCATAGACACAATTTTGTGTATTTTTTTTTCAGTTATTTTGATTTAATATTATTTCTAATCGGACCACAGACTTTTTCTATTTGTCATAAGTGAGGAAATATAATTTAAAAACAGTGTGACAGTGAATCTTGTAAACATAGAGAAACAGAAACTTTGTTCAGTCTCCTTGGAATTGAATAATAGTCTGTCTATGCAATGTTACAGGTGGTGCAGCTGCGGTGACAAAATACACATCCCTGTGTCTTGTTTTCTGATAGTGGGTGACAAGTTTGGGCCGGCATGTAAAAATAAACTTTAAAAAACATAAATTTATCACCAACAGACCAAGCAAGCAGAAATGTTTCTAGAAGAAATATTTGCTTGTTAACACACAGGTCTTTCATTACAACATACCTACCACTAATTAATATAGGTGATTATGACACTGTGGTGAATTAGGGTAACCAGGGATGAAAATACACAATAATTTCTGAGCCACATTGCTGAAAACATGTAAAATAAGCCAGTTTGACCAAAGCAAACTTTATCATATTTAGTAGAACTGTGGAAACCCTTAAAATGTCAGCCTAAATTTATTAATCAATGAGACACTGTCACCAAAGGGACAGTAATAGACGCTAGGCTGAGGATGATATGCAGCACCTGCCACTCTTAAGCTCTGCTGAGATGGACTACAGGCACCAGTACTGCTGCTGTCTCCTCTGCAACGTGCCCCACTTGCAAATGACTGCAAATCTCAATTCCATATGCCACCTCGTATGGTGCTTTATTACATTCCCACGTCCTAGCCACGTCGCTTTGTGATAATACCACGGCAATAGATAAAAAAGCCTGTGAGGTATAAAAAAAAAAAAAATCGTCATGATTTATTCAGCAGGGCTCATTTTCTACTAAAGTAATATGAGATAAATATGACCATGTACAGGGTATCCAGAGATCAAGGGTAAAAATGGATGCACCGAGCCAGTAACACTATTTGAAATGGAATGATTTTTCACCCTGTGGAGGAAGCTGTCTTGGGCAGGCTGTCTCACGTTACGCCCCCACCAGCCTGGGTATCTACCTCGTCATTATCATACTGGCAGTTTGGTGGCAGATGCCATTCTTGCTGGTTTAGACGGTTCACATTACCTGATGGGACTGTTGACTGCGTCAGTGTCTCTGGCACTAACACTGCCAACCACAGTTCCCACAGCTGCATTTTCAGGAACTTTCCACTCGTAGACCCGCGAGAGGAAGACAGGCGGCTCGTCCACATTCTCCACAACAATCTTGAGCGTTGTCCTGTCACTGAACTCCTCCAAAATCAGAAAACGAGTGTCTACATGATCATTGACTGCCTTGGCGGCCATGACAAAACGTCTTTTAGTTTCATAGTCCAAAGGCTGTGAAGGAAAGAAATACTTTTTTTTAGAATTCATATTAATACAGTGGCTGTTATAAGAATAAAGGCCCTTGTTCATCATCATTAAGCAAGCTTAAAGAGTAACAGCTTTTCAATTATGTTTTGCCAACTTGTACTTAAGACAGATGATTATTCCGGTGAGAGCAGGACACGACTCATACTGGATGTTAAAATTGTTTAGTCAATGTCAATAAGCTACCAGCTGTGAGCACGCACTTAAATAATGCTGTGTTTTCGATTAACATTATGATGCTAGTAATAAGAAAACAGCATGCCAACCATTACTGCGTTCCCAAAATGATTCAGAGACAGAGTCAATAATGTTTTTTTTAATTTTTTTTTATTTCATTATCACGGCATCTAAATTGAAATCTCCTGTGCTATAAAGTAGAGGCATACTGTATGTGGGGGAAAAAAAGAATGAAGCACAAGTCCAAGAGTAATCTAACATTCAGCATAATTCCATATTTGAGTATTATTAAGTAACAGAAATATATTTAGCACTTTCTGACTTTTTGAAATCATTGGGTACTACTTGAGCACACAGAGCTCAGGCCTACCCAATCACAGGGCTTCAAACACATTCACATATATGGTCAAATCTAAATAAATTCATTACAGTCAATTAATAACTTTTCAATGTACTCTGGATTTTGTAACTATTTATAATTTAAATTCATTGTAACCAGCCAAGTAATAGTCCGGCACATAACGCCCCGTAAAACCACGACTTGACGTTTTTACACTTAGACAAATAAAATAAAGTGTGTTAATTTGTCAGCTTTAGAGGTGCTGGTAAGTGGATGTTCTTTCTTTCCGATAGAGCCAGGCTAGCTGTTTCCAGTCTTTATGCTAAGCTAAGCTAACTGGCTTCTGGCTCCAGCTTTATATTTACTGGTGAGACTGGAGAGAGGTATCAATCTTCTCATCTAACTCTCGGCAAGAAAGCGAATATGCATATTTCACAAAATGTCCAGCTCTTGTTTTGAGTTTGTTATACAACAACACCGTGAGGAATAGAAGTTAGCCTTGAACTGTCATTCTTAAAAGGTATACATGCTACCCCGCTCTATTTTACCAATTAGCAATCATCAGAAGTAGTAAGCGATTTGCATTCTCTGTTCTTGTGTTGTAGCCTAGCATACAGTAGGGCCCAGACTATCCTCCTATATGTCCGCGACCTGGAAAGGAGTCGATATTGCTGTTTCCACCAGGTGTGTGGCTGTGTGTGATTATTGGGTCCCGGTGCCAGGCTGTTACACTGTTCAGTCTGGTAGGCTCATTAATTTTTAAAAAATGTTTTTTTCTTTTTTTTTTGTTGCTTGTGTATCTGGGTGGTTTAATGTTGATGTTGCTGCAGTTGTGTCTGCCAGTTGTCTGTGTGTGTGTGTGTGTGTGTGTCTGTGTGTGTGTGTGTATGCTTGCATGGTTATTGGGGAGTGCCAGGATGTGTTGCCATGCCCTCTATCAGGTGTAATGATTTTTTTTTTATTTTGATCGCGTTGGTGTCTGTAATGTTAATTAAATCTTAAATGTCGGTGATTTAACAAGGATGGTAATAATTGCCTATAGTTTCTGTTTCAGAACCTGATGGTCTCTGTGCCCACCCACGCTATGATTTCTGGCTCCACTGCTGCCCTTGAACCATCAGATTAAAAACTAGATATAAAAATACATATATAAAATTCTTATATTATTAGGCATAGGGAGGTATGCACTGTATTCACCTTGGCTAGCAGAACCACTCCCTCCTGTGTCACTGGGTCTGTTTTGATGATAAAAGTGGAGCTTTCCTCCAGGTCATCCTCCAGACTGTAGGTCATTTTGGCATTGATGCCAATGTCTCCATCCTCTGCCATAATCCTGCCCACTGTGGTGCCCACAGCTGCATTTTCCGGGACGGCAAAGGTGTACAGGTCTGAGGAAACAAGTTTTAAAAATCATTCATGTTGACACCATTAGCCTGAGAAGTTCAACGCTGGAATAGGATATCAAAAGGAATACAAAATCTGGATTATACCAAATTTGCAGCATGTCTCGATAATTCATGTTTAGAGGAAAACAACAAATAAAAAAGTTTCTTTACTAAAACATAGCCTAGAGGACTTGACAGTAAGTTGTTAACAGCTAGTCAAGAGAGTCTGCTAAGCGTGTAAAGTGATAAGAAGGGAGAACATTGTGGTGGAGGGTCAATTTGTGTGAGTCACAGATAGGTTGTGGCAACGCCACATAATCCCAGCCTAACTCTAATAAGAAGATGAGAAAATGTGATTGTGTCTTTGAGGGACTCTATTTGGGTGGCTGCCACAACTGGGAGGAACTCAACAGCAACCAGCTACTCCTGAACAAAAAAAAAAAATCCCTGCTGATAATAATTTGCAATTATGTGACAAAACAGAGGGCACAGTTCAAAGCAAAGTGTGGCCATACAATATTTATAAGACCTTTTGACTGAACATGGAATCCATGGGATACAGTAGCACCAGCAACGAATGTGAATGTGACATTAATAGTTTAAAATATCGTCCTTGCTGCCTCGTTTCTACAGAATTGATTTCTTCCCTGGGCATTCATTTAGTGAGGTTTATCACTGAGAAGACTAGGTTTGTTTCCAAAGGTCATGACAAATGTCCTTTCATGTGAATGATTAAATTCATCCAGTGGGCGACACATGTACGTGTGCACACGCAGATGAACAGAACATCCCCATCCCCTTTCCTGTCTCTTTTACTCTCGCTCTATCTCTCTCTTTCTCTCGCATTCCTCAACTGTCTCCTTTTAATTTTGGCTGCCGTCTGAATAACAAGATGTGTACAGCCGACTGCAGCGCTGGCAGCACAAACCACCCACCCGAACCGGAGAAGTGTGATCAAATAAATACCTCTTAGGTGTAATATTAAACATGTCCTCGCAGTCTGCAACGCTTCGTACTCTTTCATTGATTCCCAGAGTGTGTATGGCCTGGTGTTTGCATCACTATGAGTCATACTGTATAAGTGACTCACGGTGCTGGAATATGGGTCCATTGTCGTTGACATCAGTCAGGCTGACGGTGACTGTGGTGGAGGAGGAGTAACCGCCGCTGAGGCCCAGCATATCCTTCACTTGCACCACCACCAGGTACTGCTCTCTGGCCTCACGGTCCATGTTTGGCCAAGATGTTACAATAATCCCTGCAGGTGGAGGAGGCAGACAGAGAGGAGGTATGCAAGAGGCAAACTGAGTTCATTAAGAGAGCATCAAGTGTATCTGTGGGTGGTTCTCTGTCTTTTTTTTACTTTTTTTTTTTTTTTTAACCAAATGTCAGTAAACAAACTTTGCCTCAAGTGGTCTTGGAGAGCGCTGTGCACTTTGTGCAGTAAACCTGCACCACAGTGAACTTCAAGTCTGCAACATTTATCAATACACAAAGAAATATAAAGAAGGCTTTCGGATGACTTAATGCTTCCCCTGTCTGGCCAAAGTGGAGGCTGCGGGCAACAGTAAACAGAAGAACAATTTAAATCAAGAGAATAAGATCGACCTGGCAAATGTATATATGCTACTTTTGCCTTGTCATCATTTCAACCACTGAGTCATCTAATCTTGTGTTTGGATGACATACGCTTTTCAGCAGCCATTTGCTAACCACAATATTTCGTCAGCTAAGTGTTTCTGTATTGTGAGCACATCTGACTTGTGCTGAACATTCACTATCTAGTAGAGCTATGTAAGCCACCTGGCCAGGTAGCAATACCAAAAAGCTGGTTTGGCAGGTGTTATTTTTCCCATATTTAAGGCCAAAACCAACAATTTGTTATTCTGTCTTTTAATACTTTCAAAAATGACAAAGCGTTCACAAATATATAGTTTCATTTAAACAAACAAAAAACAAAAGTTTTTAGGAAATGTTACTCAAACTAGAGTTATTAGCACATTTGTTGGGGTCTATTTTCAACTGTGGATTAATACACATTTAGTGTGGAGTAGTTTACATTATCGGGACTCAAAATAAACTACACTGCACATGTTCTTCACAATGAAGGAACATGTCACAGCGGTGTGCTTGTGTGGCTCATTGATGTGTTTTTAATAGGTTTTGGACAACAATGGAGCTCTATGGCACAGAAGAATAAGATATATCAGACAAAAGCAACACAGACAAAAAACTGCAGGATCAATTCATTGCTGGTTTTGGTCTTTTCATTGGATTTTTTAACAATGAGAAACATATAGAATATCTCCAGACTTACCCTTACAGGTTAACTGAAGCCATGAGCAAAACTACAACTTAGTGGTTTGGAGTCAGCTGCTGCCCACTGCTCAATGAAAACTAACAATTGTTTCCCTTAAAAGTCAGAGTCTATTACTTATTGCACTAATTTGCATTTAAGCAATTTTTTGACGTCAATAATGCCCACCCCCAACTCTTCACAGTTCAGGTCAACAATGTGTGTGGGAAGTGCTGTAACTGACCTTTGTATGACACAATTAAATCGTGTAAATGTACATGCACTGGCATCAGTTGAACCAGTCATTTAAGAGATAAAGTTGCCAGAGGAGTTTATACAATTCTCAAAGTGAGAAATAGTGTCCGACTTGTCAAAAGTGACTATGACCAGAGGGACAAAGCCCAAAGACAAGGCACTTTCCTGTCTCAACAGCCTGAAACATTTCTGCCTTTCTGTCTTTTTTCAGCCCACTTGTTATAGAGTTAAACCTTATTTATGGGCAGCCAAATCTCGAGGGCGCCTCCCTAATAGCCCAAACTGTGGCTGTTGAGAGATTTTTGCAGCCTCCTTTGATTACGACCAAAGGACAGTTCAGACTAAAAGCCTCTGTATCTGTCATTGGTACCTGTCTTTGGCTCCACAGAGAAGTAGGGCTCCCCCTGCAGGATGGAGTAGATGAGCTTGGCGTTGTTTCCGAACATGGGATCATCAGCATCTGTGGCTGTCACCTGGGCCACTGTGGTCCCTGTGGGGGGGAGCAGATCACACAGTCAGAGTTAGCTCAGGCAGCAGTTCCAGTCGACGGGGAAATAAAGTGATTATGCCACAGTCCCGCAGGGTCTGTCTGTCTGGCTCAGAGGGGGAGCAGTGGAAATGGAAGAAGGGAGGGGGTGGGGTTGAGGTAGGGTT
Source organism: Macquaria ambigua (assembly GCA_008360985.2). Taxonomy (NCBI): domain Eukaryota; kingdom Metazoa; phylum Chordata; class Actinopteri; order Centrarchiformes; family Percichthyidae; genus Macquaria; species Macquaria ambigua. The sequence goes on along the minus strand of VMKM01000009.1, from coordinate 495,043 downwards.
AGAGGAGGGATGTTGACAAAGGGGCGGGGGTTGGGGAGTGGGGATGGGGAGCAGCGTTGGCCTTTCACAACTCAGTAAGGCTGTGCAGGTGTGTGTGACAGCCTCTCCAGCCCTATAGCGACGTCTCTCACTATCCACCTGCCCCTCGTTTTCTCTCCTTCGCACTCTGATTCAGTTTCACCTCTCTATCTTTCACACTTACTACCCTTTTCTCCGCTGACCATATCCTTCTCCTCACCTTGCTTTCTACGGTATCTTTCTCTCTTCTCCTCTTGTTTATCTCGTTCTTTTTTTTTTTTTCCCAGAGAGCGCTCTTTCTTTCTCAAAGGCAGGGATTTACCACAGCATTTCTTATTTTCAGTCACCCGCACTCCAACCTTCCCCTCTCACTTTCCCTTTCCGAGTCCAATGCGTTATGATTTATTACAAGTGAGATATTATGCTGCAAAAGCAGATTACATATAAATTGAAATGGTAATGTTTGTGGTATGAAAGGGCAGTGGTTATAATAACATTATTTAAGAAATTTATCCATAAAGGCATCCAAGCTACAGTTCAGAATCCAATACTTTTCACTTCCTGAATGGGGACAGATGACAGGCATTCATATAACCTTTTGTTCATTGTCTTCAGTCAAGATTTAAGTTAAGAAAATTCATTTGAAAAGTATATCCTTAGAAACAATACAGCCAATAACACGTTTTTATCTGTTCAGTTGAATTTTTCTTTACTTTTATTCGTAAACAAAACTAATAACATGTTTGTATGATACATAATTCTCTGAAACATACCTGAAAAAATGAAAAATATAGCTACGCAGTGAATCTTGAATAATGCCATTGTTTAGCCTATTCCAAATCTTACCACTCATTTTTAAACAAAGTATTAAGAGGTCTGTTCACCCCCCCCCAAAAAAAACAAAACAACAAAACAAGTGTATGAAAAAGACTAAGAGTCCAAGCCATGCTAGCATCTCTTAGACATAGCTGCGTTTTAAGCTAAAGGCTAATGTCAGCATGCTAGCTTGCTCACAGTGAGAGCGTTAAGGGATTGTTTGACATTTTGGGAAATATGCTTATTCACATTCTTGCCAAGAGTAAGATGAGAAGATCAAATTAAATTAAACTGCATTTACCTCTATTGCATAAAGGTGGTGGCAGAAAGCTTAGAGACAAATACCCGCATGGCTGGATAATGTACCGCTTCGGTAAGTAAAGCAAACCAACATACCGATTGGACACATCTCAGGGATGCTGGACACATACGGTTCGTTCTGGAACTGGGGGGCATTGTCATTGATGTCCTGCACCTTGATAATGAACTCTGACTGGGGTTCCTCTGGTTCATTGGACCTCCTGTTGATAGCCTGGGCTTGAAGGACGTAGAAGGCCTTTTCCTCACGGTCGAGCTTCTTCAGTGCCCGGATCTCACCAGAATACTCATCTATCTCAAACACATCTCCGGCGCCTTCTCCTGATAATATGTACTTGATGGAAAACTCGCCTCGGTCAGAGTCAGATTTGAGCTGCAAAAAGAGGAGGGGGTGTATGAAAGCTTGATTTTTTAAAACCATTTTTTCAGAGGTAACAAGAAAACATGCATTTTCAAAGGGAAGTACCGTATCAAGGACATGGAGGACATTCAATCTGAAGCGGTACCTGGCCAATAACACGAGGAGTGGGATCTTCCTCGGGGACAAACAGCTGTTTCCAGATCCAACCTCTCTTCAGGCGACGGTGCAGATGAGTGGACCCCGGGGCCAATTGTTGGGCTTCCAGACCCTGAGTACCTCTCATATCGCTCAGCACCCCGCCAGGAATCATAGAAAAGACCGTCACCATGGCCAAAACACTGGGCATGCTCATTTTTACTGTCCATCCGTGCATTTCCTCCGCACTTCCCATGGTTAGTGGACAGAAGATAGAGGTATCACTGGTCCAGTGTTACCAATTCTTCATTCGACAGCACAGTAATTCATGATCCCGGCAGTGCTGTATCCCATCTTGTTATGATGTGGTTTGTATGCATGCTCATGTCTCTGAAATAAAAGTTAACAATTTAATTAATGGCTGCAGTGAGAAATTTCCAGCAGCGCACAGATTGCAAAGTGAGGGAATTGAAATCTGTAGTGTTTCATTTCACAAAGCTATAAATACATATGTCAAGTCGGGGTTGTTTTTTATTACAAAACTACATTTAAAGGTGTGTCGTGTTTATCTATCTGAAATTAGAAGTGGATTTTTAAGAATATGAAAGGCAAATCTAACTTGGAAGAGTTTACATGCTGTAAATAAAAAAGATGACTGTCTTCTACTGTACATCAGTGATTACAAACCAGGCGTACTTGTACCTCAGGGGGTATTTCTGCAGTTACTTGGGGGGGTATGTGTGAAGAACTGAAACACCGAACACTACATGCTGCGATTGAGAGTGTGTGAAAACTAGTTAGCACCTGAGCAGTAAACCAGTTAGCTAAAAATAATGAATAAATTGTTGAAATAACTAAAAGTAATGGATAAATTGTTGACATTATTAAAATGCAGCTTCAGCCACTGCTGGTGCTAATAGTGCAAATGCAAACTTTACCAAACCACCTAAACATTGTTAGTTAAATTGTATAAAAACATTATTGTGGGCTACCAATGTCCACTTTTACATAATAAAGTGTTAAATAACATCAGGTTAAAATGATGGGTGGTGATGATGAAGGGTACTTGAGTTCATCTGGCAGGGCTGTTGGGGTAGGTCTGACAAAAAAAGCTTGGAAACCACTGTTCTATATAAAAAGAACATGATGACATGGTCCTTTTTAGTCTATCTGAATTTATTGCACAACAACAACAATTGAGATTTATAACAAATTCAAGCAAGAAAGCCAGAGCAAAACTGCATTTTAGAGGAGAAAGACAAACCCTTTGTCCAAGCTCTGCTCTTTTTGTCTTGCATCCTCCAGGCGGCTGAAAACAGCCCTCTGTTTTGAATTCAGACAAGGCCCTGCATTGTGTTTCATGGGGGGGGGGGTTGAACATCATTCCTTAAGCATGACACTGCACTCTGCAGCTGACTAATGAAGACTTCTAATTAGATCAATGTCTCCCCAGACATGGAAAACAGACACACACATGCCTCTGACAAACTATGAGTCGAATCGATGTGCCAATTATTATGTGCACCAAGATCAGGGTCAAGAGTGTAAGGACAATGAAAGTCAGACAGTTAGTTAGGACAACACAAATACACTGTCTTGGACTGACAACCCTTCCAAAGTTAACAGACTTTGACTTCAACAAATTCATCAGTTTCCTTCAAATACGTGTCTTTGTTTTTTCTCTGCAGCTCAGGTGTGTTTGGCTCGAAACTGTGGAAGTTATTTCGCTTTCCTATCATTTTAGACTTCTGTCTTATAGCCATTTACTCTGAAAAGCAACACAAATTATTTGTCTAGACACAAAACCCTGAACCCAACTTCACTGCTCTCCAGTCAAGCAGCAAACCATACATCAGCACTCAGTGGGATCAGTTGTTATTAAGGCCTAGAAGTCACAACAGCCATAATTCTAAAGCATTTTAATAGAGTTTTTTGACACTATAATATCAGAACATAACATACACAGTCCCACAATGTGGAATCTTTAATCCAAAGTGGTGCACAGGAACACAAGTGCACGCATTTTAGAACGGTAGGTCCCGGCGGAAATTTAAAATATAGAGTGTACTGCAGGAAGTTGTTTCAGCAGTTAGAGTAGTTGCGGTATTAGTGCTTTAACAGCTCATAATGTTCATGTTTAATCTTGTAAAAGTAAATTAGCCGTCAAGACCCATTTGCAATGAGCTGGTAAAATCAATTACTGATGCAGGCTTTAATTTCTGAAATTCAATTTCGATACAGAACGTGAATGAGTGTATGTGTTTGTGCTTATGTGCATCTTTACGAGCCGTATTCATATCTCCGAGCACTGCGGAGTGACATTACAATTAGTGGCCAGTGAATCGTGAGCTGTTAGGTCTTTCATAGGGCTGCCAAGCACGCGCCCAAACTGAACGCCAAAACTAGACAACAGCCCTCAATGATGTTTCTCTGAGCAACTGCTCAGCTGCCAACATGCTAAGGAGCCTGCTTAAAAATCTGCCTGGGGGTATCAGCCTTTACTGATGTGGCTGGAATAGTGCACAGGTCAACAGATGTTTAGGTGCCAATTTAACAAGATGGGCCTTTCTAGAAATAAGTGATGAAATTCTGGGAAAATAATGGGTATGCCAAAAAAACTCCCAGCTCCAGGTCTGTAAATAGCAAAGGTATTAGGGAGCAAGTAAAACACATGTCCATGTGTGACAGCTATCTTGATAGTGCTTGATAATAATGATGACACTGCCAAAGTCTGATTTTAAAAGTATCAAATATAGTGATAGATCCGCTGCATATAAGCCCTTGATAATACAAATCCATCAGTTATCTTTTATTGGGGTAAAAGTGCTGAGAAAAATCAAGACAAACTAAAAATATAAAGAAACACCATTGAACTATATGGTCAATTTTCTCCTTTCAAAAGAAATTCTCATTTCTACATGACATGCAGTACATGCAGAGTGCCCTGTGGTTGACAGCCATTCATTACCTCTAATAGGCCTTCCTCCCATTTCCAGCAGACCTCCTGTAGCCTGTATGTACAGTACGCTACTCTACCACATGACAGAATGACAACGAGCTGCAGTCTCACAATGTTAAGCACTAGATGCACTGAGACCGTCACATTATTTTCCTATATGGTGATGTGCTCTAGCTAATAAAATGTCGCTCTGTTGTAGAAATGGTTCCAGGATGCTGTTAAAATGTGTCTAATGTGCCAAACGCAGCAATAAAGAAAAAGCGGCTTCTACTTGACATTGTGGATGACACATCAATATCAATATGCACTGCCGATGGTAACTGCTAAGTAATGCTAATTGTATATGAGCATTAATTATGTTGTTGTTCATGCATCAGTCTTCTGACTTGGTCTGTATGATAATTAAAAAAAAGGAAATGGAAGAATGTGATGAATATAAAAAACGTTTAAAGCTGAAAACGTGACATTGGATCTACATCTCAGACCTCTCATTTCACCACAATCTTGCAATCTTGAAGAAAAATCCATCTGTTAAGCCTTGCTTCTTTAAGATCACCCTTCCAAGACAAAATGTCCTTAATTGGTCATTTGGGAGCCTATCATGGGACTTGTTGTTTACTGTTCAGCTCCGTAAAACAATAACACTGACATGTAGTTTATGTTTCCTAAATCAGGACCTCAAATGAGTCCAGAGACTGAGCTCGAACAACAGGGGAATGTCAAGCCATCATGTACTTGCAAGTAAGTAATTTGCTTGATTTTATTATGCGCACAAGTGGAAATCATTACTGTTTAGTAGTGTCACGAATTTCCACTGACATTTATCAGCGATAGAACTACATCCTATTATTTGTCTCTTTTCTTTTTAATTGAAAACAATTAACTGATGCTGCCAAAATTATTACTTAAGAATAAAAAATGTAAACTACAGTTACACAATTATCTATAAAGACTTAATTACGGTGATAAAAAGAAGTTTGTGAATAACAGACATGGACATCATTCTGAGAGCAGACAATCATCATAATACACTTATTTCAAAGGCAGAACAAAACTTGTGTATCCATTATGCTGTAATGTTTACTCCCCCAGTCTTTTCACTCATATTATCTATGGGCCCACAGCTCGGAAGATACTGTTTTGCCACATATTGTTAGCATTTTCCAGACATTTCATTTTTTTCCAAGGTTTTCTCCTCATATACTGAGGATGTTCTTACAGATGGGGTATTTGTACGTCACAGTTTACTGCCCTTGAATGCTTGGACCAAAATAATGGACTGACGAGTTATTTCACTGAAATTACCCACCTAAAGAAAGGTCATGGAAACTGTAAAATCATTTTTTAATAAAGCCACATTTTCAATAATTTAATTTAATTTTTTACACTCAATTTCCAAAGGCGGGATTCACTGAAAGCTCGTGTTTTGTTGCTACATATTATAGGCCAGTGCACAGAGGTCAGTTACTCAATATTGTATGAAAAAAAGTGTTTATTTCAATGAAATAAACGTTTTAGATTATCAATACATTGCCCTTAAACGGTCATCTCACTCATCTCACTACATCACTTTGTTACACTTAATTAAATCCACTTTAAAGTGATTTCTTTAGCAATTTAAAACACTGACAGTTATTTCAGAAGGTACAACACTACTAAAAAGCCAGCAGCCAACTTAAAAGATGTAAAAAAAATACTGATTTCTTGCTGTGGCAAATACAAAAGGACCCCTGGACTCTTTTTTTATAATAGATTGTATTCAGTTATTAGGAATTTCAGCCTTTCTGCTGCTGCTTTTATGTTGAAAACCTCTTTACTCTTTGTATTCCTCTATACATCCTTCCCTGGATAACACAAAATAAATCGCATCTAATTATCTTATGACAAAAGATCGGCTCTTATGGGATGTATAGCCTGCACCAACTTACCCACCAGTTTGTGTGATACTGCTGTCCCCCAAGCCACTTGTCACCAACAGCCGTCGAGAGAGATCATCACGGGGTGTAAAGAAACACAATCTGCTTGACTAAATACCCTGGTACTGGAAAGCAATTCAGTCATCACAATAGCAGAAGCGAAAGCGCGTGCTTCTCACAATACGTGATCCCCTACGCTGACGACCTCCCCTTTTCTTCTTCTTCTCGCCCCTTTTCTGCCCTTCTCAAACTTCCCGGGGAAGAACAAACACAGGCCCTATTGTCTGGGACTCACATCTGAACAGCGCAGAACACTCAGGGCCTTCATCGCCATGCAAATAGTCACAGCCTAGACTTACAAATGGATTTCTATCTTTTCACCCTCTCTGGTTTTTTCCTCCCCATTTTTGTGAACAATCCAGCGCTTATTAAAGTCGAGCTGGAGCATGGAGGGGATGGTAATTCATCCACTGTCTGACCACTATTTCTGCTAGTGATAGGAAGGCAACAGTCTGTTTTTTGACATTCAAGCCGAGGGAGCATGTTGTTCCTGCATGCCTCGTCCTGATTTGGTCACATTCAAAAATTGACCTGTCATGACACGGAGTATGCAAAATCACTCGGGATGTTGTTTGTCCTCCACATTCTCCCGGTTGTTTACATGTACTTGTAATCAGGGCTATAGTGGGTCAGCGCTACCTTACCTCAGCTACGCTCTTGCGGGCCTGTGAGGGCCGTGATGGATGAAAAGATGGACACAATCTGTATGGCATTTATTTAAAGATCAGTTTGAAATATAACAGAATAACAAAACGGACAGATATTTAAATTTAAAGCCAAATTACATATAAAGTGAACAGTCACTCTATTCACTCGGATCTACATCACATTATTGAAGCTAAAGACGCTCGAACCTCCACTTCCACTACTTACGTCCTGGTCTTTTATATGACCGATTATTATTTCATGCAGCAGGTTTCAGATAATGTCACGTCCATCCTCTGTTGACATGAGGATGCAACGTTTCAGAGGAGCACTGAATGAACGATGCCAGAATTTACAACAGAAACTGCGAGAGGGAGCCATGTTTCAGCACTCTAGTGTAAAGTATGCTTCTGAGTAAACACTAATTCAGAATCTGAGAGGCAGGTACAGCGTTCACATGCATTTACCCTCCACTGCAGCCCTGCTGGTAATTGTGGTCACTCCAATTACCACAAGTTAAAAGTTTGTCATTCTTGAGTCACTTTTGATTTGACGACCAAATAACCTTTTGGATAAAATACCCAAAGAGCCTTCATTACATGCTTCTCGTAAACATGCTAACCTCCGAGGGCTAATTACAAACCTGAACAATGCTAATAGATTCAATAATTAGAATGCTGTACGAGGGGCAAGCTAGCATCGCTGGGTGTAAATGTCTCCAAAGTGGCCGCACCAGCCTTCGCTCACAGCTTTGTGACAGGGTGGAATTTGTTATTTCGGAAGTTGAGATTAGTTCCTCCTGTGAACTCCACCGCTCCCATTCTGATTCCATATCAAACAGAGAAATGTCAGGACCTGCACTGTGACATTTAAAACCCCCATTGTAGACCCTGTCTAATTGAACCTCCCTCATTATAATGATGGAGTGTGGACCGACCACTGCAAAAGAACATCAGAGATGAAAGCTATGGTTTGGTGCCAGCAGGAATTATTTACATTCCCGATCTCTTCTTCTCTCCGAACGCAGCCGCGAATCCGACTATCTCTCAGTCTATGGTGACATTTCAGGGCTGTCAAATAATGGGCGCAGAGCAATGGTCAGCATATTTGCAACAAGATAAAGGTAAGTCTGGTCAAATCAGCATTCACCGGGATGTCATGCTATAAATAATGTAAGCTGTAATGATGATATACTCCTTGCTTATATCCTGTATTATTCACTATCAGTGAAGACATCAGTCTCTTGACAGGAGGCACAAAGAGAAGACAACGTGGCTCTGACATTAAACTGGTGGTTTTACACAGGCGTACATTGTTGTTTTTCCACATTTTTTCCCGCTACTGTGCTCTTCTGATTAATGTGTTTGAATATCTCTTTGAAAAACAAGTTATTTCGTAATCAAACACTGTCAGTGTCAGCATGAAGTTCACAAGTTCAGGCTCACACGAGATGAAGAACTGTTCAGGCTTCGTCATGTTAGAGGCAGATGTGCCCTTCACGGCTTTACATTCATATTGTTGCATCGTCTCGCTGTAATTGGAAGAAGAATAAAGCATCATTGGCATTCTGCTCAGTCCACTGTGGTGAATTTGATGAGAATGTCACATTAAAAATGCATGTTCCTCATATGTTCTTTGGCCTTTGTCTTTAGCCATGGGAAACAGCGGACACTTATGACAAATAAGGACGGGGCTGATGCCGCCGGAGGTGGATCTCTCTTCGACAGGAAACATCAGCGTCTTCTCCCAGTGTCTGCCTCCTCCACATGAGACCATGCATTTGTCAACTGCCTGGGCTGATGGAGGGGAAAAGAAATTGGGTCACAATAGAAAAGTAGACTTATAAACATTATTCTAAGAAACAAATCCAAGCACAAATGAAATCCTTCACCTGATGAATGATGATGTGCATAAGGTCTTGCATAAATCCTGGTCACTTTCTAAGGAAATGCTCAACTAAAGCAAGCTTCATACATCACTGTTCATCTATATTTCTGTAGTAGTGTTTAGTAATGAAGCAACAGCTCAGACAGCCAACTGATGGCCGGCAGCCAACTGTCAACCAGCTGCTGGACGATCACTTGAGACATCTCAGGTCTCCCAGATCCTCCAGTAATCTGCCACAAATGAGCACTAACTCTGCACTCTGGGCAGCAAGGGAAATCTCCTGGAACCAGACAGCAATGTTTAGTTCACATAAACATTTAAAGTGGTTCTGTCCGTAAAATATATTGCTCAAGGTGGGAAGTAATTAAGAGCATTTGATCAAGTTGGGTATTTAAATACAGTTTTGAGATACTTGTACTTAACTTAGCTTGTGCAACTTTATGCCTGTACTAGGCCTATATTTATCTGATAGTTGTAGTTACTTGGTACTTTACAAATGTTTATACAAAACATGTATGGGTAAGTTCAAATAAAAAGTGATGTTAATGATTAAGCTACCCAACAGTTTTTAGAAGTGTTAAAATTAGCAGCAATACCACTTTGGCTATAGAAAACACTTGTTTCTGATTCGCTGGCAGTTGTCTGTTAAAAATGTCACCTCAAACATTTCCTCAGCAGTTTAAGCACCATTTTAAATCAAATTATATGGAGTTTTGAGCACTTCTATGGCTTGGATGGACATAAAACTCTTCCAATTGAATCATCTGTACAAAAGATGAACAACTGTGTTAGAAAATATCTGCTTCTTTGTGGAAAAAGTCAAATGTACAAGCCTGTGGACATAAAAACTGTTGTGAGTGTTGAGAAAACTGATAATACAATCTGCCACTTAAATTCATTCAGTTTTAGATTCTGGGTCATTTGTAAAAGGATTCAGCAACTATGGTGCAGTGTTTTGTTCCCAACTGCAACAACAAAGCATTTTGAATTTGGTGCAGCTCTGATTCGTGTTTCCTCCTCATAGCATCGGCGACTGAGTATCATGGGTATTGTGGTATTTAGAGCCGTCCTCCACACACAACTGACTAACAAAACATTTTCTCGGAAATAAAGCTGAAAGAGTTCAAACTGGCAGCCTTTACACAACATAAACCTATAGGATCGTGGAATTTTCCGAGACTCCCCTATTTCTATGTTGAATAATGTTAACATCACTGAAAGAAATAATTGAAATGTAAATTCAGAGGGAGGAAAGATACTTATGGAAATGTGTAAGTTTGCCTTCCAGCTTTTACTCATAATATAAAACTCAAACTGCCTATATCAAGAGAAGAGATGACCGACAAAAGCCTCAAGGAAGGCAGGGCGTGATTTCAAGTTTTCCAACATGACGAACGTGGCTTAAAACTTCAGACAACATTAGTGTTTTACCGTCATTAATGTCAAGATGTTATGTGAACTGTTGAAGGTGATGATTAAAGTGCAGTCTATTAACTTCTTTAGCTACAATTATAATGCATAGTCTTGAGATTTGTCTACAAGGTGTTAAGTACTTAAGTTTACTAAAAGTGAAGCCACCTACACATGCCACCGTGGTAAGAAAGTCTTATCACTGTTTTTCTATTTTATGTCAGCAAAGTTTCATCTTCTGAGAGTGAGAACTGACAGCATTTCTCAAAGGAGTCACTGACGGAACGAGCAGACTCCTCTCTGTTCTCCGGGGAAATATAGTTTTGAGTTGAACGCGCGGTATCCATCATGCTGATGAAATGCATAATTAATTCTCATCATTCCCGTAATCCTTCTCTAGACTTGACCGCAAAGATGAAAATTACAAGCCGGAGCCTATGTCAGCAGGCTGGGTGATATCTATTGTAGTTTTCTCACCGAGTGGCAAAGAAATGCACATGATAAATCGGCAAGGTTACAAAGTATTTACACAAATAAGTTGAAAACAATCGATCCAGTGCACCACACTGTCGTACCCTTAGGGATGTGGTTCCCCTGGAAGAATGCACAATCCCCCTGGCCTGGGTTCATTTGAGACGCAGATTGTGTCTGATTGATCAATGAGAACCACTGCTGAGCCATCAATCTAACAGGAGTGGAATAGGAAAAAGGGAACATTAACATGTATAAGCTGCCGTGTCCCGACAATGTCCTCTACCTTGAGTTGGTGGGAAAGCAGCCACCTCTAGGGACATGAACAAAAGTGGTAAGTCTAAGACCTGCGACAGGAACGCGTTATATAAAAGGACAACAGGGACGATGTCAACATCTCGGCTCTTTTGTGATCTCATCTCTGTCACACAGCAGAGGCTCCTTATCTCTGTATCTTACCAAAAAATATATATCTATCACGGAGCTTCTGCTACTCCTGCACGGCTTATTTTACACAGGTTAGAGAGTTAATAATCTCTGAATTGTGTAAAACTTCAATATCACCTTCAAACACCCTACAGGTAATCATCACTGTAAGCCGCTAATGAAAGCATAAAATTGCTGGCACCTTTTTGGCCACCTCCGTGCTGCAGTATTTAAGACAAACAGGTGATTAATGAGTGATTTGTGCTGGTTTTGCTGGTAGACAGCTGTTCCATATTGCAGCAATCATAGAGCGGAGCAGTTAAGAAGTGTTCGCCAAGGTCTTTCTATAAGTGCGCATTGCTTCTGAGAACCATTACCAGGAAAATGGCTAATATGTTATGCTAGGGGATTTGACAGTACATTTTTATACAATCACAGCACAGCATGGCAACAGCATCTACAAAAATACACAATAACTACACAGAATGCAACCATATGAACTATAATGATACTGCAGCTATTGCAGAGTTTTCCATTTTTCAATAGAGGATAAAACAGTTTTTGGACTATATTTGTGGAAACAGCCTCTGTGTGGGCGCTTTTTCCATGGCAGCAGTTGACTGACATCTGAGACCAGCCGTTGCTAGGAGACGCGTCGTCAACTTCGTGGGGCCCAACTAACGTTGATACAAGACTTTTTTTCCCCCCCTTTTTTCGACAGGTACACATACTGTTGGTTATGTACCGACATCTGTCCGTTACAACATTCAACATTCAGGAGGACACATCATGCTGGTAACTCGGAAAGTGGAAGCTAGCAAGCTAGTCTGCCTAGTTTCCACTCAGAAGTTGAAGCTATGCTTTTATTGAAGTGCTAACACTGCTAGCACTGAGTTTCACGATCAGCACGTTATTTCAACATCTGCTGAGTAATCGACAGCTCCTTCACACTCTGTTCTGTGTTCATCTACATTTCTAACATTATACAAAGGAGGGGGTCTAGCTAGCATTAGCAGTCTCTCTTTCATGGGTCCACTTGTGGACTCATAGCAACAGGAAGTCACGTGACCTCAGCACTCTGCTCAAATTAATTAAACAATCAATGCTCAAATTACAGATGGTGCTAGCTTTTTGGCTAACAACATGCTGGTTAACTGATTGTGTAGTCGTTGGAACCAAAGTGATATTATAAACTATTTTTAATGTCTGCCCACATATTGCACTAATAAAATAATCAGTACAGACGTCAGTACAACGTCTATCACTGCAGAAAAATAAATTAAACTAACGTTTCTTCTCTTTGGTAATCACAACTTTGACCAAATAACTACACAAGTCAAAACAAACACCATACTGATGTCTTAGCAAAAATTAATTTTAAAGAACATTACTAAGGAAACCCAGAGAAACGGGTATAGAGGGAAGGGCGGGTTGCAAACTACACCGCTTATTACAGCCACAAGCAGCTCATCTGAGGATACTGGAAGTTAAAGTGCTTTCCAAAGGGTATCTTGACACAAGTTGACAAGTGGTGAGAACAGCATGTCTTGTTAACTTTTGCCACTCTCTGATTTTTGCACCTAATCTTGGAGGTTGAGTAGGTGACATTCCAGATGCTTCTCCAACCACCCTGCCATTTTACACAGCCTGAACAGACATAATTTCATTACACACTGTACATTCAAAAACAATATTATCACAAATAATGTGCAGATATGTTGGTACACCGAGAAGTTTATCGCTCTGGCTTGCCTATGATAAATAATAGATGAGTTTACAAATTACTACAGATTGTGACATTATTTTTATAAGCTGCAAAATATCTGCGAGGTGAACAAATGTCAAACCCAGGGATATACAGTATAAGCTTAAATGTTGACATTCAGATTGCAGCAGAATCAGTCCTCATAGTAGCCAGTCACAGTAATACTCAGCTCGTGGCATTATTCATTCAGTCCTGCAGTCATGCATTGGCACAGTAGCTAATCTCTGCCCCCAAGGCACTTCAGCAGTAATGCACCTGTTAAAAAATCCCCATCCATGTCATTCTGAATTGTAAAAAAGATTAGCTAATATTTCATAATAGTTTGGGGGGGGATTTATGGGACACTTGTGTGTTTCTCTCTGGCTGGAAGGCTGCACTGTCACTCAGCTGGTTCCATCCCAGTTTTTTTTTCTTTTTTTAGGAAAACAGTGAAGCCTCCAAAACTGTTAAAATGATAGTCTGTGTTTTATGCTCTAAAACTACCAAAACCAATCTCTACTCAGACATTTATTTAAAATTGTCCATGTTTTAATTTACAAATGACTGATGATGCAGTGCTAGAAATACTCTTAGTGGTGCAGGAAAGTCTTTCAAAAGCCATTATGTGGCCTAGTGTTACAGGGCTACATTTTGCTGTCTCATTTAGTTTTTTTTAAAATCTATTTTAGGCATGCGCCTATTTTTGGTATGCTTCTTTTCTGCTCAAACAGCAGGACTAGTCCAGAGTATAAATTGTATAATCTTCCTGATTTTGCAGATATTAACAGGAGCACCTGGTTTTAGTGGCAGCCACTTAACCATACTGTAGCCACACTTCTGTTGTCATGCACAGATGTAACAGGAAAAACTAACTGAGAAATGTTAGCATTGTATATTTCTGAGACACTGAATCTTAAGGCATGGGATCAAAAGAAAAAATACAAAATTAATCCACACAGCATTACATTTTCCTTTGAAAGTTATTTTGTTGTATCTAAGTCATGGGAGTTGTAGTTGCAACATTATGTTAGCTGCAAATTAGCACCTGTAAAATGTTTTCATTGGTGAAACACTTGAATCTGTTTCTCTGTTTGAAGCCCCACTGATCTTTCCATCACAAATCAGCTTTCCCCCAGGCATTTGTTGCTTTTACATTTTTAGAGCTGTTATACTTTATAAGCATCGAAATAAATCCAATTGAATCATGGACAGGATGTCAGATTTTATGATGCACTGCATCTCTTCTGAAAGAACGGAAATTGAATCAAACCACTGTTGTTTAATCTTTACACCTCTAATACCTACAGATATGATGTTGCTTGTTAAATAAATACTGAACAAACAGTTCATTTTTTGTTGCTCAATCAATAGGTAATTTAAGCAGTGCAATTTGACAAATGATCACATCATAGCCAAAAAGTGAAAAACAAATTAGAAATGAGTACTTGTACAAAACAACTCACAATTTACGTTCCTTAACAAAATAAGGAAAAACTTCATTAGGAGCTAGGAGCTATTTTTATTTCTAATTTTGTTTCTGACAAATAAGCAATTCAAATATAAAGTAATATCTCTTAATTCTCCACACTGCACAGTACAATAGGCGGTGGATTGAATTTGAGCACTCTCTTCTGAAACATATTTTTCTTGGAAGTTAACTCTGTGCCCTCAGAATAACTTCACTGAAGTACACATTAAGTCCTAATTTTCCCATTACAAGGAGACTTTGTTTTTTTTTTTCTTTCAACCTCACAAGTTGACAAGAATGAGAAACCCGTAAACCTGTTACAAGCACAAGCAGCTCTATGGACGCGCTTGGAGGCTAAGTCACTTACAAAAGGACACCTTGACACAAGGCAACAAGTGGAGGGAAGAGCAGCAGAGCAGCTCTTGTTAATGCTTTTCACTTCACCAAGCAGTTAGAACTGTAGATAAATGAGAAATGGAGTTCAGGTAACTACACAGCTAAATGGCCACAGCAGGAGCACTCTTTAGTTAGTCCACCATCAGTTCTTATTATCACCACTTTGCCCACCATGAAAACCGGTAAAATATGCTGATGTTGCATCGCAGATTTTTCATTTATTCACTGTTTGGAAGTAAGACCTTGGTAACCTGTAACCTCCTTGGTAACTCAATCCTAATTTTGGAACATCCTTAAACAAACTAAAGACATGATATTACAGAATTATCTCATTCCCAAAAGGGATCTTTTTCTATATTTGACTCGTGAGATAAGAAGGACAGATTCAACCTCCTGGTGCTGACCTATCAGCACTATTATTGCAAAAGCTCATTTGGGTGTGATAGCTCAAACAAATGTTCAGTACAGACTCAGCCTCCAGTGAATTACACTTAATTGCAAAGGAGGCAGCTCCAGGATTTGGCACTAAGATCTATATTCTTTGGGGTCTTTTGTCAGGGTTCACAAATATGTTTTAGCCATGCTAGCACCACTTTGGTCCAGACTGAAATACCTCAAATTATTGGATGGATTGCCATAGAATTTGGTACAGATATTCATGGTCCCCAGAGGATAAATCCTGCTGACTTTGGTGATCCTCTGACTGTTCATCTTGTGCCACTAGCAGGTTGACATACTTAGCTTTTATTGAAATGTCTTGAAAACTATCGTATGGATTGCGATGAAGTTTTGTACAGACATTCGTGGTGCTCAGATGATGAATCGTAATGACTTTGGTGATCCCCTGAGATTTGGTCAAAGTTTTCACATCCAGTAATATATCTCAACATCTACTAAATGGATTGTCACAAACTTTTTTGATTCATGGTTCCCAGATGGTGTATCCTGATCGCCACCATGAGGTTGATATTTGTGTTTTTAAGTGAAACGTCTCGCCAACTTTTGGATGGATTACCATGAAATCTGGTACAGACATTAATGTCCCCTTCAGGATGAATGACTTTTAATCTAGCGTCATCATGAGGTCAACATTTTGATTTGTGTAGCAAAACAAAAGATATTCCCATCAGCCTCAGCTGTACTTTGTGTTTAGTACTAATTAAGAACATGATAAACATTGCACCGGCTAAACATCAGCATGTTAACACTGTCATTTTATCACGCTCACATTAGCATTTAGCTTAATGCACTGTTGTATCTGAATACAGCCTCTGCCTCACAGAGCCGCTAGCATGGCTGTAGACTCTAAGTCTTGCCACACAGTCATTTATTTAAGAGTTAAAGTACCAGCATGTTTTCATATTTTCGTGGAAATACATACAACAAGCATACACTTTCACAATAGAACAAAATGAAAAGGTAAAAGACACAAAGGGATATAATGCCTCAAGGGATAAGACAGGATGACATAGTGGCTCAGTGTCTGCCTTGCAGCAAGACGGTCCTCTGTTCAAACCTGAGTTGTCTGCCTGTTGTCCCTTTGATAGACTAACAACCTGCACATGGTGTATTTTGCCTCTTGCACAATGCATGCTGGGATAGACACCAGCCCCCCGCAACCCTGGATGGGCTAAATGGACAGACATGTAAAAATAATACACACTTATTTATTAGTGATAATGTATTTTTCAAAAATAGACTATGTAATATACATTTTTTTGGTTTATATTAAATAACTTCCCTCACATTATTGCATTATACACTATACTGACACGTATTGTCTCATCACATCCAATGCTTTGACGATGCATCTCTGAGTGCTCGACAACTTTGTTTAGAGTGAATTTTTCCTTGGTCTTGACAATGCTGCCAGGCCTAACACTGAATGTCAGTCTGGACAATTGATATGATAAACCCAATTGAAACTTTCAATCTCCCTCCCGCTGATAAGAACAGAGGGAGTCTGCGAGGGGGAAGAAGGAGGGGGACTTCTTTTCTTGACGGCCCAGTGTCAGTAACTGCAGAATCTCCATTAGACTGGCGAGGAAAACAACATTTGGGAGCACATCTCCTGCAGTTCGGCTCAATACATTTTCCACAGCAATATGGTTTCAGTTCAGCAAGGTGAAGAGAGGAAACCTTTGTGATTTATTGTGTTTTTGTAAAGACTGCTTGATGGTATGCAGTTCAAAAGGTGCTAAGAAAATATAGCACATAGCTTCGTAGGATAAGGGAATTCTCCACTCATCAGTGTAATAGATAATTAAATCTCAGTGGTGGAAAAAGTATTCACATTTTTTTACTTAAAAGGGCCACCAATTTTACATGTCAAAAAATCCAATTTACAAATCACAGGGAGTGTTACTCATTCTGTGAAAACAGACCACACATTAATATCAGGAAGCCTGCGTTACAAACTGGGGGTTTGGATTTTGAAAGACAGAGGCATTTACCTGGCTGGGATGCTATCAAGTTGCATTATGGGAAGTGTAGGATCCAGTATTTTTCACCCGTACTAAGGACAAAAAGTCAGGATATCTTGGCTTCAGCTGAACCAATTTTAATTTCTTTTTTTTTTTTTTTTTTTTTAAATCTGTCTCATCTCCAAAGTACAAAATTCAATATTAAATCTTTGTGGCACTCATTCAAAAAGTACCAATACCATGATGTAAAAGCCCTGTATTCAAAAGTACAGAAGTATCAGCAATAAAATGTATTGAAGTATCAAAAGTAAAAGAACTCAATTTGCAGAATGGCCCCATTGGTATTACTACAAACACTGCATGGCCAAAAGTATGTGGACACCAAAACATTACACCCTTACATGATTGTAACATCTCACTCCAAATCCATTGTCACAGCTGGTGAGTGCGAGGCAGCAAGGAATAGGACCCAAATGCAGACAATAGAGGCAGGAAGGGACAGTTCAGTGATTTCTTAACAAAACAAAAGATACAAAAGCTCATAGTCATGGATAGAAAGTCCATGGGATAGCAGGAATGGGACAGAGACAGGGACAAGTGCAGGCAGGCAGGCAGGCAGGTTCTGGTGGCTTGAAAGCAAAAGCATGGGGCATGTGGCAAATTCACCAATCTGGCAGGGAGTGAATAGGAATCAGCTGGTTAAATACTGCAGGGCTGATGAGAGGAAGTGGAAACAGGTGAGAGAGTGGGCGGAGGAAGGTCAGGTAACTGCAGGGCAGGAGGGAGTGGCTGGATGTGGGAGTGAGACAGGAGTAAAAATCCGAGGGCATCTGATGGACAGGTGGAAAATGGTCATGGACAGGTTTGGAGAAGTGGGAATGTGGCTGGGAGAGGGACAGAGAAGCAGATTGTGATGGCCATGGGCGTTAATATGCTGCTATAACAGCCCCCACTTCTCTAGGAAGGCCTTCCACAAGACTTTGGAACCTGGCTGCAGGGATTTGCTCACATTCAGTCACAAGAGCATTAGTGAGGTCCAGCACTGATGTTAGAGATAAGACTCCGGCTCGCAGCGCGTTCGAGTTCATCCCAAAGGTGTTGGATGGGGTTGAGGACAGTGCTCTGTGCAGGCACTCAATTTGTACACAGGCACGGTGAAATAGGAAAACTGTTGCCACAAAGGTGGAAGCAAACAATTGTCTAAAATATCATTGTATGCTGGATCATTATGATTTTAAGTGGGACTAGGGGGCCAAGGCCAAACCATGAAAAACAGCCCTAGAATAAAAATACACAAAAGTATTCATAGAGTATGAAAAGCACAAAATTTGAAATTGAAATTTGACAGTACCTCAAATACATATCTATGTTCTACCACTGTGAAATCCTGATTTTAAGAAGTACACATTAGATACATCGTTATTTTGGGAGTTATTGGAGTTCCAGGAAACACTGCTGGAGATGTTCATGGGTCATTCGAGGTCCAGCGTGATGAGGGAGCATCCTCTAACAACACAACACATGAAAAGATCCTGGTGGCTGGGAGTACATAACCACCCTGCCTCTGTCACTGTGTCCATCAGCGTATCGATCCAAAGACCTTATCAAGCAGTGTATCTGAAGCTAACAGGGTGGTGGGGATTGACTTTGTAAATCTCTACCGCTTCTAACTTTCCTTTTGATCTGAGCATGGCCTCTTTGGTCTGTGTTTCATAATCAGCTGAGCTGAACCTGTCTACATCTCATAGTCTCTCTCTGCAAGTTAAGACTGGAGCACAGAGCCAGTCTCTTTGGGGTTGCCAAGTGCCACCTCAAATTTATTTTACCTAATTCTGTCAGTCTGTGATGTATCTGGTTGGAGAAAGAGAGCATCTTTAGTAAAGTTTCAAACCATTTAAAAAATTTAAGTCAGCTCATCAGCATATTCATATGTCACACAGCTTGTTGGCTTTTACATTTGTGTAATGTTTTATTGATGCACCTTGTGTAACTATTGCATCATAGATTACAAAGAATGAAAGTGTGGGAACATCAGTATCATCAGAATAAATTGAATAATTGCAATAGTTGCACTG
This sequence comes from Macquaria ambigua, assembly GCA_008360985.2. Taxonomy (NCBI): domain Eukaryota; kingdom Metazoa; phylum Chordata; class Actinopteri; order Centrarchiformes; family Percichthyidae; genus Macquaria; species Macquaria ambigua. Next base: position 475,515 of record VMKM01000009.1, on the reverse strand, counting down.
CCTCTGGTTATTTCGTGATGACAAGAGAAGCATACATCATGTCTCACTTCCTCACAGCAATCCAAAGATGACACGGAGCGATAACAAACACAGGCAGTTCTCACTGAATGCAGGGCTAACATCCTTCAAGTGGAAGACTAATCTGAAGCTATAAGCAATGTTGATGTACCATGTCCAGCAATGTGCACCATCAAAGAGCTATCAAATTTAAGCTACAAACTATTTAGCTTTGTAAAACAACTAAGTGTATTTTAAAGTTGTCAGGATAAATAACAATCATGTAAATAGACTCAAATGGTCAATTTACCCACAGTTAGCTTAGCAACCTTATCTAGGCACGACAGATCTGTCAAGCTTTAGATTTCTGCACGTTCAGTGTGCACAACTCAAGAGTGTGGAGGGTGCTGTCTTTATTTTTCCCTTCATAAAACAAAAATCATAACAGCAAATTGAAGTAGAATCGATTAAACGGTGTGTTAAAACGTTAGCATGCCCAGCTAACTAGCCTACAGTAGTAGGTAGTTTTTTTTTTTTTTTTTTTTGCAAAACCATGGGACATATCTAGCTAACTACATTATGTTAATCTGCTCTAGCTAATGTAAGCTGCAAACGGTTGCATGCCCAGCTAACTAGCTTAGGTAGTGATAGCATTTGTTCACAATACCAAGGGGCATGTCAAGCTAACTACATTACTTTGTGGGGTTACAAGTTACATTAGATGCTAATGTATAAGAGTTTAGAGCAGTGGTCCTAACTGTTTTTCCATGAGAGTCACAGTGGCAGGACAAAGTCAATAGGAGAGCTGCTTTTACCATGAAACACCTAAGCTACTCTAACCTACTATTTTGTCATAGCATGACATACAATATGTAATGCATCCAAAACAATTCTAATTAAAACCAGGCTTCCCTTAATACTGGGGTGATGAGTGGAAGCAGGCATGCATTTCCTTGACTTTCTTCATGTTATATTTGTAGTTTCTTGTTGCAGTCCTCATGAGGCATTCAAGATGTGCATCTGAGATTCTGTTTCCTCTTAATCGTGTTCATGATTGAGAATGTTGACTCACAAAGAAGGACATCCCTTTTTGTACAAGTGGTTTCAAAGTGTGAAACTCTGCCTCAGACACCAAACTCCAGCAGTGGCCGACACCTGTGAGTTCAACTTTGAGTATGTCGTTAGTCTACAAATCCACTATTTCACTCTGCACGATTATAAAGGCAGAGCTGCGTGATAGTTGGAGTGAGACGATACAGCCACAGAGAAGGGGTTTTCAATAAACTTGAAAATCTCTTTGTGCTTATTCATATCACTGAATCTGGATTCAAATTCTCCCCTCAGCTCTTTCCAAAACCTCAGCAAATCCTCCGTGAGTGAGGTGCTGCTGCAGAGATTGGTCATTTGTGGTGACAGCTCCAGAGTTTTGGGAAGTGAATGAAATCTCTGTCAGGTATATACAGGGCAGTTATTTTGTTCTGGGATGCTGTGATTGCATTCAGCGTGTTGCTTGGAAGCTTATCTCTCCCTTGAGGCTGCAAGTTCAGAGAGTTCAGCTGACTGGTGATGCCAGTCAGAAGGGACAGTTGTATGATCCAGTGTGGGTCTACCAACTCTGGCTCGTGTGTCCCCTTGCTGTCCAGGAAAGTGCTAACTGTTCGACCACGGGACTACTATCTCACCTCGCTCTGCATCACTAATTCACCATACCCTGTCTCATAGTCTTCAATTAACTGCTGGAACTGTCTGTGGTTTAGTACTCTGGAGACGATGAAATTCAACACGCGCACAACCCTTTTGATACCATACCTCCTTATGTATGATGCCGCGAAAACTGAAAGAGTTGGGCCCTTTCTCTTCCGTGCACACACTTGCAAGACTTGACCAACTGAGGTTTTTGTTTTTCATCAAAAAATGCCACAAGAGCATTCAGGAACTTCTCAGCTCTCATTTCGCCAAGGAGTGGAAGTAAGTACAACATTTCTTCTCAAAAAGAGTTTTTTTTTTTTTCGGGAAAATCCATCACATCTGTGCTTTCATCCACCGCAATGCTGAAACATGGTGCTGCTGACGGATCAGCAAGGTCACTTAAGTCTTTGCCAATGTTATTTATTATATAACATTATAAATAATGTTATTTATTTGCTTTACAATTGCATTAGTTCTACTTTGCAATACAATAGCAATGCTGTTTCTTTATTTCCATGTCTTTTACATGGATCATCAACTGGTGGGGATGCTAAATTTTGCCTGGGACATGCAGCTTAAGTCTTTTAGCACGATATCATGAATGCAGCCATCAAGTGCATGTTCAAGGTCCTTTAACAGGTTTCTCAATTTAAAATGAATTAGCTGGAAACATAAAAAAAAAAAATCAGCTTGAGACAGAGTTTTCACCCAACTATTCTGGTGTTCGCATTAGCTCACGTTAGCTAGCTAAAGCAGATAAAATCTGCTAGCCAGTCGTGTTAGCTGACTAAAATGGCTGTCAGCTAGAAATGAAAAGCCTGCTTTTGTTTACTTCTGTGTGAAACAGGAGAGCCATCGTTTCAAAAATAACTAAGAATTTCGAGTAAATCTTTTATCAATGTAAACTGCGTATGTGCCGTGCGAGAAGAGAAAGATTGACAGGCATAGCAACAGTAACTAGCGGTCACAGCTTAGCGAACGGTCAATTGACAAAATTGTAAGTAGTAACAAAGTGGAAAATTTAGTAACACAGTGTTCAAAACCATCCAGTTAAACACATAAGCATTGCACAGCAATCTGTTGAACCTGACTTGGAATAAGACTATGTTTACATACTGTCATACTGTGGCTTTTAATACAGGAGAAAGGAAATGATGATTCCAGTTGTTAGCTGTGTAATCCTCTTGGCACTTAGACAAACCGACAGGGGCAGTAAGAGTGAGATTTTCCTCTAACACGAAAGTATGTTGATGGCTGGCTGCCTGTAAGATTGTTGCTTTGCTTCTCTGTATTTAGCTCCAGGAAAAAGTGAATGTGGTTCAGCATTCTCCCCAGGTGCTCTATACTGTTCGATGCTCTATGCTGCAGTTCTCTTTCCCAGAGAAGCTGATTTTAAGCTGTGTATTGCTAAAGTATGCATATTGCATTAGAGGGGTATTAAGGGCTTTGTAACCAGGAGAAAACAAGGATTTAGATTAGATGTTCTCCGACTGACTGCTATTTATTCAAATCAAACAAATATTCAATTTGCACAGGATAAGATATCAGAACTAACCAAATCTAATCTAATGAATTTCAATATATGGTGATATTATAACCCAAACATGTCCCTGCTATCAGTGTGCCTTTGATGCTACAGTTGACCTCTGATCAAATATCAAATAAATGTCACAGGACACTGCAATCCATTTTGGTGGCTGGTTTGTTCTCTATGTAATTATGCATTTGTTTATTGCATTACAAACAGGCATTTAAGGCAGATTTGTCAAAATAATGCAAGTATAATGAGGGCGGATGAGAGGAAATGCAAGCATAATGTTTTAGCCCATGCATTTATGCACAGATTATTAATTGTACATTATGGGTTGTTGTTTTAACATACACAATCGATAGGCTTGCTTACAATATGTGCATGCTGAATTATTGGAGACAAAAGATTGGTATTATATTGTAGGTTTGATACATGTTGATGCATGTAATGATATCATGGCCATGGTTATATATATATTTTTCGCTTTGTTTCATTGCATTCTTCTTTCCTTTGCAACGCTGACTTTCATTGAAAGCAGGTGTGTTTAAATCTGTTCATGGTTATTTTTCTTAATTTTAGGTATCATTCAAACTTTTGATTTGGTATTTTTATTAATAAAATCTTATTATTATTCTGTATTTTATTATTTTGTTTATCAGCAAATGCTTGCTTGTATGAAGAGTCTCTTATGCCCACAAACATTTTAAGGTGCATAAGAAACATTTTAAGGTGCATAGCTGCTGACAAACACCTCAAAATCATAAATCAGAGCTGCGAATGCTTTGGGGAAGAGTTGCCCATATTAATCCACGAGAGCGATTCAAGGTCAAGGTCAGTGATCTCACAGTTGTGTAGCTGAGCTGGGAAGCCTTCAGCACAAATGTATCAAACCTGTCCACTGCCCACAGAATAGAGTTTATGGAGTGTGAGCTTTACATGGATCTTTTTCCTGAAATGCGAGGCTGTAGCGCAGCTCCGCCCAATCCGAGTCATTTTTTAAGGACATCTCTAAAATGTTTCATGAGCTCATTTTCCAGGTAATCCAGTGGGGGTTTTAAATAGTTTATTTAGCTTAAAAAGTAGGAGAATTTTCTCAACCCATAAAGGAACACCAAATCCTTCAGTTTATAAAAAAATTCATATTCAAAGTCACCAAATTTGGAGATACATGGTTTTCACTGGACGGGACGGGTATAAAAAAATGTAATCTGAAAAGTAACTAGTAACTAAAGCTGTCAGACAAATGTAGTGGAGTAAAAAGTACAATATTTGTCTCTGAGATGTAGCGGAGTACAAGTATAAAGTTGCATATAATGGAAATACTCAAGTAATGTATAAGTACCTCGAATTTGCACTTCGCATTCCACCACTGGTTAAGGAAAGGTAAAGATTGTGGTCATTGTCAATAGAAAACATCTGTGACTTTTGGTCGGAGATGGGATGCAAACAGTGATGCCCATGTCAAAGTAACGCACTTTGTTGAAGCTGCCATTCACCGCAGCCTCCTCCCACAGAGGTTAATGTCACCCTACTTACACATTTTCCTTCACTTGGCTACAGAAAGGTCAGGCAAATATAGACATAGGCCATATGAGCCATTTTGTCAGCTTCGGCTGTAGCTTGAGCTCAACGGTTACCATGCTAACATGCTGAAGTTTGCGTGTTATATATATGAAATGGGTCCATTTTGACATACAGTGACATTTGGCTTCTGTGGCTTCAGCCTACACTTCTGCCGAGCTGCTGTCTATCTTCCCTCACTTTAGCCTCTGCTCTCTTTCAGTCAGTTCTTGAATGCTCTTTCCCCCCCCCCCTTAATCTATCCTGCCTCCATTTCTCTCTCTCTCTCTCTAAATACCGCTGCTTTATGACAGGGTCAGTGTCCCTGCGGGCACAGTTCTGTCTCTGCCTCTCTGCCGCTGTGATTGCCGCCACTGAAAACTGTATGAATTGAAATTACAGCCAGTCTTCTTTGGAGTCAAATACATTTTGAAACCATCTTCTTAATTAAATTATAAAAACTATGATTATGTTTGAGTAAAGGCTACTCTGCATTAGTGCCGAGGACCAGTGACAAGGATTGATGATTAGCATACAAATGATGATGTAGCTAGCACCACGGTGAGGCAAATGACAAAACTTTTCATGCACACATTCATCTCGGTTTTTAATTACATTTTAATACAATGTTACAAAATGTTTTTTTATATATATATAAATATATTTTCTACACAGTTTAAGTACAACAGGGTTGACAGGTTTATCAGTGTGCATCAGATATTGAAAGTAAACTGTGCTTTTCTCTAACATTCTCCGTATTGGTTTGATGTTGCTTCCTCAAAATCATGAAATTCAAATTTAAAGTCACATTTTGTTGTACTTTTTTAATCTTCGGGCCTTGGGGGCACATTTTAAAAGTTTAATATCTCCCCAATGTATATCCATTCATGTGAAATTTTGTACTTTTTGCTTTAGCATTTAGTTTCTTTGATAGATCAAAAAACACGTAGATCTACTGTATTTGAAAATCCAACCCCTGCAGTACTTCAGAACGTCCAACTAATCAATGCGCAGTAACAGACTGATCAAAGCACAGAGGTATTAGGCTCAGTACATACACAGGTTTAGACAGCTGAAAATCCCTTGAATTGTTTGTAGTGCTGCAGAGAAAATAAACCAAACATAGAAAACATTACCAATTATTTTGTTTTTACATACGCAAAAGAGTTATATCATTCAATATCCAACTGTGGCCATGAGAAGTGAAAAAGTCCAAGATGTCAAAAGACCAGACTTGACATTTCCAGCCCTGTTTTGAGAATCTGCTCCACGAGCTAATCTTTGGATTGCTGAGCAGTGCTGAGAATGCAGACGAATTCAAAACATCCCACAGTCTTCATGCTTAGCATTAGCATACAGCATGATGCCACCATATTGCCCCAACTGTGTCAGTGTGTTTGTAGATTATTGAGCATTTGCATTAAAATTGTATGACTGCAAATGCAAAGCCTGCTCTTTTTCCCCCTCACATGAGGGATCATCCCGGAGCCATGACAAATCCCGAGCTTTGTTTATTGACCCTGTGGGGTCAATTACGTTTGCTGCGAGAAGACACGGAGAGCGCCTCAGGTTCACGAGACCGTAGTGTTGGCACGTTGATCGATGGCAGGGAATGCTTATCAGCCACAGCGTGTTACAGACACCTAATTGCAATTGATCCCTTTTGCTGTACCATTAATTGTAAATCCTCTCTCAATCACAAACTCCACACTAAAGATGTTGTACTCTAAAACTAAAACTTCATTCATCAGTGAGCTCCACATCGGTTTTCAATACAGGGGTGTTAGGCAGACAGTACCAGGACTAAGAGACACACTGTCTTGCTCAGAGTGTTGTGCTTCACTCGGCTGTGTGCGGCGCCTGGATGGTTTAAAAGGTCAAGGTTGATAGTGAACAGCTGAGTGCTCTCATCAAGATGTCAACACACTGAGTCGTGGTGTCAAAACACTAACAAGAAAAGCAAATCAAATGTTATAAAATAACTGATGCTTTTATACTTTTAAGCAGTGCCAGCAGCATGGCTCTGGGGATGTCACATTGGTCCAGACTGAAATATCTCAACAAATATTAGATGGATTGCCATGAAATTCTGTACAGACATTCCTGGTCCCCAGGGGATGACGCCCACTGACTCTGGTGATCCCCTGGCTTTTCCTCTTGCGCCACTATGAGGTTGGCATTTTTGGTTTTTCTTGAAATATCACAACAAATATCAGATGGATTGCCATGAAATTTGTTACAGACATTCATGTCCCTGCAGGATGAATCGTAATATCTTTGGTGATCCCCTGACTTTTCATCGAGCGCCATCAACAATTCAAAATTCTATTTTGGACAAAACATGCAAAACGAATGACATTCCCATCTGCTCTGGACAATTGTTAGCATGATAACACCCTGAACTAAGTTACTGAACACTATATCTGCTAAAGCCAACACGTTAGCATGCTGATGTTAGCATTTAGCAAGGCACCACCATGTCTGAGCACTGCCTCACAGAGCCGCTAGCACAGCAGTAGACTCTTAGTCTTGTTTGCTTGTCGCTAAAGAAGAAGATTACTCTCAGCCATTAGGTATATACACATTATATTAGTCTTGTGTATGAATATGTACAGTGGGTAAAATGAGAGGAATGGCACACAATTTGAATAAATGATTAATCATATGACACATTTTCTTGCTTTCAAAGACAAATGATCTGCCACATTATGCAAACATCTTTCAAGAAACTGTCTTTTCTTTTTCCCTGAGCTTCATGCGCTGTATTATAAACACCTTCGCCCAATGAAACACTTCCCCAGAGCTTTATTGGAATAAACATAACACGAGACAGGGCGACAGCCGGTGTGCAACTATAAGGCTAACAGATATGAAACTGCTTCTTCCCTCTGGCAACAGAGTGTACATAACTAAACAGCAGATTCTCAGCAGCAAAGAGAGGCTCGCCCAAAGGATAAACTCCTCCAGGAAGCCTTGAAAGAAATTGGTTATTAAATAAGGTAGACCGGAGATAAAGATGTCAGCAGTAATAATGCTTTTCATTTTGACTCTGATCTTATTTGTTCAGAGGGGAGGGTGAGCCGTGCAGTCTCACCGAGTTGACGTAAGGGTTTCTCCCACTGCTGAGAGACTGATCTGTCAGCAGATACATGGCAATGCCGTCTTTGTCGCCCTGCCCTGGTGAGGACAAACTAATATAGTGGAACTGCAGAGGTGGCGCTTTCTCACTTACACACTTAAGACTCCATACGTACACACAGACGGGCCTGAACACATACAGTTACAGTCACTGCTGATGTCTACAGGCCTGTGGTGGTTACAGAGTGTAGCTCAGGTCCTCTGCTGTCGTATTACATGTCCCAGTGGCAAACAGAAATGATGGGACATCCTGTACAGTAGACTCAGACCATTTGGTCATCCTTCTGCAAACAACCCAGCGTTTAGCCTGTGCTCACTGTATTCTTCTCTGTTAGTGTCAAGTATGTTTCTGTTACCACAAAGTCAGCATCTGTGAGCTGAGGAGAGGGTGTGAATAATAAAACTAACATAAATACAATAAACTGATACAACAAAAAAAAGTACTAAAATATTAATACTGTCTGTTAGATAAACATACAACATAAAAGGATACATAATGGCAATCACCTGGAGACACAATTACTTGGGGAAAGAAACTAATTAAAGAGATCAAAATAATTAAGAACATTTACATAATTGTTGTTGGAAGTTCTTTGGGAAAGAAACAGGAGCACATCAGCAAGGAGAGTTTAACAAGAGAACTTCTTATTGCTACTTGCAGTTCAGCTGTAAGAAACCACAACAAACCTCTGACCATTCTTGACTTGAAGAACACAATTAATGGCAACAATGGCCAGTAGTTCCATTAGGTTATATACGGCAATACTCAAACTGTGAACACTGAGCCACATCTGGTCAATCTGACCCAACAAGTAGACCAGGACTGTCATTCCAGACCTCTGACGTTGAATAAAAAGCAGATGCAGACCTTTGAGTAATAAGTTTGAGAACCCCTGAAGTAGATGAATCATACAGATGCACTGTGACATTTGGCTAAATGTCACAGTGGCTGCATTAAACACATACATGTAGCAGCCCAGTATTTTAGCGTATTAGGTACATTAGGTTCGTTCAAAGACAACAATGTTGCCAATATGTGGCAAAACTAGTATGAGTTTCGGTATCAAATTGAATTACTGTATATCAGATGTACATTTAAACATTCAAATGATTCACAAACTGTAGCTATATTATGTATAACTTAAACTTATAAATGTGGAGTTTTCCTGTTAACAAACCGAAGTTATGTTTACATTCAGTGTCCATTTTTTACACCCATGTTTACTAGCTAGCAGTTTTCTTGCATTTGTTGGCGCATTGCTATGCTTCTTTGCGTGTTACCGCCCCCTGCTGTCGATCAGTGGAATAAACCACTTGCAGGAGTGTGTATCGCATCGTTCCTGCTGTTAAATAACCAGATCAATTCACCAGATGATTAGAACTAATGTTAATATTCATTTGTTTGACACTTGGTATTGCAAAGCCAGACAAGATTCTTGACAAAAATACACATGTGGAGGCAACTGGCTGAAAGTGTTCTGATGTGGATGGTGCTGACAAAGTTACACCCCAAAGCTTTTTTGTGGTTGCTTGATTATTTTACATTATTTCTTCTTTTGTGTGGGTTTGTGGTGTCCGGGTTTTATAGATTTTCACACACACACACACACACACACACACTACTCCACTTATAGCATGTTGCCTGTACCCCTTTATAATCGCTACTGCATACCTGAGACTCAGATACTGCATATTCATCACTTAATTAATGGATATAAGGCAGAAAAATGAAGTGTGCTGAAACTAGGACCATTGAAGATGGGGGACACTTAAAAATAGGCCAGGCATTATCTCTGCTGCAGGAATAGGAGCTCTGATTGGACAATTGACAGCAAACCACCTACAGGGTGGGCTCGTTAATCGTCAGTCAATGACACGCAGGCTGGCTGGAGTTCAATATTAAATGGACTCTCTCACTGGCAGGCTCTCAACCTTCCCACTCTGAAATTTCGGCAATAGACCATACCACAACAAGCCACATGGCTTGAAAAAAACAAACAAAAAAACAACCGGAAGGATAAACACAATTCACTGTAGGACAAGCCAGTTCTATTAAATATTTATACTTCCTGTTTCTTACTCTTACTAAATCTTTCCAAGAATAACACCACAACACAAAACAGAAAAAATCAAGCCTGAATTTAATTTTAAGCCCACTCTTCTTTAAGAGGATTTGTAGCCTGCTGTTATTCTCCCTACAATAGGCGTCCAGTATTAGGGCGGTAAGAGCTCCTTTTCTCATTCTGTCTGTAACGTACTACAGGCTGGGTCAATTTGCTTAAATATATACTGCCCTTATAGAAAGCTTTTCCTGACTGGTTTCTGTCTGTCATGTGACCAGAAAGGTACCAGGCACCCTTAAATAAGTGCAGCTTTTATATACTAGAACCCTCATTGTGGCCAATTCTCTCCCCAGACACATCTTTAATGGGATCGAAAATTACGGAAGGGCACGCCAACCCCAGGGCCGCCGCTAACACTGAGAACACTGAGGCCATTTCCTCAGTATTTTTCTGGAAATTTGAGGATTTTAGCAACATAGGAGGCTTTACACAAATGAAAAACATACATATGGTGTGTGTTTTAAAGGCTGATCCAGTCTGTTTAGACTCAATATCCCTAAAATTCACTACTTTCAGGCCAACGAAATATAAATGAATAATGGAACAGAGCTGGGTATTACAGATGTCTGATCCGGGCATATTTTAAAGTCAAAATAAAGTCAATCAAAATCCAATCCTTCTTTATTAATCCTTCTCACTTCTTTACTGAACTCTACTGTGTTTTGTCCAACTCTTTCATTAATATTGTATCAATAATTGAAGCTTATAAACATAATATTTTTGAACCAGGACCTTCAGTATTTGGATCAAGTAGCTCGTGAAGAAAATAGGTATTTACAGCCTTTATTTCAATGTGTCAGACGCATATTTAATTCAACATTTAGGTAAATATAAGTACTGAGTTGGACAATATTAAAAGACTCAGATCGGGATCAGGGTACATCCCTACTGGGTATCAATATCAGTGCCTATATGATAACTTACTTGGAAACATGTTTTGCCCTTTTCTTCCATTTAATATATTATATGAAACTGCTCAATGCATCAGTGTTTAATAAAAATCTTTGTCTAAATAAAATATATCTAAAGTTATATTTAGTATCTGAATCTGACCAGGCATCGCATACAAACTTTTACTCTTTGATACTTTATGTTTATTGTGTACACAGAATGTATTGGGTTTTGATAGCTATGCATGTACTAGCAAACAAACTGCATCTTTTAATGTGCTACCCCCTGTCCTTAACTTATTGTCTAAGTATGAATTATTTCCTCCAGATAGTACATGGCCTTAAAAGAGAAATCTTTTATAAGGAACATGGCCTAACTGGGGCAGAGACAAACTTTGGTCATTTAGCTCTGCCAGGTTTAACTAAACTAATAAGATTACTTCTGCCTCTGGAGCAGCTCTGCCTCTGAGAAATGTTTATATAACTAAAACTCCAATTTGCCTAATGCAAATAAACCACTGCTCATTGTCTCTTCAGGCCTCCTCCCAGCTCTGTCCTCCTCCCGACCAAACTTCATTTCTCTCCCTGCTCTCCTGCCACTTGATCATGCAAATCATTGCTAAAAATGCTATAAAGAGAAAGTTAACAAGTTAACAACCATGCAGTATTTAAAAGCTTTATGATCTCACGTCTTTTCCATGTTTCTAATATTCACTTTTCATGAATGCAATGAAATGATTATAATCCCAAATTTTGCACATACTGTATGTTGCAGGATACTGCTGCCGCACTCTAAAGAGGAATTATTTTGAAAATGTTGCACTAGTAATTGAGAATTATCACTGCTACTGTACTTAAATCCCACCGATAGTAACAGTTACGCTAGTTAGTTAAGGAGTCAATTTCAACTTAAAGCTGCAATAATCAATATTCTCATATTAACACTGTATCAAATGACTACGTGTGTGTGTGTGTGAATGTGTCGCTTGTAGTGACAGACCCACAGATAATTATCACCAAACTGTGCAGATTTAGTATCATCCTAAATCAAGACATTCATTCATACTCAGGGGCCTAAAACTGGAAAGGGACATGCCTTGAGAGGAAATACAGCTTAGCTAATAAGAATGACAATCACATGAACTTGTTAGGAGTATGTGGTAAGTAATTAGTAGCCAGACCTGCTATGTGAAAACCAATTATCTTACATTAGACACCATTTAGGTATTTGCAGACACAGCTAATTTGGGGTATGAATAAAACTACACTTGTTAAGTGTTAATCAGTAATTAAGTCTTGCTAGCTTACAGTCTGTTGAACACAGAGGCATCAACATATGTTAAAGTCACTGTGGCTAACGTTTACAAAATAATGAGTGAAAGACTGTCAGATTAATTCACCACGGATTGGAAAAAAGGGGGTTTGACATGCAGTGAATGTGTGAGTGGTCATGCTCACATGCTCTGCTTAAAAATGTTGTAGAGAATTCGAATAATGTACAGCTTCATTTTCTTAGTGTGCTTATTTCCTAGCCTCTTTGAATCCACGCTTCTCAGCAAAACAGATGTTACAGTGTGTACAGTAACACAAATGTAGGTCTCATTTATTAATTAATTATTAGTTTTGCATGATATTTGCCGAGCCTTCAGCTCACAGCTCGTTATCAAGGTATGACAGACCCTGTACCTCTCTCGTTTGGTGTGAAAATCTCTCAGGAAAGGTCTTAGGACATCACAAGCAATTTGCAATGTTTTTCCATTGGCTACAGCTCTATTTACAGGTTGTCAGAGACAATAGAGCTTAATTAAAAAAAACACAGTTATCAACCTCATTAAGGCTGCAAATTTAGGCAAGTCAACTCAGGCATCTCATTTAATTAACTAGCCTTTACAAAGCCGCTTAGCACTGCTGAAAAGTGAATCTCTGTATATTTTTTTTTTCTGGTTTTGCCTCTTTCCCCCTCCATGTACAAACACACACAACAGATGCGCTACTGTTTCTAGTTCTGTTTCTCACACCTATATTTGTTTACTGTGCTGTGGATCGTCATTCTTTCACTTTTGGAGATTCTGCAACTTGATATTATTCTGAATTAACTACTGTGAACTTACATGTATCTAATAACAAGACTAAGCCTCTTCAAGCACCCCAAAGGCTCTGAGAGGCTGAATTGTTGACAAAAAGGGAAGAACAGGAAAACCTCCCGTTATTCTGACTTGGGAGTATTCATGCATTATTTCAAGATGGTTCATCCCAACTGCTGGCCTTGTAGTCACATAATTTAAATAGCCTAAGTTAGCTACTTTTGCAGTGTTACCTATTTTGATGTTATCAAGTGAAACCACATACAAAGAAGTGGTGTACAGTTGCTTTTAATTTAGCTGAATCATTTGTGTTAGTGGATTGACTGGCGACCAGTCCAGAGTGTACCCCGCCTCTCGCCCAATGTCAGCTGGGATCGGCTCCAGCCCCCCGCGACCCTCTAAGGATAAGCGCTATAGATAATGGATGGATAGGTGGATTTGTTTTAGTGTTAATATTGGGTTTTATTTTGATGCAACTGCCAGCAACGGTGGCTTTGCAGCCAATTTGTCACAGGTTTGTTGACACTTCTGTAGTTCTTATCACCTAGTGGGGGAGACTGTCTCTGCCAGAAATTCTCAGATTTGGAATTACAAGTCAGAAGCTAACGTCAATATGAACAATGACAATGCTAACATGTGGATATTTAGCGGGTACAATGTTTACCTTGTTCATCATCTTTGTTCAGCGTGTTAGCATGCTAACATTTTTCAATTAGCAGTAAGCACAAAGATCTGCTGACGCTGGTGGGAATAGCAGTAGGTTTGCAGGTATTTGGTCATAAACCAAAGTAATAGAAAGATAAGGGACCACTAAAGTTATTACAGTTCATCCTGATGATGACTTAAATGTTTGAAACCATCCAGTAGTTTTTGAGACATTTCACTCAAAACCACAAATGTCAATCTCATGGTGGCGCTATAGTGGAAAAATCAGATGATCGCCAAAGTCATCAGGATTCATCGTCTGGGAACCATGAATGTCTGTGCAAATGTATGTGCTAATCTGTCGAGTACCAACAGACAGACAGACTGACATTGCCATCCCTAGAGCCATGCTGCTAGCGTGGCTGAAAATGTATAAATGAACTTATAAACTGAGAGCAGGCATGTGGCTGACATACCGGCTTCATAGCTCAGAAAGACACAGCAGCTCAGCTTGTTAACCTTGACGTGGCCTGCCAATAAAACCTAAAAACACCTTCACCACTGATGCACATGACCTTTCAAAAGCTTGTACTTCTGCATGACATTTCATTTAGCATCTACTCACTGTATTAGTTTTGGTCTGTACACACATCATATGCCAGCATGGCTAATTCCTCTCACACATTAAGCACACTGAATAAACCGCCTGTATTGATTAAAGGGTGTTTTCAAACCTGGTTGCTCTTCGTTCTCCCCTCTCGAATAAATCAATGTTCTCACCTCAGTAGGACACTGAGGTGACACTTGTAACACAAAAGAGTCAATGGGCGCCCCACTCGTTGACCAACATTCACCTCACTGAACCTGCCACAAGCTCTTAGGCATAAAGAAAGATGTGAAGATTGAAACAAAGACGCAAGACTGGGAGTACATTACACCCAGGTCTTTTTAATTACACATCCCCAAATAATAATCCTCATATCCCAGAACTCATTGAGCTTTGTTCTCAGCTATCAGTTTTGTCTGTGTCTAACCTTGAGTCACTGTAATTATACATTACGTTCCTATGAAGGGGCCCAGCGGCGTAGTCTGGCTGCTGAAATGTGGGTCGTGAGTGTTTTGTGTTCTTTTCTTTAATCTAAAATATATTTAAGGGAGACAGGGGCCAGGCAGGACACAGCTCTACATCACCCAGTGGGGTGCCTGTCTGCTGTAGCCACAGGGTCCGGTTGGATGATTTATACCACAATACCAATGGCTGTGATGGTAATATACTACAGGTAATTGAAAAGAAAATTGAATTAGGTCAACAGAAGCAGTGACAGTCATTGGATGTCACACAAAGGCTTTACAACTACAACATCATTCTGCCATGCTGGCCCCATTAAGTATCTTGCTGCCAATTCTAATATCAGACGACTAGATAATTGTCGCCATATTTCATTTAGACTTAACACACCCGGAAACTGTAGCTCAACCTATTGTGATACACGTACTGTAGCACTGATAAGGTTTTGTATAAGTTGTCTAGTTGTATAAAACGAGATAAGACCTTATCTCTCGAGTCTTCCTCTCTTGCTGCGTAGGTGGTGGTATCCTCAGGGGAAGCGGCATGGATAGTCCGTGAACTGTCATGATGTACTGACATGAAGGGTGGCCAGGAACGAAAAGGAGTCTGATTGGCCATCCCTGGTGCCCCCAGTGCCAGAGTCAGAAGGTGAGAAGTTGTTGGCTTGTTAGTATCATGGATGGATTACTGAACAGGTCTACCTGTATGCACACACAAAGAGACACACAAAGAGATACAAAATGACCACAAAGAGATGCAAAACAACCACAAAGAGATACAAAATGACTACAAAGGGATGCCAAAGGACCACAAAGAGATGTCAAAGGACCACAAAGAGATGCAAAACAACCACAAAGAGATACAAAATGACCACAAAGAGATGCAAAATGACCACAAAGAGATGCAAAATGACTACAAAGAGATGTCAAAGGACCACAAACAGATGCAAAATGACCACAAAGAGACAATAAATGATTATCTGCCTCCCTGTTCAAATGTTTCTTAACCTGTCCATCAGTAGTGTACATAATAAACAATACATTTTCACTAAGAGCGCATGTGAATCATGGTGTGCACACATATGTTGGAGTGGTGCTAATTGAGCTCTTCTTCCATGTCAAAGACTTAAATATTAATCTAGTACTTTGCATGAATAAAATACCACCTCGAATGTTAGCGGGTAAATGGAGGAGCGAGCCATAATTCACTCTAACCATCTCTAATGACACACAATGTAATTAACAGATAATGAAATAAATTAATTTGGATTTACCGCGACACCTTTGTGGCTTTGAAGTCACTTGTTTACTCGAATTAAGCCGTTTTGTTGATGCACAGCCACAGGACCTTTTAAGTGCAATGGAGACGGCCGTGAGTCATGTATGAAATGAGGGGAAAACATAAGATGTTTGACATGGCTCCAGGTTCTGCCTTTTACTTAGAGTGTTGTCACAACTTGTTTACAGCATTCTACACACTTTACGGTAATCATCTTGTAAGGTAATACCTGCACTTTCATGTTTTTATGGAGCTTGAATAACTGGACTAGCTCTGCACAATCATATCCTGTTAGGTGATTCTGTTTCTGACTGCCTAACTAAACACTGATGCAGTGTCCATGACTTCGAGACTTTTCTGGGATATGGTTCAATGAGCATTTGTGCTGTATGAAATGTGTTTGGTTTTTTTTGTAGTACACACCTGCTACTCAGTTATTGTATATTACAACAATAGTCGTGAGAGAACAATGATAGAGCTCAGCCAGAAGGAGAACATTACCTTTATGCAGCAAAATGTTGGATTATTACAGCGGTTTTTAGCTCAGTCAAATAAAAGTCCACAGCTGCTGGTGTAGAAAGGGAGAAAGGGAAATGAAAATATAATATGCATTGCTTTCATTCACACAATTATTGCCTCACATGTGGAAGATGGTAATATGAAATGTTCCTATAACAGCTGGGTCGCAGTCTTTTCGCCGCACGTTGAATATATTCATGATCTGGCCTCAAGATGGTAAGCTCTCCCTCTCTGATTCCTTATATCCTCTCTGTCTTGCGTTGAGCAGCGCTGAGGCTGATCAGCATGGACAGTTTTGTCTGAGGGGAAACAGGAGAGGAGACAGGAGTGACACAACTGTGGCCTCCTGCTGAGAAAAGAGAGGAGGTAAAGCAGGAGGAGAGGGTGGCTAGTAGATAAATAGACTAATCTAATTTGTTACCTCAGCCAAATGTATTCCAAATCCTCCTCTGTGCCTCTCTGTCCCAGCCCACGGTGGATGATGCTAAAATGTTTGGGCAGGAAGGGACACAACTGGGAGAGAGCCTCGCCCAGAGGAAGTTCAACACTATCCCACAGTCCTCTCTGACACATTGCACAATTCTGTATTCTGCATTTAAAACCTTTTCCCAATCCCGTGCTGCAATGAAATGCATATACTTATGCAAATCAGAGTCTACAGAATAACCTATGAAATTACTCTAATAATGTATTGATAGTAATATATCGCCAATGGAAATTGAAACTGAGAGATGTTGTCTCATCGGACCAGAAACCAAAAGTACAGATCAATTTAAAATGGCAAATGACTGCGCTCCCTGAGCCCATTTCTAAGAAGTGAGTAATAGATCTCTGATCATAGGCTATTACAGCCTGGTCAGGCAGGGGCTAGGCTGCCTGTGGAATACAGAGAGCACTCCTTGACTTTTACATCAAAAAGATGCCTCAGAGAAAGTCCTCGGAGCCTTGGGCACCATGGATCTCTGGGGCTGCACCACATGAGGAGTACAGTCGAACCCTCGGTTTCATCTTTCTCTCTGGTCTTTATTAATGGCGGCAGGATTCTAATTCAGAGAGTTGTGCTGAGTTCACTGATGCTAATCACACGTGCCTGTTTCAGACAGAGGGAGCGCATGGTGAGGGAACATTTTACACAGTGAAAGCAGGCTGCGGCAATTTGAGAAGCTGAAGCTGGGTCAAAAATTCTTGTTATAACTGAGAGAATTATTGATATCAGAAGACATCGACAGGTGGAGTTCCACTTTAACCCTTGCGTTTTGTTCACACTGGCTTTACTTCCTCATTAGACAGGTTTCCATCCAAATTTAGAGCAAAAGAAAATGCAAATTAAAGTGCGTTTCATCCACTACTGTTAATGCGTATTAAGAGTCTCTCCAGTCAGGTGCCATTAAACTATTGAGAGTCAAACCTCAAACGAACAAAAACGATGTGGAAACATGATGGAAATATGGCATTTAGGTTTGTTTAATGGATTAATTAGAGGAAGGTTACGGTCTCCTCATCGCTCCACACAGATCTGATGTTTTCATCTGCCGCTATTTTTCATCTCGTCAGTGGAGGTTTGAGTCACAGTCTTCATGTACGTCATGATTAATTTGCTAAGTCTACTTCCATTGTCACTTTGTTTTTATCGATACACCAACTTTTCCACCTTATTCAAACGTAAAAACATTTTTTACGTTTATTTTTTTTTCTTTTCAATTTCAATGTTTCCACTCAGGTTTTTTATGTGCAAATTGAAAATGCGCATAAAAGCAGGTGGATGGAAATACACTGATTGTTTGGAGCTTCACTGGCCCCAACTGCTGTTGGAGTAAAAATAACTATATTGTTTTGTTTATACTCTTCTTACCTTACTTAAACCTAATATGTATAAAGTATTGAATTGGTAACCCTTCCCTTTGCCTCAAACTCACATTTGATGGTGGCAAAATACGGAAATTACCATACAACATTCTTATTATATCAAATAAGAGAAAATGTCAGATTTTATATGCTATATGGTCTATGCAAGAAAGCCAAAGAAATACAGTGTGTTATTCCACATAGTGACATTATGTTGGTTTCAATTAGACGCCAGAGAGGCTGAACTCCCTGTCAGACCTCTCATGAAAAAACACCAATAACTGAACCAAACTGATTTATTTGGGATACAGGAGGGTAGTGCTGTGTAAATTTTACAGTCAACATCACAGATATAGAGCAGATGAAAATCCATCCATCCATCCATCCATCCATCCCCAACCATTTCTGCAGCGTACTTCTGAAACATGGCATCACTTCAAAATCCTGTTTATAAGCAATTCTCATAAAATAAGGAAAAGTCATTAAATATCATGGTAATAAAACAATGTTAAAGTGGGTCCAGGTTCTCCAGGAAACCCAAACAGAACATTATGTTTTTTTTTACATCCAAGCATCGCAAGCTTTCACCAACATCTCAGGTAGGGTATGAAGCTTGAGGATGCTTTCCAGTAACATCAAATTGTTTTAATTATTCAAGCATCTCGTCGTGTTCGCCGGCATTGAAAACTCCACGTGTGAGATGAAAATTCATATGAGCCGATGCAAATGAAGACCTTTTTGATCTGACAGTCAAAACTGATGGGTGGGTCCTCAGATCACTACACCGGCGCGATGAGAGACGAGAGAAAAGGAATTTGAATTTCAAATTTCTATCTTATTACGTGGTCTGTGCGTTACAGGTATACGGCAGGCGCTGAGAGTGGACATACCTTGGATGTGGAGTATACTAGATAAACTGATATTTCAGAGAATATCATTGTGCAATAACGACTTCTCAACCCTTCTCCTTCTCAGTATTTCAGTCTTGATAACAATATCCCTGCCTGTACAACACTCCCCAGGTCAACCTTAAAGATTTTGTGGGCCTTAAGGGCTGAAATATTTTGCATCTAAATGTCTTATTTGCAGTGTTTCTGGGTTCAACAGCATGCATAAACATAAAAAGGACTGTGTTTATACACCATCGCCTTTAGTGGGTTCTTATTGATCAAAGTTGACAGCTACACATGTTGGATAAAGAGAAACATCATGATGATGTATTTTTGTTGCATTATTTATCATGGCTGGCCTGGTAGGGCGACGGTCCCTGAGGTAATATGTCTCCTGATACATTATATCAGACAAATCTCTGGCTCACTCTGGAGAGTTTTTGCCTCAGAGTTTTATAATGCATTCATTTGCCGTTATGTAACATTTATGTTTCAGGTCGGCGAATCTGTGTGTGTGTGAACTCACCGGAGAATAATATCAACTGCTAATTTCATTTTTTATTTATTATCAAATTGCAGTCATGTGGGAAGGACTTACATTGTGTTTGCTTAATGTGAGACAGTTAGCTAGCTTGATGTGTTCAGTGAAAAGGTCTCTAGATGGATAAAATTGTGAATTGTGGGCCATTGTTACTTTTGAATAACCTTGATTATAGACAAAAAGATGAAACCACCGGATGGGTGTTCAGTAAAAATCACATTCAATTTTAGATTAAGTAAGGCACACAGCTACATTTTTGTAACTATAACAACCAAAAGCCAGGGTCATTTAAAGGGGAATACACCCACTGATTTAGTATTGCACTGCCCTGGAAATTGTGAGAGACAGATTAAAAAGAGAATAGTGTAAATCAAAGCAGAGGCCGAGATATCCTGGTCAGACTCCAACAACACTGGATCCTACACCTCCCATAGTGCAACTTGATAGCGTCTTTCATTAGTCTTCCACTTGAACTCAGGATTTCTGTCACAAAAAAAGCTGTTAAAGAGACAAAAGAGATTTTGTCAGACTTTAGAGAGAGCAGACGACATTACACAACTGTTTTGACAGGCTGAGTCGTGACAAATATCATGTGTGTAATA
Organism: Macquaria ambigua; assembly: GCA_008360985.2. NCBI lineage: Eukaryota > Metazoa > Chordata > Actinopteri > Centrarchiformes > Percichthyidae > Macquaria > Macquaria ambigua. Next base: position 455,114 of record VMKM01000009.1, on the reverse strand, counting down.
CCTTAGTCAGAAATTAAAAGCAGCTGAGTGTTATATCTTTAATCGTAAACATATCTCTTTGGCCTGACTTTTGATAAGAATGAGTTTCTTTTGGCATTATTTAGATTTTATTTGATTATCTATTTTGTCCTATTCATGTTTTGTGTTTTAAGTTGCTCTTATCTATTTTATTTATTTTCTTCCATCAATCATCCATTGAATTGTTTTTCATCTGTCTTATTGGTTTTATTATTTCACTTTTATCATTTATATTTTTTTGTGTGCATAAGTCTCAAATTGTTTTACTGTTTATATTTTTACTGTTTTATTATCAGCTTGTCAATCATCTGTAAAGCACTTTGAATTGCACTATCTTGTGTGGAAGGTGCTATACAAATAAAGTTGATTGATTAAGGTTTAAAATCATAATTTTTGATATAAAGGACATTAGTAAGGTATGTCAAAGACACAAAAATTCAAGTTGTGACATCAAACATGTTGCTGGTCTGTTGCATGGTTTATGTTGCAGCTGTTATCTGTGTTTTTGTTCAGCTTTAAAGGGTCAGTTTACCCAAATCCTAAAAAATGTACCTCACTTTCGACTCTTTTCACTGGGACTATTTATAAGGTAGAAAATAGTTCCAGTGAAAAACAGTTGACTGTGAGATTTTAAGATTATCCATCCAGATTTGAAGCGTGTTATACAGAACCGGGACATAATTTCTAGAATGATTCATGGCTGTAATTTTTTCAAGTATTTTTACCTTTCTTTGATAGTAGACACTAGAGAGGTGACAGAAAATCGAGGAAGAAAAAGAGACACGAAGATCTCCAGCAGACCTCAAACATTTATGTGCACACTGTAATGTTACTTTTGTTAATTTTGGGCACCACAAAAAACATTTTTGCCACATCCAGTGTATTGAATTGATAGATAATATCTAAGAGGTGGATATCTCAAAACATCAGCAGATAAAACCAAAATACTCTGTAAGGGTATATTAGGAAAATGTGTTTTTATTTTTTGTTATTTGGGTGAATTTACCCTTTGAGGTAGAAACTGCTATCAGTATGACTGTAGGTAAGGACAAAAGGGAAATTACTGACATCACTTATGTCCCACAGCAGATAGGCAATGATTATATTTAATTAATTACAAGCTGCCAGATTGGATTAAGATGGAATTATTAACATGCTACTTTCCTCACAATGCCTGTAAACAAGTTAATGGGTTTATCTACATAATCAGGGTGAGGACAATAACGAGATTATTGCATGTAAACACAGCTAAAGTACTAATGACATGCTCAGCCCCAGTTGTCAGATCTTGCTCTGATTAGCTGCTGCAGACCCTCGTGGAGATGGATTATTAGATTTCACTACTGACTGAAAGATTTGGATGTCTGAAGTTTAGTGTGTGTGTGTGTGTGTGTGTGTGTGTGTGTGTGTGTGTGTGTGTGAGTACGAGGTACTGCAGAGAAGACACCGTGATTTTAGAGCTTGAAGATGTTTGAAGTGTGTTAAACAGTTCCGAGTTGTGTTCGGAGTTGTTGTTAAAAACGTGGGATTGCTGCCAAAGCACCTATTGTGCAGAGAGCTCCCACAGGATACATGGGCGGTTTGGGTGTCAAGCTCATTTTGTTCAGATTCAATATACAGAATCAACACATCAGCAGGAGCAAGACATCGGGGTTTTTTTAGGCTTTTTTTTTATTGCAATAAAACTTTTTGTTTGTTTGTTTTGCTCCTGGATAAAGGTTGACAAGATTTCAAGTCTGTCTTAATACAATACTGACACGTCTATATGTAATAATAAAATAAGCAATAAACTAGAACACAGTTAAAAATACAAAGTAGCATTGAAGAAAGAAAATAAAAAAGGAAACTACATTATTTTTTACAAAAGGAGGATGTACGGTTATTTATATATACAGTATATTCATATATCTATATATGTACACACACGCAGTGTACACCAATTCAACACAACAGCTCTGACATTAATTCCACCTTTCCAAAGTTTATAATGTTTTGTTAGGTGACGGAAATGTGTAAATTCAGTCATGTCTTTATTAATGAGGTCATAGTTAAAGGTGTTGTTGTGCTGAACTACATCATATTGAGAGACGTTTCCTTCCCGTTCAAAACACCATCACTGTGACCTCAGTGCTTTAACATTATAGGCAGCATAAAAGTCGACTTTATGGCAGAACAGTTGTATTGGATTGCATTAGGTCAGATGTAACTAATAAAGTGGTCACTATATAAACAAACAATATGTGCTCTTGATGTAATAGTGGAAATAAGGGTAGGAGAGTGGTATGGAAATATGCAAAAAAAAGAAAATACATAACAGAATGGTTCAATGCAAATTTCACAGATGCAGTGCAGGACAGTAACTGCAATCTTGTCATGAGCTGCTGATTTGCATGACAACAGAAGTGCGTGTTTACAGATTTCATTACACTCGTACAGTAGTCGGCACCATGCATTTTGCTCTTTTCATATCGATTGAAAAATGATGGCTTAATTATGATAATTCGGTTTTCGCCTTGCAATTCCCCCGCTCTCCACAGAGAATTGTAATTAATCCATTACAAACAACACCTGTTATTCAATATGTTGATGAAGACACCTCTAAGGTAAAACATTAAAATGGTGGCGATAGCGGCACAGTGCATCAATGCGTGTGACTTTTAGTCTTCAAAGGGGCGATTAAGCTTTCCTGATTGATTTCCCCCGATGAATCATAATAACGGTGGCGGGTAAACTCCACTGGAGACCAAGACACAAAATGTGCATTTTTCATTCCTGAAAAGATGGACGTAGATTTCTGACAGTGTGCTTTGAGTCCATACATGCTGGTTATTGTTGCCATTTTACCTTTTTATATTTTAGAATTTACTTGTCGTCTTTAACAACATTAAAGCAAAAGTTTGACATTTTGGGAAATACCCTTGTTTGCTTTCTGGCAGAAAGTTAGATGAGAGGATTCACATATGTGTCTGTTAAATACAAGGCTACAGACAGCAGCCGGTTAGCTTAGCTTAGCTTAGCATGAAGACTGGAAACAGGGAGAAGTAGCTAGCCTGGCTCTAACACTCACTAAATAATATGTTATATCTTGTTTGTTTAATCTGTAAAACTAAACTGAAGTGTAAAAATTACTATTTGACTATTTGACTATTTTACGCGGGTGTTTTGTGCTGGGACCAGTTTCCAGGCAACCAGCGGAGACTCCAGGAAGTTACTGCTCTAAGCCAAGAAATAGCCCGGCAAGAAACCTCCCCTACAATGGTGAATTATTGTTTTCACACTTTTTTTTTAACATATATAAACAAGATATAACATGTTAACTGGTGAGCTTCAGAGGTGCTGGTAAATTAATTTTCTTACCTTTGGACAGAATCAGGCTAGCTGTTTCCCCATTGTTTCCAGCCTTTGTGCTAAGCTAAGCTAACTGGCTGCTTGCGGTGGCATCATTATTTACAGTACAGCCATGAAGTGGTATCAATCTTCTCAGCTAACTCTTTGCCAAAAAGCTAATAAGCATATTTTTCCCAAAATAACGAACAACTCCTTTAAGAAACCCCCAAAATAGATTCAAAACACTGATCATCGTAATACTTAAAAAGGTGATATAACTGTTAAAATAGGAATACTATTAAGGAGACTGCTGACAGCCAGTGTGAGGTCAGTGTTAGTAATGATGTTTAATAAATTCAGTCAGTCAGAATTTGTGAAAATGAATAAGAGCTAGAAATCAGCTTTAGAAATAATGACAGTATCCCAATGAACACCTTTCAGCTGCTCCAGTTATAATTAATTGGAGACTTTGTGCACTAAAAACAGTTTCAACAATGCCTGTCTAAACTTTTCCATTTGATTGAGTTTTATATCCGGGCGGCGCTGTGAATCCCGAGCCATAAATGCATCCTGATCCTCAGGAAATCATCCTGGATTACTGTCAAAGTCACATTTTCTATAATTTACAATTCATTTTCTATGGATCTGCTCGGTGCGAAGTCAGACTGACATTCCACATTATGGCGCAGGACAACATTTTCTTTCTTATTTCCAGTACGAGGAGACAAAAGCGAATGTTCACTCAGGATTTTGAAGCTAAATATAATATGAAGACGTCTGCGAGACATTTGACAAGTTGAGACACTGTTTCTCCCCAAAATGCTGTTGTCAATGCACTGCCACTGTTTACAGTGTTAGAATTGTTTATATTCTTCACATCTACAGAATACTCTGTCAGTATTATATGCTGCATTTTACAGGCATATCTAAAATACAGGCAGCATGCTGTTGTTCAAAATTCCTCCACCATATATTAAGGCCTTCGAAATAATCCCTCAGGATGACATGTTCCTATTTAGCCAGTCTTTTCAAACAGCTGTTGCCTTATTGTCCTGACATTTCCAGGGAATTAGTTATTATTCAGACGTGTTTATTGAGACTTATTGTCTGATCTTGTATTATTAAACTCCCTCTCTATTCACTCTGAGCGGCGACTAGAATATTCCACTTTACTAAAGTGCTTTGCCTTCGACTCAAACTGAAGTGAGATATGAAGAGTAAACAATCAACCTCAGTCTATGAGAAGACATGTAATACCAAACAGTTTGATTCTCCATCTATGTTTAAGCCATGAACTTAAATAATGAAAATGTGTATAAAAAGGTGAAAACATTATATGGAATTAAAAACTATCAATGGGGACAATCTGCCCTCATCAAGAAGTAAACAGCAAAGCAAGTATTATCACAATGCAGGGCACAGATGACGCCAACAAGTGTTAACTTACAACTGTTCAACTGCGGCTTAAACCATCATTTCTAGCAAGAAAAGAAAAACTTCCCATCAAACAGCTTGTGAAACAGCCTCAAAGTCTCCGGTCTAGACTGTCAGAACGCCAAAGAGGCTGTTCTTTTGAACTCTTCAAAATAGAAAGTTAAAAGCAAAAGAGGTGTAAATGGGGGAGATACTGGTGGACACGGTGTCTTCTTAACAAGGTCTATCATGTGTGGGGAGAAACTTTCAGACTGTGTTCTCATTTAGAGTTGATTTACTGAAAACCAGAAGGGAGGCTTTTTGTGCGACTGAGAAAGGTCAGGAGTAATTTTTGACTAATGTTGTTTTTATCTTTGGCTTGCTGTCTTCCTGATTAATTATGTTCAAGATTAACATACAGAGAGACTGAGGTTGCTCACTGTGGCCTGTGTGTGGGTGTGAAAGGCACTGATACCCTCACTTTAGCAAGTTTGGATAGAAGGAGACAGATAGTTTGGGTCAGAAAAAAATTTAATTAACCCTTTTTCCATATGAGTAATTACATATTGAGCTGTTGAAAACTCATAAATACAGCCAGTTGCGTTGGATTTGGCTGCTGCAATAGGTCAAAGATTTGACTGATAGAAAGTTATATTTTAAGAAGATGAGCCATTGACTGCTACACTTTCTGATATTTATTGTTTCATTGCAGCAAGAACCATCCTCCCACAACCTGCCACCCCATCATCTATTACCTTCACACACATTCAAAATTTTCTTTTCACTTGTGTGCATTGTGGTTGCAGCAAAACTAGCTTTAGCATTAACATTTAGCACAATTAACACAAAGTACTCATTATTTGTAGAAACATACTGTAAATAACCACATTTCATGACAATACATCCAGTAGTTGTTGAGGCATTTCACTCAGTGCTAGAGAAAAAGTTAAGGGATCGCCAAAGTCACTGACAACTACCAATAATGCCACTTATTATTTGTTTTATCGTCCTATTTAAAGGTTCAGAATAGAGTTACAGATGTGACAAAAAGGGGAATTGTATTCCACATTTAAAAAGCATAGTCTGCTCTTGATTTTAACTTGGAGTCAGGATGGATAGGAGCTCTCCAGAGCCATTTGACACCCTGTGCATTATTAAAAGCATTTTAAAATCAGTTCTGTAAATGTTAAGCTACAAGTGCAAAGAGGAGCTGAAATCATATGAAATCTGTGTGATCTGCAGCCGTCTGTACATTACATCCTTGGTCTTCACCCTGTTACACCTCCAGCAGGAGGCGCCCAAGAGCCCAAAGCATCCCAACAAGCTCCCCTTAATATGGAATAACAGACTGCAGTCACACCAACTAATATTGTCCTGGATCGCTGTGCTTGTCACCCTGTCAGAAAGACTTAACCCAGTGAAGGAACATCATCATCATCATCATTCTGTTGATCCCTAAATATAACTTTACTCGGACAAGGATACATAAGATCAAGATCAATTAAATCAAGAGCTTTTCTTTTTTTGTGCACGGCTCTATTTATCACCACACTCTGAAATTACATTACTCCGGCCACTGCCCCAAATGACTGCAGATGCAGGAAATCTCAAAATCTTACCCTCAGAGGTGGAGAAGACCCTGGGATACATGACCTTTTCCACTTGGGGCAGCTGTGAGTGGGGCCATGTTTTTCCAGATGTAGATGTATTTTCTGATCCTGACAACATCACATTGAGCAGCAAATCACATTGAATGGGGAAAAATAATGTACTTCTCTGAAGATGTACTGCCTCTGTATCAAGGCACAGCAGATGCCTGGACTCTCTCCAGATCTCTTGATATCCTGTCCACAGATATAACAAACACTCAGTAGGACAATGTGCCTCTTTGCTGGAGACTAACCTCTACCTTGAATGAACAAGAATGCAGACATGCTGTATCTGTCAATGTATCCCTGTTCGCAAGAGTGAATGACTTGCAACACCAGCAAGAGCCCCAATTCTCCAATGCTCCCAATGCACATTCCCATTGGATCCCTTGGGGAATATGGACCTTTTTTAAGACCATAAAATGAAGACACAATTAGCAACCTCTTCTGGCCCGCTGGACCACTTTTCAGTGACTGGGATGAATCCACACTGTTTGCCCTCCTTTACAGTTTCTTAGCATTTCCAAAGAGGCTATGTGATCTTGTTGATCTGGTTGTTAGAACATACCCTCTGGGCCCTTCTTTAAAGTCAAAGACCACCACTCAGGCCCCCAGTCCAATGTCACTGTTCCTGAAATCTCAATGTCATTTGAGAGCTGTATCAACCATGACACCCTGATATCCAGAGCCCTCATTACATCAGCACAGATCTTGTCCACCCCTGGCACCTTCCCACTGTGGAGACCTATGCAGTGACCTCTGCCAAAGAGATGAGTAAAGACTCTCTTATGAATACTTAGGAGATGGCGTAACTGTTGAGTTTTGGATCTGATCTGGTCAAAGTGTTTCTTCCACCTTCTGACAATATTACAAGTCAGTTATCAGTCATTTATCTACTCATGTTGAGAACAACGTGAACAGCCGGAGTCTTTCAAGGAATAGTTTGCCTGAATCTCTTGGAGGTTGCCTCACAGTAGATCTTCTCTGGATTAAGGAGTCAATATGATTCGAGTGCTTGTCAGATGTCAATTAATGTCTGAAACCCCCTCCACCCACACCTTTTTGACGTTGGAATAGGGGGGGACTGCATTCAACAATATTTGTAACGTTCCAAAACCGACAATCTGATAAGAACACCTACTTCCAGCAGCAATTTGCCAGATGTGCAGAGGTGAGAAAGCAGCCAGGGTTTGAACTTCTCTCTCAAGCTCTTTTTTAAATTCTTCACACAACTACTTCCATCATTCTGTATGAAACGAGTGCAACACTGTCACGGTCACAGGTTGTCATTTGTCATTTCTGATAGGTTGCCAAGCTTCAAGAGGCGGGTCTTATCTAATATGAGCCTGTCAGAAGGCAGACACCAGGAACAAGAGTAGAGATATGGAGGAATGAGAGTAGTGTGCAGCAGATGAATGCGAAGAGCAACTTTTCGTTGAGACCATGATGGACAATGATAACCCTCATCCCTGAAATATTTTGGTTTAGTTTCTGTCTGCATCTATTTGTTAACTTAAATTAACTGAAACCAACAGTGAGCTCAGTGGACTGGCTCAACCATGCGATCAGTGGAGCGATGGTTTCAAGTAAGGCCTGCATCCTTTTCTTGTTGACTGGCAACCGAAGGCATTTAGTATATGTTACCTGTTAGTAGCTGGTACAGCAATAAGGCTTGGTGATGATTAAAGCCCCTAGACCTAACAACACATTATTTTACCAGTAGTACCTGTGCCATGACAAACACCATGAATGTGTTTGAGGAGAGACTGTTCAAGAGATGGTGCCATGTTCCCCATTTGAATGATTATCGAGTCTTGCTATACATCTCTATGACGGCAGTTTTCTTTTGCCTGTTCAGAACACCTATGAATACTTTTGCCTTCACATTTGGTCAGATGACAAGTCGTACAAAGTAGTTTGCAGCTGATGTCCACTGGCTTGTTTTTGGGTTGCCTCTATGATAGATACCCACAAACTTTTTTCGAGCTCCAAGCAGCTAGCCCAAACAGTATTTGTCCCTCAGCTCCTTAAAAGTTGACTTCACTGTAGGATTAACAGTGCAAATCATAGAAACACACAATCAATACAGTGCATACAGGATCCGTGCCATTAGATGCAACAGATCCATGTGTCACATCTTTCCCCGCCATTACTCATTCACAGCCATGAAAGATCTTTCTCTTTTAATGCGGTGGCTCAGTGACAAGCTGGTGGTGTACAGTGTGGCGAGGGATGTAGATGGCCAGAACAGGGTAATTGCTCTGGTACCGGGGGAACAGGACCAAATTGGAATGAGTCTTGGAGGCTGGAGCCACGTTGATTGAGAAGCAGCAGCGATGGCGAGAAGGGGCATACTTCCTCCTTGGGAGCACAGATAAGGAGGACACAGACAAAAAGAGTGGGGAGACCCAGGCATCTATTAGAGGTGTGTGTGTGTGTGGGCTGCTAGCAGGGACACACAAGTAAGCAAGGAAGTCAGAAAAGCGCTAGTTTGCTCTGTAATGAGCTGAATGAGTGTAATATTCTGTGGCGGTAAGTCTAGTTTGGCCTCGACGTGGGAGGCTTCTTCCTCCTCACCTTGGGCCCTGCCATTGTTTCATCAAAGCTTAATGATCCTGCATGTACTGTGACAAGCACAGGGGTATATTAGTGACACTGTGCATTCATACGAGGCATCATTATAATGAATATGCTGCACAGGCCAATATATTAGAAAGCATTTTGACAGTGGCGTAAATCTGAGTGTGCTACAAGTCAAGAAAAAGCTAATGTTGGTCTACCGTCAGTCTCAACAAGCACTGAAAAGGCCTTTCCAATAAGGGCTGGTTTTATATCATTAGTATCAGTTCCATTTTGAAGTACTTAAGAGTACATTATTTGTACCATGGACTGTACCGTGGCCAGAACCATGATGTACATATTTTACATTGCTTGAAACTGAAAATACCATTCATTACCATCACAATACCATGGTACTTTTTTGTAAGGGTAATAATTATTAAGTCCCAGAACAATACTTATTTCTCTCACTGTGGCCAGCTGTGGGGAATGCTTACTTGGATCTAGCACTGTGTGAAAAGTTGGAGATTTTCTAGCTAGGACTACTGAGAGGCAGCTGTGTAACCAATAAGGTAATTTCAGACGTTTTTTCGGCGGATAAAGCTGAATAAGAGGGTCTTTTGCACGCAGCCCCATTCTCCTGAAGACCCCAAGATAATTAAAGGAAAGTAGGAGCTCGGGGTGATCTTTGGATCCTGATGCGCAGCCATGGAGCTCGCCATTCAAGCACCACTTGTGATCTCACCGGGCCTCCATTGGGGGACAGGGGAGGTCATGACACTGCCCAGCTTGATCAAGGATTCCTCTGTCTTTTGTTCCCCATAGTTTTCCTCTCTGGTGTGCTCTCTTGCTGTTGGCAGTTGCTGTTATGTTGTGTACCAGCCTTTAATGGTGGAAAATTAAAATAATTTCATGTCTTTTAATAAACTGTCAGGGAAAATTGGCAATACAAGTTAGTATGTTAATTAATATCCGCTGCATTTTTAATCACAGATTCTCTATATTGAAAATTCTGCACGATTCCAACTCTACAAAGCACACGTAGGGACACACAGATGTCAGTGTCTCTATGATGCATGGTAGCCAGCCTGTTTTCTTTATCAGTGCAGCGTACTGTACTCTTCAGCTTGCTCCCAGCAACATACCTCCCCTGACTCTCAGATAAAACATGGGGTCTGTCACACAGACTTGTGCTGAGGCCCGGCAGGGGAGCCCTAATGATTGCAATAAAAAAGAAATGCAAATGATTACCTTGGGGTTCCCTCTTGTGTGGAATCTGTCGCTCAGCCTCTGGCTGTCAGGATGGATCACCGCCATCGTCTGTGGACATGGAGTGTTAGGAAAATAAACACCAACTGGGCCAACGCAGGCAGCAACAATGCAATAACAATAATACTATTATCTGTTACATTGTAGGGTGGTAAACTAAGGCCATTTTAGGTGAAGAATGATGGGTCACAGCTGAGCAGAACCACACTCCTCACAATCCTAGCGATCAAATTAGCTGGTGTTATTTGTAAATTTTGATATTGCACCGTTTTACAGCAATACAAGCAGTGATAATATTATTTCTGTCATTTGCGTGAATTCGTGGTACTCTTTATCATGTTTAATATTGTCGTTTTCCTGTGAAAACCATGTATCTCTGCAGCATCAACTTTTCATGGGCTAAGGATACAGCCCTGTTTTCAGCTTTTTGGTAATGCATTTTATAGTGGTGGTACATATTCCTCAAGCACTAAGTCCAATTTTGAGGTACTTTCATTTGATCCTACTTCATACTTCTACTACACTGCAGTTATTTAACAGCTAGTTACTTTTCAGATTAAGATTTTACAAACAAAGCATGATCAGTTTATAAAATGGTGCATTGATATAGATTAAGCTACACGACAGCAGCAGCCCCATGAGGCAAATTGTGATTTGTGATATTGAGCTATATAAATAAAATGACGATATGAAGTTGTTAAAATTGGCGACCAACTACAACATTAAAGCACGACATACATGTTAATGCATCAATAACAATGATCCAATGGTTTTAATAATGTAACACTGACAAGGACCATTCTGCATAATAAGTACTTTTACTTTGGATACTTTAAGTACATGTTATTGCTAATATTTCTGTACTTGTAATTGGGTATTTTTATAGTCTGGTACTGGTACTTTTACTTAAGTAAATGATCCGGCATTTTCACCTCTGGCATTTCTGTTCAGTGCATTTATTTATCTTAAGAAGTAGGAGAAGAAATCCTTCAGTTTAAGTGACAAATTCAAAATCACTAAATTTGGAGCTGCACGTTTTTCACGGGACAGTTCCTGTCTGTAGTTACACATAATGGACATTCTGTACCTCTGATTATCCTGGAACCATGCAATGCAGAGCACAACCCTGTATTATCAAACTCTTCAGATTTATAGCACCACCAACAATGTATTTTCTTCCTTAATAAATATATATTAATAAAATGAAGTGAAAGTTGTATTATTGTGAGAATATTCCGTTAATTGTGACTGAATTTTCACATCTTTGTTGCAAACTCAAAACTTTCACAATTATCTGTCAGTTTAAATTAAAACGATCTCAAATGAACACTAATTAATATAACTATGTATGATTGTGTAACTGCTGTTCAGTCTTTATAATTGCCTGACAACATACACTGCTCTTAATGTTTTATATATGTGCAGGGCTTTTTTAAATGAGGATATTTTAATTAGTATGCCTCTCAAGTTTTCAGCTACGAGTCAAGTTGCCTAACATTACTGTAATGTAGCTTTTTTTTGTTTTTTACATTTCATTCCCAGGTCAGGCTGAGAAAGAAACAAATGCTTTCTCTTCCATCCACTTCGTCAACTTGAGGATCATCAGCAGTTATATTTCTTTTCACTGCAGGCAGAGAAAATGGAAATTAGTCCCGTGCCTGCTGTTGAATGGCCAGAGTTCAATTTGAAAATGTTTTGGCTCTAGTAGGTCATAACTAAAGAGTTGAGTCAACACAAAACGAGAGGCTCATATAAAAGGATTTTATGAATTATTTCCTAAAGTGTGTCAGCTTTTTGGATTTAGAGGACAAGAGAGGTCAAACCAAACAAGAGCACAGATGCACAGAACAGTATATCACTCTGTAATAAAAAATAAAAAAAAATAAGTCATGGCTTTCTGAAATTAGGCCTCAGGGGCTGCATGTTTCATGTGAAATCCCCTTCATTGGTCCTTGGTGAACGGAGCGGAGATGTGATGTTCCACTCAGGGGTAAAATCTGCCTCCAGCCCTCCGTCAACAGGTGAATTGAGACTTGGTGGTTATAGCGATGTGAGATTAGTTCGGGGAAGGGCAAGGGAGACTTTCTCTGCAGACAGATAGATCATGCATTGTCTCTGGTAGGCATTCTACAGTATAAGCCGGGCTAATCCTCAAGGCAAGATGTATAGCTTCGGTTGCATTTGTCTGAAAATAGACAGTTTTGCAGTAAAAAACAACTATAATACTTAAATAACAGATTCAGTATACATTGATTCAAGGTCAACAGGAGCATCCACTGGTGTTTGTACAAACCTATAAAATATAAAATAATAAGATTACAAGCTTAAGATCATATTACAGCAATGAAATACAAACATACCTGCAGCCGGATTGCTACAGCTAGAAATGTCTGCTTTTCTATTTCAGCTATTTTTAGGGTGTGTTGTAGTTATTTGGTTGTTTGGGGTCCTTCAGGGCTCAAGGTGCCTATCGGTCAAAACAATCTAAACAACAATTTTATGATTGATTTGTCATGCACTTATATAAGAGGCTGATATAAAGTGCACACAGTGTGTCCTGGAAGACCTGAGAAAGAGATTGTATTGGAAATAATGATGATTCATTTGTTGTGAGAGGGAAAACAATATCAGCGGCTTTTGTTTTAGCTCATTTTGCTAATGATGCCTTCATCGTGAAGAGTTTTCAAATGACCAGAAAGACACCAGCAGTGCGTCTTAAAACATTAGAAACTTCTCCATGACTGTGATTTTGCTTGGACAAAAGAAATGCAAAGAAAAGATATTCGACTTCACATGCCTCCTTTTATATTTTGGGAATGTATATGTCATTATGAATTATAGTAAATGACTACAATATCGCCACTGCAAGAGCAGAGAATTACAATGAAACATAATGCCATTAGGGCCGTTCTCCAAGTTTTAGGTGGACTTAACTGTCGGCTGAAATGACTTTTCTAATGAACTAAATTTGAATAATGTATTCGCGGACAGATCTGGAACGCTGATATGGTGATGATTAGGATATATGACTAAAGACCAGATGCGGCAAACCACCTCTGTGTGATGCATGACACATTCACATGATTAATGGTGACTTGTGACGTTTGCGCTGGGTTACTCAAACGGCGACGTGTCGTCTCAGAGACAGCTCCTCTTACAGAGATAAACCACGGGCTCAAGTATTCTGTGAGAGCATGTGAGATGAGGATCTTTATCCAGCTCATAGATTCTCCTCAGCGCTGGGAGCTGGCAAAGACAAATTTTAGGCACATGGTGCTCTAAATTTTTGCTTACTGACTAACAATTGTGGGTATTTCTAAGCACGCAGATTCCTCATTCAAGAAACATTAGCATACATATGTATGGGGTCTGTTTTAATACTGTACAACATATGCATGTGTTGAATCAACAGAAATGCAGAGAAGAGTCAGTGATGTGCAATTTATGAGGCCAAAGTGAACGTGCTTGATACAAAATGACCTAATGCAGCTTTTTTATTTCTCAACTGGAGCTTTTTAAAAGACCCCAAAACCTTCACCTCTATTTAGGCCTGAATGCACCTCAGTGGAAAAGGTTGCATCTCCACTCAATATCTGAGATGCCCCAGTTGCTTAATCAGCTGTGAGAGAATAGCAAGATATGGTCAGCACACAAATCAGGGTTCTTTCATTGCTGATAATGTCCTTGAGGACTATAGACAGCAGGAGATTAACCCAGCCTCGCTCAGCCACCTGCAAGGAGACGCCCCATATGCGCTTTTCAGTTGTAGCTGTAATCTTGAGATGTGGATCACACTTCTACCAACCAATTAACAAAGGGCATTACACTTGAACCTAGTGTTAAGTTGTATTTTCAGCTTTCAAAAGAGTGTATACACACACGCACACAAAATGGAGATCAATATGGTTTGGCATTCAATGGAGCACTTGTTTAATAATGGAGGATTTGTTTGTGTTACAGAGACACCTACTGGTTTGGATCTCCTTGGGAGAGAGTTTACATGCGGTTCAGAATTGTGTCCTCAGTCATCCACATCTATGGCTAAACAGGCAGACAGACAGACTGAGTGAGTGTTTTGTGTGAGTGCAGCTCATTTATGCTTTTTACTCTACAAACAAAAGCAGATGTGTGTAGAATGGGCTTTAAGATTCAGATTTAATTAGCTTTGACTCTTGGGGCTGCCTCTAAGGTAGTTGCTCCTACATGCCGCAAAACTCATTATGGATGAATTAATGAAGTGGGACGTACACTTGGCATCATCCATGTGGCATGCACCGATGCATTATGTATTATTATTATTATTTTAGAGCATGAGCAAATCAAGTTTGTTTGTCGGGTGTATATCAGGGACACCTACGGAGAGGCATATTGTTTCTAAAGTCTAAATCATGTGTAACTCAAGCGTTATATGACACTCTCTTATCTTATTCATATCCCAGATCATTTTTATAAGATGTATGTGCTGAATACTTTTGATAGACTAGTTTTGATTTGCACATCTTTCTAGCATCTGTACAGCACAAAATAATGTTCACTTCAGATTCCATTTATTCAGCTGAGGGAGGTGCTTTACAGTCCATTTCCATTTCCTTTGAATAGACGTGGTTTCAACATGAAAGGATGAAAAGACTTGGGATGTGCTAAAGTGTGAGGGGGGACACGTTGTAGCACATTTTATTTGTAAAACCTGGAAATATCATAACATTTATTCTTTATATGAAATTTCAGCTTGTTAAAGGAACAGGTTTTTCGTTGTTTGTTTGAACTCCCATATGTCAAGTGAAACCCAAAGAGATTTTAGCATCTTTCAGCTCATTGCTTTAGTTTACAGCCATGAAATGTATTGTTTTACTTCAGTCTCAAAGCTTTCGTCAACCGTAAGAAAAAGAAAAGTTCTGATAATGCCACTGTACTAGTACTGCAACTAAGAATGATTTTCATCGTCGCTTAATCTGTCAATTATTTTATTCATTTATCGATTAATCAAATGACTGTTTGTTCTATAAAATGTCAGAAAATTGTGAGAAATGCCAATCATAACTTTCTGCAGCCCAACAACTCTCCAAAACCTAAAAATATTCATTGTACTACCAAATAAGACAAAGAAAAGCAGAACATTTTCACAATTTAGAAGCTGGAACTAGTGAATTTCTGGCTTTTCTTGCTGCAAAAATTAGTTTAATGATAAATGGATTATCAAAATAGTTGTAGATTATTTGTCAAAGACCAAAACAGAGCTCAAGAGAATGAGTATCAGACTTATCCATCAGGTTGCCAGAAACATTAATCTAAATGAATGCTAATGTTTTTTTGTGTTGCTGGATGTGTAAATGTGGAACTGCTTGCTAGCACTTTTGCTACAACAGCTTAATAAGGTGATAGATAATATGTCAATGTTGTGTTTACAGCTTGTTCCACTGCCCCTAAACCAACAATATAAATCCTTACTGCTTTGAATTTCTTTAAAAATAAACAAAAAACTCTGTGCACTACCTAACACCAAGCGACAGAGTCAGTTAGCAACTAGCTGGTGAACATAGCATTTAGCAGCTAAAGAGCGAAATATTGGCCTTTGGGGAGCAAAACAGAGCTTAAAGGAGAGTGAATATTGGACTTACATTTGTCAGGTTGCCAGAAACACAAATCCAAATTAATGCTAATGTTGCTCCGTGTCCGCTGGAAGTGTAAATATGCAACAGTTAGCTAGCACGTATGCTAGCATCTTGTTCTGCTGCCCCCACATGGCCAGAAAAAATATATTATTACTGCTTTAAATCCCTTTCATAAAATACTAAATAAAAGAAAGAAATGGTACACAAATATGTGTGTTTGTAGCATAGTTAACAGCATGCCATATGTGTGTAATATGTATATGAGCCCTGTGCACATGACATGAGCTCTAGTGTAGGTGATAAACTCCACCTCAGCATCATAAATATCCTTGGCTTGTTTATTGCATCTTATCGCACAGCGTGGTCGACATTGCATCATTAATTTAAGAACCTTTCTAATGAATGTGAAATGAAAGACTCTCAAGTAAGCAATTTCTGTGCACTTATCATACGAGGAGAGACTGTAGTGGCTGTATTTTCAGAGTCCTTACCTGAGTGCTCGTGAAACTAGTGAGCTCTGCCGTCCCGCTTTGCTAGCCTCTCATCTTTCACCCATGACAGAAATTACATGATTCAATGGTCCTGTGGAAGAACTGATGGACAACCAACTCTAAAATGTTAATAAACACACGGTTTTATATAGCAGCCTTTCATTTTTCACCAACAAATACAGCTTTAACCTTGTCTGTTGCCCCCCCTTTCTGCTGCAGAGGTTATGGTTATATTGACATCTGCAATTCAATTCCCACCCCCCACCCGCCACCCCGCCCAGCACAAAAAAAGACATACGTGAAAACTGTTCAAAATGAGATTCAAACACAGCTAGTTCTTGTCCTTGTCACTTCTGATCTCATCTATACAGGCAGAGTATGAAAGCAAATAAAAAATGGTTAGTGATTTTCAGCGCTGCGCGTGACCTTCCAATTACACCAGTGCTTGTCTGCAAGGAAACGCTCCAGCGCTGCCTGAGGAAGTCCACTGGGCGGAACACATATAGGACCCCAGGAACATGCTCCCATGAAGAGCTTGTTTTCGGCATCGCTCAATGCACTATGACAAAAATGGCGTGCATGCTCATGTGTGCGCAGAGGAATGCATGAAGAAGATCGATTAATGCCATTTGTGTCAATACTAGATAATGACTTGTCATGAACCTTTATGGTCACCGTATTTTCTCAAATAACGATATTATACTGAATTTCGTATAGCAGCTTGTTCAGATCAATGAATGATGTGCAGCCAGAGTTTCAATATCCTCTCCTCCAGCGCATCAAATGACAAATTTACTCTGAATATTGTTATGGCTCTTTTCATATTGTACTGACCTTTCAATATGATGGATGCTCTTAACTGCTGTAATAAGACTTTAACACTGTGTGGGAGGTGACTCAGAGCTTTTTTGTTACTTAAGGTAAAAGCAGTTTTGATGAGAGACGGACATAGCACTTTAAGTGATTGTGAATTATTGATTCATCTCATAAAGGTTCCCTCTTTTTTTTACCTTTTCAACACAACCTGTTATTTCATGTTACATGAATCGAGGATATTTACAGTAGTTCTACATTATGTAATATATTGTGTTAATTTCTGCCATAAGAGGAGAGAGGGGAGGAAGTGATTAGTGAGTGTATGTTGCAACTGAATTATTGCTTTAATTAATGGGCAGTGGAAGCACGAGGTCATTAACTTGCTGCATGCATCAGTTTGTAAAAGGGGAGAATGCTGTACTTAAAACAACCACACACAACCTATTTGAAGGCAATGCCATCTAGTGGAAGTTACGTGCAAGTACAAAAACAGTGCATTGTATGTAGAAGCCCTTTAATCATACTGTATATACTGTATGTGAAAAAGTGTAAACCATCCTTTTCATGCAAAATAAATTGTTTTGTGTAAGAAAATAGCTTTATTATGTCATAAAATGATGCAGCATACATGAAAATAATGAAAAATACCTAAAGGTGCAGCTGAAAGCTCCAGAAAATTTACAGAAAGAATTTTTTTTGTCAAACTACATGAAAATAAGATCATAAATTAGACTAAACTACATGTACGGCCCCACAGGTGTCAGTCTGGGTGAAGATGCCCTGTATTTGTCTACTAAATGTGTCGACTCAAACCATCTCACCCCAATGAAAAATAAAAATAGGAACAGGAAATGTTTAAAATGCATGTAAGAATAACAAATGAAATAATTAAGAAATGCATGTTTGTGTGAGTAGGTGTGCCTGATCTCTCTGTGATAATGGGTTTGAGTGGGCATATAGTGGTATTTTGTGTATGTATGAAATTAGGAGCTTGGATGCAACAACATCAGAACAGTCAGATACATTTTTTGTACTGTAGGTTTATGGCCACTAGGTGGAGCTCATCCACCTTTACCTTTTCTGATTCAGCCTGTGGAATGACCTGGTTGGTTTTAAGATTATACTTCATTTTCTAACCAGTGCTTTAATTAAAAAGGCCCTGCACACCCACACTCCAACAAACCTGGACTGAGAAGAGGTCTAATGATGCAAAATAAGGAAAAACACATGTGTGGCATTTAAGGCCATGGACTTAATCTAATGCTTATGTCTGATGCTGCATAAACCCATTGTGTATGTTTTCAGTTTGCTTAATTTATCTAACTTATGAACAACTACGCTCGTTGAGAAAATGTTTCATTTAATGAGCACACATAGTGACAACTGAAACACCACTGCATCTACTGCACTAGTCACTACAATATCTATTTCTTCAGATGCATTTGACAGTTCATAAGACCATACTGACAAGAGCATCAACCACACATGTGCTGTCCGTTCATAGTATATAAGCTTGATGGACAATGTGGACGATGTGATTCTAAGTGGTAACTGAAACAAAATAATTGGCTATCACAGCCAGCTAAGTATTGCTTATACAAGTAAATTGAGGTAAATAAATTGTGTTCTCTATACGGTTTATTGATGTACATATCAATGTAGTTCAGTGCGAGTTATTTTCACCTTATTTGAATGATTTCCTTGTCATCAATTTTAATGGGCTTTATAAGAAACGAGTGAAATAAATTGCCATAAATGATCAGAGATTTAATGAATGAATCCTAATCAGTGAGTGAGCATAGTGGAAGGGTACGGCATGTTGGTCTCAATAAGATGGTTCTGATCTGAGAGAGGAACACACATAGTTTGCGTAATAGGCTATATTTTAAAAACCATCAGCGTTGAGCTTATTATGTCTGACATTTAAAATCTGCCTGAAAATGCAAATGAGGTGACTAAGTGGTTCCATGCCACAAATTCACATTACCAATCAGAAAGTACATTTGCAAAGAAAAGAGAAATAGGACAGTCAGCAGATCTGCTGGAATTAATTTTCAAGGCGCTGCCCAATCTCTGGTTAGAGTATAACACAATTTATTTCAAGTAATTCAGAGCTGGTTTTTAAATACCACATAATTTAAGACTACTATATGTTGTGTACAACATCCTACACAAATGTAACTTCATATCAAGGATGAAGAATCTTTGAATATGTGAAAAAAAAACACTTTTAATGTTTGATTTTAATGTACTTTCTACATTTTTTTTTTCAAAATGAATAGTTAAAATAGTTAAAAATATGCTTAGCTCACTTTCTTGCTGAGAGTTAGATGAGATGATCGATACCACTCTCATATCTGTCAGTTAAAAATGAAAGAACAGCCAGGAAGCGATTAGCTTAGCTTAGCATAAAGACTGGAAACAGGGGGAAACAGCTAGCCTGGCTCTGTCCAAAGGTAAAAAGTTACCTTTATATTTAGTTTGTTTAATCTAAAAGCTGAAATTAAAGGATGACTGGACGCAGTGCACTTGTCATCACAGTGACGTTGCCAGGCAACCAGTGGAGACTCCAGGAAATCACTGCTCCCTGCCAAGAAATAGTCCCCCACATAACCCCCTCCCTAAAACCACACCTTGTCGTTTTTACACCTTGGTTTTTGTACGGATGAAAGAAATGAGATATAATGTGTTAATTAGTGAGCTTTAGAGGTGCTAGTAGGTGGATTTTGTTTTTTTACATTTGGAAAAAAGCCAGGCTCACACTGCTTCGCTTCTTTATGCTAAGCTAAGCTAACTGTCTCCTGGCTCCAGCTTCATATTTAACGGTCAGATATTAGAGTGGTATCGATCTTCTTATCTAACTTTCAGAAAAAAAGTGAATAGAGAGCCGAATGAAACCGGAACTTCTGGGTTTTGTTCCAGAAGTAAGAAAAATGCATTCAAAATCACAATGACATCTGTAAAAACGCTAATAACTAAAAATCCAGCAGGGAACATGAAATTAGACAGTATTTCATGTGGTTCACTCCGTGTGTCTAGATGAGGAATGTTGAAAATCAATCTCATGTCGTTGTTTACTCAGTATTTCATTTTTTTATCAGCCTTTATCAATGAACACCATTTCCCAGAAGCCCTAGACATCACCAGTTAAATATCACGGCTCGACAGAAGAGGCGAGTCATGATTAACTCACACGTCTGTAACAACGACAGGACGGAGGGGACTGAACTGTGTTTTTAGACAGAAGAGATTACAGCTAAAAAGTTGGAAAAATTACTTTATATTTATTTGATGGTGTATATTATGGATAAATCAAAGCTACCATGATACAATGATACAAGTACCCGCCCTGCCATGTTGGTAAATTTCCATGGGAGCTGTAGTTTTTTTGTTTGCTTGCAAAGTAATCCTTGTTTAACTTAAAATCATTAAGGTTTCAATAGCAAGTGCTGTACTGGATGCCGATTTATCTTAAAATACGGAAAGAAAAACCTCAGGAACACGCTTTATTTTTTCCAGAAAGACCAATGAAATAAAGACAGATTGCACTGAGTTACAGAAGCTAGTAGAACTGAGGCTAGCCTGGACGTGATATCAGCACTTCGACTCTCTGTAAGCTTATTTCCCAGAACGCTGAACTATTCCCATAATATATAATCAGAAACTTCTTCAAATCCTGCTGGATCACATTCTATGAAACTGGCCCATTTCATAATTTACCATTTATCTGCGTGGCCTGCCACATGTAGGCTTTTTGTAATACATTAGTCAGTTAGGCTGAAATTGCCAGTGGTATGAAAATCAGCTGTGGCTTTTGAAATGCAGACTGAGTTAAGTAGGTTGCTGCGTGTGTGTGTGTGTGTGTGTGTGTGTGTGTGTGTGTGTGTGTGGTCTCCTTGGAGATAAAGGGGAAAGCACTTGTAATGGATACTTAGCCTCGAATGAGTTATTGGCTGTTTGTTATTCTCTGTTGAGAGAACCAATTTGAGGGTTACAGAGCAATTAGCTATTTATGCACAGTGCCCGGCAGAATAAGTGTGGAGACACCTAAGTGGGACCATCCAAGAGTCAAAAGCCTTACATACACCTCTCTAATACTAAACATTTCCTTTTGTGTTTGGCCCGACAGTAAAGTATCATCAGTGGATTAAAAAGTGTTTAATGTGGAGAGAGCTTCATATTATCTAACTAATACAGAATATTACCCCTCCACTTAAAGACCTACCATTAAAACTATAGCCAGGTTATGTTATGGCGCCATGGGGGGAAATGGTCTGATTAAAGTTCCTATAAAGTATCGGATTGAGTGTCATTATGAATATTCATAAATTGCTTTAATGAAGACCTCACATTGATTAAGCCTTTTCTAATGGTCTGTATCATAGTGAATGCCAGAATATAATTGGATTACGGTGACTTTGGGAAGTACTTTGAGACAGTGCCCACATTGGAAATGAAGATGTGCAGCCCGCTAACGGCATAATTGACAAGGATGAAGATGGATGGATCCAGGCGACTCCCAAGCTCTTCCTGCCCAAAGCAGAGGAGCCTACAGCTGTGCCCCGTGCACACCAAGGCAAGATTTAATTAAATCAAAGGCCTTTTTTTTAGAAAAGCCTGTTCCTGACTAGATTCAATCGTTTCCTAGAATCGTTTTGTTTCAGAGTACAAAGAACTGGCCCCGTTTTTAGATACAATTCAAAAGCAATCTCTTATAAATTACTAATTAGGGCCTGTATTTATCAAACTGCTCAAAGTGAAATTTAAGTGGAAGATAAAGTAAAAAGAGGTCACGTTTACTCCTATTTGTAAACTTTACAATAAAATCCATTTATCAAATGTCTTACAACTTAAAAATGCAGTAAGGTTACTATTTGCATTTGACAGGATGTTACACTACTCTTTTTTCCTTTCATTTATCAGGGCCGGTAAACAAAAATAAAGCTTTTATGATTTTGTTTGTTGGTTTTTGATGCATCTTTCTTGTCTGCACTTGACAGTCTGCGTGTTACTAAATATCTCGTCTACCAGGCGCAGGATTTCTTTATTTCTCCATTTCTCTATTTTCTTTTAGTTTCAATTTCACCCAATGTCCTTTTATTTTATCATTTTTTTATATTATACATACATAAAATAGTTGCTAAGTTCACATAGTAATAGCTGCTGAACATATTAATCTTTTCACACAAATAAAATGAACTTTAAAAAAACAAACTAAAATTAGATATTATTTGCAGAAAAATATATCATTCAGTAAAATGTAAGGATTAAAAAGAACTGGCAGATGTAGGGTAAAATCCTTGTCTCTGATTGGCTATTCCTGCTCAGAGCGTCCACGTGATTAAGGAGTAAATCGCTTAATAAATGAGTCTCATTGCTCACACTTAGTGAAAAACTGGTGCTGATTGTGCAATCTTCTGATGTTATTTATCTGTGTTTATAATAAAACGTATAACATTTTATCCATAAACTCTTCAAGCAGCTTTCTATTTAAATCAATACCTTCAGTAAACCAATGCATTCATTACTTCATTTGTATTCCTGGCCAGCAGAGCATTAGCTAATGTCAAAAATCATCCCTGTTCAGATTTCAAAAACGTCTTTAGGCTAAGCTCATTATAATCTAAGAGCCCCTCTGTGTATTCCTGGACGTCTACATATATAAAGCACACCATTGTACCAAATTATGCAAATCCCTTTCTTTCTTAATCAAGTCTACATCCCATTGAAGTTGGAAAGCCTGCATTAGTCCTTTACTGGTGCATTTACACCGGCTGGCTGGCCGTCAAGGAGCATCAGCGTGAGGCAAAGAATTTTATCACTGGAAGAGGCAGGAACACAGCTGTAACGTGTGGTCGCAGAATTGTGCACTAATGAATGAGGTGATAGGCAAGTTGCAGAAGCAAAGTTGACGTCTCCTGGGTCTGATTAGACTGTTGGTTTAATAAGCTTTTTGGCAGATCCACAGAAATGTTCCCGGTGTTTGTCTTTGAGTAGATAAATGCTTGATTCACGTGTAGATTTAGAGCATAATACTTTATCTAAAATGAAACACTCGGAGATCTAAGGTGAGCGTATTACACACCGTTTACACACCTGAAAAAGGTGGAAATTTCATTTTTCATTTTTAAAAATGCACAAATAAGCACGTGATGTCACCCTCCTCGTGTAATCAGTTATATAAAATCTTGGCTTGAACGGGATCTCTTTGCATGTCATTATGTGCTCCTCCCTTTCTAAGTGTTTGCTGAATTACCGTAAGCCTATACACTCGGAGTCTTAACTAAGCTTTGGTAAACTGCAGCAGTGGAGAATTTTCCCATCTTGGACTGAATGGGAACATTATGTAATTCTTTAACATCATCAATCTCAATAGTCATGTGGTTGAACCTTTTGGCCAGGAAATGTGTAAACATGAATTTCTATGGGTGAAACCGGTACTTATGAACACTTTATGCACTTTCCCACAGGACTCTCTTGCATAGGTACGTGTTACAGGGCTGTAAGCATTTAAAGGAGGACGAGCAGCTTTGTTTTTAATGATCAGTCCATGTGTTAAGCTGATAGATGCATTTTTTTTGGTGTCATAGTTCAGTTCAATACTATAATATACGAATATCAGTTGTTTTGCCTCTGGATTCTTCATATGCAGTGGTGGAAGAAGCATTCAGATCCTTTACTTGAGAAAAAGTACCAATACAACAGTGTAAAAAGGTTCTGTACTCAAAATCCTACTTAAAGTTTCATTAGTAAAATGTACTCAAGGTATCAAAAGTGAAAATACTCATTCTGCAGTAAAATGTCCCTTTTCACTGATACATTATTATATATGACATTATTAGATTGTTAATCAATGTGTAAGCAGCATTTTACTGTCGTAGCTGGTCGATGTCGAGCTAGTTTCATTTCACTTTATATAAAGTTACTGTAGGTGGTTTAGTCCAGTGGTTCCCAGTCTAGGAATGGGCCCCTCCAAAGGGTCACAAGATAAATCTGAGGGGTCGTGAGATGATTAATAGAGCAGGAAGGGAGAAAAAGTTCTGCTACACAAATGGAGCGACGCCTGCGAGGTAGTTCAGGCAGTCAACTCGAGCTGCATTGCTACACACGTGACACACTTCACTCTCCTCAACCATCTACCAAACACACCTTCACAACTGCAAAAATTTCCCATCTCTCCCTCTGCCTGTCGATGCCACTGCTGCCCTGCATCAGTATTGCCGCTTGTTCTTTCAGCCCCACCACCACCCCAGCATCCACCTGCAGGCTCCGGCTAGGGGGGTTTAAGATATTTGCTCATCACTTCCCAATATCTCTATGTAAACATATATGCTGGGAGTGATGAGGTCGGAGTCTAGACGCCAAACTCTAACTATGTTCTGCTGCTATAATAAACATTTCAACGTGAGTTGTCTGACTGAAATATTCATATTATATCATATATCATATTTTGGGCGTTTTTTATGCGTTTGTTGTGAAATATTCACAATGGATAATCAAACAGTGATATAGAAGAAATCATCTGAGAGGTTTAGAGAGGAAATGTCTCTTTGGTGGTACTGCTAACAACTCTTAGACATTTAAAATGTGACAAGGGGCCCCAATTAGACACTGGTTTTTGTATAAGGGGTCACAAATCAAACAATTGGGAACCACTTGTTTAGTCTTTAGCAAAACATTGTATTTTATAAGCATGAGTGTACTAAACGTAAAATCTAAATCTGCAAAGTAAGGAGTAACTAGGGCTGTAACATAGTGGAGTAAAAAGTACATTATTTTCCTGTGGAATGCAGTGGAGCTGAAGAAGCAGAAAATACTCAAGTAAAGTGCAAATACCTCAAAACCCACCACTGTTCATATGGACATTTTAGGTGACAAGAAAATGAACCAGATGATAAAGGCAAGGAGCTGCAGTTACCTGAGCCAGCCAGAAGATGGCAGTCATCACAGCCACTGATACTGAGGTGGAGTCTCTCTGCCTTATTGATTGTCTCATATTCATTGATTTGTTTACCTGCAACAGACAGGTACTCTATCAAACCCATATTAAATGCTTCATGAAAGCAGATTTTTTGGAAGTGTGAGCTAAGTTACTCTTGTACTTGCTATCGACAGCTGAGTACATAATCAATCACAGCTCAGAGAAACCTTGAGCGTCATGATGCCACTTGAAAACAAATAACATCTGCCAACATTTATAGCAGTAAAAATCAGTTACCTTTGTACCGAGCTGGATCCTCTGTCCAACTGTGTTCCTCCGTTTAGTTTGCTGTGGAGAATCCTATCATGCACTGTGCTCATTTCACAAAATCAACCCTGATCAGGATAATTAAGCGCTCATCTGGTGTGGCGGGAGCAAGCTCAGTGCTAAGTTGCAAACTGCCACGTGTTTTAACTGTGCGGTTACTGTGCGTGACGGACAAAGGGTAAAGGTGTCCTAACCGCTCCTCTCATTCATCAAAAGTTGTGGCAGCACAGCCGCGGAGAAAAACATGACAAATGGGTGGGCAAACGCTGCCCGCTCCTGGTCATCCTCGGCGGGATCCCTTCGGGCCACAGAGGGTCAGAAACCAGGGAGGTCAGAACATGGAGGTTGGCAGAGAGAGGGAAAATACACAGCATGGCTCTGAACCATGACCTTCTGTCCGCTGTGGCTTCTGAGCTATACTTCCTGTCCTTACATTCAGTGATAATCTCTCTCCAGACTGACGAATATCACTCTAGCAGACAATGCCTGAAACACTTCGTATGAGTGACATCCGGTGCAGTGTAACGTTGTTAGAAGGCTCAAGCTAAAACCAAAAATAATTTCTATACAAGTGAGGATTCTCAGCGTGGGTCAATATAAATTTAACCTCAGCTGAGAAACTAGGGGGCGCGGTAAATCTGTGAAACATAGCTCATAGTCGTCTTTAACACCACGCAGGCAGAAACACGAGGGGCTCACAAGGTTGCAGCTCCTCGCTGCACAACACATTGGAGCAGTGTCAAAGCACAGACCTGTTATTCACACAAATTACCTGACACATACAGTTTGAAAAAAAAAAAAAAAAAGTGTTTTGCAACCTTGCTTCTATCACCACACCAGGTCTCCAGAACAGCAAAAACATCTTTCATGCGCTGCCATTAGAACGACATAAATAAGGGATAAATGCGCCCTGTCACTTGCTCTTTGTTATTGTCACTTTCAGAGGAGTCATTTGAAAGCTTTTTGTCATTGATGTTTTTCAAGGGATGAAGCAGGCTTTGTTTTCATCACCGCCTCGCTTTTGTAGTATTGTGATAACTTTTCCTTTTGAAGGATGTGAAAGAGCGAATGAGGCAATCAGTGTTGCTTCAAGAAGAGAGGGGGCCCTGCACAAGCGGCCATGCAATATTAATCCAATCTGTGGAGGTGGTTTGGCTTCCAGGCCGGCCCCTCCCGAGTGGACTTCTCCATTACCTCTCCCAGCTTATCTCCCATTCCTCGATACTCCATTAAAAAGCCTCCTCCAACTAAACCAAAAGTTACGCTGGTTTTCTACTTTTGACTCATTCCTTTCTTCCTCTCTTGAAGCTTGAAGATTTTCTGTTGTATTATTGATCAATGAGTCTGACGCTGCTTTAACAATGCACCAGTAATACATTGTATTTCATCAGCATCAGACAAAAGAATGAAAGTACAGAAATGTCTCCATTATTCTCATGCTGTATAAGTGAATCTTAAGAGGACAGGAAAAATAACTCATGAGGTATGTGAAATTATTTTTTTCTGGACCTAAATATAAAGTTGCATTAACTAATCTTTCATTGAAGTGTGCAAGTGATATTTATCTGGAAAGGAAGCCGTGAGTTTCTCTAAATTAAAGCTTTGGAACAATGTCAAAGATAATCATGAAGGACTTAGGAATTCATTATTCACTTTAATTTCATTATATCTGATTCACTCTGTAACTCTGCGTTACACTAACTCGTGATTAAAATGGCAATTAAGCAGTTCTGTAAGAAAAATGAAAAAGATCCAGCCTCGCATTCATTGCTACTGAGAACTGTCTTATCTGTTTAAATAATAAGTGTCAAGTGACAGTCTTAAAGAAGATTAAAGTGGAGTTACTTTTTTGACAGCTGATACCAGTATGTTTGTATTAAAGCTGTCGATAGCTAATATTTTATGCTGACATTCAGTATCTTTACATTTTACCATTTTCATGACCAAAACGACAGATTAAGCATTGAGCGTCCCCCAAAGAAATGTTTGTATTTATTTATAATTCATCTTTTCTTGCTTTTGTTTGGCCTTACTGTTTGGCTTTCTGCTGTTATTGTCATGGTCCACAAAGGACTCTTGTTTGGACTTTGTATTTTGGTCTTGTTTCCTGTTTTATTTTGAAATCCCTGTTTGTGTTTCCTTGTGTGCCTTGGTGTTTCCTGTCTTTGTTCTCCCTCCAGTTTGATTAGGTTCACCTGTGTCTTGTTCTCACCTGTTTCTGTTTCCCTCGTTAATTCCTTCCCTATATATACCGGTCCTCTCCCTTTGTTCTCTGTTGTGTCATTGATGTGGTTTATGTTGCTGATGTTCTTGGTGATCTTTTTGTGTCGTGTTCCTGGTGTTCCCCCTGCGTGTCAGTTCGTTTTGTAGTTAAATAAATCTTTGGACTTATTCAGCCTCTCCGCCTGTCTGCATTTGGGTCCTCTCCCTGCTGCCTTATGGCTAATCATAACAGTTATATTGCCTTCAGAGTATCTTGCTTTTGCTTTGTCTGTCAAAGCACTTTGTAAGGTGCTAAATAAATCTTGTTGTTATTTTATTATTAGTAGTATTAGTATTGACCCTATAGCTGTATTTTTGGGTTCTTTAAGGAAATCTTCAGCACACCCACAGTATTGGGTCATGGCTGGTTAGATATACTCCAGGACAGTGAAGAACTGCATTATTAATTTATAAAGAAAAACAATGAAAGGTGTTGATTTTGTGATGATTGACTATTGGTGTTTAAACGTGGAAGATCTGTAGTGGATAACTAAACGGTTTCAAGGTCTTAGCCAGCAAACTGTAACAGACAAAGAGCCTTTAATGCCTTCATATTCTGCCTTTTTGGGAAGATTGTTTTACCCTCTGCTATATATCACGGCTATAGTACAACCTATACAATGCCTAAAAAAAAATGCAGCTACTGCACTCTGCCTTTGGACAGTCTTCAGGGAATACAAGGGGAAATGCAGTATCTACAGTCTGTCTGCTCTTTCAACTAAAAACTGTCCTAATTCCCCAAACCAGCCCAAAAGAATCTCCGAGCCACCTTTAGATTTAAACGGGAAAACTTGAATCTGCATTCATCATTTTCAACAGAAAGTGTTTTATTTTAGGAGAGGCTGACACTGATTTTAAAACATGATCTAATTCATAAGAACTTGTTCAAATGCAGAGACTGTCAAAGCTGATTGATTGGATTGAAAATGGCTCTAATACTTGGATAGCCAAAAACGTCAGCATACATTCTGGTTAATTAGGAAAATTCATTGCAGACATGTTTGCAGAGCGATAGAGACAGATGATTAACTGCCATCTGGCCATACATTAATAACTCAATTTCTGTTGTGACGCTCTGAAATTAGCAACAACACGGTTGAAAAACAAAACTTCAGTTTGTATTTGTATTGTGGACTTGGACACAGGGTTCGGTCTCTGGGCGTCAAGATGCGAGACGTGGCGGGAGAAAATTAACAGCTCTTGTCCACAAGGCCTCTTTAGAGCGACTGTATCCCAATAGCACAGGAACACTCTCCAGTTGCACTATCAACAGTTTTAAATAATTAATCATGTCTGTCACAGGATCTCACTTTTGACATTGACGCCAACCTCTGCGCGATGAGCTGCCAAGTGTTTCCATTACACGGCCTCTCATACGCCTTGCGCCGACAAGTCTTTCTCAAGCACCTCACTTCACAGATCAAATGGTCTAGAGCCCAATCATAGCAGAGTACAAATAAGAGCCCAACACCACTTTCCCCTGTCTAATTTCGCAGGGGTAATCATAAGCAGGAAAGGCTCTGTCAGGATGCCTGGAGACTGTCTTATGAATTCTCTGAGGGTGTTTTGCCTTGTCGTCACCTGGACGACTGCCTCGGTGACAAACTTCGCGCTGAGCATCAGGGACCCTGGGGCCGATCCCAGTGGCAGAGGCGCTGTAAATAGCATGCTTTTTCTCCCATGTGTCCTCGTTCCTGTTGTCGGTTCTTGCTTTGAAAAAAGAAAATCAAAAGGTTGCAGCGCAATCAACAATCCAACAAGTAGAGTGTAAATAGCAACTATATGTTACACGGAAGCTCTCTGGAAGGCATGGCGCCATTAAAATGCAAGGCTCCCTGAAGTTAACCTGTTTGCACCGCTTGCTTGTTTTTCTCTTTTAAAGCACACCAAAATGATAAACATTCAGCTCTGAATTCATGAACATTTGTTTGGCCTATTTTCTACTTGACATTATTTTCTAAGCTTATCATGTTTTATTCATTGGGTCAGATTTTGATTTCAATAATCCTATTGTTTTGCTCCAGAAAGTAATTTGCATTGCAAATGAGGAATCCTGTGCGCTCATTTTTCTGTATTTGACAGTCCTGCCAATCCTTCCTCCTCGTATATGGCGGTGCTTAATTCCTGCTCATTTTTTAATTACCACTCCAGCAGTTCAATATCACAGCCTGATTAAAACGTTATAGGACCTGGGTTCAGCAATAATTACAGATTGGCTGGCCGGAATGTGCAGAGTAAATTATTTTATTTGAGGAACATAATTACATCTACAAAATGCATCACTATGAACGATTTAACAGCACCTATCAGTTCTAGAGGGGAGGTTTAATGGGTCATTTTAGCAAGCCCTACTGGACATCATATTGACTTGGAATGAGTTAGGATCCTCTGCTGATTTCAGCAGGAGAGTTGCTTGTAGCTGCTGTTGTGGAAAAGCAGTGGAACATATCTCTTCTTAAGCAGAAGCAAACTGTCATTTCTATGCAGAAACTGATATTTTTAATGAATCATAGCCTGTGGCCTATGTTTTGCACATTAAAGATTCAAAGATTTATTTATCACATATTTTCAACAAGTGCAGGCATACTGTAGTGTAGTTCAGAGGATGTGCTTATGGGCTAATGTGTAATAAAAATAATATAAAATAAGGAATTGAAAAATAAATATAAAAGGATAACATTTCAAAAGATAAAAAAGGATGAATATATGAAATATATATATATATATATATATATATATATATATATATATATATATATATATATATACTATTAAAAGGCTAAAGGTGCATATTTTCAGTATAGTAAAATGTACATGTGCCACATTTCAGAATCAGAATCGGATTTATTGCACACAAACAAGGAATTTGCTTTGGTGTATTGGTGCATAAATAAGCATAGTAGAGAAATATAACAGAAATATATACAGACATATAAAATAAAGCCACTAAAAAGCAAGTACTGTAAAAAAGCAAGTCAAGAATACAAATATAAAACACAATAGAATAAGATCAAATTACAAAAAACTGTACAATAATATGAAAAAGAAGAGCTGTACATTTTGTGCAGGATGTGCAAAAAACTTAATTTGTTGGCAGACTAGAATAAAAAGTTTTTAAAAATCCTGATAGAAATGCAGTCCCAGTCAGTTAGTCTCCCTGATGGTCTATGAGCATAAATTAGATTTGTTTGTTTTATGATCTCTGCATCTACAGTGTGTATATATAGTCACATCTCAGGTTAGTCAATAAAAGCTAAGAGAATTAAGTTAAAGTTAAAGGTGCCCTGTGGAGTTATGTTTACATTCAGCGTTACTCACCAAAACTCATTGTGTGCATCCTTGAGGTCTAGCAAATGCGTTGAATATATTTCCTTCCGCAAAAAACATTTGCAAAGATGATTAAAAAATAAAATTGTGCAGTGTTTACATCCATGTTTGCTAGCTTGCAGTCTTCTTCACTGCCTTTGCTAGCACGCTGCTACATTTCGATGCGTTGTTGCCACCAACTGTCAGTCTGTGGAACAGCATGTAAAGGCCAGTTCAGACCAAAAATTTGCGATGAAACAAAACGTTTTAGAACGTTGCAGGGAAAAGTTGCACCGTCCCGTCTCAGCTCAACTCAAGCCAGCTGATGGCGTCACCTGCGACTCACCTTGTCAAATCACCAGCGGCTGGTTTTAGAACATAAGGCACATCACATGTTTCAACAGCCAATCAGCTTGTAGCGAAGTCAGCCGGTCATCTCGACCTGCTCATTTTTTTTAATGTTTTCGGCATTCATCAATACCAGAAATGTAACCGTAGCAAGCAACTCACTATCACTATCCCCATTCATGTTTTAAGACGCTACAAATTATATCCAGCTACAAAAAAAGCCTGAATAGCCGACAGTTAGAACGGAAGTACAGAGAGTCGTTGCTATGGAAACGATACACCGTCTCGTCTAGTCGCATTGGTGTAAACTGGCAGGTTTCAGGTTTCGCGAATCTTTGGCCTAAACTGGGCTTAAGTGGTGGCAGGAATATGTAACGTGCAGCCTGCCTGACAAACAAAGCGGGGACCCTCTCGAAAACACTGCTTTATAGCGCCACCAGTGGTAATAAACTCCACAAGAGGCAAAACTATTTTACATCCTCACATATCTCTATGATTTAGGAATCGTGAGGTTACTCTGAGGGAGAGTGGCCAATCCAACAACTGATTGCAGCCTTCATTCAGCTGTTAACGGGCTCAGACTGCCATTAGCATTATGTGTAAATTCAATAGAGAGCCTCACTTGTCTGGCTTCTGCAAAGAATAATGAAGGCCAAAAATATGTGCGTGCAACAAAGAAAATTATTTGACTGATTCAGATTAAATTATAGCCTTTTAAAGACTGATTTGATTGTTTGTGTTGTACAGAACAACTCATTCAGAGCTAAATATAATTCATAAGTAGGAACCATACTGTGAAATTAGTGTAGTTACCACAGTTTACCACAAATGTCAGATTTTACCATACATTTCTAAACAGGACAGCCGTGTAAAATGCACTGACACTTTTAATAATATGAGGGGGAAGAAAAAGAGGAGATGCTGTTGATGTTTGGACTTATTCATATTATGAAGGCATAATCATCTATATTTCCGCCTGCCAATTTCTTCTCTCTGTGGCGCCACAAAACTGGAGCACAACAAAAGCAGTGGCAACATGTACATACATCATCAAAAACAGTCAGAGATGAGAGGAGCTGCTTTGATCTCACTTTCTGGCGCTGCACCTGGAATCAGGAAGAGTTGAAGGGTGGAAGAAAAAAAAAAATCCTCTTTCACTATTAACACCACTTACTGTCAGAATCTTTTTAAATGCCCCCAACAAGAGCTCTAACTGCTTTCAATGTATTCACGGCTCTTCTGACAATACAGTAAATCTATGGCATTACATTAACCCCCTCCCTAGTGTCCTAATGGCTGTGTAAAAGACATTTAGTAAAGAGTCTCCCATCTAGAAGACCTAATAAAAACATGCATCTCTGTACATGGTCTCTGTTCCCACGATTGTTTGCCAGTACTATAACAAGATCTGCAGGTTTTCAGGGGCCAACTGCCTGTTGCACCACCTGAATCTTTACTGCAGCGTGTCTGCACCAGTTTGCACCAAATACATGTTTTGCTGAGACAAGTTTTACTCTAAAGCTGTGTTGTGTTTGCACAGACCCTGGAGGATTCAGATACTAATTAAAAGAGCAAAAAGGCAGCACCAAACAAAACAGTCTCTGCCCGGCTCAAGAGGACAAAGAGGAGGAGACCACACATGGCACTTAAGGAGTAGTTGGGCATTTTGGGAAATACGCTTAATTGTTTTTTTTTACTGAGAGTCAGATGAGAAGAACGACACCGCTCCCTTAAATATGGAGCTGGAGCCAGCAACCAGCTAGCTAGCTTAGCTTAGCACAAAGACTGGAAACAGTCTGGAGGTAAACCTTTAAAGCTCACTAATTAACATATCTCGTTTGTTTAATCCGTACAAAAACCCAAGTGTAAACAAGACAACTTGCAATTTTAAAGGGGGTTATATTCGCTAAACTGTTTCTTGACAGGTGTGACAGCACTGATGTCCTGGAGCCACTCCCACATCACTGTCAAGTTGCCAGGAAACCACCGGAGACTCCAACAAGATACGACATGTTAATTAGTGAGCTGAAGGCAAATTTTCTTACCTTCGGACAGAGCTAAGCTAGCTGTTTCCCTCTGATTTGAGTATTTATGCCAAGCTAGCTAGCTAACTGGCTGCTGGCTGTGACGACAGATATTAGAGTGGTATCTTCTAATCTAACTCTTCAAGAAAATGTCAAACAAGTCCATTAATGTCAAACTTAGGCACATGGATGAGTGGGGAATGTTCAAAGTAACAAACTACTGAATGTAAATCCAACCAAACACCAGGAGAGAACACATAAATAAAAGAGGCTGACTGACTCCACCTGCTTACAAAGCCGAGGACTCATTCAGGTGTCAGGTGTCAGCCATCTAACTGACGGACTTTCTGACACTCCCCTTAAGGGATATTCCAGCACACACAAGACCAAGTAACAAGATCAGGCACCTCTACACAGCTGTCACAATAGTGACGGAGAAAGTGAAATTCTGAAATAGCACGTATTAATGACGGCCGAAGTTCACAGTAGATAATTTGACAGAAGGAAGATAAACCTCTTCTACTGGGCTAAACAATACAAACAGCAGAATATTTGTAAAAAAATATATATATTCATTTTTGATCCTTAGTGGCAAGCTTTAAAATTGAACTCAGATTTAGTCAGAATTTAGGTTACAAGCTTGTTTGTATAGTATGAGAAACATGCTTCTGAATTTAAAATGTTTTCGAGAGTGAATTAAGGCAATTAAGTTAACTATTTATCAGAGTTCTTATAAAAGTTGCTATGACTGTGTTTGATGTCTCGCTTTGAAGCCTTTCTGCCAGTACTAAAAAATCTGACTCCTGCTTCAGACCTACAGCCACATGTGTGCTGCTGGGATCACCGGGCACATGAACTGTACTCATGAAGTGTGGATTATATAGACTGGAATATGAAGTCATGAAGTTTTTACAGGGAAAATAAGATGTTTTGATTTTCATTCTGGGTGGAGAGCCTTGAGTGTTTCTAAAAATCAGTGTACTTTGGTATATTTTTGTGTCAAATGCTTCAGATTATCCACCTAATCTTATCTTTTTGTTACATACGCACAGTATGGATCAGGTTTGCCCTTGCAAAAAGAGCAGTGCCACTGTGTTTCTCTTTTTACAGGGACTTAAAATGAAACACCAAACCTGACAGCTACGAGGAGATTCTAAAATATTTGAAAAGCATCTTAATTAAAATCAAGGACATGGCACAACAGCAGCACCCAAGTGGACAATACATACTGTAAATGTGTCTTTAATACTTGACCATGAGGAAACTGAAAGAGCATCAATGTACATTGTATACGACCACGTCTAGTTCCTTTTTAAATGCTGCTGAAGCAAAAGTAGGTTCTATGTATTGAATGATTGATAATGATAATTCAATACGTTCCTTGTCCATCATTTGCAAAATATTGGACTCTGCTAATGAGAACATTCTTGAAACAGCAAATGACCTGTTTTATTTTTTCTTCTTTTCCCATCAAATATTAACCCAGCATCCTTGCCAATAACCCTGATGAAACTCTATAGTAAATTGGCATGGCAACCAAAGAAAACACAGCTAACCGGGTTTATATTGACATTACGTCGTCTGCCAAACATTGGCACTGCATTCAGCCCGGGCTGAGAAACCTTGATGAAAAATGACATCAAATCAAGAAATCTAATTTTCAGTCTTTCAAGTTTCTCCATTGGCCGTGAGTGAGGGAGCGTATTATCAGAGGAGCAGTGAGGAAAATGTTGAAATGAATTTCTGAATTGTGCACCTTTAGGTTACAAAACCTTGAAATGATTTTAATTTATTATAGTGGGTTATTATTTTCCAATTACTTGGATCGCGTTCGAACAGGAAGTGAATTCTATTAGCAGCATCATCCTGGCTTTGCTGAAAATGGAAAATGCTTTCCTCCTTTCTGTTCGCAAATACATCAAGTGTTGAGATGAGAATAGATTTTTAGATGTTTTTTTTTCTTAGATTTTTATTTGCCGAAAATACAAATTAATATATATGTAATCAACAGAAAATGTGATGGTGGATGGAGGTGCAAAAAGCCCTCAGAGGGGCTTGATCAGGGCACCCTCCTGTGCATACCTTAATCCATTTAGGTTTAGGTTCAGGCTGTAAATTCACGCTAGCTTAACGCTGGTCCGCTCAGGCCCCAGTCGAAACAAAGCAGCTGAGACATACATATGGATGGCCTTTATCTAGCTACCTGATGCTCAAAGGCTAGTAAATTAAATTCAGGGAGTTTTCAGTCGAGGGATTCTCATTTAATATGACCACACTCTTGAGAAGAGCAAACACCATTACGAGCAGCAAACCAACACGCCAATCTTTAAAGGGAATCTGATTGATTTTTCTCAGGAATAAGCTATTATCTACAATCAGTGGTCTTCAGATCAGAAAGGGCCAGTTAAAAGGACACAGCAGAGGCGAATGCACAAAACGAACGATGTGGAGTGATTTGCCTGCCAGTCACAAGTGCTGCCGCAGTCTACAGCCGCCAAACATCATACATCAAATGTATTAGTACAGCTCACGGCATGATATTAAATCTTGCTTACAGATTACAGTAGTGAGTGTTTAAATCAGTAAACACTCACTAACCCCCCATCCCCCATAAAAACCTGCTATTGACGACACCCATTCAATATTGTATGGGAGTTTTAGACATTACATACTGAAGTGTATCCTAAAGAAACAGCAACACTTTCCTTTAATTTGGAGGTTTTTACTTAACATAAGTGGGAAAAAAGGGATATTTAAAATCATGAATCTTTGCGTTCTTCATTAGAATATAGTAACAGAAATCCACTTCTAGTGCTGCAATACTCCACATTTAACTAACCGTGAAATGGAACTAAAGATATCATGAAAAAACGATTATATATCTACTGATTCCAGTGTTCCTTTCTTTTGCAGGATTTTATTACCAGAAGCCTCTGAGCCAACGGGCTTATCTGGTTATGGTGCAATTGCCTAAAATGGTTTTACTACTTTTTTCATGACAACTGTTTTAATTTTTACTGCATGAGAGAGGGTTATATTTTCACTCATCCATAGCCTAGCTAAGGTTCAACGTGGGGGGAAAATGAAACAGCTGAAGTTGTGAACACAAATGCTGCATTCAAGTTAACACGTGAAATCAAACACTGTCGGGCGTTTGAGCAGACGTGGACATGTGGTTAATGAACTACGTTATATGGGTATTGAAGTTGGTTAATGCCCCAAGGAGCGGAGAGGCTTTCACTTCAGTCTGAGGCGTAATGGATTATTTGGATTGCTGGCCCCAAAGGGTCTGAAAGAGGAATGATCTCAACTGTTTTTTTTTAAATGAGTTGAAAGACTCAACAACAACATGTTGATGGAGCAGGGCAATTTGTTTACGTAGTGTAGACTGTTGTGCATCATATATAGGCTCCCCACCTGATTTTTTTCCCTTTGGGTGTAAGAAAATCTATTAATTGCACCCACCTGTTTGCCTTACACACACCTGGGCTCAATGAGTTAATGAGTGGAGAAGGCGCTGGGCCTGAAATGTCTGCGAGGCGAGAAAACACGTGCTGTCGTGCTGTCTTCATTGGCACATGCTGATGGTTTCAGCATCCTGGTCATGACAGTAAAGCGAGTGCAGGGTGTCGTTTCTGTACTTAAACGTTTTCTGTTTATCTGTCTCCGAAGGGAGCTGAGAAATGCTTAAGACTCCAACCTTTAACATGAATGTAAACAGCGTGTGACTCCAGCTTCAGCTTCGGGACTCATTATACTACACTCGCTGCCACAGAGCCAGACACTGGGAGAAGCGGCACACAGCATCTCATTGCAGACCACAGTTTCAACTCCTCACTTTGCTCCTTCATAGTTTGAAATTTTAGACATATTTTGCTCATTTGCAGTAGCCCTAGACTACAGTAAATGGTAGTGTAGAAATGTAGTATCACATCACAGTACTATCGCATACTATTTTAGCAGCATACTTGCCTCAGGGCTCTGCTTAATGCCAGGTTTACCTCACACTCCCTAACACCTAGATGTATGGGTGAAGCTATCGCTGCATATGCAATGATGTTCACATTTGAGTCAGTAAATGTCACATCAAACTAAGGGGTAAAAATGAGTTTTTGTCCTTTAAGCGTTTTAAAAAGGGAGTCAGTCTGTAATATATTCTGCCTTTATGAATTTCAAATCAATGTGGGTTTATATATAAGTCATTTGTTAATGGCGGTTGCCAGGAGGGCTTGTAATTTCCTCTGGCATGACTTCAGACAGAATCCTGATGGCAGCCTTGATGTGTTTTAATGGAGGCTGAGTGAGGAGAATGGACTGAATTTGCATGTTGACAAAGGATGGGAAGGAAACAAGATAATGGAGGTTCTGTAGCTGTGTCCCAAATCAGGGGCTGGATCCTCCCAAGTCCACATTTATACAATGAATAGGCCTATGTCACAAAAGGCTGACAAGGCCTATCCAGAGCCAAGAAAGGCAGCCTTGATCTGCCCACAAGTGGGTCCAATAAGGCCAGGGTATGTTTGAAACTAGTTCTTAAGACACGTTGTGCAACCGCTTCTAAAGGCAAACGTGTTTGTTGTCATAGAGTGAGGCAAGACACTATATAATTGTTCAAAATGGTTTGACCAAAGAGTGAGTCTTTTTTTTGTTTCCTTCTCAGATTGTTTCATCTTAAAAACTTTTAGAGGCCGGAAGAAATAAGCACAAATTTGAGAAAGGCAAAAAAAAATATTAAAGAATAAATAAACATAATTTTGTGTAATAGATATGTACAGTATATTATTCCTTTAATGACCCCTAAGATTTATCTTGGGACCCTTCAGGAGGTTCTAACCACCACTGAACTAGACCAATGAAAAAGCCACTGCAGAATGCAAATGATTAAATCCAGGAATTAACTCTACTGTTTATTGATATTTACATGTACTATATGTTGTTGATCACAGAGTGTTGCAGGAAAATTGTGGGTTTTTTTTTTTTTTTGGATATGTTTACCCACTAACCTGGTGCACTACTTGCAAGTTGTCCATCATGACAATCAAGAATGCGTTTTAGATTGCCTGTATGTAAAACTAATAGAGGGAGGTTTGGGTTAGGTTTTTATTCCTTGTGAACAGTACAATAAATGGTAGGTTTTCCTTGTGCATAGATAAATGCACTTGCACTTTTTGACATAATGTGCCTTTGTGGTGTTGGCTATTGTTGGCCAGGTGCAGATTGGCCACTGCCATTAAACCTTTCTTTATTTCAACTCTTTCTAACATTGTCATATTTTTTTGAAGATTGTTTTTTATGTGTTTTAAAGTGAATTGTTTGTCTGTTTGTGTTTGCAAAATCGCTTGCCTTAAATTGCCCCTTGAAGGAAGAATACAGTATGTTGAACTGAATTGAACGTGTTTAAGTATAACATCACAACTCATACTTTTAACTAAGGCCTCATGAAACTTTTATTCCAGTTTACTGCTTGTATTTACACTTTGTGGACCATTTGCAGAACCTTCCTGGTGATTAACTTGGAAATGTTTGACTTTACGATTTGACGGGGAGCGCCCGAATGCATCATTAGTTTTAGTCTCTGTGAGGATGAACTGTCTCATTTGCGGAAGAGACACAGGTTCAACCCTCGCCTTCAGATCATCCTCTGATTTGAAACACAGCTTGTAAAACCCCCTTTGGTGTTGTTAGCAAGTGATTACTTTTGCTAATTCGTTTTGGACCTGTTGCTCATCTCTAGACGGCTTCATCTTTTATTTACACCACTTGCCCTGTGTCGCAGGTGCAGGAGACCAACATCGAGGGAGAGGAACAATGCTCTCAGTCTCCCGACACAAATATCTGCTATTGTTTAATACCAACTGACATTCTGCAGATTGCCTAAGGTTATTACTCCCACCTGGACTGTGCTTATATGAATAATATAATTTACTACGTCCATATTTGTGATTGCACATACAGTAAATGTTTGGCAGCGTGTTCCTGTGCAGAATAACAATCAAAAAACTGCGCTATGCAGCAACTGATGAAGTTGTTCACACAAAATTAAGCCACCGCACACACATATACACCCACGCATGCACACACCCTACCCTGCTGTGGAGGATATTTTCAATTAATCAGCCTCTCTCATCAATAATGCATCACCCCTGCAGCCAGTCACTCTTCTCCAGCCATTTAATGAGGCAGCCCGGCCAGAGGGACACCATCCACACATTACTCCTATTATAGTCAATGCTCAGGAGCAAAGCCACTGTGACCAAGGCCGGTTATTAAAGTAATGCCGTCATTTGTGCCTTCGAGTCAAATCAAAACCTGTCAAAGACTGTTTGCAAAAGGACACAAATGACAATAAGTAAACACCCTGGGAGCCAGCGTGAGGCCGTGTCACCTCTCAGTCGCAGAAAACCTCAGGTTGCTAATCTGTACTGCAGGAATTCAAGAGACCAGAGGAGGATTGTCAGGAGTGATGAATTATTAAAACCAACTTTGCTGCGACAGAGGAAGATGTCCCGGTTTGATAACATTTTTTAAAGTTAAATTGCAGCCCTGATTTAAGACACAACCCCAAGAGTCAGGGGGAGCAGCTGTTGATAATAAGCTCAGAATAAATCTCCTAGCTTACACATGCGGTAAATTCTCTGAAACATTTTGGGCTGTACAGTCTCTAAATAAGGTGTAGTGTTGTACAAGAGCCTCTGTTTTGGCATTCATGGCAGAAAGTGCTTCAGTGAGAGAGGAATTGGCCTGGCTCTCCAGTAAACTTCAAAAAATGATCCTGGCAATGAAGCGACATCCATTAGGTTCCTGTTGTCTTTGATTTCACTGATACATTTGGTGATAAACAAACATTGCTTTGGTATTTTCCACTTCATTTCCTTGCTGTCATTACTCAAGAATGTTGTCTGCATTTTAAAGTCGCAGGGTGCTTGATCTTGGAAAGGCACCGACTTCTGCACTGCTTTTGGCTTGGAGGCAGTCTCTTTCCTTTGCAGCATACTTGCCTTCCCCTAACAATTCACTACTCGTGCTAACTACCCACTTCTTCCATTTACTCCAAACAAACTGCTGTGACTGCTTGTATAAACTTAAACACACCACCTCCTGTGTACCAGAGGGTTTCTCTAAATAAATCCTATGATACCAGGTGTGTAGAACAGAAAAGTCTTTTGTAACACAGGATAGTATTAATTAGGATGATCTCTAAACACAGAATACGGCCTAACAAAAATGTTGAATGCATTTTCTACCTCATAAAACATTTACAAAGCTGACTTTTTAAAAAGTATTTTGAATTCTGCATCGTTTACATCCATGTCGGCTAGCTTGCAGTCTTCTACAAAGGTTCTACCTTACCTTTGTTGACGCATTGCTAAGTTTCTTGGAGCACCCATGAAGAGGGACCTGAAAATCTGGTTCTAAGATGATATTGATACTGTGCATATATTGTGTCCAATCAAATTACCCAACAACACTTTGGGCTTACTTTGGGATTCTGGGTGTAACGGGGGCCCGGCAGCTCATTTTTGCCCCGGGGCTCCCAAGCACGTTAATCCAGCCGTGGTGGTGATGGACAACCTGTCCTGTCTCCTGCTACAAGATGCACTGTTAGACACCATTTGCAGACTAAGATAGATTAAGGAAAACCTTGTGGCTCTTTTGCAGTTCGTCCTGTACCCTTCTGGTCATTTCCTCCTGTGACAGAACAGGTCTTCAAGGACAATTTAACAGTTGGTATAACCTACAAATCATCATCACTCTGTACCTGCAAAGATGACACCTATTACTATCACCTCTTACAAGGTGGTACCACCTTTTTTGTTGTTTTCTTTTTCTTTTTGTTTGTCTTTTTCTTTTGTCTGCTCTACCTGTGACAACAAATGAAGTGCTGTTTCTTTCATTAGGTTTTTGGTATGTATTTTATGATTAATCAATGTGCCAAATTCCTCCTAAAACTCCTCTTCAGAGTAGTGGTGGGGCTTTCCTGGCCTTGTTCAATTCTTATCATTTCTTTGCATCTCCTCACTCCTTTTTTTTTTTGCCAAGCAGGCCAAGAATGGTGATCTCTAAGGAACACAACCATATGAGCAGAGAATCTGACCATCTGGCTTCCTCCGCAGCAAAAAATCGCGGGGGATAAGAGAAGAGTGACGAGTGTCCCTCGTCTCCTGCCGCCTGTCAGTGTCAAGATGTCTCTTTTAAAAATAAAACACTGTTGTCGGAAGCTGTACAGAGCCAATAGTCTGATTGCAAGGAAATGTAAGGCTCTCTTAGAAGTGAAGTTTCTTTTTTGAAGAAAAGAACGGAAAGTCACTGTGAGGGAACAGACACCCCCACCCTCCCCTCCATTTTAAGTTCCTGGACTGATTCCAGAGGTGTAGATAGCAGTCATGGGAAGGGGGTGATATAACATCTGTGTGGAGAATAATGGCTTATCTCTGAAGCTCACGGTGCGAGAATCCCTCACCCAGCCAGGTCTCATGTCAATTCTT
The DNA here is from genome assembly GCA_008360985.2 of Macquaria ambigua. Taxonomy (NCBI): domain Eukaryota; kingdom Metazoa; phylum Chordata; class Actinopteri; order Centrarchiformes; family Percichthyidae; genus Macquaria; species Macquaria ambigua. The sequence goes on along the minus strand of VMKM01000009.1, from coordinate 413,286 downwards.
TATTGTAGGAAGTAGCTTTCCATTTCTGCTCTGTCAAAAAGCCTGTGAGATGAGAATATGTAAGTGAGGACAGGGAGAAGAAACCCTGCATTAGGTCTTTCATTTCTAAAGACTTAACACCAATCTGTTGCTCTAGTGTAATCTCCAAGGCACGCTGTGACCAATGTCATAGCGACCGTCACTCCTCCTCAAGACATAAATTCCACTAATTAGAGATCAATGACTCATGCTTGATGTAATTAGGCCGGATGTGACGCCCCCACAGAAACTCATATTATTCATCTTCTTTTTTCTCTCTCTCCTATCAGTCCTATTGTGTGTAACATAAAACATGAAAATGATCCCCTCGGCAGACATGCCCTGCCTAGACATGGTTCAGGAGAGCGGTTGCCGCAGCAGCACTTTGACAGGCGGGTTATGGTTTCTGGGTCCCAGTAATGAAGGACTACTGAGTGTGTCATCCAGGAAAAGGGCTTCTCCCCCCCTGTCTGTCTGTCGGCCAGCCAGCTGGATTCAATCCTACACCTCAGAATAACACCAGGCCCTCAAACGCTGTAGCACGGCCACCCTTTGCTTTAATAGGCAGGAACAGCTCATTAAATCACAACAGTGGCTTACCCTTTCCATAACAGAATTGGTAAACTCACATTAGTCAGACAACAACTGAATCATTTAGTCGATTTTGTGGGTTTTTTTCTTTTTATCTCTTTTTCCAGCTTAGACATCATTCTGCTGATTTTTTGCACAGCTAGCAAACCACAGTGGCTGAAACAGGAGAGGAGGCCTGCACAAAGTAATACTACGGTGGCTCAATTTCCAAGAGGCTCTGCTGCGTCTGCCCTGCAAACTCTCTGTGATATACAGAACAACAGAGGGGATTAACCAAGATGTCAAGAGAGACAGGTTAAGCTGACAGGATATTGGTTTATACTGAAGGGTCTCACTTTCAAAGTCAAAAAGTCAGAAACTTCTCAAAGCAAAGTCCTCAGTCATAACGTCATGTCATACTGCTTAGAAGGGTAAATTCAATTTCCACAGTCTTTCATTTGACTTTCAGACAGAGGAATGGTCGGAGAAACTCTAAGCTTTTGGGAATAAAGTAAACTGCACAAAAATTATGTTTGCAAATAAACAAACGGAAGCACTTCTAATTGAAATGCACCAAGGACCTTGGAAGCCTCACATTCTTACACCCAAATCCTCAGAGAACACAATACTTCTATTCATCGTCTCGCTGAGCAGTTAATGTGGAAATATCTCATTTAACAAATTCAGCTGGCGATCATATTATATATTATATATTCTGTCTGTAAAACTGTAGAAAAAGAAAAAAGATATCAGCAATAAGGACTGTGTAAACCCTTAAGGACCGTTTTTGATTCACAACTGTGAGCCTGCCTCAGAATAGAGATTTGCCTCAAGTGAAATTCAAACTGCCTCATCTGGTCTGATTTCCCTGCGCTATAAGACCAGACTGGGCTTCATTAGCAGTTGCCGCTGTGCTTTATTGGCACAGAAGATCCCATTTTCACTACACAAATGACTTGCCACCAGCTGCAAATTGACAATGCGCCATATTTCCTTGCAAGTCAACTTTTATTAATAGCAGTTCCTGGGATCCTGCGCCTCTCCATATCCAAACACAGCAGCGTCATCAGCAGGTAATTTGAACCGTGGGATCCGAGGACCTCACAGGCATTGTTTACCAAAGTGAAAATGACTAAATGTAGGAGAGCGGCATCGCCAGCTGCTCACACCTTGTCAATAAAGTCTGAACACATCCCGAGCCTCTCCTCTGTCACCTGAAGGACACACATCGAGCCACGCACATCAAATTCTTACAAAAACTCTCGACAGTGATGGTGTGGCTCTCCATCAGCGGGCTAATTCTCCAGCACAATAGCCTTATACAGTATCGATGATTACTCCTCTCCAGAATATCAGGCTGCTCTCTGACTGATGGTGGCTGCAGCAAAGGTTAATTAATGAGCAGTGGCAGGAGCGATGGCTGCCGGCGAGGGAGAGGCTCTCCTGGGACTTGGACTCGCCAGTGTCGAGAGATAAAGGTGGAACAGGGAAGGGTATGACTACTCAGCTGAAATTGAGTCCCCCTTTTTTATGTGGATAACCTCCCATGTGCTTAATAGTCTGAGAAAGCTACTTGATCACTTACCCAAGCCGCTTCGTGGATTTAGATTATAACAGAGCTTTTCATCATTTCCTCTATAAAACCTTATTTCATGCAATGATTATGTATTGGTTATCAAACATCAAAGATAATCTATGAGGCAACCTTCGAGCTTAAATTAGTTCTGCAAATCTGCTTCTTGTGATCAGACATCAAAAGGTTTTCATAAAGCATATTTGTCTGTCTGTGCAGCAGGCGTTTGCAGTGTTATTTTCAGACGGGGAACCCACTCCGACACATAGCTTTATTTTAATCCCGTTTCTAAGACGCCATTAAATTTCATTGGTAGAGATTTTCTGCACTTAACATGTGAAGTAGCCTGATTAGATTTATAGGGAAGAAGCAAGGCGATTAATGTTTTGTGCCGTCCAATGATAAAGTGATCTGTGTTTCATCTAAAAAATATAAAATCAGTAATACTTATAATTCTTATGAAGCATTCAAAATAATGGCTTAATAACTGGTTAATAAAACATTTACTAATGCTTTATATATATATCAGTGATAAGACTTTAACAAGAGCAACTTCTGGGTTGCCAGGTTGTGTAAAAATCTCTCTTGCTGGCTCGTTAATAAATAATGAGTTTCTCACTTTCTACTTAGTCTGCAGTTATAAATGTTAATAAGTCCTTAATAAAGAGCTAATAAACATCAATTCTGCAGTTAGACGTGTCAATAAAGTCATCAATAAATGGTCATGATTTTCTTACTGCCTTATAAGCATCAGAGAGGTTTTTTTTTTTATAACCTGGCAACCCAAAAGCAGTTCTCAGTCATGGCTGACATATTAGTAAATGATTAATTAACTCATTAGTTACAACCTATAAACCTTATATAAAGACTAACATACTGGAAAGTGGTATCATAAAATATCAAATTCTTACCATGTTCACATAAGGCACCATTTATAAAGGGTTAATGAGTTGTAAGCAATAGCTTCGTCAATTGTTAAAAAACTATTTACTAATTCTTTATAGATCAGTTATAAGCCATTAATGAGAGTATTTTTTGGGGTGTTGTGAAAAATCTCTCTGGCTGGTGTTTATCCTCCTCCAGCAGGACATTAGCTCTGTCTCTTTTAGCTGCAGGGCATCTGGACTACTATCAATTTATTAACTATCTATTGACATTTTCAAAAAACAACATCAAGCCTGCAGTTACACATGTTAATGAGTCATTATTAAAGGGGCGTGGGTCACAGAAAAAGTCAGTAGGCTACAGTTAGTTTCCCATGTGCAAATTGTAAATGTTAAGGGTTTTACAATAATCCATCAACCCTCCAGTTGGAGATGTTAATAAATAGTTAATAAATGGGCTGTGGTGCTGATACCCTGCAGCAAAAAAGACAAGGCAAGTGTTCAGCTGGCAGTAGTGGAGGAAGTATTCAGATGATGTTAAAGTACTCTTACCTACATAAAAGTACATGAGTATTATCAGCAAAATGTAAAAATGTCAGTTCTGCAGAATAATGACTCCTGTGAGAGATGAATTATTATATATTAAATGACTGGATTGTTAATACTGATGCATCATTGGTTAAGTAATGGTGCTGTAGCTGGTCGAGGTGGATTTAGTAGTATTAAGTAGGAAAGTTTTAATGTTGGTACAAAAGATGAAAAAAAAAAGAACAAACAAATTTGTAATCTTTACTTTTATCTCCGGAGGGTTTTTTTTGTGAAAATTAGTAGTTTTACCTTTTTTGTTTTGTCAAACAGAACTATAGAGGAGAAATCACTCTTTTTCAGGAACTGCTAACAACTAATAGACATCTGAAACATGACAAAGGGCCCCAACTAGACAGTTTTTTGGTAAGAGGTCACAAACCAATGTGGTGTATTTTATAAACTCAACATATGTTATTTGTATCTAAAATCTTATAGCTATATTATATCATATAGCTAATATTATAAACTATATCTGTAAAAGAAATGTAGGAGAGTAAAAAATACAATACTTCCTTCTGAAATGTTGTGGCCTAGAAGTATAAAGTAACATTAAATGGAAATACTCGAGTAAAGTACAAGTATCTTTAACTGTACTGAAGTACTGTACTTGAGTTACTTTCCACCACTGCCTGCTGGATAAAGATAAATACCACCCATAAAGAATTTCACAACCTGGCAACCCAAAAAGTTATCAATAATGGCATCAGTAAATTATTAATTAACCCTTAATAAAATAATTGGTTCCAACACTATTGAAAGGCAACTTATTGTATGAGAAAGTGATACCACCGAATAATAATATATGTAAAAGTAAGATCCATGATTCCATGGATCTGAAGTTATTAGCTACCTTGACACACGTTTCTATAAAATCAGAATAATTAAAAGTCAAGTTGAGTACTGATATCGAGATTATTTATGCATCAGTATTTACTCCTGGATCCAGAATGAATCAAAGCAGGCCACTCAACAACCAGCGAGTGCAAGTCCGGACATCATTTGCCTGAGGTTTTTCAGTGAATAACGTGCCTCTGCGTGGACGGATTAGGCACAGAGGACACAGCCAAGCATTAGAGTGTTACAGGAAGGATCAAGAACAAATGAGTAATGAAATGGCTGACTCACTGAGACCGTTCCCAGACATGAGACACGGCATGTGCTCTTTCGAAGCCTGCTCCTGTTAAGGTCCCATCTCAGTCAGAGCATGACTTAAGAATTTCCTGACATGTTGTTAATTGTTGGCTCCTCCTTGTCATGCACGCCACCCATATAAGCAATTAGGCTTCTGTCATCCGTGTCTAATAAAATGGAGATTTCGCTGCTGCTTAATTGTGGCAGCACAGAGACATCTGCATAAGTAGATGTTTTACTAGTGGGTTAGCAGTAACCATAGTGAGACTATGTACAAATTAAGATTTATGTTCTGTCTTTTGTAGTGATAGATAATAGTAGTTTAACATGAGTATCTGCAGCTACTGAGGGCTGACATTATATAATCACATGGTACATTCTATTATCATAGCACAACATAAATCACTGCATCCGAACAAAGGCTGGTTGCCGATATATTTATGAATTTATTTTCTTTACATTATCTCCACCTCCTGCTCCAGAGCCCACAGGAAACCGTTATAAAGAAATGATTGTAATTCAAGGCCACAGAAGCAAGGAACCATATCCCCACGAGCAAATACAAAACAGAGTTGGTAACAGGATTGCAACACCAAAGTGAAAGCATGTCTGCCAAGTCTACACATTCAAAGACCACAAACATCAAACGGGTTTTCCAGGCAGTCAAGGGTTTCAGTGTTCATAGAGAAGAAAACAAACAGGACTGTTTCTAGCTGAGGAAAGATGGATATTTCCAAATGGGCACAGTATGTTTTTTTTTTTTTGTTTTTTTGTGTGTGTGTGTGTGTGTGTGTGTACAGATGCAATATAATTGAGTGTACCATCTGGATGTTACACGTGATCCATTTACAGTACAGAAATGTTTAAGCAAGACAGCATCAAAGGTTACTGAGGAGCGTACATTTTTGCCCAGGCCAAAGAGCATAACATCACAGAGTAGAAATGGTCTCTGACTTTTTTTTTTTTTTTTCTTTTCTTTAGCTATACTTAATATTCATCTCCCTGTTCAGTCCACTACTCGCTGAGCTCTTTCACGACAAAGGCCCAAAAAGATCATTGGATATCAGATTGACCACGACAGGAAATGGAGACTTGAGCTGTTTGCATTTCCTCCAGGCCTTTATAGTGAAGATAGCACGGCAATAAAACACAGGGTAAGAATCAGTTATGGCATTTTGCAGATTAATATGCGTAGCTGAGGGTGATGCTTTGGAAATTGCTTTGACTAGAAATGTGTCAAGGCTGACAGGTTTTTTTTTTTGAGTTTGATCCCTATTAAGCACTTCCCTCTGATCTAATTCAATAAATGCCAAAGGGAGTTATTATAATCATATTCATCCCTGATCCTTTGGGATATGTGTCTTTGGAAACCATAAATACTTCTAACTTTCTTTCTTCTAGACATAATATCTTCAGAGGTTCATATATATTCAGAGGTTTTTATATTTCCAAGCTAATCGAGTACATACAGTGAGGTTTAGCTTTGAAAAATTCACTCAATCCCACATACAATCAAAGGAGTCCCTGCGAAAGTGCTAAGCCACCAAACCGCCATGACATCTTTGAGCTTCAAATAAAGTCCTTCTGATGTACTGAAAATAAAAATCCATATCATTCATATGTCTATATTAGAGCAATAAAGCACTACTATCTTGTTTTCTCTGTCTCTGTACACTGCAGCATCTTTTTGAGTTTTAAAGGGAAACAGCACACAAAGTTCAGATATTAAATTCATGACAGCCAAATTAGTCCTTGAAACTTCTCTCCCAAATTAGAAGGCTGTCAATAAATACGAGTTTTATTCCTTAATGAGCTTCATAACATTTCTGTTTCAAACCAGTAAATATCCCTTGATTCCCCGCCCAAAAAATACAATAATGCCAGCACTAACAGATATAGATTTTGCACAAACATCTCTCTGACATCACAGATTAGGGATGGAAAAAACTCATTTTTCATCTCTTACTAAGACATACAGTAAATACTCTTCTCTGAGAAACTGAGCTGTTGTGGGATGCTGCAACAACATTAAATTTATGCTGAAATTCAGTGGCATTCCTCTGCATGTAAGACAGCAAAGGTCTAAAGTCTCATTCGATAAAAGAGTGCTACAAGTACAAGTGTGAAGGGCTGCTGGGGGGAAAAGAACAACATAGGCTCCCTTCCACCTATTTTAATGTAAAATATTCCACCCTCACAAACATCTGTTGCTGTAGTCTGTACAACACCTTACATACACCCAAACCAACAGTAACAAACTGTTAAAACACAGGCAGAAATGCTACTCAGCTCTTCCTCAACTTGTAACATCTTTTTAAAACTTAAGGTCAGTGCAAAAACAAAAAAAAGAACAACTTTACAGAACTCGATGAGACTGGCAGCTACAGTAAACAAGACAGCTCAATATCAGCTGACCAGCAGCAGTAAGTTAACTGGCAAACCTGGTGTAACCCAGACTCTTCATCACACTCCCACATATGTCCTCTATTAGTCTGATGTCCTTTCGAGGCATATTTTGCCTCCACATGTTAATGTTGGCTGGTGAAATGTCTCCTTCATACATTAGATTGTACAGGTTCGTGGAGGTGGTGAATATAAGTTGGTTGAGGGCTGCGGGTGAGACAGGCACCCCCAGAAACGTGTGTATGCTCTCCGCCGTCTCTTGCGGGAAGTTGACCACGTCCTCAAACCTCACTTGGAGGTAGGACTCCTCGGGGAGGCCCTCGCTGACCCTCAGCACTGCTGCGGTGTGAGCCAGCCACAGATGAGACAGTATCAGGATGGGGTTTGTCTCCGAATGGGAAAGCAGCCTCTGGATTATCTTAAACTCTGGCGCCACACTTGGGCACCCATCCCTGACAGCATCCTCCTTGAATATCAAGGAAAGGTGCTGCGGGATGTTTTTAAGGGAGTAAAGGCTGGGTTTGCTGTTATAAACCATGAGATAAATCCACGCTCGAGGGTCTCTCACCAAGTAGATCGTCCTCAGGGAAGGTCCCACAACCTCCTGAATGAAAGGCAGTTTGAGCGCCCAGCTTCCACTCCGCATGTTGAGGACCACCCGGGCGTTAGGGTACTCTGCAACGTGGCGTCTCATCTCCCTAACATACTCTGCATCTCTGTCCAGGCTGGCTCTCAGTTTGCCCTTCAGCTCAGACGCCGGCTCTCTCCTCCTGGATCTTTTCTTTCTGTCCCTAGAGGGGCCGACTCTCTGGGGCTGTTTGACCCTGATGCCCTCTACCAGCTGAATGTTTTGCAAGTGCAGCTTGGTGTTGTGGACCAGCGAATGCAGCCAGCCCTGAATAATCTTAAACCGTCCGCGCACGGCGTCTGACCTTGACCACTCACAGGCGTCGACCAGAGAGTCAAACTCAAACTCAGTCTCAGGAATGTCCACGTGCTCGGTGGGAACTCTTATGTAAACAAAGTCTGAGCTGTTGTAGAAAAGGTGCTTGAGTATTTCTGATCCTGATCCGGGAAGGGTTGTTATGACGACGGTGGGCAGAGGGAACCGGTGCTGCTCGTACAGTCTGATTTGTTTGTTTACTTCGCTTTTGGCACCCGCACCTTTCCATTTTACCCCACAGAGAAGCTGATCGCAGCTGTTAGACACAAACAGCAGCTCTGCTATCCACAGAATGAGCACAGACAGGAGGGCGTAACGCATCAGCCTGCTGAAGCAGACATAAAACTTTCTCTGCATGGTAAAAAATCCTATAGCCACACAGAGAACAACCCCTGCTATCACATTGACTGTGAACCCAAAGTCAAACAGCTGATTATCACTGCTGATTTGTTTGGGGATGAGTTGTGTCCCAAGGCCATATCGAGTGATCTGATATCTATCCTCAACTTTACAGTGACCTCCAAATCCTAAATAAGTCATCCTAGCTCCTATGTCTTTATAGTTTGTAGCAATAGAGACTATCCTCTCTGTGTTATTTATGGTTAAAGAAAGTCTCACACCATTTTTGCTATTATCCACAAATCTACAGGTAGACACTTTGACATATGGCCCGTGTAACACGTAAGCTACTCTGCTGACTGTGCCTGTCATCGGAAAAGTGACATTGACGTACTGAGTCCACCTCTTTTTAAACTCAGCCGCCTGCTCTGCCTCCTGTATCCTGGTGTCAGGGCTGTGACCCTGGCTATCGAACCAGAACATTTTATAATGAGCATCCCACACATCCATCATCGCGCCGTTGTATTTGTCCATGAATCTGAAAGGAACGTATTTAAAGTCAATGTCAAGATTGTGGAAAAACGCACTGAGGGACGTTACAGGTGAATCATCCCACTTCTCCACGTGGTCGAGCACCAGCAAAGTCTGTGAGTTGAGCAGAACTAAGGCTCTGAACACGCTCTTTAGTCTCATAGCGGGGGAATAAGCCGACACCGCTTCCCCACTTACGAACATGGTGTCCCTATGCGAGGAGGCAACAATCACCTCCCCTCTGGCATCACCCACCCCCTCATCAGTCCAGCGCAGCCACTTAGCGCACTCCCCCAACTGACCCTCCCACGGACTGTTACACTGGCTGGTAGGCGACGGACTGAACACCAAAACATTGTTAAGATAGCTGTACTTTGGACCATAAAGTGCTTCAGACACAAATACCTGCCCATTAGGAGCAAACGTGAAAGAGTTCTGATCAGGGTGCTCGTGACCTGGGTTAAAGCTGTTCCAGCCCTCCACCCAGGAGTAAGGCTTGTCATGGACAATGTCATAGACTGCACGGCCACCCAGCTTGCCAGACTTAAAGGAGACAAAAGTATTACCCTGGCCGTTGGGAAGCCCTGCTCCGTAGGTAACCACACCCCAGTTTGAGAAAATATGCATCCTAGCTTTGCCAAAGTTGTGGGGAGGCTGCGGCGTGAGGTGGTTGTTGTACCAGATGTATTCTGTGTGAAGTGTAGCCCAGCGCTGGGCTGACGACTGTCCCATGGGACCATCCTTGGGTCGGTGCTTTCTAATTTGTTGAGCCAGCCAGTTGCCCGTTCCATTCCTCATGACAAATGTGTCGAGGAAAACGAGCTGGCTCTCCGGCCCATAAAACCAGTTGTAGTTGGAGTCCGCGATGCCAACTGTTCTCTGAAACCCCGGCAGCAGAGTGTTAAAATAAAACCAGAAGTGTCCCCGCAGCCAGTTGTTCTGCAAGTTATCAATGTTGAAATGGCGCTGAGCCAAAAAGACATACTGTGTGATGGACTTGGCTGTGTAGCTCCCATAGGCTACTCCCTCATCCAAAGACCCATCAACAACATGGTTTAGGAGAAACATAGTCTTCTCCATATAGTTCACTGCCACTTGTTTCCAGATCATCGACTCTGGGTCGTCATGTGATCCAACCACTATTGCACCAGTCAGGATGGCTAATATGTTAGTGGTTTGATGATTTTGGAGATACTGTTTCCCCCACCCTCTGTACTTTGAGAGCTCATACAGCTCCTCTGTCTCAGAGCGAATTTTCTTGAGGTAAACGTCCCTCCGCCGTTCATCCAGGTAGGAGTAAATAAAGTCATAGGCAGTGGCAAACCCAGTGAGAGAGTGCGCCATGGGGACCTCGTCGTTAGGGGCACTGGTCACCTTCCAGTCTGTGTATTCAGCCATCCTATCCATAAACTTGATAAGAAACTGCAGGGCAGCAGAGTCCTCTGGGCACAACAGGCAGTAGAGAGCCAGGGGAGGCAGGTTGTTCCCATAAATCTCATTCCACTTGCTTGTAAACTCCGCATGTTTCGCAGGGGGCATGTAAAAGGGGACATTAGACAACATGGTGAGCGCAGCCGCCCGGATGACTTTAAATATGTGACTGTGGGTGGTGGAGGACCTTTGCCTCAAGTGCAACACATCCACTTGGTTAAAATATAGGTTGGGATGGGAATCAGTAGACTGGAGTTTCCAATCCTCAGTCGCTCTGTCTTGTGTGAGCTTGACCTGCAGCAAATCATCTGTAAAAATGTCTCTGTCTGTGGCGTTGAAGACTCCAGAGAAAGCTGTCCCCACTGCGAACAGTGGCAGTAAAAAAACAGAATATACTACCCAGTTAACTGCCATGTTGCCGGGAATTTGTGAATACATTTTACTGGATTTCAAAAATTAGGCAACTGATTGTTTTCTTCCTTTAAGATGTTGTTGTAATGTCCCATAACTTCAGCTGTTATTTCAGAGTAAAAGTCCAGGTGAAATATATTTGTTAGAGGTGCAAGAGTCCAAAAACATTATATTTATAAGACAAATGATGCAACGTCAAAGTCCCATGCATGATAGTCAAGAAGAGGGAAAAAAAACTTTAGTGCAAGAACAAACACTATCCATATCCACTTGTAACAATCGTGTAACAGTTTGCAAAACACATCACGTTAAATGAACATAAATGTCTGATGGTAAGAAGATCTTTCTGGTGTGTTTTTGAATTTAAATCCAAGAGAAAAAAAAATCCTTATACGTGCATGTTTTCCTCAGTCCTCATAGTAATGCGTCTGCTCGTGAAGACTGGCGTCTCCCCCCTCGTGTGCGCCAGTAACTCATATTGATCTCCTCCCCAAAACATTTCCTCTCGGACAAACATCAGTCAGCCCCAGTCTGTGTCCGGTCCAATCACAGCCACCCAAAGGCACCGTGTGCAGCCCGACCGAGCTGCAACATCCATGGACATTAACCTCAGCAAACCACGCATCTCTGCAGATAACATTGCTTGGTGTCCCCGCTGCAGAGACCCCGAAACTCCCTGGTGCTTAAAATTGCAAATCCTGATCGGGAAATTGATCTGTTTGCATTGTTAAATCCGTCTCTTTTTTTTTTGGCTCTTGATTATGGTGAAGTCCGGAAAGAGGAAAGTTGTCGTCACTCCTTAAGTATTCAAAGAATGAGACATTTTTCGGGTGGTCCGCGGGAAACAGTAAATCAGCCTCCCAAATGAGGAATATTCCAGATGTAAACCTACTGTTTCTGCAGGGATTTTTATGTATCCGCTGCCGATTGAGACGCACATCTCACAAGTAGCCTACAGCTGTGTATGTGTGTAATCTCCGGACGCGTCTCCGTTGTGTCCTCCCGACTGTTCAACACAGTCAGTTTGATTGTTTTCCTGCACTGGATGGAAAATTTCCACTGTACAAACTGTAGAGGGAGCCGTGACTTCAGAAGCACAGCCTCATCTCTCATGTAGAGAGTGGGAAGGCTGAATATTCATTTCTCTCTCTCTCTCTCTCTCCCTCAGTATCCCTAACAGGGTGGTGGTTATGTTAAGTTCCTGTCCAGTATCCAGGCTGAAGCTACAGAAGCAAAATCACACAAGAGATGCTAAAACACCCTCTAGGACACAACTGATAACAATAGTTCAACATTTGGGGAAATACACTTATGGGCTCTCTTGCTGAGAGTTGATTGATACCACTCTCATGTCTGTCTGTTAAATATGAAGCTACAGCCAACAGCTGGTTAGCTTAGCTTAGCATAGCACAAAACTGGAAACAGCTAGCTTGGCTATATCCAAGTAACAAAATTAGCCTACCAGCATCTGTAAAGCCCATAAAATAACATCTTGTTTGTTTAATATGTAGCCTACAAAGGCCTAGGCCTATTTGCAGTTTTATTCAGAAGACTTATTTCCTTCCTGGACTCTCCATTGGCTGCTGTCAGAATTTGTATTTTCATTTCTTTCTTTTTTTCATGGATTAAACAAATGAGATATAAAGTGTTAATTAGAGAGCTTTACAGGTGCTGGTAGGCTAATTTTGTTAGCCAGAGAGAGCCAGGCTAGCTGTTTCCCCCTGCTCCTAGTCTGTATGCTAAGCTAAGCTAATCAGCTGCTGGTTGTAGCTTTATACCGAACAGACAAACATGAGAGTGGTATTGATCTTCTCATCTAACTCTCTGTGAGAAAGCAAATAAGCATATATCCCAAAATGTTAAACTATTACTTTGACATTTTCTTTAAAAGAAAGCTCACTACTTAAAAGCTTTAGAGTTGCTGGTAAGCAGATTTTGTTAGCTTTGGACAGAACCAGGCTACCTGTTTCCAGTCTTTATACTAAGCTAACTAGCTGCTGGCTATAGCCTTATATTTAACAGACAGATATAAGAGTGATATCTTCTCATCCAACTATCAGCAGGAAAGTCTTGTTATAAGACACTGGAACTAAATATGGAATAAAACTATCCTTTTAATCATTTACTTTAAGAGTGACTATGATTAGTCTTGTTCAATTTTTGTTCACCATTTGACATTTACACCAGCATTTGTAGTAATACAATATGAATTCATAATTACAAAAATAACAAGCATTACAGGATAGATCTCATTAAGATATTTAATTTGAAATTAACCTCTTCTTTTGCCCCAAATGTCTCTTTACACCTTTTTATCTTCAGTCTCAGTTGCATGTCTTTGTAACACATTTCCTGAGGCAACAGAAAAGGCATCCAGTAACCTCAAAAGCATCTCCCCTTCGAGAAATGTGTGACATTTGCCTGTCCTAACACGTGGCACTGTGCACTCATTGATCACCTCATTCTGTGTATATTAGGTTTCTGTGCAGCATCTTCATTTAATGATGGATCACTTTCTCTATACCCAGTTCACACGTGTCTTCTGCAGCATGCTGTCCCACAGGGACCACTGTTGCATGATGCTTTTTTTTTTCTCCCCACAGTTCAAAAGCACACGCTACAGGCAGACAGTTGGCCTTATCAGGATCGCTGCAGGAAACACGTACAGTAATTTCTCTTAGGACAAAAGTCTTCCATATGGAGAGGAGATGCGCTGCAAAAAAGCTGCCTCAGTTTAAACGGTGATGATAATCTTGAACTCACATCAGTCAAATCGCTCCACAGACATAAAGATTAAACTTCAGGAATCAAGAAGATGCTTAAAAACTCTGTAAACAACTCACAGATTTTTTTAAATCTTACTTTAAGAAAAAAACTGATTGTACTTTTTGTTTTGAAATGTAGTTTTTAGCATATGTTCCATCACTGCATCAACTACCCACTCTGCAAAGGAACAAATCACCACTAACTTGCCCTTTTTTAGCCTTATAATTCATTATGAGTATGTAATTTGACAATATCTATAATTATGTCATTATTATTGTACAGTACATGGCTTCTATTCCTGTACAAAGTTGTAGATGCTGTAATGAGGTTTAAATAAGGTGTAAAGAGAATCGTATTTTAAGGCATGTTTCCTTGATTGACATGAGTTTCACTGTATCAGCCATGATGGTTTTTGCTTGTCCCACTTCAGCTTCAGCCAGGCGCCTTCTCTCTTGACCAAATTTTGATTTTTTCTGCAGTAAGATGGCAGCAGGATGTAAACCCAAATCCATGCTTGAGAGTGTCCTTTCAGAAGCCCAAAGGAGAGATAATCAATGCAGTGTCTTAGTTTGAGTGTATATGGGCTACATCCCAAACCAAACCAGCATGGTAAGCTTTATACAGTTATACATAATGCAGTAGTGTATTTTGGAGAAAGAAAAGAAAATGAACCTAAACTACTGGTTTATCATCCAGTGGCTAATGCTGCAGGTTGCTGCATAAAGTCCCTAGATCTTCTCTTCAGCATGTGACATGCATCTTCCTTTTGTGAGCGCATTACATTTGCATATTTGCAAATACTGTATCCTGTATCCACTTCTCTGGAGAGCAAAGTATTGTTGCATTTCTGTGGGCTACGAGTTTTAACCACATTGTGCTTCTGGCCGCACCTCACTCAGTGATGTCAAGGCTGGAATTTCTTCTTTGGTAGCAGCTTAGCTTTATGATCATAAAATGATTGCCTCACCCAAGAAGAGATATGTGAATTTGTGAAAACATATCCCTATTCACTGTCTCTCCTCCACCTTTTTAATGTATTTGACGTCAGCTACTTCAACACTCAGTTATCAGTGTTACATATTGCCAGTAATCAGGGCAGTCCTCTGATGTACATATCATGTTAGTCAGTGGTTCACTGCAAGTTCAACCCTCACTGGTGAGGACTGTTTTCTCCAAAGTGGAAGAACGTCTTCTCAGCTGCAATCTGTGATTTAGACTCACAATGTGTTTCTATAATGTGTATTTTTCAGAAAAACTCAGGCAGTCGGTGGTAAAGATTCATTGAATTTAAACAGCTGTATGACTCTTAAGGCAAGTCATTTTCTTGATTAAATAAAGTCTTCCATCTTACCTTGTTATAAGACACTGGGACTTATTTCTGATATGAATTCAACTGTTTTAGAAACAGTGTAGCTATCTGTTTTGAGAAAAGATTGAGATCTGATTTTCTCACTCATTTTTTTGCAGTGTGCACCCCTCTGCTGTGTGCTTTAACCAGACTTTCACTTCCATTACTGCCCATCTGTTCAACCTCCACGTTTCTCAGCAGAGTACTTTTGACTAATTTGATCTTCATTTAGTCGCCTCCGCTTGCATTACGTCGTGTCTTCACTGGAAAACCGCTCCTCCAAATGGGCTCGGAGCGAGATGAATGTTTGTCTGTTGCACACAACCACCATCCTTTTGAAGGTTTACTCCAAAACTAACTGGAATAACTTCTAATCATCACAATGCCGCGTGTCGATTCCTCCCCGTCAGACTGGTATTGGAGAGTTAAACTGAGCATCCTAATTAGAGGAAGCCTCGGTGTGGTGAAATGATTGAATGATGTCAACCGCAGTAAACCAACACTCTAATCACTGCAGCTGCTCGGGCCTCAGAGCAGGAGGTCCTCATGTAGCATTGGTTGCCTAGCGACATCTCAAGCCCATCTGATCAGAGAAGATAAATGGTAGATTGCCAAAAACGTGTCAAACATGGATCCTGAATGCACCATTGATTGACAGGTGGCAACTAGTGTCCGCATGCCTACTGTAGCTCTCCTGCTGTTTATGCTGGCTGTTTGAAGCTTTGGAAATCTTGGCTTTGCTTGTTGAGTAAAACAAACCTCCAGCCATACATATTGAAAGGATAGGTGTGTGTGCTGACAGCCGGTGCCCTTATTAAAAATATGCCATGCTGGGAGCAAAGGGAGGTGCGAACCAGGCCCTTGAAAGACTCCCCTCTTTCTCTCCCTGCAGAGAATTTCAATTTCCCCCAAGAGTCTATGGTTGCTCAGCATGCCTGTGTCCTGCATCCGGCCCTCTGGGTAGAGGCAGAGGGAAAATTGGCTCCTACTGTTCAGGTTTCAAAGATGGTTTCAGTCCCTTCCACGAGGCTGTCTGTCAATCACAGTAGTCTCCTCAAAACAAACCGTGCAGCTGCAGTATTAGGTGGGTGCTATCAGAATCATTGTGGTCCCTCAAAACCATTAAATCTACTCATCCAGAGAACAGGAAATAGTTTACCTGATGAGCCTGGAAATGGAAACACTCAATGCAGAATAGCCTTCATAGTAATAATAATAATAATAATAATAATGTCCATACACATGGAGAGACTACTATGAAACAATCTTGTGAGCTTTGTTTATCAAATCATACTATCAAACCGTGTAGTTTGTAGTAGTAGGCGCTGCTAGCAACTCTCGGGTCTCGATTGCCTCATTGACAGTATTTGTGGTTTTGATCACACCTGAAGAAGATCACTTTCCAAGGCTGTGAATTTGTGTAGCCTCCAGCCTCAGAAAATAATAACCTACAGTATGAAATGTGCAAAAATACTCAGCCCAACTCAATGTAATGTTTTCTTCTTCATCTATTGTAACTATAAATGCATCTACAGGGTTCTGTTTGCGCCAAAATAGTATTGGTGTATACTGTTTTCAGATTTTAAAGCATATTACTCTTGTTTACGCATTTTCTTGCTGTTGTACATTGAATTGTTGTTTCACATTTGTAACTGGCTGTTAATGACTGCACTGTGTTACCTTTCAGCAGCATCTGTCTGGTGTCCTTAATACCTGCTGCTTAATGTGGACCGACATCTGTTGTCGTATCCGTTTGCTGATGTCGTTTCATCCCGTCATTGTTCACCCCGTTCATTTGCATTTGCTTCTGTCACTTGTCATTTCCGTTTGCACATTTCTTTGGTTGTTTGAGTTTGCACATCATTTCCCTCTTTGCAGTTTGCACATCACTTGTGACATTTGCCTTTCTCTTTCCATAGCTTCTGTCAAATGCAAAAAAAAAAAAAAAAACAGACAGCAGCTGACATTGAGTAGCAGGTGAGAACATCAGACAGATGCAAATGCCAGGTACTCATGTTGCTCCAAAATGATTATGAAACTACACTATATTTATCTATTATAGGTGGGGTTTTTTTTCAGTTTCTTTAAACTCATCCTGAAAGTGCACTACAAGGTCATCCACACAACTCTAAGTGCTAAGATTATTTATTACAGAAAGGACAGAAAAACTAAAAATGTACAATACAAGACCTGTTCAGACAATCACATTCAATTTCTCGTAACTCAGTCAAAGAAAATACGCTTAAACACCAAAAGGATAAATCCAGTTTATTATAACTTATTTTCACAGTTGTGGCCTTCCTTCCTATTGGTGATCATTATTCCAAGTTCTTTTTTCTACGGTGGCTCTGAGGAGCAAAATGCATCAGACAAAACACATTTACAAAACACAAAAAAAGTTTGATATTGTGACATGTTGAAAGCATATTGATATGAATGTCCTTCATTGAGAATATCCTTTTATTATTACAATCTCTTCTTCCATCCTTTCAAACTCTGCTTAAAATTTGCACAATGTCACTGCAGAGGAGGTACAAAGCGAGTAACAGGAAACAGGAAATGACGTTGACCTTTGTCAAAGAGGTCAAGACAAAGAGGTAAATGATTAGCACAGTCAGTGCATCCATCGGTGTTTACTTCCATATAGTGTCGCTGAGTAAACGTTGATAGTTTTTTAAGCTTATATCTTTGGATTATTTTAGCTTCTCCTACATGTATTTATTGTGTATGTATTTGTTGAGCTGGGTTGGTGAGCTGCAGCATGCGATTTGCCCTTGTGGGGATAAATAAAGTTGAATTGAATTAATAATAACACTGTGCTCACCAAGTTAACTGCAGACACCTCTGTGGAGACATCGCTCAAAAGAGGTCAGATGAGGCAAGAAACACAGCAGTCAGACAATTAGACAATCGGACAGAGTTTAAAGAGTCACCCAGGTTAGCCAAACTTATTTGGAAGAGAAAACTATTAGCCAACTAAACATTATTACTCAAACCGTTCCAGTGGTTCCCAATCTAGGGGTCAGGCCCCTCCAAAGGGTTGCAATATAAATCTGGGCGGCTGTGAGATGAATAAATCAAAGTTCTGCTGCACAAATTCATAATTTTTGGGGAATCAACTTTAGAACACTGGGCAGTGTTACTTAAGGATATTTTGATACAGAATCAGTTTGAAGGGAGAAAATTAATGTATCTGACGTGTGTGTAACGCTGAGGATTCACTGATCTGAGTTCTGCTGCACAGTGCTCATGAAAAATTTACGAACACAGGCGGTGTTGATACAGTACCTGTTCAAGTCCTCCGAGGTGTACAATACAAGTTCTGAAACTTGCCATGAATATTTCAGGATGCTAATTTCAGCATCCCAAAGGATAATTTGAATTTTAAGAAGGCACGCTTTTATGAGAGGTGACAGCAAAAGAGATGAAGATTGCGAAATCTATTTAAAAAACAGCGTGAACCGAACATACAGCCAATTGAAGCTCACAATAGTCCCTGTCACCGCTGCCATCACAATACAGTGCCTCCTCTGCTTGAATTGATTTTGTTCTGTTTCCCCATTTGCTGATACAGCTATGCAGATATTGGTTTGTGTAACACGAGACATTGACTCTGTACAGAAGCGAATAAACAGCCCTCAAAACTAATTCCAATCTCAAAGAGTGACATGTGATTTTTTCAGAGGGTGCCAAATGAAACATCCCACTGTGACTGATACATCATTTACTACCAGTGTTGTGGTTTAGCGCTTTGCAGGATGAGATTACAACTCCAGCGATGTTAGCCCCCACCCCACCCCACTCTTTCTAGCTACTTTCAGAGAGTCTGAGGTTTAATCTGACGCTGTCTGGAGTCATCTTTTCACAGCAAACACATCAAAGAGTCTGGGAGAGAATCTGTGTTCTCCTAGGTGCACATTATTCAAATGGGCAAACTTGCTTCTCATAGTTTGGGTTCTACATCTCGTCAGCTTCTGCGGCTGACGTGCCGATGTGAAGCAGGGGAATAGGAGATGAGTTTCTAGTGTCACTCACAGCATCATCCAGTGGGAAACTGCAGTGTCTCTGAAAAGGGACTAAAAGATGAGACGCAGTGCAGAGATAACTGTGCCTGCTTCACATCATGCAATGTTTTGGCAGGAGAGCACAGACCACTTCCACAGCCTCCACCACTGGCCCTATTCCCCCAGCTCTGTCTGTGATGTACACAGACTGGTGTACGAGAGCTTTACATAAATTCATGAGACTATTTGGCCCTAATTAAAATCCATAAACAAGCGAAGTGCAAGTTCATCTGCAGTTCACAGCAAAATGTCTCATTGATTTCCTGTGTTCTTGTAATAGCCACAGAATTCTGAATGGTGGCCTTTCAGGGCAAATTCATCGGTTTACAAATAATCTCCCCTCTAGAAAATCATTCTCTAAATGGATAGTCATGCTGCTATTTCAACCTGTGTTTTTTGTATCTTACTTTTTGGTGTTATTGTATATAGGAAAATGTCTCCAGATACTATGGTTCCTGCATCCACTTCCTTATTTTCAGCCACGCTAGCAGCATGGCTCTATGGAGGGCGATGTAGGTCGGTTGATCGGTCCATAGCCTGGGTCCAGACTGAAATGTCTCAACATCTATTGGACGGATTGCCATGAAATTTGCTCAGAGATTCATGGTCCCCAGGGAATGAATCATCATGACTTTGGCGATCCTCTGACTGTTCATCTAGCGCCACCAACAGGTCAAAGTTTTCACTTATCCTGTGAAATATCTCGAGATATACTCAATGAATTGGTTGGTTCCTAGACAGTGTATCCTAATGACTTTGATGATCCCCTGCCTTTTCCTCTAGCACCACCATGAGGTTGACTTTCATGGCTTTGAGTAAAAGATCTTGACAATTATCAGATGGATTGCTGTGAAATGTTTTGTTCCCCTCACAATGAATTGTAATAACTTTGGTGATCTCTTAACTTTTCCTCTAGGGCCATCACCAGGACAAAATTCCCAACAGCCTCACTTACGTTGTGTTTGGTGCTCATTAGCAAATGTTGGAAATCAAATGTGTTTAAATTTGTCTCTGAACGGCCACACTGAAAGGCAGAGTGAAAAGTCATAGAGAGGGGGAGACGTGATATTGTTTAAATATGGGAATAACAACGCACATTTTAAAACAGCCTGTCTTTGAAGACATTCATAGTGTCGCACTCGGTTGTACACAAGAAAAGTGCCACATATACTATACAAATGAAAAATGAGAGCCAGAGAGAGAAGTTCAAACACGTCTTACTTTCTCACCTCTGCACAGCTGGCCAATCATGGCTTGAAGTGGGTGTGAATGTCGGATCTTCGGTTTTGGAAAGTTACAGAAATAGTTTTGCTGGTTGGTAAGAGAAAATACATAAAAGCCTTCGACCTGTTTTCATTTCCATCTGTCCTCTGAGGTTTTCAGCATGTCCTTATTGTCAGACTGCCATAATTTCCTGCCTGGCAGACACAGAATGGTGCTGGGAGGCCCGGCCTGAAGAAGCAGCTCTGCAGGCCACAGAGACTCTGACTTCAAAGGCAGTCAGTATTAGGAGTGACCAGTAGCTGAATGATCCCTGCATAATTCTTTGGCGAGGCTGAGATCTCATGTTCCCTACTTTGTTTAGGTAACTTGACCCAGAGGCAGTGTGATGTGGTCTGGAAAGACTACTTGTTACCACTTTTCTCAAGAAACAGCATGTTCTTCTTCATGTGATACCCTTAACGTACTTTAAATGCATTGGATTCTGTCGATGGGAGATGCTTCAACAGACAAAAATATGAACATTTGAAATATAATTATGCACAGTAAGCAGTCCTCTCTTGCAATTTGTTGGAGGAATCCTATAATTTTAAGTTTAAAATTGCTTAGGCAAGACCGGTAGGGAATAAAATAAATGATAAGGACAGTGGATTCCCTGTTAAGATGTGTCTGCAGCGTACTGAGAGTGTTGAGATTAAAACACACTTTGATGAAAAATGGAATTATGAACACAGGCTTGTCCTCACTGAAGGATGCCTCACCAGAAAAAGGGCTGCCTTCCTGAGCCTTGAAGTAAATCCCTTGACATCTCCTGATGTGATTTTTAATTAATTCTGAAGTTTCTTGCAAAAACACGGAAACTTTCCCCTCACAGGGAACATCCTTTTGACAGTGCAGTATGACTTTTAAGGGCATGTCTTAATTCAGTTGCAAAATGCCACCAAATCAATTTAACTGCATTATGGTAACCACACTTAATACAAGTTTCTGTCACTACTTGTTTAAGGCTAATCATCAAAGTAACTGCCTGGCTGCCAAAACTGTGTATTGATGAAATAAAGCATCTGATTAAATAAATGTGTCAAACAATGATTTGTATTGCCAGTGCCTTCAGTAGCTTTTCCTGCCACAGTTTGGATCCACTCTTCTCTGGCAGCAGAGCCAGTGCTAATTACAATGTGTAATAATTTGGAGAGATAATCTATGTCTCACATATTTATGATGGCACTGGCTAAAAAATGCTGCCTCACATTTTCAGACTCAGAGAAATGCACAAATGTTCAGTTTGGTCTGGTTATCGAAAAGTCCTTGGCAAATCCTGACTATTCTAGCTGAGCTCTTCATTGGACGATAACTTGTGCCTTGTTGACACGAAAACTGTCATTCGGCAAGAGATTTAGGCCTACTCCCATCAGTAATGAAATGGAGTTAAAAGTGACATTTCTGATTTGTTGTGTTTTTAAGTGGTGAAGAGAGCCTACTCTGTTGCCTCTTACTAACAATTAGATTAGTAGTAGTAACCTTGCACCTTTAACCACACCCAACAGCGATGTCACAGCATACTGACACACCCCGAAGTACACTTGTACATCACTGCAGCAAGCTGAGAAGTTAAACCAGAAAGAACAACATTTTCAGCTGGCATTAATTAGCTCTTTTATTCTTTATGAGAATATCAACAAGACACTGTGGCAGACAGCAATGTACCATTTACCACAATACTTATTTTTCTACAAACAAAAACCAGAATCATTCAATCAATACTTTCATCACATACATATTCTACATATAGCAGCTTTAAGTTAAAGGAATGGTTCAATATTTTGGGAAATATGCTTATTTGCTTTCTGATTAGAGTTAGATGACAAGGTTGATACCACTGTCACGTCTGTGCAGTAATTATGAAGCTACAGCCAGCAGCCAGTTAGCTTAGCTTAGCATAAAGACTGGAAACAGGGGGAGACGGCTAGCCTCAAGTGTTAAAATGACAAGTGGCATTTTTTTGGCCAGGAGCAGTGACTTCCTGTGCTTGACACATAAGCATAACTTGTCATTTATGCACTTCGGTTTTTGTACAGATTCCCCCCTTTTTTTTAAAAGCAAAGCAACGCTAATCAGCTGCTGACTATAGCTTCATATTTAGTGTACACAATGACAATGTGGTGTTGATCTTCTCATCCAACCCTCAGCAAAAAGCAAATTATCATATTTCCCAACATGTCAACCTATTTCTTTAAATCCATCATATACCAACCAGAAGCACACATCTGCATCACCCTCATTATACTATTGATAAATGTCAAACTCAAAGTCAAGAGCAAGTAATAGTGTTGAGCACCTGTCTTGCAATGTGAACGTGATTATGTGTGAGGGAAAAAAGGTTAGCACATTCAGGACATTTTGCCACAGTTGAAGTCACAGAGGAATATTCCCTTTAGTTGTCTGAATTCTTATTCTTCTGTATGAACAACCCTCCATGTTACACCCCGTCCCCTTTGCGACATGCCTTTTGTTCCACTTCAAGGTTTTTCTACTGAATACTACGGTTTCATTAGAGAATGATGGTACCAGTGTTTCAAACTTTTCATCTCTATCTCGACGTTTGTTGAAATAAACACTGATTTCTAATTGGTTTCTGCATAATAAGAGCAATCAAAGCAATGTGATTAAAATTTCTCAGCAAACACACAGTCCCTGGTCCCATTCAAACAGGCAGTGTTGTTGCTAGCTGAATAACAGCTTGTGCTTATCATTTACTTATCATTTTTATGTAAATTTGGCAGCAGCGGTGAGACAGCCTCTTAAAAAGAGCCTGTAAGAGACATTTACATGTGTTACAATAGCTCTGTGATTTACGCAGACTGCAGGAGGTGAGTGAATCCAACCATCCAACAGGCTGTCAGCCTGCTCAACCCTTGACAAGGAAAAAATCACATCATGGCCTGCTTGGATTGATTAGCTGCAGGCTCCTGCCTCTTGATTGGCAGCTTCAATTCTGCACCACTCAGCAGGGTAACATAGTATCGTGTGTCAACGTGCTCCACTGATTGAGCTCCACAGACGACAGTGAGGACAGGGAAAAGTTGGACAGATTTTTAAAATGCATGCTGTCAGGTTGCTGTGGACATTTCCATATAATCAGGGCTGCAGCTACCATTGAGGACACTGAGGTCATGTCACTACTTTTAGGCCAAATAAATAAAGGATTCACTATTTCTCCACCACAATATAATTACTCAGTGTGGAGCATTTAGCATTTAGATCTTCATTTTGGTAAATAAAACAGTAAAACTTTATCTGACGGTCTGTAAGTTATTTGAAGTTTCCTGGAAAGAACTAATCTGGTATTCATTTTACAACAAAATAGAGAAATGTCTGATAGTTAGTTTTGCCAGTTGTGTTGAGCTTATAAGCACTTATTGATTTCAGGAGGACACTTGCAGAAAATGTAATTGATCAGTGAACTGAATAAATAAAATATTAAAAATCCAAACAAAAAGAAATCGTTGGGGGGGATTCGCCTCCTGACCTCAATCTTTCAGAACTCCTGGCTACAGCACTGCATATCTTGCATAGTAAAGTAAAACTACATATACTTCAGACATAAAAGTGATTGAAGCGGCTGAACGGTTTATGAAGATACAAACAAATAAAACAGGCAGTATGAAATATATTTTTAATTTTAACTTGCTTTGTGCAGTTGTGATATGCAAAGACATTGGAAATTCCAAGCACTGCAGACAATTATTTTTTGCATCACTGCATTTTGTCATATGAAAACGTCACTCAGGTAATTTCATGCTTTTCATGCTCTAACTGAACTCAACTGAAACACCACGCAGCACTCTACGTTGAGAGCTTTTGTGACTTTTTGGCTAATTAAACCATTTCAGAATCCACAGATCTTTCTTGGTAACTGAAGGATTGACAGTGTGGAGATGGGAGGTTGACAGGTTTGAGTCAGGAGGTTTTCACCTTACAGTGAGGATTAGCTGCTCACTGACTGGGAATGTAAGTGTGTTTGGAGGCTGGATATGGCATTTACCCAGTATTGTTAGCCAAATGCTAATGTTAGCATGCTAACATGCTCAAAATGATAACGATGATGTTTGGCAGGTGTAATGTTTACCATGTTCTCCATCTTAGTTTAACGTGTTAGCATGCTAACATTTTAAGTACAGTGAGGCTGATGGGAATGTTATTAGATTTGTAGGTATTTGGTCATTAATAACAGTTTAAAAAATTACCTGATGATGGATGTAGGTGAAAACTTAAAGTTATTACAATTCATCGTGAGGGGAACATGAACGTCTGCACTAAATTTCTTGGCAATTCATCCAATAGCTGTCAAGACAGTTTACTCAAAACCTCAGGGGATCACCAGAATCATCAGGATTCATTCTCTGGGCATCGTGAACGTCTGCACAAATTATGTGCCAATCCATCCAGTAGTTGTTGAGATGTTTCAGTCTGAACCAAAGTGGTTGAGCGACCAGCACTGCCATCACTATAAAGAGCCTCACTGCTAAAAAGAATCAAAGACTGCAGGCTAATTAACAATATCAATATTGTCTTCAAAAATTGTGCAAAGTGAGAGTAATTTGCACTGCCGTATGTATCGATTGCATTTAACATCAGTTAACACTATTTGTTGTGTTTTGCAGTTCAATTCACTTAGCATTTTTAGCATGCTTACCCCAGCATATCTGCTGTCTTTGTTTATTCATTAGGCTGCTCTATAGCATAGAGGTCACACCTCCTGCTTGATAAGGTTGTCCTTCTGCCCTCTCTACAGCTGATTTGATTAATCAACATCAATTAGAGCAGCTTAGGGCGGCATGCAGGGAGAGCCTACTAAATGCCCTCTTCACTGTATATCTGGATGACTAGGCGCTTATATATATACGAGGATAAAAGCACTTTCCTGTTCTGCATCATCCCCCATTACCAAATCAGGTGTCACTCGGACATGGCTGCTCATACATTAAAAATATCTGGGTAGTTCTGATATGATGGCTTTTGTCTGAAGGCAGTGTAATTTATCCCGGCAAGAACGACTTCCAGCCAAAGATCAGCTGAAGAAAAAGCATGCTTTTCTTGTTTCCGCAATTTCACATTCTTGGATAAATGGCACCAGCAGTAAGCATTTGCATGGTTAGGCAGAGAAGGCCCATTTATCTTAATCAGGACTAATATCGCCATCAGGGAGATAGAGGGGCTGAGCTATCTATCACATTCCTCCCTGGTTTTCTTGGGGCAAAAAATTACTTTCGATCAATCTCCAGAAGCGGATAAGTCTACCTCAGAGACCTGGAGCCTCATCACTTCAAAGGAGGGTATTTTTTGGGGGGGGAGAGCTGCCAGGTCAAATTCCATCTGGGATGAGCTATTAGCTATTAAAGACCACACAGTCCACACTGAATCAAAATGATCGCTGATGGTAATGTTTCCAAAAAAAAACTACCAGGATTGCTTTTTTTTGTTTTGTTTTGTTTATTCTGCAGGTTGCTCTCTTAACCTTACACTATTGATTTCAAATACCATGAGATTGTGCACGGTGGTCTAAATTTACATTGATGCAAGGATCATAACATATCATCCCATAATGATCTAAAGAAGGTCAATTTACTATTTGGCAGGCACTTTTGTTTAGCTGGTAACTTAATAGCACTTCTAAAGCAATTCATTTGGAAGTGATTTGAAACTTCTATGGTGTCACTTTGTTCCCTCATTATTTAGATGCAAATTCATTTTCACCTAAATTAAAACCACCCATGTTGTGAGTGACAATCTTTTTTGAGAGCACCTAAAAAAGCTTTCATTACGGAGGATGTGAATGTGCTGTCAAACGCTGTCAAATGTGAGTGCCATGCCTCAGAGGACATGACAGAGAGGTGCTTTTTATGGTCTCATGAATGTATATTTTCCCATAAGTGGTATACGCAAACCAGCCAACACATTTCCCCATCAATCGGTGCGGGGAACGCAGCCGAGCAGATGGCATATGTCAACACAGCGACGCTCCGCTGTCCAGGAAAAGTGGAGGAGTCGCTGAGACCAAGACAGGAGATCAACCGTGCGCTTGACACAGCAGAGTGGATCAGCAAACCCGGGCCACAGCACCCAGCTCTCTGGAGCCTCTCATCCCTCGTCACAATCAATCCACCGCAGACCAACCGTAATCCTATTTGTTCAAATAAATAATGAAATAGCTGCAGCCCCACACGGAGGCACACAGAGGGTGGTAATTGCTGCGTTTCAGGCTGGATCAGATGGGCTCTGTGGGAGGCTGGCTCAGCTCCACTGTGACCTTGTGTGTGTTTGTAATTTTCCACAAGCTTAGTGGATATGCAGCAGGCAGGGGCCCTCAGTGAGTGCACAGGAATCCTGGCACCTAGGGAGTGTGCCAAGGCCATCCCAGTGAATGGTTAGGTGTGATGGAGCCCTTCTCACGACTAAAAAGAAAAAAACACACGTGCTATAAGAAGGGGAAGATGACATGACGGCCATTAGGAAAGTGCAAGGCTGTAGAGCGAGTGTTATGTCCTTTGCTATGCTCTGATGCACTGTAATGTGTCTTGTTCAATTTGTTTACGTGCGATGCCTCAGTGCATTACAAGGACTTGTGCGGGGCCAAAAAAAAAAAAGATTTCTAAAGCTCTATCCTCCAATTGAACTTGGACTTCAATCTTCCGCAGATTAACCTGTAATACCAGACCTCCGAGTTTTACAATTAATGTTTATCCTACCCTGCCAGGCTGTGTTTGCTCTCATAATCCCATTACCCCAGACAAAATATTCCATTATCTGGAATATTTCCAATGTCGTCCTGGCCAGTCAAGCTTTGGGTCACGCTTCGCTCATCGCAGCAGCAATCTGTGCTGTTCAGCATTGGCAGCAACATCCATTTGCAAGGTGAAATATTGCACCGAGGTAGGTTTTCCCCATTGGTCCAAATGGCTGGTCATTCTGTGAAGTTATGGCCCGTTGTTGTCAGTGAGGTGTGATTGCAGTGACTCTTATGGCCCATCTCTCTGTATTGTTCAGACGTTAAGTAGAGTCAGGGAAGGGTCAAGCCACGAAATGTTGCTAGAGAATGAATATGACTGATCTACTGCCATTGCTTTCCTCAAGGAACACTTCCAGCCTCCCAGTTCTTTAAAATGAGATGTCAACAGCTGTATGAGAACACTGTAAAATGGGAAGTGTGCAGCTTTGTACTGTATGTGACCACAGTGAAATAAGCAGCTCAGCTCTCTCATTTGGAACCAAGATATCATGAGGCCACATTAAAATAAACATGCTATTTAAAGCAATAGTTTGAAATTTGGGTAAATACTCTTATTTGCTTTCTTGCTGATAGGTAGATGAGAAGATCAATACCACTCTCATATTTGCACGATAAATATGAAGCTGGAGCCAGCAACCAGGTAGCTTAGCTTAGCATAAAGACTGGAAACGGGGGGAGACAGCTAGCCTGGCTCACAAAGGTACCAGATAGCCCCTCTTAACCTCACTAATTAACAAGTTATCCAATTTGTGTAAAACCAACAATTTAACGTTATGGCCGGACTATTTCTTGGCCGGGTGCAGTAACTTCCTGGAGTCTTGTCATCACTGTGAGGTTGCCAGGCAACCAGCAGATACTCCAGCAAGTCAGACTTGTTTTTACACTTTGGTTTTTGTACGGATTAAATGAACAAGAAATAACATGTTAATTAATGAGCTTTAGAGGTGCTGGTTGGCAGATCGAGGCTAACCGTTTCCCCGTTTCCAGTATTTATGCTAAGCTAAGCTAAACGGCTGCTGGCTCCGGCTACATATTTACCATAAATCTCGGCAAGAAAGCAAGTAAGTGTATTTCCCAAAACTTTGAACTGTTTCTTAAAATGATATATTTCAAAAATACATTTGTCATTCAATGTAATGAAGCAAACAACTGGGTTTATTTTCATTATTGCTGTATTTCCTGATATGAATCATATCATTCAATTAATATGGAATTACTTTGTCTTTTATCACAAATATCAAAGATATGTATTTAATTGGTATATATATAGATTCATTTCACCAAGAGTGGAAAAATATTTCCGTTGATCCAATCGTTGGATCATAGGAAAACGTAAAAAGGTAGATGAAAAACAACAGAAACAAAAAACAAAAGTCTGACAATTAGTAACAGGGGAAATAATAGGAGAACAAAGCACAGAAGGTGGTGATTGAAATATTACACACAGAAAGATGTCCAGTTACAGAATAAGGGCACTACTTCACTTTGTAAGTGATCAGAGCAGGAACAGGATTGTCCAACCTCATAAAAAAAAAAACTCTGACTATGGAATTAACATGAAGATGGTGATTTATTCAATCCTTTAAAAGCCATTTAAACTCACATAGCATTAATTCAAACAGGTGTCATTTGCTGTAGCAGAGATGCTAGTTTTCCCATCAGAGGCAGAACTGTGCCAGTCTTGAACCCATGAATCTTCTGTTCAGCAGCAGGACAGAAGGCAAAAGCGAGCCATCAAACCAGTTCAAAAACACACATTTCATTTAGATGAAGGATTAGTGAGTTTGACTACAATGCAGCTGTCTTTTATCAGAACAAAGACCTGGGACCTGGCTCATACTAAGCAAACAAAAGTCAGCAATGTGAGAATACAAGGATGAACTTTTTATAATATTTGATTATAGAGACTAGAGGTCTTCTGTTTTGGGAGTCACACAATCTTTACTTTACCAATAGGTTAGTATCAAGGCATATGTGCAAGAGTTATTGGTTGAAAAGAGAAAGGGAAGGCATAACCTTAGATGTGTGACGCTAAGCGATCAAGCCTAGAGAGCTCCTGTACAAGGTGAAGCCTGCGTCAATAAGACCCCCTTTCACCACTTACAGAGAACATTTGTGGGAAAAATAATTTCTAGAAATTGTTTGTTGTGATGTATTTGCCCGCGGCGCACTACTCCTGAGAGAACATGTTACAGAGGAGCAATTTTGTGTCATGGTTTTATTAGATTTCTAATTCCATCACTCAGGCAGGAAAGTGCATTGCAATCTGGAGATAAAAGAGAAACTTGGGCAAGGATAAAACTGCAATTTTGGTACGGTTACAGCCACTCTTTTAGCTGTTGACTTGAAAATCAATAAACAACCAGCAGTTTTGGTTTGTCTTGTCACAAAGTACTGACTTGGCTCAACAATCCACAACAAAGATTTCTCCGATTCCGCCAGGTCTAAACCTGTAATCTTTGATTCATCGCTGCCTTTTCTCATCATTCCTTGTCAAAGCTTGGCTTTCCACTATCATCCATCATTCATTGCTTTACCTATGTCTCCCTGGTATTCCAAGGCCCCAGACCTCCACCAGCCCCGCAGCCAAAATAGAAAAGCTCAAGGCAAATCGAACTGACGGACAGAAACCAAATGTAACCTGTCACGTGGAAGAATACTGGTTGTATCACAAGATCTTTTACTACACCTTTCATCTAAACTTTTTGTGCTGTTAAAGGAACAAAACTATGTTTGACCATAAGGACTGTTTGGTACCAGCTACAAGTAATTGTTGTCTTAAAAGAGGTTGTCTTAGAACAGCAGAGAATGAAATTTCATCCAGTGTCATCATCCCAAGCCATTAGTGAGGCTATTTGATCAGTGCTAAAGCAGAGCGCGGACATGGATGCTGGCCAAGCTGCAAATCACAGTCACACCACTGAGTGAATGAAAGTGATGTGCAGACACATGTACAACAAACTGTCCACGGCTACACCACAGCTCCGTGGGTTAGAAATGACTGCGTGTGGGTTATTTAACCATGCAGTGCTTGGAGAAGTTCACGGTTCAGTAACTGGAATGACCTAAGGGGTGCCGAGCCAGCTGACTGTGCAGAGAGCTGTGTGCACACTGCGAGGCAGGAGATAAGCATCCAGGCTGTGGCCAGTTGACAGGAAATGGTCAGAAGTGAAGAAAAGTTGGCTAGAAAGGTTTGGATTGGATGCTTTGTGGTCACTGTTCATTTCCATTCGAAACCGTTCTAGCTCTATTAA
Organism: Macquaria ambigua; assembly: GCA_008360985.2. Taxonomy (NCBI): domain Eukaryota; kingdom Metazoa; phylum Chordata; class Actinopteri; order Centrarchiformes; family Percichthyidae; genus Macquaria; species Macquaria ambigua. The sequence goes on along the minus strand of VMKM01000009.1, from coordinate 383,021 downwards.
CGACATTCTGAACATCATCTCAGTGAAGCATTGCCATGCTCACTTTTGCGTGAGCTGTAACTGTTCCATTTGCATTTCATGTGACCAAAGGTTTTTGTGCCAAAAGACATTTTGTTCTGTCACAAGCACGCCCAACGCTGCTACACAGAAACTCCTCTCCAGACTGTTGTCAATCCAGCTGCGCTAGAGTGCCCTCAGAGAGTCGTGCTCATTTCAATATTTATTGAAATGTTATCAAAACCACTCAGAGCGACTCACGGCAATCAATGCTGTTTAGGCTCTGTGCTGCAGAGGCAGGTCTCCCCGCTCTCGCTACTATTGTTTGTCTTCATGCCATTCACCCTCATCCTTCTGAAGAGGAGATGGTGAAGTCACACCTCCGTAAATCCTGCCCCAAAGGAACAGTTCAGCTTAGATAGCATGCTAACTGACTACAATGTGTTTTAATTGACAGAGAGTATATTTTGCACATTAGAGAGAAGTGCCGGAACATGGTAAAGGACAGGGAACACTATGTTGCACAGAAGGCCTGCCCTGCAGGGTTTCTTTGTATTTCCAACAACGCAATCATTTGCCAATACCGACAATTTTCCCTCATGCTAGTTAGAACCAGCAGTTTGCCTGACGAAGATCCTCTGGCAAATTGAATGATCACTGTTCCTGTTCTTAAGCATACAACCTACTGACAGATACCAACTGTTACACTGATAGCAATAAAGAGATACAGGGGATAATAAATGATAAATGAAACAGTAATCCACTGGGTGACGGTATTCATGGGAAAAGGAAATAAGAGCACTTAGTCCCCGTGTTGCACCGTCAGCACTGAGACGGAGATAGAAGTTTGTCACGATGCACAGAGCTTTATGTTCTTAGCAGCCAAAATATCTGTGTGTCTCGCTGCACTTATAAAGGGCAAGAAGAGAGAATGGATTTGCTTTTTGGGTTTAAGTGGTCTGAGAGGGGATGGATTAAAGAATCATGAGATAAACAACTGACATCAAACCTGTAGTCCGCACCGGTGAGGTCTCACCAACCCTCATGCTCTGCATCAGCAGCAGCACGTCAGTAAATTATCCTCTGTTTGCATCCATATTGACTGTTTTAGTTGCATTTTTAGCATACATTCAAATGTGTTTATAATACACTAGCATAAACCTACTTAGGTATTAAACATTTATAAATTCATAGATGATCATTGCTAAAGTCCCTGAACAACTTTAACAACATATTTTTCTCCAGAATGCAAAAATAAAACAAGTTTCATAGCGTCTTTATTTAGAGATCACAATATTCACTGATATATTTATTGTAGCTCTAAAAATGAAGTAAAAGTAATTAAACTCTAAAGTAGACACAAAGATGTAAATACAAAAGTTCAGTTATTAGTCCAGGATAGATATGTGTATCAAATGGGATTCTCAGCTGTGGTCTTGAGAAATAAACTCGTACTTGATCCGCTGTTGAAGCAATTTTTGATATGTTTTGATAGATTGCAGTGAGCGCTAACCTCTGTGATAAATAAAATACATTGTGTTTTCTGTGACTGCTTCACAATAAAAGCCACACAATGTTTCACAAGTTGAATGCTGTTAATGTGGAGCTGCAGCAGTCCTGGAAATGTTCCGTTTGCAATTAGCAGGAACTGAATACAGCCTGCGTGCGGCTATTCACAGTGAACAGTAAACTGAGGCTGATATAAATGTGATAAAATTACAATTAGTAGTGCTAGATCACATGCTACATCATTTCCTGTGAATCCCTCATGCACAGGACTCCACTGCCACTAGCAATGAAAACTACAATATAAAGAGGTAATTACAGAATGTAAACACTTTAAATGACTATTGTTGAAAAAAACAGTATAACAGTTGTATTTCATGAAAGTCTTAAGGATTATATCTTTGAATGAATGAATGTGTTTTAAAAGAAACTGTCCATCTCAAACTGTAATGAAGTATCTCTGCTGGTTTTTTCAAGAGACGATTGTTCTCTCCTAGGCAGCTTTAAGAGAACTTTCTCCACAAGGTCACGAGTATTGACTCACTATTCTTGTATTTGATAATCATGCAATATATCTTGTGCCTGCATTGTGTTGGGGTCTATTGATGCTGCTGTTGGTGGTGAAATTGGTATCTCTGTCCCTTCTATGATGGATTTCCTCCAGTATGATAGTTGAACATAGTGGAGGTGCAAAACAGTGAAACTACTCACATCTCTTGCTCTTTGTAAAGGATACTCACTGAAATCTGAGGGGTTTTTTTATTGAGTTTTTTAAGATTGCTTGAAACATTTTCTATTAAATTCCACTTTAGTTGTTTTGGAAATAAGTTAATGTGGCTAGATTAGCACAAGAATGAGGTAATAAAGAACAGAAATGCATTGTGTGTCACCACCGTTTTCAGTACAACAATAAAACAATATACCAAAAGATGCTGAAAAATATCATACACTCTGATCCAAACAAGTTAGTGAAGAGCCTAGATTGTGTATGTTGGACAATTTAGAGTTGAGTGTACCTGACTGCCTGTAGAGTGCTTGAGGCTTTCTTTCGCTGATCCAGGTGTGTGCAGGTATCGTCCTTTTGAGCAACAAGAGAAGGTCCTTCATATTGAAAGGACAAACAGAGTGTATCCATCTGGTTCTTCACCTTTTGACTCATCATCCTGCCAAAATACAGATTCCTCTGGAGCTGAGCCAAGCATAACGGGTGACCTATTATACCAGTGTCTCAGCAGTACATCTAGTGAGTTTTTCTTTTTTCTTTTTTTTAATCTGTCCTTCATTTTTCTCATAACCCTCAACACTTATGGAATTTTTTTTTCCTAGCACAGCATATAATACATTTGCTGCAGAGGTCAAGCTAGAAGTACATCACTGCATCCCACAGATTCACTCCAGTCAGGCAGCCGATGTATGAACAAGCCAGGGATCTCACAGGACACTGAGCAGATGGCGAAACCACACAGTGTCAGCACTTTCCCCCCGGCAACCTGAGAGACTCACTATGGTCAAATGAAACATGAGACATAGCAGACACCTTCAAACTCTATTTATATTGCTTTTTGCAGACGGGCTTTTGCTCTTGAAGGAGAATAATCCCCTGAAACAGATTCCCAATTCCTAAATCATAAACTACTGTACTGTAAAGTCATACAGTATGATCATATGAGGTTTGTTTTGTTAAAGGGATAGTTTTGGGAAATAAAGATATTTATTTTCTTATTGAGAGTTAGATGAGAAGATCGATACCGCTCCCACATTTGTAGGATAAATATGTAGCTGGAGCAAGTAGACAGTTAGCTTAGCTTAGCACAAAGACTGGAAACAGGGGGAAACAGCTAGCCTGGCTTTGTCCAAAGGTTTCACAATCCACTTACTAACCTCTGAAGCTCACTAATTAACTTTGTAATTAAGTTTATTTAATCTGTACAAAAACTGAAGAGTAAAAATGTCAAGTTGGAGGGGGTTAGGGTTAGGGGGGGGTTATGTGCTGCCGTAGCAGTTGCCAGGCAACCAGCAGAGACTCCAGGAAGTCACTGCTCCTGGCCAAGAAATAGCCTGGCACATAACCCCCAGTAAAATGGCTTTTTTTTATTAACCAAACGTGTTAATTTGTGAGCTTTAGAGGAGCTAGTGGTCGGATTTTCCAGTCTTTATGCTAAGCTAAGCTAACCAGCTGTTGGCTCTGGTATCAATCTTCTCACCTTTGGCAAAAAAGGCAAATCATTTCCCAAAATGTCAAACCTTTCCTTTAAAATGACTGCAATATCAAGTTAGTTTCTTTTTAATCTAAGGTTTTATTACACCAAATGTTTGACAAGATACTATTACACCTAATAGCAGCCTCTGGGGAAAAAAAAAAAAAAGAGCTCCAAGAAACGCTGTAAACTATACACCCATAATGTATGAGAGATGGGGTTTCAGTGCATGATATGTGGCTTGCCCGGTGAGTGGTAAAACACAGTAGAGAGGGATTGTCCTCTCACCAGCGCATCGATTGTCTCCAACTCTAATTCCGTCCCAGAGAAAGGTGGCCAGCCACTGTCGAGATCCATCACATGCAGCAAATGTATTGTTGGATGTGAAACAATTGTTTATTGTTTTTCAGCTTAACTTGCTTCCTGATGAAGTTCATTGATCTCTAAAGCAATCCATGGTCCCTGGCTCTACATCATTTGTTCCTCTGTTGAAATGATTGGTTTGATCTCAAGGCCAGGCATCAGCTGTAATTACTGAGAAGGGATTTCAACTGTCAGCATGATAAATGGCTATTTGACTTTATTTGTCTTGGTCTGCCATTGGCTTGCAGTGCTACCCGTCACTGAGGTATTCTATTTCCTATACTCAGCATCACACACACAGAAACATATTGAATACCTCTTCCATCACTTCAACAGAAAATCTTTCGATAATAACACAGCTGATTTTCAGAGCAAAATGCCCTCGGCGAGCGAAATGGCTTGACAAGTCAACTTCTTGTTTTTCCAGAAAGGCCTTTTGTCTTGTTTTGTTTAACCTCTGTCAGAAACTTAGTTTACCTAACTTTGCTTCTCCGGTCTTCCACACACATCGCCTGAGACCAACATATTTTTTTTTTCATTTTGTTACAAATCATTAAGCTGGGTTGCAGAGGGAATTCACAAGGGGGCGAAATGCTTGCAGGTGCAGATCTCTGGAGGTGTTTTTGTGCATCAATGAATACAGCTCCTGGCCCTGGGTGACCTTAGCCCTTATCCCTGAGAAAGAATCAATTGTGTTTCCAGGCTGCCTGTGTCGGCTGCTAGAATAGGAACACAATGCTAACGATAACAGTGAATACCATGAACAAGGGTTATTCACAGTACCGAATGAGCTTTTTTTTATGTAATGTTGGTAAGTATTTGTCTAAATGGACAGGGCTGCAGTTGACGGAATGAATGAGCTATGTTTGTCAGAGTAAAAGTGGAGTGAGGCTACTGATAGAAATGTTTTCTTAACAGCCTTTCCACAGCTGCACACAATGCCCTAGAATGCACCTTTTATATCTACCCATTAGCTCTTAAACAAGCTGTAGAACATTTTGTCTTTCTGACTGTAGCTACACTTCAGAATGCATTTTTTTCCCCCAACAAACCATTCATTTGGCGGTGTACTGCCAGGCAGCGCCAAACAGAGAAGGTGCAGAATCTCAAGTTGTCAAAACCATAATAAAACTTTTTTTTCTGCCCAGCTCCTCAGAGCCTTTCATTTCAGCATGGCAGTGCTCTTTCCGGATCAATTATTCCCACTAAAATAAGTAAGAGGAGGCCATGAAATATTAAAGTGGAGGCTGAGCAGGGGTTGAAAGCTTCCCTAACGCGGGGGTGTTGTATCTGTTTTATTTTTCATGACGATGGAGGGACTGTGGCGAGGAGGAGGTGCTGCAGTCGCTTGGGGCCGTTTCCGTGGTAGCTAATTTAGTCAGCGGCCCAAACCTACCAGATGAAGAGCCATCTAGAGTTGAAAGAGGGCCAAAGCTCATGGTCCTCCTCCTCCCTGTCCACATCACAAGCCTACTGTTACCTATTAACCACAGGGCTACAGTTTATTATCTAATGCTGCTGCAGTTTCAACTGCTGACTCAGACTGGGTCCTCACACATAGAGAACGAGATGTGAGACAGTTGCGTGTTTACTCCGTGTGCCTCACAGCATTGTTAGTGTTTTCCTCGTCTTTCATCTTCTTTCTTGAGCTTAGCGCCACGAGGCAGGAGCGTGGCATCAGACTAAATGGTGAGATTTATTTTTGTTTGATTGAAATGCAGATCAAGCGTCCAAAGCAGTCTTTGTACGGAGCTTGACAAATAAATTACCCTCACACAGGGTCTGAAATCAAGTCTTTTCCTCACCTGCCACTGTGACAGGTTACTGAACATTTCTACCAGCCACTTTTTTTGTCTGCCACTTCTGAAAAACATTTTTTGTCTGCCACTGAGTCAGTGGTACCTGACAGTAGAAATATGGAATATATCATGTAACCTTAATCCCTGACTAATCTTAATTTAAGAACTGTATCTAAATAAAATGTATCTACCATGGTGGCAGGTGACCTGAAATTTGTACCTGCCACAGCCAACATGTACCCTGTATTTGGCAGGTGGCAGATGCTAATATCATTCCCTGCATTTTTTCTTTTTTGCATGCCACAATGTTAATCACTGCAGATTTAACCTGCACCATATTTTGTAACTTCCTCTGTTTTTGCCTCAGGCCCACACAGGCTGATACTGCCCATGGCACTAAGTTCAGCATGTTTATTACCTTGTTTAAAATGTTGCATGAAAAAGTTATGAGCATCAGCCTATTCTCAGATCTGTTACCATTTCACTGTGCATCACTTTCTACAGGTCACTGTTTTCCCAGCTGCCATGTTTTATGTATTTAACCATTTTTACACTGTTCCCATCATCTTTGCACTACTGAAATGTGGTATTAGTTGTATAGCTGTCAAAGAAGCACATACAGTACCTACAGTACACTGTGTGTGTGTGTGTGTGTGTGTGTGTGTGTGTGTGTCTGGAAAATGGGGCAGCAGTGACTAGGCATATCTCACTGATGGAGCTTCAAAGCTTATTGTTATCACTGTATGCAAGCCAAGCATCAGTCTGTTCCAGATCAAACAGTTCATTTGTCACTCTGAAACTGACGTTGAGAGGAAGGGGTTTTTATTCATCACACCTACAAAGCACTTTTCAAACAGTATAACGGTTCACTGACTCCCTGGAAATGCTTTGTTGAAATTCATCAATGATGTAAATTCAGTCTTTTGTCTTTATCATAAATAATACAAGTTTCATCTTGGTGACTTAGCTTGAATCATGAGCTGAAGGTGAGATAAGGTCATGCAGGACACAGACAGAAAACTAAAGTAGGTATCATGCTGTAAGGCCTCATTTTTCATGGCCTTTAAAATGCACAAGTGCTTGTATCTCCTTTGTATCTATATGTGATAAAGTGTCAGCTCACCCAAATTACAAAAATCAATTTTAGTGGCTTTTAGCCATGCAGACAGTTTGGGGGTTTCTTGCTCAGGTTTTAAGAAATACATCTCCTTGATTTCTGCTGCCAGCCAAATACAATAAAGATGAATGTTTACACTGGAAATACTTTCTACAAAAAAAAAGTCCCTATGAAAACTGATACAGCAAGGTCTCTGGATAATCCAAAGTAACAGGGACACTGTTTCTGGAAAGAGATTTTGCTTTTGAAATTTTTATTTATGCCTTTTAGCTTTTACCCATGTGGAACAAGGGGGCACTTCAATACTCTGCAAAAAATAATTTATAGTGAATAGTTTTGGTGCAGCCACAGACTCCACAGCCTCAAAGCTGGAGTAGATCCTGCCAGTGTGAACTACAAGACTGCACCCAGGCCTGCCCAAGCGTACACGATGTACAAACGTGTATTAAACCACCTATTAAACAATTATCTCAGCCTCCTGGTCACTTTAAACTCCTAATAAACTGGCATGTGAGTGTATGTCTATATAGAATGAAATCTGCTCACTCCTGCCTTCGTAAAGCACAGATTATCATGTATACAGGGTTTCAGCTTGGGTTGGATGTCTGGTATATTTCAAGTTGGATTTCATCTCTGTCCAATGATCCGACAATATGATCTGATCTGATCTGAACTCATGACACACTAATGCACATGTAAAGGAGCACTTAGATTTCTTGCTTTGAGCAATGCCAGGCCCAATCCTTCACGCTAATGTCCATTAAAAAAAAAAAAATCATGAGGTGAAAATTGCTGATAGAAAACTGCAATGACTTGAAATAACCGAGACATTTAGACTAACAAATGCTCAACAGGTTGTGTCCTGTTTTGAACCCAAGTTTAATGCTGCAAAGCTAAGTTCAACTTTGTGAAAAATTAATTTGCTTTTATTTCCAGCGCAATGACTTTAGGTGAACTGTAGCAGAGAGCTGTAAACAAACACCCGAGAGAAAGGTTTGTGCAGCACGACATCAAGATCCAGAGCTGGAGTCAGCCTACGGAGGAAACAAGGCAATAGCTGTTGCAGTGTGTGAATTACAACAGCAGCCCATGAATATTTAAAGTGTGATCAGGAGAGACCTCCATTATGTGAGCTGTAATGTCATGGCTGATTATGAGAGCAGGAAACGGTTCATGTGCTGCTGTTGAGCTGACAAAATCAAATGCCTTGTGCTTTGAACGCACGCAAACAGGTAGCTGTCACTTCATGCTGAACTGCAAGCCTGCTCATGTACAGCTTTACAGTCTCCACACATAAACATGCACATGAACAAACTGAAGAAAAAAAAAAGATGAATTTCAGATGAATGGGCTTGAAAAACATATTGGAAAATCATTTTTGAAAACTGTGATTTCTTTTTCTCTTTTCACCCAAATCCCATCTACCATAACAGCATACTTATCCTTTGACGGGCCTCTCGTCACATCCAAGAGCGCAGTGCAGTCAGACGCCATGCCACTTCCTTTACATCTCTGCTAATCTCAGGGGCACTGCTGCAAATTAGAATTTAGAATTGATGAATTATGGCGTCCGTCCACACCGGGTGCTCCTCTGCCCCCGAATCAATTTAAGTGACTTTCCCCCAACAGTGAGAATGGACTTATTGTTAAATGACTTCATGAGAAAAAATTATAGCTATAAATTTGAAGCCAACACCAGCTGTTATGAAGATTTATTGCCGTAGTTAATGTTAATATACCACCCCGCCCCATTATATCAAATGCTGAGGCCAGCGTAGGTCAGCCAATGGGGTTTCTGGTTATCCTTGTTATTTCCTCAGTCCAGTGTGAAATTAAATTGACAGTAAAATGGTCAAGAAAAATCAACAGCTTCTGTAATAATTGCCAGTTGTCAGATTTAAGGTGGATACGTCCTTGGTGAACCTAGTTGTTAAAAATTCACCACACTCCTATTACAGATTGAGTCCAGATTTTTCAGGCAAGACAGTTTTAGAAAATGTAAAACTTGCCATTGTTTATAGAATCCCCCAATTAGGTAATTAAAACCACACATTGATTGTTAAGTCATTATCTCTAACAAACGTTATCGCTAACAAACGTTGACACTAGTGCAGGAACCAATCCCGAAGCTCTAGGCAGTGTCTTTGGTATTCTTTGGCATATGGGCTGCAGTTTGGCATGTACAGGAAGTTTAAACTGCTTAAAGCAAGCTAAACTTTGTCACACTGTGAGTTTGTAGCACTGCTTCCATTTCAATCTCTTGCAGTTAGTTTGGTAACATATAAAAGGTATGTTGGCACAAAAAGGCGAGAGTTTGTGTCACTGTTGGACTCAGAAGGCGAGGCTATGGTTATTTTCTAGAAGGAGTATGTATCTGTATCAATGCAGACCCGTTACATACCTAGTTAGTAGCCAAGATGCAACCTGGGATTCATCAGGAGAGCAGTGGTGGAGATCTTGAGCTGTGCCACAATACCGCAATGGTGACACAACTGCCTACATCAAGAGAAAACAGGGCTGATGACGAGCCAGACGAGGACTACCAAACGGATCGGGTACCATCATCCCCAGACAACACATATCGAGGGTAATATTGAATTCTATCCTGTGGCTATGAGTGGGTCAAACCTGTTGTTCCCCAGACCACCAGAACACACAAGGGATAAACATCCTCACGTCGAACATGCAACACATAGGGCCAAGTGTCTGTTTCACAACAGCAATTTGTGAGCACTGCTTCACAAATGATTGTCACTCCCAAACTGCAGATACATTTGCAAGTCCTACAGGGCTCTTGCACACTCATGCATAAGCAAGGGGAAATTATCTTATGTTTCAAATTATAGCTTACACGTTGCAAATTCTCAAGTTGCAGGCATGTTTTAAAATCTCCTGCTGTAGTCTGACATTTTGTCACGTAACAAACATTAACAAGAAACAAATAAATAAAAGACTATTTGCAGATGTGAGTGAGCTGCTTTATTAACTTTGTTTTAATCTGAACAGTTTTAAAGAGCACATGCTGCAGCCACAAACTCGCACATCAGAATCTCCAGCTACCGGAGCAACTACTCAATATTTTTATGCTTATTGATCTAAATGCCACCTCCATGGAAACTCAATGACATTTAAGTTATTTACTGGATTAGATAAACTACTGTTTATTTCATAATGTGCAAACTGTAAAGTGGGTCAGGAAACTATAAAAATGTAGTGCAAGAGTAGGACGATTTTCATCTGTTCCATTCACAGCTACCTGACCACAAGCTTGCACTGGATGGTTGCTTCAGAGCGTGGGTCAATAGGGATTGTCCCACACAAATTGAACGGTTTTCATTCCTTGCATCGCCACTTCAGCGCCCTGAGTTTAGTGCACCGGAGTGATGATGTTTATCAGTGATGAATGATGAATCAGTGTCTCTGATGTCTCTCTGTCTCTGATGTCTCAGTGATGGAGTTTAAATGGTGTTGTATGTGCAGCAGATGGAGATGTGACTTTGAATTATGTTTATCTCACAACCTGTATTTACTGAACAACAGTCGACGACCTGAGAAAGAGAAGAAAAAATATTCTAACAGTGGTTTATTCTTTTCATGTGTTAGTTTTGCCCAGAGGGTCTAACAATGAATACTTTATAATGAATATTTTTAATTGACCAGGATACAAAGAGAGGTATTACTGCTGTATCAGTTCTTACGGCTAAACCGGCCTTCATTTTGTTATTTTCCAGTTGTTTATTTGTATAGCCCTTAATCACAGTTACAGCCTTGAAGGACTTCTATACGCCCACATTAAGAAAAAAACAATGAAAAAAATAAATGAAAATGACACCCCCAACCTTTGGCCCTCACTGAGTGTAAAGGAAAAAAATGTGCATTAAGAAGTTCAAAATCAACAAAACAAAGTGAAAACAATTAGCAAGCCACTCCACGGTGGGCTTTAATATCAGCAGTTAAGCAGCATGCTCCTCTTATTGCTTACAGGGCGATGAGGGGATATTATTGAGATTTGGTTCTTACGGGGCGCTCCAAGTGGGCTCTTGTCATTATAAAAACTCAAGACATTTCATCCTGGCACGCTGAGCAGTCAGACTGAGCCAGAAGCAACAGTGTGGAAGCCTAATTGAACTCTCTGTGATTCCCTCTCAAGGGCTATTCTCAGTGCTCATTATCTTACCCTTGTCCCCGTAAAGACCAGATGACTTCGCTTTGACTTTGAACCTCCCTCTCTGAACAGGTCATTCGAGCTCCCTTTGTCCTTTCATCTTCCCTTTGGCTTTTATAAATAAGCGGGCCTGCGTTTCTCTCCAGAGGCGCAGTTGCATCACCTCAGACAGCTGCCAGCGGTGGCTCCACTTAGAACAAAGAAAGATCCGGGCAACTCTGCTCTAATCACACTTGTCGTACCGTGTGCTGACTATGCCAACAGACAAAAATATATATATATAAAAATGGGAAGCAGAGTTTTCAGGACACTATTATTTTTCTCTTCTTTACACTTGTCATTTCTACGACTGACTGTGTTCAACATCCTGTCACTGAAAAGCTTTATGTACATCCACTCCTTTCCATCTCATGCCGAAGGAGGCAAAGAAAGCAGTCAGAAAGCAGAAAGTTGAAGCCATTGTTGCAACACAAAAACAGCCATTAACCATGATCAAACAATCATTACCGTGTTTGCTGCTGGAGTCAGCATTTACCACGCTTTCATCCTTGCTCACACATGTCTGTGTTTACTTAATGTCAGCAAGGGATCTTGGTGGTTAATGCTGCACTGTAGATGGCTTTCTGCAGTGTAGCAAATACACAGCCTTATTCAAAAGATACTTGGGTTGCTGCACTTCATACTTGATCAATTTTACAATTCATGCAGTCATTCTTCAATGTATATTTTCAGGCATAAAGTTATACTTCCACCACAGCAAAAAAATGTGACGCTACATACATTGCAAAATAAAATCTCTACGTCAGGGCTCTGGATGGCATTTGAATGGACATGCTGTGATTACAAAGCTGCAAAAAAGGTGGCATTTAAAGAATTTATAGGCTACCTCTATGTGTGGACTTTGCATCTTCTCCTAGTGTCTTGTCCCAGACAATCATCACCAAAAGGAAATTACTCCGGAGTTACAGTGTAATCTTTTGTACTTACAGTGCACCGGTACAGTATGTACCAAGTAGGTACAGGGGAACAGTTATGGAATAAGGGGGTAACAATTCAAGATTTTACAAAGAATTTATACTGTAGTTATTTTTTAACTACCCGGTATCTATTCTGTTATTACAGAGTATTTATGACCTGGTGAGTAACAATCTGGACATTTGGGAGAAGTTTAGAGAGAATGTATACTGTAGTTATTATTTAACTACTGGGTACCTATTCTATTATTACAGGGTACAGTGTGACCATAAAACTGAGCAAAATTCTGGACATTTCAGGGAAGATGGAGTGATGACTTCTGCATCACTTAATAAATCTGATGGAATTTTATTTTAAAATGACCTTATTACCAACAACAGGCAAACTACATCATTCCTTTATAATGTTGGGGTCCTTAAAATAACTACAGGGTTCATCTGTGCGTTTACTTCAGAACAAAGGTCCAGGGGACAGTGTATCGTCATGGATACTGCCGGCCTCTGAAGACTGCCTCAGCTGTCGTTCACCTCACCAGCAAACTTCCTTACTGGACGCTCATTTATGGCCTCGTGGCTCCGCCTGCCATCGGTGGACAGAATTCACCCACCATAGCTGTCACTCACTTGTGTTTCGTGTAACAATGTTTGCAATTTTAAAGTCATTAAAATGATGAAAGTCTTCTACCTGGCAATAATGTTCGACCAGCATTACAACTCCTCAAGGTGCAAGCTTACCTTTTCTCAGCTCTGTGCACGGCCTCCTTTCATCCCAGGAAATAAATACAAATATAGCAAGATAAAACACCAGATATGAATCATATAGGCTATGGTTAATATTAATATATACTCTTCTGACAGCAAAGTGTGCCGATAATGTAATATTCTTCCATGTTTTGAGGAAAATCAAATCGAAACAAACTGTTCTCATATTGTTCTAGCATGATGTTATACTATTGCAAAACCTCTTAGGGAGAACTTTGACGCGGATGGTTGGGCGTATGAAGCATGTGACTTCGACACCATTCATGCCCCGCCCCGAGTTAGATGAGAAGATAGATACCACTCTCGTGTCTGTACTTTAAATATGAAACTACTGTTAGTTGCCTATTGGCTTAGCTTAGCGCAAAGACTGGAAACAGGGAGAAACAGCTAGCCTAGCTCTGTCCAAAGGTACGAGTTAGCATCGCTAAAGCTCACTAAACTCTGCAAATCAATGTATTTCCAACAGTGTCAAACAATTCTTTTAAACACTGTTTTCAGGAGTTTTCACATTTAGTCCAGATACTTGAGTTTGCACCCAGGTTTGTTTATTCAATACTTTTGGAAGAGGAGTCATAGCTACAGGAAAATTCATCCGAACATGTATTGATTGTGGAATATGTATTCATGACCACACAGCAGTACACCACTTGCATCACGTCAATTAAATGTAGTATACCCTTTTCTTTCATTTAGGACTGTTACTGTCATCCCAGTACCATGCAAAAATAATGACACCCAGTCATGGGTGGGTGAAAACCACTGACCACTGCTTTCACACCTTAAAAAAAAAAACTTTTCTGACTAACTTTGAAAACCTTCAGCTGCCTTATACTTTAAAAACAGATGTGGTAGACCAAAGAAACACTCACATGAATCACTGTTGGAAACGGTCACATGTTTCTGGAAGGCAGAGACAAACTTGCCCCCACAGTGAGAGTGTGTTTTACTATGAGTGTGCCTCTCTGCCTGTGTTTAGTGGGATAGACTCCAGAATCCTGTAACCTTGAACACAAATAAGGCCAAATGCTGCCTGAGTTATTTTTCACTTATTGCAGCACATGGGTCATTTGTTGAAAGTGTATCCTCCTTTTAACTCTGTGACTGAGGCTGCCCTGCAGCTGCTCCTACAGCCCCACAGTGAAAGGCTTCATAGCTTCTGCTTCACCAGCTCACCCTTCGCGCCCTGTGTAAGACATCAGTACAAACCAGCACTGGTCCCTGAGCTTTGAAGTTTGTTTCAAAGGTACATCAAAGGCAGCTGGAGTACAGACACATGGATGACACACCTCATTTAGTTATGCAGCATTTCATAAATTTAGGCCATCAAATTAATTGTTGTGATGGATATATAGGAACAGTAATTATCACTATATTATTAATATCCAAGCTTTAGAAGGTCAGTCTTGACGTACCTACACACTGAATGGTTGTTACACAGACGTCAGAAAGCTAATTTGACATTCTGAGAACATACTACTACATTTAACACAACTCACTCTCATTTTCATTAAATGTTCCCACTCATGATATACAACACCTCGCGCCATCTGCAGCAAACTCTGGCAAACTGTCACTCACCTGTCAGCTATGTCACACACACACACACACACACACACACACACACACATACACTCACTCAAAAGGTAATTAACTCCAGAATCCGCTGACAGGCAATTATAGTGTTTAAACATACATGAGCACACACTCCAAAGCAGACCATGTATCTTAGATAACCAAGTGTTTAATGGACAGAGGAAGTCTGATGCTGTGTTTGTTTGCTGGGGAAGTGAATCATCAATTATAGATGTTTTTGAATTTATGTATGAATTTGTAGAAGTGGCTGGGATGTATGCAGCTCACCTTTCACCGCTGCAGATACAGGCCTCAAGACATGATGGTAAAAACCACAGAAGAGCTCACTGTAATTGACTTTAAAGCGGCTATAATCGATATTTTAATAATTACAATGTGTCAAATGACAATGTGCAAAGTGAAAGGGGTCGCTCGCAGTGATGAACCTACAGAGAATTATCACCTGAATCTGCAACTCCCCTCGGCTTTACGGAGCTTTATAGTAAGTTTCAGCTCATTGTTTAAACAGCAGATAGCCAAAGTTAGTGCCTACCTGGTGAACATAATATCCACTTTAATATCTATAGTGTTAGATAACATCCAGGTTATAATCCATTCATCTAGTAACATGGAAGTTAGTGTCAATGAAGGTGTGGTTCAGCTCATCTGACAGGGCTGTGGGGTACCAACGTCAGACAGAAAAGGTTAAGAAGCACTGGTTTAGAGGACTTAACCACATAAGCAAATACAGTTGCACCATAATCCCGTGGATTGCATGGCAAATAAGATTAAGTCAGTATTACCAGTGTGTTATATTCACTTGAGATTCATTTCAAATTGTTTTTTTCTATGAAGTCTGATCTCTGACATTGTTCAAGGCATGAAAAAAATAATAATAACCTCCAAGCGGCAGACGTGAACATCATGAATGCACCCTTGAAATTTGATACAGATTGAAAGGGATCTCGTGGTTCTTTTTTCATGTTAATTCCTGGCTTAGTCTACTGTATGTCGTCAAACCCATCAGATATTGAGAAAACACATTTTGTCCTAGTTACTAAGATCATCATCTACCAGCTGGCGGATAGCAAGCAAAAAACAACGTTATCCAACATTTACCACTTCTTCTGAAAGCCTCCTTCAAAGTGTACTTAAAAATGTAAAGACAGGCTTAAGTGGAGATAAAGAAAATTACTATGTGGTCACAGGAGCAGTGTGGGTTCCCAAAACTTCTATGTTGACTTTAAGCTGTGTGGAATGTAGACCTTGGAAAGTCTAAATAAACTAAACAAAACTATGTAGAAAATACATGGACTCTAAATCTCGGAGAGCTGCTATGTCCCTGCATTGTACTTTGATCTTATTTAAAAGAAGGCTACCCTCAACAAAACGGCCTCTAATTATTTTGTCTTTGAATCTGAAATGAGAATACCCACGGGACTCTGGTGGAGGTCTGAAAGAGCTGCAGCTGAAACTCATTTTCTCATTTCCCTACGCTCTGTAAACTCGCCCTCCTCAAACACAGCGACAACGAGAATCAAGAGAATTGGACGCTAGATTAAACCATGCATTTAAGGCTTGGGAACGCAGGAGGGCCTTGAGTCAACGTGTTATTCCAATGTTAAGAGTTTATCTGCAGTTCTTCCAAATGGCCCCCACCTATTGAAAAGTTTAATCTGCTTTCTTCAGTGTGTTATAAAAAAAATAAAATAAAAAAAACCTGGCACAGTCTCTCATCAACACTTCCCTCTCAGAGAAAACACCATGGCAGTCTGCCATCTCTCTGCTGAATCATTATATTCATCGCCATAACCAGAGTGGAAGTGCATGGGGGGACAGCAGACAGAAATATTTCGCCCTCTTTTCTCCAGAGACCAAATCCAGCGCTGTGGTCCTCACCCCTCACATTCCAGGCTCACCTTGACATTTCCAGTTAATGACACTGACCGAGGGCTTTGGATTTTTCATGGCTTTGTGCGTGTGCGTGCCATTTCTGTGATTGAACTAATAACGGATTCTTAGATGTAATTGTGCTGGTCAGCTCAGGATTGCCGTCTACGAACTCTCTGTGCAGAAAGGCTTTGTGTCCCCAGTGCTTTCCACAAAGACTCTTTTTTCTATTTCTAACAGATAACAGTTCTGCTACGTTTTTACATTCAGTAATTAGGTTTTTATATACATAGTAGTTTTCATTGTTACTGGTGGAGTCCGCCATTCATAATTACATATACATGCACGCATGTTCCACAATGTTATTGTTCGTAATTTTGTCTCATTGATAAAAGGCTCCCTGTTTATTGAGCCCTCTCTACAGCCATAACAGAAATGTATTAAGTTACTGCTAATGTGTTCAACTGGTGGCTGTTAATGAGAAGCAACCACAAGTAACACAATGTATTTGTTACAGATGTTAGCACTCCCTGCTATTGATCACTAAACTAGGTCTAAAATCTTTCAATATTCTGCGCTTTTAGTCAGCAGATCATTTTCAGTTTTTGCAAGGAAGGAGTCCCAGTGAGATGTTAAATGATGAGCTGCAGGTGACAGGTGACATTTTTCTGCACTTTGTGAGAACACCTTCAAAGCATCATCAAGGCAAACAACTCATTTTACTATGTCCTGCTGTTGTGTGGATAAATTCTCAAATGAGGTTGACATTTTGGGAAATACTCATATTTGCTTTCTTGCCAAGATTTAGATCAGAAGATCAATACCCCTCTCACGTCTGTACGGTAAAGGTTAGCTTAGATTAGCATAATGACTGGAAACGGCTCTGTCAAAAGGTAAAAATATCCACCAACAGGCAACTCCAAAGGTAGTCTGACACACAACCCTGTGTAGGACAGTGGGTTGTTCTTTTTACACTTTGGATTGTGTACAGATTAAACAAACAAGATATAACGTGTTAATTAATTAGCGTCTTAATGCTAAGCTAAGCTAACAGTCTCTTGGCTCCAGCTTCATATTTAACGGACAGACATGAGAGTGGTATCAATCTTCTCATCTAACTCTCGGCAAAGATAGGGAGAATAAGTGTATTGTCTCTAAATTTTGACCTGGAAATGAATAGTTGACTTTAAAAATTGCAACCATTAAATCCGCATATCAGGTCTGTAAAAATTAAATTGGTCATTTTAGACGTTATTAGACATCCAGGTGTGTTCTGTGCTTAATCTCTATACATTTGGACTGTAAAACCCAAATCTTGTGTTCCAGGGAGTGCGGTGAAGTGTTTTCTCATTTGCACTCTCTCCTGGGGTTATTCTACACAGAGTGCATGAAGCCTGTAAATGTGTCATCTGAACAGCAGGAGATAACTGCTGTGCTTTCTTGGTTTTCAAGCCTCTGAAGCCTACCTTTGATTTTCCTCTGCACTCAGCTTTGCATTGATACCATCTGGCAGGAAAAGAGAGCTGGTGAGCTGGGGGAGAGGGGAATCATGGAGTATGCCGCTGTCTGATTAATCATGCTAATCAGCGATGAGGGGTTAGAGGTCCATTAAACTGTTTAGAAATGCCACAGACTGCCATACTTCTGAGGGCGCAGACCCAGTGGACCACCAGCCACAGATAGGGGAAAGCCAAAAAACTGGAGCCCCACGGAGGCAAACTCAGGAGCAAAACACCTGTGCAGATGATGGGATGAGGAGAGTTGACAAAATATGGATTCATCTCTCCTCCTATGAAGCACAAATACACTCTCAGCCCTCCCACCCATCCCAAGACTGTTAGGAAATCTGCCTCAAACGGGTCAGCTGTGTCTACAAAAAAGGGAAACAAGGATAATCCGATGCTTGCCTAACACATGGGCGAACATGACTAAAATAGCAGCTGAGGTGGTCGGTGTTTCTATTTAAATCATAATGAGCTGCGAGATTACAGAGGCAGCACACTATGATAGTGGTTTCTAGTTCTCCTCTTGTCAGAGGCTTGATTTCTCTGTTATAGCCAGAGGCATCGGGCAAAATAGCGCCAATATTTCCAACATACAGGCACCATAATTACTTCCAGTACATCTCTGCAAATGAAAATATATATTTTTGTCCTTTGTTTTTTTTTCTTTTGATTGCTTCTTTGTTGTTACATCACCCAGAGGTTGCAGTTGAGGTTAAGGCAAATTTAACTGAAAGGCCATTTGTTGCTGATGTTCTCATTCAAGCCTAATGAGGAAAAACGTGTTAGAAAGCAATAAAGAACTGTGGTTTCATCATAACATCATAGCTATCAATTCAGGGGGAAACTACTGTTGGCTCATATTTCAGTTTGATTCTTTTGAACAAGTGGGAATGTTGTTTTGGTGACCACTACCATTTATCAAACCTACAGCCTGAAAAGAACATGGAAGCTTCTTTTCTTTTTATTATTCCTCAACACAAAAGTGTACAGTGGGGGAGTTTACCTTCAGACTGCCATGGATTTCTTTCATGGGGATATGTGATGGAGTCATTGTGAGGAGATTAAAAAAAAAACTTGGAAATGTAAAAGAGGACTGGCAGAAGGTAGCTAATGCAACTTTAAATCAGATACAGTGTCTCTTGAGCCACCAAAAAATGGTCTCTTAAAGCAAAAATCCACCTTCAAACACAATGCCAGTGGTGTCCTTTAAATATGAGAAAGCTTAATATTTGTGAACTAGCCTCTACCACAGCCAGGATCCAGATTATCACGGTTTCTAATGTCTGAAGCCTTCAAGCAATAAAATGTTTCCAGCGACAGTAACCTGGAGATTTCATTGCGTTAAAGGTTTTCTAGTTGGTATCAAGAGACTCTGTCCTTGGCTCTGTTGTTTCCACCTTTGGGAGAATCGATCTGTTTGTGCTCACAAATCTAAAATGGGGAGAGGAAGGTTACATACTGTAAGTGCACTAGCCTACTGACCAATTGTCTGTGGGGACGCAAACTCCAATATTTAAGCCATTTTCTTCCACTGTGTGTCTCTTTCCTCTGTTAGTGCCTGTGTGTGGGCGTGGCAACAATCACAGGCTGGAAATACAGACTCCACAGATGATGGATATTTCAGGAGGGATGAGCAGTTTTACACCACTAAAGCTCAGTATGAGCGTGGTACAGTCACTGCAGTCTTTACCCAGAATGTCAACTGTAGTTCCAGTAGCCTACTTGGCATTTATCCTGCTTTCAAATATACTGGATGCACCGATTATTCAGGTGGCTGGCTCCAATCAAGTGACTTTATTACATGTTGATCTACATTGTGGGCCCACTATCTTTAGCATTAACCTCGTTGGAATTTTTTTTGGTACGTTACCCTAGATTGGGATGTTTTAACTGTGTATACAGAAGGGGTGTGATCGCATACAAAAGTCAATGGAAGAATCTATGTGGATGCAAAAAGATGGCATGAGTTTAGGTGAAGACATGTTCACAAATGACTGAAAGGATTGGTTTTCAGCCATCACAAAAAAAAGTATGTATAATCAGCCCAATATCTGTAGGAATTGCATCCATATTGGATGATTCTGGCCCTGTTAGTGACCTTTTCATCTCCAGCATGGGAGACAGCCCCAGATAGTCCCGTAGAAAAGCTCAGGGAAGCTGCCGCTCTTTGACGGAGGTGGGTCGGTTAACCAGACATGCATTTGCAAAATCAACCAGTTAGTCATTATCCTTTTAAGTCTTTTCTCTTGTAAAACTGAAAAATACAGTTTGGAAACACTCCAGCTTTTGTTGCATAACCCTAACCATACCTTAACCATAGCTTATTTTCCATAACCACAATCTTTCACTAACCTTAACCATACTGCCGGAATTTTAACAACGTTGGCTTTTAACATGATCTGGGGTTTTGCAGACTCGCCCAATATTGACAGCCTTTTTTGGCAGTGGGTTTAGTACAATCAGTGCAGTGACTGTCTGAACAGAATAATTACAGATTGCAAAAACTCCACACTCCAGTGTTCAATTTCTTAAAATAAAGCAAGGTGGAAATGTACTTCATGCTCAGTCTGAACGCACTAGAAAACCATAGAGATGTCAAGCACCATTTATGGTCATTTTGCCAAGTCAGCTGCAATGGAGACAGGTGTCCTATCAGAAGATATTGATCATGCTATCAGAGGATCATAGAACATGATCTGGGGTTTTGCATGTTGAATGGTATATTGAATCTGTTTGTATCAAGTGTTTCTGGGGTTTTACAAGTGGTATTCTAGACTAAATGTCCTGATCCACATGGCCAACTCCACCAGACACAAGGGCCTTACAGCAGTGGACTCATTTAGATGATAACCCCAATAACTTGTGTTGTAATTTTAAGTAACTATATTGGTGAGGGTTGCAGCTACAGTTGGGGTTAATGGCCAAGTTATTATTTATTCATCCCTGTGGGGAAATTTGTCCTCTTGCATTTAACCCATCCTAACTATTTAAGAGCAATGTGCAGCCACAGTGCGGCACCAAGGGACCAACTCTACTTCTGAGGGAAGTGCTTTGGTCAAGGACAACTTTAGTAGTATTTCTAATACCTACAGTAGCATACATGTATTTTGATTTGAAAGGATACATCCAGAGAACACAGAGAACATGCAAGCTCAACACAGAAAGTACAGGGCTAAGATTTGAAAGCAGGGCCTTTTGGGGCATTCAGATGTAGATTTAAATTTAGATTTTGTTCAGTTCACTCAAGTACAGCTCAACCTAATTTCATTGAATACCCAGATCTGAGTGTGCTTTGGTTTGTATTTGTATTGAGTGTCCTTTGCGTTTGTAAATTCAGAGTTTTCCCATAGCTGTGCAAGTGAGATGCTATCACCAGACTCTGTAAGCAAACTTTCCACTTCTGTTCTTTTGATAAGAAACAAAACATCTCACAACGCAAACAGTCTTTATATTGGTGCAGATGAAGAGAGGCTTTCCAGTGACTCATTTGTACACACTGCTATGAATAGACTACCCTGCCTGTGAACCTACTGCAGCACTGATCTGTTTCTGGATGTAACAAAAGCCTCACAATGCAAAAAAATATATTAATTAAAGGGCATAAAGATCCTTCTCCAGGTCAATTATTACCATGTGGACTAATCACTTAGTCCAGCAGAACAAGCTATATAGAAATGCCAAGGCTTATCTTTCCTCTGCAGATCTGAAGAGTCCCAGATTACTGTATCTGGTTCTGTCCAAACAGTGACCTCCCTTGAGGCTGTGGAGGATACTTTGACCTTAAAATGATGACTAACTTTAATTTTAGGTAATGGTTATTTACCCCTTTTCATTATTTTCAATGTTTTAATGACCTTTTATGTACATTTTTTTCTTAATTTCTGCTATGCATCTCCTTAAAACAAACCACATATTTTGGTCGGGTCTTGAAATTGTTTTCCCTTTCATATACTCCTTTGTATTAATTCCTTAATGGTGGTGCACAAAGTACAAAGTAAACACAACATATCACATAGTGAGAGTGCTTAGAGGCAGCCCAACAGCACTAACATAAGAAAAACCTGTCACTAACCCAACATGGTCAATATATCACTCAATGCACTGTTTCTGGTCCAACCCCGATAGGATGCAGGCCAGGAAATCTGGGCTTAGACGAGGGGGGCTTAACATTAGATGTTATTTATCACCATAACCGTAAAACATGGAGGCAGACCAGGGAGGAAAGGGAGGAGGGAGGGTGAGAGTAGTCATGTTAGGAAGAAGCCCATATCTCCATAGGAGTGATTGATGGGGATGAGGAATCGCTTCTGTCATGGTGCAATTACACCAGTCCGACCGGATGTGTTTGAAGGACAGAGCAGGAGAGTACGGCCTAGGAGGATGAAATGATTCATGCTGAAGGAAAGCGCAGCAAAACAAATGATGTTACGGTCTTGACCTTGTAACAGTGAGGAGATATCATCTCTCTTGTTAATTTTAAATGATTCCCTGTCTGCGAGCCTTTTTTATACTGCAGATTTGCTCATCAAAATACGTTCTTTGGTCATGGCCACATGTGTCACTGCTGGTAGGGGTTAAGTCTGTTAGCTTAGCCCTTTTTGCTCCTGTTTATTTTTCCTGGCAAGTCATCAGCTGGTGTGTAGCTGTGATTTACAGGTGGCACAGATCTAGTATCTATACATTAAAGGTACCAAGTGGCGGTTTTGACCACAAGTAGCACTACAGAGCAGTGTTTTTACAAGTGGGTCCCTGCCTTGGTTGTCAGGATGCTTGTGCATGCACGCGAGCATTCACATCTTGCCATCAGCAACAGGTGGCAGAATCACTTTTAAGCATAGCAATGCACCACCAAATGCAGTGAAGAAGAAGATTATTAGCAAGTAAAATGCAGGATTTAAAATATTTAAAAGCTTTTAATATCACTAACTCATGTCGCATTACGTCAAAAAACTTCAGCTGTCTCTGTTGAAATCACTAAACTGAAGGTAGAGAGATTTCAGCAAGAGCCTACAGTCATGCTAGAATCTTGAGGCTGAAGGTACAGCTGTGCTTTAAGCTAAATGCTAACTGCAGCATGCTAACATGCTCACAATGACATGTTAACATGCTGATATTGAAGATTCACCATCTTGGTTTTGCAGGCTAACATTTGCTAATTAGCACTAAACACAAAGTACAGCTGAGGCTGATGGGGAATGTCATTAATTTTGTGTTTATTTGTCATAAACTAAGGTACTGGATAAATTTCACTTAATGATGGCAGTAGATGAAAAATCAGTTATTACAATTTATCCTGTGGGAAATAAATATCAGTATCAAATGTAAAAGAACATTATTCCAAAAGCCTTGTCATCACGACATTTCAGTGAAACCTTAAAAGTAAAACCTCTTTGTAGCAGTTAAGCAAAAGTCAGGGATAACAACAATCATTAGTATTCATCCTCTGGGGAGCATGAATATCAAAACTTCAGTACAAAATGTCATAGTATTTCATCCAATCATTGCTGAGATGTTTTAGTCTGGACCAAAGTGGCCACGTTGCTAGCATGGCTAGCAACAGTAAAATCCATTAAGGTGGAATTTTATAAAGCCACTGTTTCAATACATTCAACTCAATGAAAGCTAAAACTTAGTATACAGCATAGATCGCCCCACAGTGTCTTCTCATCTTGGAAAGCTCTTAATCTAATGCACTAGTTTTGGCTCAGATATGGGGGACAGCAAATGTAGCTTTCATGAAATGTAATGTAAAAGCTTTCAAAATGTGATTAGGTCATGTTGAGTCACATTTTGTATGTGTGTTGCCAACAGGGAGTCATATTAAATTTAATCTCGTACTTTCCTTACTTAGCCAGAAGTTTCTAACTTTCCCAATACTTTATAAACTCACTGTTGATCTCATCAGCGGTGGCCAAAGGGACAGCTGACCCTGCTGACTTGAAGAGCCCACTCAGCAGTTCTGCATGGATAAGAGAGTTGCAAGTGACCTCGAGATGAGTTCAGTTCCCCAAGTGATTTGGGGAATTGGAGGTGGATTTAGAATATCCTGCCTTGCCTTCAGTTCTGCTCAATACCTGGTGTTTCTTACTTTCTCTCTTCTTCCTTCCATCTTCTTTTTTCTTCCATGTGACACACAGCTCCTATCAATTCTCTCTCCTCCAGCTTTACGTCTTCTCTCCTGTAAGTCTCAAGGTTTTTGTCTAAATATGACAATTCAGCACCTCTGTGTCGCAGTTGGACTCAAGCTAATCAAACTTATCTTTGTCAGTGGAAACATGACAAATGATAAATAAATGAGTATTGATCTTAATAAAGATCCACACCCATGGTTCAATTAGCTTTGAAAGTGTTGTGATATTTCACAGCATATTAACATCTGTCACTAGTGTCACATCAGTGACATTGTGGAGGATTATCTAAATTGGCTGACACGCGAGGGAAACATTAATTTGATCAAGCATTGAATTTATTCTTTAAGATCTATTGCCTTCTTTAGAGAAAACATCAGCAGTTCAGCATCACCGACTACCACAACATCATCAGAGACACAGAGATGCTATGTGCCGCCTGGTATGCAAAGCTGTAATCAAATTTAGAAAATCTGGATAAGAGATGCTGAATCACTTATCTTGAGTTGCCCAACCTTCAGTGACCTCTCGTCTGAGAAAGCTCTTTAAATGTGCATTAGTTAAAGTATTAAGACAGACAATTCTCTTTCAGGTAGCACCAGAGACCACAATCTTTAGGACAAATGTAACACTGACATTTATAGTTTCTTCAGTAGTGAAAATATTAGTTTTGCACCGTTTCATGTTTCTAATCTGTTGACATTATTGATGTTGTTCAGTATTGATATCTCACTAAAAAAGGGGCTATTTTGAAGGAGGGAGATGTTGAAAATACAAACATTAAACTTGGTTGTCTCATGGTTATGCAGTATAATTGTACACACTAACCTTTGGAAGTATTGCTGGTATTTAAAGGCCCAAAAACAAAATTGTTGACAAAATTAACACTGTTGCAGACTATTACTATCGTTATCTTATGCATAAGGTAGATATTGTATAGTATGCAGGAATCATACTAAATCTTCCTCAACATTTTAAGAACAGCAGGAACAATTTGCTCCTATCATTAGAAAAATCTACAGTGATTTGCATGAGTAATGCTCTTGACAGGCCCCTTGAATAAGACACAGAATAGTGTGTTATTGAACATCTGTACATATCATACAGCACATTAGTGTAAATGGCGTTTGATTTACAGCAAGTCATCTTGGGTAAATGAGGATTCATTTGAAAAATCTAAAAGTTGGAATGGAGTGGATTTTTAGGTTTTAACATAGAGAGCTAAAAAAAAAAAGAAAGAAAGAAAAGTAGTCATTTTGGAAATGTCTTTTTTTTGTATGTTATCACTGTTGCCTATAAATCCAAGTGAGAACTTCCCTGAATTGTGATTTCGGCCGAGCGTGGAATGAGCCAACATGTCTCGCGTATTAATTATTTTAAGACAGCAGTCTGCCACTGAAGGACAGTTATTGCTCTGCCGTGTGGCTCAATAGATTTCGGCATTAATATGCAACAGTCTTTTAACTTTCATTATTAACCTCTGGGCGAGACCAGTGTGTGGATGACACATAACAAAGAAAAGAAACCCCATCACCCATGTTGAGCTTGAGTGAGAAAATTCAATAGTGAGCTTAGGAAATGAAAAGAACAGTTTGATAAGAGAAATGACTGGGAAAGATTTTTTTTTTCTATCCCTTATTGTGAGCTGTCTCTATGAAAGGCCACGAGTGTCTGTCACGAGTGATTCTGTTTTCATAGAGTGGTCTAATCCAGGCTCTCCATGCTGTCAGGTCCACTGCCTCTCATTGTGTCCCTTGCCTATCTGATTATCTACAGCATTACAAGTGGCCAGAACCACATCATCTCATTGTTACAAGTATAATACATTTTGGCCAGATCTGAGCATTTCAGAGCCATGACTATGAACTACTTTGAATGAGTTCACCACAAAGTCCGCAGAGGACTGTAATGACATTCATAACCTTTCCCGTGTCCCCTACAGCAGCCACTGATGATGTATTTCCCTTTGGGTTCCCAGTATTAAAGGGCCTGGCTAAGTTAGAAACCAGTGGTGTGTACACTTTGAGCTATTCTGCTTTACCCTGACATTCTTCTGAGTGCTATTGAATTACTAGACACCACATTAGTTCTATGATTTAATGACTAGCATTGATTGTGATTAAATTACCTGAAATAGCTATCAGTCTCCATTTTCAGTTAGTTAGTGAAAGTGAAATTGGGATTCTTACTTTTTGTTTGAGAAAATAAAAACTATAATGATAAGGTGGATTTTTAATTTTTTTAAAAGAGGATTAAACCATTTTTTGACTCGTGTGGAAACAACGTCTAGCATCAAGCCTCTGTGTGGGCATTTTCCGAGGCAGCAGTTGACTTACATTCGGTGTTGCTAGGAGACAAGCGGTCAACTTCTGTAGTGTACAACAAACATTGATACATGTTGTTTTTCTTCCCTTTTTCAATTAGCCCACATTGTGTTGGTTATGTATAATTAGCGATTTAAGCTGTCTGTTTTTTTTTATAACATTGAACTCTTGGGAGGACACATTGTGCTGTTTTATTCCACCATGAACGTGGAAGCTAGCGAGCTAGGCTAACTGGCTATCACTTGGAAAGTGGAAGCTAGTTAACCTAGCTCGCTAACATTAGCACTGATTCCCACTGGATGTTATTTTCTTCATTTTAATTCAACACCTGCTGAGTCATCGTCAGCTCCTACTTGCTCTGGGTTGTGTTCGTCTCACATTAAAGAAAAGAGACGGTCTAGCTAGCGTTACCTCTCTCTTTTTCACGGGTGCAGTCGTGGTGACGGCAAATGCAGAGCGGCAAAACCACAGCAACAAGCAGAACAGCAGCATGCTAACATGCTCACAATGACAGTGGTAACATTATGATGTTTAGAGGATAATGTTCACCATCTTAGTTTAGCATGTTAGCATAGAAGGCTAAGCACTAAACACAAAGCTGAGGCTGATGGTGATGTTGTATGCTTTGCAGGTATTTGTTCATAAGCTGAAGTACTGGGAAAAATATATATTTCAATGATGCACACCCTATGGAGAACACTAATGTAGGGGGGATTGGCACTGAAAAAAATAAATACAATAAATATCAACTTAAATTATTAATTATATATAAACTTCTTCTTTTTGGTAATTACAATTTTGACCAAATAAGTACACAAGTCAATACAGACAACAGGGATATATATACTGATTTCAAAGTTCAACTTTAAACTAACTAATGAGAGGCTGTGTGTATTGATGCTCCTGACAGATGTGAAACTTGAGAAGCTTGTTTAATGTTGTAAGTGTTAAAAAAAGAAAATAGAAAACCATCTCTGTCAATCATTATTAGAAAAATCCAAAAACACTATCTCTCGTTTTTTCACGTCTTATTGCTCACACGCCAGAGTTTGGAGTTGGTCTCGTCGCCATAACAACCTCGTTATTCAGCCTGATCAATGGCAGCCAAAACATCACTCTGCAATCAGACCAATCGCTGTACAAGCCTCTTATCAGGCTGCATGCACTGACAGGGCCTGAAGCGCAATCAGATCCACCTCATGAATGGAGACCCAGACGCTGACTGCCACTTTTAATTTGATTGGGCAAACAGTGTATTAATAGGGGCTCACTAGGAGTTAGACTAGTTTGGAACGGGCAACCTCATGCAAAGTGTATTATGAATGATGCCTTTGCCCCTTAAAGGCAGTCATTAGAGCACTTAATCATAAAACATTGCTCCTTGGATACCCAGCAAGTCCTGCTGCGTTAGAGCAAAATTTGCTCCCTAGTGCACTTCATAGCAGAGCATGCATTTTTCACAGTATCAGACCTACTTAAAGGACAATATCCCCATTTTTTTACCCTCAGGTCATTTGTCATTCGTGCTATGCCTAACTACTGGAATCTCTGTTCTGCATGCTTTGAAATTATTTAAAGTATTCATTTTGCACTGAACGCATAATTGAGTAGTATCACAGGCTTGTCAGCGTGTGAAAAATCATCACATCTCAGTGCAATGAAGCTCAGCCTTTAAAAAAACAGAGGAAAGCATGTTGCTATGATGCATTATATTTTCAAGGAATGAAAAGTGATTTCAAATGGCCTGTTCATCAAAAGGACCACAACGCTCTGTCACAGCACAGAGCTCGGATTTTGTCAAGAGCTGCAGCTCCTTTGAATTCAAAGTGATGATGTTGCGTAAACTTCTCCTCAGGGTGGAAAACATCATCTCCTCTCCCTCAATATGTGAAATATCTCTGAGACACAATAAGCTTAAGTGAAGAGAAGTGATGTTTGGAGAATATGTTTCATTATAGTTTTGAAAACTCTTAAAACATCAACTGTTCCTACCAATTAACAGCCTTCACAGCAGTTGCACTTCGTACCTAGTTGTCAGGATGTGATACGTATATGGCTGTGAAACAATTTGTGAATTTTGTGTCTTTAATAGGAATTCAGTTCATTCTGCACATGACCAATTTGTATAATGATTAAATATGTAATAAATATGCCATATGGATCATATTTAAACTGTAACTTCTGACTTGTGGGTATATTTTTCCATAACCTGGAGTATTTTTACACCCCTTTTCATTTATATGCACACACATTATATCAGTCTTTGAAGACACCTCAGTCTATCCTGTTAATTGTTGACACTTCCTGCTTCCTGTTTTGGTTGCGGCTGTGCTTCTATGGTTGAATTCAGAATCTCTGAATCTTAATTAAAACTTCTTCAGTCTTTCCTCTTGTGAGAGGAGTGCCATGTTTAGCTGCATATTCATCATGCAGTGTATAGTGGCTGATTGATCATATCAAAGTAACTTCCTGTGCACTCCTCTCCAGGACTTCCTGATTGCTAATACAGCTTGGAGAGTCATGCCAATGCTGTAGCACAGATGAGTTTGTCTTTGTTGCCTTGCAGCTGCCTCTTCTGCTCTCCGAAGAAGAAGATACTGTATGTTCCTGTGGCACTTTTAGTATATTCCTGTTCACATTTCAGCTGGAGGAAATATTACTGTATAATTGAAATGTCAAAGTAACCTACAGCAAAATGAAACATTTTATTTTTATTTCACCTTGATTATGGAGCTGCTCTAGGCGGTATTTTAAAATAACATTATACCTGTCTTATCAGTGTGAATCATGCTGGAGCTGTGATGAGAGCATCACATCACTTCCAATTTAAAACCACAGTTGTTCTGTTCATACAAATGAAATTCACATTTCAAATATGTAATATATAATATATATATATATATATATATATATATATTACATATATATATATAGCCACAGACCTTTTTCCCTCTACTTTCTTTTTTTTCTCGCTTTTTAGCATCCGTTGATCACAGCTCAGTCATTCTGGTAAACATGAGTGTTTTGTGTGCAGTTCATTATCATCATCAAAGATCAAAAAATTCAAATAGTTGCCTTCCTGTTCAGTAATTAAGCACAAGTCTCAAGAAAATGCCGCCTCAAAAATTCCCATCCTCCTCTCTGTGAATGCAGCTTTGGATCTTAGATTCCTACACCTGCACATATGGGTGTTAACATTTGAGGGTGACATCTCCAAGTAGCTCTAAGAGCTGTGTTTGGCTTGTTTCCAACGAAACGACAGTCTGTTGGGTCGCCTTTTGTATGCTGGCAGTTTCAACAGAGCCAATCATCTCAAACTTATGGCAATTTTGGTAATAATAAAATAATTTAGCCTTTTTTGTTCTTTCATCAAATACTATCCAGTCCACAGTATTTGGTGACACAGTAAACTTTAACCTCAACCTTAAGTTGTTAAATCAGATCAAAAATGGAGTTTGTGTCATGTTATGCCACCTCTGAAACTAAAAATCATGTTTCATGCAAAATCCTATATATATAAATGTGCAAGCTGATATCTAGGCATTCTGCAATATTAATGCAGTGACGCTATTTTTGGGTGAAACAGGGTGAATGAATCAGCAGGCCCCAGCCTGGCAGGACTCCAAAATGTTGGGATTAATTGCTGCAGTGTGGGTGATTCAGCACCTGCAGGTAACTACTCATCTACAGTTTTAGCACGCACCTGTATTATGTAAGTATTTGCTATCAGGCTGGAAATACCATGTGAACCTGGTTTTATGTGTGCTACATTAATGAGGAATTTACTTGACTTGATTTCTGTACTTTGTGCTAGTATCAGCTATTTTCTCAGTAGGATATGAAGTAGAGAAAAGAGCTGGTGATCACAAGGTTGCCAGTTTAGATCCTTGTACTGGCTTTGAACATTTCAAAGTATTGTATTGTTTTTAACTGTATGAACACAAAGCAGCAACAATGTCCCCATTCAGCCACTGTTTTTCCTTTCTTATTGGAACATGGGAATCTGAATCTTCATTTTTCATTGCCAGATGCTGCGCTGCAACCAACAATTTGCCCACCAAAAAGCAAGCATTCACCAGACAGATATTCATGACACATTCTGACAGATCTATACTAAAACCAGACACACGCGTATGTACACTTTAAAAGAGAAATGTATTAATTTCCTTCTGCTGACTGGCTGCCTTTAAAAGTCATATTGGGCAAAATATCATCCAAGTGTTTGAGCAGGGTGTGTTCAGATGCCCAAATATCACGACTCCCTTGCGTCACGCACTTTTGGTGGTCCAAGCAAAGCAGACAGTGCAACCAGATCTCCAGAGTAAGTAACAATCAGGAAGATTGTTTTCACCAAAATTGCACTGCACTGTTTGATTGTTACTAACGCACCCACTTCCGTGCCCCTCCTTCCACATAGCTCACATGGCGACACCAAAACACCCAACAGGAACTGGTAAGAAAATAACCTGTGTGCAGTGGGTGGAAATGCCACTTTAGCAGCACAAAAGCCCCAACATCCTCCATGCAATGTCACAAAAATAGAGCCCTTGGTCCCTTTCAGAGATGTTTTGAGACATGGTCCCAGGAAAAATAAAAGTCAGAGCTGGAGAGGAAAAAAATAGGAAGGAAGGCACCTCTCTCGCCTACCCACAGAACCAGTAGAAATCACGAACAAATGACGACTTATTATAGTTGCCTCGTGCCGATCACATTTGCTAAATTCAAACAAGATGCCATTTGTGAAAGAAAACTTGTATTGTCGAGTATGTTGAAATAAATACTGTATGTCAAAATATGAAGTAGATTCTTCCTTAAGAATTTTAAAATTCAGTGCGGGACAATGTATGTCCAGCATATACAGTACATGTTCTATTTGAGAAATGCACTTCTGTGGTACACGCATTACAGGTTGGAAAGCAGAAACAGAGGTTCCTGCTCCCTTATTTTCCGATTCAGCCCCAGCTTTGTCGTCACTGTTTCAATCCTGTGTAATCCTTGCACTGGGTCACTCACTGCAGGCCACTCAACCACTCCTTCACTCGCCGTGTTCTCCATGATAAATAGATGTGTTCCTGCCAAGCTCTTCCTAAACAAATGAATGTGTTTTCTGCCACCAGACTTTCTTTTGCTGAACCAGGCAAAACACCTCTCTGTTTGTCACTTCAGAGGTCTACTGTATATCTTACTCCTCTGGCGATAGGTATTTTTCAGGAAGACAGACTGATACATCAGTTGCCTATTCTCTCCTCTCTGCACTACAAATAACCTGCTCGTATCTATACATAGCCTGCCTCGCGCACTTGTTTTAGAAGATAAACCACACCTAAGCACTGCTCCCCCTGACTTACCTTAAATCTCTTATCTTGCTATTTTATTAACCTAAAATTACACTGACAGAAAATCACCTGAGCGTCCTTGCATGATAAACACATCTTTTATTGATAGAAGAGAACAAAAGAGGCTGCAGTGGTGTAAATCACACACTGATTAGTATTATATTGCTATACCCTTCAAAAAATCAAGTCATCTCATACATGTGAACACACAATCTTTCCAGCAAGGCCTAACTCCTTAACAACAAATGTTTGCTAGCACACTCCAAAATGACCTGTATGAGCTTTTGGCTGCCATTAGCAGGACAAAGATACACCAGCAGCCCTTTTTTCAAGTTCGCTACAACTACTTCATTATGGGAAAGATCATGTTCGTGTGGTAGACCTAAATTGATGGTTGGTACAGCAGGACACGACCTCCAGTGGAGAGGCAGCCTGCTTGTTTACAGAGTTGAAGGAATATAGTTCAACATTTTGGAAAAATACTCTTATTCGCTTTGCTGCTGAGAGTTAGACGAGACGATCGATACCGCTCTCCGATAGTGGTATCAATCTTCTCATTTAACTCTCAGCAAGAAAGTGAATAAGCATATTTCCCTTTGGTGGAAGTGGTGACTGGACAAACGTGGATTCACTCTACAGAAGATGCATATTAAGACAAAGACGTATGTACAGTGCTGTATGACTGCACAACATGATTGTACAGGAAAATTAGAGGAACTGGAGGAACAAAAAAAAACAGAAACTGCAGTTCCTGGTAAGTTTTGATGTTCCTAGCTAGCTAGTAGTAAACACAGACTGTCAAATTCATGCAACTAAAGCAAGAGACAAAATTTGTATGGCTGTCAACACAGCATTTGTGACTGTTGGTGGCAGATTAAAAACTGCTCTCTGCTTCTGGATTTTAAACATAGGTCATTTTAAGCTATTTGCCTAAACGACAAATGCTGTAGTTTTTCTAGTGAGGCCAGTCTTGATCTTTCCTTTCTATAACAAATGTTTTGATACACTAGGAGACCATTATATATCAAGATTCTTATTTTATATATATTATATATCCCAACCATAGCTTAAAATAGCGAGAATAATTAGAGATTACATTGTTTATTATATGTGAAGAAACCATGAAGGTACAGTGACAAGGACACTTACCTCTAAGTGAAGAAGGAAACTGTGTGAAAAAGCACTGTATGTTTTGTCCTACTGTATGTTTTTCTACTGCACCTGGATTATCAAAGATTTCTTCTCCAAAGCTAAGAAAAATGCCATAGTGGAATTTATAATTTAGAATGCCCCATTGGTTTTTTATGTATCAAATAGACCTTGAAATTGTATTTCCAGTGGGAGATGCTATTGATAACGCAGAGCCTTTGATTGTGTTTAGGTGGGAAAGGAGGAGAGTGGCTTAATGTAGTAAAAACAATCTCCATCATGGTGTCCTCTCAAGCTGTTCCTAAAAGGGCCATCTGTGTTGCAGCACTACAAAAGTGTCACTAGTTTATTCTCGTAGCGAGGCGGATATTTTTATCTGTGAAATTTGTAAAGAGGTGCAGTTTCCCTCTGTGCATGTCCCAAGACAAATACGTTACTAGATACAGTATGAGGAATTCTCACAGATATAGCAATGTGTTGTTGCTGTTGTTCCCAGGGCTTAATGCATGTGTTGTGTTAAAGTTAAAAATAAAAACTATGTCAATGAACACTTTTTAAAGAGAAACTTAACAATGAATCTGCGACGTCAATGCATGTGGTTTCCGTTAAATGTCTAATCCAAACCCCTAGCTTTGACATAATTGATCGTGGTTTTCAGCAGCACTAGCAGCATGGCTCAAGGGATGGCATTTCTGGTCGGTTGATCCACCACTTTTACATTTCTAGACTGAAATATGTCAACAGCTGCTTAATGGAGTCGTGGTCCCCAGAGGATGAATCCTATAGGTTTTGATGATCACCTGAACTGTTTCTTGTATCTTCAACTACTGAATGGATTGCTGTGCTGGATAAATTCTGAACATCCTCTAACTTGTCATCTAGAGCCATTATCCAACAAAATTTTCAATTTGCCCAATACTTTGGTTCATGACCAAATACCTGTAAAAGTAATGACATTCCCATCAGCCTCAGCTCTACTTTGTGTTTAGTGCTAATTAGCAAATGTTAGCATGCTAACACACTTAACTAAAATGGTGATTATGATAAACATTATTCCTGCTAAACATCCATATTTTGGCATTATCACTGTGAGCATGTTAGCATGCCGACCTTAGCATATAGCCCAAAGCACCACTGTGCCTACAGACTCTCAGAGCTGCTAATATGGCTGCAGCCTCTTATGGCTTTAATAACTTTTAATTGAACAAAATGGTATGCAATGGTGAATAAAATGGCAGGGGAAGGGTAGAGAGAAAATAGTGAGAAGCTCAGGGAGCTATTGTGACTGACTAGCGAGCGACTGTCACTTTGTGGTGTGACCGCTGCTTTAGTCTTTTTAGCATCAACCTATTTTGTGGTGACAAAATGGCATATTGATTGAACAGAAAGTGGGATTATGGTGTGACAGATTCTTCTAATAATTGATAACATGTTGGTGACTGCTTCTACTTCTTTTTTATTTCTTGCAGTCAACACACAGCATCTGCATATAGCTGCCATCCTGCCACCGCTCTGTAGAAAGACAAATAAAACCAGCATAATCATAGTCTGAATGCCCTGATGTGCTAATGATTACAGAAGAGTTACAGACCCTCGTTGCTGCCAGTTTTACCAATGTTTCCCAATTATCTTATTAAGTTAAAATCAAATTATCCAATAATGTAATGTCAGCAAAACAGTGCCAACTGCTACAGATGCAAAATACAGAGCATAATAAAGCTAAATTATTGCTAAAGTGTTTTCATTCAAGTATTATTGTCAAGTTAATTTTTACTTTCTCTATTTTAAAGCTCCATGTCCACTCCAGTTGTTACATTGAAATGGAAACCTCTCAGCGCCAACAGCACCAGGGCAGGTGATAAATTGAGGTGTCAAAGGGCCCAGCATTACCAGGACTAGGTGAGTGTTTTGTTGATGCCTGGCAGCTTCAAGTAAAGCAGTCATCGTATTAATAAATGACTTGTTCTTCTTCTTCTTTTTTTTTTACTGGCAGTAATCTGTCTGGCTCTTGGCGTCTTCCTCTCTATCCGATAATGAGGTGCCTCCAACCTCGCCCAGGGGCTTTTTTGTAGCTGCTCTGCCAAATTTGCACTTCTGAGGAACTTTTAATTATACTCTCTGGTATGAAAATACACCAGTTGTGGTCTAACAGCATTGGCAGGGCGAGTGCCAGTTAAAAATAATAGCCACGCGCTTTGGTCCACATTCCTTCATTTATGTCTTTAAGGTATAACATTGTTTAAAGAAGCATGTTTTCCATTTTGAAACAGGTGGATATATGAGGTGTTTGCCTCTAATCTAGCTCTCATTTCCAAGGTATTATCTGCTTATTAACTGAACATTAGTGGAGTCAATGATAAATAGCATATCAATAGATAAAGAATGACTGATGATAGTCATTAAAGGGTCATGACAAGGCTTTGTCAGAAGGAGATGTCTCCTATTGATTTTAGAGAGGTCACTGAATATTAATTATGCCAAAGAAAATCAGATGATTAAATCATACCGCCAAGCATAATAAAATTTGAATTATAAGTATGTCAGTGAGATTAAATGCAGTGCAGCAACTGGCGGAGAACACCCAGTGTCAAGACTCAGGGTATATATACATTAATGATATGGATAACCTTTAATGTTCATGAAGATATTGCATATTGAATATTGTTTCATATGTCTTTAATTATGTTCCCTCTGAGCCTACACCTGAAAATGACCGTCTCCGAGCCGTCATGAACAACTCAGCTGCTTTTCAGTGACATGTGTTTTGCTGGTGAGGCTGCACTGCCCATATGGTGCGTTATAGACGTTTGAGCATGAACACTGCCTTCATAAACCCATGGATCATAAAACTTAAGATTCCCCTTAAAATGTGGCTGGGATTTAATTAAGATGAAAAACCGCAGTCCGCTTCAGTACAAAGAACATTGCTGCTGACTCCAACTATTCCAGACAGTTTAACCGCACTTGCACTACACTGGCGTTTGTTGTTAAAGTCTGTAATTGTTTTTAACATTCGGGGGAATGGTAGGCTGAGTGGATGTTGGTGAGCAACAGGAGCAGGAACAAGGCACAAGGTTTTTGGAGCCACTTGAGTTACAACTCAAGGTATTTCACCTTATTTGCAGTTTTCTTGGCGAGAAAACACTTGCACAAATTAGCATGCCATTACCACTGTGGAGGCCATTATATATCGTGCGGATTGTCCTGGTTTATTGGGGGCTGATGATAAAACTGTGCCATCGGAAATAGCTTAGCAGCCTG
Organism: Macquaria ambigua; assembly: GCA_008360985.2. Classification (NCBI taxonomy): domain Eukaryota; kingdom Metazoa; phylum Chordata; class Actinopteri; order Centrarchiformes; family Percichthyidae; genus Macquaria; species Macquaria ambigua. Next base: position 346,975 of record VMKM01000009.1, on the reverse strand, counting down.
GGTGTCATTATGCTCTGAATAATGAAAATAAAAGGCAATATAGCTATTTAAATTTGATCGTTTATCAATGAGGGGCTGTTTGTGGGAGCTTCAGGAGCTACACAGCACAACAAATGGGCAAGGTGATTATGGGTTTTCTGGAAAGTCCAGAATGATTTAATTTCGTTGTTAGACATTAGTTCACTGTTATATCATCAACAATGCATGATTGAGACATGAAAACACCTTGTAAAACCTGCACTGACATGTTCTATTCTTCCCATTCATTCATTTAAGTCCTTAGTTATTTATCTGTGAATTAAACCTTTATTTAAAGCCATAATATACCCAGAGTTTCATCTGTAACTGAATGGCTGGGAGGGGTCAGAGCTACTAGCCCATCCAAGACACTTTCATTATCCAAAAGAATTAATGGAGCATTTTAATGCCGGAAGTTATGGACTAAATGTTGTTTCAGAGGCCTTTCCAGCCTGCTACGAATGAAACTTTCAGGGGGAAATACAGTGTAGCTGTAATTTCACATAATAAAAATGATAAAATGTAAGATTATTGAATATATACTGTGTGTGTGTGTATATATATATATATATATATATATATATGTTTTATACACTGGCAATTTCAGTCTGAACAGGTTCTTGTACGGACACACACACTATCCTCTTATCAGACTCAGTATGCAGAACTGTAGCCAACAGTGGTACACATCCTCCCTCCTCAGAGATCAACAGGATGCTTCCATTCCTCTATTCTTGACTTCTGTCAGAAGGGCAGAGCCTGCCTCGACGCCTCTTTATCTTCCCCCACAGCCACCCAGACAAGGCGATGGGCTGTGTCTGTTGACAAATGCTTCACTTGTTACAGATAACAGAAACACGTAAACAGGAAATGGCCATTGGGCCAGCCATACAAATGTTTGAAAACTTAGATTCATTCATAGTGAGATCATAGTGTTATCCAGTCAACAAGCAACCAAACATGTCACATAACAGGCTGTGTTACACTATATTTCCCAACAGCATCACATCCTGAATGTTACAGATTTGATAATAAATTAGTCGTTTAAGTAATTAATCAATCAAAACTGCCACAATTCGCTGGTTCCAACTACTCAGATGTGAGAATATGTGGCTTTTCTTTGTGTTGTAGCATTGTGAACTGAATATCTTTGGGGTTTTGAAATGCTGGTCGCATGAAATTTAAAGATATCTTTTTGATCTTTTGGGAAATTGTAATGGGCATTTGTCATTATTATCTTCTGACATTTTAAAGAGTAGAGTATTCAGTAATTAACCCAAACAATCAACAAATAAATTGAAAGTGAAACTAATTGTTAAACTGTTATGTCAGTTCATTCATCCTGAATCCAGATTGTGGATCTGGAAGGGATTTATCCACATTAAATTTACATTTATTGTCAAAAGTTGCAACTTCAGCAGATAGATTCTGCATAAATCCCCCCATGCTCTATGCTGCATTTTATTGTTTGTCCACAGCAACTAGACAGCTGGTTTCATTTCTACTCCCCCATGACTCTTATATGGTAGACCTCATTTACACTTTGCGTGTCTTTGGTGGTCACGGGTTGGCTATCTGATCTCAGAAAAGTGTAAATGCATCCAAGAAGCATTCAAGACGAATTGAAATCCGCTCCAGCAATTTTCAACACATACGATCCTACAGAAGGCACACATACTTGTTATAAAGCTTATCTGATCCGTCATCAGTTCATCAGACCATCAGACCATTAAACGATCAGTATGGGTAAGGGTGTGGCATGAAAATGTTATAGGATAAAGCATTTTTGTCTCTTAGCCCATGTAACTAAACTGCTAAATTGTAAGAGTTATTCTTCTTTATTACCACCAACCTCCGGACTGGACTAGGACCCTGATTTGCATGTAGTCCGGGAAAACCAAGACAGATTACAATGATCTGGCAAATGGAGACGCATAAAAACATGTCCATATATACACACATGGTCAGCTTGCAGCTCTATTACGTCTCCAGGATTAAATCCAGGAGTAGAATAATAGGAGTGAAACGTAAATAAGCTCTTTTCTATTCATACAGAAAATCCCCTCAGTAGCCTTTACAATCCACACAGATATGTTGCTTTGTGTCTTGGTCACCAGGCAATACTGTAGCATGTCATTATAGAAAAGGTGGCCACAGTATTGTCTGCCATTCATTGTTGCATGAGATGAGATGAGAGACAGCAGTCGCACAATAATGGCATTGCTACAGTAAAATGCTTGAGAGCACATTGTGTAGTTGATGGAGATTGTGATTGTTGGTATAATGCAGGCAGAAGAATGATGGCAGGCGAGCGCATTAACCTTCATTAGTGGGTTGACCAGGGCTGGTCAGTTTAAATGGAGTAATTACTGGTGACACAGTGATGATTAATGGTAATGAATGGTGCTAATGTGTGGCATCTGTCAAATACATTTGAAGATCTGAGCAACCTCTCCTCTCCGACTCTGTTTTGACATCCGACCACCTAACGAAGAGTGCACCTGTTTGTGTTTGCAACATCGTTACACACTACTTATCTGAAACAGCAAATACATTTTAAGAGAAACGTAATGTCACCTGAATTACATTTTTTGTCAACATAATGACAAAATGTTTATAATAAACCTATCTGCAAAGTTGCAAAGTGTTAATACGGAATGTATAAAAATAAAATGGTTGTGTTTAGGTTATGTTAATATTGTTGTCTTGAAAACATCAACAGTGACTTTAAGCAAATCTGTTTACTTTATTAAAGCAGCTATAATCAATATTTTTGTCATGACGATAGATCAAATGACTATGTGTAATAGGAAAGGTATTGCTCGTAGTGATGAACCCACAGATAATTATCACCCGATTCTCACCGCTATCATGGTGTCGTTTTCAGAAGCAACAGGCAGCTGTTTTCAACGAAATAGCTCTTAAAACCCACAATACACTACCTGCTCAGAACCAAACAGCAGACAGACACAGTTAGCGACTAGCTAGTGAACAGCTGAAGAGCCAGATATTCCCCTCAGGAGTTGGCTGAGACTAAAAACAGAGCTAAAAGAGAGTGAATATTAGACTTACAGTACATTCATCAGGAGGACAATACATGACTCCGAATGAATGCTAATGATGCCATGTGTCTGTTGTGTAAATAGCAGCTGTTTGCTAACAGGTTTACCATATAATTTTGTATAGTTATGTCAGCGTTGTCTTCACAGATGTTTTCGTTGCCCCCAAGCAGGCAAAAAAATCAGTAATTGCAGGTTTAACATTAATCCAAATCACAAATTGTCCCCAACTTATCCAAAGTGCTTTTGTTGCCTAAACCTAAATACATACAGGACTTAGGAGGCGAACCCTGCTCCCTGGTGCTTACGCCCACCATTCACCTTGACCACCTCCCGACTACTTAGTAGTATATTAACGTAATTTCTAGGAGACACAGTTGGAATCTGATGACGTACAATAAGGCAATCATTGTGTTTGTGTTTTTTTGCAATCCTGCTGTCTCTGGATATTTTTATCTTCATATTCATACTCAACACAGGAATGATGCAAATTTGAAATTCTGCACTCACTGCAGAGAGAATAGAGTTAATGTCACATCGTATTCAGATATGCAAGCAAAATGCTTGTGAATGTACTTTTCCCTGTGATGCAATAGCGATGAAACATCGGCAGTCGTTGCAGTGGTGGGTGGTTGACAGTTATGTCCATATTGACGTATGGCGCCATTAAGAACAAAAGCTCCACTCTGCCAGAAGAGACATGACAACAGTATCGCCACGGATCTGACGGGAGCACACATCTTTCCAGTGTCATCTCTGACCTCTATATCTCTTAGCTCAAGATAGATGCATTTTCATGCCTGGCTTCAGGCTCTAATAGTCCATTGATTCATTATGGCCCAGAGTCAGCCAGGTCGCTGATTATTTATTTTCCTCTCCAAAACACTCTCCCCCCTCTCTCTCATCTGTCTTATTAAAATGTAATGGCAAACAAAACCCCAGTCTCTCTCTATCTGATGGTGAAGAGAAAAACAATTTTAAGGGATTCGCGACGGTTTATAACCCATGGCTCCAAGAGGAGAAAACACTCAGAGGTCTTAGATGAGATAGACCTCTAAATCAATCACTACCGCCAGAGGATTCCTCACATTGATGCTGGTGCTGATTGACAGACCTCAAATCTTCTCAGTGACTGTCAAATAGAGCCAACCTTGACCACCTGCTTAGGCAGACTCGACTTTATGCCCCGCTGAGGTGAGGTTAGTGTGAAATTTAGGGTTGTCTACGATGAAAATGTGTGTGTGTGTGTACACATACAAGATATAATTTGCCAACCATTAATTGTGGTGTGGACAAACGTCTGTAGAATATGTGACCATTTAAACCCACTTTTTAAATCCCTGTCAGAGAAAACATATACCAGCAGCCTCTGAATCTGTCATATGGAATCATTTTCTACCAAGGTCATTTGGGTTTTTTCGTGGAATGTTACTTATACTCGACTGGCATGCAATCTGAAAATCTTGCTCATAGATGGTTTTTCCAGACTCTACTTGTGCTGCTGGCAGTGCAGTTTGGCCTCTTTACATTCTGGGGGGAGATAGCCGACCACATTGTTTGGGGCACGCCCCGGCAGTCCTGAAATGACAGATGAGGGAAACCTGTGTCCTTAATGCCCATCTCTCGGTGCGGGAGCTCACTGGAGAGTAGAATAGTTAACTTAATTGAAACCTTTAATTTTGCAGACTGGAAAAGTTAGAATGGATGTGGCAGCATTGACTTGAAAGTCTGCCCTTTATATAGACTCAGGAAAGATGTAATGAGGAGAGGAATCTGATCATTTAGCTTCAGAGGCGCTAGCTGCTGTAGGGGGACTGCAAAGTTTATATTTGGAATAATTCAGGCAGGACAATTAGCTTATTTTTTATTATAAAATTTAATTAATAAAATGTTTGTTAAGGTTTCTTTTCTTTTACAAAAGACTTTTAACCCTTAAATGCATGGGTGCTTTGCAGAGATTCCTACATACCTCTTACAGACCGGTACTTATTTACCACAGACTGAGCTACAAATTAAAATAATATTTCTTGTTAACTTTTAAGAACAAAGCATTAGCAATAATAAACTCCCACAAAACATTTTTGATACATACTGTATTGTTTTTTTCAGATAACTTAGATGCCAGAATTAGAAAATTGTCAACAAGACTAAGAGCCTGTAGCCATTCTTCTAGCATGCTGATGTTTAGCATCTTAGTTTAGCATGTTAGCATGCTAACATTTGCTAATTAGCACTGAACACAAAGTACAGCTGAGGCTGCTGGGAATGGAAAGTATTTGACAAAATGAAATCTTGACCTGATGATGGCGCTAGAGGAAAAGTCATTAGATCAAAGTTATTACAGTTCATCCTCTGGGGATCATGAATATCTGAATTTCACAATAATCCATCCATTAGTTATCAAGATATTTCAATAAAAACTAAAAATGTCAACATCACAGTGACACTAGAGGAAAAGTCAGGGAATCACCAAAGTCAGTAGGATTCATCTTCTGGGAACCATGAATGTCTGTACACAATTTCACGGCAGTCCATCCAATAGTTGTTGGGATATTTCAGTCGGGACCAAAGTGGTGCACCTGACCAACAGACAGACATTAACATCCATGCCGCTAGCATCAAAACAAGTGAGGAATAGCAGGGACTTGAGGGCTTAATTGAATAAAATGAATTAATTAGACAAGATGTAATATGGTCCTGGGTCTTTATATGTAAAGTCATATGAGTGTATTATTGTTACAAGACCTCCCCTCTGCATTAAGCCTGTGTCAACAGAAGTATATTGCAACTGTATTGTGTGTCTGTATTTGCACATCTAACTTAATTAAGGAGGTTTCAAAAGGGATTTTATCCAACCTTTATAACCCTAAATAAATAGTCAGACCATTTTCTACAATACATGACTGCTGTGTTGACATCGCTGCTTTTTGAATAACAGGTTCCCTAATTTATTACAACCAGCAGATTTGTTTTCCAAATGTAGAATTCATGGGAGGGAGAGTTTCATACCGAGCATGACATCCACATGTAATAACTCCTGCCTGCGCACCAGCAAAATAATAAACAAACATAGATCACGATTTCTACAAAGAAACATCTGATGTTTTGAAATGCAGATGGTTGCTATTGGCAACATAGCAATGAATACTGTAGAAAAAGAAAAGGTTTAGTTCTCTTCCAAGAGCTGTTTAGGATTATTTTATGTATAATCGTTAAGCAAGTCACAAGAAAAGATGGTTTTTGCATTTAATTATTTTTTGTTTTTAATTTAATATTGAAATGTTAAGATAAATGTGCACAAAGCAATATAGCCTGCAGCAAAAGAGACACTGTATACATTGTCCAGGCTCACACCACAGATGTGTTTTTCAGAGTTCAACACACTATGAAAAACGTCAGTGCCCACATCTAACCTCCTGTCTGTTTGGCATTATCTGCTAGTAATTACTGCTTTGTAATAACCCTGTCAGATGAACCTGGCATAATGCTTAATTGGATGATACTCTGCAGCGTCCACGCATAGGACAGGGGCAAAGTAATAAATGCATTCCAATAAGCCATGCATCCAGGGGTTTTTGTGTGTTTTTTTGTTGTCTACGACCCCTGTGAGGAGAAAGGTTAATTGTCGCCCCTGTGAACCAGTCAGAGATGGTTAAGTTGGCCAAACACGCCCACAGAACAGCAGATTGTTCCCCGAGGCTAGGTCTGAATTAAAAGAGAGAAGAAAAAAAACAGCAACAAAAAGCTGTGGATGAGACAGGATAACTTGTATCAAGTCAATTTTTATTTATAAATCCCAATATCACAAATCACAAATTTCCCTCAAGGGGCTTTAAATGTATGTTATACATGTGTTTGATTTCTCCTAAAGTTAAGTGTTACTCACATGGGTATACTTAAAGACATTATTATACTAAAATAATTACTTAATGGTAAGTTGAGGTGAGATAAACTAACTAGGGGATAGTGAGAACTAGTGAGAGAACCTCCTTAGAAACAGCAAGTAAACAATACAACAAGTCCTCCATATTAAATGACAAAATACATAGTTTGTCCATGCCCTGCACAACGACACATACAAGCGTTTTCTGACCTGACGCCCACATCAACAGCATGACATCATTTCTCTGCCGTTACAAATCACTGTTAAAAACGGTTAAATCAGTTTTATGATGTGACAACGCTATGGTTAAGGTTTGGTTAGGTTTAGGCACAAACGACTTGGTTAGGTTTAGGGAAAGATCATGGTTTGAGTTAAAATAAGTACTTTGTTAAAGTTAGGGGAACATCGTGATTTGGGTTACAATGGCTACTTCGCTAAGGTTAGGGGACCTTCATCGTCATGGTTACAATATTAAACATGTGGTTAAGGTTAGGGAACGATGGCGGTCATGCTTTAAAAAAAACGATGTTGACTGTCGATTGGAAACAGCAGTCTCCTGTGTTGAAGTTCGATGTTTTGTTGACAGCCACTAGAGTGCATTTCGACATTAACATATGTCGTTTTGGGGCACTTGCTGATGCTGTAGTTCCTCTTGGGAGGACAGTCTCAGACAGTAGAGTGATGGCCTGCAAGCAAGTGCAGCAAAAAGCTCACAACAAAATAGGAAACAGTGCCATGGTATCCAAGTCAGTAAAGTATGGGTTTTATGAGCAGAAATTATATACAGTATACTATTCTTGGCATACCACAGTCTCCATTTAGAGGCCCTATTGTATATCACAGGAACAATAAACTGGCACCCAATTCAAGGTTTGGTTAGCTTATATTACTGTATGTTAGATGAAGTTAAGCTAGGTTAGGTCAACATGAGAATAAAATACATGGACACAAAAACAAACAAAAAAGAAAATCATGAAATGTGAAATTACCTGCTGTCCAAAGCTGAAAGTAGCTTTAGGTTTTTGTTATCAGTCTGGCTGCCAGCGGCTGGAATTACTGCTCTCCCTCTGAGGCATGCTGCCTGAGGCAAATTAGGTCTCTAGGACAGTGTTATGGAACACAATAGACACAATACATCCATCACTGTAGGCACCTACTCCATATCCAAATTGCAATGGTGCAGCCACAGCAAGAGACACCTGTTGCTAAGGCCACTGTCCTGCCTTGCAGAGAGCTGTCATGAAACCTCAGTCTTCTATAATTCAAGTAAAAGTACCAACAGGAAGAACCACCTTCACCTGGGGCTTACTGGGACACCCAGTTCCCAGCAGATGCTGCACTGCCAGTGGCATATTTCTGTCCCAATCAGTTCTCTAAACTCTCAGGTGGCCAACAACTGGGGTAACAATTTCCTCAGGCTTTTCTGAGTATGTGTTTGCAAATTTAGAAAGCAGTTTCTAACACTGTGGATAATTTATTGTGTACAGTAAAAATAAATAAATACATAAATAGGGCAATAAATTTAAAGGACAACATAGTCGGCCATTTATAAACGGTACACCTGACTGCTCTGCCAGACCTTCCATTAATGTTAGCCTCAAGCTCAGTCCTGTCAAGGATTTTGTTGGATATTAAGCCTTAAATTGTTTAGGTTTCGGAACCCTGCTGAGGGTTATAATTACTAAGGCATCATCTCCATGGGAGGTAAATGGGAAGTTACTGAAGGTTAAATGTGTTTCCACATGACTGTGCTTCAGCTAAAAGGCAGGGATCAAGACTAAAAATAACCCAAATATGAAGATTATTAAAGAAAATCCTAATCACTTCCCCAATATGGCTGAGGGAATGCCATCCCACCACATGTAACAAAAGACACTTAGGTCCTTTCAAATGGAAATACCAGCGCCTTTCTCTTGGGATCATTTCTCTCTCTGCACCTGTTTTATATTATTCACAGGCTAATTCCTGGTGGATGAATTTAGGCAGTTCCTTCCACTGAAAGGACACCATTTAATGACATCATGTGTAAACATAATCTAAAACGCCAAGCTCAGCACATCCCTAATGCAAACAATTTGGATGGAATAAAACCTATCAAATTGTTATCAGCTGCAACGAAAGCCATGTTGTTCCCAGTGTTTGCATTCATTAAAATGTTCCATATCAAGGAACTTACTGTCACTGATATCAAATTCATCCCCTGGAAAAATGAACAGAATTACAGAATGCATGTATTTGCAGTGGATTATAACTTTGGATGGCTAAACCTTTCAGCAGTGAATGCTAATGACATACACAGTGTATACATTAAACGATGTAGATAAGCTCCAAATATTTTCCCTTCATTTAAATTATCAAGATAACCAACTACATTCATTCATGATATCAGTGCTGACAGACAGAGCCACATGGTAGTTGGTGGATAAAAAGTCCCAGGCAAAGCTGACACTCAATTTCTTCTGCCATTCTTTAATGTTCTTTATAACAATACTAGTCTTCTCCTGCTTGCAGCAGCTGTTGCAAACTAACACAACATGTTATAAAATTAAACAATATTGCAATGCACTACATCGTTACTGGGGGAAAATAAATGTGACTTCCAATTCAGTCATGACACAAATACAGTTGTATTTGGCCGTGTAAATCTGCTCCCAGTATGAGCAAAGAAGCAGTATGTGCAGACATGACACACTGGCTCTGAGCACACAAACCTGCTGTATGGAGCATATCCTTGAAAATGCATATTACCTTATTATAATGACTGCATAGCAAACACAGGCCTTAGGTTTGTTATATTGCATATTGCATGAATATATATACAAAAATAGTATGACTTCATGAATAATAATGTATGTGGAGGCTGAAGTGTTGAGAAGATTTACAGCACGGGAGAAACACGCAGTGATGGTGGCAGGGTTACAGAGTAACGTGATAATTGTACAGTATTGGATTGGTGGACATATAGGTTGCCAGAACTACTGCAAAGATTTATTCCATCATGACATGTAGGGATAGATCATTTACTCAGTGTTATAGTTAGAAAATATTGCATTCACCAAAACCAAACTGGTACATATGAGAAATTCTCTCTGTGCACCTAAGAAAAATGCCACTAGCACCATGCACCACTGTTAAAGTGGGGCCCCTTTAGGTCCAGCCATTGTCCTGCAAATACACTTTGATGGAGGATAAAGTGTTTCAGTCAATGCAATTTGACACTGACGTAAAATGAAAATGCACCTTCCTTCCCTTTACTTTGGTCTTACATAAGATTTGCATGATGGATGGATGGAATGAAAACTTCTATTCACATTATACTCATCCTGGAGTTGTGCGGTGCCACATTATATCCAAAAGAAATTTGTATATGTACAATCATTTCTGTGACTCATTTTAATCAGTTATGTCAATTCAGGATTACAGAAAGAGATTGAAGAGATGAAAGAGTTTTTAGTGCTGTGTTTTTAGGCACGCGAGCGGCGTGGCTCTAATGATGGTACTGCTCTCTATCTCTATCCCATAGATTACCATAAAATCTTGACATTCATGGTCCCCAGAGGATGAATCCTACTGACTTTGGGGATCCCCTGACTTTTCCTTTAGTGCCACCAGGGGCTTGACATTGTAGTTTTGGTTTTGTTTGTGAATTGTCTTGATAATTATTGGATTGGATTACCTTGAAATTTGGCACAGATGTTCATGGTGCCCAGAGGATGAATTAAGGATGATTTCTTAAGACTTTAGTTATCACCTGGCTTTTTCTGTAGCGCCACAAGCACATCAAAGTTTTCACTCATCCAAAGAAATTTCGCAATATCTACTTGATGGTTTGGCACAAAAGTTTGTACATACAATCATGGTCCCCAGAGGATGTATCCTAATACATTTGGTGATCCCCTGACTTTTCCTCTCGTGCCAACATGAGGTTCACTTATGTGGTTTTGACTGAAATGTCTCTACAACCATTGGATGGATTTAATTGAAATTTGGTACACGTTCATGTCCCCCTCAGGATGAATTGTAATATCTTTGGTGATCTCTGACTTTTCTACTAGCGCCATAATCTGGTCAAAATTTTAGTTTGATAGCGCTTTGGTTTATGGCCAAACACCTGCAGAACTAATAATGTGCCCTTCAGCCTCAGCTGTACATTGTGTTTGGTGCTAATTAGAAAATGTTAGCATGCTAACACGCTAAACAAAGATGGTGAGCATGGTAAACATTAAACCTGCTAAACGTCAGCATGTCAGAGTTTCTAGCATGGCTGTGACTCGTTTGTACATATTAAACCCATTTTGGGTTTTTAAAAGTTTTGTAGACCTCAAAATTCAGTTAACAATCTTCATAAAACATTTAAAACCTTTCAAATGTAAATGCTGTTTGTTTGTGCCTCTTAACTTCTTAAATATCTCTGTTATAGCCTCTCCCTACAGTTCTGTCAGCTCCTGTTCGACTCTCCTTTGAAGTGGCACTTTTTAAAAAATCTCCCTGGTTTACAGCACATACCAGTTCAGACTTAATTGCAAGGACCCGGAGGAAACCACAACACATTTGTGAGTCATTTTTATGTGCAAGGTAGTACTTCCGGTGAGCCAAATAGGATGAAAAGAATGTGTCTGGTACATTGGTTTGCTAATGAATCTTTAATGGGAATTATATTTGCTGCGAATAACTGTACTCAGACACACTATTTGCTGCAAATAACTGCGCTGGGTGGTTACCATACATTCAGACTGAACAAAAGAAAGGCTGTTACAGACACATCACTGGGTCCCTCTCATCTAATGCACAGTGATTCATCATACTGAGTAATATGATACTCGCTCATTTGCATATTTGATGCTAATGTGGTGTTTGTTTACGGTAATGAGCACTTGTAATTGGATTTTAATTCATTATACAAGAAATGGGCTGTTGGTGGAAAAGACTTTTTGCAGTATTTATGTCAGTGAAGGCATCAATCTTAATGTCAGTGTATTTCTTGTGGTGAAAGGTGTCTCTTGTTTCCAGCAAGGACCCGAACTAATCCGATTTCTGCAAATGCAATACCTCTTTAAAGAGCTGTTTAGGGTTGTCTGTGACTCAGTTCAATCAAATCAAATTGTTCAGCTCTCACTTTAAGTATCTCCCACTTTGTGTTGCAATTCATGCATCATTTGTATGTACAATGAATCCTCCTGTGTCGCTCAATCGATGCAGCCACACAGCATCCAGCAGCTGTTAGATGAATATCTCTCAGCCCTCCCCTCCTCACTACCACTGGAGGGTTTTAGCAACATCAACGGAAGACAACCAGAAGAGCCACATTGTGCCATGTAAATGAAATCATTGTCTGCAGCTCCTTTAGTCACAAAATAAATTGTAATTTGACCTACTGGGACAATCTAGACTGAGATAACAAAGATAACAAAATTGGTTTCCAGTGATGGTAGGAACACATGGTACAGTCTCGTATTTAAGAGAATGAACAAGTGGATTCTCATTTGGTTTTAGTTGTATGATCCAAATTTTAACAGCAAACACCACAGAATTAAAGTAATAGTTTAACATTTTGAGAAACATGTATAGGTGCAGTCACTATATTCATTTGTTCTGCCTTTATTTATCAATATCACTCTCATAACTGTTGGTGAAATATGAAGCTGGAGCCAGCAGCAGGTTAGCTTAGCTTAGCATAACCACTGGAATCAGGGGGAAACAGCTAGCCTGGCTCTATCCTAATGGAACGAAATCCGACTACCAGCACCTCTACAGCTCTCTAATTAACTTTTTATATATTGTTTGTTTAATCCATATAGAAACCAAAGTGTAAAAATGCCAAGTTGTGGTGTTACGGGGTGTTACGTGCCGGACTATTTCTTAGCCAGGAGCAGCTTCAAGACCTTTATGCCAAGTTAAGCTAACTGGCTGCTGGCTGTACAGTAGCCTCATGTACGCACACATATGAGATGGGTTTCAATCTTTTCATCTAACTCTTGGCAATAAGGCAATTTCCCAAAAGGTCAATTGCTCTAAGGAAATGAAAAAAATCTTGCACTATTAATAATGTCTACACTAGTCTTAGCTATTTTTCCTGTGTATAATTTTTTCCAGAACTCGTTTTCATTTTTCACACTGTTCAGAATTTTTCCTTGATAATAGCAAACATTAGACCTTGAAAAGTGTCCTTTGATTCAGCATTGAAAGTAATAGAGTTACTCTGGCATGCTTTGTCAGTTTTCCTGCCATTTTACCTCCTCTTGTGATTCTTTACTAGACTTTTTTTTTTTTACATAATTTTGTTGAAAAGTGAAATCCACAAATAGCACTTGTAAAATATATTTCAAATGTTCAGCAGTACAAACACCAGTTGCCTGCAGCTACGATGTGTCGCTGAAACACCCTGAATGCAGCACGACAAGACATTGATTTCTAAGAACTATACTTTGCTGCAATAGACACTTCGGGTCCGCAGCTACAGCTGACACAACGATTTAAACATGTTTATTGAATGTTAACTGTGTGCACGGTCCTTGTGTGAGCTTCGTTGAGACAATTTCTTTTTACTATACTTGGCAAAAAAGCAATTTTGGGGTGTGATTCATGACTTGCATTCACAAGTAATGATATACTTAAAAGCAGAACACTCCTATCAGACAGCAGTACCACCCTAAAACTAGCAAATGTACCTCAGTCCTCTTTTTTTGGCACCATCAAATTCACCTTCCAGTGCTTTTTATTATCTTGCCTTATCCTTTTGACCTTCGGTTTCATTATGTTTAAGTATCGGAAACAAATCTCTTTTTTTTCTGGCTTTAAAAGACTATTCTACATAAGTCTATATTCCAGAATCCAGTGATATATCCCTTTAAAACACCTTTGAAAATCTTGTTTCATTGTTGGAATCAGCTTATTTAGAAAACCTTGCCACCTCTCATAGTTCAGATTATATCTCTTGCAGGCTTGCGCAGTAAAAGAGGCAATGCTTTTACCCCTCCATTTTCCAGAAAACACAATAGTCTGAACTCCCATCCTCTTAACAAGAGTGAGCTGAAGCTCAGAGTGCAATATCAAACCGGCATGCCTCACTCCCATCTCATGTTGCCATGGCGATAATGGTAGAATCCATACTCTCCTCTTTGCCATGTTGGTAATTCGGTTATTTAAGCGTGAGAGATAGACCCCATCAGTGATACAGCTGAGCTGCAGAGACCACAATGAAACAGGGAATTCAATTCTAATGATAAATGTGTTCACTCACTACATTCAGCGTGATTGAAAGATACAGAGAGAGTGAGGAAGTGTAAATGGACGGGCTTAGAAATAACAAATTTAAAACTCCATAAATCACCTTCATATCTTCTCATTATCTACGCTCATGCCACATTCATTGCAAGCACAAAACTCACCTCTTTAACTTGAACATTTACAGGAGCTATTGCTTGAAATCCACTGACAGGGTATTGAAAAATGTGTGAAAATGTTGACATTACCTTCTATATTGTGTAAGTGCTGTGTGTATTTTACTATTTACATACTTCCCTTGAGCACAGACCATGAAAATAAAAATCATAGCAAATGATAAAGTGAACAGGACTGAGGGTACTATATGTTTATGAGCTGGGGAGTCCTATTTTTTAATCAAAGCCAAATACCCTGCAACATGTTGCCATTAGCGTACATATGCACACAAATAATCTAATTTTAGACCAATTAAAGTACATTAACTACCTGTATCTAATTACAGTATCTTAATGAGTACGATCATAATAAACAAATATATGCAGTATACTCCATCTCATAAAATCTCCATCTCTTTCTCATGCATTTCATGATTTACTGTTGCATGATAATGCTCTGTTTTTAAGCAATAATTGCAAATAAAAATGCTCTTTAAGAATGCAAACTTTGCAATTATGCAGAAAGCAAAACCTAAGAAATGCAAATGAATAAATGTTTCGAAAGGGAAGAAAAATTTGGAAGGCTTGGATCCTCCTGATTATGAAATTAATTCATACCCAGTTGGGTTAATAGAGAAATTACATGATCCATTATTGCTAATGAATGTAATTTGAGCAGATTAGTTGTTGTGGTCATAGTTTTGACATATAAACATATTTACTGTAACTACACAAAGTAATTTCAAACCCTAGTTAGACAGTAAAATGAATCGTGTGTCCCTGTGTTATTTATCTCTTGATATATGCTAAACATGTGTCAAATATATCAAAATCCCTCTCTTTCCATGACTCAGTTTTGAACTCAGGGTTGGTTACGTACATCTGTCCAATCAAATGCGATTTGGGG
Source organism: Macquaria ambigua (assembly GCA_008360985.2). Lineage (NCBI taxonomy): Eukaryota > Metazoa > Chordata > Actinopteri > Centrarchiformes > Percichthyidae > Macquaria > Macquaria ambigua. The sequence goes on along the minus strand of VMKM01000009.1, from coordinate 331,729 downwards.
CGACTAGCTGACCCTAGCTACGTGTGTGTTTGGATTTCAGCTGATAAAAACTTCTTTTACATCTCCAAAGAATGTGGTTGGGGTGTAATTTAGTCACCCTTATCCTCCTCTTCCTCTTCCCTAACATGGGTGAGTGAGGTGTGTGTAGAGGTGAGCAGGCCTACAGCTCTGTATCCAATCACATCTGAAGGATTTCATTTAAATCCATCTTGTAACTAAACCCCGATCACATGTTCCATTTCACGCAGAAATACTGTATATGTCTCATTGCAGAAGCTGAAGATGGTCTAACTTGTGTTTCACTGTAACTTTAATGTGTAATATTCCATATAATAATCAACTGTTCTGGCTGTGCATGCCCATTCATGCTTAGTTTGTGGCTGATGGAGTGATACACCATCACAGACAAGAGCCCAGTGATGTTAACAGTTAAACTGCATGTCCTCCTGGGCATCATGCCGTATGGGATGGAGAGCCCCAGCGGAGCACCATATGCTTGGAAAACAAGGAATGCTCATAAATGATGAATCTGCAAATGCAAAAGTTCAATTTAAAATAAATCCAGCAGCATGCAAGCTCCCCTTCTGTGTCGTTCTTACTGTACATCTGTAGATACATGCTCTCTGAGGGAAGAGTAGCTCTATGACCATTGTATGGTTGGTCTGTACACGGACAACATATTGCTCTACTTACTTAGCCTCAAGTCTTTGTCAGGAGCAGTGGTGGAGGGAGTATTTATAGTCTTTACTTCAATAAAAAATTAATTAATTCAATAAAGTCCTGCATTGAAAATGTTACTTCAGTAAAAGTATGTAAGTATTATGAACAAAATATACTTGAAGTATCAAACGTATAAGTAGCCAATACAGAAAGATTTACCCAATGAGTGAAACACTATTATATACTATTGGATTGTTACTGTTTTAGCATAAATGTGTAAGTAGCATTTTACTGTTGTAGTTTGTGATTTGGTACTAATTATAAGGCAAATGGACACACTGTTAAAATGGTGCACTTCCAGTTAATTAATTCCAGTCAATTGCTAGTACCCAGTTAAGATTTTAGTCATTCATGGACATTTCTCTGCAAATCAATGACTCTTTAGAAAACCTTATTAAACACAAATAACCATCTCAGAACATTGTGTACACTTTCCTATAATTTGTACTAAATTACATAGATATTTTCAGGACATTCCTAGGAAATAATCAAACCTGTAAAATAAAGCATTACTGCTGATTTCAACTACTTTGTATACTGTTGGTTAGTTTAATCCGTAATGATGCATTATATTCTCATTATGTGTTTTGTATGAAAAATCTAGGAAAAAGTAAAATATTTCTCTCTGAGTTGTAGTGGAGTAGAAGTATGAAGTGGATATGAAATGGATATACTCAAGTGAAGTACAAGTACCTCAAATCTGTACGTCAGGAGAGAAGCTGGTCCTAAATAACTTTGGTTCCACGATTGATTCACTTAACTCCGTGTATCATGTAAACAAAATCCTCCATAGCAATTTAAAGCATCAATAAGTGTATGACTTCCAACACAGCAGGTCTGTGGCACAATTCAAACAGAGGCAATTTCACAGTGAAATGCTCAGTTATTTCATAGGGATCACAATCATTATGGTGCACATTTGCAACATATATATACTGATTATGTAAGGCAAAAGGAAATACAGTAACCAATCCAAACAAAAAGACAAAATAATGAGAAAAATGTACCACCAATAGAATTCTTCACATTTCATATTCTTAATTAATAATATCACCCTTTGTAAGCCGACCACCATCTCCGCACAGCTCTTGCCAATGATGAGGCTCATTAATCTCCGCTCTCCTTTCCAAAACGTCCTCGATGATTCAAATATAAGCTGACTGCAAATCTTACTGTCAATATTCAGACATTTAGCTGTTAAATCTGATTTTAGCTGAACATACAGTACTGTGGCTGGTGGCCAGATGGGCATTTCATACCCTCAAACTGAATTATAATAAATCAAGAAATGACAATAATGGACTAAAATGTCATCATTAAGGAAAGCTACAGCAAATTCTTAGAGGTAATTCCATTAAAGAGTACTTGGAAAAGCCTGTCATGATAATACTCCATGACTGAAATTATGGATCAAAAGCGATGAACGAATGATTTCATTATGACCCCGGTCTTCGGAGACTGCACTCTCACGAAGGCCAGTGAAGCGTCTTGAAGATCAAGCACACTTGATACTGGCCCCCTGCTGCATACTGTGCCGGCTCTGTGAAGGAGGCAGTGACGGCAGCCTCCTGCTCCCTGGGTGCACTTAAATCATCCAGCCTGATAAAGACAGCGCTGGATGGAGCCTCATTGGAATTTTAAAACTGCAAGCTCCACAACCATAAACAAGGAGTATGCTACTTTTAGAGGTGGCAGTGGAGACAGAGCATGAGCTATTACTCCAGGGTCCACCGCTAACTGGCCGGCAGTCCTCTTTCTCCTCAATTATGTTCAACCCTCGCTCCCAGTTGGGAAACAGCGAAGAGCATTTCACTCCATGAAGCTTTACAATACTGCACTTGTATACATTACCACAGCATTGCCACTTCAAATGTTGGTTGCTAGCATGAGCATACAAATGCTTCACAGAAAGCGGCTGCACTTTTGATACAAGGTGTAACACCGTGATAGCAAAGAGAAGCAAACAAAGATAGCGCAAACATGACAATCTCCATACGCAGCTGCCACCTTGAGTGCGTGGGATTAATGAGAAATAAATAAATAAAGTCGGTGTTTCGCTCGCAACCTCACCCCGAGGGACGTTATCAGTGTGACAGGCCTGGCTTCATGTCGCTCTGAAATGTCAGACACGCAGACACCAGTGCCGCGGTCCATTCCTAACGATTAAAGACACCAATCAGGCTCGCTCACTACCTGCCAACTTCATATTCTTCCTCTGAAAACACACAATGGGCAGAGAGCGGATTGTTGCTGAGCAGAGGATAAAAGGAGTGGGGGGTACTAGTTTCAGAGCTGACATGAAATATCCAGGAAATTGCTACCATCTCAGAGATACTCTCAGAGCAAGGAGGTGCAGATGCAAAGACTAGCGCTGTCACACGTTTACGATCTGCCTCTCCTCTGACATGATATACTTTTCCAGCCCAGTCTGTGTAGTTTGAATGTACAAACAGGCAGTATGATGTAGGACTGCTAATTTGGGCAGTGTGTGGCACGTCTGGGACAACACGCCATCGCCGCGACAGTAATGAGAGCTGTCATTAACTGGCTGAAACTAGGGGATGAAACGTGGGTTTCCGAGAGCTTTAATCATTCCATTTTGTCAAGATTGAGGCGCATCCTGCCTCTCTTCCATCTGCCGGCTCCATGGCTCGTCTTTAATTGAGGGGCCGATTGAAGGAAGTGCTGCTGCTTGCTATTTCCGGCACACTAAGCAGAGACCACTGCGAGCCTCCCTGGTTGAGAAACAGCTGGATGAAATTATGTCAGAGTGTTATCAAAGAAGAGAGATTACCAAATTGGAGCCTTAAATCTTGAAGCGCTCAGATGACGTGTTCTTCACTCACACCCACATGATAATGTATGCCTCCAGAGGATGTGTAGAGTGGTGAGGGTGGTTGGAAATGTAATGGTGCCTGTGTCAAACAGGGTGGCAGGATTACCTAACCTAACCTTAAAGGAATAGTTAGACATTTTGGCATTTTATTGACGTTCTTGCCGAGAGTTGGATAAGAAGATCGATACCACTCACGTCCATACAGTGAATATGAAGCTATCCCCAGCAGTCAGTTAGCTTAGCTTAGCACAAAGAGTGGAAGCAAAGAGAAACAGCTAGCCTGGCTCTGTCCAAAGGAAAAAAACAATCTGCCTACCAGCACATCTAAAGGTCTATCCGTATAAAAACAATACATTGTGGTTTTCATGGGGGATTATGTGCCAGACTATTTCTTGAGTTGAGCGCAGTCGCCCCCACAAGTCCCCAGACTCCCCCTTTTTGAACTCTTTTAAACTCCACGTCCCCAGTTTACAAAGCAGGCTTTCCGTTAAAAATGTTAACTCTCCATCCCTAGACGAGATAACCCTGATGACATCAAAAGGGGTTATTTGTTTCAAACTTTGAAAAGTACCCTCAGATAATTTGATCTTCATGTGTAAAATCAGTGGAGTGCCCATTTAATGTTTTTTAAGCAGTCAAAGGCCTGTTTATATTCATTTATTGTATGAAACAGGTTTGTGTTTTTAATTGTGATCATTTTAGAAACACACAAAATGCAGATTTTTCATCAGTTACTATATGTATGTTAATATTTATATATTTATGTGTTGAAAAGTTATGGAATGGCGCTGAAGTGCTTTTCAGCAAAACATCCAGTTCCCTGTCAGATCCAGGGCTACTGTTCTGTAGTTGACCCGTAGCTCTGCTCTGCCTGGAGGACAAAACATATGACTTTCTCTGAAACAAAGAGTTGATCTGACAAGGCATATTCAGCTCAACTGACTCGGTTGTTTCTTATGTTTTAAGTTTACTACAGCTTTACATATGAGGACATTTATCCCTACTGATGTCCTGATGCTACATGTGTCAGAATGACATTCAGATATTCTTACAATTCCCCGGTATTATCTGAGACAACGCCACATCTTCTTTCAAGCAAACTGCTCAGGAGAAATATATATATATATATATATAGATAGATAGATAAAGCGAGCAATATCTGAAGCTTTGAACATACGATATTAATAAGCAGCCTATTTTAGGAAGTCTTCTTCCTCCCATCATCCTTTCAGGTGCCCTCAAACAAGAATTACTTGTGAAAGTCAAAGGTACTCTTTGACAGAAGTACAAGGTGCAATGTTCAATGTGCAAGACGGCAAATGTCAGACGTCTGTTTATGAGAAAAGTAGCGGAACATCAGTGCTCTTCTGCTGCTTTTCGCTGCAGTATTTTTGTGCTGGTACTGAGGGAGCACCGTGGCGCTGCTGGGATCAAATGAAGCCCTTTTTAACAGGCATCGTGAATGGCGTATTAGTGACACTTTGTGATCACACACACCTGAGATGCAAAAGACATGAGAGCCCTTGACGTTCCTGACAACTTTTCTCCTCAAGTGTATTTTCTACATGAGGAGTCATTTCAAGTGTTTATCCCCTAACAAAACACAAAGTTTGAATTGTGTTGGTTGTCTGGAATAAATGCATAATGCAAATGCCTGCCACAACAGTGCCGCTATTTGTCTTTAGAAATTACATTCTCAGCTGCAGTGCATCTTATCTGAACAGGGAAGCTGTAATCTTGAGCAAGTATCACATTTTAAATACATTGTTACGGTCTTTTAATTGGCTTCAAAGGCAATTAGTGGTCATGTCAACTGTAAACTTAACTTGATGTAAGGTTTAATACCGACACGCTTGTTTACACACTATCTATTAGAGGCTGAGAATAAGAATGCATGACTCTTTGTTTCTGTGGTTTTCTCACTAATCACTGATCATCCCAGATCAAAGAACAAGACAGACATTTGTTCAGATTACCAGTGAATCTCCAGCACCGGGACAGCGAGAGAAGCGTGGGAGGCTTCAGAAAAACCTCTCTCTTATACATAACCTCATGCACCTGCAAACTGTCAACTGCACTTTCTGCAGATAACGTTTTCCTTCTGGAAAATATGTAAATGTGCGCATTTACACAAAAACCACAACCAGAGATCTCACATTTCATCTGCCTAAGGTAACAAATCCTGCCTCCGTGCTGTAGGTCTATCAGCGGATGAGCACATGGTAAAAAGAGGATTTTGAATCTGCCTCTCGCAGTATGCAAGCCTGGAAATAGCTGACATTTCAAGTGCTGTGTTTTGGTGTGAATGTGACACACTGCAATAAACCTGAGAAGGTAAATACTTTCGGAGCACAGAAAGAAATATCTGTAAAAAGCTATTGTTTTTTTCTTTTCTAGCACAGTCAAACTTGCTTGTTATTTTTTTCCATGGCTGTCTGAATGCTGTCGTCATCATGTCCTCAGGCACTGAAACCACAATTCAGCCTCTAATATACACTACAGTTGACCAGCTGGCCGCAAGATTGTTAAACTCTCTTTTTTGGCCAAACAAGGCTGTGCTTCACTCTAATCCGCCTGGCCCTTGTGTGTGCTCCTTGGCCTGAAAACTGGCCATGTTATCATTTCTCCTCAGACCGCTGACTAGCTCTGCCGTCCAATTTGAGCAGGATCCCTGGGCCCCACAGTGCTCCAAGTAATGTTACTAATGAGCATGAGGAGGCTTGGTAGCAGGGATCAATGTTCTGAGCTGTGTGTCAGAGAACCAGCTGCCCCAGACTGACCGGCTGCTGCCCTGCATGCACCGCAGCCCCGCTGACACCAGCACTGCTGAGAGACTTTCTGGGTGACACAGGGCCTACGGGTGTAGATGTTTCTATAATCACCTGTTATCTCTCTCACACCAGCACCTGAGCCACTGACACTGTGAACCACTGTACAAGTACTACAAGAGAGCTGCAGCAGCAAGCGACGTTAGCATGAGCGCAATCAGCAGAGTTTCCACACTGTACACCTGCGTGAATATGACTGGATGTTACTAGCCACCGAGATGTGAATGAGCCAATCATTTTAAAGCATATTGCAAACAGCTGCTGCCAATCAGCCAATAGGAGCATGACTTCAGCAGTCTGCCTGGACTAACACATATGGTTCATTTCTGGTGAGTTCAGTCGGCGGCTGAGCCGAGCACAAACACACACAGCTCGCTCCCTCAGAAACATTTGGTGCGTCCATTGTTAGCTAGCTTACAGTTAACATGTGTACAGTTGGTACATTGGCTGTTTGGATGGATAAACACAAGCGAGCAAGCGGTCAAATTTGCGCTAATGACGCAAGGCGGAAATTCGCTTCGCTTTCTGTTTGAACACACCTTTACATTCACATAATAATCCATTCTGTGCCTGAAATGTTAGCGTAATAATTAAACATTTTGTTCAGAACATATTTGGAGAAAAAACCCTTGATTTTAAAAATAGACAAAAAATAAATAAATAAATAACTGCAATTATGTCACCTGAAAAGCTTACCCTATAAAATGAAGAAAAAGCAAACCCTCATCAAAGGTGACATGTTTCTGTGAGTTGTGAGCACTTAAGGCAAAGAGTGATTTTCACCAGTGGTGCAGTACTGCACTTAAAGACAGTTTCGAGGTACTTGTACTTTACTTGAGTAATTCTATTTTCTGCTACTTTATATCCGAGCACTTCTTCCACTACTGATTTTTCACATTCACATCTTGTTTAATTTGAATATTCTTTCAAGGCCTGAAGAGAGGACATCATTCAGTTTATTTAAAAGAAAGAAAGCTAAGAGAAATACCCCAAAAACATAATGTTCTACAGCTGAAATGTGTTTTTCTTATGTCCTAATTATTATTATTGCGTGGTCCTCGCTGACATGCTGCAATAAAAAACATGCTAAACGACATTAGCTTATCTATGATTCTCCTCATGGTTGTTTGCAAGTGATGTCTTCAGAAATCAATAATGCATTAAATATGAAAACTTGTATCAGTTGATTTCTTCTGACATTTTTGACGCAGAATCCAAAAGCCTTTGTATGAAAGAAAAACATGTGAAAAACAATGTGACCTTGGAATAAATACGGTTGATACAGTTTTCCCTCATAGTTGCATCATTTGTCCAGAGTGTTTTGCACATAACAAATAACCGACTTTGAAAACAGTTTGAAACCATAGACAAACAATTTGTCACACCGAAATGTAAAAACGGCCACTTGCATCAGGGCCAATTTCAGAATGGATTAAGGATCTTTAAGTGCCTCTCAAAAACAGATTGTGATTTCACCGTGTAACGCTGCTGAGTCATCGAGCAGTTCAAGCGGCTCACATAAGTGGGTGGATGTTCGCTCCGTGAGTGGACTCTCACATGGAAATGAGAGAGCAAGAGAGTGAAGCTTGAAGCAGTGTGGAGTGATAATTGGGCTGTCAGGTCACCTTTGTTCACAACATTTGTTTAATCGTGTAATATGTTGTGCTTTAACATTTCATGACTGCGTTGGTCAGATATGTTTCTCATCACGGCACATAGATCATTAGGAGGATTACAAGAGTAGATAACAGATCTGAATACACTGAATCTGTCCAACTAGAAAGTGCCAAAATAGTTGTTTTCCAGCCATGTACATACTATTGGAAATATGATAGTTTAGTCATGTTTATATCAGAAAGTCATATTTGTTAGCTTGAATTTAATACACAAAACAATTGATTTATATGCATCAGATATCACATGTATTATGAAATGGCTCACCTAAATCTGCAAATACAGATAATAGTTTTTTTAATTTTTATGTTTTTTAGCTAACTTCTCAGTAGCTTGGAAAAGAAGACATGCTGGACTTTTTTATTATTTACTTTGATTTATCTTGTAAGTTCCAGTTACTTTATTGGTAATTTATCATTTTGTTGTAGACATTAAAGCTGCACTAATCAATATTTTTATATTTCATAATGGATGAAACCACTTTCTATAATGTGAAAGGGGTCGCTCGTAGTGACAAACACAATCATCATCCAGCTCTGCAGTTCCCCTCAGTGTTTTAGTGCCTTTCAGCTCATTGTTTTGGTTTCACGACCTGCAGCATTACTGTTTCGATTCACTCTCAGTGCTCTCATCAGTGTCGTGTCTAAATGAAGCAGGATGCTGTTTTTAGCAAAAAACCCGGAGCATTTAGCAGCTAAAGATCCAGATATTTCCCTGAGTTGGTGGAGACCAAAACAGAGCCAAAATGAGAGTGAATACTGAACTTACATCCGTCAGGTCGACAAAAACATGACTCCAAATAAATGCTAATGTTGCTCCATGTCTGCTAATAGGCAACTGTTTTCTGTTTGCTAACCCAAGTAGCGAAAAGATCAATTAATGCAGGTTTAATACACAACACAATAACACAACACAAATGATCAAAAATTAGAATGATTGTTTAATTGTGATGCTTTCCTTTCCTTCCTTTTGCTGTGAAGTGGTGTTCTTTAATTGCGGACTTTTTGTGGTATCATTTGAAAATGTATTCACTGCATGCTGGACCTGCTTTATAGTAACTTGTGGTGTCCTGTAAGCTAATGATGGGCATATTTATGTGCATAACAAAATACCTCATCACCATCATAATCTAGTTTAATTACTGTGCCTCAGAACATGTTTTTCCATGAATTTGCAAAAATAATTGTGATGTGAGTAATTATGTTTGAAAGAGAATTAGCACATAGTTTAAAAAACAACAAATAATAATACAACTAATTGTTGTGCCACTTGACTACATAAATAAACCAACGAGACACGTCTATCTACATAGGTTGAAAATGTCTGCTTGTTTTCCTTTAGCCAGCTGTCCTAGATTTATATCTAGCAGAGGTTTAAAGGGATGACAAATATAAATGGGTTTAGACATCAGTTCACATGAAACAATATGTATCTAGAAAGTGTCCTCCAGTGTGGTAAACAGCCATGTTAGTTGACATTTCCCATCCATTGATTCCCATCATTGGTTCAACCTTTCGGAGTGCTTTGGTCTGACCTACACAGGCTCCACAGGGAGGCACAATGCCACTGAGACTCGCACAAAGCGGCCTCCTATCGATCAGCCCTCGCCTAAAAATAAAGCCAAGGCCCCGCAATGACGGAGAGGCAAGCAAAAGGCCAGTGTCTGCTAATCAATGGTGACCTAGAATTTTATGTCCTGAATCAATACATCATGCCTTTCTCCCATGATCTAATGATCCCTTGGATGCTTCTGTCTCTGACACTCTTGAGTAGTGTGGAGACAAAATGTCAGGTGTTAAATTAGTGTCATTTTTTGCAGGTTGTTTTGCTGTATTTTGGGATAACTTGCTTGTTTTTTTGCTGTTGAACCCAATGGGTGAGGCTTTAGGGATGTGTTAGCCTCTTTTTCTGCGCTTTATAACAAATTTGCAAACAGATGTGACCTTTCCAGGCAAAGCTACATTTTAATAGGCACTGAGACAGATTTACAGTTTTGAGGCGTTAACTGCCTACTGGTCATTCTTTCACCTATTCTTTCTTCATCTGCTCTTCAATAAATCTCTTTTTACAGTCCCTCTCACTTTCTATTTTACCCAGTTTCTCTCCAGCTTCCTCTCTCTCGTTCCCCACCTCCCATCTCTTTCTCTCCCCACTGCATCTCGCAGCAGGAGCTCTGCTTGCTCAAGGCTAAGCGCTATCTCCCCATATTTCTCTCTGGTGAATATTTTATCTCGCCTTTCAAGTATCGTTTTCATACCGAAAGAGGGCTTGTGTCCCGCAGTGGTTTTACCCGCACTCTTCATTGTGAAACATCTCTGTTTCAGATGAGGTGACAATCTGTTTGCACATTTCAGGAGGGCTTTTGATCAGAGAATGCAGATCAGGATTATGAATTTTTATCAGCAGGGGCTCATGAAAAAGGCATGATGCCAAACTCTGGTCATCTGGCAGAAAGCCACCGATGACAAGCTTAAAATTAAATGCTGTTCATATTTACTGTGGCCTTTGTGGCCCTACAGATAGACTACTACGGGAAAACTCATTATTTCTTCCTCTTTCCATCTTCCTCCCTTCCACATTTCTCTCTGCGTCATTGCCCAGAGTGACAGTGATTTAAGCTGTCAGACATTTCAAGGCCCAAAATTCTCGACTTAGTGACTCACATTTAGGATCAGCGGATCCCACTTGTTTGCATTTGACCAATTTATATTATCAGGCTGCGTTTCCTGAATGCATGATGGTAATAGTCCTTTTTTTTTTTTTTTTTTTTGCAAGATAGCAAAGGGGTGAAATGGAAAAAGAGAGATGAAGAAATATGCTAACGTCAGTGATTATGGAATAATGGGTAAAGGGAAAGGAAGGGGACAAAATCTCAAGAGCAATCTATAACGTATTCATAGAGTTATATTTAAATCAATATATGTGTTTATTCACAAATGTTTTATTCATCGGGCACATTTTCTATGGAAGAGAGAATAAGCAATAACTTGCATTTGCAATGCTTCGGCCTGCGCATTAATTCAGTTTGACAGTAGACAGTGAAGCTGTGTGTTTGTGTGAGTGTACTTGAGTGTATGTTCACGTTCATCCCACTATGAATACATGCTGGGACTGACGTGTGTCAGTAGTGTGAACGTCACATATTTCCAGCTTCTGGTCAAACACAAGTGCTCATTGAATACCAAAACTTCAGCATATATTAGGATTACCCATCAAGCTTTAGTGAAGTTAAACCTCACCGGCATGGGGACTGCCCATGGTCCCGACGGCCCATTATTCCAAAACCCCAATAGTCCGAAAAATGTCCCATTGAACCAAAAGTCCATTTGTAAAATACACACTCTCCTAGACTCTACTAAAGCTTGTTCATTTTTGGTTTCACTATGGTGCTTATACCCATTAGTTTTTAACTGATCCGCCAGCCAGTTCATTTCATTGGCTATTGATACTGTAGGGTTGTAAATGATTCTGTTGCGCCTCACACATTGCATGAGCCAAGACTTAAAACTCCCTAATATCTAATAACTACTATCAAACATGTTTGACAAAACAGCCAAGACGACAAAAAGACTGTAGGCTATTAAGACAGCTCCCACGGCGGCGCGCACCAATTGAGGTAAAACTGTCATGATTTTATTCTGACATTGGAAACGTGTCTGCAACAGTAAAATCACTTGAAATGTCGTTTGGTGTGAGGCCAGAAAGATAGCCTAGCCCCCACCAATTCAGCACCATGGACAGGGCCAGCAGCCACTGAACTAACAACTGCAGGGAAAGTGTGTATTTTCTGAGCTATGGGCCTTCGGAGCAATGGGACATCTTTCGGCCTATTGGGGTTTTCGGAATAATGGACCATTGGAACAAAGGCACGGCACCACCGAAATGACCTCTAAAGGTTAAGAGACAGAAAGCAAAAGAGACAAGAAGAGAGAGCGGAAGAGTCAGAGACGTCAGCGGTGGCGGTGACAGTCACAGAAACCATGACAAATAAAATTTGAGCCATAAATCTTTTAGTTTCCCTGCACTGCAAGAACTGATAAATCACCCATTCAGCGTTGTGTGGAGTGGCTAGCCAAGACACCAGATCTGGGTTGGGATTCAGCTGAGACCAAATCTGGGTTAGCGAGTGATTTAAAAATGCTGAAACCACTGGAAATGGGCCTTTGATAGAATCACATGTTCAGCACTTGCTGTTGGGAAACTGGGATACACACACTGTCTTGCCATAAACTGAGGAGTCCAACTAAAATTGGTCCTAAAATTTGTCCTTTAGGTTCATTTACTCAGTACAGCAGCATGATACTTTGTGGCTGAGGACGCTTTACTTCCTTATTGTTTGGTATCCCTCAAATGCCACTGCTGACCGTAAAGCATTGTTAACACACCAAATAAGGACATATTTCATATGTATTATTTAATATGGGCTATGCACAAAGAAATCTATTATTGATGTTTTCCAAAAAGTCATTCACAGACAAAGAAATGTTATGTTTGGGGTCAATTAGAGCCCTGAGAGGCCAAACTTTGGTCAAACCTTTTATGAACAAACTGTTATAAAACTCCAATAACAGAAATCTAAATAGACTTATTTGGGATTTAGGAGGGTAATTCTGCGTAAACAGTACCGTCAACATGGATCTCAGATGTAGAGCAGATGAAAATCAATTGTATTGAATCATGTTTTACAACAGTACAACAAGTAATGCATCATTTTCTGTAGCTGACTTCTGAAACATGTCATCAGTTCAAAATCATGTTTATGAGCATTTGTCATAAAATCAGGAAAACTCATGAAAGTATCAAGGTGATAAAACAATGCTAGGTGTGTTTTTTTTTATCTGATGGGGTCTCCAGCACCCCAAAACACAACATTAACTTGAAAATGCTTTTGATATAATCACTACACAGATATATATATATATATATATATATATCAGATATATATAAGTCCTAAGAAAGTATTCAGATCCTTTACTTGAGTAAAAGTAATAACAGGTAAAAAGTAGCAATAACTCAATGAAAAATACTTAACGAGTCCTGTATTCAAAATGTGGCTTCAAAGTACATAATTAGTAAAGTAAAAAGTAAATACTCATTATGGAGAGTATTTGGATTATTCTAATTATTGATGCATTTAAATGTAAGCAGTGTTTTGATGTTAAAACTGGTAGAATAGAGCAAATTTTCATTTTAATTCACTTTGTACCTCTGAACAGTAGTGAAATTTAAGTATAAAGTAGTCAAAATTGGAACCTCTTAGCGAAAGTACAAGTACCTCAAAATTGTTTTTAAGGTAAGTGCTTGCATAAATGTACTTAGCTATCTTCAACCACTGCTAAATGTTAAAAATATGAAGGACAACTCTGTGATGATGATTTGCAGCTTTTTTTTTTTTTCAGAATAAATCACACTTTTCTGCTATATTAAAAACCTTAATTACTCTGATTTAAAAAAGACATGAAAAATATGAAAAAATGTTGCAAGGATGACCGTTCTCTGTTTACTCCATTTAATAACATCCCTATGATTCCTACATTTACTGTCCATATACTGTGCTGTATATAGTCACCCTGTCATGCAGCCATCATATTTAGTCATGTCATGTGAATGGAGATCTTCAGTCACGTCCTATCATGCAGTACGTGAGAACTGCTGAGGCTGTGAAAACTATCAGCAGTGGCTCCACACGGACACACAAAGATTACAGCTGATATCTGCTAAAACCTGCTGCTTGACTTGACACAAATCCAATCTCTGGGCAGTTCTGTAACTGTGAGCGTACGCTGAAGTCATCAAGCCACCCTGCGGGGCGGCCAGCCCACGCCTGATGTTCCCTGGACACAGTGTGGAACCGGGCTGGACCGGTGATGACAGATGGGCGCTGAGATACCAGAGACCTGTGTGGCAGTTACTTTTCCCCCACAGGCAGCGTGTGGTGACAGCAATGAGCCACCTATAAAGCAGGGGGGAGGGGAAGGGGGAGGAGGAGAGGGAGGGACACACGTGGAAAGAATGATGGGTAGGCGATACAGTGCTAGGCAACAGGCTTATGATTCACCCAGGGGTGTCAGTCACATAAGTCACAGACAGAAGCCGTGGATCAGAGACCCTGCCAGAGGAGAGGCGTATCATGACATGACAACTCCAAACTGGTGCCATTTGCAATTTTGACCCCATTTAACCATCTTTTCATACTAATCAAGTCTGAGCCGCTGTTGCCAAAACAAAGCTACTTCTGTCAGGGATTGCACTGCTCAGAAATCAGAGATGGAAAAGGCCTTGAAATTTTTTACCCAAAGCCGTAAGTACCCAAGCACTCACGGGGAAATCATACTGTGAGGTGACCATATCGGAAAAATGCTAATGTTGCATAATGAAGATAAATATAGGAATGGACACAAAGTCAAAGCTGAGTGTTGATTTCACTTGGTTGGTGGCAGTTTAGTTGTTCGTTCTTATGTGGTGACTGCCTTTGCACAGTTTGTAGGCTTTACTGTGTTTATATGCGTACAAATCTGCAGCTATGCCAGCATCTAGTAGTACATGATATATGTATATATCTATATATATATATATATATATAGATATATAGATATATACTGTACATCTGTGGGCCATCGGTGAAGCATTGTAAAGCAAAAAAACAAAAAGCAGAATGTTTACAATGTTTAGACACAGTCTACATACCCCCAAAAATGTGCGTTTCACACCACATTTGTATTTTCACACAGAAATTAACACCCTAGACTATGTAGTGCTTAGATAGCTCATTGTAATGACCAATTTTAGTCAGCAGCAGGTTTACACACAAACCTCCTGAGTGTTTTGCTTTATATATTCTTCTGTTTCAGTATCATTGTTTATGAAGTATACAATTTTCTGCATATTTTAAATATGTGTATCCCCTGTCTGCTATCTTTGTAGTACACACATGCTATAGGACTACAACACCCTTGAGTGGGATAGACAGTTTTGCACTGGGGCTAATTTCTTTCTTCTCTAAGAGTGTTCTTGCATTATGTTTGTATGCCTGATGAAAGACTCAAAGCTAGAGTAAATGCAGATTGTAGCGTGCGGAAATTCCTTTTTGTAGCACTCGTTATTGTCATTCCAGCAGCTGAAAATGGTCAATTCTGCAAAACCATTTATAACATTGAATGGCAACATTTTTTCAAACACTTATTTCTACAATATCTGTGTTTGGCGGTTAAGGTTAGACAGCCATAACTGCCTGGTAGAGGTTTGGGAAATATTATCATGTCATGGTTAAGAAAAAGGAAAAAAAAACATTTTTCTGCAAAGCACAGAGTGCAAAAATCAGATAATTCAAGTAAAGATTCGATATTTCCCTCTGAATTTAACTGAAATGTCTCACAAAATGTAAATACTCAAGTAAAGTTCCAGTTCTTCAGGACTTCCATGGATTTATTTTGTCATCTTGCAATCCTAAACTAATCTGTAATATCAGTCAACCCCAAAAGCCTCCACAGCATGCTGCTTATTTTGTAATGAGTTGCTGCAACGTGCTGGTAATAATCTGTGAATGAAAGTGATTTAAAAGACATAAGTGCTTTGTGAACTCTTTCTCTGTAGCTGCCTACACGACACTATTGCAAAATAAATATAGAAAGTTGTCAGGCCATGTATGAATGTAAAATTAAATATGTACATGATTCATTACAGACTGAGCATGGACACCCTTTGGGTGCTTTTGGGGTTTAATAATAAAAGTGTCCACTGGCTCTGAAGAAATATGCTTTAAGATGAATGAGGGAAAAAACAGGAAGTGCATCCTAACTCTGCTACTGCAGCTTTTCACATTCCAAAGTGTCAGCATATTCACAGTCTTAACTCTATCTGGGTGTTTTATTGCTACAAAAGCTAGAACAGATCTGTGATAGCTTATCATTACACCCCTTGAATGATTTCACAGCTCATAGATTCATTTGGTCCAGTGAATAACGCCACGGTATGTGCAGTAGTGCCAATAAAATTCCTGCTGAGGCACACAATTCAACATTAGTGAGGAAGACAAAGTGGATACAGTATAGCAATCTCCCATATGAGTGAGTGTGTGTTTGTGAGACAGAAAGCGAGAGGGAGGGAGAGTGTAGTATCCTGCTATGATCACAGAAGTGTCATGGCACGACTGTTGCCAATGAGTCATTATTCACATAACAAGCTAACATGGAGGCCTTCTGATCATGTGCTGTTAAGGATTTCAGTGGGAGAGCAGGGCAAACGGCGGCGGTGGCGGCGGCGGCGGTTACAGAGCGCTTGTTAGCCAAGGCAACAACACTTCATTATCACAGCCACGACACTCCAGTATTTGACACCACAGTCATCATCGTGTTTATCTCTCACAGGCATACTGATGTCTGAATCTCTGAATTCAGAGCAGCAGACACATTGGAGGGGAGATGTCTCCACTTCAAGTTTGACTAAAAGCTCTTTCCATCATCAGCATTTCCCCAGTTTTTGACAAGACGCTGTATAGAACCAGACAAAAGCTTCACTAGCTGTACGTCTTTGTCGCCTGAGTTATGAGTAGCAGTTTCTCAGCTCATGGAGCTGTGCAAAGACAATTTTAAAGTTTCTACATCACTGTTGAACTCAGCTGCTTACTAAGCTTCAGTCCAAAATATGTACCCACAGAGAATTATCCCCTGACTGTACAGTTTCAGCTCTTTTTTAGCTTCTTGCAGCTCATTCCTTTGGTTTTCCATCTCACAACTTTACTAGTTTTGGTTCAGTCTCATCGCCATCATAGTCTTGTTTTTGGCTGCATGCAGGCAGCTGTTCTCAGTGAAAAGCTCTAAAAACCCACTGCACACTACCTGCCCAGCACCAAAGAGCAAAAAAAATGCAAAAGGAGCTAAAAGGAGAGTTAACATTGGACTCACATTCATCAGGTGACCAGAAACACGATTCCACTTTAATGCTAATGTTGCTCTTCGCCTGCTGGATGTGTAAATAAGCAACTGTTTGCTAACAAATTTTTCATATCAACTTAAAAGGAGATAATAAGTCAGTGTTGTATTCTGAGCTTGTTTCCAAAATATCATATTATTCCATATTTAAATCAAATGTGCTGCTATTATTTAGCAGAGGTGGCAAATGTAGATGCCCCACATTGTGCTGCATTTGTACTGAATTAAACCTGCACTCTTTTGCTCCTTATACTAAGAATTATTTGAAAATAAATAAATGAATACTCACTGTTTGCTGAAAGCTAAAAGGAACTGTCTGGTAACAAGTTAGTTGACAGAACCCAGAGTTTTGGATGCCGCTTTACAACAAGGCTCACACTTCGATTTGGTAACTTAAGCTCCTTTCACTGCTTACACATCAACTTATTTTTTATATGGTCTTATTATTCCTCTTCCTACAGCTCATTCTGCTTCAGTTGCTCCTTTATTTGCAGCTCTTCAAGCAAAAAAACATTATCCCCCAGCAATCACACTGCATTTTCTTCAGAAAATTGTCTAGTTTATATTAACCTCTTTATAAATGTTGATTCATTACTTTACAATTCAGTAAAAGCAATTATAAAACATGCCATGATTAAGTGAACAATCTCTGGTTGGTGTCTGCACACTTTATTGCTAGCAATGAGGATGGTGAATTTGACTGCCTTCCTTAGAAGAAGACTGCAGAGCATCAGGTCCAAGCAGCATCTATTCAAGAACTTCAGAAATAGCAAAACAGAAATAGCAGGTCTAGTTAGATGGGATACTTGCAATGTGGCAACCTTATTATGCACAGATTATTACTGATTCATAAAGCAGAAATAAATGCTTCTTCAAGTCTTGGATTAATTTGTAAAAATGCAAGCTGCTGACTGAAAAATGAAGCTGGTGTTTCGCTCCAACACTCAGCAGGACTGATGCTTGCAAAGATGAGTAGTTGAGCCGGGGTCATCCAGTCGAAGGTTATCACTGTTCAGTCTGCTGCCTAAAGTGCCGACCGTCGTGAGATTAAAATAAACACTGGCTTATTCAAATGTATGTTCCCCTGCTTTAAAATGGGATCAGAAAGTGTCACTCAGTGTAACCATTTAATCTTTGATCCTCTTGAGATTCAGACTGTAATTTTAATAACTGTTTATTCACATGCAAAAAAGATGGTGTCTCTCCTGCATGCTAATAGGCAAAGAAAAGCAACTTTTCAGATTCATTCTGATATCAGACACTGTTGACAGAAGCCAAGGGGGTGGGGGTGAATTATAGAGAGATAGAGCTGGTTTGTGTGTGTGTGTGTGTGTGTGTGTGTGTGTGTGTGTGTGTGTGTGTGTGTGTGTGTGTTTCTATCTGCACATGTGCATCATGAGTGGGTTTGAGTTCATTTAAATAAAATTTCTGATAAGCATTTTTGAGGTTAAAGAAGACAAGGTTGTTTCAGCATGGGTAGCAGGAAGCTGTGTGTGTGTGTGTGTGTGTGTGTGTGTGTCAGTCATGGGGGTTAGTAAATCTACGGCAGCATAAAGTGGACGTGTCATCTACCATAACCCAAAGAGAAGTCTCAGTTGCTCAGGTTGGTTGTACCCATGTGAATAAGGACGTTAAGGTGCTTTCTGATACCTGCACAGACTATGAAAATGGACAATTTTGTTTGTGCCACATTCATTTTAGGAAGTCATAAATCGTATAGTTATAGGTTTCTCTGCACCCTTCCATTTTCCATCCACAGTGGCAACCTCGCTGACTAGAGTCAAACCATAAAACATATATTTATACATAAATATTTTCAAGAACAGCAAAACCTTGTTAAAAAATGTAATTAGGAAATTGCTAAACCACACCCACAAATAGTGACTGTCCAATCATAGCTTAGCAACCGTTACCAGGCACATCAGGCCTGTCAAGCTTTGGATTTCTCCACATGTTGAAACAGTGTGCGATGCTGGACTTTTAAAGAGTTAAAGAGGGTAGCTTTTACAAAACCAAACACAAGAGCAAAAGTGTAAGGAATAGATTAAACAGTGTGTTTATCTGCCCTAATGTATGCTAAAGTTAGCATGTCTGACTAACTAGCTTACTACCTAAAGTATTAACCTAGCTAAATTATTTAGTGGGGTTAAAGGTTACGTGCACCATCCAAGATGCAACTATATCAGACTTAAGAGTAACAATATCCTGTCCTGCCCTGTATTTTGGTTTAGGTAAATTCTAAATCTAGAGTCCAGCAACTCCACCCAAACCTGCATTAGATAGCATTATGTTTGCCAAACTCATTGGTTATTCCTCATCCTTAAATCCTTTTCTCTTGTTAAATAAAATATACTGTTACGTACATTAAAGCACAAATCTAACCTCTTGTTTGTCCAAGAATGTTTTTCTATCATTAACTTAATCCATCTAAGGGTTATGTTGGAACAAATAACATTTTAATTACATTTGCTGACTTTTTTCCTGGGACGTGCAGCTTTAGCCTCAATCTTTTAACATCATATATGTTTGTAGGCATCATGTGCATATCTAAGATCTTTTTACAGGGTTCTGGTTTTAATGAGTCAGCTGGGAAAGATCGTATGAAGCACGGCAGGTGTCATGGAGAAAAACAAAACCTAATTTGTGCACACAATTTGGTCATTTGTGCCCTCAATTTAATCATTTGTCTGCACACATGACTTTAATAGCATGAGACAGCCGCTTTCAGGCTCTGTCTCACGCTCGCACAAGGCCCAAACAGATCTCCCTCCAAACAAGAGGAAGCCACGAAGAAACTCCTTAATGAAAAAAATATAACGTCTTGGACATAACATTACAGAGAGCGTAAAAGCCACTGTTCGCATGGCTATAGTTGGCAGAGGTGCACACACAGGCCTCAAAACACATTTCATTTATGTTGAGTTTAGCCTCTTTCACTTTATGTTCACATGTCACTGAATGGGTTTGGAGAAACGTCAGTAGGCTACTTGTGTTCTGTGCGAGTTAATTTTGAGTTTAAAATTTGAGTTTTAGCATTACACTAGCTAGCTGCAGCTGATTAAATGTGCTAGCGACCTTTGTCAGCCGACAATGAAGGAACACAGCTTCACAACAAGAGCAGCTTCTCACCAGCTTTTGTTCACTCTTGTGTGAAATCAAAGACCAAGCATTTCAAAAATTACTACAAATTTCGAGTGGTAAATCTGCCACCGTTGCCATGGTAAACTGCATTCTGTGTTGTGCTAGAATGGAACATTTGACAGGCGTAGCAACAGTAACTAAGGACAGTGGGGCTTAGTGAACTGTCAATTATTATATAAGTTCTGTTCCTAAACTGTGTAAAACTTTTTTCTAACTCCCAAAATTGAGTTTTGAGATTCTTTTGAGATTAAATCTTTACTTGCAGGTCGGCTTGTTGCATTGTATTGAATCTAGCCAGCTGATTTTCATCAGCAGTGGCTGTGTGGTTTAAAGCTCAAAATGCAATGTAGGAAAAAACAAACAAACAAAATAAATAGCCCCTGTGTCCTCTAGTTGTATTTGATGGAGAGGGGTGAGAATATCAAACCAAAAAAAAAAAGTAATTTGCAAAGAAAGATAAATGGATAAAGCAGTGGAGCAAGAGCATCGGCATTCATCATTTTTGGAAGATTGTCCTCTTAATTGTGTTATGCTTTATTCCACATAATGTGCAGCTCAGCAGTGCCAGGTTCTGCATTTTGTTTTGTGTCTTTCTCTGAGACATGAATAAAATATCAGTGTAAAGGGCAGATTCCAAGAACACGTAAGTTGTTATAGATGTAGTGATGCTTTCTCTCTCTGTAACATACCAAACACTTTTATCTCAAATTGAGTTATAATATCTACCGTTTCTGACAATACGATTACTGCTATTAAAGGAAATGTGGTCACTATGGAGTTATGAGCCAATTTAAGACATTCATTTAAAATAACATGGTATCAAAATAATCCCCAGACAAATACAATTTTGGAAAGAAACCCTTGATAAGAAAGTAAGACTGCAAACTGTCCTTATCTTTGATGACTTTTTTTAAGGCGAGGACAGTTGGCACCTGTTTCTCTTTCTGTTTCATGCTGCCGTCAGGACAAGCTGATTGATACAAACTGGTGCAGCAAAGGACCCTCGAACAGGCAACGCTGCCTGCCTGCTCCCCGTTCTTTGCTCGTGACAAATGTAGCCTCTAAGTGGCCGTGGCAGGCTGTGATCCTGCAGGACCCTTCATGTTGCGTATGAGCGTTAAATTTTTGTCATTAACTCCAGGTGCGCCCTCCCATCTTTTCTCCCTCTGTCACCGTTGGCCAGAGCTGCACAGCCCACACTGAGCAGCGCTTTCACTTTCCGCTCTGTTTAAACCAAGTCCAGATAGGCGGAAAACGCATGACAGACAATCTCTGCCCTACTTGCAGCTACACCACACAGGCACGCACGTCATACAGAGAGAGACACACACACAGAACTGAAGTTGCAGAAGACAACCCACTTTGGGAAAAAAACAGGGCTGAGGGCCAGTTCTGAATCTGCCTCTGGCTGTCCTTGACGAACCTCCGGGCCAGATCCTCCTGGGTGGTCTAAGCAGTGTGGAGCTCTGAGAAGATTTATCTGGATGGTTGACAACTTCTGCACCACTCATCCAGGCTGCTCGTGTCCCCGTAGAGAGCACATGTCACTGCCTTAAAAGCAATGCTGCTTGACAATGACATTGTGAGGTTGTTTTTATCTGGTATTCACTCTATTTTGGAGCAGTTTTGAGGAAGTTTTGAGGAAGTATAGTTTGTGTTTGCCAAGTTACAGATTTCCCTATTGAAACTTAGAAGGCTACTGTTAGTTTATTTGGATCCCCATTAGCTGCTGTATTACATGTATAAATATACATCATGACTCCATATACACACAACTCACAATTACATAATGACAATACACATCAACAACTACACTTGCATTGATATTGACTTACCAAATCTGATATACATACAAAACACTGTACAGGAATTTAGAGGAATCAATTAATCTTTTCTCTAGTTTTATTAACGTCAAGTTAAATCAACTTAAAAATTTTAGTTTTGTTTTCAGACCAGAATTTATAAACATGAGTTGATCTGTTCACTCAACTCATTAAATTAAGTTTCTGATGTACAGTACGTGATTAGCATATTAGCAGACTTCCCAGCATGCATTGTTTGAGAGTTAAAACTCGCCAGAGACCCCTCTGTTTTGTAGTTTGAAGAAAACATACATGATGGAAACTTGCTGTGTGTCTTTAATAATAATCATGTCTTAAGAGACGTCTTGGTTGTTACTTTTCATAATAACAAAAGCCATGCTAACCATGAATGCTAACATGTTTTCTCAAGTTCAGTTAACTTAACTCAGTTTGTTTTACATTTTCAAAACTTATAAGACGACTTTGAACTAATTATTCAAGCTAAATTCAGTTAACTTACATTTTTAAGGCAGCTTAAAACAAATTACAGTGTAGACACAGAAAAGCTTTGCATGTAACTTTATCACTATAAAATGTCCTACAACTGTGTGTCTGCTTTTTGTACAATAAAACAAAAAATATTTCTAATAAAAACAAGTACAGTAATAAAAAAAATAAAATAAAATAAATAAATTGGCCATCTCGCCTGTAGTAAAAAAAAATTCTTTCAAATGCATTTAAATTTGTCAGGACAACCACTGTAGAAGGAACATGTTGTGGATAAACTAAATTCTCTGTTAACTGGTAACTTCTGACTAAACTTGTGCTGTTTGTGAAAACAGGAAAATGACATTTAGCTGTCTTTGTGAATGTCTTATTGTTTTCATCAAAATGTCAAAAAATTACGCATCCTTTTTAGATTCTTTTCAGAGACTTGAGTGAAGCCGTGTCACCAACAAGAGGCATTCAGTCGCATTTTGAATGTGAAAGGATTCAGTTTACAGAAAATAATTGTTGCTATAAGGTACTAACTAACGTTTTTTCATCTCATACAGCCTCTCATGTTGGATGTGCATATACAAGTCGTATAGCCACCTGTGTTGTTTAAATAATGCAGTTGTGACCATTATATTCATGCACTTGCAATTGATCATTTTAGGCTTCTTAGTGTTGTGAAAAGACCCCTTTCAGTATAGCCTAATGCAATAAAAATAATTCAGTGCAAGAACCAGAAAAGCCCTGTGTATTATCACACCCCAGAAGGTTTCTATCAGAAGTATTAACAGAAAGCCCAGAGGTGTGTGATAGACTCGGTTGTTGTGGTCCCTACAAACAGTAATAGTCCTCGAGCCTCATTATTGCTTGTTTTTAAATGTGTTCCTAGGCCATCTACCATCAACAAGAATGTATTTTAAGAGATTAGTTTGCACCTCTGGGTCATTTTAAACCAAATAACTGCTCACAATTATGTTTTCCTAATTATGATTATTTCATGATTACATTACAGAGCTCCCGTGCTGTAGCAAACACAACATAGTCTCCAGGCTATTGAGGGAGAGAGGTGACAGTGTCAGTGAAACCAATTAAAAAGCTATCAGAGGGAGCTGAAAAGAAAACATTTCCTATTAGATTGCAAAGTTAACCACTGGCCTGAGCCAAATGTGGCCACAGGAGCACTAAGATGTTATTACTCTCTGCAGGCGCTGTGTTGTTATTCCTCTGTGGTGTTGGATGCTAAAGTGGGCTCAGTAATGACCACTAACAGCACTTTGCGCTGCTGTTCCAAAGAATGGCACATCAGGAGCGGGTGTCTCTACTCGACTTGTCATTGTTCACATGAACTCTCAAAGGCATCTGGTAAATTTTAAATGCATTATTTGTCTGGATGCAGGGGTGTGTGCAGAAGGGGGCAAGGGTGGGATTGTCCCTCCCTGGAATCTGTTTGATCACCCCGCACAGTAAAGTCCCATCAAAATAAAGTGTTGTGTCTCGTCGGATTTGTTAATTGTATTTCATGTCATGTCTTAATTTTATGTTAAGTTGAAGTCACTCATGTCTAGTCTCGTCCTGCACTTCCTGTTTTATTTTGTACTCATCTTTCCCTCCCGTTTCAGACCCGGACTTCCTCCCTTTGTGTGATTTTCCCGCCGTTGTGATTGTCTACCCCGCCCCTGATTGGTCTCACCTGTTTCCCCCTATCTCATGTATAAATAGTCCTTGTCTTCCTTTGTCCTGTGCCAGTTCGTCTTGTTTCGTCCGTAAAAAGATTTGAGTCAAGAGTACCAGCGAGTTTCCATGCATCAGGTTTTGCTTCAGTCTGTTATTTTTTGTTGTTGTTGACTCACCTAACACTGTCTGAAGAGTCGTGCACTTGAGTCCACCAGTTTTTGTGTCGGAGTTTGTGACATAAAGTCTTTGCTGTGCTTGTCGCTCTAAAGTTCTCCTGCTTTTTATCAAGTTGAAATGATTCTTACGTTCTTTGTTGTTTATCGAAAAGTTTTGCACAGTCGATCACCCCTTCTCCCAGTTTTGAATGGTGTAAGCTACACAATGCACAGCGGTTCAGTTATAACATGTGATGCCTGTCACCTGATTCTTTAAAGCACACTAATCATACTCATTTTGTAATAAATCATGCATCTGCCATAAGTGCAGCCACTATATTCATTCTTTCAGCCTTATTACACTCTCATATCTGTCTATTAAATATGAAACTAGAGCCAGGAGACAGTTAGCCTAGCTTAGCTTAGTGTAAAGACTGGAAACAGAGGGAAACAGCTCTGACTGAAGGTAGAAAAATCCGCCAACCAGGACCTTTAAAGCTAGCTAATTAAGACATATTTTATTTGATTTATCCGTACAGAAACTTAAGAATAAAGACAGCAAGTTGTGGTTTTATGGGGGCTACTTCAGGAAGTCACTGCTCCTGGCTAAGGAATAGTCCGGCACATAATACCTTGTAAAACCACAACCTCTGGACAGAGCCAGGCCAACTGTTTCTGCCTGTCTCCAGTCTTAATGCTAAGCTAAGCTAAGCTAACTGACGTAGCGTCATAATTAGTGTACACACATGAGACTGGTACTGATCTTCGCGCCTAACTGTCTTTTTCTTGTTTTGTGAATATTTGGTGAGGTGTGTTATGTGTCTGTTTAGCACAGAATCAAACCAGATCAATACATGTACTAAGAAGATAAGAAAACTGACACTGAAACATACAACGCTGCAGTTGATAGAAAAGATAAAAAGGATGAAAGGATAATATCAGACATCCAACAAGCAATAAATAATTGAATACACCAGTAGGGGTCCAAATGCTAATTAAACCGAAAACATCACATATACCCTTTTAGCCACAGGTATATTAATTAGAGAACTCCATTAATATTTCAAGATCACTATAAAGAAATTAATTGATCCTATTTCATATCCTGATTTGTTTGCTGAGCTTAGTGTTGAAAATTTAGAGCCTCAACAAGCAAATCTTGAATCTTGCTCAGGGGTTTATGAACACAGATACGTATATATAAAAGTATATAATACAATGTATAGTCCATAAAAACAGACAGCCCTCTCCTCTGAGCTTGTGACCCCACCCATTCAAAACGTTCTAGACGTGCCCCTGAGGATTATTGTGCAAAAGATGTTAACTTAAATAAATCCCACTTTCTTCACAGAATATAACGCTCAGCTCCTCGTGTCCCAGTAGTATTTCCTGAGATATCCGGTTTTTAGGGGTTAAAGGGATTCAGAGACTGTTCCCTGACGCTCTCCAATTTCTGCAGTTTGTTGCCTGAGCAGCCGAAGGTGCTCACATCAACAGTGCGTGTGTGTGTTAGCGCGTGTATGAGTGTTGTGACTGTACCCTCATTAAAACCCAGCTGGCTACAGTCACTATAAGGGGGCTTGGAAGTAAGTCACGTAACATCCCAGAACATCTATGTGAAGGGATCAGATTAAACGCAGGCTGTGACACACACACACGCACACAGCAAACACTCATCCATGTGTTGATGAACCTGTTGTCTTCCTTGACTGTGAACGCTGATTTTTAAGCTCTTTGGATAATCAGGTTGGAGGATGGACTGACTGACGGCAACATCAGCTGCGCTCGGGCACATGTCACCTCCTCCAGAAACAGTTCCGTCTCAGGTACTGTAAGTCACCCTGACCCCCCTGAGGGGACAGGTCCCTTCAGTAAATGATCACGACCTAGGCAACATCATTAGGCAACTGCTGTGTGGCAGCAGCTCCTTGACAGAGTGATAAGCAGAACACTCTGCTGGGAAATGCTTACAGTGCACTTAGAGGTGACAGGGATAATATGGGCCATGCACTTGTTATTCTCAGCAGAGCTGCACATCATTTGTACGCTTCAGCTATAAATAAAGATTTGTCACAAACCAAGATATGGAGTCTGGATGAGTCACTGAGCTGCAGCCGTCCTGAATTTTATGTTTTCCAATTGACCGTTTACTAAACCCCTCCCCCGAACAGCGATTGTCCAATCACAGCTTAGCAACCGTAACTAGCAGAGGATTTGGGCCAAATCCATTATCCAAGATAGTGTCCCAGTCATCTCGTTGGTCCTCATGTTACAAGCCTTTTCTCTTGTAACGTTAAAAGAGGAACGTGTTTGAAGGTATCTAACAATAAAGCTAATGCCTAGCTACTCTGACCTCTGTTCAAGTATGTAAGCAGAGAAACAGGGTTATATTGAATAAAAAAAAGTTTTAACTTACATTTTTCTTTATCATACTTATAATACTAGGACTAACTAGCTCTACACTGCAATACAAGAACAGCGCTGTTTCATTATTTCCACGTCTCCTACATGGATCATCACCCGGTGAGGATGTTGACTTTTTGCCTGGGACAAATAGCTTCAGCCTCATCTTTTAGCACGATATCATGTATGTAGACATGAAGTGCAAATTTAAAGGCACTGTTACACATTTCTTGTTTTAAAACATGTCAGCTTGAAACATTAAAAATTCAGTCATAGCCATCGTTTTTGAACCAATTCAATGGCACTAACGTTCGCTCACTTAGCCAGCTAGCTACAGCTGATAAAACCTGCTAGTGAGAGTTGTAATTTCAGTCTGGCAATTAGCCTGTTTTTTGCTTCAATCAAGGACCCACTGTTTAAAAAATTACTAAGAATCATGAGTAGTAAATCTGCACTCTTATCATTGTAGACTACATATGTGCAATGAGAGAACGGAAAGCATGACAAGAATACAGTAGGGGATGAATGGTAAATAGGTTTGTGACAAAATGCTATCTGTCGATGTGATTATATGGGGTGTAACCATATTTGTGGTGACCCTTAATCATGTTTATCACAAGGGAGTACTAACGGAGAGTTCAGGTTTACATAACACTGCATGAAAACAGAAAATCGAGATGAAAAATTGATTTAAACTGTATCCATAACACCAAGGTTTTATGTTTTTCTGATTGAAATAATCAATTATCAGCATTTAGTTTAGATAAGCACTGTAGTATTCGTCCTTCAGAAACAGGGTGTATTTTTGACTCTAATGTGTTTTTCTTATCTTCTTTTCAAGTGGCAGATACTATCCTCTGCAGGTGTGTGTGTGTGTGTTTGATGATATTTGATGCACGAGAAGGTGTTACAGCTTTGACGTGCAGCAGACATCTTTGCGCGCAGTCATTTTCACACAGCCCTGAAGAAAAAAGTTTTCCAAAATATCAGGCCGGTCAGAAGAAAACAACATCAACAAGCACCAGCTATCGACTGACAAGCTGACAAGCGGCTATTAAACCCAGTTGAACTGTTGACGTGAAGTCGCAGCGCCAAAAATAGTCGGACAGAGCTGCGAGGTATTATCTACGCGCTGATGATGGAAACAAAAACACACGCACACAAAGGCCGTTTACTGAGGGGAGGTGATATCTCAAAAGGGCAAATTTGCCTACATTGTTGGTGTAATTAGGCATGGAGGTATTTTTTTAAAGTGGCACCAAACAGATGGACTTTAGCAGCTGCAGCCATCTATCAGCCATAATGCAAAAAATATATATACTGCGTTTCTAACAGGATCTGCAAAGACTCACAGAGAACAAGTGTGGGTTGGTTTCCATGGTGAGCAAAGCTAATCAGCCATTTCTCATCTTGCTGAGTGACACAAACTGATCTCAGAATACCCTTGAAATACAGGTTCGAAGCATTAACTCAAATAACCACCTATCTCTTTACCTTGACCCTACACGCGACCCGAAACCATTAAACACCTCCCATGTGAGTCAGAAATGAGATGATTGCTACCTCGCCTTAATTTGCCATTTCAACATAAGACAGACGTCAGAATGAGCAGCAAAGTGTAATTGCCCTTGTCTAGTGCGCTAGATTGTTGGTTCTCCGAAAGAAAAAGAGACAGCAGGCCTCCTTCATTTGCCACACGATGAAACTCATTCTCAGAATATATAGCGAGGTAATTGAGCGGTGAATTACTTTTGCATCAGCACCACTCAATGACACTGATTCTGATGTAGTAATATATTATCTCCCCCTTTGTGGCAATTTATCCCCAAAATGACATCCAATGGAAGATGAACATTCTCCTACTTTATCAGACCTGAAAAACAACCAATCAAACTTCCCAAAAAGCAACAATTTTCTTTTTTCATATCTCTCAAACCCAGGCTTCAGAAAGTACGCTGTGACATTGTGCTTTTTCATTATGTATAGTCACGTCTCCGAGTTTGACTTGTGAGCGCTGTCATTCCCTAAAGACAAGAAATAAATGAGTTTCACATCAAGTAATGCAATCAGGCGCGGTTAAACCTAGATCTCCTAAAATTTGATTATATCTGCTATAATTGAGTAGACACCTCTACCTAGGATTATACTGTGGAGAGAGAGAAAAAAAAACACATTTATACGTGTGATAATTGGAGATAGATGGAGAAATAGATGTCTAAATGGAAGACAGGCAGATCATTTAAATGAGAAAAAAAACAGCACATGCACATCAGATGGAAAAATGATAGCAGTCAACAAGAAAAAAAGAGGACAATCTTTATTTCAATCTTTCAAACCTGTAATAAAGTGTGACAATCTCAATTCAAACCCAAAGAGGAAGTTTGGCAGAGAATGGTAGGCAACTACAAAGACCAGAAGGCAAGGCGAGGGCATGGTTTCCTTTAGTGCAGTTTCACAGTAATGATACAGATAACCTCTGTGTATCAAAAACAACAGGTGTGCTTAGGTTGAGGTGCCTAAGTTTATCAAGTTACAAGATTTACGGAGCTACAAAAGCACGATGAAATGAGCAACGATGGATAACAAATCATGTAGCCATCATATTACTCAGCTACACTTTTTAAAAAGGGTTACAGAATAGGGGTAAGGATTGGGGATTACCTTTACACATTAATAGCATTAACAGCTCAAAACAGCCATTACAATTTGAAAATATCTTAATTCAACATCCACTTAGTAGCTTGGCTTGCTCAGCTCTCATGGAGTTGTCAAGCTCAATAAAAAGTCAGGATGAGGACCTAGAGTTTGGATTACTTTGTCACACTACTGTTCCCAAGGTCAAGAATGAACTTAACGCTCATTCATTACCACGTGTTGAAGTTCCCTCGAGAGAAAGCCTGCTATAGAAGCTTTCATTGCTCATTTCAGACTTATAATTGCTTTGCAGCTCTGTGCGTTAAACAAAATGCATGAATGTTTCGGATGAATAATGTAAAACAAATGCAGAGCAAATAATAATTCAGTGCACCCCTCTAAAGGAATAGTTTGACATATTGGGAAGTGCGCTTATTCGCTGTCTTGCCGAGAGTTAGATGAGACTCTCATGTCTGATTAGCTTAGCTTAGCTTAGCATAAAGACTGGAAGCAGGGGGAAACAGCTAGCCTGGCTGTCTACCAGCACCTCTAAAGCTCTCTAATTAACACGTTATCTCTCGTTTGTTTAATCTGCATAAAAACTCTAGAGGTGCTGGTAGTTGGATTTTATTATCCTATGACAGAACCAGCTTCATATTTTCCCTTCAGACATGAGTGTCGTATCAACTTTCTCATCTAACTCCTTGGAAAGAAAGTGAATAAGCGCATTTCCCAAAATTTCAAACTATTGCTTTATATTAAATCATGAGCTTCTTACTTTGAGCGATGGGCTCCAACACGATCACAGTGTTATCTGCCAAATGTGGAACCATCCAGGTTATTTAACCCAAGAGATTTTCCTACAGTACTTGTGTTTTGTCTGTGCTCTTCTCACTGATTTGAAGTGGACGGGGCTCTATTGGAAAATAAAAAAACAAAACAGAACAAAAAAAGGTGATGTAAGGTGTTTCCATGCACCAATCAAGAATAAGAATCTAACGAAAAGTCGTTTGGAAATTTGCTTTTGTTGCCATGCCAAAACACAACTGTAAATCAAATCTCAAAATTACACCCTGAGTTTTTGAGTGTTAACTAATGTTTTTATTATTATTATTTATTTTTTACTTCTTTAGTGACAAATATTAAATTTCATAGATACTAAAGGTAATGAAGTGTGTTTTCAGGTGCTTTGACATGCCCCGCTGTCAGAGAGGCACCATTGGGCCCCAAATCCAACAAGGTGCATTTTTCATAAAAATGGTATTAAACTCGGCGTAGCAGATTTTAGGAACACTTGCTCTTTTCATGAAATAGGCTGGATCCAAGGGGAAGCCTTAACCCCTACTTGATTTCAGCTATTACATACACTTCAGTCACAAGGGTATGAAAAAAGGATAGAGATGGATTTCTTTTGCCTTGAGAAAACTGACAATAGTGGGTTATAACAAAAAAAAGGGGTGAAACTAAGCAGTAGGAAGACGGCCCTAATATTTTGTATGGTCAGTGTACTTCTCAGTGCATCGGGATGTAAACTTCAACCTGCCTACTGAATTCAATATAGCAACCAGTGATGGAGGACAGATTGAAATATGGAAACAGACAGAGCCAGTCTATCTAAAGGAATATGAGATGTTAAAAGCCGGCAGGAGCCACTGATGCATGTTATGGGTGTCTGTTGTACAGGTACAACCAATCTATACTAAGACTTTTTAGCAGGTTGGTCATGTTGGGTTGAAATGAGTAAAAATAAAAAAAGTGCATTTCTCGTTTTCCAGTATCGGACCGACTGATACCAATAACCATTCCAGCTTTTTTTATCAACTCTCTTCGTAAATGGCCACTAACAGGCGGCTGGCATGAGAAATAAGTTGTAAAGCTCGGCACTTTGCATCCCTAGAAGAAGAAAAAGAAAATTCAGGCAATATACAATAGAAAAAGCACAATTCGTTTATGGCAGATTTTCCTTCTTCTTCTTGGGCACTTCCTTTGCTTTCTATTCTCGTCAATGACTATACATGATAAGCCTACACTTTAGGTTGGGGGGGGGAGATGTGAACAAAATGTCTGTATGTATGTTGTATTCAGTTTGAAGGCAAGATTTATCTACTATTTACTATTCTAGGATATCATAGAAAACTGGAATCAAAAAGAAAAAAAAAAGAGATTGGGATATGACAGAAAAAGGAGGATATAATAAGGGCATTTAAGAGGTTACAAAACAACAACCTAACAATGTCAGAGAAAGAGTCACACATCACATGGAATAAACCACTGGTTGGTCGAATCATAATAAATAAGTGGTATGTTTGGTTCCCAGCCATCCCTTCATCTCTTGGACATTATATTGTTTATCATTAAAAAGGCTGTTAGTTTTAAACATGACTCGATGGCTTCACCGAGCAGCTGACCTTACACACTGACACACAGAACTCAGAGATGGGAGAACAGTCTGTGCTAGAGGGGCATTGAGGGGAAGTGATATGAAAGACAAAGAAGCAGAACAGTAATACATTGATATGTCTTTGAGTTTCATGTCACTGCATTTGACTAGGCCTATCATCCTCTATCCGATGGGAGCCCCTGTGTTAATCGGTTTTCTTCTCTCCGGGATCCTTCTCTCCAGCATCATCTTCCTCGTTCTCGCCCTCTTCAGGCCCCTCCAGCTCAGCGGCGCCTTGCCTCTCCTCCTCCTCCTCTTCCTCCTCTTCGTCAGTCAGGCCCTCCCTCTTGAGCGCATCCATGTCTTCCGAACCGTCATCCGACTCAGCTGTGCAGATGCCATAGCACATCAGGCTAATTACACCCAGCGGTAGGCCGAACAGGAAGCAGCCCAGCAGTGGAGAGCTGCGAAACACTGACTGATGTAGGAAAGGAAGACAACAAAAGATGAAAGGAAGACAAAAAGGGGAAGTGCGAGGGAGGGAGAAGTTTGAAAGAGATGCGAATGGGTTGAGGGAAATACAGAAATACAGAAGAGACAAGAATATATGAAATTTCCTTAAAGCCACTATGCTCATGATTTAAATATGCACATACAGGTTAAAAAAAAACCCACATTCTTTTTTCTTGTCTTATTCAATTCTGGATAACAAACAGTGCAAAGCGGGCAACTGGCCAGCGGGGCCCCATACCTTAGTCCGGGATTCACATTGTGCTAATTTGCAAGTGCTAATTTGATTAATTGCAAATTTGCTTGGTAGTAAGCACCACTAAAGCGTATACACTGAAGTGATAGGGGCGTTTATACTTAAATAGTAACTAAACATGGCTGAAGTTGTGCACTGTTGCACCCAACAGTGATGTCACGGTGTACGATTCTGCATCACTGAGTCTTTGTCTGGTATTAAGTTGCTCTATAATGTTGAACCCCTGTCTTATAGAGCCTCCCTTACTTAAAAATCTAATTTTTAATTCTTTTAGCATTTCATTGAGACTATGCTTGGCGGTACATGGTGCATATTCCTAAAAAAGTTGGTATTTATTTAAATTACCACAAGCTAAATCACCGTGCATATCTTTAAATTCTTTTGCATTTCAAATATGTCTGGTGTCGTTGCTCATTGGTGGCTGTTTCACATAGTTTGAGAAACAAATGACCAATCAGAGCTCTGTAGGATTAAGTATGGGGAAGTCATCTTCTTACATAGCTAACTAGCTACTTAGCTAGCCAGAAAAATGGCCACATAAATGGTGACAGGCATGAATTGGTTGAGGTTGTTGTCAGTCAATTTAGAAAAGTACATTCTCTCTCTTAAATCAGAGTATTGCTCTGATCATCATAGAAAAAAGCAGCTTCTTTGTCAACTGAAAATTACATGGGCAGGACGAATACGTCAAAACAAAATAATCCCCCATCCCCACCCCCAAACAGAAATCGTCTAACATGGAAACAATGTCAGGCTGAATGTATAAAGTGAAACAAGTTGGCAATTCAGTCTGAGTAATAGACTACCACAAACTGGAGTAGCCATGTGTAGTCTGCCGTGTACACTGTTCATGATGTGGTACTTAAAGGCTAAAGGATGCATGCACAAATATAGAGAAAGTGGGAGGAACCGGGGTTCAACAGGGGCCAGTAGCCCATTTTTGCCCCAGGTCCCCAAATGGATTAATCCGACCCTGACCTTATTTCTTAAGTTCACACATAAAACAACACACACACCAACAGTTTCTCTCTTTCTTTCATTTCTCTCAGTGCTTCTTTAATATAGTACAGCACAGACGTGGAGTAAGTATCTGGCTGTTTAATAAAAGTGTTACATCTCTCTCAACAGCCACTGTTGACAACAGCAAAGAGCCTCCCAGCTATTAGGTAGAGTGAATTCAAAATCCTATTTAGAGGGCAGATCCAAAAATATTTATGGAAAAAAAATCGCAGACAGGCTTTTATGGGTTTTTTTAACGGCAATGCTGCATTTTTATTCATTCATTTATTCATTCATTTGCATTACGCCATTAAGCTTCGTGAGTGTGTTTAGAAGGCAGGTTACAAATCATTTGCCGAAACTCGGGCAGGCTTTAATATTTTAGTATTAATTAAGTTTCTGTCATGTAATTTTAGGATGTCTGCATTGTGTTATACTGTTTGTATTCTATCTTGTCTCATCTGCCATGTTTGTTTTTATTTTGTTTTACACTGATGACCACATTGGAGAGTTGTACCCTTTTATCTATAATCCTTTGGGTCTCTTGTACTTTTACATTGTACAGTTTGAAGTGAAATAAATAAAGAAATCTCAAACTTCAAACACAAGCAAAAGGTCCACCTATACACTTTATACACTAGTCTGTAGTGTAGTGACACTAGTCTGTCTGAACATATTTCCTGCACACACACACACACACTTTTTCTGTCTTCCTCGCCTATAATAGGCTCACCCCCAATGACCACACATGTACTTACATGTGTGCAAAGGCTGCATGCACACACATGCTGTGATGTTTTTACCTTTTTCCTTACAACGCTTCAGTAAGCTAAACTTTTCTACTACAACTATTTTGTTCCTCTTTATTTACTACCTGTAGATTATAGATTCAACATAAATTTGGTGACAGACCCTTAGGAGGCCCCTAAGCACATTTTTGGTAAATGGAAGTGTCAGTGCATTAATCCCTACGGATCAGTTAGATGAAAATACAGTAAATGCACAAAGCCAACTATTTGTTCGGGAGTTGATCTGCTCCCTGGTCGTGATTAAACATCTCATGTTCCCATGTTCTGAACCTGCATATAAAATTGAACTTTCGCACAACTCCACTCCTGCGAAACACGCTCCCTCATCTCCTGCGGGCACAACAATGCCCGAGTCAGTTCTTCTTTAAATGATCTCAGTGACAAATGAGTCATTTGGCCTTAATATAGCAGGATACATCAGAGACAATGTACCTAGAAGGGAGTATTCGGTCACAACTTCTGTCAGCCACTGAGCTGAGAAGAAGAGAAATATTCACATCCCCTCCAGTCATTGCCACTCCAAGAGGGATGGTAATTGCCGGTGCTGTGCAATGCTAGATGAGGTAGAGATGGGTATGCTATGCTAACACAGCTGGCTATGAGTCATTGGGCCTAATGTGTGCTGCTTCCTCATGCTCCTGTCAGACGTGCATTTAGATAGGCTCTCTGGGGGCAAGGTGATGGCTGCTGCCTGTCCGCTTTGTATCATATAGTGTCACTGTGAGCAAGACTAGCCACGGTGATGCTTCCAGCTTGCCAAATTTAGGGAAGCAAGAAGAGAATAGCATCTCCTTTCTCTTACAGGTGTAAGACAAGCCGTTCACTTCTTCTTATTTTTAGCTAGGATTAGGATTTTTATTTGTCTCTTACAAATAACTTTGCTCTTCCACAGCCCAAAGAAATGCTATATTGTTTTTATATTAAAACCTTTTCTGAGAGGTCTTATTCTCCCACGGATTCCATTTAAAAACCTAACTGTCAAACTTGACCTGACAGCTAAAAAATGTTCTACAAGCCTTTCTTCGTAGTACCTCAAGGTTAAGTTCCAGCATTCACTATACCTCCTTTTTCAGCATTTTCCTGAATAAAATCTATAACTTTCCTTCAGGAGTTCTCTACATCCCTTTAAGGACATTGTTAAGGGTGGTGTTAAGCTTTACCCGTGTTTACAGTACAACTGTGCCAACTGAGGAGCATTACAACACAGCTGTATTTACATTCCTATCACACCCTTGGTAGAATAAACACCAGTTTTCCCAAAAGAACCAACTACTTAGAGTAAAAGTGGGAGGAGAAGCGAGTTCAGCCTCCTGACCCTCTCTCCTCTCTCATCACTCCACCTCTTCCTGCTCTGTTGCCCGTTTCTCTTTCCCCATACTGTGTTTACTGCCTGCACTGCATATTCTCAGTTTTACGCCCAGTGTTGTCCTCTGAATGTTGTTTTTCTCCCACAGGCAAAGAGCAGGGCACTCAGGCATTTGTTTTACAGTGTTAGGGAACTTGGCGCAGGTTGCATATATACGGTATTTTATTAATTTGGCAAACCCAGTCAAGGTGAGGCATGGTGTGAAGTATATTAACAAGTACAAGGTGTTCAGTAGTATCATAATAATGAATGGTTTAACTGCAGAGGTAAAGACCTGATATTCAGATATTTACCTCAGGAGCTGGTGGAGACCAAAAACTGAGCTAAAAAGAAGTGTGAATATTGAACTTGCATTCGTCAGGTGGCCAGAAACGCAACTGCACATTAATGCTAATGTTGCTACATGTCTGCTGGATGTGTGAATAAGCAACTGTGTGCTAACAAGTTTGCAATATAAACATTATTAGGGTATTTAGGGTGTATGTCACTGTTGTGTTTACAGTTTGTGCTGCTCACAAGTGGCCAAAAAATGTATTAATGCAGGTTTAACTAAAGCTGCAGTGCCAAGTCTACTAAAAAAAAACCTCACTAACTAAAACTAAATATATCTGAAATATGTGGGGATATGGAGTTTTATTTGAGGTGCACAAAAACGTTTTTTAGTTGAAGTCATGATGGTGATATCCTGTAGACTGACTTGTTTTAAACTATTTTGCAATTATTTATTGGTAAATGGTTTAAGTTCAACCTGATGTTGTGCATTTAATTTAAACACTAGTGCTGACTAATTTAATTTAATTAAAAATGCATATGATATTAATATGACACAATACTTTTTGAGCATTTTGAACAACAACATTGTGTTCAGTTCACTCTAGGCTGCTACATTCAGTCGGAGAATATTTCCCCTCACCAACTTACCATAATGGTGGATCTGGCATCAAAGGCCACGCGCTTGAACCTCTGAATGACGCCATCACCTCCATGCGCCTGCAGGGAGACAGATCATGTAATGGAAACAGAGGAGCTACCATGTCTATCCCCACTATGCAGTACATATGCAGGGTTTCATCCATTCTTAAGTTAATAATAACAAAACAATTATCAGTATTTCAATAAAAACGTCTCAAACTACTCACGCAGTATGCATACAGAATGATCTAAGTCTCAGGTATTCAGTCATATGGTCAGTACATCCCAGACATTTAAAATATTGTTTAATTAACCGCTTCTCTGCACAAACTGATCTAATGTGCCCGACTCTAGTTTGTTCACTGTCCAGCAGTTCTACTCCGTCTGAGCTCATTAATTGGCAACAGCACCTGGGCAGCCAATGAGTGATCTGTCCTGATGCTAATTCATCAGGATGGCCAATTAGTGAGCTATGACTAAGCAGGACTTCTGTGAACGAGCTGAAGGTGGGCATGGGATAACTTTTGTGGAAGCAGCTGTTCCAGAGACGTGTGCTGTGTGAGGACTGCAAAAGTAGTTTGAAAAGTTTTTACAAACATTTTTATAGCATGTTGTTGGAGTTGTTCTCTCTTAATTGCAAAGGAGCAAAGGATAGAGGACTTATAAACTGAAGACAGCCTGTACCACGAGAGCAGTGAGTGGGGATATACTTCAAAAAATCCATCTATTCCCTAAAAACCTGCTAGAGAGATGCCACAGCCTGTCAACTCTGTCCTCCTCTGGCTGGTTCATGCTTCATGCAAGGCTAAACACGCAGTCTGTGTACGTTAATGTTCACGCTTTTCCTGCTTCTTATGAAAAACACTCCAAAATTTTAGTCATGTGTGAGAAAACATTCAGCTCTTTCCACACCGCAAGAAAAAGAAAAAACATGAATAAAATACCCTTGAAATCTAACTTCAGATCTAAACATCTGCATTATTTAAAATTTAATTTAATGCATTTAACTCACATTATTCTGTGTATTTCTACATGAAGCACAAACCAGCCTTGAGACACCTCATGGCAGACACTACCAGCATGACGTGAAGAGGCTGAAACTGTCCAGGCTTTGCCAGCAACTGGACTGCAGAAACATGGAGGTTTCTCTCTCTGTTTATATGGTGGAAGGTGGTTTGTTTTGCCAAGCAAAAAATAGCCAAGACCTTTCTTGGAAAGGACAGGACCTCTGGATGTTTGGCTTATGGTTTCATACATCTGGTGACTTTAGTGTAGTGCAGGGAAAGCGATGACATTTCTTTTCCAGATTTGTGTACACACTACAATACAGAGTCATGTAGTAATTTCAATGTTTGACTTAGAAGGCAGAATTATTGTAGATAATCTGTTCAGAAAGGACAGCAACAGGAAATCCAAACATGCAAAAGGAGATTGCAAAAATACCTCATCTGGTGAAAATATTTTCCAGGGAGGACTTAAAATGCAAGGCAACATGCTTGATTAATGAAGACTACTGGTGTGATTACAATGGTAC
Organism: Macquaria ambigua; assembly: GCA_008360985.2. Classification (NCBI taxonomy): domain Eukaryota; kingdom Metazoa; phylum Chordata; class Actinopteri; order Centrarchiformes; family Percichthyidae; genus Macquaria; species Macquaria ambigua. The sequence continues at coordinate 293,671 of VMKM01000009.1, read as the reverse complement.
AACACAAGGGGAAGGAGGGGGGAAAGGGCTACTACACTGAGCTGAATGCATAAACAGAAAGCAGGAGAAGGAGAGGAGAGAGGGAGGGAAGAGGAGAAGATTTGGACCTGTGCAGAACCGTTCAAAACACTGTTGATGAATTGGACCAGCTGCTCCATGGTCTCAATCGGCTCACTGGGCAGGAAGTACTGCTCGTTGGATGTGTTGAGGATGATAACGGAGGGCACTGTCACCTCGCTGAGAAAAACAGGAAACAGCTTTTAATCTTCTTAACCTCAGCACCTCGGATTGCCACTATCAAAGTGCATCATTAGATGGGAACAAATTGTTGTTTCGTAAAGAACAAATTGTAACACAGAGAATACAATAGTGAGATAAACAAACCCTTTGTACTCAGAGCAACCTAACTTTTCCCCATAGGCATTCTTTCAAAGAGAGGATTTTCTGTCTGAGGAAAAAGGCGATGCAGCCTGGCCTATTTCAGAGTGGCATTTCTTCTATCTTTTATGCAAACAGTGTGCAACTCAGGGGCTTTATGGGTCTGTGCCGGTCACAGTTAAAGAGACCTTTACAAATTACAGCTGACAAGTGAATCGCAGGGAGTCCAGAAGAAAAGCAACACTGCTTCCATGCAGAGACATATACAAAACATACAAAGAAGCCCAGTAGTCCAGTGATCTTGCCACATTTCAGCAGATAACACAGAAACAGAGACCTAACCACTGTACGCTTTGGAGCCCACTTATTTCGACAAATCAGGAGAGGAATTACAAAGCTCAGTGAGATAACGAACAAGGTCATATAAACAAGCAATCCTTCTTTCACACGTCTCGCACAACACCAAACCCTGGCTTAGATAAGGTATCCTACTGCTTATACACACACACACACACACACACACACACACACACACACACACACACACACACACACACACACACACACACACACACACACACACACACACACACACACACACAGTCCATCACAGCGCTGCCACCTCACATCCCTGCGGTGTTACTCAACCCGGCAACAAATTTCACACACACGCACACGTATCCATCAATGTCCCAATCCACCACCCGGCTGAGATCAGGAGTGCAAACACACACGCCCGTGCAGTAGAGTCATCAACGCCTCACTACTCTGTCCAGCTGAGATCTGCAATCACACACACGTGCACACACACACACAAACTCACACACACTATGAATGCATGTTCCATCTGACATCCAGCCTACTCCAACAGATGGCACCCATTTAAAATAAATATGGATTAGCCTATTCACCTCTGTGAGTGGAGACTACTGGGGGTTTGCCGCCCATAATGAAGGGTCATATACTGTACTATATACAATTAGAACTGGCAAAAAGCACACACTTAGGTAATTTCCTTTACGCTGCCCAAAAAGGCTGCCATATAATTAGGCCTAATTATTATTATTATTATTATTTTAAACACACAGGAATTTTATCCATGTTTATTTAGACTATAAAAGGAACAGTTTGACATTTTAGTACATACACTTACTTACTTTCTTGCCTGTTGTTAGATGAGAAAATCGATACCTCTCTCATATCTGTGCTTTAAGAATGGAGCTAAAAGTTAGCGTTAGCGTAACATTTTCTCATGGATTTATTTATTTTTTAAGGAATACTTCGACATATTGGGCAATAAGCTTATTTGCCTTCTTGTCGAGAGTTACATGAGAAAATTGATACCACTCTTTCGAGCCTTGACTATGAAGCTAGAGCCGGGAGGCCGTTAGCCTCTGTTAGCATGAAGACTGGAAGCAGGGGGAAAACAGCTAGCCTGGCTCTCTCCAAAGTTAAAAATACAGCCAAACCAGCACCTCTATACCTCACTAAATAACTTGGTGTATCTCATTTATTTAAACAAGCAGGACAATTTGTGGTTTTAGGGGAAGTTACATGGTGAAACAATGTCTTGGCGGACATATTTTGCTAAGCTGCTTTAAGCTAACTGTGTGGTTTCAGCTCCATACTGAACGCAGAGACATGCGAGTGGTATCGATCTTCTCATTTAACTCTCAGCAAGAAAACAAAATGTTGGATCTATTCTTTTTTTTTAAAAAATAAAAATGTATTATAAAACCGAAAGTCTAAACATTCAGGTGAAAACTGGATTTGTTGTTTGTTGTACTTACTTAATGGGACTCTGGCTCATTAGGAGCAGTTCATTAGGTATTTTTCTCCAAGTTTTACTTTCACTCTCTGTTACCAGAGGCATTTTCTGAGCTTTAATTATTGCATGAGGACTTAATTAAAAACCTAACTGTAAACTGTGATGAAAACCTGGATGACAGTAGGTTTAAATAAGTCTGCCCCTTTTTAAAAAAAAAACCTGGTATTTTTCAATAAAAATATTAAAAACTGAAAAAAAAATAGAATCACGGACGTTAACAGGAATCAGCTGTATTTGTGTGTGAGCTGGGACTTGCCACTGTCACTTGTCAGCTGTGGAAATGGTATTTAAGTTATACTGAATACCATTTTCACAATAGAAGTCTTTAGTATACAAATCAAATGACCATTGGTTTGTGTGGTAATAATATTCTTTCTAGTCATTCACCTTCTATGATTACAAGTCTTCCCTTCACACACAGACTTTTCAGTCACCTCACACCTCTTTAAGTTTTCACAGCCCACAATGCATTCCATATAAGGGGTTAGCGCTAATCCTCCATTTAAACAGAGGCAGAGACAGCCTCAGGCTTAGAGTGTTGCTCATGTTGTATGGGTGTGTATGTGTGTATTCATGACTGTGTCTATGTGCCTCTGGTGAAAGCAGGGGCAGCCTTACGCCAGACAGACCGCTGCCAGAACACAGTAATCGCTGTGATGACAGAAAGAGGGATAAAAAGCCATCAGATTTATTTCCATGGCTCTCCTAAGGGAGAGAATTAGTGGACATTGACAGGCCAGGATTTCATTCCTCAAAGGAGGGCAATTAATCCTGTGCTACAGCGGCCAAATTTAGTCCTGTTAAACCCAGCGAAATACATATTGTATGTACTCATACAACATTAGGAAGGCTAATCACCTCTTTTATCCTTAAATATAAACACCGCCTGTCTAATTTCAGCCATGCACCAGGAATCTGTTGGTTGAATGTAGTCATATTTCCAATACGACTTCTACTGTACTCACTGACACACTTTTAATTACACAGGACTTAGGAGACCATGTCTGCTATAATCTCCTTCATACAAACAATAACATGCTCAAATTAAAATAACATCCTGTAGCGGTATATTACGCTCGCAGATTCTCACACAAAAGACACACAACATTGTACAAAGACACATAATTAGGTACTGTACGTTAGTAGACACAAAACAGACACGCCAACTGCTACAACCCTGCTGGCCTGTAACACTAGCAGGGTTCTGTCTAATTAAAAGTGTGGGATGTCAGTTGCGGGGCCTCTCCGAGCAAGACACACCAACAGTCGGCCTCAGCCTGGGCGCAAAGCTACTGCAGCAGGGCTCTCTGCATCATTAGCGCTGCTCTTTGACAAGCTATTAAAACACATGACCGCAATAGATTTAATCCATGCATAGCCTTATCCGTAAATTCCTCATATATTACTCTTACTATCCTGCCCTCGCACAAGCAGATTTGCAGGAGCTTGTGATTTTTCTTATGAGTGTGTGCGTGACGGTGGAGGGTTAAAATTGCCAAGAGCACTAAAGAAAAAATGACAGTCCGTCTGTGTAATTGACTTCTCCACAAGAGAGCATCTTTAATGGCAGAGGCTGGCATTACAAGTCGGTCCAGACCTGTTTAAATAGCTGACAGCAGGTAATATGAGGTATAGGAAGAGGAGGATGACACGAGAAGAGAGAGGTAAGGCTGGATGTGAGACACTCACCCCATAATGAGGCTGTTAATGTAGTCATTCCCATCCATGTGGCCAAACTGGAAGTCTCTGGGGATGCAAGACAAAGACAAACATTGCATCAAAAACAACATACAATACAGTCAAAACGAGCGCTTTTCCCTGTCTCAGTGGACTGCATAAAACTGGGACGCCAACTTTCCTGCACAATGGCACACGAATATGAAACCACATTGAATGGAATCGCATGTTCTCGCTATGGGATCACTTTTGTCACTGCAGAGGAAAAAGTATCCCCAAAGCTCCGTCCCATGTCGTCTCCTGTTTCTCCTCATCTTTCCCACCGCAGAAAAGACTCAGGTGATTTATCCAAACGATAAGGCAGGAGGAGGAATTCAATTTGTATCTCATTGTGCTGCACCATGTCTGAGCAGAGTGTATTGTGGGTAGACTAGGGAGGGGGGCTGCACAAGTCCAGGGAAGCCAGTGACTTCCACTGAATGACTGATTATGGGGGCCTCTACATATATATTATATTCATATTGAATCATAGCTACATCTAGCACGTTTGTCCCGTGGGTGCTACACAATACTGCCTGCGCTTATATCAATGACACTATTATGAAGAGACTGAACTACATAATAAATTCCAGTGGATGCAATATAAAATCAGTCTGTGTTAGTGATAATCTTGCTGACAATAGTGGGCCAGACTGGGAATAAAGCTCATCAAAAAGTCAGTTTGCAACTTTTGCTCTGAAAGCTGCAGCAGTGTGAGTTCAGACATAGTGTCTGTACATGTCCAAGACTGACTTATTTTGATATTAATACTTTCCCTACTCAATAACTTAAATATTTACAGAACTGTTTTCCATGTGTGTCCATCTTCCCACTCACACTGACACGTCTTGGCCAGACCGCTGAGCAGACTGGCCAAGAGGGGTGAGTAACTAACTGAGAAACTTAAATGTGTGAGAGGCGGCATGGAGCAAACTGAGGGCAAGAATGTGAAACACTTCTTTTCTGGTAAATACTTTCAGATTTCTCACAAGAGTTGGACATTTTGGCTATTTACTGAAATGTTCCCTCTGGAAATGTTTAAGCGTCTTAGTTATTTATTTAACTTACGAAACCTCTATAACTGAAGGTAGATATTTATTGACGTTATCAGCCACATCATGTGGTTCTCATGAAGAGAGGAGTGCTTTCTGAAGAAAAGATTTCAACCGAATTTATATTCCGGGTAAAGTGTGTGTGGGGGGGTTTATACGGCTTTATAGCCATTGCCAAATTATAGAGAGTGGTTTATAATAGGCAAGAATATTCTAAATGAAAATCATGTCACCGTTGTTACCGTCAGGCTTTAAGCTCTCAGAGATAAACTTTATAATGCAAGGTATCTCTGTGGACAGGAATTAATTATTGAACAATCAATGAACTAAAATTCACCACACATATGCACTCTAGACAGGATTTAAATCACAGATCAGCACATGCAATATTAAAAAACAAATCACCTAATTTAAAGAAATCCTCTGTAATATTTTATGTGATCTAAGCATCTTTCAAATTATTCAGATGGCATACGTTTTTATACCTGTATTAATTTAGTTATTTTGGCCACTTGGTGCGGTGCAAAAAGCTGTAAATGCAAAAGTCAAGAAAAAAAGTTGATATGGCGAACGTGTTAGCAAACAGTTTTACAACATTAGCATTCATTTAGCTCTGCTTTGGTCTTCACCCATCCAAATATCTGGCTCTTTAGCTGCTAAATGCGCCACAATGTTCACCAGCTAGTCGCTATGTCTGCCGTTTGGTGCTGGGCAGGTAGCGTACAGTGGGTTTATGAGAGCTTTTTTGCTGCAAAATGGAGGGAGGGAGGGACTGAACCAGAACAGCAAAGTTGCAGACTACACAACCAAAACAACAAGCTGAAAGACACTATAAAGCTCCGTAGAGCTGAGGGGAACTGCAGAATTGAGTGATAATTCTCTTTGGGTTCAACCATACGACTGACATTTTTCACATGACATTTAATCAATTTTAAACAAACATATTGATTAGTGCAGCTTTAAGATGTTAAAAATGTTGCTCAACATCTAATCAGTAAGTTCCATCTGAAACCTAGAGAGTCAAGAACTATTTATGGACAGAAAGTCATGGGTCAAAAGGCTTCAGCTTGTGAAGAAGCTCTTTGTGGGCAAGTTTCTTGCCTACTCTTGTTGCACCAACCTTCTGTGCAGCCACATAAAAGCCAAGACAATAATGACTGGTGCAGAATTTCAACCCACACCCAGTAACTGACAAAATCAGACTTTCCCACAAGTGCAATTTGCACACATGTAGACTTGTCCCCCCCCTCCTCCTACACACACACACACACACACACAAGTTCTCTCTCAGATCTGAGATTTGCATTCACTGTTCTGTCAAAATGCTACAAATGATGGGTGAGCTGAATACCGTGACATTTATTACTGCATCAAACGGCGTCAGCTCATTCAAATGACAGTCATCACCTATGATCTGTCGACCCTGCGCGCTGCCTCCGCCCACCACCGGGGGCGACACTCGAGCCTGCGACTTGTAATTACAAGTACCGTTTAGGTGTGTCAGAACACTGCAACACAGAAGTCTTCAAAAAAAAAAGAAACCAGCACTAGGTAGTGTGGTGGATAGTGGTCTAATTGATAATAGGGATCTGTGTAATTCAATCAGTCCTAATGGGAATGCCTGCAGAGGGAGAAACACTTTGATCATGGCAGTTTGAGATACACTGCTTCATTCAAAAGCACAAATCTATCAGATGAAGCAACATGGTCAACGATGGAGCACAGTGGGGAACCTAAGCACAACTTAATGATGAAAATGTGATACAATTTTTTTATTAATCCCTTTGAGGAAATCCTCTTGTCGCCTGCCGCCCCACTGGGAGTGATCAGAGATAAGGGTCAGCTACATAACGGCGACCTTAGAGCCGATTTGAATTCGAGCCACTTCAGCAAAGCACACGTTTGCTTTAACCTGGGTCCTCCAGCTGAAGGATGACCTACCTACTGTACGCACTAAATCATCCTGCTGCACACACACACACACACACACACACACACACACACGTGTTTTTACATGTGTGTGTGTTAAACATTTGGGTGTCTGTGTTCTTGCATCATCTCTGTTTTCCACCCTTTACTGTCCACTAACAGCAAATTATAACAACAATACTGCTATGAAATTATACATTTTGAGTGCTGTTCCTTTTTGTATTCAGTGCCTTGTTAAATAGGTTCCTCTCCAGTAAAAGAACAGGTCCAACAAGACAGTTATTGCACAATTGGAGCTGGAGAACAGAAAATGATGCATTAATACAAACCCAGCTGAGTTTTTGACTGACAGCTGAAAAGAACACCTATATTTGGACGCTGACATTTTGCATAATTACCTTTCTACTGAACCTCAACGAAAACAGACGTGCCCCAACAAAGGCATAAACTTGTTTGTAAGTAGACAGGCAGCGTTCCCCAGTGAGTGCACCATCCTGGAATAAATGTATAAATTGGATGTTCATCGTTCACCTCATCGCGTATCCGTGCCTTACCTGTTAAAATGTTCTCTGTATTCCTTCGTCACCCTCTGAATCAAGGTCTTTAATCTAAAAGCAAATGAGAAGAGAGTGAAATGCCACATGAGTTGGAGTCTAACCTTTTTTTAGCCGAGGCCTGCAATTTGTGGGAAGATCCAAACAATAACAGCAAGTCTTATCTCTATTTGAAAGCCGTGCACTTAAGCACAACTATTGTGGTAAGCGTGGGAGTGCATGGGAGTAATTTATATACAGCCATGCTTTTTAATTTCAGTGTTCTTTGTACCTGCCACTCTCCTCTGTGAGGTCCTTCTCATCGATGACTGCAATCGCCACCAATTTGCCTGAGGTGGCAGACAGGGATTACAAATCACAATCACACACACAAAAAGGGGGTGAGAAGACAACGGGCAGGCAGATAAGAGGCTCTGGAGGAGACGAATCACCTCTCAGCAGGGGAAAAGAAAGAAAGAGGCACCGAGTGCGCTTTATTCATTCATCACTCAAACATTAAGCTAGCTTAGGCTTTCTACTTGGTTTAACAGGAAACAAGTGGTCACTTTCTGGTAGAGGAGCTATTTCGGTGCCATTCAAAACCAAAACCCACGACATGACAAATAGGTCTACTTAAAAAAACTGTTACACAACTTAAAAGGTCTGTTATTCACACTTGTATGGTTTGAGGCTAGAAACCCCTTGTTGCTTGCATGAGAGTACCAGCCTGCCCCCTGGTGGTCACTGACTGTGGTTATGTGGCATTTTGAGTTTACGTAAAGGCAGTGGACAGCCTGGTATCATGAAAAGGAACATTAAAGCTCCATTTTTCAGTTGTTTTTGGTGTGAGTGTGACATTCTTTCACTGTGCATTTGTACAATACTTTGGTTAAAGATGTTAAAAGTAGTGCAGTGCTGTCTCTCTGTTAAAATGGGTTGTTTGTATTTAGTTATCAGACATACTATCCACTCTCTGCCCCTGAAGAACAGCCTTCCAATGTTCCTGTACTCCACAAAGAAAACAAAACTCTTGTACTAAAAATAGATTTTGTTTTCAATACGCCACAAACCCCTGAGATAGACCTAAATTACATCTTGAGACTATTCATTGATTTTGGTAACACTGGTATTTAGACATGGGTACCAAGTTTTGTGTCAGCGTGATTTACGGTGTGTGGGATGAGGCTTTTAGAGCGTTAAAACGTCCCCCACAATGAGCCCAAGTACATGAAACTTGATACTTGATTGAAAAGCCTTTAGAGACAAGGCTGTTTACACCGTTTTCACAAATCCACTTCGATCTAAACTCTACTAAGTTATTGAAACAGACTGAAGTCACAGGCAATGCCGTCTTTAATCAGTCACACAGTGTTTATCCAATTAAGATGCTTTAGAGACTATTTTGTGTTCAGAACTACCAATACTAAGCACCAAATTTGGGGTTAAAAACAGACTATAAGCAGCAACAAATGTAAGCAAGAGCCAACCGCTGAGCATCACTGATCTCAGTAAACTGAACATAAAGAGGTAAAATACTGTATCTAATATTAGAAAGCACAGCTTTCTCTGCACGGAGCATCAATTTACTGCCTTTAAGAGACAGTTTGTGTTTCACTCTTGAGCTTAAATTTCCTGTGGGAGAGAAAGTGTATGCACATTTGAGCAAGTAGAGCAACATGGTCTAAATCAAAATCTAAATCTAGAGGGAAGGGACAGTCTTTTCTGTCATGGCCCCAATGCACAATTAATGCTGATATCTTTACAGACCGTTTGACAAGAGTAGCTCTAAAAATTCCAGATTTTTAATTGGATATTTTGGGGTGGGAAGCTAAATATTAGGGAATTTTAGTGTGAAACAGAATTAAGGGGACAGGCTGAGTAAAGCTGTGTGCATAGTGGTGGTGCACTTCAAATTATATATGCAGCTACTCATTCTGTAATTTAAAAATGTTGACTATTGACTTCCATAATCATTAAAAGTACAAAGGACACAAAAATGTGTGAAAATAAAACAGAGCTGAAACGATAAGTCAGTTGATCTATTAGTCAATCGGCAGAGGCGCATCATCAGGAGAGGCAAACGAGGCAAATGTTGGCCCCGATGGCACAATGACAACTATAAACCCCTTTAAACCTCCCATTAAGGCACTATACAATGACGTTTGATCAAGCACAACTGACCACATTCATTTTTTGGCAAACCAGGCAAATGTTTGGGGACCCCCAAAAGAAATTTGGGAAAAGGGGCCCCCCCAAGTCTAGGATCGCCACTGTCAATCGGCAAATAGAAAATGAATTCCAACTACTTTGATAATCATTTAAGTGATTTTTTTTTTAATGCAAAAATGCAAAACATTTCTTATTCCAGCTTCTCAAATGTGAGGATTTGCTACATTTCAGTGTCTTATGTGATAGTAAACCAATATCCTTTGGGTTTGGACCCACGTCAGCTTGGACTGTGGAAAGATAATCAGCAAATTAATTAATAATGAAAATAATAGTTTGTTGCAGCCCTAAAATTAAACTATACCTCTGTAATATGACTACTATTTAAATTATTTTGATTTGGAACAACAAGTCATGATTAGATACATTTTGGAGGGTAATAAACATAAAAAACTAAACTGGAGAAAAGTAAAACATATCTGAAAATTAGTAAAATGCAATTTGGGAGTACAGAACATATTACGGATGACACATTTTATGAATACGCCACCTGTTTCTCCAAGCTCATATAGTGTAAAGCCATCAATCTGAAGGTATCCTGGGAAGCGCTCCTTGTTCACCCATGATGACAAACTAGCATCTTCGTACTCTGCAACACAAAGAGACAGAATCTTTCAGGAGCAGAAGCACAAAAAAGAACCGATTGACATTCAGCACACAACCCGTCAATATTAAAAAGCAAAGCAAAGTATTGATGCCTGGATTGTAAGACGATCACGGTGTTTACCACCTGTACGCTCTCTAGGGAATAAAGAGCAGGACACAAGCTGAGCATTCATAGACAGAGGTCAGTTAAACAATGATCAGAAATTGTTTTGACAGAGGGCCGCATCTGGGTTAAGTATTCAGGGAGGCTATTTTGGATCTGAAACAGCACAATGGATTGTGACTCAGAGTGAGCAGATTGGGAATCAATCCAGAGGTAAACAATCAAAGTATTAGTTTGGTTGTCAAGACATAAAAGAAAGAACATTTTGTTCAGTCTGGATTGTCCACATAAGCATGTTGTCAAAGATTAATCTGCTATTTATCAAATAGCCGTTTGTCAAAAATATTAATGTCATTTTCATTCACAATAGATGCTGTTTTTTTCTGGGATGCTGGCTCACCTGACCTCATTTTCCCAACTATTATGCTGTTCTGTCTTAAAAAAAAAGAAAAACACATTTGGTTTGTAAATGATTCTCCACACACACTTAGATTCATTTTCAGGACTCAGTTTTGGCAGATTTTTACACATTTGGAGCGAATGCATAATTCAACAGATGCATTAGGCAAGAAAAAAAAAATGATGAAGTGCAACAAATAAATAAAATAAATAAGCTGATGTAAAATAAAGGATTGCTTCCTGAATGTGAACCACATGTTGTTGCTACCCTAACATCTGGAGGCAACATGCAAATGGGAACCAGAGTCTGTCCCTCCAGGGTATAAATAGGGTGTTGTGAGGCTGCTTAAACAGCGCTGTTCTCTCCGGTTGAGAGAGGCTACGGGATGCTCGTAATTGATGTCAAATGTAGCTGGGACCTCATTATGACATGTTAATAAGTTATCATGACCTTTCTGCCACCATTACAATAATTACAAGAACACTGATGACTTTTACATGGTTCTTAAGCTGCAGGGCCCCAAAAGAGCTGGGAGCATAATACCGAACATGACAACCTAAAACCTGAGCATGCTTTTAAAACCCCAAGGTCGTCGCTTATACTAGTATTAGAATCAAAATGACCTTAATGCAATGCACTCTATTTCTCAGTGCTGCTGCTGTGCAAAGGCAGAGCGGTGTTATTGTTAAGGCTGCTGACTCAGTCAATCTGGTAGACATTCCACAGAGTTCTTTCCACAGTTGTTTTGGCTTTATAGACAGCATGCAAGCTGCCCGACTCTCTGCCCCCAGAAGCGAGAGAGAGAGCTGAAGGCCCCATACTGGGAGCGTACAGCCTGATGAACCTCTACACTGCCTGAACCTGCTTCACCTTGAAACAAGTTAGAGCTGCTCTCTTCCTGGGCGCCAACCTCGCAATCTCCATACTGCCCTACAGGAGCCTGTCAGCCCAGAGTTCACATAGTGGGAGACAAGAGAGAAAGATGAGGGGCAGGAGGGGGAATGGAAACAGACAGTGGGTGGAGCGAGGATGATCCAGTGTCAGAGTTTTAAGCGGAGGGAGGAGGCAGCCCCGACACATTTCAAGGATGAAGGTTAATGGCGGAGAAGACCTCCAAGATGATGCAAATAGCGTAGAAACAAAACCAGAGGGAGAGACATAGAAGAGAGGGAGAGGAGGAAGGTAATATCATCAAAGATAATTCAAACAGGGTGACACACACAAGGTGGCAGATGAAAAGATTGATGTATTTAACAGTGCATGAAAGCTCAGTGAAAGGACAGGACAACATGTCTCGCTTTCTTACTACGTAGATAAAAGAAAAGCTTAAAGCTTTACAGTGAAAATGCTTGTGAAGAAATGTGTAGCTCAGTTATGGAATCAGCTACCTGATATGGAAGAAAGTAGGCTGACCAGATATTTTATTTATTTGGAATAAACAAATTATTGGATCTTGATCAAGAGACATTCGCACTTTGTTTCACAACAAAGGGGGTTTGGTGGGGCATTTTTTACAGACATTCATGGTCCCCAGAGGATGTATCCTATTGATTTCCCCTTACTTTTCCTCTAGCGCCACCATGAGGTTGACATTTGTGGTTATGAGTTAAATGTTTCATCAACTAACGGGTAGATTGCCATGAAATTTGGCACACACATTCATGTTCCCCTCAGGATGAACTGCAATAACTTTGATGGTCCTCTGACTTTTCATCTAGTACCATCATCAGGTCAAAATTTCAATTTGTCCAAATACCTGCAAAACTAAAGGCATTCCCATCAGCCTCAGCTGTACTAGTGCTAATTAGCAAATGTTAGCATGCTAACACACTGAACTAAGAGGGTGAACATGGTAAACATTATACCTGCTAAACATGGGTATGTTAGCATTTAACTCAAACACTGTTGTTCCTAAATCCAGCACCAGAGAGCAGCTAGCATTGCTGTAGACTCTCGGCCTGTTTAATAATGAAATGATCATCAGGGGAACATGAATGTGTGTACCAAATTTCATGGCAATCCATCCAATAGTTGTTGAGATATTTTACTAAAAACCAAAAATGTCAATCTCATGGTGGCACTACAGGAAAAGTCAGGGGATCACCAAAGTCAGTAGGCCTCATCCTCTGCGGACCATGAATGTCTGCACGAAATTTCATGGCAATCCACCCAGTAGTTGCTGAGAAAGTGGTAGACTGACCGAAGTTGAGCCAACCAAATGTTTTGCATAATTCGGAAATTAAAACTCATCAGCATGTCTTCCACACTGACCTTGTTGTCTTTGCCAACTCAAATAACCGATGAAGTGAATACTGTCCATGTGTGCCGTCATAAAATATCATCAGTGTGTTATCACCTTTTTAAGTGTGATCTCATCTTGTCATCACATTCATGGTACTGTTAATCTGCCTGTCATTCCAGCGCTCCCAATAAACACATGCAAAATATAGCGCTGCCTCACAGGTGCCTGGGTTAATATACCTTTCCATATACGGAGTGGCAAGGCCAAACCATAAACCAGAAAGAGATTAACAGAAAGCCTGATGCTGGGCTCTGAGTATTAACTAATGTGTATTAACACTCCAAAACATGTTTGAAAGCACATTCCTAGCGAGTGAATCATCTGCAAATAGCATACTGAATAGACTAACATACATCTGTCTTCTTTCAGCACTCACATGTAGCCCAGTGGATTTCACTGCACACGCACAATGATCAAAACCACTTAGCTCTGGAAGCACAAAAACAGTGCAGACCTGTAGAGCAGTATGAAACTGAGGACTTGAGTTATTAAATATGTATGAGCCTCTGTGCTGTACTATATTTTAACAGCGCCCTTCAAAAAGGGATGCCGCTGTTTGTGATGTGCACTAAACCAATCAAAGCTCAACAACGATACGTCAAATATCATTTTACACAAAGCGAGAGGCCGTATTTGGACAGCGTGGCTTTGCTCAATGGCATCTATTCTTTAAAGACACAACAAGTCAGACCGGTAAATGTGCACTGAATTTCTAATAAGTGTTTTGAATCTGCATCTTCACAGAATACATACTAAAACAAATACCAGGGGGGGTTGCTTGTACATCCTGGGAGCTGCCGGGTTCTGTAGCTGGTAGATAAAAACAGTACAGCTAAAAATATAATATGTGCGTTATACATTCACACACTTGAATAAACGTCATAGTCTGCCATAAAACCGAGTCACTGGGTGCCTATGCAAATGTGTCTTCGAAGTTTAGCCAAATAACATTTGATAAAAAGTTTCTGTCAGAACATCATGCAAAGTGAGTGTCACAGAAAACCACATAAGATGCCTCAGCCTTATTTATTCCCTAATCCAATATCACAGTCAGTGGGTTTTCAGTGAGACCAGTCCTCTGAGAAACATAGCACAGTACAGCTGGAGGGAAACCAGATGCTGAGGACCACAGGTGGTTAAAAAAGGGAAAAGGCAAACTACTTTCTCTGATGCACAGTGGATAATTTTTTTTTTTGCTGTCATTGTAGGTAAGTGCTTAATGAGCTGCACTCTGATATTTTTCATTCATTTTCACCTACCCGCTAATAAGAGCATTTTTCGTCTACAATTTCTGAAGGCTTGAAAGGGAAAGGAGAAATCCGCCACGTGAGGAAGGACACAACCCATGTCATTTTCCCATCACCTTCTCAGTCCTTGACAAGCTTAATACGCCGTCACCATGGCAATGCTAGACATTCACCACATCCTCTGTATCAAGGTCCTGGAGGACTCTGCAGAGTGTGGAGTTTTTGTCATCAACGTCTACTGTGGCGAGCCTCTCCTGCTGCGATTCTGGTGCAGGAAGCCCCCCTTCCGTAATGGTCAGGTGGAGCAGACGGATGTGAACTCGCAGGCGGTTGCGGAGATGGATTTTGTTCTCCGGGCGCTACACCGTGCACCAAACCTGCCCAACAGCCACTACTGGGGCCCCTTTGTGTTGGCATTGTGCCTCGACGCTCTTTGCTTCCGCTTCCGCCTCCCAGCTCAGGCCCAAAGCGGCAGCAACATACAAGACATCATGGAGGAATGTGGTGAACTCACGTTGTTGCGGTGAGAAGCTTCAAATTTGGCAGCAGAAAAAAGCAGCTCCTCTAAACCTCTCATGTCAAATATGATTTTTGTGCAGAGACTTGACGGCTGCTTCAGGGATTCAATTATTGGTTTTAAATGATTGTATATACAGTACCAGCTCTGTACTGGTTTCTTTGCCCTGAACTGTGGTCTCTCACTCCCCTCCACCCTGGCCTGCTATGTACTGTATATCCAACAAACCACCACAACATCACTGGCCTCACCTCACACACAATAGTGGGCAGAGCCCTGAGTGCTTTATGATGGGCCAGGCACACCATAACTCAGTGTGGTGAGGAAGATGAAAGAAGAGCAGCAGGGACGGGAAAACTAGAGGAACACAGCTAGCGAAAACAAGGATCGCAGGAAAGGAAAGAGGAAAGAAATGGCACCCTACTGGCCACTTGAACTATTTCTTATGCCTTTTTATGACTAATTGAACAAAATGACTTCCCAAGACTACAGTGGATGAAGACAAAGTAACTCAATACTCACCATCATAGGTAAAGTAGGCTCCGTCCTTAAAGACTACAACCGCAGGAAGCTCTGGCAAAGTTACTGACTGTTGAAAACACAAAAGATACTTAATTTAAAACCAAGTTCCATAAATCATTTTGACTCTATGAATGTATGTGCACCTGCAAAATGTGGGACAAGACTGTTGGCAGCAAGGCTTTGCAGCAAACTGTGAAACTTATACCTTTTTTGCATACTGCAAAGACAGCCAGTAAACCTGGTATCTGTATATGCAGTTATAGGAAGATTATGCTAAAGGAATGCAATTATTCACTTTACTTTAATCTAGAAAACTAGCAGGGATAGAAACATCAACTGGCTGCACGATACTAAAGAGTACCAATGACGTATGATGAGAAAAAATATGAAACTCTCCACAAGTGATTCCAGCTTTTTTTCTGAAATTCAAAGGGATGCATATTCAAAGCTTTACCTCTGGAAAGACTTCCTCTGAAGCCGAGAAGAAATAGGTGTAGACAATGAGCTCAGACGCTACATCGTTGTACTTCTCCTGCAACGGTAAAATGGGTCTTTCAGCATTTACACAATAGCTTTCAATGAATCAGTGTTAAACAGTTGTAAAGGCTGAGTCTCTAGAAGGTATTACACACAACCTATTCTTTGTTAAAAGATGTTACAACACCAGTTACAGCATTGTGGTAGTTCTGAAGAAGCTGGGTATTTAGAATAAAACAGCAATCTCGATTCATGTCTGGGTGACATAAATGGTGCTTACTTTGAGGGGAGACTCCCCGCCGACATACACAAAGAGCACGTCATGCCGCTTCATCATGTGCTCGAACATCTGCTTGCTGGGAAGTGCCCGCACGGCCGGTCTGGAGAGGGAAATAAAACCCACACAGCTGAGTTCATTTTGATGAGTGAAATCCCATATCAGCACAAATATGGCACAGTAATGTAATAACTGATATCAAAATTCCAACAATTCTGTTATTCATTTCTGGGCTGGTGGCGCCACCCAGTGGAGATTCAACAACTTGCAGCCCTGGATTCAAGTCAGAGCCAAGCTTTTGATCAGCCCCTCTGTCACGGATCTAGCTTGATTTCCCTCAAGGAGGAGAAATCTGTCGGGCTCAGTTGATACAGTGGCTTAAACTGGAGCATCAGAGGAGGAAATCCATTGAGCTATGAAACAAACGTGGCCTGCATTGATAAGCTTGCTTGGACGGCTCTTATTAGTACAGCATGTGTTCCTGTAACATAACATAATTATTTAACAGTTCCATGTCATTTCTTTTTGAAGTGACTGAAGGCTGTGACTTACCCTGCCACCCTGTTGGCAAACTCTACGATATCATCTTTTGTCCTTGGTCCCTTGTAATTATAGGCTAGATCACCCTTTAACCTGAGAAGGAGAGACAGAAACAAATACAAGAGTGAAAGGCTGTTAATTTAATTGTAAAACCATTCAGCACCATTCATTGTTTTGTGCAGTGAGGATGACAATTGAAACAATCATGTGAAAATAAAATGAAATGGAAATCAATTGCGTGACATTGAACTTTGCATTCAGGATATTGGTTTGTCAGAAAAAAACTCATTCGATGAAAGGGAAAGAATATTACAGCAGAGGCAAAGCTCAAACTAAATTGTCTGAATTGACAGAAAATCAGCAACTATTTTGACAGTCTTTTAGTTGGTTCCGTCTTCTGAAATGTGAACATTTTCTGCTTTTCTATGTTTTATACACTCACTGGCCACTTTCTTCTTAGGTAAACCTTTCTAACACTGTGTGGTATTAGACTCCCCTTTGCTCCCAGAACAGCCTGAATTCTTCGTGCATGGATGGTTTCAACAAGGTGCTGGAAATATTTCCTTAGAAGTTCTGCTCCATGATAGCATCACGCAGTTGCTGCAGATTTGTCGCCTGCACATTCATGCTGCTAATCTACCGTTACGCCACATGCCAAAAGGTGCTCGATTGAATTGAGCTCCGGTGACTGTGGAGGTCGTTGGAGGACACTGAACTCACAGGCATGTTGGTGGAACAAGCTTGAGATGACGTGTGCTTTGTGCCATGGAGCGTTATCCTGCTGGAAGTAGCCATTAGAAGATGGGTAGACTGTGGCCATCAAGGGATGAACATGGTCAGCAACAATACTTGTGTTGCTGTGGCACTTAAACACTGCATGGTTGGTATGTTTATGCCAAATTCTGACCCTACCATCTGCATGTGGCAGCAGAAATCGAGATTCATCAGACCAGGTGATGTTTTTCCAATCTTCTACTGTCTAGTTTTGGTGAGCCTGTGCCCACTGTGGCCTCCTGTTCTTAGCTGACAGGAGTGGAACCCAGTATGGTTGCTGTAGCCCATTCACTTCAAAGTTCAACGTGTTGTGCAATCAAAGATGCTCTTCTTCATAGCACTGTTGTAACGTGTGGTTATTTGAGTTAGTCGCCTTCCTGTCGACTTGAACCAGTCTGACAGTTCTCCTCTGACCTCTCTCTGTAACGAGGCACTTTAGCCCACAGAACTGCCACTCACTGGAAGTTTCTTGTTTTTCCAACATTTCTCTGTGAAATCTAGAGACTGCTATATGTGAAAATCCCAGGAGATCAGCCATTTCTGAGATACTCAATCCACCCTGTCTGGTACCAACAATCATTCCGGGTACAAAGTCACTCAGGTCACATTTCTCCCCATTCTGATGTTTGGTGTGAACAACAACTGAACCTCTTGACCAAGTCTGCATGGTTTTATGCATCGAGTTGCTGCCAAATGATTGACTGAATAGATATTTGCATTAACAAGCAAATGTACAGGTGTACCTAATAAAGTGGCCACTGAGTGTATCATTTTAAACAGAATATCTTTGGGTTTGGACACATAAAAAGTCACCTGGGGCTCTCAAAACTTGCCAACAGTCCTTTCCCTGCATTTTTCACATTTTTTTTTATATTTCATGGACTAAACCATTAATAAACAGTCAAACAAATAATGGACAGATTAATCAATAATGACAATAACCATTGGTTACAGCCCATTAAAGACAGCACTTGTCTTTGGGACTATTAAAGTCGGTGCCTGACATCTGAGCATGGCAACGACAACCTGTCCCTTACAAGATGTTCTGATGAAACAGCAAATCCGCCAGGAAAAGCTTCTTCACCACAAAGGTCAACTTAATCTAAATCACCGCACCTCCAATGAAAAACCAAAACAAAAGACTGTCTCTGACTGAGTTCCAGCCAAGGAGACTGCTCGAGTCGAGCTCCTACAACACGCAGAAAGCATTAAGGATTGCTAAGGTTGCATCAGCCCACAGGGCTTAATGAACTTAGGGGGAAACAGAACTCTAAATCAAGTCTCCTTCTGTCTCCAAGGGAGGTATCTCGTGTTCCTCGATGGATGTTTCATCACATCACTTGGCTTAATGTTATGAACCCTGCCGTGATCCTGTGGCACTTTCCCAAATGAGCTTGATGAAACTAAATGGAGAGCCCATTATGGCAGCATGCAGATAAATTATTCTGTTTCAAATATATGGAGGAAACTCTGCTATGAAGGATAATCATTTCTCCCAAGTCAACATGAGCTCTGCTGTTGAGCAGCTGCCGCCTACCTAAAATCATTAATTTAATATGAAAAATGTCACGTCAAGAAAAAAAAAAGTAATGAGATAGATGGGAAAAATCAGTTGATAAACTTCACCAGTGGAAATAGCATCAAACACTCGATCACAAGATAAATGTAAGTGATTTGGGACATAGCTGAGAAAAGTTCAATATAAGAAAGAGGCTAATTTAAATAGCTAAACCTGATTTTAAACACAGTTTATCGCCCAAGAAATGTATAATTAACAGCATCCAGGAGTGCCGAACCTAATAAAATTTAAGCCCAAAAGGTGTGAGCAGAGTTTGTCACTTAGTTATGCCTTAAGGAAGCGGCAACAACACCTTGTTCCCTCCTGAATAAGTCATCTAAGCGCATCTCAACAGGCCAAACCTCAAGGGAAAAAAGACAAGAGTGGGGTAAAAGGATCCTGATAATAACATAATACCAACTTAAGTACAGACATTTGAGATACAGGAGGTGAAGGGAGCGGGGGCAAAATAATGGCTACAGTATACAATATAATATAATACAACACCAAAATCACAAATTACAGCCTCAGAAAGTACTATACAGGTGAATCAATGCCTCTCTGACACAGGCGTAACAAATACTGAACATTAGAAGCTTTACAGAAAGTGTGCAATCTGCAGATATATTGTATTGGACTGATTATCATACTGTGTCCAGACCCTGTAGGTCAGAGTGTAATCTCATATGGATTTCTCTATGGATGGCCGATTCAAAGCTGCACTGAGTAGTTAAGAAAATTACAGCAATTTGCAAAGAATGTTAAAATTGTGCATGGTTACAGTGGTATTTAAATATAATTACAAAAAACAAACATTTTGAATCAAAGTAAACAGTCAACTGTGGCTTCTAAGGTCAAAATGATGAGCACAACATTTTAATTTTAATTCAAGTTAAGACAGGGAAGGTTAAGAGAGATGTCACTTACAGTTTTATTGTGGGGTAACCACGAACACCGAACTCTGATGCCATTCCTGCAATATAGAAGACAAATATAGCAACTCAGACAAAAAATCTTAAGTTTAAGTATCCTGTTGTCATCTTTGTACAGGGTTCAAATATCTTCTTAACTTCAAACAAAGTGTAAAATCAGGAAAATGTGCCTGAAACCTGTATGATTAAAGGAATAGTCTGACAAATATGCATATTCACTTTCTTTCCCATAGTTAGATATCGTAAATGGACTTCACTTATAGAGCGCTTTTTCAACCTTAACGGTTCCCAAAGCGCTTTTACAGATTGGTCTCATTCACCCATTCACACACCGATGGACAACGACAGGGATCGGGAGCAACTTAGGGTTCAGTGTCTTGCTCAAGGACACTTCACGTAGACATCGATCGGGATCGAACCGCCAACCCTGGGAATAATGGACGACCCACTCTACCTCCTGAGCCACAGCCGCCAATGAGAAGACCTAGACCTAGATGAGAAGATTGATATCGCTCTCATGTCTAGCTAGTAGCCAGGCTAAGCTAAGCTAAGCTAAGCTAAGCCAGCAGACAGATATAGCCTTATACATAACGGACAGATAACGAGAGTAGTATTAATCTAACTCTCCGCTAGACTCTAATAAGCACATTTCCCAAAATGTTGAACTATTCCTTTAAAAGCCCAGTGGAATATAAATAAAAGGATTCAGTCTGTCAATCAATGTATTAGATGATACATGTCCGTGGATTACTCTGTTACACTATTATTAAAGCACAACCTGCATAATGTAATAGAGCATTATTGTAATTTTACTTGCAATTTCACAATACTAAATTTTAACTGTATGATTAATGTGGCAAAAACTATTACAGTAACATTAAGATATTATAATAATGTCACAATAAACATCATTAAATAATATTCAAAATCCATCTTTAGCATTGTTTATGGTGCGTTTAAGACCTGAAATCCTTTTACATACAGGACATCATCATGTTGTCGAACAACACAGTCATTTAGGTTGAATCTTTGTCTCCAGCGCATGAAATAATCATCTGGGGACAAATAATAGGCTCCAAGGGAAGACATTGCAGTACTTCATCATTTACTCACCAGAGTAAGCGGTGGCATCCATCTTTCCCACACGGACCGGAGACCCGGAGGTCCTCAGCTCAGCTCCCACGTCATGCCATACTGGCTCTAGTTTTTTACAGTAGCCGCACCACGGTGCATAGAACTGAAAATAACCAGGAGAAGAAAGCAATCTTTAACTCATGTGCAACACACCATCAACATTATGTATAATCATACAAAATGTAACTGTATTTACATGGTAAATAACCAAATCCTAAATTCTATATTCTTTTGTAAACACACACGTATCTTTGTACGTTACTGTGCTGAATTTGGAGAGTGCCAGGGTTGATTTTTAAGAAACAAACAGAACATTTAAAATCCTTTATTTTCACTTCCATCTCATCTTACACCAGGGATAACACTACATTGATTGACCAAACTTAATTTCACCTTATTTGACAGTGGGACTTTTTAAAGCACACCAACCAAATTAAATATTTGGTAGTGCCATTATTTAATGTTGTACGCTTCTGCTGACATGGATTTAAATTATTGTCTTGCCTTTTTGTGTATATGAGTGTATTAGACTTTGAAGTGTTTTAAGAGCTTTGTTTGCGTTGTGTTGTTGGCACTGTACTTTGAAAGACTACCTGATATTGTGTATGACCTCAGGGATGGATTTTTAGTACAAAATGACAACACTGGAATGTTTTTAGACAACAAATGTGACTAACCGTCACAGCAGTAGCTCAGTTCATTTAAATGTACTGCTGCAAATTATGACCAGATGATGGGCTATTTAAGACACATCCTAAACCTGTAACCGCTGATTTTTGTGGCCACTTGTTTGGCAGCAGAAACAAGCTGTGAACACAACATTGACATATCATAAGCTTTTAAGTCAATTTGGCGAACTTGTTAGCAAATAATTGCCTATTTACACATCCAACAGTTTAGCTGCTAACTGCTCCACTATGTTCACTAGCTAGTCGCTAACTTTGTCTGCCGCTTAGTGCTGAGCAGGTAGCGTACAGTGGGTTTATTGTTTATCGTTTTGGGCATTTTTGCTGCTAACAGCTGCCTACTTCTGCTGGTAACAGGACTGACAAGAGACAACTGAGACATTAATGTGCTGTAAAGCCAAAACTATTAGCTAAACGAGGCTAATAAGCTTCTTCTAAAAACAGCTGCAGGGTTGGCTGATAATTCTCTGTGGATTAATCACTGGAAACAACACCAATATACATTACGTAAGCCATTTGATTCATTAAAATAAAAATACTCATTAGTGGAGCTTTAAGAATACACTTAAACAGTATGTAACTGGCAGTAATTCAGGTCAATACACAGTAAAACTGATCAGTCCAACAGAATTTTCTTCATTCCCCAACTTGAATTCAAATTCCCTTTCTAGTGGATTTGGCCAGTTTAGTGCCAATTTCAACTTTGTGAATAGAGTTGTAAAAAAAATAATTACTGAGTTCTGAACACAACAATAGTAACATCTACATAACCAGTTGACATGGCATTGAAACTTGAAAACTTGAAACTCCTGCCTCCCAAACTAGGAGTGAAAGCAGCTTTGGGTGCTCGAGCTAGATTTGCTTATATGGACCCAGACACAAACTCTGATATAAACCCCTCCGAGCCCCCTGGCTTTGCCCGGCATGCATGACTTCTCATTCCCTAATCACAAACACAGAGGACAGTCTGCGCACCCCCTCCAGCCCCCCACCCTCCTACATTACATCCCACCCTGACTGCTGCCACTTCCGCAAGGGATGATCCGGAGAGCGGCGTGCTGGATATAAAGTAAAGCATAGCTGAATGGACCCAGACTGGTTTTTGTGTGTTTGTGCGTGTGTGTGTAATGTCAGACTCACATCAACCAGCCAGATATCGTTCACTCTGGTGTCTTTAAATCTGTCAAAAAGAAGAATGAATGACAGTTTTAATATTTTAGCCAATACTAGATAAAGTTAATCATATTTTATACGCTGTATACTGACTGACTCACATTACAAGAGGCTTGTTACATGTTAAACATAAAATAATATTGCTATGGCAGCGGAAGAACAATTACTACTCAGGGTATATGGATATGAGAGTTCTTATTTAAAAAAAAAAAAAAAAAAAGTTGCAGAAAAAGCCCCCCATATACAAAAAGAGACAAATTAGGGGATCCCACAAACACAAATACACAAGAGACAAAATATCTACAGACATCCCAGTGCAGGCATCCAATTAAAAAGCACTGTGCAACTGGAAACATGAGACGAAACCAAGACTCCCCCCCCCCCATGCTTTTCTGCTGTAAATAACTCTCTTCTGTTTCCTGTAAGGCTGCAGACCTTTGGAAATGTGACGAACCCTTAAAAATCTGGTAAAATAGCATCAAACTACATGTGCACAAGTTAGAAAAAAAGCCAAACTACTATGATTACATGTTTTACCTCTAACAGGGAAGAAGTAAGCACTGAATTAAATTCTGTTGGTATAATCGGAAGTTGCATTGCATGATCATGTTATAATGTGACAGTGGCAGGAAGGTGACATATTGAAGCAGAGCATTCAGGAGTGCATCACTTACGTGTCATCTAGATCTTCAACAAATGCAAGCACCGCTGAACTTAGGAAAGCCGCTACAACTGTAATATTAAAACAGAAATAACGCACATGTTATACGCGGAAAAGAGCTTCACCGTCTCTTATCTCCAGCCCTCCAGCCTGAAGCCTCATGACTGAAGCATCACCAGCTAAAGCTGTCGCCCCAGCTAACTGTGCATCAGTTTGCTTCACGGTTTCAACAACGGGAGCTTTAAGAGTCAATTTAACAAATGCAGTGACAACATGTGTGGTCTAGGGTTAAATGTACATGAAATAAAAAGTGAACGTACCTCCACAAATCAGGGAAGCTTTCACTTCTGCCATCGCTTCGAGTGAAAACAGCAAGCAGGAAATACAGCTGCTAAATTGGGACCTTTTGCGCATGCGCGGGATTACGCAGACTCCTGAAGGCTTCAGGCACCAACAGCTGCATAGTATTTATTATTATTAAGTCTAATATTTAAAAAAACAACGTATTTTCCCATATTTTGACTTTTTCAATAACATCAGTGCATTTTGTTGGAACATTACTCCGGACAAATAGTATAATATAATATAATATGAATAAATAAATAAATATAAATAGACCACCATAGGAAATGATGTGATGAACATGGTAGTAGGCCTAAATGTGTATTTGGTCGTCATCGTGTTTATTTATCAAACAATAAGCTGTACTTAACTGTATAAAATTAGGATACAGGGACACTGATGATGACTGCAGATACTCACCACAAGATGGCGCTCTAAGATAATTAAAACGGGCAACAGGCCAAAACCTTCACTGCCTGTATCTTCTGCTTAGATGTACTGCAGGTAAACGTAGTAATACTACAATATAAAAATATGTAATTACAAGTACAGTCCTGCATTCAAAATGATACTTAAGTATATTATCAGCAACATGTACTATGTAGGTAATAAAAGTACATATCAATACGGCCAGATTAACTAGTTAGGGGGGCTGCTGGACAGATTTTAACTGTTGGGCCCCTACCAACCATCCCCTCACCTGTCACCCTCTGTGCATTGGGTACTGTATGTGTCCTCCAAGTTCCCTAAAGTATGCAGTGCACACAGCAGACTACATATGGGGCAGCTTCAACTAGATTTGGAAAGACTATGTAATGATGCAGGACCCAGCTTAGCTGATATTGTACTTTAGTGGTGCAAAGTCCCCAACAAATCTGCAATTAATCAGTTTTCACATTTGACAGTGAACCCAGAGCTTTTGAGGCCCCTGAGTGTTTGGGCCCTCAGAGCAGTTGCCTGTTTTTGGTAATCCAGCCTTGCTCATTATGCACTTTTAACTATTTGACATACAGATATGTACTGTATTATATTTTATGAGATGACCATATGTTTTGTATGTAAGCGATGAATCTGTAAAGTAACTAGTAACTATAGCTAGCAGATACATGTGGTGGAATAAGAAGTACAATATTTCCCTCTGAAATGTGGAGAAGAAAAAGTATAAGTATACATGTTACCTGTTATTTGGCCACTAAATGTACTGCCATAATGATTTCCACAAACAACATCACATGAATGTTTCTTTTATTGGAAACTTTATTATTTGAGAAGCTTTGTGAATAATAATTTGTATCTAATACTGTCTGAATAGCTTTAAAGTTATCAAACCACATAAACTTCATTTTTAAAAGGTTATATAATTAATCTTCATTCAATCCTTTTGACACATTTACACTCAAAAGATCTCACATCTCACATGAGCACATAAAAAAATGAAATTACAAGGCATAGAATGGTTAGCTTCACAGAGTGTGGCTGAAGTTTACAAAATAAATAAAATATATAATCTGTCACACTGCCCTGCTCTCAATCCTCACACCCCTGGCTGGCACGACAGGCACATTCATATGTTTAAAAGCTTCACTGAACCTGGAATACAAGCACTGTGTTACTCACTCCTGTCACTGCACCAAATCAGCTGAGTACCATTTTAGTCATAACTATTTATAATGCATTACCGCAGCCTGCAAAGAGACAGACGTCCTAAGTGATATTTGATCTTTAAATATGAACTCGTGCATGACTTGATAAACATCAAGCTGTTCTTTGAAATAATCTGACCTTGGTATGAAAATTCCAGTTTCTTTTTATTGAATCATATTAATCTTTACCATTGTGTAAGCTGTTTTCTAGAAGAGGGACTTTTTCAACAGAAACTTTTATTTCCAAAGAATTTCCATCGATTCAAGACGTCTTTCTTGGAGAAAAGAGGAAAACAAAAAGAAATAGTTTTGCACCGTGAGAAAGAGCTGTACTTTCTCATGGGGTGAATTGTGATCATGACTGTGTTACTAAACAGACTCATGCGGAGGACCGTCTTGTTGAAGCCTCGTGTGCCAAGAAGTTTGTGAGGGTTGAATGCCTTTGTATTTGGGGGGGTGGGGGCAGAAAGCTGGACACAAGCTGTTAGCCCTTATTGTAAGGCCACAATGACTTCTGCATTAACAAAACTGTCAAGACAATGAAGACAGATCGACTTCCTTACAGTTAACCCTACACAAATATACATATTTTTGCCCTTCACTTGCATTCAAAACACATGTAATGCTCCACTGAGTTCCACAGTTGCGTAAAAGGCGCTACGAGAAGTGAAAGCAACCTCCTTATAGTGGGAGGACCCATAACACATACAAAAGGCATGAATTTTAATCAAGTGTTTGCCTATTTCACACAACTTTTCCTATAGAAAGTTTTAGTACAGCAAGGTCGTTTGTCTTCTTTAGATAAAGAGAGGATTTGTTCCCCCATTTGCAGGCCGAGCTGCAGACTCCCACATTCACTAAGACTGCAGTCAGCTGTCAGACTGAACCCACAGACGTCATCTTACAGAACGGGTCCGATATGACCTCAATTGACCCATAAAACAAAGCTTTCTTTGCCCCATTTCATCACTCATCGCATGGCAACAAAGAGCAGTGAGATGATTCAGTTATCCACATAATGGCAACACTCAATGCTCTGCTCTAATATATCAAATTATTTGTTAATAAACATAAAATAAGCGACATTACAAGCTACATTACTAACACATATTACATTCTAATTTATTATTCAGACAAAAAAATCCTCACCAACATCCAAAAAGGCAGCATTAAGTTCTCACTTTGGAAAGAGAGACATGATGATAATGACACACATTTCTTTTATATTCTTTAATTTGACAGTAGTCCAAGAACCAAGTGAAACATATACAGTATACTGTTTATATCCATAAAAAATGTATCTAATGCTTATGCTAACACATGTTTCGAGGCTATTAGCATAAAAGCTTCACTGTTCTTGCTGGATTTACCATCAAGTTTTTGTTTTATGCTAAATCGGGAAGACTTTGGACAAACTTTGCCGCATGCAGTCTTGTTTCACTTGGATCTCAGAGCACTCTCATGCCAAAGAACCAACTGCATTATCACAGCAACAAAACAGGAATTATCCTATGAGTTTCGAGCTGGTATTTTACAAACAAGAAAAGTTCCTAAATGCTGGTGGAAATTGCAGCATAAACAAATATCATACACAAAGCTTTGTGACAGCTTTCTGTGTTCCCACAGGAATAAAACACCAGAGTGGCAACACTGTGGCTAACACTTCAGGGAGCAGTTTAAATGAGAAGACAATGGGCTTTCCAGATGCATCACATATCTCTGAGCAAACCAGGCCGATGCCATCATGGAGGATAAATGCAAAAGATAAAACAGCTGAGATAGAAAAAGAAAGAGTGCTGGTTAATTCAGCTTTTAATTAACAGTGAATGGTCCAATACTGTAAATTTGCATTCAGATTTAGCCTGACGTGTAGCCCTCCTCCCTCTGGTTTCAGTCACACTCCAAACCACAGACACTGATGTGTTTGATGCTATTTCAATTCTTTTGAAGTGGTCAAGCTGCATGTTTTGAAACCTCTCCAGCTGTTGGCATCTGCTTGAGGACTGAAGGGCCTCCATTGCTGCTGCCACAGGTCGCATTGCAACACCTGAAAGCCCTCTGTAGCCAGCATAGAGGCACAGAAACAACCCCATCATGTTTTTTTATTGACACACTCAAGTAAGGCTCTGAATGAGGCACACTGGTGACGTCGTTTAAAGTGGCAGACACAAAGAGGTGCTGCTGTTGCATTCTTCTTCTGCAACATTTAGGTGCGCACTGTACATCTGCCCGACTCCAAAATGGGCTAAAGGAATTTAAGCAACTCTAGAGGTTGCTAGAAAAAGCAGCAGCAGCAGCAGCAGCATTTACTTGGAGCAGCTATGTGCAGCGTTGCATAGCTAGGTTCCATTTAAGAGTACTTATTCCTCAATGATAGTGTCATATGTCCATCAACAGCCTTCAGTTCTTCATTCCAGGATGTCAGTTTCAAATGGGACCAGATGGTAGTAGGAAAGGTTGGTGACATACGCTTCTGTTTCCTCATCACACACGTCTGTTTCCATCGGCAAAAACTCTGTTCCATCCTCATACCTGGCAAGAAAATGAAAGACACGTTACTGCAAGGACAGGAAGGACCTGTGGAGTCTAACTTAGGAATCAAAAGTGTGATGCATATGATTTAAGGCCCTGTGATGATTGTCTACATCAACCCATAGAGACTTAATTTGCTAGTACAAGGTCAGAGCATTGCAGTAGTAAAAAATGTCAGCTATTTAAGAGTGATGTAAAGTGTTGTTTTGTGTGAAGTATCAAGAGGAATGTGTTCCTCTTTTGCTTCCTACACACACCCAGGGAAGGAAGAGGTGCACTTCCTGTGGGGGTGGAGGGTCCTGGGTTTGGTTCACATTCAAGGACTCCCACACTCACAAAAAACACTTACTGTACACTCAAGAGCAAACATGGAAATTCTTATATTTGTGGAAAACAAGCAGGTCATTTATGTTACACTGCAAGCAGCTTGCTCGCTCATGGCATGATTTTTTTAACCGATCTTACAGAGTGGTCTTGATACTCACGTATGTTCTACAGAGTCTGTGGATGAGGGTCTTTCTTTTTCTTCGGGGAGACTGTGATCAAATACGATGGTTTCCGTATTGGCCAGACAGAATCCATTGGAGCGCATGATTTCTAAAAAGGTACAGAGTGACATTTGTTAAGTCATCATGACATTAGGGATGTCTACAGTGGCTCCATCTTTGTGTTACAGAAGAATACTAGATATGTACCTGATATCTTGACTGGACTCTGAAAGCACGGCTGGATTCTGTGGACTTTGTCATTCCTCAGCACCTGGTCCAGCGGCGACCGCTCAAAGAAAGTCAACATCACCTCTGACCTGGAATACTGTGGAGTCAGGTTTTTAGTCAGTTTTAGCCTATATAGTTGTACGTTTCATGCACAGTGAATATGCTAATAAAGCACTGATATAAGTTTTTATTTGAAGGGTAATAGTTGAATGACCGACCTTGCATGGCATGTTGATCGCATTCTTCAGTAGTCTTTCCACCTCATTCAGTTTCTCCTCGATGTCGTTTGCCTCTTTGATTTTTACCAGCCCTGAAACAAAGAAATATGAACATCTGAAATCATCAGCTCTAGTGTGAGGATTTCAAAAATATTTTCCAAAATACACAGAGTTAAAAGTTTATTAGGTACACCTGTGCAATCTAATATAATGCAATACAACAGCTTTGCAATTAATCCAATCTTTGTGAAGCCTATAATCTTCAGAATTTGTTGTTACAGTGTCAGAGAGGTATATGTTTCAACCGTATGGTATTTTTTGTTATGCTACCCCCCAATCCCCAAACCTATCACAATATAATACAATACAGTATAACACCGGTGGACCCGGTGCCCCCATGTTCGAAAAGTGACCTTTGGATGCCCCTATGGCAGATAAAGCGTGATAAAGTTCCCTCTAAGGTGGCCCAATGTGCAAGAAAACGTGATAAAGTGCCATACATGCTGCCCTACATGCCACTAAAGGGTTTGGAACTGTTTTACCATAAATGCATCACAACTTTCTGCCCGCTGGGGCCCCACCGCATGCAGCTGGTGCTCTTTTTATTACTTCCGCCCCTGCCCCTCAGAGTCCGCCACTGCAATACAACAGTATCAGTAACTATAGCCTCGAGAATAACGTAAAAGATATTTTAAAATATATAAACAATCAACACTGAACAAGTCTGATGTACAAAGAAACTGTCCCAGACTCAAAATGTTTAGTGTAACTATTTCAATGGCTGTGCGAT
Source organism: Macquaria ambigua (assembly GCA_008360985.2). NCBI lineage: Eukaryota > Metazoa > Chordata > Actinopteri > Centrarchiformes > Percichthyidae > Macquaria > Macquaria ambigua. The sequence goes on along the minus strand of VMKM01000009.1, from coordinate 263,859 downwards.
AAAAAAAAGGGCAGCTGTTATGACCTTTACTGCCGTCAGACTGTTATCTGTCCAGAGGTCAGCACACAAAAAGCCAGACAGGTCTGACTTTATCCCTATTCCTGAAAAAGGTTGCCACAAACGCAAGTGAAAAGGTAGCAGTCTGTTAAATACAGTAACCTTTTTATTAACAATGCTCCCTGATATTTACCCCAAGTAGGAGGAGGAAAAAAATAGACTACTTGTCATTGTTTTTAGAACAAGTACACAGTATAAAGTGATGCTGTAAAACTGTCGGTGTAATTGCAAACATTTGTACAGCAATAGCAGTAATAACAGAGGAAAGTAATAACAGTGGTAGAGAGAAAAGCTACAGAGCACTGTCTGTGATAGCATGTTAAACCTGCATAAAACTGGGAATGCAATTTAAGCGTCAGTGGGAGTGTTAAATCAGCACTTTTAGCAACACAAGGCTGCCGCCCATGTGAGCGAGCAGTCAGCAAAGCATCATTTACTGCCATGCTGACAAAGGGATGTGGTGAGGAGAATAATGATGAAGACTGCAGCCACACTGATGAGGCTCTGTTTGATGCAAGTGGTACAGACAAAACGTAGTCACACAGCGGTTACTGTTACATGGAAGCACTGAGTAAGAGAGCCTAAAGCAACACTATGCACAGTCACAGTCTCATCCATTTATAATGGTCAGCAGTGGTGACATCATACCCAGGGGGATGTGAAGAGTGATTGGGCTGTTAAATCATCACGAGGAACCAAGTGAGACTCCCACCCAGTCTGAACCTCATGCTGCATGTGTATCAGGTTCTTTTGTTAAGTCCCTTTAAGACCTGTTTGTCTGTTTTCTCTGTAAATGTAACAAATCATACATGTTTAACGCTTGTACTGATATATTGTGTTGTTTTGTCATAACCAAACAGCTGTGAGTCAAGTTTTTAGGCAGTTTCAGTAATTCTGTTTAATTCTGTTTAATTCTGTTTGTTTTTGAGAGTTTAGAGCCAATATTTAATTTCGTATCAGTTAAAGCAGACCTAATAAGCAGTGAGTGTGAAATGTAATGTAATATAAATCAAGGTAATTGTACAGACTGCAAGTTGAAAGTTGTTCAGACTGTTTTCATGTAGCTTCGGTCAGGAAAAAAACTCTAGGAGATCAGAAGCGGACAGCATACTTAAAACAAGACAACTCCATGGCAACCATTACATTAGTTTAATCTATGTTGTTACGGTGCATACCATTTTGTGAGATGCTTGATTGTCGGAAATTTGGTACCAAAATAGAGCCTAGACAAGCTTCAAGTCAGTTAACATCTTAAACGGAAACAAAGCCCGGATAATAACTTGACCACAGAGACTTTAAACCGCACCCAGTCTTCTTAGTTGTTGTCCTTTAAAACAGATTAGTAAAGTTTATATCCTGCCATGTAGGGCGCTAGTGTTATGAGGCAAGTGCGCATTATTTATTAGGTGCAGGCACACAGTGCAGCCAGGGTGCACATGGAAACAGGGTGGGATTAGGAAGAATGTATTATCGTACATTATCAGAGGGTGTGTTAAGTCCTCTCGTCCCTTTAAAAAGTAGTTTTCTCCACCATAACATGCTGATAGTTTGGTCATGGAGTGGAAAGTCCAGAGGTGCTCATCCTGAGAGGTAACTTGACTGAGACACACAGAGATCACATATGCTGCTATATCCAATGATGTCAATTTTAAATAATATTTCTGGGCATACTGGAGTTCAGAGGTCACCACGTTTTGTGTAAGGATGCATGATTCTTACTGCATAAACAGGCAGGCTGTGTAGAGTATCAAGATATAACAGGCCCGTTTGATGTGCAAAAGAGAAGTATGTGTAGATATTTTTGCAACAGCTTGGTGCTGGTTACGCAAGATTTTAATCGTGGTAACCACAGTGGATCTGGTGTGTGTAGTCGCTATTTGACGATGTGCACCTCTCTAATTAGAGACTGCATATTCAACACATACCTGCTGCCATCAGAGGGATATAAAGGACGTTAATCAGCTGAAAGACTTTTATATAAGCAAACTTCTGTGGATGACAGATGCTGGTTAGAATCAGATATTCATTTTCACTCTGCCTTCCTGGCATCACTACTATGATCAGAAACTTATACTGTGTAATCAGACAGTTCGAAAAGAGTGCATAATGAAAAACAGTGCATAAAAGGAGTTTGGGTGATTTTGGAGAGGTTAACGCGGGTCGCCTCCATCACTTTAAGTATCAGAAAAGGCACAAAACTCGGGTGTGCACAAAATGCAATCAATGTTGACACCAAAATATGCAGTACGCCACTGGAATGCCTGTGACACCCCTCCTACTGCACCTCTCCTCCCACTGTGGCACACTGCAAATCACCAGTTTCATCTCCAAAAACTATGAAATATTCATCTGTGTATATTTCATCTCAGATTTGCTATGTTTGTTACAATTACAGGGTTTCCCTCTGAAAATGTCTTCAAAGACACTGACACAAAATGTCCTGAGTCTATTTCCTGTATGGGCTTCCTGGCTACTTTGGTCCTTGTGTTTTAAGAGATTATTAAACATGTTCTGACTACACCGAGATTATTCATACAGTCTAATTGTCCTCTAGAAACACTTCTTCATTTGGCTTCATAGAATATTATCCTGCTGCAAAACTCTTATAGCCAGGAAGTGCTTTTTGGTTGTTTCTTTATGGCCTTCACTCTTAATTATCTCCTTTTTGGAAGATCAGATTAAGTGAGTATGTATCTGCCTGGTGCAACAAGTTAGTAAAATGTAACAATAACAGTAATTACACAGATACATGAACTTTTAGTGTATGTGCCCGCCTGCCTCATAATCTTTGTAATTACACACTAAAGTCACCCGTCTGTTGTGTTCTGTGACAGCATGCCATGTTGACAAGCCACTTCATCTATTAGCTGAAATACCACAGTAGACGTAGGAACTCGACTGTGCCCAAGTCATCCTCAAACACATTATCTAAACAGTCATCAGATGTTGTAAGCACCAGCTATTTCACAACTATCTTCTGCATGGATCTGATAAGCACATGTCAGCAGCCTAACCCTTTATCATCTAACCGCTAACTCGACACAGTTTCGTCAACGTGTTATTTCTGGACGCCTCAGTCAACAAGCAGAGGACCTCAGTCAAACCTCAGTAAGCAACCATGTCTATGAGAGGGTCAGGCTATGTCACACACATTTCTTGTACCCGGTGTGTACAAGTACCAGTATTGTCTGGCTGCGTGTCCAAAATCACTACTTATTCGCTACCTAGTGCGCTATATTTACTTAATGACATTTTATTTGTCCATATTTTAACAGTAAATTTAGTGCTATTTTACCATGACCACATCCCAAAAACTGTCATGAGTAACCTAATTAAAGGTTACTTACTTATACAACCAATATCACACCTCTAAAGTTAAGTTCCCATGGTTCTCTTAGTTATTTCTTTTTTATTAGCTACAAAAACAACACAAACTCAAAGCTAGCTGAGCCTACTTTTACTGCCCTTACCTAGAGTTTAAAGGAATAGTTCAACATTTTGGGAAATATGAATATTCACTTTCTTGCCGAGAGTTAGAGGAGAAGATTGATACCATTCTGATATCTGTCCGTTAAATTTAATGCTACAGCTAGCAGCCAGTTAGCTTAGCTTAGCATAAAAGTTACACTTTGGTTTTTGCACTGATTTGCCTACCAGCACCTCTAAAGCTCACTAATTAACATGCACGTCGGTTTTTGTACAGATTGAATAAACATTAGTTGGTGAGCTTTAGAGGTGCTGGTAGACGTATTTTGTCACTTTCGGGCAGAGCCAGGCTAGCTGTTTCCCCCTGTTTCCATTCTTTATGCTAAGCTAAGCTAACCAGCTGCTGGCTGTATTGTAGCTTCATATTTACCAGAGAGATATGACAGCGGTGTCGATTTTCTCAGCTAACTTTCAGCAAGAAAGCGAAAAAGCTTATTTCCCGAAGTATTGAACTATACCTTTAATACTGGCACTAATTTAGAACGGAAGGTATCCGTTTATAATTTTTTGTTTATAAGGGAAACCTGTCAGCCAATCAGAATTGAGAATTTTCAGTGGCCATAATATAAAAGTGGAATAACACCTTTCGAGTTGTACACTCTATAAATGTAATGCATTTATTCCGTAATTCCCTCAACGATTCCCAAACAGAAGGAGCAATGTAGAGTCCATAAGGTGTAGACTACAAAAAAAAACATGATCCAATGCCACTCCTTTGATAGATGATTAGCGTTATGGTAACCAACTGAAATGATGATTCATAAGTGCCCAAGAGTAAACTACTGAGTATTTCTTATGTAGGGAGTAGTGAATAAGTGAGAGGGAGTGATTTTGGACACAGCCTGTGTCAACGACGTGCCTCTGTGGAATCTGGCTCACATGGAATATGAGCAATCACTTCCTGTCTGTGTTCACTCTGTGGTCACATGTAAAGGTAAGTGTTATGGAGGCCTCGCAGACTAAATATGGGTCCACTCCTCTCCCAGTCACCGTCTCTCTCTCTTTCTCTCTCTCATCATGACATCAGTCTGAAAGTTCTGCATGCCTTCCTTGTTGCCTAGGCGCAGCACAGAAACAGGAAAACATGAGCAGAGCCAGAAACTGGAGCAAAGTGGACTGAGAAAGGCCAGTGCTACATTTTTTTCTCGGGGACTTTCAATCTGAGTGGCAATTAGAAGGGATGCAAATGAAATATTGAACAGAGGTAGGAATTAAGGAAAGGCCATTAGGGGAATGTTATTAACCCTGGGGCTTGCTATCCATCAATGAAATTGTCAAACCAGCTTGAGTCACTAAAGTAACGCTGATGTCTCCTTCAGTGCTGATATCGCAGCTCCATTTATCTTTTAGCTGTAATCAGGATTTGAAGGCAGACAGACAGTGAAAAAAAGAAGTGAAAAGTGAGTCATGAGATCTGAAATGTCTCTTCCCAAAATGCACTGCACTGGCAAAGCAGCGAGCTGTCGACAACCCCGTCAGCTATTTCAGTGCATGGGCAGGAAGCAAAGCTTTCCAGTCGCCACTAAAGGGGTGTTTCCAAAACATTCGTATAGGCTCAGTGGGTAGACACAAAAGGGAAGTGCAAAGGAGACTGTGTGGGAGATCATACACACAGAGCAAGCTGGGAGCTCTGCCAAACCTGTTGGCAGTGCCACAGCACCACAGTGTCAAAGATCCAAACCCTGAGGGCCATAGGTTTGGGCTATTATGGCAAAAGACTTCCCTCTACAAAGCCCTGCAAAAAAAACTTTGCTGTAGAGTTTTACCAGATGGCACTAGCAGAAGATGTCACGGCACCTTTTCATGAATTATAACCTTTAAACCTGTCAATGAAGTCATGTTTTATTTGCTCAAAGTTACAATGCAGCAAAGGAGGACTCGCACACAGAGAACAAAAAAGAGATTTAGGCTGGAGTGTGGATTTTGAATATTTTTCTGTTTGACACATTACATGTATTTATAACAGTATGTGTATGAGAATGTGTCAATGCTATGGAACTATATTCCTCTAATGTGTTTGTAATGACCTGACCTGCTGGCAATTGGCTTCATGTGTGTTTAATCAAGCCCTAGATCATTGACTAGGTGCACCTGCAGAGTAACCCATATATAGGGCTGCTCATCATGCATGCCTCATTTTGCACTGAGGAAAGTCCAACATGGACTGAAACATTTGCTCTCTTGCGCATTTTTTTTCTTCTTCACTGTCTGTACAGCCCTGTAATGTATCAACTGGAAATATTTAAAGTCCGGACTCCAGTCTGAATCTCTTTTTTGTTCTCTGTGTGTGAGTCCTCCCTTGCTGCATTGTAACTTTTTCCCAGACTACTGCACCAGAGAAGAAGTCAAACAAAGGACAGTTTTTTTTTTTAAGGTGCAGTTCAACCCCTGTGAACCACTTATTTCCTCAAAGTAAAACGATGTTGCCAGATTTTGAAAAATGAATCTTAACCTAATACTTAAAACTTTTTGAATACCTGTAATACCTCTAAAATAATTTTGCCACGTACACACAGAATGCATCTATCACATCGTCGATGTCATGTGAAAAACATGTATCTCCAAAACGTCAACTATTTTGTAGCACACAAATTAACATTTCATTCTTCAATTTATCTAAAAAAATTAAAATCACCACATTTGGAGTCACATGTTTTTATTGGAGAGCGACGACATGTAGATGTCTGATTAAAGCGTAGCTCAGAATGATGTTACTGATAACTGTGATGGAGTGTTTAATGTCAACATTTTAGCTTGGTGCTGTCCCAGCATCAAGAACTGCCACCTCACAGCTGTGTATATATCGCAGCCGTAGTCCTTTCTCTGCAAAGTTGAAAGTTCTCCCTGTGCTTCCTAGATTGTAGGAATACATCTACTATTACAGTTGATCACAGTGCTACCCAAACAGCCCAGTAAAACATCCATCATCCTCCTAAAGAGATGACGGTGCAGATGTAGAGAGCAGATTTTCACATGGAAGTCAGCGTTGGTACTGTTGGTGTTTTCCCATGGGGAATCCAACTTTTAGGCCACAAAGAGGTGAAAGCAGACCTTACAGCCTTTTAGCTCCCAAATATTGACAAGGATTAGAAACATGCTGTCAGCATGTTGGTCTTGTGGTCTTGAGGCTATGTGATAGGTCTGCTAATGTGACATCCGACAGTGGACTTTGTTAAATATTAACCTGTCCAAACAAAAGCATGTCAGTCTAAGCTATTTTCAGATTAGCCCTAAACCCTTATTGATTATGCTGACTATGTTTTCCTTTTTTTATTTTGCTGCCATAAACTTATAAATCAAATCATCTTAATACTAGATAAACCCTATGGTGGAGTGATGCTTAATAGTGCCATCTACCTACAGGACCCAAAGCTGAGGTATCTGGAAAGAAATGTCCTTATGGTTCTCAGTTGTACATTCAGAAATGTTTTATAGTTTTACTTCACACAGCTGGTTACTAAGGTAACAGGGTCTGATTTTTAATTCACAAAAAAATGCAAAGAAAAATAAACTTTCCGAAAAGCACAAAACAGCAGTTGTTGTGCTATCTGAGGCAAAATGTAAACAGGAATATTATTTTGCGGGAGTTTTCCTGTGCAGGCACATGAAAAGCTTTCATCCCCTCAATCCACCAGTAGGGAAATGTTCCTGGTCTGGTAGAGCCAATGATGCAAAACCTAAACTTTCCAACAAATCCATAAAAGTGATCAGTAATGATATAGTAGCTGTACTGAGGTGCATTTATGTCACAGCAAAGTGGAGAAGGATTTTAGTGATGAGCTGAAACTATTTGTTCAATAATACATCAGAAACTTAATCTACAATAATTTTAATATTTGAGTTATTTAAGTCTTTCATAAAGCAGAAATGCCAAACATTTGCTTGTTAGGCCCTAGTGCAGTTAAGGGGGGCCCAGCCACCCCTTTGCATATGGCCCCATAATTTGTAGCTACGCCCCTGATCAGACTTTAACCCTAAAAATGTATATTAAATAGTTATATTACTACTGCATTAAAAGCTCTTCACTTCCTGCCATATAACTGTCACATTCTGTTATTTCCCATCAGACCAACCTTCTATCAGTGGAGACTTGGAGAGGTCTCTTCTGTCCTCAGGAAACGACTCTGCCAGTCTCTTAAACAACCGCCCCAGATCGGAATAACTCCGATGCAAGTATAAAATGTTCCTGTCAGACCACTCTGTCCTAATCTCGAAGAACTCCTCTTCCTCTCCCCGCTGGCTGATGATGAGCCTCCGGATCCCGTTGACCCAGCAGTCCCGGACAAACATGTTGACCAGCGACGTGCCTTCAAACACAGCCGATGCCATTCCTCAAGACGTCAGTCCAGCATGCTGGGGCGGGTCGGCGGACCTGGGGGCTGAAGGAGTCTGTCGAGGCCACAGAAATTTGGAAATAAATAATTCTGGCAAACAAGGAAAAACAACTTAGGTAACTTTTCGGTCAGTCTACTCTGAGCGGTCTATCAGCACAGCAGCTGTGCGTAAACAGGAGGAGGAGGAGGACTTGCTCAGCGCATCACAGGCGTAATCTCAAACGTGGCATGATTTGAGAAAAAAATAGACACAGACTTCAAAGATAACGCCCCCGCAAAACTGATTTGGCAATATCGATCCAGCAGCAACAGTTTAATTTTCTGTTATCCTCGGCAAGACGTCGACAAGATTTCTTTTAACAAGTCCAAAGACTACATCTCTCAAAGTAAAGTCCCGCGTCCAGTCTGCCGTTAGTTTCCTAAATCCAGAACATTTCACTTCACACCGTCTGGACAAGCAGTTGCGCTTCTTTCAGCGCAGTTTCCTCCCTCTCCTTCCTCCCTCCTTCCTTCCTCCCTCCTTGACAACAGGGTATTATTATGCAAAGAATGCAAAGGGCAGCAAAGACAAAACTGTTCATCTCCTTATTTATAATCAGGAGAAACGGCTTATTTCCTCTTTTCCTTTACTCAAATAGCTTTTATTAATCCTGGATTTGATGCCATTGCCACATCTGTCCTTAAATCAGTACACTTAATCTTGAAATGAGATGTTTGGAAATAACCACAGGACAAAAAAAGTCATTAAGTCCAGCAACTCAAATCCTGCACTTCTCGTTCCAGCTGTGGAGCATTAACATTTGCCTATGCAAGTCTCCATTTCTGACCACACATAACTCACATCTTCAGAGAAATACTGTATTTTAGCCTATATTCACTCACAGCAAAGAATATGCACTGCAGCCTATTATTCGTCTCCTGTCAGAGGGACCAAAAAAGGAGCTGGTTTACTCTGCATTGCTCGATTGAGCAGCACACTAATGTTTCACTGAGTGGAGAGACAGAGACCAGTAAAGAGCTTTACAGGAAGTCATGGCCAAGTCAAGTAATGACGATTCAGCTGTAATTAACTACTTTACTGTAGGAAAAGGACTGCCTGCAAACAGTTCTGGTAAAGGCAATTCATACAACACAGTTCAGGAAATAGCAAGTTAATTGCAAGTAAAAGCAAGCTGTAAACACTCCTTACTGGACAGATGCACACATGCACATAAATCTGTGCAGAAAACGGAAAGATTGTTCCAATGAGATCAGAGAAAGCAATCCTGCTGTAATGTGCACATTATATTTTATGAGACGAGCAGATGGTTGCTGGAAAAGTCTGCATTCATGCCCCCTTTTGAGCTCGCAATCACACTTTTGTGTTTCAGTCTCACTACTGCAAATATAAAGAACTCCAAACAAGGCAGTGCAGCCAGTCAGGAAAATATAAAGTTTCAATTTGCCACATTTAAACTGTCCAAAGGTCTCATGAACATGTGACTGTTTCATATTCAGCTGCTCAGTTCTTTGCTGCCAGGGAGAGGACATATTAGATGGTGATGCTGTCAAACTGTCCGTATTTAAAAGATGTTGCTACAGTATATAAAATAGGGAAATATATAAATACATATAGGAAATATTCTGAAGATCTGCCCTCAATGATTCCTGCTTCTCTGGAAGTTCCACATTGTCAACCACAGACATGTGATGCTATTTCCCTGTAATTTTCTGTGCAATTGTTTCATTGACAAGTTGTCTATAAATGTAAACCATTTACTGGAAGTGTTTTTCATATACAGTATATATACAGTATATTATAGTGGAGACCAGATTTGTAGTTGGTGATCATAATAATTTCCTAAGATCATCCAAAATTTAAAATGCAGAGTCTTCAGCATGTTTAAATGCCCCTTTTCGTACACTGGTGACTGGTATTCCAAATGGAGATGAGATAAATTGTGTAATGAATGAACTAAATCTTGTTTTATGAAAATAATTAAGTAACATGCATAACTAATACTAAACATACATTTCAAACAGGCTTTCAGTGTAACGTTGTAGTAGATAAATTAATGACAGTTCCACATTCAAACTAGTTTGTGGTGCTCAGATCTTCATTGTACTTCATGAGCAGTTATGTATAATAAATACTGAAAATGATATCAAAGGGAAGCATCAAGAATGTTTTGGAGCATATCAGAGCTCCTTCAGATATTGCTGTCTGCTGCACATTAACCTGTATCATTATAATAGCAGAAATTATACAGTCGGAAGAAAATTACTGTGATGCAGCACTGTAATGATAAAGTAGCTTGGACCAGTCCAGCACTGAATTGTAATGTAGTGAGGTACAGGTTTGGGGTTCTGATTATCCTGTAATGACTGGGTTCGACCTCAGTGGACAGCGTCGAAGAACCACAATTTTCTGACTAACATCAGACTGACTTCCAGAGAGAGAATCAGAAGGTAAAAGAGAAATCTGGGCAGCCTAGATGACGTTCCAAAATGAGACATCCTTTGGCCTTGAATGAATCAAAATTAAAGTCTGCCAACTTGTAGTTTCTATTTAAATTAGGTACAAATTCTATGCCACATCTATGTAACATTTATTCAGAAAATGGTGGTTCTCTGTCACCACCTATTGAGGTTTAATTGAACAAATGCATCTGAAAGGTTTCAAGTTGCAAACTCAAACTAAGGTAAAGTAAAACAAGACTAAACGTCTGCAGCCAAGCTAACAGCTCTGCGAGGCGGGAAACATGCTAACATTAGCATGATACTATACTTACAAAGGCAATGTTAACATGCTGATGTTTAGCAGTTATAATGTTTACCATGATCAACATAGTTGAGTTAGTTTAGCATGTTAGCATGCTGACATTTGCTTGTTAGCAAACACAAATTATTAATAGTTTCTATACAATTATTAGTTTGTTGTCATTACTTTTGCAGCTATTTGGTCATAACCAAACTGCTGGACGGATTAAAAATATGACCTGATGATGGTGCTAGATGAAAAGTCAGGGGGACACCAGACATATCAGGATTCATCCTCCGGGCACCATGAATATCTGCACCAAATTTCATGGCAATCCATTTAACAGTTGTTGAGATATTTCACAAAAAATAAAAATGTCAGCCTCATGGTGGCGCTAGATGGAAAGGCAGGGGATCACCAAAGTCTGTAGGATTCTTCCTCTGGGGACAATGTCTGTCTGTATTCAAAGCAATCCATCCAATAGCTGTTGAGATATTTCAGTCTGGACCAAAGTGGTGGACCAACCAACCGACAGACAGTCCATCCAAAACTTTAAAGTGTTAGAAAAACAAAGAAGCTACGTATGTCCTATTGTGATATTATCTGTTTCCTACTGACAATTTACTTCGATTTTTTTTAAAGTGTGGAGATGCTGTATGCTGCACATTTCATTTTAAGCACGAATGATTAGAGAATAATTGTATTACACAGTGAAACCGCCTCAGTATTATCGAAAAACCCCTTCTCCCCCTGTGTAATAATAGGATCTGTCTGTTTGGAGCAGGGCTTCAATCTGTGGTTTGGCCACATTTACAGAGTCAGCACATTCTGTCTCAATACCCCATTCCAGTATAATTCCTCTGAAAGAGTAAACTTTAAATGGAAAAATATAGTTTTGCCCACTCATCCTTAAAAGCCTCCTCATGCAGAATTCTAAACACATTTGTCTCTCATTACAACAGAGCCGATGCCAAAACTCTGTGGGAGGAAAGTAAGAGAGCAACAGGAATTGTTCAGGGTTGGTTTGTTTGATGAGAGACTGATGTGTCACCAGATAGACGACAGTTTGTTTTTGTGTGTGTTTGTGTGCGCTCAAATGTCCCCACAGAATAGAAAGATATGAACAAATCCTCCGAACTGAGGAGGCACTCTGCCACTCGGCACTTTTTAATGGACTAATTTAGGATTAGCAACTGGATTTAGGTTTAAAATAAGAATCTGGATTTGTTTTATGTTATCATAAGGATTAATTCAGGATTAGTTTAGGATTAAGAATTGTATATGACTAAGAGAGTAAGAGTTATGGTATATGGGTTGGGATTTTTAGCATCTGAGACCTCACAACATTTAACACTTAAAGGAAAAATTTTACATTTTGGGAAATATGTATATTTGCTTCCTTGCTGAGAGTTAGATGAGAAGATTGATGCCACTCTCACATATGCCTGTTAAATATGAACCTGGAGCCAGAAGACTGTTAGCTTAGCTTAGCTTAGCATAAAAGACTGGAAACTGGGGGAAACAGCTAGCCATTCTGTGTTTCTAAATATAAAAAACTTGCAGTGGCACATGCAGAGAGGTCTATATATCTCTATCACGGAGCTTCCTGTACTGGAATGACTTTTCTGACTCTTAATCTAAGGGAGTTTTGATCTTATAACTCAGTATAATGATGGAGCAGCATAATGTTTTGATGACACCAAGTCTTGGTAACAACATTTTCTCAAAATTAACTATACAGCATCATACGTCCAGTTTATGGTGGATGTTTACCTTGTAACCTGGGTGGTGGACCTACAGTATAGTTAAAGGCTGACATTTTGGGCCTTGATTATCGCCCAAGTAAAATTTTACACCCATGTTTAATTATGCAGCTGAGAGGAGGAAAATGAGGGCTTTTACATCTCCTGTTTTCTAGTTTGTCACTCCCTCAATGCCAAACTCCAAACTGCCACACCCTAGATCTGCAGTGATGTGATGGTGTTAACACAGATGTCTCCAATCAAGCTCCAAATGATGGCCCAGCCTGCCCCAAATTAAAAGAACTTCTTTAGATTTCTGCAGTAAAATCACCTGTGATGACAACAGAGAAATGATCTCCAGTTCCAAAGTCACTCTGCTCCGGCTGCTCACAAGCCATGACAATGTAAACCTGCTTCCTCATCCCTTCCCTTGAAGCAAACATAAATTTCAACCTATGACAAGGCCATATGCTTAGGTCGTACTCCCGAACAGACTTCTTTGCCCTTGTAAATGTTATGCCAGCCCCTATTCTTTCAGAAAATCCAACATCAGAGGCTCATAAAGCAAAACTGATCAGAAAGGAACAGAAAAGAAAGAAAAACATAAAGATAGACACATCTGTCAGGGAACAAAGAACATCTGCGTTGATGAAAGCAGGCGTTCCCATTTCATTGAGGAGCATTGTGAGCTGTGGCAGAGCTTCGCTCGGAGGAAGCTATAACTCTGTCCTCGTCCATAACAGCAGACAAAACCCAATGAAGAGTGCAGGGGCTGAGGTGACAGTGGGTTAGCGAACTGCCTGAGTGTTTTTAACAGGCTCTATAATGGACTGTGGTTGTCTTCACTGCGCATCTGTTGGACCTCATGTTTTATGGCCCCATCCTTATTGTGTCTCCAGTGAAGCTTGGAGAGCAGAGGCCCTACAAGAGTCAAGGCAGACCTAACGTCTGCTTGTTTTATTTCCTCTCTATGGAAATCCAAGTTCCAGCTACAAAAGTCATAAATCAGATCTGTGGGTTTGGGGCATCAAGAAGTTCATGCAGTTGGCTCCGTGAATGTTTTCAGTTTTTACTGCACAAACTGTGATAACACGGTAAATTAAATATACAAACCCATGTTTTTTTTTTATGGATGCACCATTACCTCATATGGAAATATTCTAGATGTCTTGTGCATCGATTTGTACCCATTTCCCTAAATCTCAGCCTGACATACAGGACACATGGGATCCACAGTGGAATTTAAAATAAAGTTTTGTGTGTTTGAAAAAATTAGCTTGTAAAGAAAGATTCACTAATGAACAAAGAGTTTCAAGATGACTTAAAGAAAAAGTTTGACATTTTTGGGAAAAAGGATGTTATTTTAGCTTAGCATAAAGACTGGAAACAGGAGGAAAAGCTAGCCAGTTCAAAGGTAACAAAATCCACTAACTAGTTTGTTTAATCCATACAAAAATCGAAGTGAAAAAGCAAAAAAATGTGGTTATATGGGGAATTATGTGCCACTATTTCTTAGTCGGGAGCAGTTACTTCCTGGGGTCTCCGCTAGTTGCCTGGCAACCTCACAGTGACAACAAGACTCCGGTCCAGCCTAGCTGTGTCCCCCTGTCTTTATGCTAAGCTAAGCTAACTGTCCTCTGGCTCCAGCTTTATACTTAAGGGACAGACATGAGAGTGGTATTGATCTTCTCATATAACTCCCAGCAAAAAAGTGAGGAAGAGTATTTCCCAAAATGTCAAACTATTCCTTTAAAGTTTATGACTTTCAGAGTAGACAAGTCATGTATTTGATGTATTGCCTTAAGTTAATACAGTAAAAATATAAAAAAAGAAGGTAAAATAGGGAAAAGCATATATTGTACAAATGCAACATTATAAATCATAAGCTGTATGACACACAGTCAGACAGTGTCTTCTCCAGGCTCCACAGCAGCACACAGCATTATCCACATACTGTATAGGTCCATGATTTACTGGGCACACTGCGACAGAGGTCTCTCAGCTAATGGAATATCTAATGTCTCCATGACCGACACTTTAATCTGTGGTGAGACCTCCAGCGTGCAACTTTACTGTATAAATCTGAGATACACTACACAGCAGAAGGCCCAGACTGTGAGTTACAGCCTTTAGACCCTCTGTGTATACTGTACACACATATTTATATCAGTCAGCTTAAGCAACAACTAGAGTCCCATTCGATTTTTACATTTTTTTTTCAATATAAATTGCTTTATAATCTGAAACAGAATCCAAGGAAACATTTTAAAATGTTTAAAGATGTCATTAAAACACATGATGATGATGATGATGATGATGATGATGATGATGATGATGATGATGATGATGATGATGATGATAACACCTGCAGGACTGTCATCTGCCAAAAGCACTTGTCCCATCTGCCAGGACGTCAACATTAATGCTGTTATATCTACACGCCTCCATCACTTTCACACTGCTGTGAATAAGCAGCCACAGGTGCCTCACAATAGCGCGATTTACTGCTTCATATAAAACTGTCAAGTGTGGATAATAACCATCCTGTGAATGCTCTTGCAGCCTTGAATGTTATGTGATTTCACTGAGCTGTGTTAGAAGCAACTGCTTGTTGCTTTAGTTGTTTGCAACTTTTTGCATAATATATATACATACTGTGTGTGTATATATGTATAATGATTGATAATGTTTCAGTTTTATACGAGGCAACACACTGAGTCAGATGTGGTGTTTGGTATTTTTACCCTTTCCTGTTAACAATCTCATTTTGTGGTTTCCCTTCTGATAATGGACTTGCACGTCTTATGAGTACTCTGATGAGTATCATAAGGCCGGGACTGCAATCACACTTACATGCCAGAAATGTAACTTGCATATCTCATTATGAGTGCAGAGCAAATTAAAATATATCTTGATGTTACATACAAGATACTTCAATAGCTAAAAATAAGGTTTCTTCTCCTGTCAGGCTTGTTTTTGCAGTGTGAAACAGTGAATTTCATCTTTAAAATATAAGATTTCAGTATACTATTTGTCTCGTACAACGCTATCATTAAATAAACAGCATCAGTTGTACAATACCTACAAAATGTATACTATACATATAGGTCAGAATGATTTGTTCCAGCTAAAAACTAAACCGTTCTGCAAGTAAATGTTTGGAAAGGTGCTTTTTCTTTTCGAGACATTGCTGTTTAATTAATCATGGTGCATAAATGGAATGCAATTTTGCAGTATCAACACATTCAAATACTTTTTTGCTGTCAACCAGACTAGTCAAGTTACAGTTAAGTGGCCTACAATTAAAGCAACATGAAAGTTTAATGTCAGTATCCTTACCTGCTAGAGGCAAGATATTGGAATCAATAGAACCATTTGGAAAAGTTTGTTAATTGATAACAGACAAGAACAGAATAGTTCATTTCTGCAGTCTTTTACCTTATTTTGGCTCTGACCAGTCCTGTTGGCGTCACTCTGTTAAGGCATGTCAGCTGTCAGGTTATTTATTCAAACCTCCTGTTGTGTCAATATATTGACGCCAATGACGTTGTAACCCGTATGCTGGCCTGAAAACTTTAAGTTACACAATCATACACCCTGGTGGACAAAAGACACATTTCAGTGCACAAATCCCGATTGCAGTGCGCCGCCAGCACAACAGAGGGCATATCGGTATTTTGATATCGTTGTGCTTCTGTGGCCAAAATAATCGAAGAAGAAAAGGCCCCTCAGCCGAGGAAAATGGCCGACGTTGAGATGGACATCGCGTCCAGCAGAATGAATAATGGGAACGAACACGTGTAAGTCATTTAATTAAAGATAAGACGTTCGTGGGAATAAGGTGCAAGCGCCTTCCTCATCCGAAATCAAAAGGGAACTGTTCTGTAAGTTAGAACGGCGGAGGTTAACAGAGTAGCAGCTTCACGTTGTTGCCGGGGCTAGCTAAATTACTTGCCAGCGACTGGCTAACGTTCTTAGCCAACTAGCTAATGTTCTTTAGCTCACATAGCATTAAGTTTCGCTAAACGCATAGCATATAGAAGTGTACATCAACTGCAGTGCTGTGTATTTTCTTCCATAACATGCACGTGCCAGGCCACATAGAGTCGAAATTTGGTATTTGGTAGCATGCAACGATCCTGTAACGTAAGTTAGCATGGCTGGAAGCTACCTTCGGATGTAGCTTGCTAGCTCCAAGTTTGCTAAGAACGGTTAGCGTATCCGAGCTAGTGAGTGAAAATTATCTTGGCGGTCGTGCTCAGGGGAAGAGCGAACAAGTCAAGTTTACGTGGTGACAAATGTGTAGTTGCCACAATAATAAGCAGATTTCTTTCTCTAAAAGTCGCAGCTATTATTCTTAACGTTACTGCTTTGTGTTTAAATTCAGCACATTACGTAACCTTGGCTTACCTAATGTTAACGACTGAGCTAACTTGTACTTGTAGTGATGTAAAGGCTGCTTTCTCGGTGATGGCTTCAACTTTATTCTACGTGCTAAAATTATTAAAGTGCAAGCAATTGATTTATTTAACATATGTTCACATTTGTGTGCGAATTGATGCTGGAAGAGGACAGCAGTATATATGTTTTCATAAATAAATAAAATGTACATGAAACCTCTGCTAAAACCTTTATTTTATTTAAAGCGATCTTATTTCCGAAATTTAAAGGAGTCGATTTCACCACAGAACAGAAAGTTGGAATTTTTTTTTATGATACCCAAAGTCACTGGTGCCCTGGTTGCCAATGGTTACTGGTGTTGGGGGAGAGACAACAATAGAAAGCTTCTGTGCAAGCTCCATGTCCTCTATGTTTATTAAAGTTACCATTCGGGATTATTGTCATTATCAGTCAATGCATGGATTATGCATGTCAATGTACGGATTATCTGTTCAATTAATTGATTTTTACTTGTTGTGTATAAACTGTGTACGTTTTTGTATAGAAACTCCATTTATTGTGGATCAGTCCATGTCTTGGCTGGTACCTGATCTGCTTAATGAGATCCGGTTATCATTTTAGCACTAATGTATAATATTGTGTGCTCAATATTTAAGATTGTTCTCTTATAAACAGGAAGCAGGATCTGGAAAGCCATGAAAGAAGTGGAAATGAGGACAGCGGAGATGTTTCAGAGGAAGAAGAGGAGGAAGAGGTAGGGGTGGACAGCAGCAAGACCTAAATATCTTAAGTGGTATGATGCCATGATTCTCATCTAAACTTTCCACCTTAAATTTAGTTTTAAGTAACTTTAACTGAAGCAGTCAAAATTTTGTTGGTGTCAAACTGGCAGTGGTGCTCCATGTCTGCACCTCGATCTGGACACAATAAACAACATAGTGTCAGTTTAGTATATATCATATAATATTCTGGCAGTTTTTCACAAAGCTATATTCAACAGCAGCTAACAACACATCTTATTCATTTGGAGGGTCCTGTGCGCGTTTCTGATATTTTGTTTTTCCCTAAATGAAGTTTAATTGTTCTATGGGAATATGGAGATAGATTTTGGATCAGTGTAACTCTGTTTTATTTTTTTTGAAATTACTAAAATCACATCACAGATATGTTCACAACATATCTAAAAATTGAAATATTGAGATGATCTGAATGAACTGTCAAGCTGATATGTCGTCTCTCGTCTTAGGAGGAGGCAGTGACTAATGGCGAGAAAACGGAAGAGGGGTCCAAACATCACAGCAGCAGCGGTAAACACAAGAGGAAAAAACACAAGCATCGTAGTAAGCACAAAAAACACAAGCATGCCTCTGATGAGGACAAGGACCGCAAACGCAGGCATCGTCACAAACACAGGAAACACAAACGCAAAGAGGGCTCCTCTCCCTCTGGCGCTGTCCTCTTTGGCTCCTCCAGCCACAAAAAAGTTGAATCCTCTCCCTCCTCTGGAAATCCAAGTCTGGACGACAGGGCCCTGCTGGAGGATTTGGAGAAACAGAGGGCCATGATCAAAGCTGAGCTGGACAGCCAGTTGATGGAGGGCAAGGTTCAGTCAGGCATGGGCTTGATCCTTCAGGGTTATAACTCTGGATCCGAAGAGGATGGAGACGCTAGGATCAGAAATGGAGAACAGCGTCAGAGGGGCAGCTCAGGGAAACCCATATCTCCCAGAGGGGGGAAAAGTGGGAAATCTAGACGGGACTCAACAGAGGGCAGTAAGACCAGCACCAAGCGTCGTAGTCGGAGTAAGTCTGCGGACAGGCTAGGACAGGCCAAGGAGTCTAAGCAGGACAAGGTGACCAAAACCACCAAGGACACAGGTGTTAAAGACAGAGGCCGCGGCAGGAGCAGGTCAAAAGACAGAAAGCGTTCAGACAGCACTGACAGGTCCAAGGAGAGAACCAGGAAGTCCAACTCCCCCTCCAGCTGGAGAGGAGAGCAGAAAGGCAGCCGCACTGATAAACGTTCCTCTCCACAGCGGGATGACAGACCAAACCAGGAGAGAGCGAGCCGACGGTCCAGATCACCTGGACGAGAACGGCCAAGTCGCCCAGATGCTGATCGGGACAAGCGACCAGCCAAGTCCCCATCCAAGGACGCTTCATCTGGAAAAGAGAACCGCTCCCCTCATAGACGAGGGCCTCAAAGCCCCATTAGGAAACGCAGTGCTTCTCCTCGCCACCGAGATGCCCACCTCCCCTCGGCTAGTGCCTCAGACAGGACATCAAAACAGAGCCACTCACCATCCAGAACAAGGTCCCCCGTCAGGAGAGCCCGCAGCCGCTCGCCAGACGTCAGGAGGAGGGATGCTGACAGGCAGGACTCACCACTGAGGTTGGTGAACAGAGTTGTTTTTAACTTTTATAACTTCTCACATTAAAATAAGTTGACTGTAACAGATGAGTCAGAGTGAAATGCAACATAAATCAATAATAATCTGACTGATTCTAAAAGATGTACAGAGATCAAATATTTGACAGTTCATCGTTCATTTATAAAAAAAACCAAAAAAAACAGGACTTAGAGTGGCTTTGTGAAACAGCAAAAGTCATCGGAGTGAATAATGACATCGATAAAGTGTTTAATATAAAGAATTTATAAAGAGAAATATTCAGTATTTGAAAGCGTTCACTGTTAGTCCTTCATGGTTCTTCTGCACAGTAACAGTTTTGTTCAAGTGACTGTAGAATGTCCAGTTCAGCTTGTCTGTCCACTTCCTTGATGTTTCTACAGGAAGCGCCCCCGGGCCGATGCAGGACCAGCCAGAGAGAGATCCCGTGAGAACAGTCCCAGACCATCCTATCGAGGCAGGATGAGTCGCTCACCTCTAAGACGGAGGTCCCCATCACCACGACGACGCTCCCGCTCTTCCCCCCGCAGACGGTCTCCACTGGGACACAGGTAATGACACTTTTTACTCAACTTTCATTTGTCTCTGCTCACAGCAGAGGACATTTCCTCTGAGTTACGCCAATGTTTTTTTTAATGTAATCAAAGACAAACTTTGACTTTCTAGATTTAGTCAGAAATTTGTCATGTTTTTGTTTGTTCGTTTTTTTTTAACTTAAATTCTGTGTTAGCGTTTCTCTCTTTGCTTTCGTTTGGTGTCTCCCAGTAGCTTTATGGCAAGACTTTTTCAGGTTAAAACTTTTACAAGGTAATAAGCTATCCCTCCTTGACATCTGTATTTTGCAGGTCTGGGGAGAGGGACAGGTATGGCAGGCTCAGACAGTACCGACGCTCAATGTCCCGCGATCGGGAGAGGAGAAGGAGACGCAGCAGAGATGAGGACAAGTTCAAGGGCAGCCTTTCAGAGGGCATGAAGGTCGACCAGGAATCCTCAGAGGAAGAAGTGTGAGTAAAAAAAGTCATTAGTGCTTCTGTTTCCCTGCAGGTCATACATAAGAGGCAAACCATGGACATCTACTATACATATAGAGGCGGTTGATGTGTTTTACATGTGAAATTGGGTGGCTGATTTGATAATTTGCAATCAACTGAAAGTTTATTTAGAAACTCCATGACTGCAACCATGACTGCTACCCAGTTGACTAATATTGGGTTAAGCTTGTTCATGGCAACTGTATTCATTGCCCGAAAAAAGATTTCTAAAGTTTTAGAAATCGATTGCAATTGGAAATGGGTCAGACAATCTGGAGCTGATATGCTACCTCAGCATTCACTCATATTGGCCCTGATAGTAACAGGAAATTGTGCTCCATATTTCTTAAAGCCTTGTTTGTGTTTGCAGGTTAGAGGACTTTGATGGAGAGGAGGTAGATGAGGAAGCTCTCATTGAACAGCGCCGGCAGCAGCGCTTGGCCATTGTCCAGGTCTGTATACACCGATGCTGATCCAAACCTGCTGTTTTATAAGTTGCCATTATCAGTCCAATATTTGTGAAGAAGCTGTAAGTTATGCTCTTTATGTAGTTATCTGTCTATCTGGAAGAAAATAACACAACTAATGTCCATGACTTACTATGTTTTTCCTGCCATTGTACAGAAATACAAGGTTGGGAATGAGGACAGCAACATGGTGTCAGAGCCCAGCAGCCCTCAGAGCAGCACACGCAGCCGTTCCCCCTCACCGGATGACATCCTGGAGCGAGTAGCCGCAGACGTTAAGGAGTATGAACGCGAGAACCTCAACACCTTTGAGGCCAGCATCAAAGCCAAGCACAACCTCATCGCCCAGGAGAAAGACGGTAATGTCCTGGTCAAAGTGATCATATCTGCTGGCATACAAGGCCAACTGAATGAACCACACCATCAGGTGTGGGCTTCGTAGTTAACTGCAAGTGTCAACATGCAATTCATTTCTCTAAAACTTAAATATGAAGGCTTGAGGAATATTGGGACAGGATGCAAAAATGAAGTATCTCTCTCCTATATATATACACAGTTGGCAGGCACACCGGTCAATCATTGTCCTAAACACACTTTCCTCCATATCTGCTAGCCAGAGGTATGATCACACCAGTTGCCAAGAAGACATCAATCATGTGTGGCTTGAAATCTTTGTTAAACTAGGAAGAGGAATAGGTCAAGCACAAAAGTAGCTCCAGATAAGTTATCTGTGGCAGAATGGGGTTAGCTTGACCCAGGTAAGTACAGAATATTGCGGCCTATCCTCCTCCTAGCCTCGCCCATCACTTAATCCTTTGAAATGTAGCTGCAGAAAAGATTCTTCTGCTCCCCTTCATCACTGAAGAGCACAGTCTTCTGTGAACATGGAGGTGATCAGATCCTGGACAGCTAAAAGCTCTATCAGGGAGAGCAATCACTTTTGAACAGTCTCTTGTCAGTTTTCTGTTTTTGATTTTCATAGGAAGCAAAATGGCAAGTTTTTTTTTTTTGGTGTTCTTACAATGCAGTTTCCCCAGTTCAGTCATGGTCAGTTTAGCAGATATGGAGGAAGACCAATTTACAAAGATGACAGCTGATTGGTAGCATTTTTGCCCTGTCTTTAAATTCATTGAACTATAAATGTGCAGTAATATTTGCACTTCCCTGCAGTTTGGAACTATTTGACATTTTTCTGTGGCCTATTTCACACTGTTATGTCATAGACTGGCCAAAGAATACCGGTCTATGCAAAACTAAAATGGCATCTGGTGGCTTGATTTGTGTGAGAAATGCAGAGTTGTGTGATGCAGGCCTTTTAATTTTGTTTCTTTCTGTCATGTGTTCATTCAGTTGCTGGCTTGTAATCCAAAGCCTGGGTGTCTCTGCCACTTGCAGCATATTTTGATCTCTGCAGAGTATGTGAATCAAACACATGTTCCAGATATTCTGTTTTACAACATGGTGGATGACTAGAAACTCATGCTGTGTTGTTTTATTGTTTTTGTTTGTTTCAGGAGCCAACCCAAAGAAGCCTTCAGCCCCCGACATGTTTACAGAGTCAGATGACATGTTTGCTGCTGACTTTGATGTAAGTGTTTTCATTTGGGATTTAGGAAAATTTAAATGTCAGATTTTGTAGTACATCTGAGCTTTACTCATTTTCCTCTGCATTTTAGTATCTACGTAATTTTCAGTTGCTTTGTCTGAAGTTTCAGCAGAGAATAAGATGATAGGAAATACTTGAAACTCTCAGCAGCTGTTTTGAGCTACTGACCTAATTTTTGTGTTGTTTCTGCAGAGTGCCAGGATGAGAGCAGCAGGTGTAGGGAAGGACTTCAAGGAGAACCCCAACCTCAGGGACAACTGGACTGATGCTGAGGGTTACTACCGTAAGTGCTGCCTCCCTAATCCTTATATTTCCTCAGGTGTTATCTGGAGGCAAGCCTGTGACACGGGCTGTGTCAGTATCGGAGGAAACGCTCATCAATGCTTGCTTAATATCAACGCAATGTACCATTACAGCTTAATATAAGCAATGTCTCCTGTCAAGGACAGTTCATTAATGTCTGTTTGCTTTTTTAAGTGGAGTAACAGCCTCTCTGTCATTAACAAGTTTGTGGATTGTGGGGCTGTTTTAGGGGTGAACATCGGGGAGACGCTGGACAAGCGCTATGATGTGTATGGCTACACTGGCCAGGGTGTATTCAGCAATGTGATCAGAGCGAGGGACACTGCCAGGGCCGGCCAGGAGGTGGCAGTCAAGATCATCCGAAACAATGAGCTCATGTGAGTCTTCCCTTTTTATATTGACTAAAAACATTTTAACATGAATGTATATCCGAACAAGTATGGATACTTAGAAATACAACTTTCAACAACAACAGTCGCGTGAATGTTTGATTGAATTTGCATCGATGAACAACTTATATGATTTTTTTGGTCAACAGGCAGAAGACCGGGTTGAAAGAGTTAGAATTCCTCAAGAAGCTGAATGACGCTGATCCTGATGACAAGTTCCACTGCCTTCGCCTCTTCAGGCACTTCTACCACAAGCAGCATCTTTGTCTGGTATTTGAGCCTCTCAGGTACTGAAAACGGAAACGCTACTCCTTCCTTCTCATCATCTCATTCTTCTCATTTGAGCTGTGCATCCACTGCTGTTTGTTGCGTTTATGTGATGGCCTCACTTCCTAATTACCTGTTGTATTCTTATCCGTAGTATGAATTTGCGAGAGGTGTTGAAGAAATACGGTAAAGATGTTGGGCTCCACATCAAGGCTGTGCGTTCCTACAGTCAGCAGCTCTTCTTGGCCCTCAAGCTTCTCAAACGATGCAACATCCTCCATGCTGACATCAAGCCTGACAATATCCTGGTACGGCGCAAATCATCAATCCACAAATCAAGTTAATTCAGGTTATAGAATGCTGACAATGGCACAGTCTCGTGTGTACTAATTTATTTTTTGTCCTTAAAAGGTGAATGAGTCAAAGACCATTTTGAAGCTGTGTGACTTTGGTTCTGCATCCCATGTTGCTGACAATGACATCACACCATACCTGGTCAGCAGATTCTACAGAGCTCCAGAAATCAGTAAGTTGCATTATTTGCACACTCTCACCGTTAATCAGTTGCATTCAAAGGTGGACCTTGCTCACAATTTCTTTCTGTTTCAGTCATAGGAAAGCCGTATGACTATGGGATTGACATGTGGTCTGTTGGCTGCACTTTATATGAGCTTTACACTGGCAAAATCCTGTTTCCTGGATCTTCCAACAATCACATGATCAAACTAGCTATGGACCTCAAGGGCAAGATGCCCAACAAGGTAAAATTTCATCATACAATTTCAGTTCCTTCAGTTCTTGTTTCCCTTTCCTAGATGAAGTGGGACGTGCTGTTCCATGCAGTGTTCAAGACGTTATGGCTGATGCAATATCGTGGTTTTCTTTCCTCAGATGATCCGTAAAGGCTTGTTCAAAGACCAGCACTTCGATCAGAATTTGAACTTCCTGTACATTGAAGTAGACAAAGTGACAGAAAGGGTAAGGTGTTCTTTCTTACTTCTTCGGTACATTTTCACAGTGATGAAAATTAACATGTCCTACAAGTAAAAAATGTTATTTTATTGGCTGTTCAGATCTTACAGTATTTAATACATACTGAAAATGTGCAGTAGTTGTAATCATTGTATTGATTCATCTTAACATCTCCTGTCGTTTCTGTTTCTCTGCCCCATCAGGAGAAGGTGACGGTGATGAGCACCATCAACCCCACCAAAGACCTGCTGGCAGACATGATAGGAGGCCAGCGACTGCCTGAGGACCAGAGGAAGAAGGTGATGCAACTGAAGGACCTGCTGGATGGCACCCTGATGCTGGACCCAGCCAAACGCATAAGCATCAACCAGGCTCTGCAGCACCCCTTTATCCAGGAGAAGATCTGACACCCTGAACGCCACACACTCCCAGAGCAGACATAGAACCAACCACTAAACCATCTCTGACAGGAACCTCTGCAGTGAAGCAGCCAACCCACAGACTTCTATTCAGAATGTCATGAATTTTTGTTCTTCCTCAACTTTATTTTGTTTATGGATACATAATTATGTTTTATTGTAAATAGATCATTAAATGGTAGCCATTCTCGAAGACGTTGATTTTGCGATTTATCTTTGTAAACTTTCCCTCATACCCAGCAATGCAGTTATGGACTTTTTTTTTTAAATTTAACTGGCATTGGAGTGACAGATGTTTTAAAGAAAAATATAAATCCTGTAAATACTGTATGTCTATTGCATTAACAATCTCAAGCAGCAGACAGTTGAGTTTTGTTGTAGTTGCAGATATCTAAATACATCATTTCTTTTTTTAACCACAATTCCCATTGTGGGCCGATGCATGCTTTTGAATGTGCACCCTTTGTGCTCTAGATTTCTGTGGTGCAGGCCTGTATAAATGCTCTGTATGTGCATCAGTGTCCCACGTGTGACAGCAACCCCACAACCCTAAGTCTTCAGGCCTTGAGGTCTGAACGGAAGGAATAGATGCATATTATGTACTCCTTGAACAAGATTTTTTTTTTATTATTTTCAAAGCAGGTAGTCATTGTTTTCTGTTGCTGGACATTTTCATGTTTTTTACCTTCCTCCCCCCTCCAGCACTCTGGCTAGGTCCTGGCTCTTAAGGCTCTCACATTCAAGTGCCTCCTGTATGAGCCTAGTGTGTTAAAACACCAAATGCTGGCCTATTGAAGCCCCACCTGTGACCCTCCTCTCCCATTGTTGTGTATATAGTCCACAGTTAGTGTCATTTCATGTGTGATTTGTTTATTTTCCATTAAGTGGTAAAAAACAATCTTGTGATTTCAATAAAGAATAGTTGTGGAAACGCTGCTGAAAGAGCACCTTCAGTATAAGACAACTTTTTAGTAATAAAATGTTTCCTATTGTATACCAAACCCCCTTTCTTCATTCTATCCCCAACATGTGGGCCTGTGAATGACATGATGTCCTGTACATCCTGTTTACCAATAGCTCAATTCATATAAAATTGTTAAAAGTGTTGGATAGGAAGCGAAACAGTCATGGAACATTTGCACAGATTTCTCAACTGGATGTTAGCTGTCCAAAAAGGGCTTTTTTCTTTTTTTATCCGTGTACCCCACTAAGTGCAGTCTGAAGATGGCAAGAGAGTGAAAGGGGATATTGCTGCAGCCTCAGAGCATCAAAAGGTCCATCTTGGATCCAGTTGGAACAATTTACAGCTCTCATGCTCCCTCTCTGCAGCCGAAAGTCTAACTGTACCCTTCATTTCCGTCGCATGATTGCACTTGTGTTGAGCTTCTAAGAAGCATAATGGGAGACTCGCTTAGAATAGATTCCCATTTTTCTCCATCTGGAAAGTTAGGGAATGATGCAAGAGCTCTCTAAAAGGACTTCTGATATGAGCTGATGGGCTGTCGGGCTTAAAGGGTCTGTAAACACATGGGCTATAGTGGAATAACCACTGGTAAATATGTCAGTGTGAATGAGCAGGGATACTAACTGCTACTGGCTTTAATCTCAACATAGAGAGACGAGGGCATGACTGCTTTTAATGTGAATATGTAACCAAACAAGTAATTTATAACCATGCTTTCAAATTCATGAGGAGGAAATTCACACCTTACCATGTAATTGTAATTTCTTGTGATGATCAGAAGAGGGCATCAGAAGCTCTAGATATTCTCCATGAATGACAGTACTGATGGTGACTGATCTTGGAACTTTGTTTATTTTATTTTTAATGAGAGGAGTATATTTATCTAACATCAGGCTATATATTTGTTTACTGTCTTGGGTTTTTGACAGGTTGCATAATATGATTTCTTTGGATGTGGTTTGATGAGGTAATCAGTTTGATTTATAGTAATATACAGAGTGTGGGCACAATGACAGAAGTAGTTATTCTGTTTATCTTCTATCTTGGGTTGTTGTCTCCATTGAAACAAAACCATAATTCAAACCAACACATTTCATATATTATCAAAACCAGCATATAAAGAAGAAAAGAGACTTAAAATATAATTTCCATTTTTATTAAAACCATACAAACATTTGTAGTCAGTTATAAAAGAGCAAAGTGGCTCTTCTGGCGGAGGGGCAGTGCTGGGCCCTTGAAGCTCTGCTCGGAGCCAGATCTGTCTGGCCTCTACCCAGGGCCTGGGAATCCCTGCTTTCAAAGTCAATTCTTTATTGGCCCCAGGATACTCCCCATTTTCTCTGCTAAACCTACAGAAAGAGTATTGTATTTACACATTATATAAAAGCACAATAAATGTGAAAACTTAAAAAAAAAACAAAAAGAAAAGTAGAATGCATTTCGCAAATCTTAACTTTTCTGATATTCAGACTTTTCTTATATAAATGTTCTGTCATTTTATCTTTTTTCAGGTCTTTAAATGTTTATCTTTAATTTTTTCATAATTCACAATGGAAGATTGGCAGTGATCTTTCTCTTTACCGACAGGCAGATACTTATAAGGCACATACCTCAATGTAATTTCCTTCTTTCAAAGGAAATGATTTCTACTTTTTTGAAGAAAGAAAAAACACCATCAATGCACAGCTACAAAAATGACAAAAGTACCAAAGAACAATAAAACAATTTGTACCTCATTGCTTTTATGCTGAATAAAAGGTAAACTACTCAATATTCTGTGTTCAGTCACATAAGACTGCAAGGCAATACTAACACTGTTGACAAAGTCACTGCAATACTCGATGGCAGTACACATTCTGAATTTAAGAGCTTTGGAGAAAACAATACAGATGATTTCCTATGAAACAAAACACGTCACTTTACAGCATTTATCATCATGAGAGGGAAATTCATGTGCTGTGGACCATTGTTGGTCATTAAGACAGATTAGAAACATGAAGTACTCATATCTATTCATGTAAGCATACATAAAGCACCAAATGGGACCTTTGATCATCAAGGAGAAAATGTCCATTTTCATATCAGCTCCGAGCAACCGTGCAATCCAACGTCAATAATCAGATTATCACAAACAGAATATAAAAACACTGTTATATACACTTGTAAGTACCTTACCAGACTAACTAAATTGAGCCATTTAGATATCAAGTAGACGTCTATCTACGGTGCCTTGAAGACTTGGATGTGTCCATTTTTTGGACTCGATACCATACCGCATTTACTCTTGACAAAAACACCACTTGGTAGAAGCACTGAAACATTTACAGATTCACAAAAGTAACATACAAACAAAATGACAACAAATGTAAATACACACCACTTATTAAAACCTATGATATATAAAGTTATCATCTGGGCCTGTTAAATTAATGACCCATGTCTGACCTGCTGTAACAAGAATGGATTTAGCGACTTTGTACCTGTGGGATCAAACGGTAGATACTTGGCACATGGGCTAGTCTATGTACTTAAAATAGACAGTGTTCATGTTTAACCTTGAATACATGCATGTTTACCATCAGTGTGTACAGCAAAAACAGTGACAATACACAGAATACTGTTTTAAAGAAGTGAGCTTTTGCTCACCATCACATAGTAATGCAAAGAGGAGAGCTTCCAAAAATAGCCTACATTCCAGAAACGGAATATAACTATTTATCTATACATAATTTTGACACATCCCATTTCTGTGTGGGATGACATTTTTACAAAATAAATGGGTTTGGCAACTGCCTGTTCCACAACACTTTTAAGCACATAAAGTTCTCATAATTGCCACTTTGGTCTTAATCTTCACATACACCAGAGTTTTTCTCTTCCTTTTTTTCCATTTTTCCTAAGGGAGGACGAAGCTGAGAGAGAGAGAGAGAGAGAGCAGCTACTGCATGATAGCCAGGAACTTGCTCTCCTCAGCTAGTGTGGTGAGGAGAGAGCTCATGTCTCCAATTGCCATGTTGTTTAAGCCAGGGGCCACACTGTGGAAGGTCGCTGATGCTCGAGGGGTGGTCAGGCGTGATGAGGTCCTGGACAAACCCTGGAAGATGGAGGGACTCAACACCCCTGAGACCAAGCTACCCTGGTCAAAGCCATCCTCTAGCATGACACCAAAGTCCAGACTTACCCCCTCATCTGATACACCAGGCACATTGCCATCCACTGTGCTGGTCACCTGGTCTGCACCAGGGGAGAGAAGGGCAACCGAGTTCCCACTGCCACTGCCACCACCTTGTCCCACAGACTCAGCCATGGAGTCCAGCAAGCACTGGTCCTCCAGGACAGGGAATGAGGAGGCCTTGCGATCCGCTGGTTCATAAGAGAGGCAGTCACCAAAGCCCTGCTCTAAGTATCCATGGTCTGGGGCCTCCAGTTTGAGCCCAGATACCTGATGCGCAAGGGCACAGTGGTCCCCACTTCTCTGCAGTTGTTGCTGCTGGTTGAGACTAGCCTGGATTTCACCTGTGTTCTCGGGATTGAGGTACTGCTGGGTCCTGACCAAGTTCCTGTAACTGTTGATCGGTGGGCGAGGGGCATGGATCTGCCGATTGTGATAAAGAGCAGTTCCCTGGGAGAGGCTGAGTAGGTTGTCCATAGAGGCCCTGCTAAGGACTAGGTTGTTTCCAACTTGGCAAGAGGTGCTACTGTTGTGGTTCTGCGGGAAGTGGCTCTGTTTTTGAGGTCCATTGGAGGCCTGCTGCTTGAAGCCCTGCGGAAGAGGCCCATCGATGCTCTGTGAGAAGTTAGGCCTTCCAAAGGTGTTTGTAGAGTTGTGACCAGTACCTCTCATCTCCATGCAGGAGTTCGGCGATGTCTCTAGCTTCACCCCAGTGTTGACGCAGCAAGCACTTTGAGACTGATTAGCCTGGGCACAACTGTTGTGGAAATCAAGGGATACTTGCTGCTGAACCACCATGTTTCCAAACCTGCCAAAAGGCGCAGATGCCGGTCCATGTTCTGTACCTGACCACCTTCCACACTGTGTCTGGTGGTTTTGTTCCCTCAGAGGAGACCTGTCAGTACTCCCGGAGCTCACTTCATTCCACTGGATGGGAAGCTTACTAGGGCTCTTCCGCTCTGCTATCTGCTGCTGTTGGAGACTGTGGGACCCAGGGAAGGCCATATTCAACCCTGAAGTCTGGATCTGTTCTATCTCCTCCATAGATGGATGGGAGGTGTCCCTTTGGCTAGAAGCTATTTGGTCCTCAATGTGCATATAGGAGCCACCATCGACCTGAACCTGGGAGTGGAGATACTGCACCAGGTCATCTGGTAACATATCCTCATCCCCAAGCAACAGGCCAGCCTCCACGTCATCCTCCATGGCCAGGGCTTCTAAGGCTGCGTGTTCAGCAATGCTAGGAGTGTACGGTGAGTGCTGCAGGCCTCTCTGCAGGTTGCCTTCTGAGCGGGTGTAGTTCTGTAGGCTAAAGTTGCGAGTTTCAGGTGTAGAATGATGAGACAGAGGTGGAAGAGGGTGGAGGTTGTTAAGGCTGTGGAAGCGTTGCACTGGGGGCAGACTGCAAATATCAGGAGCCTGCGTCCGCACTGGGTCACTGGCCCTACGGTTCCCATTCAGTGGTCCCTCGCCAGGATAGAGGACCCTCCTCCTATAACCTGCATGTTCCATGTACCCATTGGTGTACCCGTTGGTGCCATTGCTGCAGCGATGTGGCCTGACTAGAGGTGGCAAAGAGTGGTTGCTACCACCTTCATCCATCATGGCCATGCGAGTCTTCAAGCTCATGCGCTCCATGTTGGGTAGAGGCGTGGGAGGTGGGCCGCCAGTTGCTGCTGCATACTTGGCTTTCAGGTGGTAGTGCTGTGCTGGGGTTAAATTGAGCATCCCCCGTGTCCCCCCTCCTCCTCCTATACCTACTCCTCCTACACCTCCACAGCCCCCACCTGAGAGTATCCCTCCACCCCCTCCTCCTGCTCCACCTCCATACTGGCTTGCCTCACTGGACCGGCGGGAGGCATCAGTGGAGATGGGGTCATAAGAGTCGGTGGAGCTAAGGTTGTGGAGGCGGCGGTGGTGGGCAGCTGCCATCGTACCCTCACTCTGGGAAGCCTGGCTGGAGCGTCGACTGGAGAAGCAGGGGGAGATGCCTGAAGAGCGCCGACTGCTGCTCAGGTAGGCTGAACTGGTGGCACTACCACTGCTGTCACGCCGGTCTCGGAGCAAATTAAGCACTGTTAGCTCTGTGCTGCCCAGCTCAGTATGAGCAGGTGGCTGAGGAGCAGACACCCCCCACTGTCTGCCCAGACAGGATCCTGGGGAGAACACAGACAGAGAAAAGGGAATAAAGAAAGTTTGGTCACCACTGGAGAAAACAAGGAAATGATGTGGTGAAAGGGAGATTAGTGCAAGTGTGGAGAGATCCCTCAAACAGATGTTGCCATAGACAACAGGCAGCATTTGGCCATGAAACATTGTTACATGCTATGTTCTCTGAT
This sequence comes from Macquaria ambigua, assembly GCA_008360985.2. Taxonomy (NCBI): domain Eukaryota; kingdom Metazoa; phylum Chordata; class Actinopteri; order Centrarchiformes; family Percichthyidae; genus Macquaria; species Macquaria ambigua. The sequence goes on along the minus strand of VMKM01000009.1, from coordinate 232,763 downwards.
ATGATATACGACTTGATATGGTTTTGATACCATTTTCCAGCGGAACAGTACATTTTAAGCATTTGTTTTGCCTGAATGCTTCAGCCAAAATGGGCAAGATGGAATTCAGGATAATTTATTTCTCAAAGCGTGATTCATACACATTTGTGGTGATGTGTAAATTCTGTGTGCAGGTGTTTTAACTGTAAAATGCCCACATGAGCTCAACCACATGTCGAAATAAAGATACTACATGCTGTTGTGAATTTGTGAGGGTTGTAGACTTTGGAAAAACATTATAAGAGCATTTAGAAAGAGGTTTTTCAAACAAAATGAAACTTACCCTTCCCCAGGATGTTGGGTAGTGTGGAACCTTTTGGGGGCGGTGTAGGGGACAGGGGCCCCAGCCTGGGCAGCGCTCCATTCACCTGCTTCAGCCTCTCCATCTTGATGTGCTCCATCCAGCGCAGGGGGCGGCCAACACTTCGCCTCGCCTGCAGGGTCAGCATGGCCGTGGTTGCCGTGGAGACTGTGGAGTCCATGATGGGGGCTGGCTCACCCTCACACTCCTCGTACGCCTCCTCTTCGTTTTCCTCTTTCTCCTCGTCCTCCTCCAGCCCCTCCCCTGGCGAGCGTCCGGCGCTCACAGCAAGCTGGACTCCACTGCTGGGATAGGTGCTGACGGGGGACTGGTCACTGCTGCATGTAGACTGACTGCCAGGGCTTGGCTGAGACGTCTGACAGACACAGACCAGGAAAGGAAAAAAAAGATTATCAAGTTTATTTCAGGTAACCCAAGGGAAGGTATACAGTGTCATATGTCACAAACAATGATAAAATATGATCTTTTAAAGGATGCATTCCCTATAAACATTAGACAGTGACAATTGTTCATAAAAGATGACTGACCATTATGAAAGATAATTCTATTAATGTGTTCATATAATCATCTTGTATAATAATTGCAGTTTGAGCTGGTTGTCCAAACCAGAGAACCAACTTCTGCATTTATTCTTTTAGAAAATCTGTTTGGAAGACAATGTTTTGTACATTATTGGGGCATGAGTAATGCCTCCCCCTGTGATCCAGTCAGGACACACAAAAACATTTTTTTTTTAAAGAGAAATTATGTTTTGGGTTGTTTTCAGAGGATAGGAAAATAGGATACAGACCTTTTGTGAGACTGACTAGTGCCTAATTAGGTTGTTTACTAAATTCTAGGAACTATGTTGCACTGAGGAATAATAGAATTACTTTTTTTGGCATCAAGTGTCAACAGTGTTTAGCGGGCATTCACCCCGTTTACTGAGTGAATGAATTTGGCTGCACAATGGAGCCCTGGGCAGTATCTGGCATACTTTCAGTGCCCTCACAGTTCTGCCCAAAGGCATGCACATTGCTCAGAAAAAAGCATTGCCTTTGGTAAATATCATTGCCACTCTTCAAAGTGTTATACAATGAAATGAGAAGAATACTTTTTATACTCTTTTTATGAACGTGAGAGATGAGGGAAAACTACAATGAGAACAAATCTGGTGTGTTTCAGGTGAAAGTCAAGCCAAGCAGTTGTGAGAATGTGGGATGAGAAAAGACAGTAAAAACAGACAATAAAACGATGAGCAATAAAGGAACGAGTGAAAGAATATTTTACAAATACAATATGAAGGGATACCTATCTCACCTGATTACCCACTGTCCTTAGAAAGAGAAGGAGAGAAATGCCGAAGCATTGGATAGAAGAAAACGTTGACTCATTAGAAGACTTCAGTGTTAATGTGCATGCCCCCAATTTAATGTTAAATCACACACAAACCTAAATACTAGGCATTTAAATTACTATGTTAAAGTAAAGAAATTAGTAGTAAAAGTATTAGGAAAAGAATCAAAGTAGTGTTAAAGGTGTGAGTGTCAGCAAAATTGATAGAAACCTTAAATAAAGTCTCACCATGGGCTTCTCTGTTTTGATGGACTTGACCTGCAGACATTCATCCTGTTTTGAGGTAGCATGGTTGTACTCCCTTTGGTCCGTATACCCACCCAGGGGCAGTTGCCCTGGTGACCGGCCCTGGCTGTTGCCCCCAGGCTCCCGGGGTTGGGGCGGAGGGCGCGGGTAATCTCCACGCTGTTTCTTGGTGACGTGCGCCTCCGGCCCGTGCACCGTCTTCACGTGCTTGCGTAAGGAGCTAGGGTCCGTGTAGCGTTTGGTGCAGCCTGGGATTTTGCACACATACGGTTTCTAAAAATGAAAAGAGAAAGATGAGCTGTGAGAAACATGTTGCTTGTGAACACCACATTCAAGCAGCAAAGTCAAAGGAGCATAACTGAAATTATGTCTGTCAGTACCTCATTTGAGTGTGTGCGATTCTGATGTTTCGCCCGGTCTGAGGCATTGGAAAAGGCCTTGTTGCAGCCTTCGTGTTCACACACATAAGGTTTCTCTCCGGTGTGGGATCGTAAGTGAGTCTTTAGGTTTTCCAAACGGGAGTAGGCCTTGGCACAGCCCTCAAACTGCAGAAAGAGAGAGAAGAGGACATCACTCATACAGCTTGAATCTTGTGTTAGCAGGTTGCATGTAAAATAACATTTAATCTGCAAATAAATTAAGTCAGCTGAGCATATAGCAGTGTCCTTACTGTGCACTTGTGGGGTTTTTCCCCAGTATGCCTGCGCATGTGGACCACCAGCATGTATTGTGCCTTGAAGGGCTTCTGCTCTCGAGAGCATTCCTCCCACCGACACACAAACTCCTTCTTCTCCCCATGGATGTGGTCATTGTTGATGTGCTAGAAAAGAAGATGACAGAACTTTAACCAAAGCAACCAATGCATTATTATAAGCCCTTGCTGTGTCTGTACATGAGAAGGAAGTAAGGACAAAGTGCAATTTTATTTGCCTTGATTGATTTGATGTTCAGCTTGTGGACATTTTTGCTCTGAAGCATGGGGGGGCAAATACAACATTCTCCTGTTTTCCATTTCTTTTAATGTGGTACTTTCTCCATTTAATTTCTTCCATCTCATTTCTCTTAACTCTTTCCTTCCTTCCTTTCTGGCCTTTCTCTTTCTCTGCCTCACTCTGTTGAAATCTGCACAAACACGGGGGAAAAAAGGCAGACTTGTGAGTCTCAGTGTCCGATCTGAACAGGATTTTCAAATAAAACCCTGTCACTTCGCATCACATTGGGCCCTCGCCCCTTCATGACAAGTGCTGACAGTTGTGCTGCCGTGGCAACTTCCAATCTGAGGCTTAGGAAGAAGGGAAGGTGGGAGGGAGGTGAGGGCGAGAAATCAAAAGTTCAGTCGAGGCATCTGAAATGCGAGGGCTTTACAACTCCAGCCAAGCATTATATCTGTGAGCACCACATTTCTCTTGCTTCATCCCCTTCTCTCTTCCTTTCTCTCCATCTTTCTTCTTCTTTTCTCACTAACTGTCTTGTAAAACCGGGTAAATGGTGGATGTTACAGAGGAATGAAGGCGGTGAGGAGGAAAAAAAGTCATACAGATGTACACCCTCTGGGGACGAGGTCAACATCTGGCCCTCTTTCAAAGACAACACTGTGGTGGCCTCTGAAGTGCCTTTCCGGGAGCAATTTAAACCCAGGGAGACAGACACAATATCCTGACAAAAAGAAACCGGTATTATTACATTCCTGAGCAGCGGAGAAGAGTCTTTTTACCTTGGGGGTGAATGAAGAGGGACGGATGGCAACAAGCGAGAAGGAAAAGAGATAAATAGAGACTTGACTTTGAATGCTCTTAAATGTCTGGGGAAAACATGCTTTCTTTGAGCACTTACTCGCAAGATTGTTGAGCTATAAAACATGCAGGACCAAAGCAAATAAAGTATCCAGGGTCAGTTCCCCTCCAGGCACGACACTGCTCTCACAATGGGATCTTTGTACCTTCCCAGTGCCCTGCCCACTGGCCAGATCATGACCCCACATATAACCATGACCATAACAGAAAGCGCCCCAATTTTTAATTTTCCTTCAGGACATTTTAACCCTCTCTAACTACAAAACCACTGCACTTCCCAGTACTACTAAAGGAGGTGTATCGACAAATGAGTCAGCGCAGTAACAGCAGGGTGCGACAGTAAAAGCAAAGAGTAAAATTGACACTAACATATCCGCAAAGGACCTCCATTATTCTCACTTGACATTTTTTAATTTCAAAGTGACAAAACAAGACTAATTCCACGGAAAATGATTGGGGACTGGATGACCACAGACGTTAGTGAAGTTTCCCCAAGATTGATCTCCTCCCCACCTCGGTCAGAGCCTCAGAAAACCTGACTCGTCTTCTCTTTTTCTTCCTCTCTGTGAGGGAATCCCTGTGGCAAGCTATCGGTCTGTTGTGAACAGCATTCAATATCCCCTGGCTGAGAGCGATGGGAGAGCACCATGGTGTTGGATCACGCGGGTGGCTGGCACAACACGAGCGCATGCACGCACTTGCACACACAGATGGATACACACTCACACCCTGGTTGTACAAATGAAGGAGGTCGTTGACGGGTGTGATGCATGAGCCTCCGAGCTGACAGAGAGGGGGACAGACAGCACGGGGAGAGGGGCCGCCGAGGAAACCTAATGGCATGATCTAATGGCAATTCTTATTGAATCAATAATCTCCATGCTGAGCAGACAGGCCCCGTTGGCCGGCTAAATCGACAAACAGGTGCTGATAGCAGTGGTGCAGCAGGTTATTCATCTTCCCCCTGCCAGCTTATCGGCCAACAACTGTAAAAACGCCACCAAGATGGATTTAGGAGGGAGCCGCACGACACGGAGCGCCAGGGACACGGACACAGGGGACACTGAAGGCGTCTGTGACGTATGAGAGGTGCACACACATACACACAGGTGCAGGCACTGTTTTCTTGGTCCAGACCCCTGCTGCTTGGGTGCATGGCAAAAACATCCATGAACATAAATAGCACTAAAACACACAAACACTTTTACTCTTGGATTTAAGTTTGAATGTTTTCTAAAAAAAAAATCTGATTTAAAATGATTTTCTGTCCCTTTATGTGAATGTTCAAACACACACATCTCTACACGCATTACTGTAATACACACAATCCTATCTTTTTTCTTTTTTTTTTTTGCTATTACCCAGCATTTGCCCACTTCAGTATCCATCTCCATGTCTCCTTATCAAACTCTCTCTGGGACATAGCCCTCATGCATTAGAATGCAAGCGTGCATGAAAAGAGGGCCTGTTTACAAGGCAATTTCACTAAGCTGTGGGACCCGCAACACCGTTTAGCTTTATCAAACACCGCCTAATAAATCATATGCTCTTTTGTGATGTCAGTTGCTGTGTGCTGAGTGCTTTGTGTAAAGAGAGGGGGAAAAAGAGCATGAAAAAGGCAAAGAAGGGAGGGAAGGAGGAGGGAGGAAGTAAAAGGGGGAAAAATTGAGTGTGTGAGGGAAGGAGGGAGGATGAGAGTAAGTGAGTGAGCGAGCAGGGGGCAGGGAGCTAGAATTGGCATGTGTAATTCAGCACAGTCTTTTCATCTTAGAGTAAGATACTCTTGACAGATAAGGGGCCTAATCCTTCTCCTGATCAAAAAAAATCTGCATTTTACCAATTAAAAGCCTGCGCCAGCAGCCAGAGAGGGGGCTGCCTTCAGACTACGCCCGCATTTATCTCCCTTTAACACCGGGGAGGCGCACAGCAGCCGCCTCAACAAGGCTGCACACAGGAGGAGAGCCAGCTCCCCATCTAAGAACAAGGACATCACAGCGCCACCTATGTAGATGACCTGGAACAGAACTGGTAGACTGTGGAGGTTGGGAAAGGCCTGATGAGCTGTGAGAACACACACATACAGACCACCAACTCCATCAGACACCCCGCATATATAGTCTAAAACATCTTCAATAATCAACGACATGACAGGACAGAACCTGAATTCTCAAGTCCGCAAGCCAGGAATGGTTCAGCTTTTGAAGGTTATGTGCACACAAGATCACAAGTTTCTTGTAAGTGGTCAAGCAGTAACTAAGATAAACGCAAATGGATGATCACAGAAAAGTCATTTTTTACAAAGAAGCTAAAGAATAATAAATTATGCTAATTCATTTAGCAAATCTATGTAATGAGAAAACAATAAACTTTTATGCTGATTCAAATTTGATCACCTTTCATAACGCCACACTTGATTCTTTTTTTGTTTCCCCATATCCAAAGACTCTACAGCCACTCTTTACTAATAAACTGCTTGGCCACACAGAGGACAATATGGCTTACGTTAATTTCTTCATCATACAAGGGCACTGAAAATGCATAGCTCCCTTGTAAATTTCTCCACGGTGAAGTATCAGTAATAGATCCATGAGAAAATAATACAAGATTGTTGAGCAAGGCCATATTAGGGAATTATGGGAGTGTGGGGTTGGCATCTCCGGCGACAAAACCGAGTGAAGAAAGCCCACTTCAAGAGAGACATTAAAGAAGCCACCAGGCCTTATCTTTAAAAGTACTCCCTCTGAGGGGAAAGAGGGGAGGGAGAGAAAATGAGAGAGGGAGAGGTTTATGCCCAAAAAATGCGGAAGCAAAAGAATGTGGAGCTGACAGAGAGGGAGATGGAGAGGTATAGAGAGTTGGAATGTAATAAATGAAATAAATACAGCAAACTAAAATTGACACCCGCTTCGCTTTTGCTGACTGGGTAGGCCAGATAAGTGAGCTAAATTGCATAGATCTGATGTTTATCTTATCGGCTGCACCGAGAGCGCTTAAACGCAGATGATAAAGGAACGCCGTGGCATGTCATGGTGAGAGCATGTTGGAGAGTGTAAAAATATGCACGAAGAGCTCGGCAGGAGTGCTTTTGAACAAGGTGGAAAACGATGAGGGTGGTGTGAAGGCTTAATTCTAAAATTAGGCCAACCACAAAGGAAAGGGATATTTGAGTGCAGGCTTTTAATACTTCAAAACATTTATTTCATGATGTAGACTGTCAACACAGCTGCCACATTTTTGAGCATGTTTCATTGAATATGAATCCATGTGTAAACTTTGTGCAAAAGCTAGTGGCTAAATTGGTTACAACCAAAGAGAAACTGGTATTTTTTTTTTCTCATCAAGCCATTTCAGAAGACAAGTACAGGGGGAAGGGACGCTCCATTGTTTGGTTATATGGAAATCCCCCACCCCCAAACCCCTCCCAGTGTGTGAGGAGAGCCACTGTGGTCCAAATACTGTACTTATCCTATTACTGAGGGGGGTGGGGGTGCGGAGAGATAAGAGCATTTTCTCGTCTGCTCTGCTGAATTAGAGGGCATGGATTCTGTAGGCGAAGACTTTTATTGGCATCTCTCTGCATATCTGCATGTGCATAGAAATTGAGAAATAAAATGCAATATCAGAAAGTCAAATGCCAGAAAAAGAGAGAGAAAAAAACCCTTCCAAGATGGAAAATGGAAAACTAATAAGGATTTTGTTGGTGTCTGTCTACACGGCAATCTGATAATAAGTGCAGCTTGTCAAGGTTAGGCAGGATAGTATATGTGGAGGAATGAGAGGACATTGTTTTGTTCAGATGGCCACCTGGTGTGACTACAGTAGGGGGAGGATGTGAGCAAGTTTTTCCTCTATTAAGAAGCCACCCTCCCCCTCCTCTCCCACCACCTTAACTCATCCCGCCCCCTGAAACAGGGGCAAGAAGTTGTCAAGATTCTCAACCTTTGAGCCGAGCCCTTCAAACACGGGAGGCAGCCCATTCCGCGCTGAGGATATCAATTATAGATAGGGGTTACCACCGCGGCAGAGGATTGCAATGTCAAGACAGCTGTGGAGAGCTGAGGATCTTTCTATCAGATGTGTGGTGATGTGTGTTTCATGTGCACGTGTGTGTGTGTGTGCACTCCAGCGTCCCTTGTTCACGGCAACATTATCGGTGTATTTTCACCACTTCTCCAACTTCAGTCGGCTCTCTCAGCTGGCTGACGGGTGAGCAGTTCACAGGCCGCGAGAGAGCAGCAGAGCTAATAGCGTCAGTGTAAGTAGCCGTAGTGGGGGCGACACGACCATAATGTCATTAATATTTAGCTTAACAGTGAACCCTCTGGCGCAATACGATGAGAGCCATCCATCTCCCGGGCTGTGTGAGAGTTCTGATAGCAGCCAGGAGGAGGGCCGGTCCAGTGTTGTACACAAAGCTCACATCCTGACTCTGGGAGGCTTAACCCGCCAAATCAGTTAGCCGCGTTCAGCTGTGAGATGTGCTCTCCAGCTTTTGAGCCCATTACCACCGTCCCTGGATCCAATCAGGAATCCAGCAGCAGTATCAGTCAATGCCTGCAGCTCTGACTCTACTGTAGCTTGCTGCTGCTGCTGCTGCATAGACGTGCAGGCAGGGGTTGTGGCCTGATAGGAGGCATTGTGCAGAATAGTACAGCAGCAGACAGGCGATGTTGCTGGGATCCACTGAGCTTGAGGAAAGAAAAACACTGAAAACTCTCACAGCACACAAACCAAAAGACATTGTAGTTTTGCTGTGTGTTTTCTGAGCTGCACCGGGAAGGCTTTTTATGTATGTCTTCACCCATCTTACAGCTGTAAACACCCTGTTGTGTCACCTTGTTTCCCTACAAGAAACTCTGGTCCTGGAGAACAACTGGGGTCGGGTGTGAACGCTTCTCTGCTCACAGGAAGTGATGAATCGCAACTGAAGAGTGAAATGCAAACCATCTGCTAAACAGCAGCAAGCAAGCACTCGGTTCAGATATGTTTTGCCTTTCTTGTTCCTTTTTATAAACTGTTTAAATCATTAAAAAATCACATTCTGTGCACAATTTACTGACATACCATTACATAATTTCTGGATATTGAAATTTCTCAGCTTTCATTTGGAGTTGCCAATGTATAGAAATACTTTGGGCAGCTTTACGTGCTGTGCTGGAGTTAGACCTTAAATAAGCGTGTGCCACTGTTTTTTAAATGTGACTATTTTTGTATGTGTATGTGTGTGTGCTACTCACTTGTACTAGCTGCTCCTGCGTGTCAAACTCGCGGCAACAGTTCTCCCAGTGGCAGTTTGTCTCATAAACCACCTCTGGCTCCTGTTTGCTCTCATCCTTGTCCCCTTCCTCCTTCACCAGGGTCATCCCGTCAGGATGGTCCTGAGGAACAATGGTGAAAAAGTTCTAGTTCAACAAGCACAACAATGAAATGGGAATAATGGAAATAAATTGTTATACCAGGCTCCACGTAAAAGCATGAAATCTACAGGAACTGCCTTCCCCTCCCCAACATCAGTCCATCCAAATCTGTCATAAAAGTCATTTTTACCGCCCTGCTGGTTTACATGAAAGGCACAGCCAAGAATGATTTGGTTACAGGTCTCAGCCACAGTGCCCCTATGAATTTGGCCTTGTTTGGCTGCCTGGGAGAAAAGTGTGGAGAGCGGAAATGTAGCGCTGAAAGCCCCGCTCTGTATTTGGGGGTTGTTATACGACAGGACCGGGGCGAGTATTTGAGGAATCTAACCCCCTTTTCCTGCTGTAGGTTGCTCTATTAGCCCAAACATATTTCACTGTCACAGTTAGGTGGCTGAGTGGAGCAGAGAGCTGCTGCGGGCTAATTCAGGAGAGCCTGGGCTTCCACCACACACCTCAGGCTGAATCTGCTGCTGCCTGAATATCGACTCTAATAAGGCTTTTCCTGCAGATGCAAACACTTACTGTTATCACATTTCTCTTTCATTTTTCCAGCCACTTCAAATTTTGATTAAACAAAAGCAAAAACAATTTCCTTCTAGTCTCCCAAAGATCAATGAATTGTTTCGCTTCGGAAACAGCGACTGATAAGAGCAGGGTGGGAAACAAACACACCAAAACACCAACAAACAGGTAAATAAATACAAACTGTGGCTGGTAAGCTTGTCTATTGTTGCGGCCACTTTGGCAGGTGACCAGCCCTTATATGGGCTTCCTATTCTAGTGGAAAAATCCAAAAATAAAAACTGGCTGGTGGATTCTGGGATTTACCTACCAGTTTGCAGTATGATACATTTTTGCCATAATGTGGATAATTTTGCTAGATAGCTGAAGAATATCCTACGGAGCTGGTGACTGAAAATATATTTTTATATTGCTGAAAAATGTGGACAATCCTCACCTGTACGCTCAGCGCGCCTGGGCTCGGCAACTCTTCCTCCGGTTTCATTTTGGAGCGTTTGTGGTGCATTGGGTCTCCTGTGCTGCTCACTGCAGATTCACTTGTTGGTTTGGTCTGCGGAAAAACAGAAAATATTTCATCATTTCGAGCTTCCCATGACATGAACTTGACGATATAGATGATTCAATTTTATATTTTACTGATTTTTCTTATGTTATCCTCTATAATATCATTAAATATGTAAGTTAATCATTTACTTAATCAAGCTGAAAAAAAAACAACTGTGTTTGCACCATAATGGTTTCCGTATCCCCAGTCCCTCGGCTTTAACTGTGCAAATGAAAAACTATGCAATTCACTGTATGGCATTAGCTCCTCTAATCACAGCAATTAAAACAAACTCATGGACCAATTCAATGAACCATTCACTGAACCAATGGATGACCTGACTTTGGCCCTGGCTTAAATTCGCCCCTTGGGAGAATTCTTGTTACATACCACAAATTCACAAGAATAAAATAATTACCAAGGAGGTTGTGGAAAAGGAAAGAAGTTTCCTGAAAATGTTCAGAGTTGTAGTGATCCTGTCAGTCTCTGTAACGTGTAACACATTTGCCCTTCTATCTTAGCTGAAACAAATGAGATATGGCTGTGGCCCCAAAGCAATATTCTGTTTATTCAGGAGAAGGAAAAGGCAATTTTGGTGTTCCCAATTTGAATGAGGCCTCATTCGCGATAACACAAATTCAAGCGATGGGAAACAGCAGGGAGGACGGGTAATAAACATTGAATATTTACTTCAAATGTGGGCCCGCACATACAGTAAGGGTTGAGGAAGGAGAGAAAAAGCCCCTTTGGATCCATCCATCCATGTCAATATTCCCTCTCTATATCCTTGTTCTCTCTCTAGTGATTAATGGAGTCAGCAGTGGGTTTCTATGCTAACAAGCCCCTTGTTGTTTGCTGCAGGCACGTTCTGGGCCGTGCTCGGCAGTCTAAAAACAAGAGACAACACAAGTAGGAGGAAACTCCCAGGAGATGGGCGCGTGGAGGGGGGGTCCTGCCTGTACCATGTTAGCTCGCTGCGTTTTGCTGAGATGTGGCTGGCATGCGACGCCGCTATCTATTAACTGTGATGATGAATCGCACAGGCGCCTGCCGCCGCTCTCACCTGCGAGGAGTCGTTGGAGATGGCTGAGCGCTCGCTGGCGCTGAGCCCGGAGGGGGGGATGCCAGGTACGGGCCTCTGGGTGGCGAAGGCCGGCGATGGGTGGATGAGGGGCGGACTGTGGCCAAAGGCAGAGCCCACTATGCCCGGTTGACGGCCAATCAGCTGCTGGTGCACGTGCAAAGCCACCGGGGTTGGAGGGTAGGCGAAGCTTAACGCTGGGCTGGAGAGAGCAGAAGAGGGACTAGTTATATTGGGTAAAATAATCATAAACTAAAATACAACTTCACTAAAACATCAGTTGCAAAGGCAATGAGACAAAAAAGGAGGAAGACAGTGAATAAATGGATTGTTCTGGATAGCTCCTCTTCCCTGAGGACAATCTGACAGGAGATGGTGTGGTAATGCTGGAACCACGGGGCTGCCGGCAGATCCCTGCCAATGAATGTTCAGCTTGTAAACACACAGTGAATTATCATGTGGTCTGTGTAAGGCAGTATGTCATTCTTCCACTGGGCAAATGATACAGATGATAAACAATCTGGAGTGTGTCATATAGCCATGTAAATAAAGCAAAATGAATTCCCTGTTCCTGCAACAGACTTGTTTCCTCAGCTTATTTACCCTCAACCTGAGCTAACTTTGTTTATCCTAAAAATCCCAGAAGCCACCAAACCTCCTTCGGGGTCTGTGTAACCGCAGGTGAACCACCAGATAAACCACCAGATAAACACAGATCTGTGTGGCTCGACAGCAGCGGCCTCCATTCATCCTGAGCTCTGACGCTTCGCTCTCGCCGCGACCCATATGTCTGCTGATCTTATTACAAGCCGAGTGGAAATCAATGGGCCGAGACACATTTGGGGGCCCATCCGCTTGTCATATCACTCATCAGTCTGTTGGCTCTGGCTATTTGGGTCCTGTCACTAGGACAGTGGCTGAGCGTGCAGCGTGATTGATCAGGCTCTTCTTACAGATCGCTGATCAATGTCTGTGGGTGGGGCGATGGATCTTTCCTTTTCCCCTCTCTCTTCTTTTCTTTTTCTTCCCTTTGCTCGCCTCTGGTACTGGGGCGTGATGTATGTGATGTTTCCATGAGGTGCACCGGATGACTGACACGAGCCGCCGGGGAGGCAGGCTGACTGGCTGGCTGGGAGATCGTCACCCACATGGGGGTTTGACATGGACGACACACACACACACACACACACACACACACACACACACACACACACACACTCTTGTTCGCTCCACCACACACTTTCTCTCACACAAATGAGAGTGCATTGTAACTACAGTAATATTATCTTGCCATCCTGACGGGTTCTGCACTACAAGTGTTGCTGTATGAAAAACACCAATCAATGATATTATTCCCCCCCTGGGGAGATCCTGCTTGATTTATCATTGGCACATGTTAGTCCCTGAATGACCACCTTGAGAGAATCACAATCAATCAAAGCTCCTGAAAGACACCCTGACAGGATTAGAGTTATTTTTTACAACTTTAAAGGGGTAATGCAGTTTATTTTGTATTGCACTTCCATAACACTCACAAAATGTCCAAAATCGAAGAAGCAAAGGCTGAAATGTCCTGATTTTTAGTCCATGTTATGGGTCAAGCTCCAGAAACACTGGATCCTACAATTCCCATAATGCAACTTGATAGTGTCTTACATTAGACCTCCTCTACCTTATCAAATCTAATTTCTTTCAAACCCCACACCTCCGGTTAGTAACGCAGGCTTTCTGTCAAATATGTTAAGTCTCAAGCCCAATCCGAGATAACCCAAGAAAATAATAATAATAATAATAATAAGAAGAAGAAGAAGAAGAAGAAGAAGAAGAAGAAGAAGAAGAAGAAGAAGAAGAAGAAGAAGAAGAAGAATATAAGACCTGGGAGCTTTGAGAATAATTCATGAAGGACAGTTACCTGATGGCTCCAGCAGAGAGGTGACCGTAGGAGCCGCTGGTGGAGGAGCTGGAGCGCGAGTTGTTGAGCATGGTGACGAGAGAGTTGGGCGAGTTGCGGATCATGGTCTGCAGGTCAAAGCTGTGCTCAGAGAGGGGCGAGATGGGCAGGGGGCGCTTCCTGCTGGGCCGTGATGGCAGCCGCGGGCTCGAGAAACGAGAGCCTGCAGGATGAGGGAAGGAAAAGGTCAGAGCAAGAAAAGAATGACTACCAAGCGGCTGCTGTGAAAGTGAAAGGTTAAGATGCCCTGTAAAAGTGTAAATGAACCCTTATCTGCTCCCTCATTCCATGTTTTCTGGAGAAGAGAATCAGCTAAATTCCTAAAAAATTAGTTACAGATCAAAAAAGAGCATTTGCTGGTTTATACATGATTTTCTGTTTGACTTCATCCAAACTCTAACCTAATCTAACCCCAACAGATGACATTTTTGTCAATCATCAGACAAAAGGCTCATCTGAATGAGTGTTCAGCTGTCACTTGATGCACTGCTTGCATTTCATCCATGAGAAAACATGCCTTTTATGTTGGAGAAATGCTCTGACTGTGTATGGTAATATTTAATCAAGTCCAATTTGACTCGTTATTCAAATGCAATCAGTGTTGACTGGAAATACTAAAAGGGGGTTTGAAAAGGTAAAAGGCGGAAACGGCACAACCATTCTCTCTGCACATACAATGAGCCACGGGTAGAGATTAAAACATGACTTTTGTTGTCTTTTCACATGGAGATGTCACAAACAAGACAGGGAAAAACAGAGGAAGATGGAGGGAGGGGGTGGGGGGGGTGGGGGGGGGGGAGCGCTGAGGGGATGTCGCGCTTTGTGCATGAACTGACACAATGACTTTGTGACTCAAGACTTGGAAATAAAACATTTTGAGTTATTTTATAAAGGCGAACAAAACCAGCTTACGCAGCCCCGATAACCCCCCTCCATATTTACGTCCCCCACAATCCATCCATCTCCCAAACGTAAATGCTCCATCTCTCGTTTGACACATCCAACGATTACAGAACGCTCCATTCACATGGTAATCACAGTGTGTGGATGTGAATGTGTGTGTGTGGATGGCTCTGTGGTGGCAGCGGTGGTGTTCTGGCATACGTAGGCCTGAGTTTCGACTACGGCATGAAGCTGTATGGAAAGCAACACCCCCTTTACATTGTCATTGTATGGAAAATCTGTCTTTTTTATGTCTTAGTGATGGGGGTGTTGGAGGTGGGGGGCATACATATACACATACAAATCCCTGAGCGCACACAATTGCTAAATACAATGTAGTTTGTCATGTGACACTCCTCGACATGTCTGATTTTTCACTATTTCATTTATCTCAAATAGCTAATGCATCTAATGCTGCAAAAAAACAAAAAACAAATGATGGATAAATCCAACCTTCTACATTTAAAATTTGACACAACTGACACTTTTTAAACAAGCCGAATCCACTGCGAGTGAATTCTCCTAATTCAACAGCAGGGCCGGCGTCCCACCACTGCAAAGCCTCATGGGAGTGGTATTTATTAATGCACAGCCCAAATGATAAATCGGCCAACCGGGGAGACAGAGAGAGGAGCGTCCTGGCTCGTAGCAGGACTGTCCCTCTAATTTCCTCTTGATTTATGGACGGGATGGCTGGTTACGCGCCGCGTCATTAATTCTTCTGGCCAGGGAGGGTTTAGACAGGCCGGACTGACGGCGTTGGAAATAAAAGCTGGCTCCAAAACTGGGGTTGAACCCTTGCCGACATGCCTCGGGGCCACCTGAGAGGGACACTATCACAGGGGGAGGGCTGAAGTGTGAATATAAGGCCAGAATTTTACTTACAGAAAACTTACTTTAGGACAAGATACTAAGGGAAACAATCATTCTGGACGTATTTAAAAATGACAGTAATCCTATTTCTCAGATTTAGTGTACTTATAATTAATTTCGTGTGTCACTTTTTGTTTGTTTTAGTACATTTTGCTGAACAGATACAATTATTGGCAATCTACTGAAATTACAGCTTGAGAGGTATAATCAATAACTACAATTAAATGATTTGTTTGTAACAAACATGAGTTCCAGTGTTCAAAATGTTACTGAAAGTGAACCTATTAATGAGAAAAGTGCCGTACGAATAGAGAAAAACAGCAAGGAAATTAAAATGAACTAATAAAAGACCACAAATACAGACTTTAGTATAGTGATCTATGAGAGCTATGGCACTAATTAGGCAGTGCGAACATAGACAATAGCCCATTAAAGCACAAATAGGCAGGACAGGCCCATTGTTTCATTAGCAAAACTCTCACTGAAGGTAATTACACTGATGTGAAATAGACTAAAATAGCCGCAGTAACATGGTAGCCCAGATTATCAGCGAAAGCCTCTTGATAGACTCTGCTCTTTGTATGTGTTTTTTTTTCTGAAATCCAACAAAGCTTTAAAGTGTTAATTTTTCAGGCGTTGGAACACACATTGTTGAAACATGATGAGTTATTACCAGCAATGATCACAGGCGTTTTTTAAGTGAGGAGCATCGCATCTCCACTTAAATTTGGCCCTAATTGTTTTGTTTCAGTCTATTAATCTTAAAAAGTGACACAGAAGAAAGGATTTCTCCAGTGATGAATGGTGGGACATTCCAATTCCCACTTAATAGCAATTAATTTTCTGATACCCGCACAAGTTTGGCTAGTTTTAATTAGTTTGTTCAGAGGAATACGGGGAACTTCACCCCGGATTTCCATGAAAGCGGCGTCTGCCTGACTAAATACATTCTCATCAAAGGGAGCGGGGTGAGGCTGTCTGACCTTTCTAAGATTCAGTGTGCGCTTAATTTCCTATTTACACTTTAAAATATCTCATTAGCATAAGTCCTCTGCACACAGTCCTGAGCCCAACACATTAAGACAATAGCTCATTTAAATCATGTCAAAGTAAAGTTGCAGGTCCCTCCTCGCCGTGGTTGAGCTGTAGCTTGATCTATATATAGTACAAGATACAGTAGGTGTTTTGTGAAGGTGCATTTTAGAGGTGGAATTCCCACTGGGGCCACCCATGCTATAATGTGCAGGTATGCACTCATAATACTTAAAGATCCAATCCCAGTAGGCATGGATTTGGTGGGTGTTTTTTCACCTACTGGGCTACATCTGGTTAAAAAATCCAGTTTTTAAGATGTCTAGTTTACCTAAAACTGTTGTTTAAACATCATTTCAGTAACTACATTTTAATGTGTAGTTAGGATTTGCTACATATTGAAATTAAATAGAAAAGAATTAAGGATTACGCGAGAAATTTCTCCTACTTCTTACGCTAAATAAATCATTTATAAACCTATTGGATTATCTGAAAAATGCATTGTCACAAAGCTGAAAACAGGGCTGTTTTTGTTACCGTAGCTCATGAAAAGTTGACCATTTGGAGATACGTGGTTTTCACAGTCACAGCCACGATATGCAAAACTGGCCTCTATAAATACACAAAATTAACAATGTTATTATATTGATCCAACTTGCTGAGTGTTGTGGAGAACTGACTTATAAACCTGAACTTGGCATCATCAAGGTTAAGTTCAGAAAACTCCCATTGTCTGTAAATCTCACACAAGAACTGCTAACCCTGGATTTCGGACCTCATGTCACAATACTGTATATGGAATACTTATGAGAACCTAACTGGCGATCAGCACTTCTGAGACGCTTAGAAATAAACTGTGCTATCAGTCATGAGTCATGTGTGAGATCAGGGTAGACTTACTCTCCATCGCCTGCAGGTATTCCATGTGCAGGGCGCTGGCGCTGCTGGCGCCGGCTGTGGACGCCACAGAGGGGAGCAAGTCGGTCGCGTAAGGGCTACGGTGGCCCGCCAGCAGAGCCATCTGGTGGTAGTACTCGGCTGTGGTCAGACCTGTGTGAGGGGCTGGAGCAGGAGAACGATCGGGTCAGCAAAGAGGAAGCAAGGCAACCAAAAACTGAAGGTGACAGATGAGGAGACGGAGAGAACGCATGAAAGGAAATTTCTGAAAAGAGGTGGGTAGGGAAGAGAGAGTGGAGAAACACACAGAGGAAGATGGGGAGTAAAGAAAAAGAATTAGGCAGTGAGAAAAACACGACAGGGAGAGCACCTGCACTGCGTTATAAACCTGTGTTCATTTACATTAGATGATAATCAGCTCAGCAGAACAGTAATGAGCACATTAGCAACACCATCAAGTTGAGCAAAACAGCTGCACAGGGAGCATCACCTGAAGTGGAGAGCCTCACTGGGGATTACCGGATGCTTGCTCAGAGATTACAGTGAGTGGTGCATTAGTGTTTGATTGATGCATTCATACCGAGCACAGCATAACTGATCGTCTTACAATACAATTCTTAAACAGCCTTTTCTCTTCTTCTTACTGTTCCTTGATCACTTTGGAGAGAGTGTATATATGTGTGTGTGTGTGTGTGTGTGTGTGTGTGTGTGGTAAGAGTATGTGGGCTGACACATCTTTTGCCAGAGATGGTGCTTGTGTGTTGTACACATCAGGGCTGCAGTCTGCAGATATGCAGCCTGCTCCTCGACTGTGCGCCCTTAAACTCTACAGGAAAACAAAAGGCCTAAATCTGCCCAGATATATCTGCATGCATAAAGATACAGCAAACGATTCAGCCTCCACTTCCACTTTCTCTCTCTCTTTCTCAAAATGCCTCTCTTCATTCCCTTAGTTATACAGTAGAGTGTTGTAAGTCCTTGAACCGTAGCCTAAAAATAAACATCTGGTGGTGGGCTTCCTTATGCAAATATTCTAAGAAAGAGAGAGGGAAAAGACTAACACTGTGGTTTTGGATGCAAATATAGAATCGGTTCAGACCTACAGAGTGCTGCAGCTCTTTTTTCCCCCCCAATTGAAGAAATAAAGAGAAAATAAATAAAGAAACACTGTATGAGGAGATTTCCTCTTAAGGCTGGTCTGTATGCCTGCAATATGCATCCATGATTGGTTGAATGAATGTAAGAAAAAATTCTAAATTAATTCGATCTGGGTATTATGTCTTCAGTGGAGGGGGGGGGGTTCTTAATTGTCTCCACTGTTCCGCCTTAGCTTTGCTTTTGCATTCAACCATAATATGGCCCATTCAGTATCCAAACACAGAAAAGGGCTTTGCGGGAATTTCTAAATCAGAAATGCTGGCATCCGAGTGCAATCCTGGGGGCAAAAAGGGGGGAGTGGGGGAAGGCTGTCAGTGTGGCACTCGACATGGAGAAGGCAGAGACTTGCCTCAGGACTTGGTGAGCCACCGGGTGCTCCTTCAGCATTACAATAGGATCAGGGGCAAGTCTACCTCTGAACCTCATCTCACATAGAAAAGAGAGAGAAATATTGTGAGGGAGGAGCAAAAAAAAAAAATTAAAAATGTGAAAGCAAATGTGTGGCAGCAAGAGGGTGGCACTAAATCCCACCCACTTTAAATCTCCATTAGACTCTGTTAATTAATTCATCATTATTCAAATGTACTTTTTGGTGGAAAAAGAAATTGCATATTGAAGAAGGAGGCTCCCTGTAAGCGTGGTGATATACTAACAACACAAAAGCTGATGGGTTAATTAATCACTGGATTGATTAAAGGAGTAATTAGGTGCCTCATTCACAATTCACAGCATTATGAACTGAAAGGGGATCATGTGGTAGGTTGGAGAGACTATTTTGATTTAAAGCAAGCTGAGACTGGTGCAAATTATGTTGTGGTAATGGAAAATTGGAGGGTAGAGAGGTTGAGCTTGAGTATACAGTTCCTTTTCGCAAAGAGCGATGTTGGAGTGCAGGAGAGCCGGAGAGGGGCTGAGTGAGGCTGCGAGCAGAGACTCTTGGTCTTCACTTTGACACAGCTTTTAACAGACCTGGATGAGATGAAGTCGAGTGTGCTGGTGTAGAGGAAATGCCCCTGCTATCTGCCCTTTCAGAAATACACTTCAACACAAGGTGTGGAGCTAAAGTGGGTCTCTGCTGCTCAAGTGCCAAAAGTTTGATGGCTGACGACATGAGGGCCGTAATAGGTCATCAGGCCATTTCAAGACCTTGAAGGTGAACGTAGATATTTGGCAAATAAGCTCTTTAATAGACATAATTTTAATGGCGTGGTCATTTGCAGCAGTTTTACTTTTTGCTAAGTTTGCTGTTGTGGTTTTTACAGAGAAAATACTACAATAGGATTGCAACCAACAATTATTCTCATTATTGATTATTCTGTCATTTATTTTTGAAATTAACCACTCAATTATTTAGTCTATAAAATGTCAAAAAAAATGCCAATCACAATTTAATTTTCCTGCGCACAAGGTGACATATTCAATTTTAAATAACAGAAAACTGAAAATCATTTCAGCACTAGTAAATACTAAAATCACATAATTTAAACGCTACCAATCTTTTCATCACACAACACTAAGTTGCTAAAAAATGTATTCACTTTAGAGGGTGAGTTTTCCTTTTTAATCATTTTTAATATTAATATTTTGTATCCATTTTTTATATAATTCAACTGGTTCTGGTGTCCACTGTAATCGATTTCCCAGTCCAAATCCATCATGAGATCTCAGGAAACAAATGCTCCCTGTAGGACGCCATAACAACCGACCCCCAACCCTGAACTTGAATCCGACCCTCCCTCGGTGTGCGCGTTGTAACTGTACGTGACCCTGCCGCTCACTGATGCATCCTCCAGAGGTCTCTTGACATGACTCACAGATCAAAAGGATTAGCCTCCCTCCGACCTGCACCCCCACCCACACGGATCGCGCTGCACTCATAATACTCCCATCCACCCGCTCCCTCACTCAGATAACATCTCACCAGCCCCTGGGTCTTAATAGAGATGGATCTAGTTGCCTCTCACCTGACCTCTTCTGATCTCAAACAGGAATTAAACTGATACAGAGAATCGAGATTCCTGCTAGTAGCAATCAAACCTCGGTAATCAATTTCAAATATCATTTTTAAGGGTCTACAGAGGCTTTGTCGGCCACTTCTGCCCTGCTGGGGTTGTGTGCAGATGTGAGTGCTGAGTGCGCATCTGTGCTGTGAGTGTATATATGCATCATGCTTTGTGAGTCGGTGTATGTTCCACTTTATTCACCATCTGCAGGGCTGAGGCCCCGGGTGGCTGACAGAACAGAGATGGAGGGGCTGCTGTGGAGTGAGCGGATGTAGTCCATGTATGGGTTGATGTAGGGATGCGGAGGGTGAAAGGGCGACTCCGCCCCCACAGAGGGGTTCCGCTGGGGCGAGATCCGGATGAGGGAGATGTCGGAGAATGCTGGACTGCCCGCTAGCGCAGGAGGCCTGCAGAGACACATGGAAAAGAAAGGACATGAATACATATTTTTAATGTGCTACAAACTCAAAATAAAACTTACACCATTCACACGCATTTACTGAGGAAAATGCGTGTGATTGCTGTAAAGACTTATGCTTAAAGGATTGATTCTTTGATTGAAATCTCATTTGCAGTATAGAATGTGAAAAAATTCTAAAAGATAAATATAAAAGTTAAATCACAACATAAATTTCCTGAATGAGCTGAACATTTTGAAGTCTGCAATCCGACCAATTAAGTCGCCACACGTGGAATAATAACATCTTTTGATTTGATTAAGCTCTTATGTCACCAGCATTGTGTAAACAACAGTTTCAACAGGAACGTCATGCTCCAGACTTTACTAGCGTGGGTGGACTGGCAGTGGCAGGGCCAGACAAATGGACTGTGACACTATCTCTCTCCCTCCATCTGCAAGGCAGAGAGGAGAGCGCTGCATTCCAACTGCTCCCTACGCAGACATTTCCTCAGATCAAAGGCAGCTTTCACCACTGTGTCTTAATCAGAGGGAAACGTTAGACCGAGCTCACCGCTGGCCAGCACCAGACAAGCAACGCTACACCACTTTACTCAGATGGCTTCAAACTTGGCTTTGAGCTGAAACCGTGTGCAGCACTGCACATGACGGATACAATGTTGTACAAAATCCATCAGCAAGTTTCACACAAGATACGCAATCGTTTTCTTTGAATAGAAAATATGAACATTATCAGGCTATTGTTTTTTATCAAAAACCTTTACTGTGAATTGTCTCTATGGTATGAGATGTGAAATAAAGTTGAGAACAATCAAGAAAACTTCTTAAGAGCCAAGTTTGAGATGAACTAATTTGTCTCCCTCCTTATAATTGGCTTGGAGGGCTAGGAAACTTCATAATGATGGCCTTCACCACAAAGGCCTTCCCCTGAGGATGTGGAGAAATCCACATATCAGCCAGACATTAACAGGCTAAGAGATTAGACTGAATTAGCCCCTCCACTTCTCTGTGGCTCCCCAGTGGACCAGTCTACTGTGACAAAAGACCCCAGGAGAAGGAGAGGATGAGCGAAGGAGGGAGGGAGAGGAAAAAGTGGGGGTTTAAGAGGGAGGTGAGGAGGAGGAGAGATGGAAAAGGGTGGGAAAAGATGGGAGAAAGGGGAAGAAAGAGTGAGAGACCTGGCCCAGAGTTTGTCTCACAGTGACCTTGAGCAAGGCCAGGGGAGCGGAACAGCCCAATTACGACCTCCGCCCCTTCCCCTGATCCCCTACCGGCCCCTCCGTCCCTCCACTTCACAGCCCCCCTAATGAAAGAGCTCAGGCCAGTGCAAATAATGAGCACTGAGGAGCGGAAACAACACACACACACACACACACACACACTCAATGACACACACAGAAACACACAGACACATGTGTACACAGGCATTCACACATACAAACTTTGTCTTCAGGAGCCTTTCTGTAATGAGCCCGAAGGGGCTATGGAACGATTTTAAAGGCTTTCACTGTGTTCAAGTGTGTGACAACATGTCTCAGTGATGCTGAAGCAGGTGTATGTGAAAAAGACAACAGCACTCTCGGGAGGAGAAGTCCAGAGAGGAATCTCAGTAAAAACCTCATTGTTAAAGTGTGTTAAAGATGACAGATTAAGGGATCGTAGCAGAGATTGCAACACAATGGTCATGGAATTTTTTTTTCACCTCCATTTGATTGGTGTGTTTCTGCACGTCTCCTGTCAAAAAGATTCATGAGAAATTGTTTTACTTCCTCCACACCTAGCAAGCCACGCAGAGGGCAACTGTGCACTCCAAAACAGGTGTGTGAAAGAGCGTGTTTATGATAAGCAAGTCATGTGCCCATACGCCACCATTACATGCCTCATTTACGCAGATCACAACACAGCTGTAGAGTTGACGCTCACTTTGATGTCACATGGTTGACCATGCATCTCACGCACCCACGTACACACTCATGCACACAGGAGCTCATGCAGCTGGGGGGAAAACACAACAAAACCTGCTTTGTCATTGATAACAGAAGAAAACTTTAGATAGGAACAGAAATGTTTTAATCACAAGTCAGAAAGTGTAACAATGAAATACATTTAAAAACCATACATTTACAGATGTACAAGGGTCCATTTAATGGCAAAGTATATGGGACAAATATTTCTGTGTCCCTGAAATGGCTGCATATGACATTTTAGATATAGAAATAAGACCCCAGAAGGGAAGGTAGAAAAATTTCACAACTTTTTTTTCCTCGTCTGGCCCTCCACATGCCTGTTTGAGGAGAGCCAGACACCCACTCCGGCTGCCATGACACTGATTAACCCTGTCATGCCTTGGCTGCATCTCCCTGCACCGACCCTGGCTAAGTGCCTCTGCTTGTCTTGTTTTTCCAATTAACTTAGCGAATAGGAACAGAGCCCTACTGGAAGGCCGGGAGTACGGAAAAAAAAGAGGTGGTCAGAAAACAAAAGAAAAAAAGAGAGCACATATGTTGATTTGTGGGAAGATGGAGGCACGGGGAGTTATTATTCAGCCTGTTGAAAGGTGAAAAGGGAAAGAAAAGTTTGAAGAGAAGAGAGAGGTGTGGAGAGAGGATGTGAGGGAGGGCTGCCGAGAGGGAGGGAAGACAGTTAGAGCATGAACAGTAGTCGGGAGGAGGGGAAGGAGGGAGCATGTGAAGATATGGACTATGAATTGGGAGGGAAGGGTGGACAGAGAAGAGTTAGGAGAAAGGGGGAGCTGGAGAAGGAGGAGAGAAAAAGAGGTCTCAAGGGGTGCAGAGCCAGGTGTGAGGGGATTTGAGGAGGACAGGAGAGAGATGGATTGGTTTGGAGGAGTGTGGTGTGTTTCTGTACTAGCAAGAGAGTGTCCGATCCTCCGCGTTCAGCTGCTCTCTGCAGGGTCGTGATCGTCTTAGCATCTGCCAGTATGCATTAATCAACATGACGAAAGGAAGCAATCTGACAACGTGCAGTGTGTGTGCAGGAATGTTCACCCTGTGTGTGTGCTGACGTGCGAGTGGGCGTGTGCCAGAGTAGTGGCGTCTTAGTTACACCTGATTTAAGATTTACATCAAAGCTGTACCGCAGGGTTCGCAGGCTTCTCTGCCTTAGCAGAGAAAAAACTTTTCCTTCACTCCTCCACTTCCCTTCGTAGGTTTATAATTCCTATTAACGCTCAAAGAAGATATCCTGCAAACAAGGCACAAGGAAAGACTGAGCTCCTGACATATGGAAGCCATTTCCTTTCACGTGGCCTCGCTTAAACCAGCCAGCGACTCTTTAAGACATCGCATGTTTACACGGGGCGGTCTGTGGATTTTAAACTGTCGTCCTATTTCACCGGATGAATATACACTTGCCAAGTGTAAATATGCCCCCAAAAGATTTTGAGGTTTCATGGAGGGGTGTGTTCATGTAAACAGGCCTTGAATCTTTGTTTGGAACAAGGTTATATCAACACTAATAAATTCTTTGGTGAAAGCTACAGTAGAAACACACAGTTGCGGTGAAGGTTGATGACTTCACTAAGGACAGAAGGTATCATTGTGGTGCAGCAGTTAGACCTGGTGGTATTGACACAGCGGTCTGCTAAAACAGGAACCATGCTTTGCAAAATACTTTTAGCTCGAGCATGAAATGGTTGCGCATGAAATAAAATGAAGATTTCTTGATGTGCGCTTCACAGAAGGGTACAGGAAATTGGTGAGTCCAAATCCAATAATCCAGCAACTGTGAATGTTCACAGACCATCATTTTTCCATCCGTAGCTGCTGGAGTGGTCCAAGAAGGAGATTTGAAAAAGAGAAAACATAAAAGAGAGTCACGATACCAACCAAGTCCAATAGAAGTTAGATCAAAGCCATTCGTAGCATTTAATCTTGAAAAATCTTTACCTAATTACCAATGACACTTGAGAAATCGCCATTAAGAATCACCAAGACAACAGAAATACTTACGACTTTGCGAAAAGGAAGCAATAGAAAGAGGAAATGTGGCTTTAATTTTGGGAAACACTAACATTAAACACTAACTAAAGAGGTCATTAATGACACTGACTTGATCTCATTTGTTTACAATAAGCAGGTATATGTATGTATATAGAATAGTAGCACCCTAACTCCATGTTTACAGCCAATTACTTCACTGGGGACATAATGACACCTAATTGTTGGCATTGATTAGATACAGGTGATTACATTGGCTATATAGTGAAAATTATGAGCAGGCAGCTAAAGTGATAGCCTAGCTTTAGCTAACATAAGCCAACTTAATATCTCCCTATGTGGCATACATTCAGCAGCTCACCAAGAGGTGGGAGGAACCTGCATGACTAGCAAAAATGAATCCACATCCAACTAAGTGGCATTTCAAAATGAAAGCACAGTGCAAATAAAATGTGGCTGCGTTGTTGGGGGTAAACAGTAGAAATACAGCATTCATGTTACAAATTAATCTAGCAGGATTGTTCCCTTGCATGTATTTAACTGGCCAACGCAGCGCCTTGCTGGGTGACACTGCATAACTATAAGTTAGGCCAACTTTTCTGCTGGACGGCCTCGCATTTTTTTTGCTCGAGCCCTCTGCGTTGGCCCCTCCTGCATCAATGGAGTGGTCCTAAAATCAGTCTGAAACTGGCCTAACACATCGCAAAGGTCCCTGTGATTTGATTGTTTTCTCTGTTTGATATAAAAACAAGTCACTACTATGAATGGGAACTTCCATTCTATACATTTATTGGCGGTAACAAGACCATTTTATTGTAGTAGGTAAATTAAGTCCTTGGCTGATAAAAAGTCGCTATTGCAGCGAAGGTGCACTATATTTCAAGGTGATGATTTTGTACAGGAACACTGTGAAAATGGTGTCCTTGTATATATGAAATGTACCGGAAGAAGAGGTACTACAAAAATACACGGGTGCAGGTTAAACCCATGTAGACTCGTCTTTCTTGACACATGAGTGAGGTGGGAACTGGGGTTTTGGAGGGAACTGGGATCAGTCAAGTCCTCTCCTGACCGAGGCTGACAGCATCACACACCCAAACCCCTCCAACCTCAACCTCATAGAAACCTGTGCCCCCCCACCCCACAACCCCCTGACCCACCCAGCCACAGCACAAGGCTGCCACCGCTCTGAAAGCCTAAACCAGAGAGGAGGAAGAGAGGGGCTCTTGACAGCGGAAACAGAAGCACTTTAAAGCTCCAAACCCTTTCACTGAGATCAAAGGGCCACAGGAACAGAGCCAGCTGAGACCCAAGGAGAGAGGAAAGGGAGCTGAGACAAGGGGAAAGAGAGAAGACAGACAGACAGACACAAACAGAGGAAGGTAGATATATTCTGGGTTCCTAATGATTCGATGGGAAAGTCTTCATTAAGTTCTGCCAATGAAGCACATTCCAATGACTTCATTTTCCACATTAGTAACGACAATTACAGCTGCAGTTAAAACTGAATTCATTTTACTTTCAGATCCAGCCTGCCTTCAGTCAAAGCACGGGCCTCTGGATCTGGCTGCTCTGCCAAAAAAATAATTAACAGGTCCCCACAAAAGGTGGATACTTTTAAAAATACATCTTTCTCCACCCAGCAATGTTAAGAAGCCAACTTTCTTTAGCCTTTGACTCTCTCTTTGATTGTTTATTTTGTTGCCAGTGACATATTTTTCTGTTTCTATTGTCAAATTGGATCGTAATTTGGTGTCAATGCTAACAGCCCAAAATTACCTTTAACCGAGGTTGGCTTACTCATTTGTTCTAGAGCTTTCAAGCGTATGCCTAATGTCTTCATCAGCAGATGCAGTTTGCTCCGTTTTAAGGACCTGTCATCTATGCTATCTTAAAAGTTGAGCTTGACAGTTGGATTTATGGTTGACGCAAGGGGTTAACACTGATGCCTACAGCTTAGGTTATGATTTATAGTTCAGGGATGGATTTCACCCGTTGATAGCACCACCGCAACACTAGATGGATGTGTTGTAGATGATCCGGCTCTGTCATGCCTCAATTATATTCCCCACATAAGTGTGTTTACAGTCTTTCATTCATTCACGAGCAATGGTGGAAGGTCCGCCTTGTTTTATCACTGAATATGAGACTATTCTGTGCAATTGTTGCAAGACTTGCTTCGTGTTGTCTTCACTATCAACTCTCTCTACCAGCATCTTTAACTTTTAGGAGAAAATACAACTAGCCAAAGCCGACCAATCACGGTTCTTGCGGTTCCCACATGGTATCTCACGTCAGTTGAGGCATTAGCCTATAGCGAAGCTACGGCGGCTACATGCTCAGGCTCCATAGCTATGTCGTAACGCACAACTATATACAGCTTTAGAAATGCACCATTTTCCTTAAATGCCATTAAGTTAAAGGAGGCGATGAGGCTTTTAGCTTTTTCATAATGTCTTAGCAACAAAATTTTAGAAAAAAAACATTATGAAAAAAGCTAGCACCAACAGAAAAACAAAATGGCTTTTTGGAATTTACACAAAGAAACTGACAGCGACAAACAGAGTGTTTGTGCAGTTATTATATCTTAGGTTTTGCTTTCTTAGAGCAAACCAAAACAAGTAAGCAAGGGTCAGAGGCATATTTGAAAAGACCTCAATTGGTACATTTTTGAGGCCAGGAATTTGTCCTTTAGCCTTTTCTATGAGCATTAACAGTTATAGTTTGCTTCCCATGTAAGCTGAATTTCCTCCTCTCTGCTTTTTTTCCCTTCTTGCTGGGCAGAGCAGACCGTGAGCCTGGCATGGCACGGTGAGGTTGCCAGGCGTTCAGGGTAACTATGTGCCCCCGGAGCTGCGAGGGCTCTGTGTGACCCCCTGACATCAAAGGCCTGGGTGGGTTCAGGGGGTGGGGATGGCTTTCTATTCATGGTCACATCAAGCAGGATTCCCTCTCTGTGGGATACCACTGGAGGCGTGCCAGACATTCCCATACACTGCACAGTCAGTTCACACACACACACACACACACACACACACACACACACAGACTCACACTCACTGTCCAGTTGAATACCCAGCGCTCTCCTTCAGTTTCTCCGTCTCCTCCCCCTGTGTGTTTCAGTCACACTCACATTGTCTACATATAAGCAGCAGAAAGAGCACACACACACACACACACACACACACACACACACACTTGTCCTGCCAGAAACATTGTACAGTACATCCCTGTAGTCACGTATCACTTCCACGCCACTGGAGTGATAACATGTGTTTATTAACAGGAGCCAGCGAGTGTGACAAGCT
This sequence comes from Macquaria ambigua, assembly GCA_008360985.2. NCBI lineage: Eukaryota > Metazoa > Chordata > Actinopteri > Centrarchiformes > Percichthyidae > Macquaria > Macquaria ambigua. The sequence goes on along the minus strand of VMKM01000009.1, from coordinate 204,923 downwards.
CGAGTCATAACAAACGGGTCCAGGTGTCAGAGGATCTGGTGTGTATCTGGCACTCCTTACACTTAAACAAAGTCATAGGGTTATGCTTTACCAAAAACAACAGAATCATATCTTTTCTTTTGCGCTGGTTCCAAATTACGACCAAACGCAATCGTCGTTTTGAAAAGTTTATGTTTGGCTTTGCCACGCAGCAGGGGGGTGGTTTTTTCTTTTCTTTTTTTTTTCACAGGCTGTTCTGAAAACCATTTTTCCACACTGCAATTAAATGTAATTTCAGCCATCAAGATAAGAATGTCTACCAAAACGAATCAACAGAGTATATAGCAAGAAAATGAAAACATGAAAGTGAAATTACACAAAATGAGCCTGCCTTTTTTTTTCCCTGTAATTTCAAGGGGGCTGGAATCAGGGAACAAACATAAGAGCAAAAAAAAAATAAAAAATTTTTCTTGGCTCCTTTTGCATGCTTGATTTTTTTCCCTTTTACAAATACAGCGATTGTTTTGCGTGGAACATTCCACCTTCATCTCCACTTGCTTGCAAATTACTTGATTGCTGCTTTTTTTTTTTTTTTTTTTCCAAAGTAAGCACAGGTGGAATTAGCGCTGCTCTCAGTCAGTGTTTTGACTTCCTCTGGCATGCCTCGGGCTAGAGAGAAGACAGGAGGGGACTCCTGGGTGTTGAAGCGTTAAACTTCTGAAAACAGGGAGGAAGCACATCTATCTTTCCTTTTCCTCTCAAGTAATGTCTCGATGGCCCTGATGCCTTTACACAAAAACTCAGCTGACGCCTGCAGCTAAACAGGGTTCAGGTTCCACACCCCACCGCCTCCGCTTCCCCCGACAAGTCCGGTAATGAGCGTGCGCGTCTGCGTGCGTACAGCCCATCTCAGGTGAGGAGAATGAGTGTGGCTCAGGGCTGCGAGGAGCGGCGTGGATTCCCCTCAATTCACCACGTCACGCTGGGCTGCTGAAATGAGCAGCCGCACGGATGGGCCTGAGCAAATCACAAACAATACACAGCGCTACAAGACAGCAGAGACACACTGCTGGAGATGGTTAATCCTTCAGACAGAGATCTGAGGTAGAACAACAGCAAAAAAAAAAAAAAAAAGAGGGTCGGGAGGAAAAGGAGGGAGGAAGGGAGAGCTGAGACACAGAGGGGGGAGAACAGGAGCATCAGGTACAAGACTCAAAAATATATGTTTCCTTCTCAGCACAGAAAATCTCCTTTTCAGAATGAAATCCATCACGTTTTCCTAATACATACTTCTTGTAGAGGAGGGGAAGGAAGAAAATCTGGACAGAAGAAAGGCAAGTGCTGGTGGGAAAGTGAAAAGACACAGCCTACTTTATTCTAGCCATTTCATCCATCTTGTTGGACTAATAAAATGTCAAGTGGAGTTCCTTGATATTTAATCATGAAGGGGCTGAGTGCGTGGCGGTGCCAAGCTCAGGCTTGCTGAAGCTTTGGGAGGCTTAAACACAGACCTGTGTACATTTTGGATATACCCAAAGGAGGATGTTTCACAAACCTGCTGCATAAGTGACACAAAACTGATATGAATGGGAGGGAACTCCTAACATTTATTTGTTCTTACATCGGCTCTGGGGAACAAGTGTCCCAGCTTTATTTGATCCCTTTAAATAAACTTTCATTCCTAATATAGTGCAACCACTCACACACAGAGATGTAAAAAAAAATGATGGACATGCAATAAAAAGCTCGCTGCATTCTTACAAGTGTGGTCACCCTGCAGCTGCGTGCATGACTGCGCATATTTGTGCAGCTCCCGCCGGATGCTCGTAGGAGGAAAAAAACAAAACAAAAAAAAACTTCACAGGCTGACCCCTACTCTAAAAAAAGAAAAAAGAAGAAAAGTGAAGTATCATGGGAGACAGAAGTATAGCGGTGGTTTTCTTTTTTGGCTCGTTCCAAACTCCAAACGCCATTATTAGATGAAACTATTCCCTATCACACTATCAGATGTAATGGACACCACATCTGATAAGGGAGATAACGAAGGGCTGAGAGAATAGAATCGCTTTATGTGATATGAATTAATTTTCATTGGTGAGGAGAGTGTAAAAGGAGTGAAATTTTCTGGGATTTAGAAGATAAACAAATAGAAAAAGGGGAGGAGAGGAGGGGCAGCAGATGAAAGGGAGGCAATGAACTCATTTCCTCTTACATTAAAACTGTAAATGGTCTTCAGCCAAACTTAAGCTGGACTAAAGGCGTTTTAAACATGTGGTAATATTTCACATTGTTGCATTTAGGTTTCGTAAATCATATATTGAAGGCTTTACTAGGAAAGATGGAAGCGGAGGAGAGAGGGAGGAAAGGAAGGGAGGGACCGAGGGAGGATGGAAAATGAGGAGAGTTGGAGAGGATTTATGGCCCTGTTCCCCTGGCCTCGTTACTTGCTGTAACTGGCCCCCAGAGTGGGATCGCAGGGTCTGCAGCCCACAGCCCAGAGATCAGAGTAATGGAAATTCCACATTTCTACACTGCTACAGCATGACGTCTGCAGGGCACAGGCTCAGTCAAAAAGAGCTGAAAACTGACTCGCAATTTCTTAAGAGTCTCGAACTAAAATTGATTATTGTGCATTAGGTAAAGAGCAACATATTTCCTTTTTTTAAAATCAGCATGTCCTCTGATTGCGGGAAGGTATATTTAAATGACAGCATCTTTTAGAGGAAGGCTCGTTTTTTTTAATAGTATTTGTGAAGCAGACGTCAGGACAGAGGCTGCCTGAGGTTGTGGAGACGATGTGAGGCGGCGTGCTGCCAGCGCTGGGTAATATCTTGACAGTCGCTGCCATTCTCTAATAACGCCCCGCCAATGAGAGGAGGGGTCTTTTACAAAGCCAACTGAGAACCGGCACGGCTCATAAAAGTGACAGTCTGCCACACCCATCAAGTAAGTTACCACCAAAGCCACTGAAGACTGTAAGACTTTTACTTATGTGCTCTTTATGAATGTAATACATCACACACATTAAATGTTACTCAAGGTTTGCCTGGTGTTTCTGTCCATGATATTTGAACTTAGAGCTGAAAAGATTAGTCGGTTAATTAATTAGTCGATTGACATAAAATTAATCAGCAGCTATTTTTATCATCGATTAATCGTTTCAGTCTTAAAATACTGAACATTTTCTGGATCCAGCTTCTCCAATGTGAGGATTTACCACTTTTTTATATATATATTTATATGTCTGTAAACTGGTTTTTAGACTGATTGCTGGATAAAAAAGCAATATGAATACGTCACCTTGGGCTCTGGGAAATTGTGATGGGCATTCTTCACTTTTACACTACACTTACGACATTTTATAGACAAAACGATTAATCAAGAAAATAATAGGGAGATTAATAATAATGAAAATAATCATTAGTTGCAGCCCTATTTATAATGCATACAATACTTATTTAAATCATTATTTTGCAAACTATACATTATTAAATGTCTAAGATGAAAATGTAGCCTGAACTGTAAGAGGTGACAAGCAAACATCATTTTAAAAAAAAAAAGAAAATTAATATGTATTTAAATGTAATTTAGCTTGTTTCACATTTAAGAGGAAAATAAAAAGGTGAAGAACTGCAAATAAAAAATGGCAGTGAAATAAATAAACTGACGCTCAAACACTGACAAGGAAATATTTCAAACGCGCGTGCGTGTGTGTGTGTGTGTGTGTGTCTGTAAGCATGGACACACACACACATTAGCGCAGAGCTGTTGGCACCTGCCTGTTATCTCTTCCCCTCAGACCTGGTTTTCCATTGTGCTCCATGGGAGAGCTACAAATTGAGATCTCAAACATGAAGAGGGGGGCAAATGACTTGTGTATAGAAAACCAAATCCACTAATGTGTTAACATGTGCAAATTTACAGGCGTCGTATTAGAGATTAATGTATTCCTCTTTTATCAAAATGTACCTTTTTTTCAAAGACATTTATAATGGACCCTAAAATTAAATTCAACCAAAGGACTAACACTGGAGAAAGTACAATGAACAGGAAATATTTGTTAATCAGACAGGATTTGATTTGCATGAATCAAAGTGTTATGTAAGGAATCATTTGCAGATTAGAAATACTAAGAATTATTTTCTTTAGTCGAGATTTGTCAGTAAAAGCAGTCATAAAACATTTAGCAAAGAGCAAAAAAAAAATAACATAAAAAAATGCATGTGATATTTAATAACTAGGGACAAATACAAATATACACACAGCAGCAGGAGCAGCCTCAACGTAGGTAATCCTAGCCTGGTAAGTAGAGTTTTGGAACATGTCTTAACAGATCTCCACGGGTAATGACTCTACCCTAAAACCTTTACAGGCCTTGTCAAATATCTGCTGTGGCAAACTCTCTCTTTTTTCTTCTTCTCTTTTTTCCCCCCAACCTGCTGGATCCAGGTGCCTTCAAAATATCATGGTCCTGTGCACAGGGTGAATAGAAAAAAAGACTACACTGCCCATTTAGGGTTTTGAAACTGGTGTATTACAAAAAAAATAGATATACTGTAACTTCAATCTGCCCACATTTCTGCTTAGGCATTTATCTCCTTTCTCTCTAAATCCTGAAATTGCCTCAGAAAAAAAAAAAAAATGGGGGGGGGGGAGAGAGATACTTTCCTCTCTTCGCACATTTTCACAGAGTGGTGCACAACTTTCTTTCTTCCCTTTTTTTTTCTCCGGTGAAAATTGAAGAGGCTTTATGTCAAATACGGCTAAAGCCAGCCTCTCCATATCAAACAACGCAGCGCGAAAATTACTGTGGCGATGATAAGGCTGCCAGATAGAGTGGGAGAGGAGAGCGAGAGGGGGGGAAAAACTGAAAGGAAGTGACTCTACTCAATTATACTGCAAAATTGGTATGACTGAATATTTTTCATTCAGGTGACTGATAGTATCAGTGAAACTGCAATGCAGATAAATAAAGGAGCCTTCTGTCAAGAATAAACACCATTAATCATGAAGCCAGCTACTGCGTGACCGCCTGTCCCCCCGACTTACTCCATAGAGAAAGTATTAAAGAGGGGGGAGTGAGGGGAGGGAGGGTGGAGGGAAACCAGCGACTGCACCGGAGAGGGGTGACCTATGAAGTCACACAGAATGGGTTTTGGACAGTTGGAGAGGAGGATGAAAAAGTGGCCTTCGTCTCTCTGCCCTGCTTTTTCGGTGACAGCGGCCATATCTGGACAGAAATTATCAGATGAGATTATGAAATAATCATTAATTCTTAACGTAATTTATGGCTCCACTTCACATTCTGTTTTAGTCTAGACAATATTCAAATGGGAATATTAACAGCAAATCGCCAAGAAGGGTATGATTTTGATTCTTTTTGAACTACAGAGAATCTGAAAAAATGTTAAAAATATATAGTTACAAATTCCAGCTTACTGTGTCATATGTTTGACTAAAAATGCAGACAAAATTGATTGGTAAAAATGGTGTTGAAAGATATTGATATTTCGGATTTCAGGTCATCCTTCAGCACAATGAGGCCTTGACACAGCAAAGTCAAATCACACCATAAACAGCCATTGATGAAGCTGCACACTTACCAATCATTTTTCCTCTAGCTTCTGTAAAAGCTACACTAGAGTATTTTGTCTTTCCATTGTTTTCCCAACATGTGTATGTGTCTGTTCTTGTGTGTGTGTGTGTGTGTGTGTGTGTGTGTGTGTATTGCAATGCGCTGCCTCGTCCCATCTGGAAGGAGGTGTTGAGATAAGACCGTGGTCTTTATGCTAAGCAACACGCCGCTCCTCTATGCCCAGATTGGGCGCTCTGACAACAGTTTATGTAAATAACAAAACAACACGGCACACATCTTGGAAAAAAAAAAAAAACCTTCTCCCCGCCAAAGGCAGAGGACAGCGAGGGGGAAGCGAGTGAGAGTTGGTGCACGGAAACGGTGTGAAATTGGCGAGAATCTCAGTTGCCTACAGAAAATACAATTGGAATTCGGAGGTTAACAAGGTAATTTACTTGTTTGTTTGTTTTTTGCAATCTTTACATAAAACAGCAACAGCTCACGCAGCCCTCAAGTCAATTAACTCCTTCCTGGTTCATCATTTCAGAGCTGAGGTTGTGCTGCGATGCCAGAGACGTGCCACAGCTCTCCCCCGGTACCTCCAGAATACCTTCCAGTCAGGCCGGGGCCCGCAGCTGAACAAACACACTCCTGAATGAAACAACCACACAGGCTGGGAACACGGAAAACACACCCTAGCAGCCCCCACCTGCACTCTACCTCCACACTGACAGAAAATACAGTCCATGACTTTATTCATGAGTCACACTGAGAAGTTTTCTTTTCTTTAAAATCAAACTTTTTTTGGCATCTTTGAGCTTCAGATTGTTGCATTTACTAAATCTGTTAAAACATCCTTAATGCACTTATGGCAGTCTTTATATCAAATGCTCTCAGAACAGAAAAAAATATACAGTATATAAACTCATTTTGGTATATAGAAAGTGTATACTGGATTATATATTTATGTTTTACTTTACTTTTCCAGATAATTTAATTATATTGTATATATAGTACAAATATTGAATCACAAATCCACAATCAAATTGAGAAAAAAAAAGCCCCAAAAAGTCAAAGTTCAGGGCTTTCTTTTTTACTTTACAACTTTACGAACTCCTAAATGGACTCTTTCCTAAATCCACATATGGTGACAGGGCAAAAGGTTGTGAGTCAATTGCTTATCCCATAAGAATGTTTTGTTGTTTTAGTGGCCCCATTCACAGCACGAGGGCCTGGGACGCCAGAGTAAACTGCGATGCTGATAATTGACTTGTGACGAATACCTCTGTTTGTTCTGAGCGGTCTCCGGGTGACCGAGAGCCGGCGCTGAGCCGCATGAGAGGGCTGTTTTGTTTTGCTGTGTACCGCGGTCAGGCAATAAAGCCAGAATGAAAGGAGCGGTCTCTTCTCTTGGCCCCGGCCTCCCCCCAAACTCCCATTAAGCCAGTCCCGCACAATGGTGGTGGCAGAGGGGACCAGAGCTCCCATGGAGAGCCTGCTCTTCACCGATCAATGTGTTTATTTAAGCAGGAAGCATCTTCTCTTGAGCAGGAAGGGCTCTTTCTTTTTTTTTCGGTGAGGCTGGAGGTCAGCTGTTTCCAGACCAGAGGCACATAGAAGAAAAAGCACTAGATACAGGACAGGAAAGACTTGATCCTGGATCAGGCTTTTCTTAAGTTGAGAGGTTATGGAAACTCAGAAGAAGCTTGTTGTTAGTTGGCATTGGTTTGATTTTAAACTGGGGATTTTGAAACTCTTGTAAAGTGCCGTTCTTTCATGTGAATATACGAGTTCCTCAGTAAAGCAAGCACCCACAAGAAGGGACCCCCACCCCCCTTCCCGACCCTGAGGCTTTAATATTGAATGGCACATTGGTGCCTTCCCCACAAGAATTCATAAACTAAACGATTAGCCTCTGTCTGTAATTGCGCTCTCCCTTGCCTAATAGGGGAGGTGAGGTAAAGAGGGAAAAAAACAAAGGACAGTTAATTTGTGATTTCCTCTGCTCATTTGAAGGCAAATTAAGTGTCAAACAGCTAATACAGAGCATATTTCATTTTATGAGCTTTTAATTTAATTCTACCGCCTCATATCGCTGGAGCCCGTTAGCTGCGCTGCTAACACCCGCTCCTCGTCTGAAAACGGGGGCCATAAATAAACATGTTTCAATTAGGCCCTTCACAGTAATAGGATATGATTCTGTTCATTTGCCACGTATGGATGGTGGATGTGTCATTGTGGCAGAGAGGAAACAAGCTGCTGGGCGTTCGCCGTGTTTTTCTCCGGCCACGGATGCCCAGTGGTGACTGGCTTGTGTGCGTGGCGGGGGAAGCTGGCTGGATTGATGGAACTGCCGCGGGGCCAACCCAACTGTAATTACAGGCCGTAATGAGAGGCTGCATGGGGAAGTACTGCAATAATAGTCCCTGTGTACTTAGGCATATCTTTGAGAGGGCTAATAACGATTAATTCTGCTCACCGAGGAGAACTTGTCTTAAAACAATTCAATATTTCTCCATAAGCCGGCTCCTTCCATTTCCCTGAAGCGACAGCTATACGTTGACTGCCTCTATTTGCTCGGGCTGCCTACAAGCAACATTACTGAGCAGAATGCATCACTTTTAAATCCCCAGAGATGTTTACTTTTTTTGGCTGTAGTTCTACGGCCGTGAAGTTTGGCCACGGCTAAAACTTGCACAATGCCGAACCTGGAAGTGTAATTAACTCTAATTTGCCATCAGGTGGTTGGACCCAGCTGTAATACCGCAACTGATGAGTGCTTCTTCTCACTGAGGAATTCAGTGCTGCTTTTTTAATCAAGCAGGCAATATTGTTGCTTCCCTGTGCAAAGAAAAGTAGTTGAGATTATTTCTGCATAAAACCCACGTAAGTTCATAGATAACTAAAACATAGATCACTAAACAGCTGTCTTATAATATTGACAAATAGTTTCCCTCGCATAGCGTGTCATATTAAACAGCTCTATGGTTAATGGCTTGGATAAATAGACCATAAGTAGCATGGCAGAGCACGCCCGTGTCTCCAGTGACAGCAAACCAAGCGCACAGATAACTCCTGTCCGGACAGAGTGACTGAAGACACCAGCGCTGCGTAACTTCTCCCCCTTAATTCAATTCCCTGGCTCCGTGTTGTCCCTCCACCCCCTCCTCATTTCTTTCCTCCCCCTCCCTAACCTGTGCCCCAGATCGTACCAAAGCACTCCTGACGGATAACAAGCCAGGCTGTTTGTTCGAGCCTATGTTGCCGGCGCGTGTTCGGCCCATTATCTCTGCATAAGCTAAATGCTAAATTATATTTGCCATTTTGTTTGCAGTGACATGGGGCATCAATCACCTCCCTTTTTTATTTCCTCGCCCCTCTCCCCCCCTCTTTTTTTTTTTTGCTCTGCTGCAGCCCCTGAGCAGGAGATGAGGGGTTGAGAGGTAGGGTGGGCCGGAGGTGGGGAGGCGGAGGGTGGGGGGACATAAAAAATTCATTAGGCTTAGTGGCACATCAGCAAGGGAGAGAGATGACTCCTGAGGAGGAGAAGGGGGGAGTTGATAATGATGAAGAATATCAAACATAATGCGGCCCAAGTAGCTGCCCCATCCAATTTGTCCTCGTCGCGCGGTGATCGCTTCCTCCGTGTCTGCGGGTAGGAAACAAGCGCTGCAAGGACGATGAAGCATCTCCTTATGGTACTCGCTGTTTGGACGCGAAGAATACAAATGATGGAGAGAGTAGAAGAGACAGAAAGAGTGAAAGAAGGTGACTAAAATTGAGGAGAAAAAATCAGTCATTTGTGCATGAGTGTATGTAAGTGAGCTGAGGGAATGCAGAGTGCTTTGAAGTTCTCCGCTGACCCGGCCAGCACCGTCAGAAGCACTCCAGGGAAATACGAGACTACTGTAATAAGAGTTTCCCTGCTTATAAATACTTACCACTCTCTCTTACGAGGCATGACACCATGTTTTTACCTTACTTCATATTTGATAGCCTGTTCGTGCATGTGATTGGATGGGGCGGGATGGTTAGTTGCATACAGTTCGTGTGTCAGGAGCCCATCTGTGTCTGTCAGAGATGGGTAGATGTCAGCAGAGGCATTGCTTCCTTCTCTTGACAAGGCTTGATCACTGCTCTTATGAGAATCGCACGCTCCCAGGCTCCCCTCGCCCTGCTCTCATTTCCATGTCTCTGACACATGTTCATTTGCGTGTCTCTGACATGCGGATCATGTTGCGCACATACAGGGCCGTGGCCTTTGATCCTGAAAGGCAAAGAGAGGCGCCCAGCACCCATGAGGAGGATGCTCCACGCCCACAGGCGGAAGGAATTTCAGGAGCTTGATTTGTATTGCCATTAGGAGCGGGAAGCTCGCCAGTGATGCGTGTGATGCGGCTAAAAATCAAATGTGTCCTCAGGTATGATCAGCAGTATTTTGGTTGAGTGTGTGTGTGTGTGTGTGTGTGTGTGTGTGAGTGTGTGACCAGTTTGAGAGACTTACACGTGAAGAGGGGGCACAGGGGAAGGCTCGTAGATGTAACGTCCCTGGGCATGTCTGTCGTCGATTGGCACAGGAGGATGGAAGGTAGGGAAGAACTGTGGCGCAGCTGTATAGAATAACAAAGAAGAAGGAAGAAATATAAGACTTTTTTTTTTCTTTACACTTTGTAAGACTCCTGGTTCCTATAAAACAAAATTATTGTCATGTGGATTCATTCCCTCCTCAGCTAATCTAAATAGCAGCTATAATGAAAGGCAATGGTTGATGGCTATCTTTCAGCAGACCCACCCAAATTAGACCTCATTAAATTCACTGAACTAAAAGCCGCACTGCTTCAAAATATTCACTGAGGAAGTCTTTGTAAATGTCTCAAGGCTGATAGAACTCAAAATAAACAGCGATAAATAACTGTAAGAAAAGCAGCCAAATGGCATGTTTCTCACCGTACCAAGCATAATATGGTTGTGTACAAAGGATAAGGTTTAAGTACAACCAATGAAATGTACAAATGAGAACAAAAAACATCCTTTTTCCATTTCAGTGTTTTGTCACAACTGCCAAAGAGAATCGAGAAGCTTCTTTTTTTCCCCCTCCAGATAAAACATTAAAACATTTGCATAATATGAGCCTCCAAGACTTTCTCTATTTTTACCCCTGAAATTGAAACTGTTGTGCTGCCACCAGGCTGGATTCACACACGTACGCGCTCTTCTTCTAACCTTAACTGCACTCCACGCCATAATCTTTCAAACTAAAGCTGGAATTTTGTGTTGCAACTGTTCGTCCTTTGTTGGACAAGTTGCAACGAGCAAACCGTGAGTGGGAATTTTGCTCAAATGCTGCCTACCTGAGGGTCGAGTTGTGAAACTGAAATGGGTTAAAACTTGTGCAGAAAGACTGGAACAGCAAATTACTTAAAACACTCAAGGAAACTTTACTGGGTCCACACAACAACAAATTAATCACGTCTTCATTCACATGCTTTATGAACACATCTCATTGCCAAAACACATGTCACTTTATTGCCTGTTACTAAGACCTTTGCCAAGTCGCGTATCACCACCCTGAGGCAAAGCATGTGTCAACATCTGCATAACTTCACACAGCGAGTCTCAGAGGCTGCTAGCTATGTGTTTTTTTGTTTTTTTTGCTTGTAAACATTTAGAAGCATGTGCCAAGAGGGCAGATGGCCAAACGGTGGGGTGCCCAACAGCTCTACAAGTGTTGGTCCATGCCAAAACGCGGCTGCAGCAATGGGCAACACAGCAGGTGTTGATCCCCCCCAGCACCTCTCAGGTCTGCTTACCTCATCGCTCATTCATTCACTGGGATGATTACTGCCAGCTCGGGCCAACACGGCAACAATTAAGAGGGGATCAGTTTGGTGTTGTTTGTAATCCTACAGCATTAGGATGCAAGTCTTAAAGAGGTACTCCAGGGATTTAGTATTGCACTTCCATGAAGTTGGGGCACTTGCAAGAAACAGATTAAAAACAGAATTGTCAAAATTGAAGCAGCGGAGGCTTAGATGTCCCTAATATGGGTTTCCAAGTTCATACCGAGATACCCGGGTGATGTAACTTGAGACTCTGGAAAGCTCTCTCCAGAGCCAAAGACAACATTATACAGCTGTTTTCACATGCTATATAGTGACAAGAAAATCGACTTTGACATGTTAAATTGGTGGAGTGCCCCTTTAAGTCCAAAAGACTGGCACCCTATAACGTGCGTGAAAACAACAAGCCCTATTGTTTTCTGAATAAACCCACACACCTGTAGCAAAAAGGCAGACATCCCTGCAAAACTGACGCCTTATTTTCCTGTTGATGCTCCAGAAAAGCAGCAGTTTATTTTTCAGATTCCATCCCTTGCTTGCCACAATCTACTGAACGTCGACTTCCTCTCTTGCCTGGTGATAGCACATCCTTTGAGGTGTCACAGTGAATGAGGAGAAACTCATTGTTGAGGTAGAAAAAGTCTACGGGGATTGATCGACTCTTCAGGTGAGGAATTAAGTGAAATGATGCACAAACAACTCTTAAATCCAGGTCCTAAATCCAAACTTTATCTATATATTATGCTTTATATACTGCATGGTCCTGTTGACTATGGTGTGTTACATTAAGCACCACTAAAGGTCTAATTACTTCTTGTTGATCATTAACGTTCCCAAATACACCCTGAAAATAACTCTGAGCAATATTAGAGCAAATTAGAGTTTGCTTAATGTGCTCAAAGAGGAAAAAGAAAACTTAGGCAAACTTCTAGAAACCAATCTAGGGTTTTCATTCTGTTTTCGCAATAGAAGAGATAAGTGGTAAAAGCCTCCTTCTCCTCCTCCTAGCTTTGGCAAGTATCTGACCACTCCGTCTCCGTCCGTTTGATAGTTTCCTCCTGATGACTCAGTTTTGGCTTGGCTCACCTCGGCTGATTCCAGAGCTGCTGAGGGAGGGAGGGATGAGGGGATGCTGGGATAGAGGGATGGGCTTGTGGTAGACAAGGGCAGAATCTGCTTTGTTTACTCTCCACAGCTCCACTCCAAGGCTGTGGGCCCTCGGCTGTCAGAGTCGGAAATGAACCTTCAGGTTTACCGGGGTCTGTGCGCTGTGTTCTAGCTCGATGGGAGTAAGAGCTTCATGTTTTCTAATCTTACTGATCCCTGCCCACATTACAGGAACTTTATACTAACCTCTGTCCTGTTGGGCAATAGGGGATGACTGCAGAGATTACAAACTGTGAAATCATTTTAAAGACCCCACCCCTTCACCCCCGCAACACACACCTACATTCCCACATCCGCCACTCCTCATTGAATTACCCAGATCGCCCCATGTTTATGTCTCTGGAGCTCCTCACTCAGCATAGCCCTGTACTTCGACCAGACCCTTTTTTCTTGCTCCTTCATCACTCTTTCCCTCCCTCCCGCCCTCCTCCCGCCCTCCTCCCGCCCTCCTCCCGCTGTGGCCCATGACTTTGCCGCATGGCAAACTGTTCCGCAGAGGTTTATTTAAATCCAACTCAGAAGTTTACTTTACCACGGCCCTATCTAAATAGAGCCTGCCACCTCTTTTACGCCAGCGCAGCTCTCCATTAGCAAGGCAAACAGCCCTGTGTCACTGGGGGGAATGTATACAGTCGCAAAGAACAGAGGGCGAAGCAGAGAGGGGGGAGAGGCTCCATCCTGCAATCCATCTCCAGTGTTTCCTGTAGGGACTCCTTACTGTTTACGCGGCGGCTAAATTGCCCCTGCTCTTCTGGATATTCAGGGGGTATTCTCGTCTTCTAATACAGAATACAGCTGGAAGGCACACAGGAAGCCAACACACCTTCCCGCTGCGGCCACACACCACAGCAGCTCCAGCATTCCTACAGAAAGTGTAATCACGACGGTTTTGTCCCGGTTGCATATGGCGAACCACCGCTGGCAAAGTGAGAGGGATTAAAGAAGTCATCTCAGCCAATCACATGCTGAAAGTCAGGAATCCAGGAGCTCTGGATATCATAGTTTGCAAACTTTTTGAGAGCTCGAGATGCATCTTTTGAAGTATAGAACGGGTAACATCTATTATAGCTATCTACCAATTCACTTCTCCAACATTTTAATCACCCCAGTGCAACTTTTCATAGTAGCAGTATTCATTTTTGGTTTAAATTTTTCCTTTTTTTTATTATTATTCTTTTAGGAGAAGGAATGGAAGTCATTAAGACATGATTACAAATGAGTCTTAATGAAAGGGCAATTAGAGGCAAACTTTGACCAGGCTCATTAATTCTAATTCAACACAAACACACCATGCTCAGGACCAAAAGCCAGCTTCCTTCATTAAAGAGAGGATGGTAATTGCCTTGTCCTTTATTGGACACTTGAATAATTTCAAAAGAAGGGGGAGGACAAGGGGAGGATAAAGCCTAAAGCACATCATTTGCAATATCCTTATTGGTTAATCTCCTTTCATAATGGAAGTTTTACCACAAAGGATCTTCACTGCGCTTTGGAACGTATGTGATGTGATACTTTAGGACAATTTGAGCTGTCACTCACAATTCCGATTTGGGTTTTGATAATACACAAACAATTTCGATTCTTTCTCTTTTGTTGTCAACTCAGCATTGTGAGTTTATTGTCTTGGCTGCTAAACCTGGGCTCCTCCTCTCCTCTGGTGAGGGTTCACTGACTCTGCTCTAACAGAGTGTCACCCGCAGGCGAGGACGAAACGCTCTTCCATAAACACTGCACTTCTCATCGACGCTCTGCTGCGAGAGCACAAAGAGCCAGTGACAGATTGTCATAAGCGACTATGGCGGAGTGAGAAAAGGGCTGCTGGGGCCTGCTCCAGAGGTTTGTGAATTGCTAATGTGGAACATATGAAGCCTGTGCCGGGGCTGTGACTGCCAGATTTCATTATGCCACCTCTCTCCCCGCTCATGATCTCACTGTTCAGGCACGCTCGTCTGCAGCGAGGCCCGCAGTTACACCATAACTCTGCAACACTTCGCAGAGTGTGTGAAAGATGCTCCAGACTTTGTCCTTTTGCGTGTTTGCGAGCGCATGTGTGTGCAACTTGTGTCGCTCCTTTCTGGGAGTGAATACGACATGTACACGACTTTACTGTGCAAAAAAAGGACAGTACAGTTCTGGGTGTAGTTTGTTACTGGTGTTTTTTACCTACTCCTGGAGATGTCACCTTGAGAGACTTGCAGAAGTGGTGTCCAACTATTTTACCTAATGACCCCTTAAAATTAACATCACTTTGCAAATGTCCATGAGTTGTGAGGATATCCACCAAAAAGTGATTTTCCCTTCTTGCATCGTTTCATGCGAATAGTTTTTATAGCATTTTTTACCGAAAACATCAACTGTTCACATCAGGTTTTGATATCAGTAGTGGAAAATCAAAGCATGAGAGTTTTCAACTGGACGCAGTATTTTGTACCACATTTAAACAATCACAGAAAGAAAAAGAAAATAAAATGAATTACGCTTCATTAAATATAACTCCTGTAATGTGCAACATTTCAGCTTGAGGGTATCTGAGGTAATTTTTCTTTTGGTAAACACAGATATGACATATCAGCTAAAAGGCATGACTATTGAGTATTTATTATCTGGCTGGCAAGAGAAGGAGATGGAGAAGCCCCATGCAGACTCTCAGTAGAAGTAGTTTGGAAGCTGGCTCTCTTGTGAAGGCGAATTCTCCCTCTGATCTATCCCTTCACACCCCGTCTCTCATCATGTTTGCTTACGCTGAGACCTCAAGCTGTTTGGACATGTAAATAACACTTTCGGAGACTGTTTAGCTAAGCTCAATGGGAGTTGCTGTTGACTTTTGGAGCGCTTTGCTTAATTATGGGTCCCAGATTGTTTCAGGTCTAATGGCCTAATTACCGCTGTATAAATTAGCCTAATGTTCTTGCTGTGCAGAGCTTTCTATACTGTATGCGATGCTTGGGCACTAGAACAGAGAAAGCCTTTATTCAGAAAAGAGCAATAATAAGAAGGAGGGAGAAGAAAGCAAGCAGAGAGGTTAAATAACAGAAGAATGTTAAGTGTTGCCTTGCCAGTCTCTCTGCCATTCATCATATACGCAAGGCTGGCAGATCACACTCTGCCCTTCCCGTGTAAATCAATAGATTTTTTTCCCTCTCTTCCGCTGTGTTCCACTCTGTTTTTGCTTTTCCTGTCTCTCTTGCTCAATTGCTCTCACACCCTTAAACACAAACAGTCTTTCTGAGGGTAAACGCAATTAACATGGTGGAAAAGAAAAACAGAACAAAGAAGAGAAAGTGAGCGGTAAAAAAAAAGAGAAACGTCAGCTATGCGCGATAACACGCTCTCTGTATACATTCCATCGCTACTCGCTGTCAGAAGCAATTTGTTTGTCTAGACTGAACAAGTCGGTCAATGCCCATCCTTTCTCTTCATGGTTCTACAAGTCTATGCATATTTGCTCTGGGACTTAACGTTCAAGCAGGTTATCTCTTTGCACCAATATTTACAGAGCTAAGTACATGATAACTTTTAAGTCAACCAAGGGTTCACTATGCTCATACATCATCCGTGTGACGTGCAACAATTCCTTGCCAAACTTTATCTGAAAGTTCTAAGTTTTACAGATGAGTATTCCCTGTGAAATGTGTATCCAATTGCAGGACATATATCTGAAACAATACACAGTGAGAAACCATGATTTTAGCAACAGGGAGTCAGGAACCAGACTGATGAAGATCAAGATGTAGGCTGTGCTCCAAGCAGCTTGCAGTTACCTCTTCTACCCCCTCCCTTCTCCATAAGTCACACAAATATCTTAATGGAACTCCGGCATCTGCAAGACATTTACCAAGCAGAGTCAATCTTAACAAATTGCATGCCAGCGCAAGGACCCTTGCCTTGCTGCAGAGTGGAGCTAAGCACGCACACTGCTCTTCCAGGGGCCCCCAGCACCATCCAACCCCAGCTATGCTCCGTTTTTCTTCCCTTCCCTTCCCCGCCTCCCTTCCTCCCTATATCCCAGTGTGGATCAGGGAGTGAAGGTTATTTCACGAGGCCTCTGTGGAGCACCAATCTATCTCCTACATTTGGTGAATTTCTCCAGATTGGGATAAACTGGGGAGCAGAACAAAGCGCTATGCGTTGGCCCTCCCCCCGCCTCCTTGCTCCAGCACCCTCTCTACCCTTCCCCACCCTCCAGCCTCCTCTCCCCCACCCAGCTGGGGAGAGATTTACACAGCAGTTTAGTAGCTGAAACACTGCGCTACACCTCTTTCCCCTTCTCTCTCTCTTCATCTCTCACATCTGTCTATCTCCTTCTCTTTTCAAACGATGATACCTCTCAGAGAGAAGAGAGTTGATTTAAACCTCAGGTTAACTCACCAGGACTTTGCTACATTTATTTTGCTTCAACTAACCCCTCTGTGATTTACTCAACTCAGATACAAGGCCGCCTTAGGTTTTTTGGTCTTTTTTGAGATCATTATTTAGGATCTGGGGTCACCCAAATGAAATGAAAAGATGCGTCCGCAATCTGTTTTTTAAAGACTCCTTTAAATCCCTGTATGAAAGAAAATGTATGATAAATGATTTGGGATTTACTGCGACATCTATATATGAGCCAAGGTCATATCAGTGACAGTGTTCATGATTGCCACAGCTGTATCAAGCTACTCTGTGACTGACTGACCCTCACCCGTCACAGCTCCTCCCTGGGCCCCTATGCAGGTGATACCGAAACTGCATGTGGCTGTGTGATAGTGACTGTGAGGCTAATATACCTGCATTCTAATAACACACGGGCTGGACACTGCTTGGGGGAAACTGGACAGTTTGTCAATTTTGAATCATGCTGAGAGGCCACTGACCAAATGTAATTTTGTTTACAAAATCACATTTCCAGGTAGCCATTGTTCTCAGTTCAGTTCGTGTGCTATGAATATCAACTTGCAGAGACTTTAATCTTGGTTAAGAGTGGTAATCCATCACAGTGACCATTTTGTCACCTTTATTTTTATGTCAAAATTATGTATTATCGCATGGTAATGTGGTTAAAAGAAGGAGCCAGTTTAAAAATTCTCCTCAGTGGTGCATTCAAGGGCACTCTGACACCCAAGATTTCAGGGAGAACTACCAGCAGCGACGCATTAATTACCTATGTTGCAGGAAAACCTAGAACTCAATGAGAGAAGAGACATGGATGTTGCAAAAAGGGTACCATGTTGTCTCTTGCTTTACAACGCTTGCAGTTTGAGAACCAACTGTGGAATCTCAATCTCAAAAAATCTTTGAATTCACGAAACGAGTTCATAATTGGCAACAAAATGTTCTGGATGATCTATCTCATGCAAGTAAACCTCTGCAAGCTGATTTTTATATGTGTTGAAACCAGTGGCTACCTGGAAGGTGGGAAATCAATCTAAAAACACATTGTACCCTTTGGAAAATGGTCATGCATACATGATTTTAGTTTATAAGCTTAACATTCAAAACCACCAGTGCAGTCCTTTGATATATTTTACAATCAATTGGTATTTCCCCCTGTACTGTAAGTCTATTACTCTATTTTCCACCAAACCCATACAGACATTAGACAAAGTCTGAGCATGCCTCTAGAGGTATGTGGCCATTATTTGGGCTAATGGAGGAAACTGTGCGTCACAGAGCAAAGACAAAGCAAAGTGTCACAGCAATCAGACAAATGGCTGCTGGGCTCTGCAGGGCCAGACAGGGGTCGACACTTCTGGACCAATTAGGTCGTATAAGTGCAACAACATCTGGAACTCTCTGATTCTCCCTTTTTTCCACTCTCTTTGCTCTTTGCATTGCTGTCACCTTAGCCTCTCTTTCACCCTCTCTCTCACTCTTGCATCGTCTTCCTAGTTCTTTCAGTTAATCCTGCTCTCGGTCTGTCTCTTTTTCTTTGACTTTCTCATTATTCAAAGCGCATTCTCCCGATCTCTCCCCTTTCCCTCCTCACAGCATCCCAAAACAAGGACAAAGTTGTAATCCATTTACTGCACCCCTGTCAACAGATTCCACCCAAATAATCCTAAAAGACTTACAACCAGGCCTAGGTACTATCAAGGGAAGGGGAGCGAAGAAGAGGCAGAATGCACAGGGGAAGGCAAGTGGGAGCCATAGAGAAAGAGGGAAGAGAGAGGAGAACATAACATACAAGGGGAGCAGAGGAGTGAGGCAACAGACGGAGGGGAACTTGTGTCACAGTGATTTGAGTCTTTGTCACGCAGGTGGCGCCCAGGGGTTCCCTTAGCCTGGGCAGAGAGACAAACTGGGGCCCATGTAAACCTTAAAGAGGATTAACCCTGCCGGAGCGCTTTAATGAGACCTGAAAGTGCCAGGCACCGGAGAGCCCCACTGATTGAGCCGCACTCGAGTCGGCTCCCAACGGTCCGCCAGCCCAGTGGCCCAGCAGCGCTGCTGCAGCCCCGTGGCCTACAGCTGCCCGCTCACACTGAGCCACATCAAAGCAGCCTGTCTGGGAGAACCCCAAGACGGGAGGAAGGGGAGGGAGGTGGGCATACGGGAGGTGGAGAGTGTGAGTGAAGGAGAGGTGGGAGGAGGAGGGAGAGGAGGGTGCCTGGATGGAGGAATCCCTTATCTCCTCCTGAGAGGATGCTGCTCTGTGGTGCGAGATTGTCTGGAGCTGCCACCTGTCCCAGGCATCTTTAAAGGCAACACTAAAGCCTGTGATGGGCCTGACCTCCTTGAGCTCCCGTTCTTTTATGTCTCTCTTCATTTTCTGCTTTGTTACACCCCCTCCTCCTTCTTCTTCCACTCTCTCTGGCTCTTCTCTCTTTTTCTTACCCCTCTGTCTCACTTATACCCTCAGACTCAGCCCTGACTCCCTTCCTCTTTCTCTTTTCTCCTCTGATATCTTGCATTTCACCAGGCTGCTGGAAACATTTTAATTATACTGTGTTCATCAGCCTCCTCTTCGTGTAGAACAATATATACTTGTGACCCTCCAGAGACGAGAGCCAGATACGGGGTTGTTGACTGAAGGGATAAGGACGCTTATCTTTGCCACTATGTGAGAAGAATGCAAAATACAAAAAGCAGCGATGAGATTTGGATACATGGGAAACAAACATGTAGAAAGGCATGAAATATCTCTTATTCCGCCGTAGCACTCAGAGGTGATTATCCTACTGGAGACTACAGGGTAACTTAAGGAGGAGAGAAAAGCTCAACCAGCTAGCTGAGGAGAAGCCCCCATGAGCATTTAGTCTTGTTTTTTTATAGTATAGTGCTTAATGTTATTGTTGCCAGTGGTGTTTTCTGCAGTTGCCTCTCCTTTTGGATGTACTAGATGCAGCAAATCTTCATTTTAAGCCTTCACAACATCAGCAAAATGCTATTGTTCCTACTTGCCTCTGTGACTTGACTGATTAACCAATCTCATTTGAAAAGAAGTAAAACACACTGACAGATGTTGTGACAATGATACCAAGAAATGCTGAGTATTCTTCTTTGAACATCTTAAGTTCTCTGGAAATTCTTTTTAATTCTTCTTCACATTTAATCTCATCATTGTTAATAAGAACTGCCATTATTCTGAGATACTCAGTTCACAAGCATCAGCTTTGTGGTGAGAGCACCACATGACCTTAAGATGGTATGAAAGTGCATTCTCAAAGCACTTCAAACTCTGCTTAACCCCCTTAAATCATCAAGCGCTACAAAGGGGCACATGCATGTGAGAATATGGCCTATCTTACAGCATGAGATGCCTCTAATAAGCTGTATAAAAGGGGATCATCTGATTATCCCTGGTGCGCTGGACCAAGGGGCCACAGCAGAGCACAGGCCCATGTTGTTCTTACTTGATGAAAGGGTGTATGGAAGGGATCCCTCTCCATTGCCTGCAGTGTGCCCCAGGCTTCTCTGTGCCAGCACACCGCTAGGGAACTACACCGCGCCACCACGCTCAAAAAGCCAATATTGAAACAATCACAAAGACGAACACTTACCCTTGAAACAGGCACGTGTCTTCTCACCCCAGGCTCTCCTCTGTACTCCCCAGTTCTTTGGGGGAGGATGTTTGAACCTGTATCCCAGCCAGTACTTGTCACGTTAAAACCAACAAGAGGCCAGAAAGTTTGTTCTTTGAGTGCAAGTTCAGAAGAGTGATCTGTTTGTATTCTTTTCCACCTCTACATACACGCACACTTTATAAGTGCTCTTTCTTGCACTCTTTGCCACTATGGAAAGGTCCTGTGCAGTCCATATAACCTGAAAGACCATGCACTGTAATTAACTATAGAGAGTCTGGGGCCATTGTTGTGCGGATCACGTTCAGTTTGGTGACAGCTAGCTCATACAGCTCAGTGGTCAGCTGCATTTTGATACAGAGGCAGACAGACTGACGCCGGGGCAGTGGCTGGCGTGCTACGGCCCAGTAGACCTGAGATCAGCTCAGCGCAGCAGTTTAGAGTTTAACCCCTGTGACTGGACACCCACCACCCCCACCACATTATAAAACCCCGGGACGGATTTTACGCCATGCCTCAGTGTTCCTGCTCGCTTTCCCAGAACACAGGGCCAGTATGATCCAGGTAGCGGTCACCTTTGTCCAGGCTCAGAGAGCAGGGTTACTGTGATACATGTGAAGGAATCCTTCAGCCAAGAGATCCATACCTCCACTGCCTCTAGCTTAGCAGGCTTGGTTTCTGAGATCAGTCAAGGACAGCAAGGCTTTGGTGTGGGGATTAGGCCCTGGCAGCCAGATCTGGGCTAGATTTTTTAAGGAGCTAACCCAAAGACTATTGGACTGATAGGCAGCCATCACAGCCTGGAGACACACTTCATGTGTCTGGTTTACTCCTATCAGTGACCTACTGTATCACAGATACAGTACAGCCAAGAAACTTATGTCACTTCAGCGCCAAAATACTTAAGCATTGTCTCTAAAGACTGGCAAATTTACTTTCCTCTAGTTGCCTTCCTTTCTCTAAACATTTTCGTATGTTTCAGTGCAGTTTTAACATTTGCAAGAAAGCCATTGAAAGGGATGTGCTTTAAGTCCCTCCATGGATGTGTTTAGTCTGGCAAAGAAGGGCAAGTGTTTAAGAAAGAGACACTTTAAAGAAGAAGATCCCCTCGGAGGAAGCAGAGATGCTTCGCCAGCAAGTGGGCTCACTGTTGCTGCAGGACCACTGACCGGCTAATCAGCGCACAATGTAAACAGATGTCGGCGCGGCGCATCCCATTCACGCTTCTACACAATTAAGATCTTTAAAAAAAGACTTCTCCCTCATTAATCCTCATCTCAATCCTTTCTTCTTATCCCCCAGCAAAGCCTCATGTATTAGTGTTGTGGTAAGAAGGATATGGACTCTTATCCAGTGTTTGCCCAAGAAAAGCGACTAAGACGCAGGCATCACCACGATTAGCTAATGCTAACAATGGGGGCAATGTTTCCTTAGTGCCTCCTCTTTTCTGCACTGAAGTGGGTGTAAAAACCAGAGTAAACACAGTCTTAGGCCACGGACGTAAGAGGAGTGGGAGATCACAAGTCTGGGTGAATAGCAGAGATTTACCCAGAGCACAGACCCCTGAAGATAAACCCCCCTTGCTCTCTTCTCGTTGTTCTCCCACTCCCACGCCTCCCAGAGCTTCGCCACCTCGTTAACGACCCAGCGACCAGGTGTGGGGAGGCTGCAGGTGCCGTCGCATTTAGGCACATTAAGCACTGACACACACCAGAGCTAAGAGTAATCGGATTTACCTGGCTGTCTGCTGCATGGCGTGGCACGCTATGCAAGCACAGCACAAAGGCTTAGGGCCCCCTCTCCATCACAAACACACACACATGCACACACCTGGGATGAATTTAGGAGGTGACAAAGCCCTCATAGAGAGGGACTACCGCTGGTGGAGTAAGGGCTGTGTGTGTGTGTGTGTGTGTGTGTGTGTGTGTGTGTGTGTGTAAAATGTGTGTGTTCACATGTGTATGGAACCAGAAACCAGAACAGGAGCCCGTGGCTTTTTACACCTTGTGGCGCAGTAGTGGCGACAGACGCTACAGGCTTCTGGTTCAAAGCAGCTGAGGGAGGGAGGGGAAGCGGAGGCTTTAGGGGAACCCTTTCGTTCTGCTGACCCTCAGACCTGCTGGAGCTCATGGGGATTGAGCTCTGGTACTGGGTTCAATCAGACAGAATGGGACCGCAGCCTTTAGGGACAACCCATGTCCTCAACACCTGGGGCCAGGAGGAGGTGTTTTACACAGCAATGCTCTCATCTCAGATCATAAGTCTTCCTGAGCAGAGTCAGGATCAGAGAATTGAAGGAGAAACATCAATGAAAAACACTAGAAGCCATTCATGTGGTTTTTTTAAGTCAAAATTTGTGTTATTTTTCATCTTGATTGGTGTTATTTCTCTTTATCGCACTGGTAACCAATCGGATCTTAACTTTCTTTGTGTAATTCTAATTGATTAATCAATCATTTTGTATCTAAAATGACAGAAATGGTTGTAAAAAGAAAACAAAAAGCCAATCACAATTCATCAAGGTGATCAAGGTGACGTCTTCAAATTGAAAACTTTAAGATATTAATTTTACAATGATATCAATAAGAGAAAAAGGTATTTCAGAAGATGTGACTGGCAATTGATAAATTATCAAATTGTTGCTGATTAGTTTTGTGTTGGTCAACTTATTGTATTGGCACTAACACTACAGACTTTTATGTTAAAATGTGGAAGAAGCAGTGGAGAAGGAGAGTAAAATCTATGTGCATCATGCCTACAGCTTCCCAGCAAGCATCACTGTGCTCTGCTCTGCTTTGCCTCGTACTGCAGCCATCCAGCCTCTTGAGTCCCAACGCACAAAGAAAGCCTCTTGAAGCTCCACGGCCCTTTTGACTTTTCCTGCTGCTTTTGAACTCTCCATTTCAGACTGTGACATTTCCACATGACCCCAAGCCTCAGAGTGATCCCCCCCCCCCCTCTCTCTCCCCACTCCTACCCCAAGGCTTCAGTGGTCTGGAACCTCCAGAGCTCCTTCACACATACCCACACACATACATAAAATGAGAAGTGGCAGTGTTGCTGAGTTAGGTCAGGATGTAATGGGCAGTAATGTTCTGCCCTCGAGGGTCCTGTCCACAGCACCATTGCCTGGTTTTAAGTAACCTTTCCCTTAAAGAGGCACCTTGGTGAGTCTCAGGTACACGAGTACGCGGGAACAGTAGCTAATGAAGTGGCTGAATAAATAGAGTTACAGTATAAGGTTGGGGTCCACTGGACTTTTCATTACTGCCACTGGATTAAAATCCCTCTGTCCCACTCTGTCTGCCCCAATTCAGAGCCAATTTAACCAAACTAAACAAGCTATCACATCAAATCCTTGTCTGCAGGCTAAGTCCTGGCTACAGTGGCGGCTGAATTAACCTCCTAATCAGCCTCTTACTCCCCAATCATCTATCTCCTGTTCTCTCTTTCCACATACACACACAGCCCCGCTTTCATCTAACTACTACTGTCTATCTCACCTTTTTTTTTTCCAAATTATCTTCAGTATCTCACTCAAGCCACAGCTCTCCCTTCACCTCAATCTCTCAGGCTTCATCTCCATTAGTCTCTCTCCCTCCTCTCTCTCTCTCTCTCTCTCTCTCTCTCTCTCTCTCGCCGCCTTTCTCTCACACAGTCTCTGAGTCCCACAGAGAGAGAGAGAGGCAGAGTAGGGGGTGGTGAGGTTTGACTCGGCGCTGCTTTGGGGCTTTGAAGTGTATGTTGATGAGAGAAAGCGGAGTACTGTGTTCAGACAGGCCCCTAATGAGGGAATTAAGAAGCTACGCTGGCCGTTCCCCATACTAACTTCCCAGGCACAAAACAAGTGTGCGTGCATGTGTTCACAAATGTGTGTGTGTGTGAGTGTGTGTGTAGAGGCAAGAGCGAGCACTAGAGAGAGAGGCTAATCTGTCAGACTTAATCAAGCATCTGGCAGTCCTGCCTCTCACCTACAGTAAAGACACAAACTTGGCCTCAGCGTTTGGAGTGCTACAAACACGTCCTTGAGGTGTGTAGTTTCTTTACTTTACAAAATCTACAAGTTTTCCTACTTTAAAAATATAATAATACCAACTATTTTGTGGCGAGTGGACTTACCGTAGTGTGAGTCTAGGTAGCCATTGCGGGGGTCCATAGCGAACAGAGTGCCTCTGTACGGCAGGGCATGGTCAGCCAGGTGGGGCAGGGAACCATGCAGCTCCTTCTTAAGAAGGGAGGGGCGTTCTTCTGTGGAGGTGGAGGGCTCCTCGCTTATGTTCCTGTCAGGGGCACAGGGTGTCTGGGCCTGGGAGCTAATGGCATTGCGCCTCTCACGGTGGTAAGGCGTGCCTGAACTCTCGTCCTCTGCAAGGGGAGATAAGTAGAAAGAGAGGAGGAGAATCTGATGTTAAAACTTTGGAGGAGGAAAACAACGAGCTGCAGATTATGAGCAGATATAAGGATAAAAGCTGGGAGCAGATGTGAGAATCTGTGAGGTTGTGTTTCATACACATAGCCACTCTCACAGACAACACAGCTGAACACACGCATGTTCTGAACACCCATACACATGGTGAGGAAGTCAGTTCATGTAGAAGGTAAGCTGGTAAAGGGAGGAGCTGGAGATCAGCTTTGTACACCTGAAACGTACGGGGCATTATGGCTGTAAATCTGCCAGGGTTTGTCTTCCACGGCGCCAGATGTGGGAGTTCAGAGGCAATGAGCAAATGTACGCCATGAATGAAAAAATCACAACCTCTTCATTTCGCACAGTTGAGGCAGCATTTCCCAAAAGTCTGTTTTTAAATTCAGCTCTGTCTGTTCTTTTAATAAAGAAATGGATTCCCATTCTGCCTGCATTCCAGGCTGCCCATTAACCAGCGTCATGGGTTGTATCAACCCCACCCTCCTTCATTCTCTTTTTTGCTCATTCTCCCCACTCTCTCTGTTCTCAGACTAAATCTTTCTTACTCTGAGGGCAAAATTAGGAGGAGTGGGGTCTATGGGGAAAGCTTCCTGGTATGCTGGGTAAAGAGGATATATGTAGAATTGAGTTCAAGGGCTGAGCTCTATCAGAAAGACACGACCCTTGATCCTTGGCCTGACCTCTGAACTGACATGTATAAGGGTCAGCTAGCCTCCTGACCTGGTATTAGTCTTTTCTGTAGTGCAACACTACATAGACTGACTCAGAAACTGGCATAGCATGTCACCCTTATAAAGGCTAGATGCCTAAAAATACTGTGTACTTTGTGCCCTTTAGTAAGTAAGGTTAGTAAGTAAGTACTTTTTGCCCTGAGCCACATTTGTCAAATCAAGCTCTTTCATTTAATCCGATCCATACAGTCTGGTCTAGTCTTCTATTCAGGCCCTGACACCTTTATTAGCTGCTGCTGTGAATGGTCTCCATGTTCAGCCCTGGTTTAAATGCAATCATAATTTCAACATTGAGGGGGTTGGTCATCAATACACCCCAATACTCTTTCTTGCATTAATGTCGCTCACTGAGAACCTGGCAAAACGCCTCTGTGCTGCCACCAGAGGTTCTGTAGCATTAGCAGCCTAGCCATGCAAGGCTCCCCCCACTATGCACTGCAACCCAACAGCATCCAATGGCCAATTAAGAACAGAGGAGAGGGCCAGATTAAAGAGCACTACCTTAAGCACTGGAGAGGGCCGCCACAGTGCTGTACCACTTCACAGAAGAAGAGAAGCAATCAGAAAGGGGGAGGTTAAGAGAGAGAAACAGAAAGAGAGAATGAGATTGAGAGAGGCGAAGAGAGAGCAGGGTAGCAACCCACGGGTCCCGCTTTTATTCCCCTCACTCTCCCACATCCATTACCAGCGTTCGGGCCAGTCGTGCATCAGCGCAGCACTGGCAGCAGATTCAAGGATTCTTAACGCGGAACTGACAGCCAGAGAGGCAAGCCACTCTCATCCGCAGGAAATGACAGTGTCAGTTATGATATAAGTATTTAATCCTATACTGCACAGCCAGTGATCTTATTAAGGGAATAATGGCACTTATACGGTTAAAGCTGGATTAATAGGTTTGCTCTTGCAAAGCGCAATATTAACATAAAGGGATTTCGGAATTGGGTTCATCTCCTGACATGGATTGAAAGAAGTCGAGACTGTAAACTATGCTGGGAGCAAGCACTGCTAAGGGTAGAGCATGTAGCTGTGTGTAGCACAGGCTTCCACTGTGTACTCTCAGCTCTTTCACATCCAGAAAATCCAGCACTACATCTGGAAAAGTAAAACCTGTCTCCATATTTATGAGCCCTTTTTCTGACTTTCATACAGATATTTGATGTTTTATAAATAGATTCATCACTGGGGCCTTAGATAGTGTAGCAGTTACACTAAAACTGGCCTAAAGCATCTTCTGCCAAGTAAGAAACTACTAAGGAGGCTTACTTTAGAAAATACTCTATGCATTACTATTTTTTTCACTATTTTAATTTGTCTTGTTCACTCTCTATCCCCCATCTTTCTTGTTGTTCCTTTTTTTTTCTTCTTCTTCTCCAGTGACCCCCACCACTATTCAGATATGTCTCTCTCCTCCAAGGGAGGTCAAGCAACTAATAGTTCAATCACAGCAGTGTCACAGTCCCACCATCCCCCTCCAGTCACCATGGAAAGCCCACAGGGGGGTTCATCATTCTACCATATACCACCTTAAGGGGCTTCATTACCTCAGTTTATAGCACCTTAAATGGTTAAACAAACACTCAGCAGCACAAGGGTCAATTGACTCCTCGTACTGGTGGAAGAGAACCAGAAGTCTCAAGTAAAGTTTCTCTTCTGTGCTGCTTGAACCTGCTGGTGTAAACTTTTTGTATTCGTATATCAGGTATCTGTCAAAACATATGGGCTAATGAAGACAGAGCAGACACAGGTAAACACGTGCAACTTTGAAAAGTTCAACCCTTCAACACTTCTCTAACTCTGACCATCCGCCCAACAGACCCTTTCCCTTTTTCCCTCCCTCATTTTTCATTCCTCTTTTATTTCCCTCTCTTTTCCCATGGTTGCCACATCCAGTCCTCTACCAGTTTGCAGGTCTATTCAGCCCAATACAAAAGCAGCAGGCCAGTCCTCTGTGGACCAGAGGAAAGCATGCCTCTCAAAAAAACTGAAAAAAAAGAACTATCCCGCTCTCTCTCTATGGTGATTGAATTTCTTAACATCTTTTCAAAAAGCGCTTAAATGCCTGGAGGCGAGAGGAAGAAACAAGCTAATGGTGGATGGGGAGCACTGAACAAATTTCAGAGCCCTTTCCTGCTCGCGTTTGAGGTTGAAAGCGAGCTCCTGCCTTTCAAGTTTCAAAGTCCTCCTTCCTCCCGCAGTGTCACTGAAGGATTTGAAAAGAAGGTAATTGTGCTCACTGCCGTCCTGATCAGAGCACACGCCCCAGCTCTAGTATTTCAGTAGCTTTCTCTGCCACTATTATGGTACCTGGTGCTCCATTCCTGCATTCTTCCTCCCTTACTACTCTTTCTCCTCTCTCTCTCTCTAGCCCTCTACAAATGCACTCTCTCTTGCTCTCCCTCACTTGCTTTCTATCCTTCTTTCACCCCCAGCAAGCCACTCATTAAATCCTAAAGCCCAGGTTTCTCCCTTTTTTCCCCTTGTCTGGGGTCTCTATTGTAAAACTGGTACGAATACCTTCAGAGAAAACCCTATGCATGGCCTTTAATATGGCGGCATAAAAGAGAGCGTGGATGCAATGACAAAATGAAATTTTAAAAGAGATAATGAGATATGGAGTGGGGCCAAGTCCTCTAAGAGTTGGGCTCTGGGACAAAGGGGGCTTAAGTTAAGGGTGCCCAGCCATTTCAAAGAAATGAAAAGTGAAACAAAACCCTTGGCTTGTTGTTTTTGAAGGTATTTTCTAGAGGCAGAGGTTAAGAACAAGGATTGCTGTTCCTCCACATGCCAATCTGTCCTTGACTCTCAAGCACCTGATTTGCCCTCCAGCCTGAACTCAGTCAGTCAGAGTCTCTAAAGCTGAGACATGTATGTTTCAGGGGTGCACAAAGGGCCATTGCACATCACACTGCAACTCTTTCCCCCCATTACCGCCTTTCCTAAAAGCCTAAACATCAGAAGAGGTGTTGTTGTACCTCTGAGCCAAAACCAGACGTATGCTGTGTTCCACCTTCGAACTTCTCAAAGCACTGTTGTCAATGGCACAAACAGGTTTTGGCTGGGGAGCACATGGAGAGTGAACAAGGAGGAGAGGAGTGGAGGATATACAGTGAAATCACAAAACACTTCTTCAAAGCTCCTCTCCTCCTGTGCAATAATCTCTTGCTCCTTTTTTTCTTTCTCTTGCAAATCAACTCCCGGGAAAGACTCAAGACTCCCCAATTAACAATGAGAGGGGGAAGAAAAATTCCAGCAGCTGGCTAGAGTTTAATAAGAGCACCTCTCCAAGCGGCTTAGGCTTATGTACCTGATTCACTGGCCCTGGCATTGGCGCTATAAACAGAGGGAATCATTCACGATTAGCGCAGGCTAAAAGACAAGGGAGGGAGAGAGACCGCTCAAACTCCACCAAACCCAACACAACAAGAGCGCAGGGGATTACCGCAATTGTGTGAGGTATTTTTCTGATCAACTTCTTGGCTGACGGGCTCAGTGCCACAAGGAGCTGGGTGCCTTCCCCACAACACAGTTCAGTTCTGCATTATGTGAAGGTTACCAAGTCCTAATGGAGCTTCCTGCATCTGCCTG
Source organism: Macquaria ambigua (assembly GCA_008360985.2). Lineage (NCBI taxonomy): Eukaryota > Metazoa > Chordata > Actinopteri > Centrarchiformes > Percichthyidae > Macquaria > Macquaria ambigua. The sequence continues at coordinate 175,620 of VMKM01000009.1, read as the reverse complement.
AAAAGGGTGACATTCGAGAAACCTCCTTGACAAACAAATCTTCTAAATGTCAGAAGGCAGAATCAGGTCATTACTCCCATATCTGTGGGCAGGATAGTTAGCTATCCCCAGTCATAATATTTGTCAGAGCTCTGGAGAACTTCAGCAAGCATGAAGTTCACTCCCTTTAACTTTGCGCTCATGTTTGATTCTGTCTCTGCAGAGTGAATCCGTAGTGGTACATTATTTAACCATCAGCGTGTGACTGATGTTTGGATGAATTGCAGAGAGAGGCATGGGCAGGTCAGGATGTTCCCTCTCCTGGTTAGCAGTCTATTGTCAGCTGCTGATTTCCCACTCAGCGCCCACAAATGCCCTCTTCAATATTCATCCAGCCAAATTCGACGACTCCCACATCTCAATTTGGCTCTCGGCAGCCCACGCCCCAACCCCCTCGCTCCACAGCCCGCAGTCCCAGCCCGTTCTCTCTGCCGCCAGGGGTCTGCTGGGACGCACCCAGAGCTCAGCATCTCCCGGGCTGGGGAGGGGCAAATCAAAGCCTGCTTGGCGCCTTCCATCTTCCCGGCGCTCACCTCAAATCAGCCTCACAGCAGGGTTGTGTCGTGCCAAGCCTCCGCCTGCCCCTAGCTACCCCTTATTCACACATTAGGGGCACAGGCCCACCATAGAGCAGCCCGAAACCCCACTACCATTTCATCAGGGCCACATTGTGAGGGAGCAATGAGCATTGCGGTGAGAGAGCTGAAAGCCCTGACTCTAAAATGCACACTGATGCATTTTTGCCCATGGATAGTTATGGCTTTTAAGGTTTTTCACTCAAAGGGCACCTTGGCCTGCATTCTTTGAGGAATCAAACACCAAGAGATGCATTTGATCAAGGCTTCAAAGCAAAAAAATGCCATTTAGTGGTCTGATTGGCTTATAGACTGTATTAGCATTGCTTCAGATAGTCACAAGCCAGCAGTGATCAGCCATAACCTGTTAGTTATTTACACTGTCCTCTGTAACAATATAAAATGATTGTGTGCAAGGGCAGACTAGGGCAGAATTATGTCCATTTGGGATAGTGGGTCTTTTAGGGTGAATCTGGGCACACTGCCCACCAGACCAGAGTGGGCCAGCTTTCCACTGGGCCTCAGCACTGGAATCCCACTTCTGACACCAGAGTGATCCGGACCAAGTCTGTGGCACTCAGATTAGGAACGGCTCGCCAAGAGAAATGGATATCCAGCCAAAGCAAAGAAACACCGAGCCAACAGTTAGGATAAAATAGAAAAAATAATATAGCAATTTCAAGCACATCAAATGTGATCCAAAACGCCACTGTGGATGTTTCCCACCTTACAGAATAGAATGATATCATAAAGTTCTTTCACTTAACTTTTAATAGTGCAAACTTTACGTCCATGTTGCTTTTGTTCCTCTTATGTAAACAAAGTATGATGTAGTGTGTTTTTGTTGTGTGAAAAAAAAAAGTGCACATTCACACATTCTGGTACATGTGTGCATAAGTGTGCACTGCACTGAGGCATGGAGGCCCCCATTAAGTTAGCCAGCACTTACTAGGAGCTGGATAATTAGACACTTCAAAGGCACCTGCCCGCCATCCCAGAGGGGGCAGGAATCGCAGCGCCCCGCCCCATTTAAAAGCATGTTAACTCCTATCTGAGGCTAGCAGGCTAATTTAACTCTTGACATTTGATATCTAAGGAATGAGAGGGATCAGCCATTTAGCTGGAACAGGATTACCCCAATAGCCCTCCTCCTCTTCTTCCACTCCCTCCCCTTCAACCCCAAAACCCCCTCTCCCAGTCAGGCCGGATTCATTAATTTTCCTACTGCTAAGCACTTTATCAATGACTGGTGAACGTCTAAGTCCAGAGTGGACTCTCTCTCTCTCTCCCTCTCCCTCTCTCTTCTGTGGTGATTAGTCCTGTGGATGTTCAGATCTGTCTGTCTAATTCACTGCCTGCTCTGTTGCTGCTGATCTATTCTCGCACCTGCTATGCGGCTCAGCAAATAGAGGTGAAACTGTTTAAAAGAGCCATGTAGCAACACTTAGACTACGTCCACACTAAGCAGGCTACTTTTGAAAATGCTGTTAAAGTGTGAAAGCACTTTATGTCATTTTCGTAAAAGGTCTCAGTCCACACTAAAATGTCTAAACAGTAGGAAAATGGCTAAAACTCTTCTTCATCCTATTTCAGTCGGCAAAGAACAAAAGTTTGCATCTCAGCCAAGAAACTTCTGTTCTGTCCGTGACCACCTGCTGAACTCACAATTTATTTGTTCTCATTTAGTTTAGTATTCTTTTCTGTTTCCGTTAATAGTTTTCCCCATGCACATTGAAACACATGCCATTTTCATACCTATCCACTCTGAACACCATTTTTGAAAATCTTCATTTACAGGTGTCACACACGCCGGCATAGAGTGGACCAAAGCAGAGAGAAAAAGATTCAAATTTAGCCAGCTTAGTGTGGATGTACTCTCTATGTGTTGGCACAGAATTGTAGGTTATATTTGCTGGTAATGATGTTATTTATTGTAAACCTGTATTAATTTCCAACAGCACCCCAGCCAAATATATCCAAACATAGTCAGAAACCTTTGACATATCACAGGTAGGGAGGTGCTGGGAGTTAATTTGCATCCATTACTCCACATTAGTCTCAGTCTAATGCCTTCTGCTGAATGTCTACATTACAGGTTGAATCAGGGGCTACACATGAGTGTGACGGATCTGGGTTAAATGAACAGCATGCCTGGGCCTTTGATGGTGCAGCTGGTAATACTTACAGTTTCTAACCCGTCACATTTGGACATAAGGCCTTTTTACCGGAGAGCATGACAATCAGAATTCCAAACTACAAGCCAAATGCCATAAAAATAACACAACTCAACTGACTCCTTCACTCTGCTCCCACAATGAGGGGCTGTTCGGCACACACATTAAGTCACCTGGTGTTTAAAAAAAAAACACTAATAGAATCAACTTTTTGCCTTTACAGCCTGACACATTAATTATCTAAAATAACATTCGTTCATTTCCCACGTTTTTTTTTCCCCATCAAGACCTAAAAGGTGCCAAACCACCTCACAAAGAGCCCTTTATAAACCTATCAATCGTCATTTGCCTTCCAACATCCTATCATCATTACGGCTGACGATTTGGGCCACGTTTGCTACAAAATCCCAGACCTGAGCCTCACCCGCCCCCAGCGTGTGATATGAATGGGAGTGCCCGCTTAATAAACAGGGTGTATTTCATCCCTCTCCCCCTTAAAATACAGGTGAGACCTGGACCCCTTCATTACAGTGTCTGTGGCAGGCAGGGAAAGCTCTGCAGATTAGAGGATCTGCTATGTTCGGCCAAACAGACTTAACCACAGTCTGCTGGGAAGGGGCTGGATGTTGGAGGTGAGTAGGGGAAAGTAAAAGGCAACAGATTTTCTATTTGATTAGATAAGTGGCTCTGTAGTGCAATAAAAAGCAGAATACAGGGTGAAAGTTGCCAGTTTGGACGATATGATGGACTAGTGGCTGGAGCAATCGTATTGTATGTAACAGGTTAGATCAGCCAGTATGTGTCAATGGTTACTGAGTCCCTACACGCTCCATTAGTGTACATTGTAGTGTGTCATAGAGAGGAGTTATATGAGGTGTAGTAAAAATCCTATCAATTTTCTCCATAAATAATTTGAGGTGACTGGCAGTAGTGGGGATTTCTGAGGTTTGGATAGGCATGACATTATTTCTGTTGAATCATCAGTTAAAAAGATGAGCAACTGCCTTGAAAAAAACCTGATTCTTTGATTAAAAAGACAATGGCACAAGACTGTGTACAACTTCAAAGGAGCGTTGGGGCATGAAACATCCAATCGTAGAGCTTAAAATTCCTGCACCACTAACGGAGGGGCTGAAGCTAGAGGTTACACCTCGTAGAGCCATGTTAATACTTCCAACGGTTCAAATCAGCTCACTTTCAGATGCCACTTTCAGGGCCATTCGTTGTATCAAACATGACGTTTATAACCAATCAAACAACCATTTGTCAGAGAGAATCTCACATTTATATGTTGAGGAACATTGGGGATAGTATTAAAAGAAAGCTTTTAATGCATAATTTACAACAGTGAAAATATGTCCAGAACACACATCTCCGGCCACGTCAATTAAAGTGTAAATGGACACAGCCAGATAATGGCACCCTGACATTAGAATGAAAGTGGAGTAGAAAGTGTTGGTTTGACTTATAAAGTGCAGATAATGGTTCTAAAAAATATGCAAAAGTCTACAAAAGAGAAAGCTGCTCCATTAACATTCCATACATGGGACACATTCCTCTATCTGGCCACATACAGTATTATGTGGCTTCCTAAATCTTTTTCATCTTTCACCTCTTAGTTTTTCTCATCATACCTCCTGCTTCAACACTCTGTTCATTTCCCCCTCACTTCCCATGTCTCTCCCAGTCCCTCTGCCTCCTGTTGCTGCTCCCTCTCTGTAATGAGCTCTCCTCATGTATGACCTCTCCTGTCACTCTCGCCAGGCGAATCCTCCTCTCCCGCTCCACTCTCGCCTCCTTCTCTAATCTCTGCATTACTTTGCCATTAATCCCAAATTCCACACAGGGATGGCCGGTGCAGCTCAGATGACATGTTGCCTTCGTAATCTGGTGTTCATATTGGAATGAGTCAGTGGGATGGAAGGAGAGCAGTGTTTAAAATCATCATAGTAAAAGACTCAGCTGTTATAGGCTACTTTAAGATTCACCTGTAGCATGTAGCATTTCCCTCCCTCTCCATCCTTCATCCCCCCTCTTCTACCTCTTTACATCCCACCTTCTGCATCTCATTTGCACTTTCTTCCCGCTAATCTCTTGTTACTCACTCCTGGTTTCCTGATCTAATCCCTCATTCTCCCAGGTCTTCTCCCAGCTCCCATGTCTATCCCAAATCTCCACTACCTCCCTGCATCCATCCATCCCTCTCCCTCCCTCCAGAGCCGCAGTGGGACTGTTGGACTCACGCAGCCCCATGCTGAGCTGCTCCAGAGCCAAGCCAGAACAAAGAGCCCATTGAGCCGAGCGGAGACATAATGTGGGCCGCCTTTGACAGCACCGAAGATGAAGTCATGAGGTCGCCAAACAGTTAATAATGACGGCCCATCCTCCAGCTGCACCGAGTGTGTGTGTACAGTTTGGTGCAGTTGAGGAAAGTGAGAGAAAATGAGAGATTGTGTGTCTGCAAGCATGCATGACTGAGTATCTGCAGTATGCATTGCATGTGTACATATCTTAGAGCATGTGGATGGATAAAAAGCTTTTAAGAGCGTAATGAGATACGCCATGACACTCAAAAATGCGCTCAATCACTTTGTAAATACCACAGAGGAAAAACAAAACCTTCAGAGAATTGCACTTTTAGTTTTGGCTTCGCTCCAGCTGCGTTGAAGAACACCCACCCCACCCCACCACCGCCCCCCTTTCCTTATTGGAGTCTGTCTGGCGCAAAGTCTGACATGAGACACATCTCCCCGGGACTGGAGCTGTCGCTGCGAGGCCCACACTCCGAACATCATTAGACTCACAGCTCCAGGTGAGATCAGGCAGGGTAGCAAAGTCAGAGAGAGAGGTGCATGTGTATTTGTATCTCTGTGCAAAAAGCATGCATGTAGGAGATGTGGTTCAAGCGTTAATCTCAGTGCCCCTGAATGGGCATGGCCTATTAAAATGCCTTTACAGGACCACTTGCTTGTCAAGAGGCCTCGGGGCTGAGTTGGGCTCGGGACAGGGGGAGGAGGAGGAGGCGGGGAGAGAATGGTGAAAGACAGCTATGCAATTGATTAACATTAGAAGGACTTGCTCAAGTTCAAATTGCACGGCCCCTCTGCTGTAAGCTACAGACATTTGTTTCCCCGCAAGTAGAATGTTTCTTTCAAACCCTGTCTCTGCTACACATCTGAGTTCAATTCTCCGCATGCCCTCTCTCTGAAAATCAATTCCTCCTCCTCTCCTCTGCTCTTTTCCTCCAGCTCTGCGAACAGACCAGGGTGAGGGGATTACACTGTCCCTCCCCAGATCCAAGCGAGACAACAAATGGTTCTTATCAACTGACACCCCCCTGCCATCCAGGAGGAAGAGGCAGAGAAACTGGCCAAGCCGCTCCGGCACGGATGTGTTTCTGGGCTCTGTCTGCCAATCGTGGCAACTCTTTTCACACTTGAAGCCTGAGCTATTTACGAGAGCCCTGGGAGAACGCGTACGCTGCACCGGAGGGTGGGAAGAATGGAGGGTAGAGAGCCGCTGCTTCTCAACCTCTGCTTCTAATCAATCACCAGAAATCACTGCCATGGTTTATGGCCTTTGATCCTAGCTCCTCTTTCGCACTGCGAGGGAGAGAGTTGGGCGGGGAAAGGGGAGGGGGAGCAGGGAGAAGGGTGAGAGTCAAGGCCCAGAGGGTGTGGAGGTCAGGGGAGAGAGATTAGGGGGTTTGGGGCCTTTTGCTCTCTCATACCTGAAAGCATGTCTTGATTTAATCCAGTGAGTTTTGCGCAGAGAGCGGAAACATACAGGCCACCTTTTTTTTCTTTCAGGCTCCAAACTAAAATTCTGCTACATTCAGATATTTCTGCATGGTTTGCTTAACTGGACATCAAAAAAAGACTTGAAGGAGTTTTTTTATGTGATCTTGGTACAGCAAACTAACTTCACATGCTGTCTCGTTAAAACTACAATGCCAAAAACATTTTTTAAACTGCCTTTTTTTATTAACCTCAATGACATTTTGATTTATCATTTAAAATAACAGTTGCCACTATGCCAACATGTTAGGAAAATGTACTTGATGAGGGAGAAAGGACACAAAAGACATAAATATTAAAACATGTTTCATAAACTACTCTATTAATTGGCTATTGAATTAACAAAAAGATAAAGTGTCACTGTGAATACACCACAAGTAGTTTTTCATCCGTGGTACCTTTTCTTGTAATGTACACATAAAACATGTATATGCAAACTAATGATGTATTATTTGTGTGTCTTTTTAGTGTTTTTAGCACACTGAGAAACAATTATTCACAAGCCATGGTACAGATTCTTTTTTATGTCCTTACCACTTATATATCAAACTAGCAGCTCACTAGTAGGACCTGTCCATACACATTCATACACATTCATTCTTTCATATAAACTCCAACCCTGGTGGCAAGGCCACTAGTTGCTACTGCATCCCATTCAACAAGAACCCGACTGTGGTAAGGAGGTGTGAGTGAGCGAACAAAACAGAAAGGACGCGGACGAGAACACACCACAATAAATCCTCCTGGCAGGGTCAGGACACTCCTGCTTTGTTCCTCCTGGCAGGAGGGAGGCTACTGATGCCTACTGACAAATGGACAGAGTGGTAGAATAATCAACTACTGTTTCCCCACTTTATGGGTTTATGAGTTTATGGGGCCCGCCTCCCCCTCTGAGAGGAGTGAGATCCGGCAGGGCCACAGTGCTGCCGGGATGCAGCAGGGCCAGGCTGGTCGATGTACTCCCAATCCTCTCACACAGGGCAGGCTGATTTGTCTTTGTGGGGCTGGTTGTTGGTTCAGAGACCTGTCTCTGACCCGGGTGACCTCTGACTCCCAGGCTATTCTGGCTCTCAGCGTGTCAGTGAAAATGATCTCAGGTTCTTCTAAGGAGTCACTGTGATGGTCAGCGTGAATTATCACAACATATTAGAACTAAATATCTATCTCTGACTGAGATGTCGAACTGAGATTGCACTCTGTATCAGTGCATTACTCTGAGTCAAATTAAAGACAAATTCAATTACAACATACAACTTAGGTCTTATTTTGTAGTTTTGGCCATCATCTCTATTGGTAATAATACTGCAGTACTTATCAAGTTGATTGCCAGGATCTGTGGATGGGGCAACATCGCTAAAAGGAAGTCCAAGCAAGGAATACATACATACATACATGTTTTTAATGAACTCTCGTGCTACCAAACTTATTTGGAAGAGAAAACCAAGGCGAGCAATATATTACCCTAACTGTCCGTCAGTTTAAAGACTGAATTCCTGGTTCAGCTTTGACCTGCTGTACTTACCATAGTTGTGCATCTGTCCAGTTTTTGTGTGCAACAAAGGACATTTAATTTTACTGCCATTTCAGGTTTTATCCATCCAAATAAACTGGTTTAAATAATCTGACTTATTTATGTTTTGCTCATGTTTTGCCTGACTTCATTGTAGCAGTATGTTCCCAGATCATTTCTTTGGTGAATCCAGTGTTATCACAACTGATAGAAACAATGGAAAAACTACAAAAACATGACTCAAGTTGTAATAAACTGAAATTTTCTTCAAGGGCTAATTTTAAGGATTCCATTGAGGTTCAAAGCTGTATTTCTTGCTACACCCACCAGGGCAAACAAGTAGGATGATCACTGACCAAAAAAGAGACAATTCCACTACAGCTAAATTCTGGCGGCATCTCCACAGCGTGCAAAAGTCTTGAGGCAGTGGCTTACTTGCAGGCAGATTTGGGCATGCGGAAGTGTGCCAGACAAGACAGGCCAGGCTGGGCTGCACTGGGTTGGGTAGCTGAGGTTCCCCTCCGCCCTGAGTAGCAGCGAGGCTAAGCTAATCCTGCGCCTCAGGCCCCTGTGAGGTGGCTCTGCCAAAGCCTGTCCTCCTGCTGCTGCAGGAAATTGCCTTCAGTGCAGAGGTCCATGAAATGGCTATGACTCACCAGTGAAGGCAAAGCACATCCACTGTGTGTGCACGTGAGGCCAGTGTGACTTACAAACCCTAATCTACAGATATTTTCTATTTAATACCTATATATCTCTAAAACCTCATGATGAACTATCATGAAAACAGCCATATTGTTGATAAATCTGTATTTTCTTCTATGTATTTCTGCTTATATACTAAGTTTTTATGTATTTTATGTATAATTAATGTACTAAACAGAGGTCCATTGACACTAAAAGCCAGTTTTCCTGTGTGGGGTTGTGTGTCAGGCTCTATAACGCCTCCTACATTGTGCTGTTTGACCCGTGGGCCAGCCAGAGCTCCCATGAGGTCCCTTATCCCTCCATCAGTCCTCTCTCATTAGCCCCCACAGGCAGAGCCCAGAGTAGGGTAACACAGAGGGGCCCCTGCTTCCTCCTTTGGTCCCCATGAAATACATACAGCACAAATACAGATGACAGAGATCACCTTTTAGCAGTAGTGATGCACAAACAACTAAGTGCAATTCTTAAAATAACTACCAACTTGTTTCTTCTAAAAGAAAAGGCCAATTTAGGAAAGTAAGCAGACACATTTCTTGCCATTTTAAAATCCCCATCAGGTCTCCGGATGCTGAATCACTTGTCAGCATTTATTGTCAGGCAGTGTCTGGGTGTTCTTGTTAATTTTATGTATTTATCTATCTTTTTTTTTCTCCAGTCAGAAAAAAAGATCAGATTTCCAAAGTGGTTCATCTTTTATGGGGGGGATAAAACAGGGATAAAAAAAAAAAAAGTGGAAAGCAGAGGTGGCAGCATGAGGAGGGAGGAGGAGGAGGAGGAGATGGGGCAGGACACAGTGGAAAAACAGTTGATTATGAGTCCCATCAAGTGATCAATGATTTCATTAATAAGACGGATCATGCGGCTGTCATAGCTGTGACACGGGCTGAGGGATGATCCGCTCCCAACGCTCCATTTCCCCCAAGCCTCCCTCCCTTCCTCCTTTCTCTCCCTCCTTGTCCTTCCAATATTGCCTCCCTCAGCCAACGACAAGGCAACGCCAAGGAAAAAAAAGGGATGGGGCTGGGTGTTGACGGGGGGGGTTAGTCATGAGGGAGGGAGGAAATGGAGGGGGAGAGGAGGGAGGAAGAAAAGTGAAAATCCATTTTGAAACCCATTTTCAATTAGGGGTCCACAAGCTGTTATCACAGGTGTCCCAGAATGGGGGCCCGTAAGTGAAAATGTCTCCTATCCGTTTCTGAAATGAAACCTTATCTGGGAGGCACAAAGATGGCGGGGACAGCGTATCTGTAAATTACTTTCCATCCCCGCTGTTAACGGGAACTTTATTTCTGTCAGATGACATTCCCTCTATTTACTGTTGATCATTTAAATGGCTGCCTAAAAAGAAGGTGGCCCCTCACTCTTCCTCTATCTCTCCCCGCTCTCTGTATCATTCTTCCTTCTCTTCCCATCAGGAGATTTCTTTTTTTTTTTTTCAAAGCAGTCAAGTGTTCTTTTTTCTTCCTCTTTAAACACTTTAGCCACGCTCTGCATTTGCTTAGGGATTTCTCTGGTAACCTACACGAAAGCCTAACATTTGTTGCCCTTTAAGGCTTAACTTGTTTGCCTCTGAGACCCTTGCTCTTGCCCTTTTAAGCATGACCATTAAAAGGTCCCAACTCACCCACTTCATAACCTGCTTTACAGAGGCTCTGTCATGTTAAAACAGCATTCACTGACAATTTTCAGAACTGTGTCCAGTTGTTCCCCTCCCCATTTTTCAACTCTCATCCTATTACTCACACTAACTCCCTCTCTTTCCTCAAATCAGCAGCACCCATATCATAAAAGTCCAACCAACCAGAAACTTTTTCCCCTTCTTTTTCTCCTTTGCAAATAACCAATCCTTTAGCCCCCACCCCCTGTTTTTTCTCCTTTTTTTATTAGCAAATTATCCCATGACGACAGGATTTATTCAGCCAAGGAGCATGGACATCTTTTTTTTTTTTTTTTTTAGCTCGGGACCCAACAAAAGAATCAGGGGACTTTGTGGTCCACCTGCCTGCCGAATGATGAGGGTGGGAGGGTAGAGCACCCCCCCCCGAAACCCTCCTAAAGAGCACCAATCACAGCATTGTTGTGGCACAGTCGGCTCTTTTGAGCTGTCAGTGCAAGAGGAGGGGGCACAGAGATGAATGGCACACAGGATGAAGCCACCATTTAGCCAACCATGTGGGAACGCTCCACCAGGACTCAATAATTACTCTGGGCCTGCTCAACTTGGACAAAACTTACAGACTACAGACAAGAGGGGAAGACAGAGTGGAGGAGAAGCACAGCGTTAAGTTGAGAATTATCCCTGTAGTGCACGTAAAGTTTGCTAATTAGAACAGATTAAAGTTGCCACTGATCAGCTACAAGATCTGATCAGATCAATACCTGTTTGCAAGCTGAGTCCAATCACAGAAAAAGGCTGCACTTCTCAGTAGCAGGGATTGCTTTGGAAAGACCAAACTAAACATCCGCCATGTCCACTCCACCTGCCCCCACACACTTATTTTCCACTTTTCACAACTTATCGTAGCACGCTGTTGCCGGGCGCACCACGGGGTTTCCGCTGCGCAGAGATCAGGGGCCGCTGCTCTGCTTGACGGGGGGAAATATTTCGCCGGGCCTTCCTAAGAAGAACCAGTCACTGGGGTTCTACAGCTGCTCACAATTACCTTTTGTTTGGATGGAGGCGGTCGGGCAGGGGCTACGGGGGTTAAAGTTGAGGCGAGTGTAGGGTTACACCTGATAAGAGGTTATGAGTTCTGGGGGCGACTTGGGAATGTGCTGTAATTATAACAACACAAAGAATGTGTAAGCTATCTTCTGATTCCAAGAGAGAGATCGGGATCTAAAAGGGGACCTTTCTCTGCAGATAAGTATCATCCCTCCCTTCGTCAAGTGAATTATGAGACTACTGTATTTTAGGGAGGGCCACATTGCTTAAAGCTGCAGCGTATCTTCTGACGTGGTGTAGGAGAATCCTCAGCGAGGTTTTCAAGACAAACCTTATGCTGTTCAGTGCTGCACATTACGAAGAAAAATCCACAATCACGGAGTAAAATTACATCCATGCTTTTTCCACAACAAACTTTTTTTTTTTTCCCCTTGCTGCCCCTTTAATTAATAAAACAGTGCTGGCCATCTGGGAATGAGTAAGAGTGTGAGTGTTCCCAAGCTGCTTCAGGATGCATTACCTGACTCACTTCCTGTGATAACTCCCATATGGGGAGCAAGTCACAGCAACTTATTTACCCTTTCCTGGACTGTTTGTCTCCTGGTCACACTTGGGATGATCTCATTTGACATCAGCAGCGTCGAAGGGGGGCGACAGAAAACTCAGGCCACCAGCTCCAGCTACTAAACCCAACAGCCTCCACACCCAAAAACTTCCAAATCCTCTCACTGCTAATGAGCACAGCTGCAGCTTAGGCCGTGGTGATCTCAACTTTGGTTTTGTTATGACTTTAGCTTGATGATCCAAGGCTTAACAGCAAAAAAAAAAAAAAGAATCACCATCTAATATTCCTCATTCCAGCATCTGAATTGAGAATGAAAGGCTGAATGGCGACAGGCTTAGTGAACTGTAAGCTCCACGCCGCTTTTAATAGCATGTGTTGAAGACATTGCTATGTAAACATGCCAAGGTTTTGCTACCAGTGAGGGTTGTATGTGACTCACTGTGAACCAAGAGAATAGGGGAAAAGTAAACATAAGTAACATAAGCAAGGACCTGTGCGTGTCTTAATCTTTAAATCGTGTTTTGGGGGAGTTGGTCAGTTTCATCTTAAAGTAATAAGAACATAAGCACAAAAAAAAACATTCCTTGATCCCCAGTAGGTCAGTGGCCCTGATGCTCAAATATGTTGAGTGATAGCAGGTAGCCAAACCTCCGTCTCTAGCTCACAGAGGTCTGGAATACATCAATACATAAAGCCTTTTATGACTTTAACTAAATTAGGGATAACAGTGGATGACACTTGTGATTCAATGGCATGTTTATCCACAAGTTAGTGATGAAGTTTGATTAACAGATGTGACCGACCTGAGCCTGCACAGAGAAAGTTGAGTTGACAGTTTCTTTACAAATATGAAGTTGTTTCTGGATCTTATTTTAAGAAATGTGGATACATACAATTTGAAAGTGTATTATTGTTTACCTGGGTCTTTTTTTTCTGTCTCAGGTGAAAAAACACCTTAATATCAACTGTGTAGTGATTTTTACCTGTGGCCAGTCTCCTGTTGGCATCACATTCACTCGTCGGGCTCAATGTTCCCATTACTCAACTGGTACGCTGACTAATGGACCAATCTCTCCCAAACTGGGTATATTCCAAAAGACCCAAATTATATTTACATTAACCACAGCGGCTGAGTGTGCAGTTAAGAGGTGACGCGTACCGTTTGAGGTGGTGCTGGAGGCCACCGCCTTCTCGCTGATGTCATTGCGCGCTGATGAGCCCTTGGTCGCCACAATGGTCTCCACCCTCTTCTTCTTCTCAGCTGCTGAACTGGCCTGGGACTGGGTTTCCATGGCGATTGCTCATTCCTCAACACCTCATGGAGACGGGATTAACTGATGGAGAAGAAGAAGGTAGAAAGAGGACGGGTGAATGCAAAAGACATGAAGCGCATAAGACAAGATGAACCAGCTCGTGCATGCATGTTTTGTTTTGTGCTTGTAAAACTGAAGTAAATCTTTGGCTTAATTTGTGCATTAAGTTAAATAAATAAATAAAAATAAGTATTTCTTGTTTGATCTAAGTTCACATTTTAACAAAAGAGTGCCTCAAGAAAAGACTTCAAGACTGAGAACCTTGTGAGGAAAACTTCAGACCCAATCCTCCCTTTTCATGATGCCCAGAGCGGACCACGGGTCAATCCACCAGCTCACCCTGATTTATTTTAACTAAAACCTGCTGGGCTCTGATCTGCTTGTCAGGGTCTGATCTCCTTCTCAGCTAACTGTGGTTAAATATCCAAAACCAAAATATAGCTTACCTTATTCTCAACTATGTCACACTAAACTTCTGACTTCTTGTCAAAAAAAACAACAACTCTATAAACATAGCGAGGCAGGACATCCTGACTAGGTTTTATATCTCAGAATAGAAGTAAAGGCAGCTTGTGGATATACTGATAATCCTGTTCTAGCAGTCTTTCCACAGAGAAAGGAGAAACCTTAAGGGGATACCACAGAGAGAGAAACGTTCACAGTCCTGAAACAACAAGGGTTGTTTGAAGGCTCTTTTGGGAATATCATGGTGCCGGGCAATTTTTCTTTCAAAGAATAAAGGTGGTTCAAGTTAATACTGTCTGTGGGTTTAGAAGGGGTTCAGCCAACAGTCTAGCAGACATGCTGCTCAGTTCAGCACCTCAGAGGCCGTCTACAAACTCAACTCTATCTAGGTCATAGAGGTCTCTGATTATGGAGACAACACGGCGATACACCACAACCACTCATTTACACAAAGTACAGGACAGCTTCATTTGATCCAATACAAAGCCTTTACTTAGACTCCATAATTCATGGATAATTACTGGAAATATTTAGTCTGACTAACATTTTGTTTACAATAAAGACCTGCTAATTACCCAACTGTACTATTTAATTGTCCTCCACCCTATAAACATGCATGGATACAAAGGCCAGCAGTAAAGTCAGCTATAATGCAAACAGAGGTGTGCTGCTGAAACTACAAGAGAAGGGAGGGGGGGGGGCTGATTTTTACCAACTCCCCAAGGAGGGAAGGCGAGGGGGAAGTGGTGAGGGGTAAACTTCAGACAAACACTGTGCGCTTTGTTTGTTTTTTTTCCCAACCCCCAGAAAAACCAGAGTCTGTCTTCCATTCTGACCCGACAACAACATCTGTAAGCAATTGCTGGCTTACGGAAAAAAAAGAGGAGGAAAAAAAAACACAATGCAATTACTCCCTTACCAATCAAAACAGAATTAAACAAGAGCTCGTCCTCTAATCACTCCCACATGAATACATGTGTAGCCGTCATCCCCAACCAAAGACATTTTTGTCCTACTTGCACAGATATCATCTCAAATCACTGCTGCACGTGTTTGATAGAGTGAATGCTTTCATTTCTGGGGGTCTTTGCAGTAAGCGAGCGAGTTAATCGTTAGAATATGTGCGGTGCAAGTATGTCTGCACATGCACATTTGCAAGTTCCTACTATGATAACTGATCATAGGTGCCACTCATTCACTTTCATCGGCAGAAACCGAAACGAGAGCGCGATCAGAGAAACATTTTTTTTTTTTTAGCCTCCCTCTTTGAAACTGTCATTACATCATTCTAATGACTGAACTTGAGCAAAAGCAGTGGAGGGGAAAAGAACAGGGAGAGAACCTACTTTACAGCTGTTACTGAATAGCTCCCAACATGCTTTGCGTGCAGAGCGTGCATACATGTATGTGTGTGTGTCTTCCTGCCGCCCCCAGGTGAGTCAGAGCAGAGCTCAAAAAGAGCTGAAAGTGCAGTGAATATGAGGGTCGGGATTGGGGTTTGTAGGGGAGGTGAGGAGAAAGCGGGGCATTCCACTGGTCGGGCAAATATTCGCAAGTCCAAGCCACTGAAGCGTGTCTGACCGGCCTTTTGTGTTCCACAAGGCAGGCCACAGTTCCAAAGCAGCAATTAAAAGCAGGACCTTTTCACCCATAATCCCTCTGACCAGGACGCCCACACCCAATCCTGCAGATGTTCCCGTCTCTGCTTTCGCCTTTCGTGTTGCTCATTTTCGACCCTGTCCAAATCTCCAAAAACACTCCAAAATTCACCAACACAAAGACACTTCCATCTGTGTTTACATCAAGACTTTATCACATGGAAAGAATGCTTCTTGATTTGAAAAAGTTTTTTTCTGTGTTTATCCTTTTGCATAAGATGTTAATCTAATGACAGAGATCCTACTTCCCTACAGAATTAGTCTGAGCGTCATTTTCATTTACCACTTTGAACCCTCACTGAAGAAAAGAAACACTAATATACTTACAAGCTAGATGCAGAAATCTGATTTTTATATATCGCACATTTACATGAGACAGCACAGAAATAACCATATGTATGGAGACTGCCTTACAGACCCTGCGTCAGTGGTGTTTCACAGAGGCCTGGCACAAAAGAAGGCATTACAACTAGGCATTGGTTGCTGTTGTTACCCAAAATAAATGTTAATTTCATATTAATGTCTTTCCCATGAAATGTCTGTCCTACACCCAATTAGAGAAGAGAGAAAGAGGGTGTATCTTTATTTGTGCTCAACTGTAATCCTTCCACACAGAAAGGGAGGCGATTAAACAGGTTTAAAATACCACAATTCAGACGGTATCCTCAGAAAAAAAAAAAAAAAACATTCTTATTTTATAAGCACATTAAGCAAATCAATTTAACATAAATTATACGCCTTGGTGACAAAGGCACTGAGTTGAAAGTCATCTGCAAATTGTACACATCAAAGTGAAACACTAAAATAAACTTTTGCCTTTGATAGAAAAAAATTAAGTTTTTCTTTTTTTCTTCACGCAAGCTCAAATGACTGCTAACACTATCAAAAAATCACTGCCGTTTGTTATTTAAAGGCTACATCTTTACAAGCTTAACTCTATGAAAGTACTTAAGGTGTAACTCCAGTTGCACTGCATTCTGTCATTAGGAACACATTTGCAAATGGATGGCACACACACACACATACACACTCAGAAACTGGGGGACATTTTCATATAAACTCTTGAAGTGTCTTCTTAGATTTAGCAACCCCCCCTCACAGACAGGGTACTGTATTTGTGTTCATTTCATTAGGGCGACTGTTCAGTGTCGAGGGCCCCCTGAGGGGGGAGACTGGCAGCGCCGCAGCATTCATCATCATTACATCAGCGACCACCGAGATCTGCTATCTTAGGCTTATCAACACCGCACAAACGCACCGCAGCGCAGCGAGTTAGAGGGGAGGGGAGAGATGGGAGATGGAGACGATTGAGGGAGATTGTGAGCAAAAGTGGGATAAGAGGGGTAGAAAATGAATGGAGAAAGGGAGGAGCACGAGAATGTGTGTGTGTGTGTGTGTGTGTGCGCGCGCACTCATGTATGCGTGCATGCATGTGTGTGCACCTCACTGTGCCCCTGCATGCCTGCACATGTTTTCCTGTGAGCACAATGTGTGTTTTTGCACATTTCGCAGCTATGCCAACAACATTAAGGGCTCCTGCACAGCTGGAATAACTAAAACACTGAGGGGCAAAGAGGGAAGAGGAGTCTAAGCCCTTCAGCGAGATTAGCTGAATCTAGCAATAAAACAGAATGCGCTGGCTCAGGCTGCATGTGTTTGCATTGAATAAGGTCAGTGAGGGGATGAGGCCCCTTAAGGAGACAGTGGAAGTGCCTGCTGGTGGTTAGAGGACCTGTCATGGGTTCAAAATCCCTACTGAGGAGGTGTTCTCAAACTCAATGGCTCTCTGAGGAAACCACATACTTAGGTTTCCATGCCGCACTTACGGTATGGCTTGCCCATGGCCCTGCAAGGCAAAGGGGTTTGGTGGTTGTGGCTCCCATTCACCAGCGAAACTTAACATTGTGCCCATATGGCACTAAGTCTGGCCTACAGCTGATGGGGACCAGCCCCTCAAGTAAGGGCCATTTAGCAGGAATTAGTCACACCCCGCCACACACACACACATTTCAAATCCCAGATATGCACATGCAAACTGGTTTAGTGCTGGGCCTTCTCACTCTTTTGTATACAGTGACATGGTTGAGCTATTCAGATTGTTACTCATTTACATGTTTCTATACGATCCTACCATGATGTGTGAGTCCCACTTTTTACCGCTACATTGTAAAATTTAAAGTTGATGCAAATGAATGTATATTTTATGCTTTTTCTGCATTAAGATTTTACAAAAGACCTACCTGTCTTTAATTTACCTTTCCACCAGAGGCCAGGCATCATAATAGCATTCCATCCGCAAACAATATGGGCTGCTATCACAAGTGCACTGCACAACATTTGCCTGTGCAAATGAGGAGTGTTTGTATTTTTTGTCAAGGACAAACAGTGCAACAACACAGCCCATCAGTAGCTTTCAGCAAAGCTAATAAGATTATCCTCGTGAGCGTCTTGGTCCCTCAGACCTCTCCACTTAAGATGCTTTGGAGGGCTGGTGAGGGACCCTGTGTGTTGCACCGCAGAATGAGCTGAGTGCATCTTACATTCCTGGGTAACAAACCCACACGATGTAATCGTAATGCTTACACGATGCTTCTTTTGCACTCGCTACCCAGTAGATAAGGGGCAAATAAAGCATGCGCCACAATGGAAATCTTGCGCGTTTTCCCCACAGCCCCCTGCTTATTAGATTGTTTATTTATTTTGACTCTGCATTTGTTCGTGAGCTACTTGTGTCAGGGCAAGCGGGGCTGTGAAGACTGAGACAATGGATAATGCAGGCAGCTTTGTTGCCGTGGTGGCCCAGTTATCCAGTATTGGTTTCCACCGCTCTCCACTTGATTCATTTTCTTCCCCTGCTAAAACGTAGAGCCTTTGTTTGATCAGACACTTTCCCTGATTCTTGAGGAGAAGGAAAAGATGCTTGTTCAGCCATTTACTGCAGGCCAAAGCAAACAATGCAACCTATTACTTCAGCCAAATACCGTGAAGGTCCTTGGGAAGAAAAGAAAAACACTTTTTCTATAGGCAAAAGTTTTTTTTTGCCTTGAACTTGCAGAGATTAAGATTACAAATACTTTCCCCTACTTTATAACAGACTTTGCTTGCATCCACACAGCTGAAACTCAGTTTATTATAAAATCAGTCTGTAGCAGCAGCCACAACATACTCTATAGCTAAGGTTTCCACTCGAGTGGCCCCTGCACATGGCACACACTGTAAAGCAAGAGAGTGAGGTCTGTATCCTGTCAGTGGGCCTCTCATCTCCAGTGAAAACAGTCTTTTTCATACAAAGCTTTAGAAAGCACTCTGCACGATGCCACAACCAGAGCGCGACAACAACATCCTTCACTGTGCTTTCACAGCGAAAGAGAACATGTTACGCCGTGCGCTGCGTTGTTTCAGAGCACAGTTCCTATGTAATGCATGTGTGTGTTTGAGTGTGTGAACATGGCACAGGGAGAAAGAGGTTTTGTTTCGACTGTGTCTGAGAGTGTGTGAGCCTTGCTGCATGACGGTATGCATAGGAGTTAGATACACCAGGTGCTCTATACGCCTCTCAGTATGCAAGCGCGATCACTGTGTGCAGAACATAAATAAGAGAGGGGACCCCAGGGAGGGGATGAGTTGGAGGAAGAGAAATTCCTGTACTGATGAAAACCTCACACACATCTCTCTCTCTCTCTCTCTGCCTCCTGCTCACACGTGCACTCAGAGAAGGATCAAGCAGAGAGATGGTCCTGTGTGAGTGTAGTGGCAGCAGGTATGGCTTTGACAGAAGGTCTTCACACTTAGCCCTGGGGACTGTAGAATACTCTCCTCTTATCCTCTGTGCCTTAGACAGAAGTGTATCACAAAGAGCAGCGCTATTTGAGGCAACTGAACTACCGAGAGCTACAGGTTACAGAGTCATCGCAAAGCTGCCCTGCCCACTTGGACTTCCCCTTCTCATCTGCTTATTTATTTCATGCATACTCCTTCTCCTGCTCTCATTCTTTCCCTCCTCCTTTCTATCTCTCTTTCCTCTCCTTCATTCCTTTGTGTCATTGGGATAAGTGTTGGAGCGGAGTGAGTCTGTGCTGGTATGTGATTAATGACGGGCCCTGGCGTCTCCGGGGCCGAACGTTAACAACAGCCAGGGGGCAGCGCGATAATGCACAATAATAAAGCCAGCAGACAATCAGCCAGGCAAAGCAAGGCCTATTAGCTAGCCCCATCAGGACGGCTAAGTGAGAAATTAGCCCTTCCCAAGCTCCGCCACAATCCATCAAGTGCTGCCCCTGAATCCCCCCTCAAGAAGTCATAATGTTTACTTAAAGACTGGCCTTGATGCCCCAGTGGCGAGCTTTATTGGCTCTTATTAATTCCCGTTCTGGCCCTCGCGGCCATGCCATTTAAACTGAATTAAAGGGGTGAAAATTGGATGAGATGAAGTTGTCTTGGTCTTTGGCTCTCGCATGATAAAGCCGAACCTAAACAGAGGGAGACTTGAAAAAAAAAATAAGAGGGGAGGGCAAACAAATCGGGATGTAAAGGAATGCTGAATGAAGCTGTCCTGAAATGTGCCGCACTCAGTCAGAAGGAATGCAGGGAGAGAAGGGGGGAAAAGGAAGAGAAAAGGAAGAAATGGCATTGCTTTAATGCTTCCTGTGTGGATGGGAACAGATCCAAAAGGGTAACACAGGGTCACACATTCCACAGATGCACAAACGGATGATTCTGTTGTATCTTCACATTCCCCTTATCGTTCATCAGACGGGCTGAAATATACGTTAAAGTAAGGTCACTCTATCAGCACTGCAACCTTATTTCAACATGTGAGTGATGAGTAAAAAGGGGAGGAAGTGCACGCAACACAAAGTACATGCTTTTAATGAGGTGGCCGTGCTGGCACAATGAAACACACTGCTGAAACGCGCAGTTGATTAGTTGAATCAATTATTAATTTATCAAGAAAAAATGCCAAACACTTGCTGGTTCCAGCTCCTCAAAAGTGAAAATGTCCCACTTTTCTCTGTTTTATAACTGAATATCTTTGGGTTTAGGTCAGACAAAATGAGACATTCAAAGACATCTAATGACTTCTAATGGGCACTTTTTCACTGATTTCTGAGAAATATACACTAAATGATTTATTAGTTAATGGAAAAAATAATCAATAGATTAACTGATCATGTAAATAACGAGTGGTTGCAGCCCAATATCAGCCCAAAGCCTTCTTGCAGTTGCTGTTTTAAAAGTTTTCTTCCCTCTTTGTTGTAAGAGTAGTGCTTTCACATGAAACCACAACACAGAGAATGGGTTCACTGGCCCTTGTGCAGGTCGGTAAGTGGAGCATACAACTTAAGAGTCTCATCCGTGTGAACTGTGGGTCTGTGCTGCAGGATTGGCAGCAGGCGAGAGTGTGTTCTATAGAGAAATATGGAGTATACGGCAGTGGAGGTGTGAGATCAAAGACAGTTGAAGCTCAGAGGGAGTCCCGGAGACTTCTAACTCCCTGACGGCTCTCCCAGCGGCAGCGTCGGGAGACAACTCTCTCCCTTCACTTTCATATCAGCCACAGAGCCCCCCCATCCCTCTGCGCCAACTCGTAGGCTCCACACACACACAGGCAGTCTCAGAGGATTTGGCAGTGCTGCCAAACCTGTACACCACCTACAGCAACACTCCTACACACACACACACACTGTTGCTCATCAGAAACCAATGCATCAAAAACACACAGCTGAATATATCTGGATTTCAAAAGGCAGAGTTCGGAAGAAACTCTCAGCCCAGTGAAAAAGACTCACGCAACTCAAATACCAAGATGATATCACACCACACAACACTGGAATGAGATGCCATAAACCTCACAGCACTGCCAAGTGTTCAACAAAAAACTTCCCATAAACTCCAAAGAGCACAGTCACAAAATGGCCCCCTGAAAATCCCCGGCATAACGAGCGAGGAACAAGACTGTC
This sequence comes from Macquaria ambigua, assembly GCA_008360985.2. Lineage (NCBI taxonomy): Eukaryota > Metazoa > Chordata > Actinopteri > Centrarchiformes > Percichthyidae > Macquaria > Macquaria ambigua. The sequence continues at coordinate 154,194 of VMKM01000009.1, read as the reverse complement.
ATTAGACAGGCAGCCCCCTCAGGCCCGCTGACTTGATCGCGAGGAAGCCAAACATCTGGGTGTATTTACTCGTTTCAGCTGTTTGCAACCCCGCCTCAAATAAATCTGGGAGCTGTAACGCCATTGCTTAGGACAGCTCCTAAACAAACATGCTCAACGCTTGCCGGCTTACTCACTCACTCTTTCTCTGCATGCCGGAGCATCCCAACTGGAGCAGGGCCGGCTATTGCAGGCAAATAAATTTGTGAGGAGGAGGAGGAGGAGGATGCCTTAATTGGAGCGTTTGACGGGTGCCTGGGGTTAATTGGGAAGCATGGAGAGCAGCTGGCTCCACGGTGGAAGTTGAGACAGGGATAATAAGTTCACCCTTTGCAGGAGAGACAGTTAGTGATGAATCAGATCAGAGGAACGGTGTACAGTGTAATCATCTTCACATCTCCCCTCCTCCACCCTGCTCTCCTGACAAGCAGAGACAACCGGGCTCCCAGCTACGCAATCTGGCACCTATCACACAGGACTGGCAGTCACTGGGAGGAGATCACCCGGCGATGGTTCACACACACACGCTAACCCAGAGTTCATTCAGCTAATCACTCACACACACAATAATTCTTACCTCTAGGACACGGAACCTAGTTTATCAGTTCGCCGGTCGATGTATGTAAATCTCTCCAACAATGTGTGTACTAATGGCTTATTACCCTGCGTTAGCTGGTTTGCATTGATCTCTATGCCAGAGGGAGATGGGGAAACTAGAGCAGTTCGCTGCTCATATGTACCGAGCAGGACTATAATCACATCCCAGCTTGTTTCAATAAAAGCAACATTAACATAAACCATCTCAAACACACTAAAACCTTCACCCCTGCTTGGTTCGTGCAAGAAAAAGGGGAAAAAAACTTCCCTGGATTACAGGGTAATTAGGGCCATATGGGATGGTTCGGTATAACTTTGTGTGTCTCTCTGAAGTGTATAGATTGTGTTTGTCTCCGCAGATTATGACTTTCTAAATGCGAAAGCTATTTTTCCAGAGGAGCAAATCCTTAGCCAGTATATATAAAGAGAAAGAAAGTGATTCTCTCTGGAAACTAGTAGCTGTAAAGGGTTTAGATATAACACCAAACTCAGTTCCTTGTGCTGGGAGGGTGGCTGAGGGAGCATTTGGGGGCTGAAGGAAGCCCAGGTAGAGTCATAGGCAGTAATGGGAGGAGACAAGGACTTAGAGCGCCACACAAAAGCCAGGCTTTATAAATAATTCCAAAAGCTAACAGGATCCCTTGTATGTGTGAATCTGTGAAATACATTCACACATGAATGCACACTCACCCGCAGACACGCACACACGAACACACCCCCGCCACCAGGGGGAATAGGTTATTCACACTGCTCCACTGGGGCTGTTTTGAGTCTGACCTGCCTGGATTGGTAAATTTGGGTGAATATCTTTCTTGCATAGATGATACAAAAAGTCCTAAAAAAAAAAAAAAAAAAAAGTAAATTTCAGCAAGACACACACACATACATTTACACACTCACACACTCACTCACTCATAATGCAGGGCAGCAAAGCCCACCGGAGACCTGTCTTGTAAATCTCTTTGTGAAAGCAGCTTTGGGGGGTAGACAGGGGCTTACATACTGAGCCCTGAGGTAGAGCTACAGACTCCACTCCCTCTAACCCCCCCATGGTCTTTCTCCCTCTCCCACACACATACTCTGCGCTCTCGTCTTCCCTCTTCCTCACTTTCCATCTACCCCACATTTCCTCCTCCTTTCTTGCCCCTCTCTCACCTTTTCCGTCGCTCCCTCCCTCCCTCCGTTCCTCCCTCTACCCTCTCTCCTCCCCTCTGTCCCAGCCCGGGCTCCAGAGCACTGGTCCTTAGCCCTGCAGGCTCCCGTGGTGTTGCGGTGACTAATGTCCTGCCTTTGCTCAGACAATGAGTTTGAGACTGAGCCGGGAAAGTGTTGAGGAGGGAAAAAGACTCCAGCACCTTTGACAAATGGAACCCTTCGCACTCCCGTGCCCACTGAGGGAGGCTTTACAATGTCGCGCTCCACGCTCCACGTCCTCCGAGGGGCGGCTGCAACCCGCAAAGCCGCATCTGGGGGAATATAATGAATTCTTTGGGAAGTCTAACCTGGCTTTCTTCATGAATAAGATATATTTCCAAAGCATGTCGACCCCTCTTAATAAAAACACCAGTCTGGCAGGAATAGCCAAAGCCGTTTTAGGGCCCCATGTACACGTTAATATTTCTGTTTCTCTATAAATTTTCTCGGGCCCACTTCTTTTCAGGCCTGTCACTGCAAGGCCAGCCCTACATTTTGCCTGGACGGTGGAGGAGCCATGATGACAAACTGTCATTAAAAACGGCTGGAGTCCCTCTCTTTCAAGGAACTCAAACTCCTGGATGCTCCCTCCTCTTCCCCCCCCACGCACCCTACCCCCCATGCAACCCTGAAAGGAACTGGGCTTTGTCTGAGGAGCAAAGGAGAGAGAAACCCCCCCCCCCCTTCAACTCCACCTCCCCTCCCCGAACCCTGTTCCTCACTCCCTGCGGAGTATTGTTAAAACACAGCCCCCTCTCTTTCCGTGGCCCGGGCTCTTAAAACAGCGTGCTTTGCATGAGAAAAAACGATTAGTCTTCAAATGCTGCGCTGTCAAAGGAGGGCTCTTTCAGGTTGGGGCAGAAATTTGCTCAGATAGTAGAGTTCCCCTTTTGTTTTTCTAAGATGAGGCATTATTAGAGCCAGGGTCTGTTAGCATTCATTGCTGAGAAGAACACACTAGAGGGGTTTATACGGGATGCCCGACCCCCTCCTTTTCCAACTTGCCCTAAGTCCGCAGCAGAAGGAAATGAAGGAGCAAAGTGGGGGAAGAGGTACTCATCTAAACATGTTTGGAGAGGAGAGAGAATGTCTGGGCCTGTGCTTCTTTCAGGTATTAACCTTGGGATTTATATTTGACATTCAAACAATAGACCCCTCCTTGACCTCCACTCCAGGATGCAGCAAGACTCAGGGATAACTCCCACTGAAAGACAACTACAAGCAGCATGGGATTGCAAACACACTTGGTTCACATTGTGAGCATTATTGCATGACAATGCATAACTTCATTATTGGTGTAAGGACAGGAGTTTTGTTTGGAAAATGCACTGTTAACACTATAGATTTTTCTTGCTCAGTTCAAATAATTCTGGAGGCAAGAAAGTGTGTGCGTACTGGTGTCTTGAGCAGACAGAGCCTGACTCATGGCTTCACACATCAAGAAGCAGGAGTAAGTGACAGATCATTGTTCACAGCAAGCAGCCAGTTCATCTGTCCCCCAATCACCACCCCGGACGAGAAAGCACAGACCCCCTCATGGATGCCACAACCAGCTCCCATCAAAGCTGACACAATGCTACATCTGCAATAACAGCCCCGGCCCTGGGAAACTGTGTCTTTAGGCGCTCAACTTTACACACAGCCCACAAGCAAATGGGCCCCAAACCAAAGCACTTCACCTCTTGCTGCTATACTTCACACAGCAGACTTAAAGACATTTTTACAGTGGCTACAGCAAACAGAGGAGGGGATGAGCGGCACCCACACGCAGGCGTGACCTGTCCTGTTTCCCCTCAAGTATGTGAGAAAAGAAAACGCAGCCGCTAGCTGGCACACTCTGCATTCTCGCACACAAACCTGCATATTTGTAATAAAATGTACCATGACCTACAACAGGGCTTATATTAAGCTGTCAAACACAACTTAATCGATCGTAAATTCAAATCACTTTTTCAAATCACAGTTTACTTGACTGTTTTAACTTTTTTTCCCCTTTTTTATTGCTGTCCTCGGTGCCTCACTCTGGGAGAGCAGTTGACCAGACTAATTGTCAGGTCCAGTCGGAGTTTCCAACAGGCCAAAGCCATGGAAAACAAACCAGCCCTCTCTCAGCCCCTGCTAAGGCAACTTGAGCTCCCGCTTTTTTTCCTCCCATTTCTTATTTCTTCAGACAAATGAAAAAACAAAAAGTTGCTTCCATAAAGAGAGCGAAAAGAAAAGGAGACTAAATAAAATCTAAACGTGTGTTTGTGTATGAGTAAGAGAAGAAGAAACAGAGGAAGAGACAGAGAAAGAGAAGTGTGAATGAGCAGTATGCGTGTACATGCTTGCATTTCGAGTGTGGTGAGGCATATGACTGTTGTGTCAGTATGCTGTGTATTAAGATTCCTGAATGTGTGTAATATACATATCTGAAATTACAGGACGATATCTTGAGTCTCACACCTTCTTCATCGCCACTTTCCCCCCACCGTACGTACGCCTTATCCAAAGACATCACCCGGCTTGAAAGGTGCCTTTAGCAGGCTCCTTGAAGCGGGGAGCGGGGGTCCCGCTCTGGGACAATGATGGTTGAGGTGGAGGGGAGCCGGGGGAGCAGGAACACATAGCATATTAAATCTGCTGGCGGAGCTGGGTCGTCCGCGCGGAGAGCCAGAGAGCCAGATCTGAGGCATGCCCTGAAGGGATGGCTGGGCCTGGGGATTAGGAGGCCAAGGAGAAGCCCTTGCACACCCGAAGACCCCTTCTTGTCTCTGCTCGCACGCAAATGCATCCAGACGTTTTGACGCTTCTCAGGTTTGCCATCTCAGCCCAACTTTTCATAGCACTCCTCCGCGCCTCGCAAACCACACCAACGCGCACACACACACACATTTCCACCCACTCTCATACACAGCCTTTTTTTCCTCAATCACTACCTCTGTCTGACTTGTCCTCTTTCTTTCCCCACTGTGTCTGTTTCATTTGATGTCAACATATCAAAGTACCAAATCATCAAAGTGAGAGATTTCTTTTGGGGGCCATCGACTCAACTACACCAGTTATATGCAAGGGAAGCAACAGCTAATCAAATTATACAGGGAATTACTCCAAACTTTCACTGGTCAGGTGGTTACTGTGTATTTTAAAACTTATAATAATTGTTACTATGTACACCTCTGTGTGATTCCTGTAACCTCCAAAGAAATGGGATAATTTAGAAAAAACACAAAACAGGGAAAACACACAACCTGCAGAAAAATCTGCAAAACAAGCGAGCTAACATTATCTTAAGGAAAATCAACTTCCTCACATTACCCTCGTTTTAACAAACATTTGCCACCTCTTTGAGGGCTTCAGGCCACAGCATTAGCACAACAACACAGCTCATTAGGGCCTCTTGCATACAAACCTGATAACAGGTATTATTCCTGCAGGGTGTAAAAGGCCTGAGGACAGAACCTGCCTTTAGTTGTGAATGCAAGGCCCTTAAAAAGAGGAGAGGGCCATACCTCAAAAGCTAATAGGATGTCATCTCCCTGCATTAACATGACAGCCCCTATTCTGCCAGGTCGCCAGGTCACCGGTGTACTGGGCCAGTGTCGCTATGCATAATTTTACTCAAAGTAGTGCTTAAAGTTGAGATAAAACAGTATGCTGCTGCTATCTGACGGGCCGACTCCTGCAGAGGGAAACGTTATCCGCCTGCTCCTCACGCGTGCAGCTGAAGAAGCAGAGAGCGGCAATGATACATCTTTGCTGGCTACAGTAAGCGAATGGCTCCGAGTTGTGCATCTCATTCCAGCAGATTAGCATCTTAAACACTGCTGCATTCATCACTGCTGCTGCATCATAATGAGACAAAGTCCTTTTTTTTTTTTGGTAAAGGTGCACCTGTTTGACATCAGTATCCCCCTTGGTAGTTTCCTGATAGTACCAAAAACAATGTTAAGTGTCCGCATATAATATTCATACATATTTATTGTTGGATAGTGATTTTTTTTCACAATATTAAGCTGTTTTATGTGTTTTATTATATCTCACATACTTAAAAATTTTACTGACATCCACATGTTGTGTAAAAAAAGAAATTAAACGTAGTTATGTGTAATGTTGTTCTGTGGAATATTAAATCCAAAAATGTCACAGATTTCTCTGCCATCAGTCAGTCACTGACATTTTATTTAATCACACTTAATTCAAGGCTCGTGGAAAATATATCACATCTAATATTTTGCCTACAAAATAAAATCAGATGCCATCATAATTTTAGCCTCAAATAATATCTATATAGACGCAATTATGTGGTATTTTTAAGTACAAGTTTTATTTTAAAATGATTAACAAGTCACAAGCCACAAAAAGCAAACCATATAGTGTAAGGGGGAAATGTACAGCTCTATTTGTTTAATCTCAATTAAGAAAATTATAATTACAAATGATTCTCATGGTGTCATTTTAAAATATTAAATATTAGACCTAAAATCTGAGTGCTTTAAGGCCTGATCCGTCCCTTCATTATTTTTCATGTTAACCGAGCTGAATCACTGACATGACAGTGATTCATTTACTACTTGAAGGCCCTGTGAAATGTTATTTTGTTATTATAAATAATACAGGGGACATATAAAATGACAGTTTATGTGACAGTCCCCTTTTTAATTTTATTAGACAAATGTAACCAAGACCTGCAAAAACTCTGCTCAGAGCCAAATCCACAGCCAAGATGAGTGATGGAACAGCCTCATAAAAATAGCTAAAAGGAGATTTTTATCTGTGTGAACTTGTGCTGTTAAACATCTTATTTGGTGTGTTCACTCACTGCTCCGTCTCAAGGCAGCCAGACCTCCGTTAATAATTTGCCAAGTGTCAAAAAAAGGAGGATTTGAGCTGCACCGCATGGCTGAGCACCTCGGACCCTCGTCGTCTGTGTGAAACCCGAGAGCTGACAAGCAGATAAAATGTGGAACAGCTGGCGAGGACAGGAGGGAAAGTTTCAAACAAATATCCGCACATGTGGAGGCTCGGGGGCTCTCAAACGTTTTCATGTCCCGGACCCCCAAAACGAACACACAGACTTCTGTTAGAGAGATTTTTTTTTTCACCCTGCACAAGTCAGTGTGAGAGTTTGTTTTACCAGTGTTGATTTTGTTTTTAAATGAAGGACTGTCTATATGAAAGGGACAAACCTGTTATTGTATTAGTCCTTCTTATCCATTTTTAATTGTGATCCAGTGAATTCTAATAAACTAAATTATAGTGACTTCAGCAGCATTTCTAATTTTGCTTGGGGCCCCATAAAACTCCCCATACGGACCCCTGCAGGGCCAGAGACCCCACTGTAATGGGCTTAAATTTCTCTGCGCACATGCACATGCCTTCAAACACACTATGATGTATCCTCAAACCTTTTTCTTTTTTATTTTCTTTTTTTTAGGTGAAATACATAATAATTTCAAAACCTTCCAATGCAAATCAAATTGTCAGATTGAAATTGAATGATTTCCTGCTTCTAAATGCTTCGACTCTGTCAGGTTTCCAAATTCTGACACTTGACACCTGCAGAAAATAAAATGAAAGTGCACTGGAAACACAATTTCACCTCAGTGACATACTGCAATTTCCACTTGTTTAAAAATATCAGTTCGATGCAAACTCTGAAACTAAATGAGGTGTTAATTATTACATATACAGACATATTTTGCAGTGAAAATATTTCTTGTGTGTATCAAAAAAAGGCCTCAAATTGACTTTTAGGTTTTGGAAATATTATAAAAACCAGTGATGTAGAAATGTTTGAGTTGTACAAAGGTTATAAAATTAAATACGTGTAAATGTTAAAAGGTCAAGGCCAGGGTCAGTCACAGGCTTGGATGGATTTTAAAAAATAAAATAGTTCCTGAGCAGGTCCATGTAAGTGTTTCTGCAGGATAAACCGAATCAATAACAGACACTGAAATATGATCACACATGCACATACATATGCATGCCCCCCCACCCCCACCCCCCACGCGCGTTTCTTCAGGCAAAAGTCCAATAAAGTTTCGTGTCTGCAGAAGTTCATAAAGTTTAATTTCAAAACTCCCAACAGAATTACACGTGTTTCGTCTGTGTTACAGCCTACATCAAAGATCCAAAAACACGTTTTTCATTACTACCAAACTTTATGCAACTTCAAACTAGTTTTAAAATGCACATCTGTCTGTCGGATACTTGTTATGTGTGCCTGCCGGGGTTTCTAACAACCAACACTTATTTCACAGAGAATAAATCACACCCAGGCCAAGCGAACCACAGTCTGTGGTGCATTTTCGGCAGTTTTGGGATCCCAGATCGAAGCTTTCATCGTTGTTTGAAAAGCTGCTCTTTCATACCACTGTTTCTTCTGTTAATCCACTTCATGTCTACACCTAAACTTGTATGAAATTCCATCGTTTTGAAATGTGAAACCTCTGCTGCTTCACAAAGTCTGACTGCCTCTTTTAAACTAAACTTTAAAAGTAGACCAATAAGCGCAACAATGTTCAAAGCCAATTCCGCTTCTGTGTGAATTTACTTACTTCTTTCTGGGTGATTTCCCCTCTAATTCTTGACTTTTATCTTCACAGAAAAAAAATTATTTGGCTTCTGTCTTCGTCTTCTTCTCTTCCTAAGTTGCAGATGTGCCTCTGGAGTTGCCTGGGACTTTTTTTACGCTGCAACTCCAACTCCAAAACGGCGCTGCCAGAGTTTTTCCTCTTGCCTGTCTTTCTCCTCCTTCTCACAGTTTGCTGTGTTCAACCACCGCCGGACTAACACCATCAGCCTGCCGATAATATCTGCCGATAGCAGACCGCAGATGTGCGTAAAAACAACATAAGCGTCAGAGAAGCGCGTGTAGAGTTGTTATTACATTTAGTGCGCTTTTTCGAGGAGAAGAGAGAGGGCGAAGTGTGGGACTCCAGCTGCTCCTTCCCTCGCTTGACTCCTCCCTTCGGATTGCTCCCTCCTTTACTCACTGCCTCCCTCCTTTTTTATTTTGTGTACCCCTTTCTTTCTTTCTTCTTTTCTTTTCTGTCTTTCTTTCTTTCTTTAAGCCAACATTTTTTGAAACTTTAATCCTAGTTAGTCCTAATATTACAATTTACGGAGCAAAAACCAACATTAAACTCAGTTTACCCACCTTCCTATTTCTTATCTGTCTACTGACCCAAGTTAGGAGAGAGAAAAAATGTTTTCACTGACAAGAAAGTAAGTTTTTGAATATCTTTGGCATCATTATCATGTTGGTTTTCTCCTTGTTTGTCCATGTAACTTAGTTAGGGGTGTTTAAACGAACAGGGTAAGAAATGGACCACATCAAGGACTCTAGTGGGACTCTGCTTTATAAAAGACATTGTGTCTTCACCTGCTAAAACTGCACTGGTGTAGTGTAACATAATTTAAAGCTGCCAGTCACTTTTCAAAAAAGCTTAAAGAACAGCAAGAAAAACAGTATGTTGCTCTATGTACATGTACATAAATCCCTATAATTACACTTATGGGACATATCTAACATTACATTCAGCATAATGTCAACCTGCATCACTCTTTGCACTGCTTGTTTGGATAAATTTGCTTGTGAGAATCACAGTAACAGACAACAAATACATTGATTTATTTTTAGTAATTAAGAGGATTTCTTTATGAGTAATTAAATTACATATAAGGGAAATTTTTTTATTGTTTAGATCCAGGTATTTCACACAGGCCTCTTTCTCAATAATCCACCTTAAAAGCCCCAATTTACATTATGGAGCAATCTGACTTACATGTTGGAAACTGTTGATTTATGAGAGCTAAAATAGTCTCCTGGGTTTCAGCCTTCAGAGTGATACCTAATGCTGCGGTAAAGCAGAGGGGAGCCTTCCTGTAGGTTTAGGTTATAATCAATATACATAATCAATATACAGGGAAATTATGTGGTAAGAGAGGTCTTTAGGGTGTTGTTTCAATCAATGAAGAGGTGGGAGTTTGGAGAGGAAAATCACCAGTTAATCGTTTAACCAGGATTTGAATGTGTGTGTGTGGCCGAGAGGTCAAGTCCATCACGACACAGTTAGTGTATTCATCCTGAGTGTAACACACATCCAATCAGCTACTGTGGCAAATAAACAAGTCTGTAATTTAAAGGGATTTTATCTTTTTTTTTTTTTTTTTTTTTTAAAAAGATGTTTTATAATCAGTTTCCTGGTGCCAATAAAGTCTGCATTGACTAATTACTGCCTTAATCAATCACAGCCTAAGATCTTCTGTCACAGCTGTCAACGTCTTTGTCATCAATAAACCTCCAAATGTTTGATTCTGATTTTCTCAGAATATGAAGATGGATTTTGAATGTAAAAGTTGGGCGACGATGATGAGCCTTTGAGCAACTATTTTAAATATTCCAGTGCAAAACGTGATTTGGTTTCATCTCAAGTATTGTCTCTATTCATCAATAAATCTACACATACAGATCTTCAGCTTTATAGGCCATAAAATGTCAAAATAAAAGCACAACTGTTTATATTTGATGATTTTAAATTACAATCCAGACATAATAAATAAGATTATGAGTTTAAAAAAACATATACAGAATTGCTACACATGCACAATAAGAGAATATGAGCTGTGATATAAATCAGTGTCAATACAATGAAAATGCTTGCGTCCGTGATGACAGGAAGTCGGGCCAAGAGAGGAGACAGTCAAAGGTGCTCTGTAAGACACGACTAATTCTCCTGTCAGTTTGTCAGGCGGTGCTCATCTGGCCTGGACTACACAGAGATAAAGTCCTTGTTATGAATCTCTCAAAGAGAATCCCAGGAACGTGGAGGTGGGGGAGAACAAGAGGGTAAAGGAGGAGGGAGGGGGTGCACATGGGCATCAGTAGGGTTAGCGGCTCCCGAAAGTATTTCATCAAAGAGGGCCAGGATCCTGGGGATTGAGATTCTGCCTGGAGGCAAGTAACCAATGGTCTCCCAAGAACATATTCCAGAGTAGGGCTCGCAGAGCCAAAGCACACATCAAAAGCACCTCTGTAGCCAAAGCGATTCTGGAGGAGAAAAAAAGGGGTTCGGGTCCCTTCTTGGCCCCCTTTAAGCCCCAGATCTCACCCCAATTAAGAAGGAACTACTGTTTGTTCCAGACCCTGAGATCTACAGACAGGGAGGTGTACTCACTAAGGTAGACACTCGGGCATGCTCACACACACACACACACACACACACACACACACAATAACCAGTCACAAGCATGCACACACACTCACATATTGTCACTTCTACTCACAGCACAATCAAGAATCTAAAATAAATCCTGTGTGCGCTCAAGATCAACATCTGCATCCTGGGCTTATTTTTCAAAAAATTACCAACTGACGGAGCGTGTTTCCAGTTTCAGCCATGATCTCACTGAAATAATATGTAGCGCTCAGTGTGTCCACGTATGTTACACGGGTAACAGTAAATCAATACTTGGCAGAATGTTGTGTAGGCATTTGGATTTGTGCCTTTAATTCTTCGCCGCTGGACAGATGTCACTGCGAAATGGATACGGCAGAATAAGCATATTATATCCACACAGATGTGACCGCTGGAAATGCACTGGCTGCATGAACAGGACTGACAGAGGCTCCTGCGTTTTCCCCAGCAGAAATGCAGTATCTTAAGATAAAGGAATACTTGAAGTGTCTTCAGTTAGTATTGCGATCTTTTACTTGATTAAAAGTAGCAACACCACTGTATGAAGAGACTCTATTGCAAGTAACAGTCTTGCATTAAAAATTTAAAGTGGAAGTATAGAAGTATTAGCAGGAAAATGTACTTTAAGTATCAAAAGGAATAGTACTCATTATGCAGAATGCCACTGTGAGTGTTTATCATATATATACATATTATTGGATTACTATTAGGTGTAAGTAGCATTTTAATGCTGTCAAGGTGGAGTTATTTTGACTTTTACATACACTGTTGGGTAGTTTATTCTTAAAGTAACCAGTAACTATAGCTGTCAAACACATGTAGTGGAGTGTTATTAGCATTAGTGTTAAAGGTACATTTTCATCTGAATGTAGTGGAGTAGAAGTAAAAAGTAGCATTAAAAGGGAATACTCAATTAAAGTACAAGTAGCTCAAAATAGTACAGTACTTGAGTAAATGTACTTAGTTACTTTCCACCACTGGCAACACATAATCTTGCTCAGAGCTGCCAAGTCTAAATATAAACTACATATAGGTTTTTAAAGGCTGCTTTTTAACTTCTTAGATTGCATTTTAAAGGTGAAAATGGAAATCCAAATATTCTAATGGGTCAGTCCACCTAAATTATAACAAAACATACAGTATTTTATTATTTGGAACTATTTTCTACCAAAGAAAGAGATTGTGGAAGTGGAAACTGTTGACAGTATTATTTTATATATATATATTTCCTGAAATATGTATTCATAATTGTGATCTGTGACTGTGGATTATTAAGAGTAATAAGGATGGTGGCCTAATGGTTAAGACATATAGCATTTAACTGCTATGTCCCCCTCTCAGTCCTCATGTTTCCTGTCTGTCTCATACTCGGTCACTTAAAAAAAAAAAAAAGACAAAACACCCAGAAAATAGAAAAAAAATATAAGGCCAGGGAACTCTGTTGCTTGTTGTCTCCCTCTTTCACTCCCCATGTTTCCTGTCTGTATGGACACTGTCTCTATCTAATAAAGGCCCCAAAGGATGTACTTGCTTTTAATCTTTGGACTACAAGTGCAAGTGTGCCAACCAACAAATGACTACAACCACTTGACACTGGGCCTGTTTGCCAAGGACAAACATACCATAAAGGGGAGCTTCCATGACCTCTAGTCCACTGTCAGGAGCGTTTCAGAGTTCGAAAAGTCTCCTTCCACTTTCCCTTCTCTGTTCACGTTGGTTTTTCCTCCCCTCTTTCCCTTTTCCTCACATGTACTGTACCTGTACACGCTTGTACATTCAGGACACTGAACACAGCACTCCCCTCCTCTCCTCCCAACATCCCTCCTCCCCCCTGCCGGAGGTATCGGGTGGCTTGAGTGGGCCATTAGTGTGAATGGCTGATAAGACTCTCAGCCCCAAATAATCAGAAAAGGATATTTGCAGTTATTTTGAATCCGTCAGAAATAATAAACGCCAAACTATATCCACTTGGGCTATTTAAGCAATTTCTCCGTGATAACATCCCGTGGGGATTTCATGTGGAATCCAAATGACGACATAATAAAACCACGACGCCTGCACCCCCTTATCAGGCTGGATTAAAAGGGAATAATGAAACAGAGAAGGGTTTGGAGCCTTGTGTGGTATGAATATGATTATCTAATGGACTCCAATGGAAAGGCATGTTAATTCCACATTAACGCGAGACCTTTCCCAGACTATCTCCTGCCCCTGGCTCCTCCTAAGACCCCGACCCGTTTCTCTGCCTCTTTCTCCTCTTCCTTTAAGTTTGAATAATCATTCTGCTTTTTTGCGCAGAAGTCATTATGCCCGCCGTCTATCTCTGTGTATGAACGTGAGCCTCGTCTTTCACCCTCTTTTCCGGTCTGATTGGAGTGCGTTGGCCTCTTAACTTTCAGACAAAAGCACTCTAGGCAATTATCAATATTCATTTTTTTTTTTTCTTGCACGGAGATCATTGTTGCTTGAAGAATGTGGGTCACTCACACAAACTCAAATCAAAGTTTCTGAGCACCCAGTTGAAATCATATTACATGGTCTGATACTGGGCTTAACAAGGCCTTAATATTTGAATACTGGGCCAAAACAGTATCACTGTGAAGAGGAAGTCACTTCAAACATGTGCACCAAATGCTCCAGTGTTTATGTATTTGTTAGAGTTCTTTCAAGATGTTGTCTGTCAGCTTAAAACGTAGCATCAAATTAACTTGATCTTTATGAATTTTCAGGGTGGCGTCTCCAGTTATAAATGTAGGTGTTAAAGTATAAAACATGTACACTTACAGCCGTTGCACCTTTATTTCAAGGGCAAACAATAACCCATCCAACACCAAATAAAGATCTAAGTCATGCGCAGGCTTTGCTGTCAAGATTCTGTAAAGATGTTGTCAGACACACATCACTGGTGTGTGTATTTTGCAATAGGTGTTGACTGATTAAAAGCACCTCTTCTTTTGATCAACAAGAAGAAAAGTCCCTGATCAGTTCTGGCCCAGAGTGGGGGGTCATCATTAGGCCCATTAGGACCGATAAGACTCCTTGAGCCGCATACTCAAGTCCATTCTCATCTAGCGAGGCACGGAGAAGTATTGTGGATCAGCGCACACATCCTAAGAGCAGACTGAGCTCCCACAGGACACAGTTAAAAAAAAAGCATCAATATTTCATCAAACTACTCTCTCTTTCTGGTCCAGATCAAAGCCTCGACTCCCACAGTCCTACAGGTAGAGATGGCTCTTTTGTTTTTGCTCCTCAGGTAGAGCAGCAGTCAGACTCTGTTCGCTTTTGGAAACCTTGCAACGCTCAGCCCATCCATCTCACGGCTTACTGCCTCGCTTTTAGAAGAGGAGGTAAAAGGAAGGGTAGAGAGCGTGAGGGTGAAAACATGTTCCAGAGATGTCCAGAGATTGAACTTTTTGGCCTTGTAGTGCTGTATTATTTCCTGTTTTCTTTTTTTTTCCTTTTTTTGCCAGGTTGGCCCATAGTGAGACTAATGGTGAAACAAAATTGAGGATGTTGTAATTTGTCTTCGAAAGACTGAAATAGTGTTGCAAACTTCATTCCTCACTGTCATCTACATTATCATTGTTACTACTGTTTTAATGTATTTGCTGCCTCATGTGATTAGGCTCATTTGAAGATCCTGCCATGCCAGGGGTCAGCAAGTAAAGTTCAACCATGGACTACGTATTTTTCAGCATTGTTCATCAGGGGCCTAACATTTTACAGGCAAGGTGGAAATGAAGATTTTTTTATTAACTTAAGTCTTTTGCCCTCATTATATGTGTAGCTGCACAGCTATACAGCAACACAACAACACACTTCCAATAAAGGTCGAAGACAGACAAATTCAACGATAGTGATTCCAAATCAGAAAACAATGAGATTCTATAAACAAGATTGGATGAAAGTAATAATAAAATTTGTCAAATTAGTTAAATTGTGCTTCATGTCGCGAAGAAACCAAGTATCACCAGTGAAAGATCAACATTAAGTCCCCATAAGAAGTACAACAGTAATTAATCTAGTAAACATAAACACAAGAGTAAGCAGTTATCAGTAATTCAACAGTTTACTACTTAAAATGTATTAGCAACACATTAGTTTCAGACAGCTAGCAAAGTGGCTAGCTTGGTTAGTAGTAAGCTAATTATAGAAAAACTAAATTCTACTACTAAATCACAAATCAACAATCAAAACAGCTGTAATAAAAAGCGTACCTACAGACAGACACAGTTAAAGACTAGCTGTTGAACAAAGTGCAGCATTTAGCAGCTAAAGAGCCAAATATTTCCCTCAGGAGTTGGTGGAGACCAAAACAGAGCTAAAAGAGAGTGAATATTGGATTTACATTCATCAGGCAGACAGAAAGTTCACTACATCAACTTAAAAGGTCGTGATATGTCAATGTTGAGTTCACAACTTGTTTCTGCTGCCCCCAAGTGGCCAAAAAAATCAGTTACTGCAGGTTAACTAAACTGGGCCCCTGCAACAAACTAACATCAGCAAACACAGAGCTGATCAGCAAAATTACACATGTGGGGAACCCTTTGCTGTGGCTTTTTGTCCCAGGACCAGCAACACAGTACCTCTAAAGAAAGAAAAATGATATTAATGCAACGTAAAGATAACAGAACTCAGTTGTTGACAAAACAAAATGAACTAAATGTGTGCACTTCACCCATAAAATCTGTCTGTCTGTCAAAAAAGGTTAATAAACTTGAATGAAAAATCAAACCATGTGGTTTGTTTTACGCGACAGCTGCCTGTAACTGATTGTAAACCTAAATGAGTGAAAAGTTTAAATTAAAGTGAAAATGTGGCGGTGAGTGAACATGATATTACCAAACATTTTTGACTGCTGGTGTGGCCTTCATATTAATACTCATTTGGCAAAAGAATGTCTCATATATGCAAATGTATGTTCTGTGTTGCTCTACACAACTAGACATGTAATTGACATGGTTTGCATGCCTCTCTAAACATTGGGGCAGTATTAGACGTTATGAGGTCATAAGTGTTGGGATTAAGTCTTATATTTAGATTATCTGCAGTTGATTTATGGAAAATCATGTAAAAGTTGTGATGTAAACAAGGGGGAAAACACTTTCCTCAAAGGGCCAAATATCTTCATTAGAGGGCCAGATTTAGCCCACTGTAGCCTATTTGCTTATTCTGCTGATTAGGGGAATTAAATATGATCACTGACATTATGCTGAACATTTAATCCACAACTAAACTACCTTATTTACCAGAAAATCCATCTTTATGTCTTTTACCTATTCCTCAAGAGGCCTACATTCATGGATGATCTCATAGTTAGAAAAGAAAAATGGGGGTAAACATGTTATTTAATGGTTACCTTATTTTCCTGTAATTTCCTAGAAAGTAACTGATATTTAACTGTCAATGTATAGAGAGGTTCCTTGTAATTTGGTACTCATTATAGGAGAAACATGAAGTGTTAAACAGAGACTGAAATTAAATGCTAGATTAACCTAAGATTAAGAGTCTTTGTGTCAGCTGAACATTTAAAAAATGTGAAATGTGTCTACAAACAAACAAGAAATTCAATATATATGAACAATAAAGTTTCTAATTAATGAATATTTACTGGGATAGTAGTGGTTCCCAGCAGTTGATTTCCATAAAAGGCATCACTGGAAATCAAGAACTGCTTACAAACGCAACACAAATTAACTAAAATCTAATAACTTTATCAAAACTTTTTGATAATTTTTAAGAAATGACAGGACCCACAAAAGAAAGCGTCACCAAAATGTGTCCAATTGTTAATTCATCACACTATTAAGCAGTGACATGTTGCTAATGTAAGTGAATGGGAATTATTCACCTTTAAGAGTAAAGACACAGTAGATGTCACGTAGGTGTAATAGGAACTAAACACATTTTTGCAAATCAGGAAGGCATGTGATCCCTCATGTCCTTTGATTGTGTCATTACAAAGACAGAATGCCTTCTCTTTTAAACCGCCTTGGTATGTTTGCACGCATGCCGTTGTGTTTGTCACTATACGTGTGTAAATGTGTTTCCTCCCCCTACATCAACTGCGGTTTTCTGTTGTCCCTGAACACACCGGGCCTCATCATCAGCGTCAATCTGTGGCTGTCACTCGGAGCTGGACAGTGACTAACGACACTCCCAGTCAGTCAAACACTTATCACCACACAGGTAACACACAGGCCTGGAAATGACTGACATGAAATGGAAACGTCTCTCATTCTGTGGGCCCGGGAGCTGAAGTGAAATATTAGCTGTGGGAGAGATGGCAGGTGATAAGAGGCTCCCTGTTTGGACTGGAATTGTGGAGGTCCAAGTTCTATTACATTTCTTTTTACGCTGAGGAGTGCTATGAAGATCCTGTTTGCCTGGATAAACGGATTGCTTTCCTTTTCCGTTTCCTTTCTTATATGCACCACTTCGCTGTTTTCGTCACAATACGCTTCAAATTTGCCAATGAGGCACACTTTAACTTTCATGATGAGCTATTTGTGACTTGTTATAGTAGTAAATTATGCTCAAAGCCAGTGGGTCATTGTTGATAGGTACGCCATCGCCCCTGAGGCTTTCTGTGGTCCACAGAACCAGACCATAGGCCAGCTGAAACCAGACTGCAGCCCGCTCAATGTCAACGGGTCACATATGCTTACTCTGTCCCTCCTATTACTCATAGACTCCACCATGTCCTCCCTCTATACCTCTTTTTCTTTCTCTCCCACATCTCCTTCATGCACACACACACACACACACACACACAATTCCCCCGTGCAGAAAGATGGATGGGATGTTCCCAAACCACAGGTGCTGCTCTACTTGTGAGTCTTTCGCATTCTTCACTACACAGTCCAGACCTGCTCAGTTTTTTACTTTTTACTGTCTTCCCCAGTGGTGATTACTACTGTACTTCAGTTGTGGGATAATGAGGAACGTGGAATATTAGTAATACGGTATACGATCAATCTGCCTGTCTATTAGCAGCTCTTTGGGAATGAGATTCTTTTGCAAGGACAAGACAAACCTCATGAACTTCAAACTTGATGTCCATTACTGATCCACCACACATGGCCTCCCATCCAGACCGCCACTAGATGGAGTTAGTTTCATTTCCAACTTGTGTGTTTGCTGGTAACTCTCCCTGAAACCAAAACCACAGGCTAACTCTGCTGTGCAAGCTACGCCACCTTGTGGTGGATATAAAAAGTAGCCAATAATGAAATAAAGGAAAGCTCACACTGTATGTTCTAACAGTGTGGTTGATGCTTTTTATCCAGACACTGATATGCAACAACACCACTATATAAGGCAGTGATTCCCAACCTGGGGTACTTCTGCAGTTACCAGGGGGTACTTGGAGAGATTGGGGAGTAGTTCAGCTAATTAAAAAATAAAATAGTAATTATGATTTGATTGTATTTATCCACATATTTGTCTTTAGGAGGAAAGTAAACACACACATGTGATTACAAGTTGGTGTGATTCAGACAGTGTTGGAATATAATTAAGTACGTTCACTCAAGTACTGTACTTAAGTACAATTTTGAGGTACTTGTACTTGAGCATATCCATTTTATGCTCTTTTATGCTTCTACTGCACTACATTTAAGATGTCCATGAGTTGTTAGTAGTTGAACCAGAGAATCACTTCCTCACTAAACTAGATGATTAGATTTTAATACACACCCAAAGAAGTCACGAAAGCAAAGATTACAGAAAAGTAAAAGAAAAACTGAATAGAAATTTGTGTCACAGAATTTTGTTTTTTCTTCTTTCAGATTTATCCGTGACCCTTTGGAGAGCCCTGACCCTTAGGTTGGGAATCATTGTACTAAATTAGTTAACTGTGTCTAAAGTAGTTAAAATTAGCTTCACCTCGACCAGCTACAACAGTAAAATGCTGCTTACACACTGTTGAATCAGTAACAATACTTCTGTACTTAATGTAAGGGTTTTACTAGTATCTTTACAGTTTATTTTACAGTTTACAGTGTGTTTTATTTTTTGTGGTACTGGCACTTTTATCAAAGTTAATGATCTTAGTACTTCTTCCAGCATTGGAATCTGATCTTTAGTATATTTATATTTTTTAGTCTTACTGCATCAGACATGCCCCAGTGTCCACTAACAATAGTCAGTTCTAACACCTTACCATTGAGCGTTGCAGCAAAAAGCCACCAAAAACCTAAAAAGTAATGGGTAAATGATTGAGTCATTCAGTTTCTTTCACTCCAAATGGTGTTAGTATAAATGAGGAAAAGAAAAAAAGACACCAAGCTTAAACATCAACAATTTCAGTATCACTATGTATGTATAGATTCACGTCAAGGATTCAATAAAACAACTTTGTTTTCTCTGCAGTAAGATACTCATCAAACAACTGACAGCGTATGAAAAGGGGGAACTCCAGGCCATCTGATAAAACTGGTGGTACATGTCAGACAAAACAGTTTTGGAACAACTGATATAATAGAATATAATACAATAGTTCTGGAAACTTTACTGCCTTAATGAAGCTTTTAATGTTGCATTTCTGATGAGACAAAAGTGAGGCCATAGCTTTTTTTGGTGTTGTCCTGAATTGATTATCATATTATAAGGTGTCCATGTTATTTTGTCCACATCTTGTGCAAAACAGATGCCCTCCAAATGAATCAGTTGTTCAACTCTCATGGTGATATTCTCATCCTGTACTTATTTAGGGTCAAACTAAATCTGCTGAGGATCTGATCTATTTACACAGCAAATTCTCATCCTATACAGGCCGCATCTAATCTTATTACTTACAACATTACATGTGAAACAAGAAGATAAATTGCATTTTGCAACAGGATATGACTAATTCTTGCAGTTTCTCCTTTTTTAAACAGACGTGAGAAACACTTCTCCCTGGCTTACCTAACGTGAACTGAGGGATCTACTCGATGTAAGCCCTACAGTAGATTCAAAAAGATATGTTTTATGTTAAGTTAACAGGCAGGAATCAAAGCTAGGTTTGTACATTAAACTGGAATACACAGACGTGTTCAGAATACACTAAAGATGAGCTGAGTGGTAATATTGCCATTAGTGTTCTCCAGTTAAGACAAATTCAAGACATCTGCCAGGGCCCCCACGGACATCCATAGTGAGGCCCTCAGCTCTGCAGTTAAGTAGAACATGTTATTGACTTGACTGATGGTTTCCTGTCGTGAGACGAAGAAGCAGTACAAAGGAGAAAAATGAAAGAATGTGGTCTCACCTGAATTCAGCAGGTAGGCTGCAGTTGTCTGGGGCCAACCTCAGTGACCACAATAACATCGCAGGTATTGTTTATTTTACAGTAGTTTTACTTTTCTGTCTTTTCCTCTCGTCTTTCTATGTGCCAGTAGACATACAGTAACACTATACAGCCTAACTGAACATCTAAATCTAATGAGCACACAGTCGTACTTTTACATTTGCTTCCCTGACCTTTTACTGTGTACATATGGAGTTGGGTTCATTTGTTCTGCTTCATGGAGATAACACAGACAGAACAAGCCATGCTGCCAACCTCAAACCTCAGCTTTGCATCTTTGTCTGTATTTCCTAAATTCAGATTTATATTAGATTGATACCAGCAGTTTCTGTGTGGAGGTGTCACGAAACTATGCAACACAGCGGTCATCACCCACAGCTCAGCCAGAGAGGATCGGAAAGCAGGCCACCAGCCCACGATTTAGACTTGCATGGCTTTGATGTCCTCACTTTTTAGTGGCACAGGCCACACAAGTAAAAACGGCTCTCCTGCTAGATTTTGCAGTGAATTTCATGCAGATTGTGTAGCTTCTACTAAAACACTATGCAACCCAGCATTCAGTGTGCTGCTTTTTGAAGTTGGTAAAACTGAAATCCTGTGCTTCGAAAGTTGTGGCTGAACATGGAGAGTTTTTGAGGCAGTGACACCTGTCTGTCTGCCATCTGTCTGAGCTGCAGCCGTTGTGAGGACATTGTGGGAAACTTCTTTCATGCCAGTTTGAATGGGCATCCGTTAGCATCCACTGTGAAACTGCCAAGTCATAGCCAAACTCAGACAAGGTTCAACAGTTAAGAGTTTCGGCGCAGACGATGGCACAGACTGTCAATGGGACGATGTCTAGTCAGATCGAAAACTTTGTGGATTGAACAAGCCACATTCAAGTGTGTTTCCCACCACACCAGATACGTTACACCAGTGAAAGCACTTGACTGCTTTCCCATGTATAGTAAATATAAATTGCTGATCTCATCACTCACCAATGTATTCAGTTTATAGTATGTACTTGAAATTACTGTTGCACCTCCTTCCTGTTTGTTTTTGTGCTGTGGGGCAGAAGACCTCACCTCATTGGTTTCAAAACATCTCGCCAAAGGACTGCAGTTGAAAATTAGCCAGCTGGTTAACGCTGGCACTTTTACAGAAATGTTGATTAATGTGCATTGTCCTTATAAATAAATAAATGAAACAAACTGAAATAGCAATAAAAAATCTGCAGTATGCTTTAGATTTTTCTCATTTTTAATTGTTTTGTACCCAAAAATCAAAAATATATATATTTTTTTATTCAGTTACAGCAGCACACGACAAATACAAGATGGAACAAATGTAAAAATACAAACACTTAAAAAACAGTATTTACACTAATTTACAGTTTATACAGCAGTGATTCCAAAAAAATGTGCCTGTTACTGTCAGTATATGAATGCAATGATTATAAACTGTAAAGAGTTTTTTGCTTTTAAAGTTGAAAATCGTATCGTTGCTCTGTTAGTAGCAAGTAATGCGTGAGGAACAAAAGGAATTAGGCTCAGGTCTCAGGTTTAGGATTTTAGGAAAATGGGCATTTATATGGAAAGGGCTGGGGTAGTATCAGTGTCAGACATGACAGACGGACGTTTGGGAACTGCCGGTATTTTACTGAGCCCTCCTTTGCCCAGACCGCCAACACACGTCTTCACAATCCTCAGGAGGTCTTGTCGGAACCGAACTCCAATGAAGACGTACAGGAATGGGTTCAGGCAGGCATGAATATACGCCAGGCTCTTGGCAACCTGTCCAGCTACATCAAAACCAGTTACAATTTTACAGTCGGTGATAGTAGTATTAGCTGCCTGCGTGGCCTCCATTATCAGCAGACTATTGTAAGGCAGCTGAGAGAGAACAAACACAAACACCACAGCAAAGATGACACGTAGGGCCTTGTGCTTTTCAAAGCTCTTGGCCTGCAGAAGTGTGCGAATGATGACAGAGTAACAAAAGAACATAACCAGTAGAGGAAGGCAGAAGCCCATGCAGATTTGCAGGGACAGCACCAGGATCTTAGTCCGGTTGTTTGTGTTGTTCCAATAGACCAGAGCACAGAAGGACTGCTCTTTTTGGTCGGTTTTCACCTGGGCGAAGATAAACTCAGGGAGGGCCAGGAGAGTGGAGAGAAACCAGACACCCACGCAGGCAAGTTTGCTGTAGAACAGCCTCTTTTTCTTCAGGTTCTGGGCCTTGGTGACTTGTACAATAGCAATGTAGCGGTCCACGCTAATGCAGGTGAGCAGGAACATGCTGCTGAAGAAGTTGATTTTATAGATAGCAGACACCATTTTGCAGAGGCTGATGCCAAAGTCCCAGCCCTTGATGGCATCGACAGCCCAGAAGGGCAGCATGCACAGGAAGAGGAGGTCAGCCACAGCCAGGTTTAGCAGGTACACGTCAGTCATTGTTTTCAGGCGGTTGCGCACAGTGGTGTAGATCCAAACCACCATCAGGTTACCCACCGCGCCAAGGATGAAGATGATCCAGAAGAGAGGCGGTTCGTACTTCCCACGGAACTCCCTGACCCAGCTTCTGTCACACATGCCTGTGTTTTCAGTCGACCCTGTATCATAGTCACCTGAGTAGTCAGAAGGGTCCTGCAATCAAAAACAGAAAAACTGATTATCTGATGTGGCATTAAAGAGGATTACGTGAAACAGATAACACTGCATGTTTTTTCATTTCCAGTCTGGCGTGTTTTTTTTTTTTCTGTCCTTGTCACCCAACTCTGTACCAAACTGCTGTCAGGGTTTCATAACATAACATGCTTCTAGTGGGGATATAGTGATATGACATCAAACGCTGTCTGTGACGTACAAGCTAACCAGAGCGTGCAAAAAAACTGCTGTCAGGTGCAGGTGTTGTGTCTATGCAGGAGAAACCACACTAGTGCACAACTTCCTGCTGCTATCCAAGCCTGAGGGGGTTAAACAATCTTGAGGGGCTCCAGAAAGGGGCCCGCAGCAGAACTCAGTACCCCAGAAGCATCAAGTTTAGATTTAGGGCAGAGATAAACAGCGCTGTGAGGCCGGGCTTAGGTTTTCACAAACAATGGAAAATGTGATGCTGATGCGGCTGAGACTGTGGCATTTGAGTATCCTACAGATGTCTGCTTTACATAATTCTACAGTACCTGGAGCATGAAATCAAAAACATAAACATAATAGAATACAAAATATATCATATCTGCAGCACTAACGTGGGTTTCACATTTTACCGTACGGTATTCTTTAAAATCATACTTTAAATACTACAGCATAAACAAACATTTGAGACACACATGCACTAAAACACATATGTGGATGTTTCTTAGTAGTCAGCACCAACAGTGTCACATCTTTGCTCTACTCCAGCCTTAACTTACTCAATCATACAGACATCAGCATTTTCTATATTACTGGTTCATTGTTTTTCACTGGTGTCATGGCTACAGATAATTATCCGAAGTAGTACTTACAGTTCCAGTATAATCCACATATCCAGTGGTCATAACAGTTGTATATGGCCCAGCCATGTTATCTACAAAGAACCAGAGGATATAAATATAAGACAACACACCAAAACCTCGTAACCTTGTAAAAACGCAGAACAAAACGAAGAACAAAAAAGAAGGATAACATATGTGGAAAATTAAGCTTAAAGGTTAAAAAGAAAATGCTCTGCACATTTTCTACAATTTTGTAGCAGTGCAACAAATCACTTACCCATGATGAGATGTAGAAAGCAAACCTCTCAGTCACAGCTCTGTTTCTTTGTCTGAGTAGTGGTAACTGGTAACTTTAACAACCAGACTCATCTTCACTTGCTTATATGGTTTCCCTTTAACCACATGATCACGTGCTGATATATATGTCACTCCATCTGTGTCAGTCTGCAGAAAAAGAACGACACGCAACCCTTGGTGCTGTGTATTTCTCTCCCCAAAGCTACACAACACTAAAGACAAATGTGCATCAAATTGAAAGACGTGTATGATCTTTGAACAGCAACAACAGTATGCCAGTTTCACAGGGAAGCTGTGACTTTTAGACTTAACTCGTTGAACCATGGCCATCAGGCTGGAACCAAAACAATACACCCACATTCCTTTCACAACCGATTAAGTTTGATCAAGTTGAAGCCCATTTTTGACACACTTTGTATACACAGATGGAGCACTTAACACCACAGATGAGTGATGCATGAAACTGAAAACCGTGAAGTGTGATTAAAGACTAGAGGAGGTAGTTGACGTTGAGGTGTTGTAAGCGCCACTGTTACACAGCACTTGCAGCTGTCTAAAATTCAGGCAGTGTGGCCAAACCATTATCTTTCCTTACAAAATGTCCTTTTACTGAAGTGTCGACAATGTGAGAGAAGTCATTTTGTGAGATTTCAATTTTTTGAGTACTTCACTTTCAAGTAGGCGGTGATGAAATATGTCCTGGACTTCTTCTTCTGAAACAACATCCCCTTTATCATAAAATAATGTGATGTTAAACTTGTTAAAGGTTATTTAAAGGAATAACATGACATTTGGGGAAATTAAAAGATCAATGCCACTCTCATGCCTGTACGGTAAATATGAATCTAGAGCCAGGGTGGCGGTTAGCTTAGCATAAAGACAGACGACTCCACGAAGTTACTGCGGCTTCGGTTTTTGTACAGATTAAACAAAAAAGATATGAGTTTATGAGTGTGCACTTTAGAGGTGCTGGAAGGCAGATTTTTTTATACGTTTGGACAGAGCCAGGCTAGCTGCTTCCCTCTGTTTCCAGTATTTATGCTAAGCTAAGCAAAGATAAGCGGCTGCTGGCTTAGCTTTAGCAGACAGATATGAGTCTTCTTCTCTCTCTCGACGAGAAAGTGAGCATGCATATTTGACAAAATGTCGCGCTACGCCTTTAACTGGATATGAGTTTGTTTCATCCAAGTCAAATTTAACTGTATGACTCGGGTTCATACAGTAGCGTAGGCATTGCACTATAAAAAACACAGCATATATACAAGAATCAGCTGCTGCCAAGTTAAAAGGAATTCATGTGACGTGTTCTGAAAAAACAAGAACTGTGAAGACAGGGAAATACAGAGGTCATTGGTAGTGTCAGTAATAAAGGGAAATGAATAAAATGACGAATAGTCACATAGCTGACCACAGTGGCAAAGTAAAAAGTCCCTGACATACTGCTTCACCTGAAGCCCAAACAAAACTGAGAGTAAAAAATAAGCAAACTCATCTTGACTAATCAGGACCAGGATTGAATTAAGTGACACAACAAGTCTGAGTTTACAAAGGCAGCAATGACATGGTTTGAAATCTTTATTAGTCCAGGGAAGTCCAGCTTTCTGGTTGTGTTTCCTATGAGTGTGTGTCTTACTCTTGTGGGGCGGTTTTGGCCCTTGTGAAGGCTCTCAGTAAGACAGAGTGGGGTGCCATCTTCTCACAGTTTCACTTCACATCCTGATACAACTTTCAGCATATTTCAGCATGAACACTCGATGCAGAGTGTGTGCGCCATCAGCTCTTCATATTTCTACCAAATGCTGGTTGCATTTCTCGGTTTTGATCACAGCGAGGCACAGGGAAACGGCCGGGTCATGAAGAAAGTGGCAGACTGAGAGGTTTCACTCACCATCACTAACCGCAAAAGTGCAGCTAATTGACTGTATTGTTCCATATAAAACACAGTGTGTGCAGAAAAGATGTGTAATAAAATGTATTCACTTGTAGACAAAAATTGAAGGCAATGCCATATCAGGGCATCCCAAGTTGAAGATTACAGATACACAATGAGGCATTTTAATCTTTGCAAAGAGACAGTGGCTTTGTTGGGAACTATTGGTTTTAACTAGATTGTGCCTTTATGAACACTTTATGGCTCATTCTGACTGAGACATTTCATATTGTGTCAAGCCCACATCTAATTCACATATGCTTTGCAATGATGCATATTGTTATTTTTGTAGCAGACAAAGCAAAAAATAGACTGCTAGTTCATTCATTGACTTTACATGCTTTTATCATAACTTCTGGGTGACAAAAAGGTCTTTAAACATGTTTTTTTCCTCCTCATATATATATATATATATATATAGAGAAACTCATGTCAACCTGAAAAAAAACATGCAAATTCCACAAACGAAGGGCCTGGTCCTTCTTGCAAGGACAGAGCAAACGGCAGAGTTACTGTGCTCAGACACCTCCGATTTAAAATTAATAATACAGAAGCCTTTAAGGCTACAGAGAGTCACAATGGAAAGGTCACAAAACATACATATGTGACAGAAAAAGCCGCCAAATCTGCATCAGATATCAGTTTCTTAACCTTTACTGTAGGTCTACAACTGCTATATGATAACTTATCCTACACTCTATGATGCCTAATATAACTTTAATTTTGAAACATATCATGATGAGCTTCCGCCATGCCTTTAAAAATAGTCTGATTCACATGACATATGACCTGACAGCTCTCTAATTGGTAGTAAAAATTTTGGGGCCCAAAATACATTCACAGGTGAGGAAAGGTTGAGAAGCCACAAATTAGTCACTAGTATGAGAAGATGCAGGCAGTATGGTTTTAGTTACATAACATGGTGCAGTGCATGATGACAAGAGGGGAAAACCTGTCTATTGTAATTAGTCCGGCATACTGTATATTATATTTTCAGCTATGGCGTGATCTCATTTAATAGGCACGTCAATAAGTTTCACAAATAATAACCTTCATGTGGTCAAATTATGCAGCTGCAGTTACTCAACTGTTACAACTTACACTTTGAGTCACGATCCTGAGAATAACAGTCAAATGAGAGGCATATTTTAATCGTAGAAATACAGTGGTTATGCACAGTTTTAATTTTGATCTAAAATATATTATTATATTATTATAAATATTGGATAGCAAGATAGAGGTTTTCTTGAACAAGATTTGCATATGAACTGATGTCTCTGAGATGAGAATATGCTGACTCAAACCTGAAACCAGTAAGAACAACACTCAGATTCTGTGACACAAGTACTAGCTATTAGATACAAGCAGTTGAATAAGGCCATGATAGTGCTGATAATGATGACGCCTTTGTAGTTGTATCTTCATGTCAGCATAAACAACAGACAGCAGTGTTTAATCAAGTTTCACATGTAAATCATAACTTCTTCTGCATTATTTCTCATTTTCTTACTGTATCTTTTATGTAGAAGCATCATAGCTGGAAGAGCTGAAAGGACACAAAAGCGTCATTTGCTGAACATATACTGGTATGTTGAAGATATATTTCACAGGAAATTATATCAACAAGATAAAAACTAACACACTGAGCAATCATTCTTAGAAGTGACTAAATTAGGCTTCTATCTGTTAATCTTGATCTGTGCCATCTTTCTCTAAGTGGCAGACTCAGATTATAGAGTGATATTGAGCAGCCCCTGGCAGCTCAGACCTTCTAACTCTCTTAACCTTTTACAACCTTGATCACCGCCCCCAGACTGGCCACTTACTCTGTCACAACCCATGTGGATTTAGCCAAGGCCCACTGTCAATACTAAAATATCTGATCAACTATTAGATGGATTGCCATGAAATTTTGTACAGACATGCATGGTTCCCACACGATGAATCCTAATGACTTTGGTGATCCCCAGACTTTTCCTCTAGCGTCATCAGGTTGACATTTGTGGTTTTGAGCAAAATATCTCAACAGCTATTAGATGGATTGCCATGAATTTTTGTACCTGCATTCATGTTCCCTTCAGAATGAACTACAACAACTTTGGTGATCCATTAACTTTCCATTTAGCATGCTCATCAGGTCAAAATTTTTAACTCTCCAGCACTTTGATTTATGACCAAATACCTGCAAAATGACATTCCCATCAGCCTCTGCTGTACCTTCTTTGTGTTTGCTAATTAGCAAATGTTAGCATGATGCTAACCTAAGATGGTGAATATGGTAAACATTAAATCTGCTAAACGTCAGCATGTTCACATTGTCATTGTGAGCATGAAAACTAATGTTAGCATTAGCTCTAGCACCACTGTCCCAGAGCCGCTAGCATGTCTGTAGAGCCTGCAAAGTCTTTTGAAACATGTATGTGATATTGGGACTTTGCAAATAAACTTGCTTTTTAAAGTGAGACCATGTAACTTTGGATAAACAGTAGCAACAATAGCACAGGTAGAGAGGAGTCATCAAGTCCATTATACAGCTAAATATATCAAAAGTGTGCAAACATTAGCAGCAAAACTATTGAGTGCACTGATTTGAGCAAGACTATATTGCTCATGAATTCAATGTTTCATTTGTAAGGGGAAGTAAGAGTTATTTCTTCTTTCAAAAGTTACATGATCTTACTTTAAGTAAATAAGTAAACATACCACATGCTGTATAGTCTTTGCTTTTGTTATAAAGCCGTGTGATACTGACCCAATTCAAACCCAAGACGACAGTAGCTTTTTGGCCACACAGCATTTGTAATAAAGGACTGAACAGTTAAAGCTATCTGTTGTTCTTCTAAAAATCACCCCGTCATTGTTTTTAAACATCAAACAGCACTCTGGACATCACCTTATATTCAGAAACTCTTGAAATGTGCGTTATTTCTCAAGTAAAAGTCTGCTTGATGATTTTGGAGAAGAACCAAACAACAGAAGCTTTTGTCTTGCCAGTGAAACTGAGAAAACCCCTTTGATGCCGTGTCAGTGAGCAGGAAGCTACTGTGAATGGGTGCACCACTCTGACATACAGTATATTAACTATTGCCCCATATTGTGGGAAAGTACTGTCACTGTCGCTGCTCTCAGCAGTGCAAGATTGAGTTTGGTACTGAGAGAAACTAGTCACCACTTCCTGTGTACCTGCTTGCTGTGATTTATTTCATGCACTGATAGACAACTGTTAAGCATTTGCATCCTATCTGAAATTACCAGCAGTGTTCCCATGACAGTTACTTTTCAGGTGCTACTAATAGAAAACAGATGCACGCACGCAAGTGTGAATTCATACGCAAAGCACACAAATGCAACACAATAATTTTTTTTCTAATCTTTATATTGGTATAGGAATAAACAGGTGGATAAGATATGTATCACCTTTCACCTCTTATGTTTTGAAATCGGTGCAAAAAGGTTTTAAAAGATATTGTTTTTAATGTTGTATGCCTACCTCATGTGTTTTTTCATTAGTGCCCTTTTCCTCCGCCCCTTTTCTCTGCACCTATAGGAAGAAAAGTACACCATGCATACAAATCCTGCACATGATGCAAAAAACCAAGACAGGTTTATGTCAGGACAGACTGTGGCTTGAAGAGTTTCACTGAAAACAACAGGGGGTTGACGGTTGACTGAGTGGTGACCACTTTGTTTCTTACTCTGCCACTATCTCAATCTACAAGGCAAAAACTATGATCTATCACGTGAGGCAGTTGAGGAAGCCAGATTAAGTGATTAAATGTGCTGAATTCTAAACAAAAACAAGGTGATAAGATATCCAGCAGGCCTAAGTGATAAAATGACATGCTAATTTATAGCTGAAGGATGCGTCTCATGATCCATTAGTGTCTCTTTCTGGTTTCATGATGTTTAATCAGTACAAAAACGGGGGAAACGTTTTGTCTTATCTTACTAGATTGGTCAATCTGTCTGATTCAGAATTAATTTATACAGGACCAATAAAGATGCCATGATAATAGCTGTGCTAACTGTAGTGAAAGTGAGATCATACATTCCCATGTAATTTAAGTGTACAACCTTTCATGGTATATGAATAGAGGCATGTAGTAATCTGTGCATTATTGCAGTATGGCGCCCCCTTGCCAGAGGAGGGTGACACCCTGGACATGTTTTCAGGACATATTTACTGTCTGATATTTTCATAAGGCCAGAACATGTAGCAAAGCTCAAATATTTAAATAAAATCATAGGTCAGAAAGACATTTTTTTTAATCTTCAGTGAATTCACTTGATGTTTAGATGATTAAATATACCCTAAACTTAAAGTGAAAAATTAAAAACAATATGATGATGACTTAACTCACTAAAAATGACCACGCATTTATTTGGTAACAGCTTTAATTACCCCATACTTTGCACAATACAAACAAATGCACATCTAGTGTAATACGGGTAGATGTATCATACTCTACAAGAGCATTACTTCATGAACATCATGTATATACACAGTACACAGTTAAAGATTCCAGACAAAAATATTCTATGCCCTTTGTGTAGGGAAGTAGGGAAATCATTCTAGATCACTATCTATGTCAGTCAATATGCAAGAGCAGAAAAAATGAATGCAAGAAATTTGGTATACTTTCGATGATCAGACTTTCACAGAATGTCAGATCATTGGAAATATGTTTTGTGTGAAATGCTATTAAACGTTTAACAAATCAAAGCGGGGTCAGGGAACATTACTTTGAAGCTGTTCACTATTAATAAAAAAACGGGCTTGGGGTTTGCTTGAAACTCTGGGTCTAGCTCAATACTGTTTGAATTCTGACTACAAAAGGGAGCTGCTGAAATTAAGACTGATCAACAAAATATCAATAATGCATTACCCGGTGCTAGAAAGCTAAATAATACCTATAACCATCAGATAGATAAGACTGCAAAGCTTCAGGCAGACAGTGCATCTGTCCAATTCAGCAAATGGACAAGGCCTCTTCAAACAGGGACATGATAGTAATTGCATAGAGCACTGAGGGAAGTCTGCTAGCTACTGTACGTGAGCTCCAAATTGAGACGTAGAAAAAAAGCACAGCTGAAGAAGGCTATCATTTGTCACTACTTCATTTGCGTGTTCAGTTGTGTGTACTGTCAACCTCCCCGCTCCCACTCTTTACTAAAGCCAATAACTACTGAAGATGCCAGATAAAGCATGAATAAACAATTCCTCGTGGAAGTGCTTTTTTCTGTCTCTCTCATCTTACAGCAGTGGAGCTGATGGTTTCTTGTCCAAACCATCATAAATTTTGGTTGTGTCTTACACTCTGGACACCTGTTTAACAAGCTGTCTTTGGTCGAACTCATTCATTGGGCTCATATCTGAAACAGAGAAGCAATACAAATCTGAAATTAGACAAGTGTCTTTGTAAGAAAGCTATTTTTACAAGCCTGTTTTTCTTGTGGTGTTTCCAATTTGTTGATCATGTTTTATACAGAAGGGACTTGATGATATTTGCATTGTTTTGTTCTTGAAGATGAACACTCACCTCTGCAATCGTTTTCTAATTTCTTTGATCTGCTCATTCTTCTTGGTCAGGATCTCCTTCATGTTACGGTAGGCCGCAGTTTGCTGGAACTTCTTCTCCAACTCCTGCACACCACACATACACATACATAAACGCATGAATGCACAGCTGAATGCACCCATATCAACTGCTTCAGTAACTCAACAATAACCATGCAGTATAGCAAGTGGTGGGTGTTAACTTCAGACTCTTGTTACTGTCAGCTGCAGGTAGACCACAGTGACGTACCTTCTCTGCCAAAGACAGCTGCTCCTGCACTCGCAGAAGGTCGTGTTTGGCAGAGATCAGGTTCTCCTGCAGATCCTTCTGGGAGACAGCGTTGGTACTAAGAGACCTTTCATAGTCCTCCTTCAGGGCTGCCACTGTGTCCTCAAGGCTGCTGATCTCCTGGGATTGAGCAGCCAGCTTGAAGGGGAAAAAAACAACATACAAGTTCAGATGGAATGAATGGCAATCGCTATTACATCTTTACACTACAGAATCTATAACCTGTTCCTATACACACTGACAGACAAGCAAAGCAAACAAAGCAACACTGTGGTCAGCGGGATACATACCATTTGCGGTCCAAGTTAGCAGATAAAACCAAATGACAGCAAATGTTCAGATGCAATAAAATAAAAAAAATAGAGTTAAAAAAAAATAAAAGTAGTAAAATGAAAAGCAAACTCAAAATGTCACAAGAGAAGATGATGCTACTTGCAAGCCAAACTCCAAACAGTACCTGCTGTTCACCTTGCACCTTCTGAAGGTCCTTCAGAGCTCTCTCTGCCTTGGTTTTCTCATCTAGAGCACTCATTGCCTAAAAAGATTAATCAGAGTTAACAACATAAACTAGTGGATGAATTATAAGAAAAAATGCTGTGTTCAAAAAATGAATGGCTAGTTGTTATACCTGGGATTCTAAAGTCCGCAGCCTGGCTTTCAGTTTATCATTTTCCTCCTGTAGTCTCGCTATCTCCTGAAGAAATATTTAAGATAGGTGTGAAGGAGTGTATAAACATGATAATGAGGTGCAACTTTCTACAATTCATCTGTATATGTAATTCATGCAATTTATTTCTTTACCTTGTTAAGAAGTTCAGACACCCCGCCTTCATTCAGTGGTGCTAGCTTGGGTTTGCTTGTTTCCTGGTTTATCTGAGAATAAAGTAAAGACATTACAATTGGAACAATGACAGAACAGCTCTTTTTTCTTAGTCTAAAACATGTTGACTATACCTTGCTATTACTGTACTGTACATGAGAGCTAACAGTAACACAATTCTTTTATCTGTCTAGTCTTGCTTTTCTTAGAGATGTGAAGATGACTAGTGTCAAGCTTTTGAGTAAGGTGTGAATAGCCGAACGCATGAAAGAGAGGAGGATTGCCTTACAAAGTTGATTTGTTTTTCTTTAACTGTGCATTGTAAAACCACATGTCAGCCTCAGTGATGTGTGACTTCTGAACCGCACAGCTACGTGCAAAGGGCATACAGCATGGTATATAAAACTACTTAAAATGCAAAGGAATGCTGCAGTGCTCTCTAGTTACTGAATTCCATGTGGGTGTAAATATCTTTTGAACACATGATTAATGACAGCTACATTGATGGTGATGTTTGAAGGTCTACATTTGACAGAGCTACACATTACACTCACCTTATCGGTGGTTTTAAAGTCAGTTTTCTCAAATTCAGCCACTTGTTCTAACAGCTCCCTATACGGGTAGAGAAGAACAAAGAATTGAAGAAGAGAAAGGAATACAAAACAAGATTTAAATCTTTATCAAATATTATCTACGAATTTTAAGAATAAATTAAACCTTTCTATAAAATACAAAGTATGTCAAGTTAATGTCAATATTTTGCGAACAACTCTGAATAGAGTGAAACTGAACTGATAATCTGTCCTATCTCCTCCCACAACTGTCACCTTGCCACCACAAAGTTTATGTTTATGTTTTTTTGACACACAATAATCTACTATCTGGCAGTTATGTATCTTTGGCAAGGAAAATAAACACCCTTATTCTTGATGGCAGTTTAGCACTTATGATATAAGATATGTGCTTGTGGTGAGGAGAACAGCTTTCTGAAAAGCTTAAATGTGGTTTTTTAAAAGCAGCTGAACACACGTAGACAGTGACATGGGGCGTATTCCCTGCTTTAGACACCATATCAGTCACGTAGGGCCCTGCGAGAAAAAAAAAAACTTTAGGGCTTGTTTATCCACCCACCATGTGCATATTACAACAAAAGAACATTTCCAAAACACGCTCAGAGTTTTAACAAGGTGAAAGGTTACAGAGGTCAGATGTTACATGAAGTTCACCTGAATCATAGAGGTACATTCAAACCTGTGTACACGTACTGTGGAGCTTTACAATGATCACACTGGCCAACAGCATTAGTTCATAACATGTCAAGACCTGTCAGCTGCAGAAGTGTGAATTCTATGAACTTTTGCTGTATTTTACCAATATTGAAGATCAGATCAGATAATGTGAAGGTAGTGAACATGGAAAAGCTGCTTCCTCCATCTCACTGGCAAAAAGAGGAACAGGATGACATATGCTTTGGGCTTTAGTTTGACATTCAAATTTGTGTATCGAAGCAAACAATTTGAACAACTGCCATTGATTTTCTGTATCATGTGAATTATTGTTCATCCATACAACAACCTCTATGCGCTACGACCTGATTATATTTGCGCCAAAAAGCCATAATTCATCCTTTGCTAAAATGTCAAGAGTAATGTAGAGTATATTCTGACAACAGTTCAAATGTGATTTATCTTTATTACTGGTATTATATGTACATGCCTGCATTGCTCTATGTTCAGGCTTGTAATATAAAATAAACACTTCAAGACTTCATTTTATCACACATGGCCACAAACTTTGTAGCACTCATAAGCATAACATGAGCTGCTAATAATCACTGACAGAAAAAAAAAACTTTAATTTTATTAAATGAAACATGAGTAGATTTGTAATCATTGTAAATGTGTAACAATAAGTAAAATTGAAATTGCTAATTTAATTTTACCAAGTGTAAGGATTAAAGAGTTAGTTCACCCAAATTACAAGACATTTATCCCTAGAGGTAACTAGCAATGCATAAAGTTTTACTTTTTATTGGAAAAGCTTCGAGATATCTGCTGCAGAGACTTCTTTAATTCGAATTTTTGAGAGGCCAAAAGAAACCTAAAATTTCATTTGAAAAATTCAAAAACGTCTTTCTACAAACAATGTCCTTGTTACTCACTTGATAACACACAGGCCTGCCTATCAACAGTTTTCTTTAAGAACGGTTTCCTGCCGAAGGTAGAAAAAACTTCAACAACTACAGATACTAACAAAATTATCCTGACAAACAGGGACATTTCTGGGGTGACACACTGCCGTTACATTCTTTAAATTCAGTTTTCTAATGCTTTGAGATTCATTAACATTCACCACTCTACTCACCTCTGTTGTACTGGGCGGGTGGCAGAAGTCTCAAAATATGAGTTTGTCATTGTTTGTCATTTGGGTGAACTGACCTTAAAATATAGTGAGATGGTGACAGAAGTTGTGGTTTTCAGGCTAACTGAACGCTACTGCAAAAAGGAAACCATTGTGATGGAAAAAGGGGTTAAATTCACAGAGTGTATGCGAGCATGTGGCTTGGCAATGACCTTTTTTGCCTGGCATATAATGTAACATGCATGAGATCTGAACCTAAACAGCACAGAGGAGGAAGTGGCACAAAGTTTTTCTCATGAACATGAAGGTGTATTGCATGTTTAGAGGCCTAGCTCACTTCTCACTGTGGTGTGGTCCTCTGCTTGACCTTGAACTGCCACATTATTTTAAATCATTTTAATTTGAAAATTCTTTTACAGCTAATTTTATGTGAATTATTGCCATTGCTTCAGAGCCCCCAAAGATCAGAGATATGATTTTTCTGTGCATGAAAGATCCATATCTTGTGTGCACACCATCATAACTTGAAGTAGATAAAAATGTGTGCACACTAAATAAAAAAATTATCTTGCAGGACTTTGGAGGCGCTGTATAGTCCATAATATCTGAAGAACATTTTGTACTCCTGCAGGAGCAAACCTGACTATGTCACCTTTCGTCAAATGTTTGCTGGGTGTTTTTAGTCTGTTAACTCAACAATTATCAGGAAGCCTGAATCTTCTTCCTTCCTCACTGCTCACCTGTTCTCCAGCTCTGAGATATCACTCTGCAGTCGAAGGTAAAACTTCTCAGCCTGGGAGAAGAGCTGCCTGAGCAGCAGCACATTGGTGTGGGCTGTGTTGATGAGCTCCATCTCCACCTCCCCACGCACCACCGCCTGCAGCCCGTCCAGCATGTCCCTCACCTCATCCACTGTGAAGGTTTCATCCACCAGTCTTCAGAGAGAAACATACATGCACACATATATACACGTTAAAGATCCTCTAAAAACTAAAAAGCAGAATATGAGTCTCAAGTGAATTAAAGTTGAATTTACACACAAACAATGATATCAAAAACTTAAGTATGACAAGTCACCTGCTATCTTTGAGTTCTTCAAAACATGAGTCGATAGTCTTTAGTCTCAGGACCCTCTTTGAACGTGCAAATCGCATGTAATTGACGACTTCATTCTGATGGTGTTCATTAAACCCAAATTCAGCCTACATGGAGACGAGAAGGGAGAAACTAGTACGATTATTGTCACCACAGACGAAAGATGGACAGAGAGAGATAGAGAGAGGCTTTAATATAAACCACAACTAGCTGATAAGCTAGCTTGAAGAGGATTTTCCCCTGCTAATATGTGACAGGGCCTATTTACATGAGCTTGCACATACAACGTGCTATCTATGTGGATGCTACTTCTATACTTCTAAAAGCAAACAGGTGGCCTGGCAATCCATAAACAGCAAATGATAGCAGCTACTTACCATGGTGGCTGTGGAGAGAGCTAACGTTGATATTACTAAGTTACTTAGCTTGTACACGGAGTTGATCCAAAAGAAAAATGGGTGTTTCAGCCTCTAATTTAGGCCACGCAGCGAAATGACTAGCAGCTAAAGTCGCTAAAGGCTGTTGGAGTCGATTATTCTAGTAAACTCTTTTATACGTAAAGCTAAACTCGGTCAATACGGTAAACGGGGGTTATATCATAGCTGTAAGATTATCTGGCAGATTGGCTAGCCTAGCTATCCAGCTAGTGTTTGCCTTGAGAATGCCTTGGTAACGGAGAATAGCGTCATTACCTTGGTTACCTGAGGTGCGTTCAACGGCGCTACGTACATCATAGACCAAAAAGTGTTATGGTCATTGTTACTAACATATAAAGATATACAGCATTAATATTTTAATGATAATATAATATAATATAATAATTGGTATTTTAAAGGCCCATCTAGGGACGGGCATTGCAAATTAGCTTAGGCTATAAATGCTGTGGTGTGTGGCATTGGTTTATGCTACATACTTGTCCCTATACAAATAAACATTAAATAAATTTAAATAAATAAATAATGCAGCATAATAGCCACATTTCATACGCATACATATTGACATTTAATGGTTACTATTATATTTACGAAATTGTATGCAATGAAAATCGTCAAAAGGTGTAATTTAAAAGCACCCACTGCCATTCATATGGCTACTTTGCACTTTCGTTTTTTTTACTATTTTTTAGCAATATCAACTCACCCATATGCTGTTAACTCACATCAGTCTTATATATGTTCTTACGCATATTTTCTTACGAGAATGTTTGTTTCTTAAAAACGTCTAGCCTGCAGTTTTTGTGCACCGTCATTCCGAAATGGCGAATTCTTAAAAAAATGTATATATTTTTTTATTTTTTGTCAAAGCATGATGACGACCGGATCCGACCATTTTTTTCTCCTTCATTCTATTCTATGGAATTTCTCAAGAATGTAACTTACAAGTTATGGGTACTGAATTGAATTAAATGTACAGCATGTAGGCAATATTGTCACTTATCTGGCAATTAGGCTTACTTCAATGGCAGCAGTAGATGGCAGTATAGAGTTAGAAAAGAAGTGTGATATACTTCGCTTAACTACACAGACCATAAAATCTTGTTGTGCTATACACTGATTGAATTGCTTGAGCAACTTGTCCCATCACTAGTTACCGAGTGAGTTTAGACTTGATTTTTACATTGTACTTACATTTAGTCTGTAGGATCTTTCCATTTTAAATTTAGATTTACTTATTTACCACTTATTAAACCAGATAACCCTTTCTGTACATTTACTATGGCATTATTATTATTCCAAGCAGAGCAGTAAACAAAGTTTGTTTTAATTTTGCGCTGTGTTTTTCCTCCTCCACACACTGGTTGTTATATTAAGTAACACTTTTCATTGTTGATCATGTAGCTTTCATATCTCTCTGAATCCCTAATGGCAGATAATGCCTCTCTTTTTATTTGCACTTTTGCACTGCAATTACCCAGCTATTAGTATTCTTTTAATACATATTTCAAATGATTAACTGATGGGAGTCAACATGGCTGCTTCTCCATCAGTTAAACTCATTTGACTCCATGTGAGCCAAATAAAAACTTGTTGCACTGTCTCCTTATCCTGTGTCACTGAAGCCTATGGACATCACTATCCATTTTGTCAAGGAGGTTTCTAAGAAAAAAGAAGGAAACTTTTTTCCTCATGTCTCTCTATCTGTAATTGAATTAGTCTAACGGGCAGCACATGGTTGGTCACCTAATCAGATGCCTCATAACGTGACCACTCTGTGCTGCCCCGCTCAAGTTCCCTGTGCAACATCAGTCAGTCACAGAGGCCAAGATGTTTCCCCTTTACCTTCAATCGCGGTGAGTCACTTACAATTTGAAACAGGGACTAGACATCACTAGATTAAAACCATATTCTGAAGGGTTACAAGTCATAGATTACTCTTCTCAGTTTTTGTGAGAGTCCCATATGTTGGTGCTGCTGTTCTACAGCGGTCAGTTAGACCATGGCGGTTACTTTTCATTATTTACATGTATTTTAGCTCTTGTGGCAGAGCCACAATTAGTGGATGTTGATGTCATATCTGCAGCTGATCTACAAACTACTTTAGCAAACTGTCAAAGAAATTAAATTATAGAAGAACGTGGGTCATTGCAAGAGCAAAAGTATGCAAAGAAAATAATAATAATAAGGGTACAAAACTGTAATATATAATAAACAATAAAACAAAAGGATCACAATTGAAAATTTGGGGATTATACAAACAAGCAGTTGATAGATGCATGTTAAGTAAACTGTTGTAGTGTAATATTTACTTAAAGTTGTGTGTACTCATTTTTTCGGGGGTCTCAGGCTCTCTGTTGCTATCTAACTCAGTTTTTACAGAGCCAACCATCTATATTTGACACATATTACTGTAAATGGTGAACCTCAGGAAATACATTTAGCAAAGGGGATGGTGTTTATAAGTTAATGACTTTGATGACTTTTAAATCACTTTTTGCAACTTTGATAGCAAAGATTTGTGTATGTGCCTGCATATGCATGTGCGTATGTGTGGCTAGTTAATTTTTGTCCTGGTCTCAGTCTTCATGTAGGCCTAATGGTGTTAAACTTGACAAATACTGTAGACTGGCTGAACTTAGGGTAAAGTTCAGCCAGTCTACAGTATTTGTCAAGTGACTAGAAATATTGCTGCATTTTTGGAACAGTGTCCCTAGAGGGCACAATAATCCTTCTTTCCCCAGGTGAATTGTTTTACTTAGCAGCCTACTGTTACCTTGAAACCTGCAAAACAAAATAATTAACAGGTTGAATTACCATTTGAATGTTCTTTCAATCTCCTATAAGATATCGAGAAGCAAAATATGTAGAGAGATGTAAATGTAGAAATACAGAAATAAAATACAAGCTGACTGTCAAAATCAGATTATTATCACTATCATATTTGTCTATGTGGTGCATGGGAAATATATTTAGTGAAGTCTGTTTAGTTTTCAAACTGTCGTTTATTCACTCCTTTCAAATGAGCCCAAATAGAAACTGAAGATTCTACTATTAAACCCAGTCAGCAGTAGCCCCGCACAATAAAACCGTTCCGAGGTCAGTTTCGGCTGTATGTATCAATACAAAAACTGAAGAAAATTAAGAATAACTGATCCCGGGTCAGGCATCTCGATAATTCCGCGTCCCGACAAACCAATCAGCTGACAGCCGCATGACAGGCAGGCCTCACGCATGCGCAGTAGCACACTTTTGGTATCAGGAATATGGCAGCGTCCTGAACCCTGTTGGGGGGAATACGCCGTAACTGAGCACCTTCAGCATCATAGTGGGAAAACTGAGAAGCACCGGCCGCACTCAGAGGAGGGTGGGGGGCTGAGGGACGGCTACGAATAACACCCGTTAGCGATTTTAAAGGTAAATACACTCGCTACCACCTGCCACATTCTTCAAGCCATCTTCTCCATGTTTGCTTGATTGAACCCCGCTGCTAATGCGACTAGCTAGCTCTCCTAGAAAACCTGAGTGATGTGCTAGTTAGCCGCTAGCTTGTGGCTAACCCAACATTAGCCTGCCACAGCCCCTTTTCTGCATTTGGCAAACAAACGCGGATAACAAATGTGTCTGGGCTATTTGCTATCCTAGTTAGGTGGAGCAGTAGTGTCAACATCTCACAAACGGAGCTGTCGTGCTTGTTCTTAGCCAGACAGTTAACCGTGTAGGCCCGCTGCAATGAAGCAGAGTTTGGCTAGCCGCTTGAGAGCCAGGTAACGTTAATGCTGCTTGTCATGGACAGATCGGGAGCCAGCGCACATCTTCAAATGGACTTAAGAATAGCCGCTAGCCATTTTAACGCATTTCGTGTAACTTCTATCTTTATATATCTAGTCACGTATATAAATCAGCAAGTTTACTGTATTCTGCAAGCAGGTGGTTCATGCAATCCTTATAGAACCACATAAGATGAAGTGGAGTTAAGTTCCCGACCTCAAAGTTCCCGTGTTGGCAGAGAGATTGCTTCATTTAATTGGCCAATAAAGGGGGGACATTGCAACATGTCTTCAGTGCAGAAAAAGCTTTTAAAGAAGAAAACGACATTGCAGAAATCAACATAATATTCATGTTATGTTTGTGGCTATGTCAAGGAAATATTTGATCAAGTTTGTGATTCTGAAGATCCAGATGTTTTTTTAGTGGCCAGTTCTCTGCTTTGTCTCATCTTACCTTACTTTTATTGTACTGTCAGTTCAGGTATGGTAAATAGCTTTATATTCAACATAATTCTACCTGGAGATGTAAAAAAATGGTTATGGCCATATAATGATGTATTGGCACATGATAGTTTGACCCTTATACTCACACTGACGCTGAAGCAGTTTTCCTATTCTTTATACTTTTCAAAAGGAAAAAAAGGTGAAAACAGACTTAAGACAAACATAGGCAGAGCAAAAGAGTTGTTTGCACAGTGTTATGCGTTAATTGTCATGACACCTGTGGCTGCAGTCTAGTTAGGCGGGACCTCCTATGTGGTTGACAGTCTGTTTTCAGTTATTCAGATAGGTCCCATTTAGAGGTTTGATACAATCCTATTAGCAGTGCTACTTGGTTGAAGCAAGTGCCAGTAGACACTATGTGATTGTACTGACTGTCACAGCTATCCACATAATGGCAACAGCTATGTTAGCAACAATGTTTGTTAAAGTTTCTGAAAAGTTGTGAGACCTGTCTGGAACAAGTTATCATGTAAATGTTGTGTGCTTTACTTTGGGCCTGGTTCCATTTATATTCACTGTTCTCTGGTTTTCTTTTTTCTTTTTTTTTTTTGCTAAACTCTGTCACAGGCTATGGATAGGCCATGAATAATTTGCTATTGATCTGCATACAGGCAGGAAGAGCTGGGAGGGGTAACCACATGACCCAATCCTGGAATCAGCCTTGGTCTTTTTTTTTTTTTTTTTTTTTACACTCATCACAGTAATATAATAAAAACTGCGCTGCCCTCTCCAGCAGCAAAGAGCACGCTGTGCACTGCTTGCTGCTAACATCTCCTATTGTGCATTCCATCAGCCCCCTGCTTTGGATTAGATTCATTATGCAGCTCCATGAATGAGTGTTTGGAGAGAAAAAAAACATGGCTCTCGACTGTTCCTTGCACCTTTGTTTCTCCAGCACAGGCATCAATTATTGAGATGCTGAAACTGGCAAATTTTTAAAGGTCCTCCTCGTCCAGTGTTGCAGCACCTGAAAGTAGCGTGTATTTGAATCCTGCCCTCTTTGAAAACCAGACAGTTGTCCCCTTGGTGAATAGTGGATTCCATCATTTGTGGCTATTTTGCTGCTCCCTGCTTCAGTTGCACACTAAAACGGAGAGGAAGGAAAACTGGAGTCAGATTTTTCCAGGATCCTGGCAGAGTGCTGACACAGGTTCCCCTTGTCACAGTGCAGCTGCCAGCAAATTACTGCACTAAGGATAGGGGAGGCAGTTATTCCCTCCATTTGCTCTATTCTGTTTTGTTGACTGGTTTGTCTTTGATTTGTTGTATCACTCTTAACCATCCTGCCAATGCTTTGCATTTTGTTCTAGTTGGAAAAGTAAACTCTTTGGATTTTGTAAAAAAAAAAAACATAGATTCTACTTATCTATTATCCAGGTTTGAGAGCATCTAGCTGTCTTAAAGTTAAATTATGAGGATTTTTCATTCAAATCAGGCACTGTGCCAACACTAAGACATAGCCTTACCCCTGTTTATCTAAAGCGATCAATAGGCCACACTGGCTTTGCTCCAGACTTTATTGACACATGCCCAGCTGGTGCACTGTTGTGTTGTTTTTGAGCCTATGATATCAGGCTGGAATGAAAGACCTTTACTTCCTCTCTGTTTTACTGAGCGGATTGTATGTATCCCAGTGGTTCCTTTTAGTATGCCTCTTTTCAAAGGGAGCCTGTGAAAATGCACACATGAAGGAGAGAGTGAGGATATTAATAAGTCACGTGCTACCAGCTGCACTGATGCTATGGCTCATAGCAGAGGTAATGACAGTAAAGAATAATTCAGTCATGGAGCGATGGACGACTCTGTTGTTGGATAATTACTGTTTACTCTGTATTAGTTCTGTAGCCGAGGGAATGTCCGGTGGGAGTCTCTCCGTTCGAGCAGCAAAATGTTGAATGACTGTGTGAAGTGTGTGTGGCAGTATATTGGAATGTGTGTTACATAAACTTGATGTGGTAATGACTTGTAAAGGTGCATGTTATTTGGTGACTTCTTATAGAGCTGACATTAACTGAGACACGGAGAGCCATTGGTTTTCATTCTTCCCTTCTGCTGTGTAACTAAAAATATAGCACCTTCCCTCAAGTAATGATCAAATGAAGATCTTCCACCTAAATGTAGAAGGGCTTTTCTTTTTGATCCTAGTCATAATAACTTTTCTTCTGTTTTGTAGGTCCTGTGAAAAGATGAATGTCGTCAAAGACAACAAAGACCTGGCCTGTTTCTACACCACCAAACACTCCTGGAGGGGAAAGTAAGACCTACAACTTGTTTTTTAACCCCACCGATAGGATTTAATGGGCTGGTGGTGGCATTGTCTATTCCACATGTTCTTTGTGTTGGTTTACAAGGCAACATTAACCTAAACTCTTCCCTTCATCACCATGTAAAGGTAGTTTCGGAAAATCCTGAAATCCTGACTCAGTGCTTCCATTGTGTCGACTTCCTTATCTTAGCCACGGATACGAGGTCTGCAGACCACTGTCAGCAGTCACTGATCAACACACTGTAGATCTGCACTGTCTTATGAAATGTAACTGGCGGTGAGCACAGCACAGGACTAGTCTTAAGCAAGATGACGTCCATGTACTTATATAAAAGGTACAGTAGGTTTCCACGTGTGGTAGTAAATAGATTAAACTGTTTGTTTTAAACGCTGTATACTACATCTAGACTAGGGATAAGGCAACATCCTTATCACAGTACAGTACACTGATATTTTGGTA
Organism: Macquaria ambigua; assembly: GCA_008360985.2. Classification (NCBI taxonomy): domain Eukaryota; kingdom Metazoa; phylum Chordata; class Actinopteri; order Centrarchiformes; family Percichthyidae; genus Macquaria; species Macquaria ambigua. The sequence continues at coordinate 110,650 of VMKM01000009.1, read as the reverse complement.
CATTCGCTAGTTGTCACAAGATACACTCAATGTTAGACGTCCAACAGCATTTCAGACTAGGTAAATGTGCCTTCTTTCTTGTGTACTATCTTCCTTATAAAGATTACAAGGTTGATAATTTTTGTGTAGGACAAGTTACATTTTTACCATATTTCTTTCCTAAATCAATCTGAATTTTCTTAGAACAGGAAGAAAGTGTCTGTGCACTCATGTATGTACACATGATGTAGATACTTGGTGGCCCTCAAAGCTGAAGTATGGACGAGCTCCAGTGTGAGCAGTGAGCCAGTGGGATCACATTACCGATACCTGCTTTCTAAATGGCTTGGTCCCATTAAGGTCTGCCATTGACTTGGGTAACTTAAGCAGGGCTGCAGAGCATTAGCCATCATCAGAGCTTCATCCTGCTAATGCTTCCTGAAGTGTCCGTCAGAGACGAGTGTTGATGTATGTGTGGTGGACAGTGGAGACGATACACCATTCAGAACGACACAGTGACACAGTTTAAACCTTCGTCGATGGTTGTTCTGAATGGGTCGACACATGTCAGCTGACCTTGGTCTGTGGCCCTCCTTCTGACCTGGGTTGAACGTGGGTCGCACATTGCCCGGCTTTGGCGAACAGACATCTCCATCAGGGATGGAAACTTAATTTATCGATATTAAACGTTTGAAGGTCATTGAACTGAACGCCCAGAACAATATGAGTAAGTGGGCAACCATGAGAGAGCGAGTGAGCAGAGAGAAAGGAAAATGAAACTTTATTTGGTGCTTGTGTAATGTAATTCTGTGGTTTATCAGTGAAGTGTAACTGCAGTTGCAGACATAAGTGTACGAATGCTGGCAGCCAGAGATTAACTTTTGAGCAGTCTCCTATGAATGGGGTCAAATGAAAAATCAGTAGATGCGTCACCTGGCCTTCTGCTGTATGAAAAGAGCTTTAATAGGCCAACAGAAAGAGAAAGAGAAAGAGAAGGTGTTATGTCTGGATAACCTCTTTCATCTTGCTTCATACCAACCTCAGATATTGTGGGCTACTTTTGTCTTCACTGGGTTGTAAATCATGACAACTAATTATCCAGTTTGATTTTTACCAACCAATTTTGCCTTAGATAAAAACATAGCATTCAAACTGTATTTTTCTGCCAGTGTGGCACACTAAGAAAACACACCTGTTAGCCAAAGTAAAATTAACCATGGCCTTAGATAGAGGAAACTGTTTCAGGTAGCTACATGATCATCTCAGACTTGAACAGTTACTGTGCCACAGATGAGAGGAGCACAGCTCTTCACTGTGAATACAGAACATGTTCCCAAAAGACTCATCTGTGATTAGCGTGCCCCTGCGCCCATATATAAAAAGTACTTGTCATGTGAATTGTGAGTATGTTAGACAGTTTTCAGCATCACTTGATGTGCCAACTTCTCCATCAACTATACCTGCGTAAAGGACATTTCACTCTGAATGCTTATTTCAAGTGCAGATATAAAAAGGTCCAGTTTAACTTTAATTAAAATGCATGTACAAAAATCAGGCTTCAACCCGTTCATGTAGTCGTAAGTTGTCGTAAGTGGCCTATATGGCAGGTTGGTCAGGTGAAGGGAAATTTGAAAAGCCATGATGATGTGCGGTGTTGCTTTGTAGTTTCCCCTATGTTATGTTACGCATTTGTCCATCTCTCTGTGCTCATGATCATGTTTAATTCAAGTTTTGTGACTCTAGCTTGTAGAGTATATTAGATTTGTCTGTGTGTGTCGTCCCAATGAAGGGAATTTGCATGATTTTTAACTCAAATGGAGTCTCTCAGAATTTTCTGAGTCATTTAAGGGTTTTCCTTTTTAAGCACAGCACTTCTCTACACTTTTTCAGAGCATGAAGATGCAAATCACAATCTCCTTTGAATCTTCTTTGAATGCCTTCATGCTTCTGTATGTTGTTCCTCCAACAATAAAGAAGACTAGCTGCTAGAGATGCTCAAGCCATATTTTTCACTAGCCATTTTACATGCCAGTATATAAGATGTGCTGTAACTATCTTTTATACCTTGTGTTAATTATATATCAAGGTTTTCATTTGTGCCCATCATTGCAGCTCTCCTTCCACCACTCTTTGCATCTCTGCAATGTAGTGTTTGTTGAGCCTTGTATAGAGGATTATGTAGTGTTGTCCTAGCTTTTAATGTAGTCAAACAAATCTTCAGCTCAGGCTTTTTCGTGAGAAATCTTGTTTAAAGAGGGAAAAACAGTTGTTAAGAGGGTTTAGTCAGACACAGGAAGTTGCTTAATGTGATACATTATGAAACCCTGGAAGTGGAAGGAAAAGAGCCGAAGACATGCTGTACAGTACTGCTGAACAAAGAGTAACCTGTTACTTATCACAAACTATATCTGTGGTGTAAACTGTACCTGTAAAACTTGTTTATAGTGTGCTCTTTTCTCTTCATATATTTCCTTCATGGAAGAGTTAAAGGACCATAGCACTGTTTTGGACCATTTAGTACAAATCACATATTCATTACATTACTACTGACCATGTTTCAAGGCATACTGTACCAGAGCAATTTAGATTTTTGTGAATGTTTTCCTGCTATCATGGCAGGTATTGGTTTCCGTCTTTTCCAGCCCTGTTTGAAAATCAATGTGAACATCATGTCTGCTCTTTATTTATGTCAAACAAACTAAATAATATAAGCAGCAGAGCATTTACCATGATGTCTTACCTAGTAGTTTCAAGTCTCTGCTTAGTTAATTTTCATATCTTGGTATGAATGGAAATCTGAACCACAGCAGCACGAGTTGTAAAATGGTCGGCAGTAATATCAAGTACATGTGATTTGTTGTAGATAGGCCAACACATGCAAAAACAGTGGTAAACTTATTAACTCTCCCAAATTCACTTTAATCTCAACTCTCCCACCTTCCTTTATGCTGGCATTAATGTATTTTAGCAGGTGACTTTGGCTTCTGTGTCTATAGACAAAGCTCCACTTATCACTGCCTCACTTGGTTATGGAGTTGACTAGAGAGGCACATTTCTATTTATACTGTAATTGCCATGCTTCAGTGAGAAAATCAGTCTGTTGAAGCAGTCTTTCTGGAATGTTCTTCATGATCATCTTTATGCTGGTATGCATGCTTTCATTATGTTCAAAGACGTGCTCTGCATCTATTAAATCTGTACAAATAGAGTATTGAATATAGTATATGTATGGAAAAGCAAGAAATAGGTTGCTAGCCGCTCAAACTGAACAGATACTAACTGTGACTTCTTCATATACAGCACAAACTATGTGATCTACTAATTGACTGGCTTTGTTATTCAGCATTTTGTGTTGTCACAAAGGAAAAGGCATACAGCAAAAGTGTGATTCAAAAAGTGTGTGTCTTACAAACACACACTAGCCAGGGAGGGTTGGATGTTGCCTGTGTACTAAGATAGAATTAAGGGGGAAAAAATCAGCCTACAGAGAATGAATAATTAACAAGGTTTGTGCTGACACCCAGTTATGCCAGCCACTTAGCACCAAGGTCAAGTTTGTGTAGTGAGACAGAGTCGTGGTTTCAGACTTTGTGGCCCGAGATGATGGAAGCAGAGAAACGAAACCTCAGTGTGAGGAGAGATGGTTAGAACAGAATGAATACATTTGTACAGGCTTTCTGTTGAGGAAGGTACACAAAAAAGACTTGACATTTGTATGATTGTGGAGAGGGAAGGAGACTGACTGTGGGATGTGGCTGGACCTTATATTCAACTTCGGCCTTGCCTCAGGCCGCTGCCTGTCCTGTCTGTTTATGTTAGTCATGTACTCTGTACACAAGTACGAATGCATTATGCGGAAGTAACCTCTCAGTTTGACTTCCTTTTACTCTTCTTTTTGATAGGACTAGCTGGTAACTTTGTTAAACCTCTTAATGTTATCCAGGCCTAATGAGGATGTGCAAGAAAGAAAGAAAGAAAGAAAGAAGCCAAGTCAGCATGTTCAGTGTGCAGGCTAATAGTGCTATGGAGGTGCTAAAGGAACATGTTGTACATAGATGAACATACATGTATACCAGATACAAATAAACCTTTACATTTAGCACTTTAACACACTCCCTGCTTAAACTTAGACTTTCCCCAAATTTTAAAAACCTCACCAAACCTTATTTTTTACGTAACCCAAACCCTCAAATGGCCCATTTTCAAATCAAACACCAGGCAGAATGTTATGAATTTGACAAAGATGCCAAATGAAACCATTGGCAAACCACACAGAGATCAAGCACAGACATGCCTGCCTGCCTGCTCAGACACACACACATGCACTCGCTCAGCGTAACATGCAGAAAGATTGGCAAAATAGAATTTCACACTTCCTTCCTACTATGTGAGAAAGACCCACTCTCATAACTGTTCCAATGAATTAGTATTAGTTGTTTCAGTGTCAAAGAGTGACTCATTACAGAACTGCTAATGTACGAAAAGTTGTGACCTTTCATTTTAAACTGACTGAGAGACCTAATGTGGAAAATGTATAGAAAGAATAGTAATGGCTGGGCCTAAGTCACTTTCAATCCAGCTAACTGTCTGGCTGTTGCAGCTTTGAAAGTGGCAATTAGTAATATTTTCTCATCATCTTTTAACCCTGTTTGTGCCTTATCGCAACTATTGCCTCATAAAAATGTCTGGAAATAATAACATATTATGACATAATAAACCTGTATGTGGATGATATCATCAGTTATCTGAGCCCCGGTGATGTCACCTGTCCTTGACTCATCTTTAGCTTACAAAGGGCTGCAATGGAAGCCCCCAGGAAGAGCGCCAGGCTTTGAAGCCAATTTGACATAGTGGCCAAACCGTGTAATTACAACTTCCGGGTCCGTCACGTGATGCACACTGGCCTCAAGAGACTTTTTCCCACAGACTTACATTGGGAAAGAGACGTCTGTAAATCAGCGGGTAATTTTTTTGAGGTACAACAACTAGCCAGTATGAACACTTAAATAGCCCTTATTTAAATCATTTTGTCCTAAAAGTTGTAAAATGCATAAATAGCTGAATCCAGAGTTATAGAGTGACTGCCATTCATGTGAGTGAGCCTGAGACTGACCGGTTGGGAGGGGGGCTAAAGGAAGCGCTAGTGCGCTTGCTCCGAGACCCATGAGACCTAGCAGTTTGGAGGCGGGGTTAAAGGAAAAGCTAGTGCACTTGCTCTATGAGCCAAGAATGCGGAAGCTATGTGGAAGATCCGGGTCATTTTATACCCGGGAAGTCGAACGTTTTTGGCTTCATGCGCCACTGAGCAGCTTTCATAGGAATGAACGGGGCCCGCCTCCAACGCTGTATCCAGTTCTCTTTATACATCCATGGGTTGCAAATGGACCCCTTCCTCTCACACCATCCTGCCCTCTATCAGATGTAATGGAGCTTTATTTATGAAACATTCTTGGCACACTGGAAATCTTGAGGCCACAAGTTAATAGAGTGATGTTCAGAGTTGTCAGAGCTAACCGGTTCTGTTAGCTTTGCTTCAGCTAACCCCCACATGTTTGAAAGACTGCCACACATTCAGCCTGTTTCCCACATTCACTGCTAATGTTATGTGACTGCCCGTGCTGTTGTAGGTTTTGGTGATGGGTAGGCTGTGTTTCTGACTCATCCCATCTCTGTGTTCCAGGTACAAGCGAGTCTTCTCAGTGGGGACGCATGGCATTACCACTTATAACCCTACCACGCTAGAAGTAACAAATCAGGTCAGTATGTATGCAGCCTGTCATAGAGGAACTCCACTGTCATTCAGGAAGCTTTTCTTTGCTGTAGCTATCAGTGCCTCACAGTTGCTTGTGGGATGTGCTGTTCTTGGATCCATGTGACTATTGAAAATCCATTTAAAGCACATTGCTCTTTTGCTAAAAGCCGAAACAGTATTTTTAACTGCTTGTGCTCAGCCTTTTGAATATGCTAAGCTTTCAGCTCTGCAGTAAACACGCAACAACATGGCTTTACGCTGATTAGAACATGAAACAATGTGGTAATCAATACCCATTAGACATGAAAGCTCACTCATTAACCCCCTCAGTCAAGAAAATGGCTAAACAGAAAGTAGCATCATGGTTGTGCAGTGTAAAAATAACATTGGTAACACTTTACTTAAAGTCCCCCTGTTTAGCATTCATAATAAACACTATAATGCACTTGTATGCAGCCATAAGGCCATTTTAAGTGTTTATTTATGTACAGCAATTATAGCTTCTCTTGAAGACATATTTTATATTATTACAACTGTGTTTTACTATATTGTCATTCATTATCTGTTCATACACCAGCCTCCACCTATGAGTGCCCACAGGAGGATTTATAGTTGTTGACAAATACATGAATAAACACTTACATCTGCTTACAGTACAACTGTATAACAATGTGTTATAAACCATTTATTAAATGTTTTAGATACTGATTATTAAGACTAAAGAGGAGGACTTAAAGTAAAGTGTTATCATAACATTCTTTTTTATGTTTAAACTGCTTGTGTGTGACATTAACAATGTGTGTATCTCTGTGTTGTTGCTGTCTATGGTACCAGTGGCCTTATGGAGACATCTGTGGCATCGGTCCAGTAGGAAAAGGTCAGGGAACAGAGTTCAACCTCACATTCCGCAAAGGGAGTGGCAAGAAGTCTGAAACGCTCAAGTTCTCAACAGAGCACCGGACAGAGCTGCTCACAGAAGCGCTGGTGAGGACAAACACTCGCAGCTGCATCACTTCACTGCCATCATTCACAATGACTAAACAGACCTCATAAACATATTCATTAAGAGGGACTCAGAAGTGGTGTTTGATGTGGCTTATCCATGCTTTCTAGTTGCGTCATAGCTGCACATTTTGCTGTATTGTCTAAAATAAACAATCACAGCAAAGTCACGTAATGTACGATGCGCTGTTTGGGAATGCAGTGCTTGCAAATCACAGGCCCTTTGACTCACTGTGCTGTAGGTGTTTATCACAAATGTGAATCAGCAGATAGTTTATGGCTGTGAAGAAATAAACTCATTATGCTGGGGTGTTTTGAAACAGCAACGAGGATGGGAATTTCCCCATAGAGCTAATTAAATGTATTTGTAATTTTGCAAGACAACACTTCATAAGTGTTACACAGGTATGATTTAACAGCTAGATTTGTAAGTTAAAATATTCTTTATTTTTCCTATTCACAGAGATTCAGAACAGAGTTTTCAGAGGGAAAGATAACTGGCAGGGTAAGTACTGAGATCTATAAAGAAAAATATATCCATTTGAGTGTATGTTTGCCACTGTGGTGACACTAAAATGAATGTCTTACAACACATGTGCTGAACAGCGTTACAACTGCTACAAGCACCACTGGAGTGACACACGGAAGCCTGTGAGTTTAGAGGTGACACCGGGCGGCATCGACCAGATCGACCCGCACACCAACCGGGTGGTGTGTTCCTACGACTATCGTAACGTAGAGGGCTTCGTCGAGGTCTCTGACTACCAGGGAGGATTCTGCATCCTTTATGGGGGCTTCAGCAGGCTGGTATGCATTCATAGAGTTTGTGTGTGTGTGTTTATGTCTGTGTGTGTGTGTGTGTGTGTGTGTGTGTGTGTGTTTATGTCTGTGCGTATGCTTCAGTGTGTCTGTAATGCGTTGTCTTAACAAAATGAACGTTTCCTTTCCCTCCCTTTTCCCATTGCCTCTTTTTCCTCAGCATCTGTTTGCCTCGGAGCACCGGGATGACATCATCCGCTGCGCCATAGAGCATGCTGGGAACTTCATCGGTATCACGCTACGACTGAGGAAGGAGGCCCTGACCTTTGAGGATTTCGTGACGGACAGGTTGGGGAAGTACAGCTCAGACGAGAGCATCACTTCACTGGCCGAGTTTGTGGTGCAGAAGGTCACCCCTCGACACTCGGTGAGAACACTCTGCTTCTCCTTGTCCCTGTTTGTGTCTGTGTCTAGGGACCCACCAGGACTCCCTTAACAGATTGCTAAGGGGTCTACTTGAAAAATGTGCAGCAGTTTAATTTGCTTGTTTGATATCAGAAGACAACTTCAGATTTCATTAAATGTTATCCACTTAATACTGTAAAATTATGCAAATTTAGGTATTAAATGTGTTAAATACAGTTATTGGAAGGTTTTGATCTTTGCACCATACGCTGGTTTTCTTTGCTCTGTGAATTCTAGCATAATAATGATGCAGAAGAGAACTTTATTTAACGTATTTTACATCCTCTTTTATTGAAATTGTAAATATGTTGTGTTTGACAGCTTTGTTTCTAATGTCAAAAAACGCATCATTAAATTTGCATCATTTTGGCGTTTACAAGATCTGAAAGTCATTCCTCTAAATTTGGCTTTCTAAAAGATATTGGGTATTTTTCAAAAAGCCAAATAACCAACCAGATGTCCTGGTTATTCTGACTTTCTGACTTTTATTCTGATGGTTATTATTTCTTTCTTGAAGTACTATATATTTAATCAGTGTTGTTAGTGTTATGACTTATCTTTGTGCTGTCTTTCCTTAGGAGCCTGTTAAGCGTATACTGGCCCTGACAGAGACATGTCTAGTGGAGAGAGACCCAGCTTCATACAACATAGTCACCATCAAACCCTTCGGAGAGGTGAGCGCTCGGAAGCTACAGTGACATCGAGTCATAAAACTTTTAGGATAAAATGTTCTCACATGAAACCATTTTGTTCTGTCTAGTTTTACTCCTGTGAAGAGAAACGTTAATTGAACTGCCTGTCTTTGTTTCATTATGTATGAACTGCATCAGTGCAAGTTAACAGCTTGGATGAAAGCACTCGAGTCTGTGTGATATGAGTAAACTCTCCCCTCCTCCTCCCTCCCTCCCTCTTTTTTTTTTCCCTCACTCTTGTCCTCTGTCTCATCTCCCTTCAGGTATTTGCTCTCATCTGTGATGTAGACAACCCTCAGGTGTTTACAGTTGAATTCATAAGAGGTCAGATCAGGAAGTATTCCTCCACAGAAAGGTACGTAGATTAACGCATACACCTTTCTTTATGAATGTTTTTAAATGTTTGTATCATTGGCCATGCTTCTCTACTGTTTACCTAATTTACAAGATGAGTAATTTGCTTGTGTGCATGTCTGCTGCGCAGCCTTAACTCATTCCTGTTATTGCGTGCTCGCTGCTTGTTCTTCATAACACAGATCATTTGTAATGCATTTAGCTGAGTCTGTTTTGCATGTGTGTCTGTAGGGACTCCCTGTTAGCCAGCCTACTCGATGGAGTCCGTGCATCAGGCAACAGGGACGTGTGTGTCAAGATGGCCCCCACGCAGCGAGGGCAAAGATGGGGCCTACTGAGCATGCCCGTGGATGAGGAGGTGGAGAGTTTGCATCTCAAATTTCTGGCAGCACCTCCTAGTGAGTCCAAGCCCTTCATCTCATGAGATTCATGAACTTGAATTGGATTTTATATCATACGTTCAAGTTGGTTTAGATGTAGATTTTAATTTTAATTTTGGTGGTTTTGACAGTAGTATCCTCTTAAGTAGTGTTTTTACTAAAGTAGTGCGATCAGTGTGGCTCTGGGATAGCAAGGTAGGTATGTTGGTCCACCACTTTGGGCCAGAATAAAATATTTCAACAACTATTAGATGGACTGACTTTAAATTATGTCATTATTATCATTCATGGTCCCCAGAAGGGATCCCTTATCTTTTCATCCAAAACTTTGGTTTATGACCAAATACTAATGACATCCCCATCAGCCTCAGCTGTACTTTGTGTTTAGTTCTAATTAGCACATGATAGCATGCTAACATACTAAACTAAGATGGTAAACATAATACCTGCTAAACATCAGCATGTTAGCGTGGTAATTGTGAGAATGTTAGCATGCTAACATTAGCATTTACATCAAGGCCCTTCTGTGCCTAGCAGCAGTTTGGGCCTTTCATGTATTACCATTACATTCGAGTCACAGAGTTAAGCTTAAGATTTTTTTGAAGAATATCTGGATGAAAAAATATTCCGTCTGTTATGAGATAAGATTTTTTAACCCATTTTTCAAGTTGTGTCTTTACTTAATACAGGTAGCCAGAAATGACATATGCCATTGCTCTTTTTGTAAAACACAAGCAACATATGAATGTGTTATTTTGTCTGAAAATATAAAATATTGGAAAGAAACATCAATATATACCAATATAACTCATAATTAAAATTTTGGTTTTGTTTCACATTGTACAAATTCATGTCATTTCCGGCTACCGACGTTGTTTGGATTAGGAAAAAGAGGTGCAACCTGGGAAATGGTTTAAAAATGTGTTTGTGTGAATATTCTTTCATCCAGATGGTTAGAAGTGTTATTAAGGATTATTAAGGATACCTTCAGAATGGCGTCAGGTTTTTCTATATGACCTGGTTTGCTGTTTTGTTTTTTGTTTTTTTGTAAAACTGGATGCTTAGCTCTCTGACAAAAATAAAATAGTAGTACCGTGTCACAGAGCCACTAGTGTGGCTGTAGCCTCTTAATCTCACTTTGAGGTGATATATTCTTTTGTTTAATTATTCCCTCCTTCCTTTGCTTAGATGGAAACTTTGCAGATGCAGTGTTCAGATTCAACGCCAACATATCCTACAGTGGAGTGCTGCATGCAGTAACCCAAGATGTGAGTGTGTTCAATTCCTGCGTGATTTATGTCCATCCATCTGCCCAAGCAGGATTCACACTCATTTTCCCGTCTTTATCGCTCTCTGTTTCTTATCTCTTCTCTCTTCAGGGTCTGTTCTCTGAAAACAAAGAGAAGCTCATCAACAACGCCATCCTGGCTCTTTTATCCCAGGAGGCCGAGCTGCCGGCTCTTAACGCGGAGCTGGAGAGCCATTTCCAGGCCATTCGACGCTTGGTGGCCTCCAAGGCTGGCTTCCAGGCTTTCACCCAGCTGCCTAAGTAAGAATGCAGCAGTTATCTCACTTCACCTTCCTGCTTTTATTTGTTTAAAGTATACTTTTTGTTGAGCTGCTGGTAACAGGCATGCTCTGTCATTCCAAGGTCTGGTCAAGGGTCTGGAGTCACAGATGGAACGTAAATATGAATCCATACATCTCAGTCTGCCCTTTTGCCTTTCTCTGTTTCTTATCCTTCTTGTTGTTTTCCAGAGTTTTTCTTAGCTGTCTGTCGATCAGCCTTCTTTTCTTTTATCTTTGTTCTGCTTTCATCTCACGCTTTTAGACAGACACTTCAGAGGGGAGGTTATGTCACTCAGTCGAGCTGTCTGCCTCGATTTGTCTTGACCCTCCACTCTCACCATCTCATACTCTTATTTCTGTGCCTCCATCTCTCTCCCACTATCTGCTTTGCCCATTCTCTCCTTTTACATTTCTGTATGTCATATTATATTTAAGAAAGAATGCAGTCTTTCCGGGTCACTGAGATGTATGAGAGGAACTGTATTTACTGTTTATTATTTGTTCCTCTGAAGCGAATGAGCCATAATTGGTTTTCCTTACAGATTCATTGCTAGAGTAACTTGGTGTTTCCCTCACACAACCACACGATGCAGATCACTAAAAATACATAAATGGTTTATTTTTGCTTTAAGAAAAACCTCTTTTATATTCTTACACTTAGTAGTTCGGTGGAAGATGTGACACTTTAGAAGCAAAAAGAAACAACAAGACACTTCTGAAGCAATGATTTCTTTGTGTATCCAACCCCAGACCTCTTTAAATAACTCAGTATTTGTATGGTTTATATTCTGCTGTATTTCTGTTGTTTATGTTCCTCAACTTTTTTCAACGCATGGTAGTTTTAGTAGTGTTGGTAAATCTGTGAATGTATGTTTGTGTGTTCCAGGTTCAGGGAAAAGTTGGGAGTAAAGACGGTAAAAGCTTTAAAACGGAATAACAATGGTGTGACACATGCTGCTGTAGACATGCTCTGTGCCCTCATGTGTGTAAGTATCGCCTAACTATCTAGAGATCAACCAAATGCATTGACTGATATCTTGCTGTTTGGCTGAGACCTTTTCTTTCACATCTCTGTCCAGCCGATGCACGATGACTATGACCTGAGACAGGAGCAGCTGAACAAGGCCTCTCTGCTGTCCTCCAAGAAGTTCCTGGAAAACCTCCTTGAAAAATTCATCACTAATGTGGTACATTTCTTTTTTTATTGTCAGCAAGCTGGTTGCAGCCTGAGCTCTGAAGAATTAGGAAATTTGAAAGCTGTATTACAAAAGTTGTTTTGTGTAGTTTCATAAACCTCCTTACGTTTGCAATTTTTTTTTGTATCCAAAATCTATCCAAAAGCTCTCATTCACTTTTTTTTTTTCCAGGACCATGGGACAGGAGCTTTGGTGATCAGCTCCTTACTGGACTTCTTAACATTTGCCCTCTGCGCCCCCTATAGTGAAACTACAGAGGGGCAGCAGTTTGACATGCTGCTTGAGATGGTTGCCTCCAATGGACGCACTTTGTTCAAACTTTTCCAGGTAGCTGACTTGCTGACATACATAAACCTTTCGCCTTATGATAGTGATATGACTGGTATAGATTCAGTAGATGCTTGTGTATTGAGTTATGTTGTCCTTATCTCTAGCATCCCTCTATGGCGATAGTGAAGGGGGCAGGCCTGGTGATGAAGGCCATTATTGAGGTGAGCCTTTCTGTGGGTTAGGTGGTTTACAGTGTGATTCATTTCATGATGATTGGATTGTCTTTAGTGTTCATGCTTTATGATGATAACCAGCCTGTGTTTGTTTAAATTTAGGAGGGAGACAAGGAAATAGCCACTAAGATGCAGGAGCTGGCCTTGAGCGAAGGAGCTCTTCCAAGGCATCTGCACACTTCTTTGTTCACCATCAGCGCTGACCAGCGGATGCTTACCAACAGGTCCAACCTCAATAAATCCACACACTCACACATAATAATTTAGGTATTTGGATTTGTTAGTTCCAGCTGCTAGTGAATTCTCTCAATTTACAGTTTTGTACTTCACTAATGCTCTTATCCAGAGAAACACTCATCACATGTAACAGTAGAAAAAGCTTCAGTTGCTACAGTAGATAAACGAGAAGATTTGTTCTCTAACAAACACAAATAACAAAATGGCTCAGCTGCTTACGTCAGATTTTTTTTCATTAGGCAGCTGAGTCGTCACCTTGTGGGCCTGTGGACAGCAGAGAACCCTGTTGCCATGAACCTCCTGAAGAGGATACTGGTAAGGCTGCAAATCGGCTCAGTTCAGACTTTTAAACAAATATTTGATGCCTGTCCAGTTTTCATGGCAGAAGCTATTACTATAATGATTGTGATACAGGCAAAGTAGTTCCAGGATGTAAGCCAATACTTTTCTCTGGCAGCTGAGGCGCCCTGTTTTAGTCTTTACCCATTTCATTATGTATTTTGCGCTCTTAGCCAACAGGCCTGCTGGCTTACCTGGACAGCCCTGACCCAGTCCCGGAGAAAGATGTGGACAGAATGCACATCCGCGACAACTTGAAAATCGCCACGGTATCTGAAGACATCACATCTTTAAGTTTTTGCAGAGTGATCAAAAAGCTCAATAAGAAAGTATTTGATATCTATAATTGTTGTTTTATATATGTTTCTCACAGGACCAGCTAAATCGAAACAAGGTGCCTGAGTGGCAGCGGATAGCCGGCAAAGCGGCCAAAGAGGTGGAGAAGTTTGCCAAGGAGAAGGCTGATCTAGTGTTGATGCACTGGAGAGATAAAATGGGCATAGCCCAGAAGGAGGTGAGGATTTATTTTCCTTTACAAAGGGACTGAGGGGCTGATTTACCTGTTAGCTATCAGGCTGCTGCTGTTGCTGCTGCTGACTCTGTCTGCTCAGGTGTCTGTAACTGTTGCTCCTCTTGCTGATGCTGGACAGTACTGCAGAATCCAGAGGCAAACTCAATAACACATTTTTCAGCTGCTGCTGTCATTCTGCATGAAGCGCGCTGCCAGCTCTGATGCTGCCTGACCTTGGGGAAGCAGCACGTCAAGATGCAACCACATCTGATTTTTTTCTGTGCCTTGCATATTTGCTGTTCAAACTGCTTCTGCACATTTTCATATATGTTTAACAGACATTCTTTCTTTAGCTATGACAAATGTTTTCCATTACAGGTGTGTCTGAATGTGACCAAAGTGTTAAATTAAATTCAAAGTTATTTTAAAGAATACCTCTGTTAGGATGCACATTTGATGACATGTGTACTGTAAGTGTCATAATTGCATGTAGTCGGATTAAGCGTTTTAGACTGAACCTCGTCATTCTTACAGAAAGTGTGTTGGTGGGTTTAGGTTGGTGGCGTCATCTAAACTGTCTAATAAAACCTTGGGCCACTATTGCCTGCTCTTTGACGTTTCTACAAAACTGAAATCAAATCTACTTTCAAATGAAGCTATAACCTCAAAACTGTCACCGGACTTCCTTTTTCTTTTTCTACACTTTTATCTCGAATGACTCAAAATGGCTGATCAACTGCATATTTTGATTGGCTTGCTTTCACAGAATATTCCCTAATCACATCCGTCGTTTCATGTTTGCACCACATGCTCCTTGTATATTTGTTGTTAGCAATTCATTAGGTAGTCTTAGACAATATATTAATTTAGTGGATAATCGGCTAATAAATCTGAAGGATTTAGTGATAGTTTTGCATGTCGATCTCTTAGTATGATGTACTCCAGTGACCTGTGACCCTTTTTGTTTCGATTGATCTCTGTTTGATCCGAGGAACAATAATTTCTCTGTGTTGTCTCTGCCCCACCCTCCCCTTGTCATGTGTGGTTTCTCTGCTGTCAAACAATGCAGCAGGACAGAAATAACCTGGTAAGTAGGACTGACCAATGGGATCCATGCTGTTTTCTTTCCGTATTCTGTCTCTTGACCAAACCATTTTTCCATCTTCATGTGACATATTGAGTGCGTTTTTTTAAATTCAGCCAGGCGGTGACCTATTATCATCTACAAGGGATTTCCACGTGTCTTCAAAAAGATCCCAGAAAACAAAAATAATTCAATAATATATTATATATACAATATATTTATATATATACAATAAAAGCATAGATTTGAACCCATTTCTTCTTGTCCTGCTGTCAATAGAAGACATGTTCCTGAGTACTTGTAGTGGTTTGTCATCAATAAATAATGACCACATTTAGTTTGAGACATGAGTATAATTACCATAAACTGAAGGACCTTTGCCAAGCAGCCTGTAAGGCCTCTGGAACAGTATTGTACATTTCTCACTTGATTATGCAGGAAATGTGCCGTATTGCTTTATGGTAGCAAAGAGGAAAAAATGTTTACCTTGCAAGTAATACGCAATTTAAGGTTGTAAGGCTTCAGCAGCAACATCATCTTTGCATCAGGAATCAACAGATTTATGAGAATTTAATTTAGAGAAGTACAAAATGCTTCACATGGTATATATAAAGTGCACCTTCACCAAAGATCTGTCTCGCCTAGCAAGAATTACAGAACGCACCCAATTTTGGGATCCCATCTTGGTTTTGTGTGTGTCATAACTTTATTTTCTACGTTGGTGCGGTGATGACATTGTTTTTGGGTGTGTGTTTTGTTTTGTTTTTTGACTCATTCTAATATCTGACTTTCTCCATTCTCAAAACCATCTTATGTTACATTGTTATACATGCTGGTTCCATTCATTTCGTTTCTGGTGTTCTTGTCTGTGTAAATGTTGCTTATTTTAACTTCACAACTCTCTTTATGCCATAAGCTGAAAAAGGACAAATATTGAATGCTGTGATGTAATGATAGACTGACTTTTTGCGTCTTTCTTTCGTTTTCAGAACCCAAACCAAAAGCCTGTCATCCTGAGGAAGAGACGGCAGAGAATAAAGATTGAAGTCAACTGGGAGCTTTTCTACTACAGGTAGAAAATTTCAGCTTTGTTAAACTATTATTTTGTACATGTGTTATACTGAACCTTTTGTTTTACAGCTGAGTCAGCTCCAGGTATTTAGGAGCTCAGTGTCTTGATTGAGCATGTCTCAGTAGGACTGATGCTTGCTATGTTACCCTTGCCTTACATAGGGACTTTTTGATGTGATACTTTCATAGCTTTTAATGCGGCTTTTGCAAGAATAAAACTTCCAACCTTCAAGTCATATAACAGGCTGAAAAACATTTTGTTTTAGCCTGCCATCCTAACCTGCTCTTCTGTCTTCTCAAGATTCCAGCTCGACCATGCACGGTCCAACCTCATCTGGAACCTGAAGACAAGGGAGGAGCTGCGGGACGCTCTGGAGGGGGAGATGCGCGCCTTCAGCGTGGACCGTGAGCTCGGCAGTGCCACCGTCATCTCCTGGAACCACCAGGAGTTTGAGGTTTGTGCTCAGCTCGAGTATGTCTTGACTATCATTAAATTAGAACCATCAATATCTGTGATATTCGGGAGTTTTAGGCTGGACCAGTATATCTTGACACTTCTTCGAATCCTACAGAGAAATACAGGGTTATTTTGACAACTACTACAGATACTGTGAGCAAAATTTGTCGGTGTGTGTTCTAATTTGCAGGTGAAATACGAGTGCCTTTCAGATGAGATAAAGATTGGGGATTATTACCTGCGTCTGCTGCTTGAGGAGGATGAAAATGACGAATCGAATGCCATCAAGAGATCGTAAGACTGCAATACAACAACCCAACCACCTGCACAATTATCTTTCTGTACTGAATCCAAAAAGATGAGTCATGCTTCTCCCTCTCTTTCCTCTTAGATACGAGTTCTTCAATGAACTCTACCATCGCTTTCTGCTTACACCCAAAGTTACGATGAAGTGCCTGTGCCTGCAGGCACTCGCTATAGTCTATGGGAAGTGCTACGAGGAGATTGGCCCCTTCACAGACACAAAATACATTGTGGGCATGCTGGACAGAGTGAGTACAAACTGTTACTGCAAGAACTAATATAGTTACGGCAATGGAAGTGTTTTTATGACCTTTAATTAATCCTGAAACCCCAAAATACTCTTGTGTGGTTACAGTGTACAGACAAACTGGAAAGAGACAGACTCATCCTCTTCCTCAACAAACTCATTCTCAACAAGGTAAGCTGTTAAAAGCAGCAGTGCCTTTTAGAATTGCCTGTTCATTTAACGCACATTTCTATCTTGAGTAATAATTCATTTTTTGTTCTGCAGAAAAATGTGAAGGAGGTGATGGACTCAAATGGAGTGCGTATATTGGTGGATCTGCTCACCTTAGCCCATCTGCATACCAACAGAGCTACTGTGCCCCTACAGGTAAAAACATGGCTGTAGCTTTGGAGTTATATTATATAAAAAGAATGGCTCAATTGATGCCGTACATGAGATTTTATTCGACGTTGACCCGCATGTGAAAATCTTAATTAATCTGGAGTGTCAAACAGAGGTCCTCTTAATTTCCACAGAGCAACGTGCTGGAGGCAGCACCAGACATGAAGAGGGAGAGTGAGAAAGAGTGGTACTTCGGTAACGCAGACAAGGAAAGAAGAGGACCTTTCAGTTTTGAGGAGGTATGTGATCTTAAAATGTCAAGCACTGGGATTTCTCCAATTTTCACTGTGAAATCAATTTGAAAATACAGTTAAATGTAATACCTGCAACAACTTAGCTAAATGTAATAAAATAAAAACGCCCCTCTAACGTAATGTGTAACGTTGCTTGTTTGTACATATACTTGCAAATTGTACTTTACATGGAAGAAATACCTCAAACTGATTTTTCATGTCTAATTATATTTGTATAATAAAGTGAAAATGGTTAATGTAATTTGATGTTAGCTAAAAGAGACATCTTGAGAAATCATTGCATTCTGTTATTGCAATTTTTTGCATTTTTGTTTGTTTCTTGCTGTTGCTGCAGTTTATTTTTGTGCATTTTTTAAATGCTTTTTATCAACCTGCCCTACTCATCTTTTGTATTATGTTTTTACTTTTCCTTCTCCAGATGCAGGAGTTTTGGAGCACAGGTGTCCTGACAGCAAAGACACGCTGCTGGGCTCAGGGGATGGACGGTTGGCGTCCCCTGCAGGCCATCCCCCAGCTGAAATGGTGCCTCCTGGCCACTGGACAGGCAGTGATGAACGAGTCCGACCTGGCTACACTAATCCTTAACATGCTCATCACCATGTGCTCCTACTACCCCAGCAGGTGTGTATAGCAGAAAGTACCTCTGTGGTTGTAAGTCCAGAAAATACCTGGAAATGTATTTCATACGGTGTTATATCATTCCATGAAGCAATGTAGTATGTGTGATGATTTTTTGGTTGAAACATTAAACCTCTAGGCCATGACTATAACATGTTAATTTACTTTCTACTTAGGGACCTAGATAATGCCATTATCCGTCCTTTACCTAAGATCAAGAGGATGATCAGTGACAATGCTTGCCTCCCTCATATTGTCCAGGTAACTGCACAATCTGAATCTGATTTTTTTGTCTATACAAATGGTGTCATATCCACTTTGTTGAATTACTGAATTAAATAAAATGACATTGTTTGCCTGTATCCACTCCAGCTGCTGTTGACCTTTGACCCCATCCTGGTGGAAAAAGTAGCCAACGTTCTGTACCTGGTGCAGCAGGACAACCCTAATCTGCAGCGCCTCTATCTAACTGGGGTCTTCTTCTTCATCATGATGTACACAGGCTCCAACGTGCTTCCTGTAGCAAGGTGAAAACACGCAACAGATGGCACATAAGCATTTTGTACCAACACCCAAACATGCTAAAGTTATCCCCAGAAATGTATAAAGAACGGTCATTTTTCAGATATTTAGTCTCTTTATTGTCATGAACCCATGATGACTAACACTTTAACACCGCACTGACTAAAAACATAAATGTATTTTCCTTTACATGCACTGTTGATATTGACCTCTGGGACATTCCTGTGGTTTCTTTAGGTTCCTGAAGTACACACATCTGAAACAAGCCTTCAAATCAGAGGAGGTAAAGTTGATTTATTTTAGATACAGACTTTTGGCTTATAAATGACAACAGATTGTATCTTATGAATCTAACATCCTTTTAAAGAGAACATTTGTCTGTTGTCCCGCCTCTCCAGTCTAAGGGCCAGGACATAGTGCAGCGTAGTGTTCTGGGGCCAGTGCTACCTGAGGCCATGGTATGTTACCTGGAGAACTACGAGGCTGAGCGCTTCTCAGAGATATTCCTTGGAGAATTTGACACACCTGAGGCCATTTGGAGCAGCGAGATGAGGTAGATATTAGTCTCTATCATGTCTAATTAGCGTGCTTTAAAAGGCGATGTAGAGTGAAAAAAAAAGTCATGTGGTTTATAGAAATTTTAATAGATTGTGTTTGAAATCTCTGTTTCAGGCGGATGATGATCGAGAAGATAGCTGCGCATGTAGCTGACTTCAGCCCCAGGCTGCAGAGCAACACGCGGGCCCTCTACCAGTACTGCCCCATCCCTGTGATCAGCTTCCCTCAGCTGGACAACGAGCTCTTCTGCAACATCTACTACCTCAGACATCTGTGTGACACCATCCGCTTCCCCAACTGGCCCATTCGAGATGCTGTATGTCTCTTTTTTTATTCTAATATATCCAAGCTTGTGCTTCCTTATCAATGTCCTGCTTGTATTTTCTAAGGAAAGGCTTCTTTTAACATTGTGATCCACCACCGTCATCCGTACAGGTGAAGCTGCTTAAAGACACTCTTGAAGCCTGGAAGAGGGAGGTGGAGAAAAAGCCTCCCTCTATGTCTGTAGATGATGCCTACGAAGTTCTCAACCTCCCCAAAGGACAGGGGCAGTGAGTGGCCTTTGATTTGTTATCACTTGTTACTATTCATCATGTATCCTGAATCATCTTTGTTGATTAGTAGCAATAAACATGGAATATGTGGGCGAGGATGGAGAAGTGGGTAGGATGTGGGAGATAAAATATTCAATGTTAGATAATGTGCAATTGGATAGTAGGACTCAAGAAATGTTGACATTTTTGTCTTCAGGCACGAGGAGAGTAAAATCAGGAAAGCTTACTTCAGACTGGCTCAGAAGTACCATCCTGACAAGAACCCAGAGGGCAGGGTACGTATTACGATCATTACTGACATGATATGTATGTAAGGGCATACATAGCTTCATCCACAGATTTTATTTCAACCTGTATCTTTCAGGACATGTTTGAGAAAGTCAACAAAGCCTACGAGTTCCTTTGTACAAAGTCTGCCCGAATCCTGGATGGCCCCGACCCAGAAAACATCATCCTCATCCTCAAAACTCAGAGCATCCTGTTCAACCGACACAAACAAGGTATGTAGATAGATTAACTTTTTTCTTTTGCTTTTCCTATTGTTCTTTCTACCTATACGTTTAGAAAGTTCAGGCACATTTTTCTGAATTATTACAGTAAAAAAAGTGAATTTGAGTGTGTTTGCTGTTATTAGAGAGTTTTAACTAATACTGCTTCTCCTCTGACCACGGTGTTGTCTACAAACAGAACTGGAACCTTACAAGTACGCCGGTTACCCCATGCTCATCAAAACAATCACAATGGAAACAGAGGATGAGCAGCTCTTCTCCAAGACCTCCCCTCTCCTCCCGGCTGCTGTTGAACTGGCCTTCCACACCGTCAACTGCTCGGCTCTTAATGCAGAGGAGCTGCGCCGCGACAACGGCATTGAGGTACACACACATTCACAAATCCTGAAATATCAACCAGTCAAAATGAAACATTATAGGACCTGTGCACTGTGGTGTGTGGGGAACTGTGATTGAATAAATGATAAATTGTTGTATTTTAATCAGGTGTTGTTGGAGGCTCTTTCTCGGTGTGTTGCTGTATTAACTGCATCCAGCAAGCTTGATGACATGGCTGTACAGGTACAGTGATCACAAAACAGTGACGTTTTCCACCTGTAGTCACCTTCCTCTCTAGAGATGAGTACTGTACTGCATGTAGGGATATCTTTTAACACTTTTTCAATACATTAATGTGCCACAGGTGTGCGGGCACATCTGTAAGTGCTACAGTGTGGCAGCCCAGTTTGAGGAATGCAGGGAAAAGATCATCGAACTGCCCAATATCATCAGGGACCTCTGTCACATCTTGTTCTATGGAAAGGTGAGAACATTGCACCTACTATGTTTACTTTATACTTACGAGTTCTGTGTCTGTAATTACAAAGAAAAATCTTCTATCTGTGCTGTGTTTCAACATCAATATGTCAACTCGAAAACCATATAGAAATGATGCCAGTAGCATTTTAGAGTCTGCAGTTGCAAAACATTTAAGATTTCCTCTTTGGCTTTACTGAAGAGAACAAAGATGGTGGAAGTGTATCTTTAGCCTCTTCTTCCAACATCTTTCATTTTAAGAAACTGCATTAAAAAGATTTTAAATACAGTTTCTAACAAACAAGCTCCCTTTTTGCCATAAAGTTCTATTCTTCATTTGACTCAAATCCATCTTACATTTGGACAAAATACAGACTGAAATGTAAAAGCTCCATTGAGGCTACCACTGTTATTCTTGGCAGTCTTCTTGATTGTTTGTGGTCTCATCATCTGCTAATTATTTAGAAATATTAAAATGCTACATGTAGCAACTTTTGATGTTAGTGTTACACTTGTTCTTCAACCAGACAGCTTCCTATTTACAAAGATATATTTCTCTCAACCTTGGTTCATGTTCTCTCCCTCGCCTCCTCTCAGGGTCTCCCAAAAACTGCCACCCTGGCAGTACAGTGCGTGAGCTCCTTTGCAGTGGATTTCTTCCTACAGACCCATCTGTACCACGCTGGTGTGCTCTGGCACCTGCTGGTCCACCTCTTCAACTACGACTACACTCTGGAGGAGAGTGGCGTGCAGGCTAGCCAGGACACAAACCAGCAGGAGGTTGCAAACAGCCTGGCCAAGCTCAGCCTGGTAGCTCTCAGCCGTCTGGGAGGCTACACCCAGATACCACACACCCTGGATGGGAACAATCCTGTTTCAGAGACCAACGGCATCGAGGGCACACCTCCAGAGAACCCCACCATCCGCAAGAGCTTAGCAGCCATGCTGACACCATACATCTCAAGGAAGCTGGGAACAGGACCCCCTGCTGAGGTATGTTATACAGGTGGATAGGGAGGGTTGTGTCAGTGCTGTATGTCACAAAGCATTTAAATACACAAACCCCAACACCAAGCTGAGTTCCACATGCCCTGTTGTGCATTTAGGTCTTGAAGCTACTGAATAGTAACTCGGAGAACCCATACTTGATCTGGAACAATGGAACGCGAGCCGAGCTGCTGGAGTTCCTGGAGGGTCAGCAGGAGGGAAACATCAAGAGGGTAAGAATAACATATATATATATATATAGTTTTTCTTTTCCAAATTTTATTTATCAAATTTCCACACAAACAATATAAAAAGTGGCATGTCAAGCTTCAATTCAGATATTAAATGGATAAAACAGAATAGACACAGTGATTGAACCCACGTTTGGGATTGATCCAAATAGCTCAATGACTATTGATGTTTATTTTATGGAAATGGTTGTTTATTTAAGTGTTTATATGTGGAAATTTCATATATTGATATTAGTATATATATCTGAGTAATCTAAAAAGAAATGAGTCATTCATGCCTTCTCTCTGTTGTCTCTTTATAGGGAGAGAATGATAAAAGCTTTGGTGCTGAGTTTGTGTTCAGTGATCACAGCAAAGAGCTGATAGTTGGGGAGATCTTTGTCCGGGTCTACAATGAGCAACCATCTTTTCCTCTTGAGGTGAGTAGAAGAACAAGATAGTATTACAACCACATTTAGTCATTCTCATCAGTCTTATGTCTACCAAAAATACTAAAAACCTATTCTATTTGTAGTATTTTTTCAGATTTAATAGTCTATTTTCAGTGTAAAATAGACTTTAAACCTTTTGTAAAGCTATAATGTGTTTAACCATCTCTGTTTTAGTACCCTAAAGCATTTGCAGCCAGTCTTCTGGACTACGTAGGCTCCCAGGCCCAGTACCTCCACACTCTGCTGGCCATGAGTCAGAGTAACAAGGTCGAGTCCCAGCAGCATGCTGAGAGGCTCCGCTTCGCTGAGATGGCTTTAGAGGCTCTCCGCAATGTCATCAAGAACAACCCTGGTGAGATGTGACACTTCCTCCAGTTCTGCTTTGTCTGTTAAGGTGTTTGATTTAGATGTCTTAAGTTCGGAGCTTCTATTCTAAGCGATTTCTTTTGTATAATTTCAGGTTCGGAGTCAGAGTGCATCGGCCATTTCAAACTGCTCTTCTCTTTGTTGCGGGTTCATGGAGCTGGCAGAGTACAGCAGCTGGTTTTAGAGGTAGAGGTTCTTGGTCCTGATATCTAATTACTGTGGTTCCCAATATGTCCCTGCATTTTAGTGATATTGATTTCCTCTGCAGGTTGTAAATACAGTGACATCAAACCAAGAATGCGTTAGCAACATTGCTGAGTCACTGGTGTTGTCCAACCTTCTGTTGCTGCTGCACTCGCTCCCCTCCAGTAAGAAGACACTCTAAAACAGAGTTCTATACTTATTGCAGTGTTGTATCTTTGGACTAAAACATGTTTTTTTGTTGCTCCGTTTAGGCAGGCAAATCGTGCTGGAAACCTTGTATGCACTGACTTCTAACACAAAGATAGTAAAAGAAGCAATGGCCAAAGGTCAGTGTAATTCTACTTTTCTTTTTCTGAAGAGTGCTCCACATTTATGTAAATTCTGAGTGCACGGATGCTCATGTTAATCTCTTTGCTCCCCAGGTGCTCTGATCTACCTGCTAGACCTCTTCTGTAACTGCACACATCCCCAGGTTCGCACACAGACCGCAGAGCTCTTCTCCAAGATGACCTCAGACAAGCTGGTCGGGCCAAAGGTCAGTCTGGATAGATAGAAATTTGAAATACTTAAAAAGTAAATAATTCCTGTCCTTGTTGCGTTATCGTGCATCAACATCTGTCCTCATCTCCTTAATTATTTTCATCATTTGCTCTCTGCCAGGTGCGTCTAACACTGATGCGTTTCCTTCCTGGTGTGTTCATGGACGCTATGCGAGACAACGCTGAGGCAGCAGTGCACATATTCGAAGGAACACACGAGAACCCTGAACTCATCTGGAATGACAACTCAAGGGAGAAAGTGTCCACCACTGTCCGAGAGATGATGCTCGAGTATGACATAAGCCCAATTCGATTCTCTGTTTAACCAAAAGCTAGTTGAGTAGTCAAGAGAGTTAAGTGTGAAATATTGGAGTATCCTCACTGTCTAATATGATGCTTAATATCATGTTCTTTACTTTCTTAAATTTTTCCAGTCACTTTAAACAGCAGAAGGATAATCCTGATGTGAACTGGAAAGTAAGTGCAATAATGTATTACTTACTATAAAACAGTAATACGTTTTATATGATTTAATGCAACAATAAATTCTTGCTTTGTTTGCTCAGTTGCCAGAGGACTTCACAGTGGCTTGTGGAGCAGGACAGAATGAGCTAGAAGTTGGTGGAGTCTTCCTGCGTATCTTTATTGCTCAGCCAGGCTGGGTGCTACGCAAGCCACGAGAGTTCCTGGTGTCCCTCCTGGAGACCCTGACTGAGCTGCTGGAGAAAAACAACCCCAACGTGAGCTGCCTTACTGAAAAACAGAAACACACAGCATTTTATATTTTCACTTATTCTGTTGTCTGTGACTAGCAATTTCACCTCTTCCTGACATCTCTGGTCCCCTGCAGGGTGAGGCCCTGGAGACAGTTACCACGGCAGCGGTATGTCTGTTCAGCACACAGACCCAGCTGGCCGACCAGGTTCCTCCTCTGGGTCACCTGCCTCGCGTCCTGGCAGCACTCAACCACAAGAACAACGCCGTGCCCAAGAGCTCCATCCGCCTCATCCACGTGCTATCAGACAATGAGGTGAGGAGCCAAATATATATTTAGTTGACTTTCAGGACTCGCTACACCTCATTTCACACCTCATATTCATTAAAGGGGCACTCCATCAACTTTAAACATTAAGTTCAGTTTTACTTGTCATGAGGAGTTCTACTCAGCCTGTGAAAACAGTCATATAATGTCTTCTGTGGCTCTCAGATTAGGCTTGGAGACTACAAATTTGTGACTGAAACAGGGGTGTGAACTTTGAAAGAAAGGGCAGAGAGGGGCAGAGGAAAGAGCTCTGAATTCAGAGACTGCTACTTGAAAATCAGAGCCCAAACTTAACATCTTCAAAATATTCACAACACTCTTTTTGTTAAACAACAAACAACGTATACTGCGTCTGTCTCCTTTCTGCACCATGATACACTAACATTATTAATTTGTGTAGCTGTGTGTACGTTCCATGGCTTCTCTGGAGACCATCGGCCCCCTCATGACTGGGATGAAATGTCGGGCAGACATGGCCGGATTGGCTTGTGAAGCTCTCAACCGCATGTTCCAGAAGGAGCAGACTGAACTGGTGGCACAGGTAAGCTGTCACCATTGTTTTTTTGTTTGTTATGGACATCATGTTTGATGACCATGTAAAATGTATAATAATAATGTATTCTATTAATGAACTGAACAGGCTTTGAGAGTGGAGTTGGTGCCATACCTCCTGAAACTACTGGAAGGAATCGGCCTGGAGACATTAGAAAACCCTTCAGCTACCAAGGCCCAGATAGTAAAGGCTCTCAAGTCCATGACTCGCAGTCTGCAGTTCGGAGAACAGGTATGATAGGAATATATGACCAGCAGGGCTATCAATTAAAACCATTGACTGGCTAGTACCGTTGTTTATTTGATAATTAAATAATTGTTCAAAATGACATCATACTGGTTGTATAACTCATTGCCAATCACTGCTTTGCAGGTGAATGAGATTCTAGCAAGATCCTCAGTGTGGAGTGCCTTCAAAGACCAGAAACATGATCTTTTCATCTCAGAGTCGCAGACCGCAGGCTACCTGACAGGTAAAGTGTTTCTATAAACTTAACCTGCTATTGAACACTCAGCATCACAAAACCTGACATTGTCTTAACAAGCAAAGCTGTTGATTTTTCTGAGTGTTTAAAAGGTAAGTCTTGAGTGCTTTCTCTGAGCTGTTGTTGAGTCTTAATGCTTTGCTTTAGCCTAAAAACCACCTTGTGGCTGATTCCTCACTTGTGCTTAAACCCAGCGACCCTTTCTCTCTCCACGTCCTATAACTTCCTGGCTCTGCCCTTCCCTTCCTCTTTGTCCTCCACGTTTCCTCCTCAGGGGTATCCACTCCTTCTCTCCTGGCCGCCAGCAGCCCACTGCGAGGTGGGCTCTAGACTCCTAAGCTGGGCCCTCACAGCCCTCCTCTCTCTTGCTCTGATGCAGGTAGACTTTGACCTGGCCTTTGACCTTGCCTCTTTACCTCCATCTTTGACCCACACTTAATTTTCCATTCTCACCTCTCCATCTTCGCAGTGCTGAAAATAATGTCATACCATCTTCATCTCCATCCACCCATTCTTTATCACACTCCAGTTTCAGAAATTCACTAAAAAGCCCTTGAAAGTTGAAAATTGGCGGGCAAAAATGTCCCTAACATTCACACATGAATGTGATTACTGCCCCATGTGATGTGATTTGGGACAGGCCAGGGGATTTCCAGTCTGCTGTGGGCTAGAAAACAATGAAGCCTGAAGGAATTGTAGCCTGCAATGGAAGAAAGATAGTGCCTTTACAATAACTCCCAACAAAAAGTCAACCAAAAGAATGAACTGAGGCAAATATCATTTAGAGTTTGCCCTATAACTGACCGTCCACTTCACAAGAAAATTGGGTTTTTCATTAGTTACTCATTTAAGAGCTGAGTTAAAATTATCTCTCATTCTTAATGTTAATGTGATAATGAATCTTCTTATTTGAAATACACAAAATAACATAAATGGTCCAAATTTAGTCTTTTTTTCCAATGCCATACAAATCAAGTGTGCTATTTTGTAGGACAAAGACATTTCCCCGACACACCGCTCAACTAATTAAAAACATGGAAAATAAAGTTAATTTCTTACACAGATTAATAATGACATCATTTACATGAACTGCAATATTCCAGCTATTGACTCATTGACTTAAATATTAATTATTGAATTATCTAGATGTCTTAAAGGTGTTGAAGTTAAAATATGTTTTCATATTCCTGTTGACATGCTACTCATCAGTGCCTCCACATTACATCACATCAAATCTTCTCCAGTATTCAACCTCAAACCATTTCGTTCATATTACAACCATAGTGTATCCCTCATGCAAATGAAAAACACTCCTTTATGAATATTCATGAGCTCATGTCCAGATGGTCGAACATATGTATGCACATAAAGCAGCTGGATTGCCATATGTGTCATAAAATGTTTTGCTAACCTTGATAGACTCATTTCTACAATTACTTTTAATAATGAAATAAAAATTGGAATACTCCACGTCTTACTGTGCTTAAATACTTTGACTTGTTCATGTGAAGGCAGTCAGAAAGTTTTGTTTACATGACAGTGTCTTTTTATGACTTGCCATTTCTGTTTTACAAAATAACTAAAACATCTACAGTGTAAAACAGATGAGAAAAAAGTAACTTTTTCCAAACACTGAGAAACTATAAAAGCATAAATCACACATGGAAGTATCTAATAATTGGGCCAAAATCAGAAGTGATCACTCCCCCGTACTTTAGTTTACCACACCATTGTAGCTCACTACTAGCGCTCCAGCTAGCCCGCCCAGTCACACCTGTACCGAATCTTATCTATCTTTCTGTCACCTGTAGGTCCAGGAGTAGCAGGTTACCTTACAGCAGGAACTGGCACCACGGTAATGCCCAGCGTCCCACCCCCCGTGGACAACGACATTGGAGAGCAAGGCTGACGGACACACACACACACACAGTCACGCTCAGGCACCCAGACTGCCCTGCAGCTTCACGGCCGCAGCTCAGAGAGGGACTGTTCAGCTCCCAGACGACTGGATGGAGAGAGAGAGACAGACGGAGGAGAGCGGGCCGTCATTGATCGTCACCAAAACTTCTGCAACACTTCCTCCAGTTATCACTCTCCTCTCCCCTTTAAAAATGGCACTCAAGTCTTCATAAACACTTTGAAATTGTTTTAACGGATGACCACATTTGTTTTGTTTCTGTGCTACTTTTCTCTTCTAATGACACACAGAAGAGTTTACTTTTTGTATGAATATATTTTTTACTCTAGATTGTTTTTTGTTTTTTTTCATGAGAAAGACATTGGAAGAATGAGGCTTATTATAGGTTAACTGTCTCTTCTCTGTCATCTTATTCCTCTTTGTCATATCCTGATTGGCTACACTTACCCCTAAATCCTGAACACAGGGCAGTTGGCCTCATTCCTGACACATTTGTGCACAGGACAAATCCACCTCTTACATAAACATGTCATTTACTAGTCTCTGTAATGGATTCTCATATGGCAAAGGAAAAAAATGTTAAAATAGGAAATCTGAAAATATATGTGTATGATTTCTCTGCCCTGTTTCTCCACAAGAAAATGTGACTTGAAGCCTCGTACTGATGCTGACCTCTTGTCTGGTTTGGTCACGTCTAGTTCGATCCACTCTTTCAAAGTTGACACAGATCTGCTCTCCAAATGTACGGCCTCTTATTCCTCTGATCTTTATTCACAGGTCATTCTGCTCTCTCTTCGAAGGCTACCCTTTCTGCCTCACATTTTATAAAGTAATTCTACTTCCCCCAGAATGCAAAAAGCACTAGAATATTTATAAGTGAATAATAACCACCGGAAATGAGCTTCTGCTAAGACATGACGAATGACGTTGACTCTGATTATGAATCTATGTGAAAGACTAGTGCAATTTGTGAAATGTTCAATGTAATATTGCGTATATAAACTTTCTATATTGAATGTACATTAAAAATAAATAAATCAGTCGCACTTGTACATAAAATTTTAAGAATAAAAGGGAACCCACAGTGTTGTTCATTTGTATTTACATTTGTGTGTGTCGAAGTAACAGATTTCAACAGAATGTTTATTGCTTGCAGAAATCAAAAAGTATTTTGTCTTTGCCAAAGAAGAAAATGAATGCATGTATTTTCTCAGAGAGTAAAATAATCACAATAGATAGGGCCAAAGGTACCACTGAGGACACTGAGATCATGTCTTCTGTATTTTATTATTTTATTTTTTGTAGGAATTTTAGATTTTAGCACTTTAAACACTTTGCGGACATTAAATAGGATAATTCTAGTACTTTTTATACTCAGTATATTTACATTTTATCACTTCAAAGCCAAGAAAATGATTA
Organism: Macquaria ambigua; assembly: GCA_008360985.2. NCBI lineage: Eukaryota > Metazoa > Chordata > Actinopteri > Centrarchiformes > Percichthyidae > Macquaria > Macquaria ambigua. The sequence goes on along the minus strand of VMKM01000009.1, from coordinate 81,365 downwards.
AATAAATCCACAAATTAAGTATTTCCCCACCAGACGTTTATACCTGATAAGGCCTTGAGACATACTTTTCACTTTCATGTTGGGGGCAAAAAAATGAGACGGTGTAACTAAATAGTTAACTCAAAAGATAATAATTAAACCATTTTAGAGATGTTATATTGTATAGGTTTCTGGTCAAAGATGGACCCATGAGCTCACTATCCTGGCAAAGGCCTGGAAACTTGATATAAACTTTGCTCAAAGGATTTAACGTGAGATGATTTAACATTCCATACTTGCAGTCTATTAAAGTTAAAATTTTGTTTTCAAGGGTTTTTACTTATAAACTTGAACAGAAATGATAGGTTGCATGTAGGAGCTTCCATACAAGTTTTCTTTTAGATGATAAACAATCATAAGAAAGTTTAGAAACGCATCCAGTACAAGACTTTCTACAAGAAGTTCTCTTAAATCTTAAACTTCAACAGACGGTTATATTTTGTCATATGATGTATTTATATATTATGCAAAGATTTGGTGTTTTTTATGTTAAAAAACAGGATGTTATTCTTAAATTAAAAAGCTCTTATCTGAATTAATTTAAGACCCATAAGTCTGGATGGATATGGATTTCCAACTGGATCTTGAATTTACATAATTTACATTTGTTTTTGAAAAGTGCTATATAAATAATGGTTATAATTAAGTTTATTTATTTATTTTTATTATTATTATGGGGGCTATACATATATCATGAATTTTGGATATTGGTCTAACCCTCATAAGCCTAGGATAATTCATTTCAAATTTAGGCTAAAGCTGCTGAGTAGGAAAATTATATTATGATTTTTAGTAATAAAAACTGTCTAGACGTGGCTTTTATTTAGGTTCATACACCTAACATGGGATCAGAAATGTAGGATTGGATGAAACAGTGAAGAGCATAGCCCTAAATATGAATTAAACCAATGGGCTTTTACTGAATTGTTTGGATATTTTTTTGCTTGTATTATTCTGCTTATATTTTTAAACTAATGTACATTACTTTAGTTGTAGTGGATTTTTACACTCGTACGTTGAATGTTTAGTTGCTGCGGATCTTTTCAACACCGGAGTCCGACCCCACACGGTCGAATTAGCAGGTAACACCGGACGTTACGCCGTTGGCGCGAATAACAACAACAAAGCTGATTTTTTAATTTCATCACACTATTATCATTAAATTATTGTAAAATGTATATGATTTTGTAATGTATATGATGACAAGTAATCGTTTGTTTATGATAATATGAAGACAGATGGTCTTTGACGCATTTTGTTAACGTTATAGCATACCGGTATATGCTTGTTTGAATGTTAGCTAACCGGTTAACGTTACATAGTTCCTTTCAAGTAAGTTGGAGCAGGCTCTGTCTAAAACTGACAGTAGCGTTAGATAAACTTATATTTCGAGGAGTTTCTTGATGACAAGCCATACTAACGATACGCTAGTTCCTCATGACTAGTTAGAGTTTATATCGATTACTGTCAGACTGCCTCTTTATTTTTCTGACAGTCTGGGTCCATCAAGAGGAGGTAAGTAGCCATCAGTTTAGTTAACATTAACGCGACGGACTATTTTAAAGTTACTAGTAGGCTAATATATAACTTAAACATAAAATGTTGTACCAATCTATAGCAATTGTAGTATTTGTTTACTCAAATGTCAACTGCAACTAAGCATAGTCATAGCATATTCTCTGAGAGTGATAATTGTCGACTCAGAGGCTAACGTTACTGCTAAGGCCAGCTAATGCCATTGCTAAGTCTTTTCACTGGTCCTTATTCACTTATAGGTTGACCATGTCCAAAGGAGACAGGGAAGGCTTCATTGTGAAGTTTGTGGAAAGTAAAGGACAAAAAACAGAGTATGCTGTCAAGGCTTATGAGGTAAACTCCCTTATCTGGCTCAAACCTATTATTGATGATTACATTTTTGCCACTGCTCTGTCGCTTTGTTTGCAGTTGATGATAATGTTTGTCTCATGTTTACACAGGCCATTTTGGAGCTGCAGTCTGATAAGTACCTGAAAACCATCGATGAAGATGCTGTTTTACAGATGGACCAGAACGACACATCTCTGTTTGTCTTCAGCAGCTTCACCAGCCCGGCCTTTCTGCACTGCACACAGGTCTAACTCAATATTTCATACATTGAAACCTGGATCTTGAATTTCACAAGAATTGGTGAGGCGCTCTCATCAAGAGTAGTTCTTCTCTGTCTCACTCTTTTTCATTTGTCATGTAGCTCGGCTGCCGAGTGGTGAGTCCACTGGTGGTGTTGTACTGCCTGCAGCAGCAACATTGTGTCCCCAAAGCAGAGAAGCCCGTCTATAACATGGCCATGGCTGACATCACTATTTCCTGCACCAGCCTGGATAAAGCAGCACGGGTTAGTTCACTGCGTCTGATACTTTGCAGAACGTTGCTCTTTTTAAATCAGTAGTCTAATAAATGGAAAATACATCAGAGAGGATATGAATGACTGAGATATAAATCATGAAGCAATAATCGGCACAATCGGGGGTTAAGAGGTAGGAAATATAAGGCAGCACAATGTCTTCTAAAGTGTTCTGTATGTTTGTGTCTGTATCTCTCTACAGGCAGAGGTGATGGATCTGGTGCAACTCATGGGTGGACGGGTCTATCTTGACCTAAATGTATCTGTCACACACCTGATAGCAGGAGAGGTGGGCAGCAAGAAATACCTGGTAGCTGCCAGCCTGGGTAAACCAATCCTGCTGCCCACATGGGTCAAAGCCTGCTGGGAGAAATCTCAGGACAGGTATGTACTCTCATTAAAACTGACATTTCTGCTCTAACATCTACTGTAGAAAGATACATACTGATTTTTGTGATGGTTTCTTGGCCAAATTAACACTTTTGTGCACTCAGTATTTAAAAAATCCTGGAGGTTCTCCAGTCAAGATTACCAAAATGAGTGCATCAAATTGACAGTTTTATAATATTACTTATGATTATGACAAAAACAAGGCACTTTAAAGGTGATAATTATTTTAAATACCTCGTTCTGCCTCCTTAAGTCTTTTCAGGTACACAGATCTACCCATTGAGGACTATCTGTGCCCTGTGCTGCGTGGCTGTACTGTTTGTGTGACGGGCCTCTCCAGCACAGAGCGTAAAGAGGTGCAGCGGCTCTGTGAGGAGCATGGAGCCACCTACACCGGTCAGCTCAAAATGAACGAGTGCACGCACCTCATCGTTAGTGAACCAACAGGCAAGTCACCAGCAGTTTCAGCACTGTGGCCAATTTCTTCCAATCAGAACCTTCTGTAAGACTTAGTTAGTGATAGGACATTAGATATGTTGTCGTTTTAGTTTGCATTGTTAATATGTATTACATTATGTATTACAGCTTTTGCTGAAGTTGAAAATACAAACAGATAATTATTTTATAAAACACCTAGGCAAATATTAACTAATCATCACACTATTTAAAAAAAGAACATGGTGTCGGTTCGTCGGTGTCTGATTGATTCTGAGTACTTGTATTTGTTTGCAGGTCAGAAGTACGAGTGTGCACGGAAGTGGAATGTGTTTTGCGTGTCTCTGCACTGGCTGTTTGACAGCATAGAGAAGGGCTTCTGTCAAGACGAGAGCAAGTACATTGTGGAGCGTAAAACATCAAAGACCACTCGACCACACACTTCAACACCTACTGGCACCAGCAAGAAGGAGGGTGAGCCACAGTAGTAGTGATAGTTTGTTGTTTACTGTGTTTAAAAATGTTATTTTTTTTCATTTCATTTTTTGCACAACATTTAGTAAAGTGTTAGTCTGGAATATATTACAATAAAGAATCATGTCTTTTAACTCCAGAGGGTTCATCTCTGTTGGGCTTGAGCCACATCTCTGTCAATGCCAGCATGACAATAAATGACACAGCCCTCACCAACGGCACCATCAGCCGCCTGGAAGCTCTAGACTCCATAGATAGTCTGGACCTCACCGTCTGCCCAGCTGATGATATACTGGATGGCTGCAAGGTAAGTAGAAGACTATTCCATTTCATTTCCTTTTCCTCAGTTTTGTTGTGATAATCTCTTGATTAGAATCGTGAAAGACACATCTGAGGGTTTTTTTTTCACAAGTGTTCAATGTTGTGCAGCTGTATCTGTGTGGCCTGCCAGGGAAGAAACTGGAGAAGCTGCGGCGTCTCGTGAATGCTGCAGGAGGTCTGCGCTTCAACCAGCCCAGTGAGGAACTCACACATGTGGTCATGGGAGAGCTGGACCAGGACCTCAAGAACTTTCTGTCCAAAGCAACTCACAGGTCTGATCTGCAAAGATTAAGAATGTTATTCTACTGTACATAATATATTTTTGCCTCCTCACTTATAGTACATGTTCAAGACCTGAACTATTTTTATACAGAATTTCAGGTGCAATATATTGTATCTAATTAGAGAAGTTGAGGGATTTTAACAGGGTTAGAGGAATATTAGACTTGGCTTAAAGTTTAGCCCACATTGACTTAAGTTTCAGTTATTTATATATCCTTAATGGTAATGTTAGTTTGCAACATCATATGTAGTCACAATAAAGAATATACACGGATGCCTGCAAAACAAGGAATGAAGAAGAGAGTGGAAACTATAATATTCAAAGAAGTTGTGGCATAAGATTGAGAGTACTGTTGCTATTTAAGTTTACAGTATGTTAAATCCTTGAAACCTTGCTAATGTTATATATGTATGTATGTTACCTTCCAGGCCCCATGTAGTAACAGTGCAGTGGCTGCTGGACATTTTCAACAAAGGCAGTCTACTCCCAGAAGCAGGTTACCTCCACCCTGACTGTCTGCCCCCAGCTCCGGCTGCTGTGTCTGTGCCTGCCCCTGCCCATCGTCTTGCCACCTCCCGGCACTCAGCTGGTCCCCCTGTGGCCAGTCCTAGCACTCCCAGGCACAAGAGAGCTGAGGAAGATCTGCTCTCACAGTACATGGATGATGACCCCACAGTAGGTAAGTATCTGTTGTTCAAGAATTTACTGGGGGCTTAGTGTAACTGGACACCATGAAGAGGTTTGACAAGATATAGTTTTATACAATGCAGCTAATCTCATTTTCCTTCTGTCCTCCAGTTGAAATGCCCCCACCAGTGGAGGGCACCAGCAGGAGGTCCATCAGTATAGCTGCAGAGCCTCAGCCTGAACCCTGGGTGCCAAACCAGACCAGAGGACCAGAGCCAGACTCAACCCTGCAGGAAGCCAGCGATGCAGGCCTGTTTTTCGGGAAATGTTTCCTCCTTGTGGGCTTTGGCTCTGAGGCCGAGGCCCAGCTCTCTCTGCTGGTGACAGAAAATGGAGGCAGGGTGCTGATGGGCCGTACACGTGTGGTGGCAGACTATGCAGTGGTCCCACTGTTGGGCTGTTCAGTGGAGGCCACAGTGGACGAGGTGGTCACTGATACCTGGCTGGTAAGATCATAGTCATACTTGATCTGTGTAGGGTGTGGCATGCTTGGTGATTTCAGTGCCATCTGTTGATTTGTCAAGTGGTCGAACAAAGGGGCAAGTACTTATTTTTTGTTAATCATCTTTTAATAAAGAGTTTATTTGTGTTGCTTGTCTCATTTTTGAAGCAACAGCCAGAACAGATTGACAGAAGATTGACAACAAATTTTAATTAATGAATTGATTTGGTCAATTATCGAACAAATATGCCAAACATTGTCTGCTTCAAGCTTCTTAAATGTGAGGATTTGCTGCTTTCTCTGTTTTATATCCTGTTAAATTGAATATTTTTGAGTTTTGGACTATCTGCCGGACAAAACAAGGCATTTGAAGACTCAATTTGTTTTACGTTTTATAGACTAAAGAATCGATTAATCAAAAAATAATTGTCAGATCAATTGATATTGAAAATCATTGCCCCACACAATTTAATTTCATTGATTTGAACCACGTATATTTGTTCAGATGTGTTTTGCTTTTGTTCATTTTCAGGCCATGTGTGTGGAGAAAGAGTGTGTTCTGCAGCTGGCCTCCAACCCTTTGTTCACCCCTGTTCCTGTGATGGACGGACGTTTTCCTCTCAGCGATTGCGTTCTCTCAGTCAGCCAGTTCACCGGAGCCGAGAGGGAGTCTTTGATGGAGCTGGCCAAGCACCTCGGAGCCAAGTATGGTTACATTGCTGTCTGGCCACACATGCTGTTTTACTTTTAGGCTACATGGTATAAACGTTAAGTGCTGTAAAAGAGTTTGGTGTTTACCTTTTCTAAATTGATGTGGATGCGTAATTTTTGTCTAAACGGCATATTTATTTATATGGCACAATTTATAGACTTAAGGCAATTTCAAAGTGCTTTACATATATTTAAAAGACAGAAAAAAGACTTTAAAAGAGTGAATCTATTTGCTAGTCTATATTAACTCCTTGATAGTTTCATTAACTGCTGCCGGTAAAGATTCATTTTATTTGGGTACTTAAATGTTTATTGGTTTGGTTATATTGTTTTGTTGTGCTCTATAATAAAATGATGAATCTTAAAATGTAACATCCCTTTACTAATAAAGTGTAGTAACAATACTAGTAGGTTTAGGTATATTATTATGTGTGGACACTTGTACTGTAATAGCAGTTGTTTTTGTGTTCAGGACAAGAATTTCCATTGTACCTTTTAGAGGAAGTCCCGGGCTGTGCACATTGTTCTCTCTTCTGCATACCTTTACCCTCATGTGTCCTGCCTGCCCATTGTGAACTACCCGTCTTAAATTTTCATCTTTTCTTCTCTCCTTACTGCAGTGTCCAGGATTACTTTGTGCGCATGGCCAACCAGAAGAAGGGCATGCTGGCCAGCACCCATCTGGTGTTGCAGAGCCCCGAAGGCACAAAGTACCAGGCAGCAAAGAAATGGGGGCTCCCAGCCGTCACCATGCACTGGATCCTACAGTCTGCTCGGACCGGCCAAAGGGCAGAGGAGGAGCGTTTTCTAGTTGACCTGCCACCCTCACCTGGTTAGAAAAGTGTCTTGATTGAAGCCTATATGTGGATGTAAATCCATGTTTTATTTGCATTGACTGGGTGTAGAACATAACATAAAATCTGTGTATATTTTTTGTTACATGCATTAATTATCTGAGAGATTTTTCAAAAATTAAAATAAAATAGATTTCCAAGGAAATTCTGCCAGGTACTGCTGAATTAACTAATATATCATTTGGCTATATTGGTTGTTGGGTGTGATTCTGTAGTTCTAATTTGTGTCTGATTTTAGGAAGTTTTCATAGTCTCCTGTGCTATGACAATGACTTTATTATCTTCTTCTACAGGGAGGGATGATGAGAGTTTCGTCGGTGGTTCCCAGAAGCCGGCCATGCCTCCACCAGCACGCTCGTCTCCAGAGATCCCTTTGCTGGGTCTCCAGAGCGGTAAGGCCGTTACCCCGCTGGATTTAGGCCGCTTCCGGAGCAAAGTGTTCCGCTCCGTGTTGGACGAGATGAAGCCCAAAGAGGACGTCAGCACCCCCAAACAAAACCAGGAGGGCGGCAGAAGGAACCCTCTTCAGAAGGAACCCACACTGCAGCTGGACACTCCCTCTCGGTTCCTCAGCAGAGACCAGCTTTTCAGGCCTTCCTTCAATGTCAAAGTAGGGACCCACTATGAATAGTATCATATATATGCTATGTATACCGTATATGCTCTGATATTTGATAGAAAGTCCTGTAAATACATGCACTGTTCCTTTGTTAAGGACGCACTAGGAGCATTGGAGACTCCAGGGGGAAGATCCAAACCAGGAGAGAGGGTGGACACTCCACTGACTGATGTCATCAACAGGAACCTGAAGGTGGCCATGGCCAACAGCACCCGAAATAGCGTCACAGATATGCAAGCCATCTCTGCTAGCCCCCAGCTTACCAAGACGACCGAGAAGGAGGTAAACTAAAATACATAAACATATGCCTGTTTGCATACTTGATGTTGGTGGTTTAATTTCAGAATCACTTAATTTATCAAATACGCTGTTTGTAAGGTCCCAGAAAAAGAAGCCAGTCCTCTGGCTGGTGTTGTGGTCTGTGTGGGAAAGAAACTGAGCAAAATGCAGAGTGAACTCAATGCCATCGCTGCCTCGCTTGGAGCTGACTTCAGGTATTCAACACATTTGTGCAAACTTCAATTAAAGGATAGGTTAACATTTTTTCAAGTCTGTGTTAGTTCCCTCTTTGCAGGCAGTATGTACAGAAGGAATGATTACAGCGATCAGTAACCCTTTTAATGTACATATGGGCACGTCAGGGTTGTTTAAAAAAATGCGAACCTATCCTTTTAATTTTTATTTCAGTAAATATGGATGCAAATAGTACAAACCTCTCTTTATCGACTTGTTTTTAGGTGGGCTTGTGACGATACAGTGACACACTACATCTACCAGGGCCGTGTGGGGGACAACACCCGGGAATACAGAGGAGTGAAGGAGCGAGGGCTGCATGTGGTCTCCCAGTACTGGCTGCAGGCTGTACGTTTCCCAGTAGAAAAAATATAAATAGAACCCAAGCTCTACTTTATTATTCAACTTGTTTTTACTCTCAAGTGCACTGCACAGGAAGATACTGAACCATTTACTGTAGAGCAGTTATATATTTTCACTTTTAAATGAAATGGGACTGGAGCTAATGATTGTTGTCAGTCATTGTCGGTCAATCGATGAATCATTTAGTCTAGAAACATCATTAAAATGTTTTGTCTGATCAGCAGTTTAAATCCCCAAAACACTCTGTTTATAATGATATAAAACAGAGAAAAGCAGCAAATCCTCACATTTGAGAAGCTGTAAGCGAAAGATATTTGGCATTTTTGCTTGAAAAATTACTTAAAAGATTAGTCAATTATCAAAATAGTTGCAGATAAATTTTCTGTCGATTGATTAATCAATTAATCGTTTCAGAAAACCACATTCATCTTCAGTTCACTTGAGCTGCTTTCCTTCAAACTGAGGACATAAACCCATCCTTAAACCACAAAGGAAAGGATTAGGGTAAAAATGTAACCACCATGATGCTTTCACAAAGATTTAGGCAAAATGTTTTGTTGACATTGGTTATACAAGCTTGTAAAGAAATTATGTCCTCAAGAAGGTACATAAGAGATATTAAGATACACTTGATTTAATTTGGGATCTCATATTCATGGTGGTTGTGGTGCTTTGTGTCTGTGTCTGTTATCATTCAGTATTCACTTAGCTCATTTCACCTGGGGGAAATAATTATCATGCCATCAACAAAAGCCGAATATTTAATCAAAAACAGCTTTGATATGCTAATTTTGCAGATCAGATGGGAGTTTCAGCCATGTTTCCCCTCGTAATCATTTCATTTAATTCTTGTGACAGCGCACACAGTACACATCCGCACACAGAGGTTTATTAGAGCTAACAAGCTACCCATGTCGTCTTGTGCAGTGTGCTGAGGAGCAGAGGCATGTCCCCGAGTCTCTGTATCCTTTCACCTACAACCCCAAGATGAGCCTAAACCTCAGCCAGGTGCCCAACAGCTCTCAGAGGTCCCCACCGTCAACACGAACCCAACTCAAAGACATCCCTGAGGCAAAGGACGACAAGGTGGGTCTAAATATGCAATATAATATAGATCAGAATTTCTCATGGGAATCAATATTTTGTCATTAGTAACCTCATTAATGCAGGGGTGTCTCATTTAATTGTCTTTCTGTTTCCCTGTTTAATCATCTGTATAATTATCTGTCCCTCAGTTTGAACACATTGCCACAGAAGAAGCTACAACCTTGCGTCGTGTAAGTGATGGAAGCGTGGATCAAGAAGAGATGCATGATGCTGCAGACAGAAGTGGTGGGTGTCCTTTTCCAACTTTCATTTTAATTCCACAAAGCCTCTGCACGTACTTCATGATTTCCTCTTGTGTCCAGATATTTCAGAGACTCTAGAAATGAGAGAGAACCTGCAAAGACAGCTCCAGGAGATCATGTCAGCCACCAAGCTGACGACGGGGAGGCGTGCCTCAGTCAGACTCAGCAGGATGGGATCAGGAGGGGCCGACTCGGGCCCCCACACACCCGATGGGAGCCGGGTGGGACGCAGTGGGAGCAGACGTACTCTGGAAGCTCTGAGGTAAGGAAGCCTTGTCATGAGGATATTTTGCGGGGTTCACACACCTCCTCATCAAATTAGATTCACCTCATTCTGTCCTGATTTCAGGGTATCCAGAGAAGCAGCTATGGACCTAAACACTGAGCCATCTCAGAGTGAACAGATAGTTTGGGATGACCCTACAGCCAGGGAGGAGAGGGCCAAGCTGGCTGATAATTTACAGTGGCCTGGCAGTCCGTCACAACACTCTGAGCCCCTCACACGTCCTCCTCCTCCCACTGCAGAAAACGGCCCTCAGTTCAGGGACTCCATGACGGACTCTGAGCTGGTGGAGATGGGTAAGAGATCAGGAGCCTGTTTAGAAGTTCAGGCATAGCCTAGTTATAGCCTAAGTGCTCACTAAGCTCACATCACTAAATTAAAACAAGTCAACACATAAACTAGTTCTTACATAGAGATTAATTGTTACTAAAGATTTACGCCTACTAACTGCCAGGTGCAATTGTTACCTAGCTAACTGAACCAACTGATACAAGTAACGTTAGCGTGCAAACATATGACCCGTTTAGACTGAAGAGTGAAAGAAGTAATGTGGAATATGGTGATATGGTAAAATGCTGTTTAGTCGTGATGTAAACTGGGAAGATTTAATATTACGATTCACAAAAATAACACAGTAGACCTCAAATTACAAAACGTTACTCCAATAATGTTAGATTAAACGGCCAAATAACGTCGGTTAGGTTAGTGTAATCAGATATTTCCAATATGAATACCACTAATTCTGAAACGTATATTTCTCCATGTATGCATCTTTAAATAAAACTAAGTCACCTATGTTTACAAAGGATTGGCAGTTAAGTTTAATGTTTTGTTTTGCCTCCTAAAACTGTTAATTTTGGAAGTTATGTCACAGCTCGAGATGCTACAGTGACTTCCTGTTTACAGAGTTGGTTGTTTTTGATTGGACACGCTACTGATGTTAAACTCAGTCTTTATTAAGACATTATTTAAGTTGTAATGGAACCTGATTTCGTAAATGAAACTTGCTAGTAGTTACTAAGAACCCAGGAAGGACTTATTAAGGATTTATGAATAGCTGGTGCAACCCAATCCTGTAGAGAACTCTCAAGTTAGTCTTCTTAGGTAAGATAGGTTTGTTTATTTACCTCCTAAAAAAAGTAATTTCACCATAAACAGTTCAGTTCATTCAGTTTTAACTAATGAATTTGAAAATCACTGTACCCTCTCCCAGCTGCATGTGACGTCATCGACCAGCATATGGGCCAGAAAGTCACAACGCCTCCAACAAAGGAGCGAGAAAACGACATCCTCACTCCTCAAGCCCCCAGCATCGCCTTCCCTCTCGCCAACCCCCCAGTAGCACCGGAGCCTCAGGTGAAGATTCATATTTACATTAGCAAAATGTCTGCAAACATCTGCACACACATGCAAATGCTGTTACGTAATATATATATATAGTTTTTAGTGTACAGTACATAAGTTGTAATATGCACCCTATACTGTCTGTTTCAAACAAGCTACTGGTGCTAAAAGGTTTGTTCTTTCTCTCAGGAGGAGCGTGAGGAAGAAAAGCAGCCGCCCAGATTTCAGCTGTCCTCCCTCAGCCCTCAGGAACGCATTGATTACAGTCATCTCATAGAGGAGCTTGGTAAGTCTTCCACCTAATTAGGGCTCTAACAGTGTTTCATCATGCTGCAGTAAAAAAAAAAAGGCAACACATCACAGGCCTGAAGTCAGAGGAGCTAATCCCTGATGACTAAACAGGAGGATCTGCCTCCAGGGTCTGGGAGTATTTCCTCCTGCAGATGCTTCCTCTGAGCTCAGTATTCTCAAATAAACCACTGCACATCTTAAGTTGAACCATTATTGAAACTTATTTGGTATATTCAACTAAAATGCAGCATTTTCAAAAAGACACATTAAGAATAAAGGGGCAGATTGATTATATACGATTCAATTCTTTCTAGAAAACTGTGTTTAATTCTGCCAACAAAGGTGAAAGTGATGTCTCACTCACAGCAGCTTATAGTCAGCAGGTATGGATGAATGTCTTGCTTAAGGGCACTTTGATATGGACAGACAGCTGTACATTTATATAACAATCTTTTATTATCCGGTCTGTAGCTAAAACTCCAGTTTATGTACAGCATATCTTATCTATAGTTCTTCTTTCCCTTTCTGTCTGTTTGTGTTTGGTACTGTAGGTGGTGTAGTCCTGGACAAGCAGTCTTTCGACCCCAGCTGCTCCCACATCATCGTCGGGACTCCTCTGCGCAACGAGAAGTACCTGGCAGCGATGGCGGCCGGCAAATGGACCCTGCACCGCTCGTACCTGGAGGCCTGCCGCTCTGTGGGCCGCTTCATCCAGGTCAGGATCTGAAGATTTCTCCGCAGTGTTTTAGTGCCTCTAGCAGACAACAATTAACACTGTATGTGCAGTGGTACAGTATTGTGTAATATTAAAGCTGTTTTAATGTGTATCATGTCAGTTAATGTCCCGTTGTCCCTTATTCTGACCATTTTGATGTTCAGGGTTTTCATTAGCTATGTTCATTTAAAGATACTGTTTTTGACAGAGTTTATTTCTGTATTTTTATTTTGAAATAGCTATCAGGTTCATGGTTGAGCATGAAATGGTCTTAAAGGTGAAGGTTTGGTTTTCTAAAACCTGCTAATAATCTGCAGCAACAACAACAAAAAAAATCAATTGTCTAAAATAGAAAAAATTCAAAATTAGGAAGAAAAAAGTAACTCTGCAAACAAACCATCTTGGCTGTTTAACCTCTGTGTTACTAGCCCAGAACATTTTAAGCATATAGGATAAAGCACAAATAAAATGAAAACTCTATCTCCAAAACATCTACTTTTCCAGAAACTAGGACATGCAGTCTTGCTATTAGCTACACAGCCATGTGTCTTTAGTTTACTCAAAGGGTTTTAAAGGTTTCCAAAGTTTCATAGAAGTTCATCTTCGTTGAACTATTACAAAATGGTCAGTGGCAAGTGTTGTTTTTTTATGCTGAGAAAGATTGTACATCTCTACATCTGTTTGTGTTCCAGGAGGATGAGTATGAGTGGGGCTGTAGCTCCATTCTGGATGCGTTGCCCTCCATCACCTCCCAGCAGAGGAGACTGGCATTAGCTGCCATGCGCTGGAGAAAAACCCTGCAGGGACGCTCTGAGCAAGGGGTACTTACAGGCACATACACACATAGCTAACAGAACAGTCTTATTGACTGCCATTTGTGTTGTGTATTATCGTGGGTGTTAAGGTATACCGAGTTTTCTTTTTCTGTTTTTCAGGGAGCCTTCAGTGGATGGACAGTCATGCTGAACATCGACCAGAACAGAGAATCAGGCTTCAGGCGGTTACTGCAGTCTGGCAGGGCGAAGGTAGCTGCTTGTTTATTTCTTGTGTTAAATCCAACATCATTTGTCCTTTACTGAATTTATTGCAATTTTCAAATTAGAAAAATGACAAATTGTTTATCAGAGAGAGATTTTTAGACAGCATCTTAAACATTGGCCCTGTAGATAAGCTAATATGAAACTCTTAATAACTAACTTTTAGTTGGTTCAGCAGTAGGGATACATTTAATTGTTAATCTAATCTCTATAAACACATAGTTTCCCACAGTAAATGGTTTAGCCGAGGCGGTGAGCCACCCAGATCTTGACACATCGTGCCTTGTGATCAGTTTAGTTTGATGATGACGCCTAAACAAAAGTCACAGTCATTAAATATATGGCATCTGCTGTGTGAAATAGTTCCCCTGCTCTCTTTTCTGTTTTATCGCCTAAAAGTGTATTACGTTTTATGATGTTAGCAGAGGTGGTCTTTGTTTCAGATAAGGTGGCTCACCTCCGCTATAAAAGACTGTGGAGAAACCCTGAAACAACTAATATTAAGACTGTGAGAATTGAAACAGGAGCTGAAGCAAAAAGGCAATATATTTTTAGATCAAATGAATTAAGCAGTTACTGGAACACAAATCAAAAGGATGTGATGACATATCACAACAAGGTAGGGATGTGGGCAGAGCCAACTAGTTGCCAGTTCCCCTACCTCGCCGATGAAACCCCCTCTCCGCTATATTTTCCAGGTCTTACCGAGTCCCTCCCCGTCCTTGTACAAGGAGGCCACTCACCTGTTTGCAGACTTCAGTCGGCTGAAGCCCGGAGACTTCAGAGTCGATGTATCGGAGGCTACCTCCCACGGAGTCACGTGCTTGAAGCCAGAGTACATCGCAGACTATCTGATGCAGGTTAGTGGAGTTCTTGATATGGATTATCATTCATTTTGTTGTAATGTTTATGTAAATGTAACAGGATGGAGCTTCAAGACTGTTAACATGTCTGAGGATTTTAAAATGGAACTATCTTGCAAGAAGTAAGATCACTTCATTAGTATTAAGTCAGAATTAAGTTAGTCTCAGTAGGTTCAGTGTTAAAAGGTGTGCTTTTTTTCTTTCCTCCAGGAGCCAACCCCACCTATCGAGCTGTACTACCTGACTGAAACTCCCTCTGAAGAAGCTCCAGGCACTCCGTCACGTAAGCGCAAAGCAGTCGCAGACAACTCCAGGCTGAAAAAGACGCGTCTGAACTGAAATGTCACTACTAAATATTGTCATTAACAATTCTCATGTCTGTGAAAATGATTGTAAATAAGATTTGTTTTTTAATCTCAGGTATTAAAAATAAAATAAATGTAGGACTTGCTTTGTCACTCTGGCATCTTAATGCTGCCTGCACGGTGAGACTGTGGCTGTGATGGATGAGTCAATGAAGGTCTGTAGAAAATGTTGAGTCACGTTTTGTAATTGGGTGCAATGATATTCTCTGGCCTGTAGGGGGCAGTACGTCTTCACTGTAAGACTCAGGCCTGTGTTACAAGGGGATTTCTCAGCAACAGAATAAGACTGAGTTTCTAATGTGCTGTTTAATTCTTTAAAAACTATGATTACCAGGTATATTTAATAACTTTATTTAATGTTTGGGGCTGAGTCATATTTAAATTATATTCAAACCAAAGCCACTCTTACTGTGGCTGTTTCCAGCAGCTCTTTCCTCCTTAAAAGTGAATACAATTAATCACTTTTTGATTGTTTTTATTTTCAAAATAAAACCTGCCTGTGCATCTATTAGGACCATGTTTTACTGTTAGACAGCAGCTCTTGTGTTCACTTAGTAACAAGAAGTCAAAGAGGCGTCCAGTGGCTGAAATGACAGATAAAAGCAATCGAAACACTCTGAAACCTAAATCACACCCATGAGATTATGGGCCACTTGTATCAGCTGTTGATCTCCGCATGCAGTAAACACCAGATTTTGTTTACCCGGCGTTGATTTAGGCCTTTGGTCGAGCGATGTGCCGTTTCATACCAGGGTGCCAGCTGAGGTTAGATGCCCCTGTTCCCTCCCATATGGACAGATAAGTGGTTTAACCTCATAATAGATTTGACCAGCTGACAGCCCTCCCTGCAGATTCAGGGTTGAGCTGCTGTTTGGAAGTGTGGGATTAGAGGAGAAAGAGCTGCACTGACAGAGGAACATGACTCAGGCTGCAGGGCCCAGGGGCCTTTAGGGGCCTCCAACAGAGAAAAGAGTAGCTTAAGGTCACTTGTTGAGGTTTCACCACTTACCACCAACAGTACTATCAGCTATTCAGTGTTAGCAGTGGTTCCCAACCTGTTTGACTTGTGGTCCATTAAAATAAAGCAATGTTTGCTCGGGACACCTGGTCACACGTTGCATACGGCTGGAAGTTGTGAGCTGTTCCACCAGTTTTTTAGATTGTCACATTCAAGACCTGAAGAGGGAAAACTATCCAACATGTCACAAGAAAAAATCTGGAGAAAAAAAAAATGTTTTGTCACTTTTTCTACCCTGTTAATCTCCTTGTGACGCCTTCAATTGGTCCCTGCCCCCAGGTTAGGAACCACTGAGCTGTAGCACGCTATACTAAACCGATAAAAAGTCTTATCATATGGTCTAATGTGTGTCTATTTCAGTAAACCTCAAATTAAAAGGTTTAGAAAACTCGCCAGATTGAAAGGAGATTAAACCTATCTGGGTAAAGAAGCCCACTGTAGCCAGCAGGACATATATCATCTGCAATATCATTTATTATTATCTTAATGCTCATGAAACGAAATAAGTTAAAGTGTAGCTGTCTTATTTATTTCTCCTACTCTTTATCCAAAAATATGACTCAAAGGCTGTGTGGAGCAGGAATGAATATACTTTGTAGTGGTCCACACTATCTTCAGCCATGTTTATTCCAGGACTCTTCATTTTTTTTATTGATTAGTTTTGTTAACTATGTTATATGCTCGACATAAGACTCAGGAGCCCAAAATATGTCTGAAAATTACATATTTTGTCTGATCAAGAGTCAAAAAATAAAATAAATTAAGAAAAATAAATGTTTTTGGCATTTGAGAAACTGTAGGAAATAGTTTTACTTAGTTAATGACTTAAAGGATAACTGATTAATCGACTAACCATTTCACATAAATGTGTTCCAGCTGCTCTAAAAGCTTGTCTGTCAAAAACCCTGCAGCTTTAATGTCAGTCTACTGTCTCTGCAGCAGAACATGAGAGACGAACAGTAGAGAAGCTTTGTAGCAATGAAGTAATATCAGTCACAGTTGGCTTTGGTTGGTCTGGATGTCTGAACTGTTTTCAGTCAACAGGTGTCCCACAGAGGTGGTCTAATCTGCCGCTTTGCTGAGTGGCAGGTGGCCAAGAGTTTCTTTGACGCTTTATTCCGTCATTCCCTCCTCTCCTGTAAGGTAACTTTAAGGTTTTCTTCTCGGGACAGTGGATTTCAGCACGGGGGAGAGCGCACGACTCTCCGCACACAGGGAGGAAACTCTGCAGAGGTCCTCATTAAAATTCCCTGTCCGTACACTCACCACGAAAACCTCCTTTAGTGGGTGGCACCGGCGTCCTGCGCGCCTCTTAATTGCGCACCACGCATTAACGAGCGATCACGGATCACGGTTTCATCACCGGTGGCTGCGGATCACGCTGCCTCCAGGCGGACAGTTCGCTTCGTGTCCCGCTATTTACGGCGTCAAGCGTGAGAGAGAAAGGAAAGGTGGGCGCAGAGTCCCAGAGGTCCAGCTAAAGGGTGGCGCCCTACGCATCTCATCCAGCGCCCTGACACGCTGTGCCGCGACCCACAGCGACGCGGTCCGCTCCCGCAGTCCGCTGGCTCTTCTTGTTGCGGCTCGCGATTGTGACATTTCTCTGCGGGGAACTGGCAACATGTGCGCCCGGATGGTGTGAAGTGTGACAGAGCGGCTTTGGGGTTTCATTTCTCTCGGATACGCCAAGTACCCGACGTTACGGCTCACCTTGTGTAATAGGTAAGTACATCAGTTTATTCCTCTACTTCAGATCAGACAGCTCACCCTCTGCTCTGTGCCTGTAGTGTGTCTTATTGGCTGCTCTTACAATACTTCTGCGTATTGATGATGTTGAGCATCCGATTTGTTAAAATCCTGGTTGGAGGTTTCCAGGCAATTATGACACAGGCACGAGCATCAAATCACTGTCAGTGCTGCATCCAGCTAACACTGCCACATGTCCCAACATATTGCTTTAGAGCTTCGTTTAATGCATTGCATGATATAGAAATGTATTGATATCAAGACAGGAAAATGCCATCATCAGAAGATGAGCTGCTGCTGGTCAGTTCTCTGAAAGCTTCCTGGAAAATCACAGTTTCATTGGAAAGAAGATAAAGAATAATTAAATTTATAGTTTGGTGGATTCCTCTGATCATGTTGTGTGTGGGATTCAACAGTGTCAGTCTCTCTTGACAATCCTAAAAAAAAAAAAGGAATATCATGGGCAATTAAGAAAATGTGTTCTGAAGTGTTTCATTAGACTTTGGGTGACAGTGTATTCTTGGAGAGATTAATGGTTAAGATTCCCTGCAGTGGCTTGCAGTAGTCCCAGTTTATTTACAGCAGTGGTAGGGCGAGTTTACTTCCAAAAATAAAAAGTTTTTCAAGAGAGAGAATGCCATCAATCTTGCAACTTGAAGATCTCTGCCCTACGTGCCCTTCAAGTGGTTTATTTCTCAGGCAACATGGCAGCAACAAAGCAGATAACAGGAGAAACTCTCTTAAAACGCAAGACCACCAAATACCCCCATTCGGAGTGCGGAGCTCCAGCTTTGTTTTCAAGCACAGTGGGATCTATAGAGCACAGTTTAAAGTGTGTACTAATTGAACCTGCCAGCCACTCTCTCCATTGTGACAGGAATGTTTGGTTGCCTGTTCTCCACAGAAACCCTCCATTCCTTTGTTCTGGGGGGGACAATCCTCCAGTGCCATGTGTGTGCAGTGGTGGGGGGAGGGAGAGGGGTCAGCGGGGGTACTGACATCTGTAGCTGACAGCTTCCTCAGGGCAAGCTGACATGCTGTGATACCATGAATGGGTATTAGGGAACATATAAGCAAAGCACTTAATACTAATGAGGACATTTACTCATTGGGCATGATGCTCGGGGACCAGTCCTGTATCTTGAGAGATATCGTGCAATGCTGCGAACTCTGTCAACATTTATTGAATGTAACTTGGTACATAAAGACGATTTCCTCAGTTGCAAATTGAAAAAATACTTGATAAAAACATTGGCATCATCAGCTTCAAATCCTTTTGTTTTTCAGTAATTTTTCACTGAATTGAACTGGTTAATCTTAAGTTTATTTACAGTGCGTCGTCCCAAATCTAGCGCAGAAACAAGTAGTCGATTAGCTGATTGTCAGAAAATGAATCACCAACTATTTAGCTAATTGAACACGAGTTAGAGTCTACAGACTTTGAGCGCTAATGTCAGCATGCTAACATGCTCACAATGACAATGCAACCATGCTGATGTTTAGAATATAATGTTAACCTTGCTCGCCATCTTAGTTTAGTGTGTTAGCATGCTAACATTTGCTAATTAGCGCTAAACACAAAGCACAGCTGAGGCTGATGGGAATGTCATTAGTCCTGATGATGGTGTTAGAGGTAAAAGTTAAGGGATCACCAAAGCTGTGAGAATTCATCCTCTTGGCATCATGAATTTACCTAATTTCATGGCAATCCATCCAGTAGGTGTCAAGACATTTTACGTGAAAAAAAACCACAAATGTGAACCTCATGGTGGCGCTAGAGGAAAAGTCAGAAGATCGCCAAATTCATTAGGGTTCATCCTCTGTGCACCATGAATTTCTGTACAAAATGTCATGAAAATTCATTCAATATTTGTTGAGATTTTTGTTTCAGTCTGGATTAAAAGTGGTGTTCCAGCGCTGCCACCCCCTAGAGCCACACAGCTAGCGTAGCTAAAGCAGCAAAGATTATCTGGTTTCAGCTTCTCAGTTGTGAGGATTTGCTGCTTTATATCATTTAGAATTGAATATTTTCAGGTTTTGGTATGTTGATCAGAAAAACAAGCATTTTAAAGACGTCACCTTGGGTTCTGGTATCATGTGATGGGTATTTCTCTATATTTTCTTACATTTTATAGACTAAGCAATTAGTTGATTTATGAGCCAACGGGCTTCACAGTCTGTTTAGCACATTACACCCAAGATAATTTGACCCTTGATTTGGTTAAGGAAAAACTCCCTGAAAAAACACCATGAAAGCTTATAAAGTCAAGACTGGATGAATGCCATAAAGAGGACATTTAGCATTAAATTTAGAGGATTTTCCCTACTGGTTATTGCTGACAACTCCTGCCAATTCTGTCTGATGTTGTTCTGTGTGATGGAGGCCAAAGTGTGTGTCTGTCATTTCAACACTGTCCTATTTGGTGCGATATCTACTGTCAACATTCGGAAGACTTTGCAGAGGGCAGCTGCTCTCTTATCACCAGTGTCAGGAAAAGTCTACATTAACACTGAAAAACACCCGGAAAGTATCAGCTTTCCCATCCAGAGCAGCAGACCTCCCTTAAACAAACGTATCGGGGAAGTCACAGGAAAAGGGAAAATCTGGTTTCTGACTCTCGCAGCAGAAAGTCCGAGCTGATGGGAAACTGTTGGGGAATGTGGCTATGGCAGTGTGAGCGGATTTCATCCTTGTAAGCAAGCGTCCCTCATGACTGGTAGAGAGTGGTACACCATGAGGTGGAATGCAGCCCCCAAAAGCCCCTCATGCTGCACAGTATGTGCTCAGGACGGACTTCGCACCTTCCTCTAGCCCGGCCAAAACAGCAAGTGGCCAAAACAGGATTTCGCCTAAGCAAAGGGAGGAAAAAGCCAGCCTGTGCCTGCGCCATTTCTTTTCCTGTGTTTTCTAAATGCCAGGCGGTATTAACGATGGCCCTCAGCTGCTTTTGAAATGACTTTCATTTAAGCTGAGAGGGGGCTCATATACAGGAACCACGGGGGGAGGTGCCACGCTGAAAAGCAAGCGAAAGCCGCTCTATTCAACCAAGAAGAAAAATAAATTTGCCCCCCTCAGCCACTTATGATCCTATCAGCTAAAGAGAGTTCCCATAGCACCAGAAGGAGCCTGGGCTAGTCGTGCGGAAAGAAAAAAAACTCTCTTTTTCAAGTTGTTGACATTTGAAAGCCATTGTATTGTATACAGTAGTATGAGAGCGGGCTCTGTTTGCCCATTGGGGGGTATCAGAGTGAATAATATACCATGTGGGGCCTCAGGTAAACAAAAGCCTTGAGCAGAAGCAACCCCACCTGCCCTGACCAAGCTGAGGCCACAGGAAAAGCAGGTTGGTAATGAATAACTAACCATTATGATGATTAAAGGGGGCGATGGGCACGGGGAGATAAGAGTGTGGGGACCGTCCGAGCATGAGGTGTTTACAAGGGGAATTCCTCACATTCCTCAGCTGCAGCCATGCCACTCCAATCTGCACCTCCACCCACTGATGGTCACCCTCTGCGCCAAGAGGGACCCAAGGGGTGAAAGAGCCCAATAAGTTCCCGCACAGGAAATAGCCGCTTTAAATGTGTTATGTAAGGCGATTTTTGAGTGTTGCTTTAGAGAATTTTTTGGGGGAGTATTTGATAGAGCTAATATAGCAGGCTGAGGAGCACGTGCAGTAAATCCCAAGAGTTAAAGTTCACACAAAGGCTTGTTTGTTTGTTTTTTTGGCTTTGAGTGGGCGATTTTGAGTTAAAGCTGGATTCTGTAGTTTTCCACACATTCAAGCAAAATGATGGAGCTTTTAGCATTGGTTTAACTTTGTTGTTGTTGGTATTCAGTGCAAATATCGTAGCTGAAGCAGGCACAAACTTGTTATTTACTGAAGTGATGAAATTAGATGTCACTGGCGTTGTGAACCGAGCAGGTGTGATGCAACAAATGAACTGGTGTTAGCATTTAGCTGAAAGCACCGCTGTGCCTGAGCATGGCTGCAGACTCTTAGTCTTGTTTGTGTTTTCCCATACTTTACCATACTGACTTATATAATCGAGATGTATTCAGAAGAAAACAGTATGTATTTCAGCTTTAACTTTGCTTTGTGGTCACATATGTAACCTGCTTAAACTACAGGATGATCCCTCAGTGCTGCACCATAATTCCCAATGGATTTCTCAGTGTTTTAAGGGTTACATAGCTCACACACAAGTCTACTGTATAAACCTATGAGGCAAGGCAGAAAAGCTAGAGGGTGCACGTAGTCCGTTGCAGTAATATTTTATAATCAGGCAATTAATCAACCTAAATATGTGGATATATTTAAAGTTTTTTTTGTGATATATAAAAGGCTTCAAAAAAAATCTCTGGTGCCTTTTTGTATAAGGAAGTCATAAGGCTGGGCTTAAAAAAGAGCAGAAAATAGTTTCATAGACTGAGGAGATAAAGAGTAGTCTTTTTTTCATATGCAAGACCTTTAAGCCTGACACTTGCTAGTTACACAAGAGTTATTTTCTTCCCTCAGTCTGTTTGAGGAGTGTTTGTGTTGTTAACATCTGAGTGCCCCCTCTTGTCACAAAAAAATGTTTAAAAAAGGTCCTGGAAAAGCATAAAGTGTGTCTTATTTTGTGGTGTTTAATACTCATGTCAAAAGTGAAACACAGGGACTCATCGGGACACAGAGGGTTTGTGTTTTAGGATCAATCCCCACATTTTTCTAATGTAGCGCAGATGACTGGGTCTAATAGGATTATGAGAAGGCCTGGTGGGAAGAGAAGAAGTCCAGGGGGGCACACGTTACCCCTGCAAACCCAGCCTTGGCCGGCCTCTGGGGGGTCATGTGATGGAGGGGGACAATACTAGCAGGTGTCAGCCCGATGATTACGGGGTCTGAAGCTGGGCTCACCTATGAGGATTACTCAGAGCCTCTAATGGATGGCAGGTTGTGACCCCTGCTAGCGAAGAAGCAAATCGCCACCCTCTCACCCAGAAAAGTGCTATTCTATCAATTTAAAAAAAAGAGAGAGAGACAGAGCCTCTAGTATCTGGTTTCCTTGGCAACTTCTTCAATCTGGATATTTGTTCTTTCAGCGCTGAACTTCTCACAACACCAAAAAGCATAAAAATCCTTTCATTTAATTTGTGAATACTTGTCAGTCGTACGTTTTGGATGCAGCAAATTGTATTCATAGTCTACCTCCTTTGTTTTTTTGTACCTTTTTGTAACTTTTGAGCATGCGATCAGTTAAAATCAGACCTTGTCTACCAGCCAGACTCATCTGATAGAGGCTGCAGATTAAAGTGGCACCATATGCTGGGGACTGAGGAGACCCCTCCCCATGGTAGATCTTATTATTGCGCTCTATGTCACTGTCAGCAGCTAATTGTTGTGGAGGATTGAGGTGACAGGAGGGGAGCAACTCCCCTATCTTGTCTTAAATGCTTGGTCATCTTTTCTTTACCCTGCTACCTAAGTCGAAGAATTTCCTTTACCAAATATGCAAACACACACCCTCTGCATTTGTAATCACTTTGCCAAAGCCAGCATTTGATTTTGTGACTCATACTACTCTTGCTGTTTGAGTCAAAGTTGAGGCAGTCTGAATGCCAGGAAAGGAAATTGGGACCTCTTGAGTATATAAAACCATTGTTTTCTCTCTGTGCCCTGCCCATGCCGCATATGGCTCATTTCATGGCTGCTGGAGAGCCTGATTGATGGCCTTGAAAAGCAGCGGGGCTGATGTTCCTCATGTACAGTGCTTGGCAAGGCAAGAGCCAAGTCCTCTGCGAGGTCACATGAGGTAAAACGAAATATACAGGAGATGGAAGAAGAGGGAGGATTTGCCGGACTGCGACAGATTGCGCTCTGTGCCAAAAAGCTCTTCAAGCACAAAAGGAGGTTTTCCTAGGAACTCTAAAGCTACATGACAGCTACCGTGCGAGCCAGAATGGTGATGTTTCTGACGTCTTCCTTGCCGAAGGTGTCATGGGAGCTGACATTTCATTGTAATCATTGCATTAACCACCTCGGGACAACTCCTCAAATATGAAACTATCTGTGCTTGTCACCCCCAATTAGAGAGCAGTTTATATGGTTTTTCTCCCATTCTGTTCCTCCGTTTCGCTCTCCAGTCTAAGAGATTCGTGGCCCTAGGGGGCTGGAAAGCTGTCTAGTAATCTGAGACAGCATTAATACTGAATAAGATGGAGTGAGGCGTTGGCCGTGCAAATTAATTTCCATACACAGAGCGGCGTTTAAAAAAACCCAGCAAAATGACACAGTGGGATTTCGCCTGGTATGTGTGTGTTTGTGTTTGTGTGTGAATGTGTTTGTGGTGCTGGTAGTGGTGGCTGGGATGGTGGTTTGTGGCAGCTACATCACCATGGAGACAGTGGCAGTATCGTGTAGGGAGGACGCTGATGCTGGAGTGAGTACAGCACTGGCAGCAGAAAGGAGCAACATGGCAACAAGAAAATCCACTGGGCCGCTGGGCAGACGTCTGGCTTTATGTCAAACAAGACACTTGGAAATATTTCCTCTTTGAAGCGTCATTAACTGTCTTTCGCTGCTAACTTCACTGCCTTCACAGTTATACTTTCACATGGTCCTGCCCCTGATTCACTGGACCACAAGATCCATGTCCACGCCCAGATTATCTCGTATGTACTGAGAATGGCAATGCTGTGAACGACAGGCAGCACAAGCCAAATGAAACTGCTGCTGAAGCTGCTGGAATGACCCCCTCCTCCTCCTCCTCCTCCTCCCTCCATGAAGAGGCGAGTGTCCTTTGGGGAGAAGAGATGACTTGACGTTTTGGGTTTGTCAGAAGCTGCAAATAAATTGGACACACTAGTCGCTGCGCAGGCTGTTTGTGCTGTAAAAACACTGCAGCTCGCCGTGGTATACGATATGTCAAACATGCTGTAGTAACTGCAATGATGTTTCTCGCCTTCTCAAAACTGTAATGAGAGTTTATGCATCTGGTGCTGCTGGATTTATTCCACATCTTTCTTGTTTCCTTTGCCCATATAGTTGCAGACTTAAAGGACCATACCACCAAGTTATAATCCTTAAAGAAATAGTTTGGGATTTTGGGAATTCCACTTATTTGCTTTCTTTTCCGACAGTTAGATGAGAAAATCAATACCACCCTCATGTCTGTGTGTTAATTGAGCTGAGCTAGAACAAATAGGCAAATAGCTTAACTTAGCATAAAGACTGGAAGCAGGGGGAAACAGCTAGCCTAGCTCTGTCCAAAGTTAAAAAATATGGCGGACCGCTGTTCATAGAGAAATAGTTACTGCACGTAACTCCTCGTAAATCCACAACTTGTCTATTTTTTTTTTTTACTGTTTTGTTTGTGGGCAGGTTTTCCAAATGGGATACAACATGTTAATTATTGAGCTTTAGAGCTGTTGGTCTAACTCAGACCTTGGTGATTTGGCAACACAGTAAACCTGGTTGAAGCAACTAATCTGTTTACAGTGCAGCCAAACAAACTGTGTGCTGAGAGGATTCATCGCTTCACATTGTTTTAATGAAGAAGACTGAAGAAGACAGTCAGCTGACACAATAAAATTAAACTCATGATCGCATGTAGTCTTTCGCCAGTAATAGATAGTATCAAAAATGGGGCTTGGCTTCATGAAAATGATTAACTTTATCAGATATATTTGACATTTTACTGTCTATTTTAGAATGTAAGCTATGAATCAATTAGTAGGCTTTTGAAGCTTTGTACTCGATGATACCGAACATCATGTCTGCATTATTTTTTGTTAATGTTACATCACAACAATCAAGGCTGGATTACCAAGCGGGCAACTGCCCCAGGGCTCCAGACCCACAGGTGGCCCGGAGGCACCAAGTTCACCATGTAGCATTTAGTTTGCGCTAATATAATTAATTGCAAATATGTTTGTTAATACTGTATGGACAAGTAAAGCACATTATTAACTAACCTGGGACCCTGAGTTAAAATCTAGTTCTGCAGCCTTTATTATTTCAGTTTAAATGGTGCTTGCATGGTGAATTTCACGAAATAAATGTGTGTTTAACATGAACACAATGTACACAAACACAGGGGGTCAGCACATTTTTGCCCCAGGCCCCCGGCCCTGTCAACAATAATGTAATTTTGATACAAATGAATGCAGACTTGATGTTCACTGGGATGGATTACATGATTGAGAGAAAATTTAAGTGTGATTTTCATAAAATAAAGAAAAACCAATAGATGCATGAACAGTAGACAAAACACATCGTAAGTTCTAAAACATAGTTGCATGGTTTGATTGAAGTGATTTGTAATAAATAAACTACAGCATGCAAAACCACTGGGATGGTCCTTTAAACCGTTGCTCGCACAGTTTTGTCATCTGTGGCACAGAAGTCAAATTTTGCAGAAACTGTCACCACAGCAACTCTTAAAATAATGTCAGTGAGGTTTGGCCGGCTCCCCTGCTTTCCTCTGGGCGCTCACTCCGTTCTTCACTCTTCCACTAATAATAGATCCTGCTGCTCATCCCGATGTATTGTCCCATGTCCAACATCACACAGAAGAGAGTAGCAGCAGAGTGATGGAGGGAGAGACGCACCTGCAAATTCTCTCCCAGTCAGCTCTGTCTCCCCGCGGGGCCAAGCATTTGACATTTAGCTACGATCGCCGTAAACAGGCCACTGGAATGCCATTGACATTCATTTTGTCTGGCAGTTTTTTCGCGGGGTGGGTTTTGTGCTCCGTGACTGTTTAAACCCAGGACGACACCACAATGCAGTAAGGAACAGGTGTTTATTTGTCCCCCAATGGGTGGAGACCAAGATTTATAATAACTCCATGGACGTTTCTGAAGAACTGCAGTAATCATTTTCCTCATGTTGTTCATTATTACCTGTTTGATGCAAGAACAAAAGGGCGTGTGCGGTATCATCTGCGGTTCATCACTTAATCATAGACTCTATGAAGCTTACCAAACAAATCACCCACAACCTCAGCTCTGCCTCTAAGCTCCATCTCCAGCCTACCATAGCATTGAACCACCACTTCATCCATAATATTAAACACTGCTGACTCTGTGTGAGTGCGCGCGCGCGCGCGTGTGTGTGTGTGTGTGTGTGTGTGTGTGTGGTGTCACAGATCTCATCCAAACCATGCTGAGTCTGGCTTGTTCGTCTGCTGTTTACCTATTCATTAATTCAGCCATGAGTGATGGTACGGGCAAACCAAAGCTCTCCATCCTCTGGTAATTAAACATCTGTTGTTGGTGAGACATTTTTCTCCTGGAAAGCGTTTTAAAAACTGACACACACACACACAAACGCACATACTGTGAGATGCTGCCGGTGGGCGTCCCGGTCTAGCGTTGGTAATTAGCGTGCTGAGTGGTTGCACTGATTGCTTCATTATTTCTCCGATAGGCATCTGTGAGAGATATTTGATGGATGTTGCACATTTGACAGTAATCCATGCTGAAGCTCCTTATGTGAACATCATACTCTTCAAACTTTAAGGCTACCTCACAACTATAGGAACAACGTTATTTACTAAATGCAGGTTTTGAAGTCACATTCCTCAGAGGAGGTCACACCCTGATCCATCCTGATCCGCTTGCATCAGACTTGCTCAGTGCAAATAACCACCATCGTGTAAGTTACCCAACATAAACACATGAATCGCCTTATAGCTTGTGTGCTCCCGTTCAGGAGTGTTGGAGTTATGAAAGAGAGGTTTCTAAATGGGCATAAGCAGGGCTCAGATCCTCCTCAGTTTCCTAGGAAGACTGATTCAGAATAATTGTCTTGTTTTGCTCACAGCGGTTCAGCCCGATGCTGTGAGCAGGACAGCAATTATCAACTGCGTGGCCCAGTTTCACAGACAAGGATTATTTTTGTACGCTAGATAGATAGAAGATATTAATGGCTGTTTCTCATTGGAGGTTCCAGTCGACAACAATGATTAATCGATGTCTTTGAAACTGGAATTGGAACTGTGTTCCAAGGTAATCAATGTTTCTGAAGGGCTTTAAATGTTTCAACAGAAAAGTAAACACCATGCAGCACAGATTGATTGTGTGTCAGAAAATCAAAAGACAACAATTTGATTATCTTTTGATATTTTTAAGTCATTCTTAGCCACATTAGCAGCGTGTTAGCATGCTATAAGTACAAGCCACGCTGCTAATGTGGCTAAAAATGACTTGAAAATATCAAAAGATAATCAAATTGTTGTCTTTTGATTTTAGCATGCTAAGTTAGCTAAACTAAGATGGGGAACATGGTGAACATTATACCTGCTAAACACCATGTTAGCATTGTCATTGTGCGCATGTTAGCATGCTGATGTTAGCATTTAGCTCAAATCACTGCTGTACCTAAATACCAAACATTTAGGGGTTCCAGCTTCTTCAATGTGAACATTTGCTCTTCTCTCTTTCGCTTTTGTATCTTTGTTAAATTAATCTCTTTCGATTTTGGACTGTTTGTCAGATAAACAGTTGAAGACGCCACCTTGTGCTTTTAGAAATAGGGATGGCCATTTTCCCGCTATTTTCTGAATAAATTATCCAATAATCATGAAAATACTAAATAGATTAATCAATACTGTAAAAGAATCATTAGTTGCAGCCATATTTAAGTCACTTTGACAGAAAAATCTTGAGTTTGTGAGTTTGGGAAAGTGAATTTTCTCAATCACATTTTATTGCTTTTTGAAAGTGAATTTTATTTGTGTGCTTTCAGAGATGTTTCTTTAACTACAAAGTGCACCTCAGAAAGTCTCACAAACTGGTATGTCGGATCACATGTATGTCGGATCATGGTCAATATTTTGCACATCCTTGCACAAAACTGTACAGTTCTTTCAGTCATTTTCTTCTCATATTTTATTGTCAATTTTCTGTTTATGCTTCTTGACTTGCAGTACTTGCTTTACCTTTCTTACTAATATACCAAGGCAAATTCCTTGTATGTGAAAACCTACTTGGCAATAAACCAGATTCTGATTCTGATAAGTAAGAACCAAAATAATCCTGTCAATCGCTAGTTTTTCCTTTATTGTTAATAAACTGATAAAGTGAGCACAAGTGATCGACAGTGTGCAGGATGTTTTGGTTCTTTCAGAGACATTTCTTCACAAATAGTGCTTGTCTGCTTCATACTTTCATAAAAGTCCATAGACATGCAAGATTGTTCAAATTCTGCCAACTCTAATGTATCCCATTCGTAATTTGCTGCTTTTCTGATAACAATACTTGCACCACAGGGTGCTGTCTGCTCCGTGATACTAATCCATATAATGTGTCACAACTCTGCCTCTCCGACACCTCCTCCACTGGAACTGGACTCCCACTGGACCGGCCTCAGTAGGATCTCACTTTAAAATGTCAACCCTGTCAGGTCCCCACGCCGTCATATCTTCTGTCATCCAGGTAAACATCAATCCCAGAGCCGCAGGGAGCGCCGGCTCAAGTCGTTAGAGCTGCGGCTGCCACCATCAAGATTTACACCAGCTCCAAACCCAACACCACTTCTTCTCTACTTCTTGCTCTCTCCTGTGGTGGCTGAAGAAGAAGGTCACCCTAGTCTGGATGGAAGAATCTAAGCTCCATCACTCTAAATCACCTCTGGAGTGGGCCAATCACAAACTTGCATGCGTTGTTTGGTGTCTTTGTGTGTGTGTTGCACCACATGCAATCTAGGCTTGGTGTAGTCGGCATATCAGGCCTTTATTCTGTTTGGAGAATTGGAGAACTGGGCTGCTCATCCATGAGTAAATTCTCCAGTTTCAGGCCAATTGTCCTTGTCATGTTTTTGTACAGTGCGTCTGCCTTCATCTGTCAGCCTGAATCACACGGAGAAGGCCTAATTCATGCGATGTGTGTGTGTGTGTGTGTGTGTGTGTGAGTATGTCTGCATACAGCGAGCCAGACACACTCTCAGGACTAGCAGCTCTTGGAGTTAATCCGTCTCACTAATAGTGGGGGATGGAGCAGAGGGGGGAGGTGGAGGAGGAGGAGGAGAGAGGAGAACAATACAACATCTCTCCCTCCTTCTCTGGACACGTGGTCATCGCCCGGCGGGAAATCTCTGGACCTTGGACGTTCTCTACGGATGTTGCTCCTCTCGTAGACCCGTCCTAGCTGGCTCTCAGCGGTCTCTGCTGCACTACTCAAGGAAACGAGGTACAATGCACGCCCCCCGCCCTCCAAAAAACATCCTTCCCCACTGCTTTTCGTTCCTGCCATTGTCACCAGACAAGAGGCTGCGTCAAGAGGTACATTAGGAATGTGTGTGTAAGGAGTTAGGAACTTCCTGGACTCTCTGCGGCGTGTGCTTTACTGTTTCTGCAGAAAGTATGTTTGCAGCCCCTGAACTGAGACAGGAAGTGTAGAGACAGTGGAAACAATATGTATTTCCTCTTTTGCAATGCAAATTCTCGTGTACAGCACAGGCTTGCTGTGTCTACCTCATGGACATTCCTGAATGCACCAAAGGGCCTTGTTTCCTGTCCTGCTCCGGACATACTGTAGCTCCTGTATAGATACTCTCAGTAAGATTATTAGATCGTAGTATGTCTACAGGAAAGAGTGAATTCCACTTCCTATTGTCACATTTTTGTTCCGTTACATCTTGAAATCTGTATAACAGTATTGTTCTGAAACAAAAGAGTTTCCTAAGTTAGTTATTTCCTTTTATGGCTACCTCACTTTCTTTAGTTTCCTTTGCTGCGTTTGAGTCTCAGTTATAAAACACTCATCTTAATATATTTCCCAACATTTTTGGTTTGTTGCCCTTGAAAGACCAGAAAAGTCTACGCAGACCACTTGTCACAGGTTGCATACATCTATGAGCTGTTGTTCTCACATTGTTTCACGTTTTTAGAGGCCAGAAGAGGTGAAACTATAGTATTTGAGAATAGAAGTTCATTTTTGGCCTTGGGATCGATATGTTTGACAGAAATAAAACTCAAAACTCACTAGTTTTGTTTTTTTTGTTCTGGTGCATCTCTCGGTACGCATCAGCAATGAAGCTAGTAACCTGAGCTTGAGTTCAGATTATTAATAATACCCAGTTTTTCACAACAAAAAGCAACAGTTAGAGAAGTCAGATTTTTGTTCCTTATGTCCAATCTTTTAAATCAGCCCATGACCCCTCTGATTTATCTGTCGACCCCACAGGGTGTCCCGATCCCCAGGTTGGGAACCACTCTTCTATTGCATTAGTCTATTAAATTTCTCAACATCTTTAGTAATTATTGTTGAGTCCTTCAAACTGTCAGACTTCAAACCGCTCTGACACAACTCTAAAAGCCCAGACTTTGTTTTTGCCTTCAACCCTCAGCATGTTGAAATAAACACATTGCCCCGCCCTGTTATGTTGATTTGAGGGGATTAAGCTTGTTTATGGTGTTATGCCCTCTATGTTTGTGGCAACCCTCGGCGTCTTATTTTGCATGAAGTAAAACCTAGAGGAGTAGGGCTGGGCTCACACCCAGAGGGTACAACCCTTAGTTTGTCATCTTGCGCCACTAAATGTTTAATCTCTCATCCTCAAGCCAAATAAAATTGCTTTCATGTTCACGCATGATACTTTGTTAGATGATATGAATCATTTAGACATGCAACTCAACTGCGTCCTTCTTCCATATGTGAATATCCATCCTTTCATCAGAGCTTGTCTGGATGTCAGGGCAGTGCAGTTAGCCTTTATCGATGTATGAGTCACCGGTTCTTCTGAGGCCAGTGGACGAGTCTTAAGACCACTGACCCTCCTCCCCTCAGAAACAGCTTCACATAGGGGACTTCTAGTGAGAAGCACTTTGACAAATGGTCCTTCTCAGTTTAATGTTGCAGCAGTTGTGCTGCAGTGCACTAATAGTGCTTCAACTCTCACAGGGCCCAAAGTTTTGACTCAGTGTTTCAAAGCCTGTGCTTGTGTTCTTGCTCTCTGTGATAAAGTATCGCTGGCTTTCTTTAACAATTTACCTGCTCGGTGTAAGAGGGTAAGGTGCGTTCAGGGAGGCCTTGTGTTAACTGTGATGCCCGCCGGGAGGCTGCAGGATAGATGGTGGCTGACAGCACCCTTGGCGTTGCGGTGCTACTGCTGTGTCATGCTATTTTGCTGTGGTGTTGGCTTGTCTGTTTGTCTCAATTTAAAACCTCTGGAGAAGTGTCTGCTTTTATTGAATATCTGGAGCTAAAAATACCTTCCGCCTCACCAATCAGAGCAGAGAACAGATTGAACGGTGAGATGTGATTGGATGGGATGTCCCACGGAGGTTGCTAGCCGTTTTCCAAACCTTGACAAACATAAAAGAGTAATAAAAAAGCTTATTCAGGAATCAGAATCAGAATTTAAAGAAGCACCAGGCAAATTCACGCTTTAGTGGCAGCCTAATGCAATCTGTGATTTTTAAAAGTGGGTGTGTATTCACAGATACATTTCCCCTGGTGCAGTTTGAATAAATTCATATTAATGCCCCACTCGGATGTTGGACCGAAATTCAACAAATTAGTCATTCAACCTTTTAAAAAACATAGAAAATAAATAAATGTAGCTTGACTCATGCTGAGCATTTTGAAAAGCTCCACTTCTCCAGCTGAGTCATCTCACTCATGCTCTCAAACCATGTCAGCTCGCCCTGAAGGGCAGTTTGGCCACCAGTAGGTCAGCCATCACCTTCACTGGCAGAAAGTGAGGCGTGACAGGTGTTCGACCTGCTGCAGATGGGCTGTCAGATGGAGGACACCCACGTCACCGGCTTTACAGGAAATCTGATGTAGTGCTTACCTCCACCACTCCTGTGCACACTAACATATATCTGCCCATGAAAAGTTTTGGGCATAATATATTTTAGCTTGCTATTTGTTAAAAGTAGTACCCTAAAATTAGACAATAATATTTGTAAGTGAATTAAGAAAATGTTTTTGATGTTTGTTCTTTGTAATAATTACTCTCACTGTTTCAACCTGTCTCTACCTAAAACACAAAATGCTTGAAAATGCTTTGAATCATACTTGCTGGGCTGAATGTAGCAGATAGGTGGAGCAGGGCAGGTGTGTCCTCAGACAAAGTTTTTATCCATTAGATGTCAGAGTTGCTTCCCAGGGATTTTCAGGGGTCAACAGGGCAGAGTGGATGCTTTCTTATATTGACTCTCATTCTACTGTGCAGTCAGCCTTCTGTAATGCATGTGACCCTGAATTATTTTGTCAATCTTCTGAAGTTCTGCTAAACCTTTTTGGTCAGAATTCTTTCCAGTGCTCAAGTACAGCTTACATATGTTTTGACAATTTCTCTATTAATAAAGGTCACTCTTAATGAGTCATAATGATAGCTTGTCTTTTCCTTTAGTGAGCTGACATTTGCATGATGAATGAAAATTGCACACTATATCCTAATTCTCACTCTTTAAGTGTATTCACAGTGGAGAAATGGCAAATGAAAGTATATTTTCTAAGCTGCATTACTTGTTTTGTTTTTCTTTTGTTTGTTTTGGTTGTTTTTTTTTAGTCACTTGGAGGCAGCGGAGAAAGGTGAACACACGACATTGACATATTATCATTTTATAATGTTGTTATGGCAAACTTGTTAGCAAACAGTTGTCTGTTTAAATTTAGGAGACACAAAGCAACATTAGCATGTCTTCGCTCCTGAGAGAAATATCTGGCTGTTTAGCTGCTAAATGTTCCCCAAGCTAGCTAGCTGTTCACTTGCTAGTTGCTAATTTTGCCTGCTGTTTAGTGATGTGCAGAAAGCATGTAGTGGGTTTTTAGAGCTGCTTCAGAGCGGAAAACATCTGCCTGCTGCTGCTGCTGAAAACGACGCTGATGAGAGCGGTGAGAGTGAACCAAAACAGTAAAGTTCAGGGCCATAAAACCAAAACAATGAGCTGAAAGTGCAGCTTTCAATGCTATGAATTTATAATAATGGTGTTGGTGCCTGTAGTGGAAGATGTAATGGAAATGGAGATGCTACTCACACCTGGAAAAAGGGAAAAAAATCTCAGGCAGCAGTGCAACGGCTCGGTGATGAAAAACTAATAAATAATTTGTTTACCTGCTATTTGTTACTGATCTGAAGTCATAGCTACATCCTGCTGTACTTGCTTGGCATAATTTCCTGTTAGTACAAAACAATACAGTAGAGTCAGTATCTCATATGCTGACGGCCAAAGCGTCAGTCAGTCTGTGCACACTTACAATGTGCACCGAGATACACATAGCTATAATAAAGCTTAAGATTTCCTTTACTTGTTGGTTGGAAGTCTTTAAATGATTCGTCACATATATATATTTTTTTTATTTCCCATTTGCCAGCTTCCAGACTCTGGCAGATTTAAAATGCCCTCTTTGGTTCAAGGGACTCGGAGCATGAAGACCAAGCCTGAAGTAAAGATGAGAGAAGGGGAAGAGGGAGATACTTATTCGGATGAAAGCATGACATGACATTAAAGAAGTGGGGAGCAAAGAGAGATGGGAGATGAAGGAGAAGAAAGGCCCTGCAGCTCGGTGCTTTTCTACTACATCAAGCCCTGTGTTAGAACCGCTGTTGGAGATCACTTTACAGAGCGGTAACAGCCTCTCCTTCTGACGTCTCCCGGCTTCAGGGAGTTAGACAGCCGTGCACTTATGCAAAGTTAGTCTATCATCCCCAGCCTGCCAAGGATCCATGCCTGGAGAACACACAGCAATGAAAGTTATCACCGAACAGACACTCAACAAACCGGCTGTCTCAGCCTCTGGGAAGCAGAATTGAGAGCTGTAGTCAAAACCACATTAGTTGAGTCCAAATCAATTCTGAAAATGATCTTTCTAAATGGAAAAATACTGCTGTAGAAGTTCGAGAAAGAAGGAGAGTCTACAGAGACGTACCTATCCAGCGGTGATAAAATCTTTGATGGATGAGGTCAAATACTTCATCAAAGGTTTCCCAGCCTATTTTCCTGGGGTAAATTTAGATCTTCGACAGCCATTACGTGAAGGATTATGTGCTTGTTATCCGTTAGTGTGGCCTCATTGAGCTGGTCCGATAATCAATGTGGCCAAGCTAGAGAGGCAGACTTTACATATCAATCTGTCTGTCAGCCTGACCGCTTCCAGCCGCACCGTGAGATGTAACGGTCTGGAGATCTGGCTGTGAGACAGAAGCCAAAGATGAGGCTTTGATCAAATGTTTTCCCCCCGGTGTTTTAGATCTGAAAGAGAAACAGGGCAAAGAAAGGGTTGCTTTCATTTTAGCAAACAGATTTTTTTTTTAGCAATGGTTAGGCAACCTAGCTCCATATGCAGTCTGATTATTCACATATTCTCAAGGCTGCTGATCAGAAACCTTGTAAGAGATCATTTTTTACATTATTCATCCTGCCTTTTGACCTGTTCTGTCTCCCGTCCTGTTCTCTTTTTGGTAAACAAAACCATAAGCAGTGCTTTGTCCAGACAGTACCTCATTTCACTTCATTAGTGCACAATCACAAACAGGAAAGTGGAAAACATGTCGACAAATCAAATACCCCCTGTGAAAACAAGGCAATCTCCTATCGACCAAATGCTGTTAGAAAGCACTTATGTTGGATTTTGCATGCATATCAGCTTGATCAGTCAAATAATCTCTTCTGTGATCAAATATTTATATTCAAGGAGGTGCGTTAGGATTGAAAACACTACATTAATATTATTATTTCTACCAGGGACATGCTGTAGATTTGCTCTAACATGGCCTTTGCAGAGCTGGGATGCACTAAAACATGCATTTCCGTGAGTGTCTGGATTGTGTTCAGACCGATGCACCAAAAACCCGAACATCTCTGGCAAGTGTCATTATGCATCCGGCAAGTGTGGTGAATTTAACTGTCACCCTAAGCCCCTTTCACCTATTTTGCGGCGATGTTATTCTTTGATTGTGTTACTGGTGGTGACAAGCGTAGCGGGACGTGACACGCTGTAGTTTTCACGTTACTCTTCATCACCCAATCGCAGGAGCAGTCAGTCAGTCACTCAGTCGGGGGTCACATAAGGACGGAAAGAAGAAAGAGGGGAGAGAGCGAGAGGGAGACAGAGATAGAGGGGAGGATATTTACGACTCAGACAGCGGCGAGGGTGAGCTGCATCCCAATGTCTGTTCCTTTACTGCCTGGCTCAAGAACTCTCTCAGGGGAGAAGGAATAAGCTTGTGCAGAGCGATTCTAGGTAATACAGGTCTCAAAGTCTCCAGGTGTGTGAGTATCTGCACCGTCAATATCTAAAAAAAAAGCCAAATATCACACACTCGGGAGGTCTTATAGGAGAAATCCATCATATTGGATTCAGTGTTGGACATTTTTTAACAGCTTATCTATCTGTGATGTTCAGTACATTGAGGTACTTTGTGATGAAGCACTGTAATTTACCTTTTTTTTGGCTGTGCTCACTTTCTCTCAGCCTGTTTCTTCTATTTTTGTTTTAGTTGATTTTGTACTCTCCCAATAATCGCCCACTACCCCTCTTTAAAATGTGTCAAATGAGGCTTTTTGCTAGACAAATTCATATCTTGTATAATGGATTTCACTGTGGGTGATTGTTGAACTTTGGTGCAAAATAATAAGCCCTTACTCATCATAATATAATGTCTTAATCATCATTGTGTCAAACTAAACAACAATTTGGGCACAAAAACACAGGGGGACATCACCAATAACATTTTTCCTGTGTCCTGTTAGCCCGTCAGGTCTGACTTCAACACTAATCAAATGCATCCACTGACAGCACTCCGCCTTCAATCACTCCAAGTGCTTGATATTCAGTCTGTGGTGTCCTCTTTCCAGTGATATAACACGTCTGTCACAGGTTCTTCCCTGGGGCTCTGTTACCTGTCTCGCCCTTTGTTCCACTGATTCGATCCCATGGCGAACCTGTCAGACAGTCTGGCCTTCCCATGGTTTTAATGACTGCCCAGTGTGATGCAGTGAAGTTGCGTGAGTCTGACACCTTCTCTCACTGTGTAAAAAGCATAGACAGTACCAGCGCTGGCTCGACTTGACTCCCTAAAGACTTGACTTGAGATTTAAGACTTGGAATCGAGTCTGATTTGCCTCATAAAACTGAGGACTTGGGACTTGACTGCTGTGAGGCTGGACTTACTTGAGACTGGGTCAGACTTAGGTAAACAAATTGAGAACTTGAGACTTGACTTGGACTTGACTCTTGTGAGACCTGACTACCTGAAGACTTGACTTGACTACCTAAGACTTGACTCAATAAAGATGAGACTTGAGACCTGGATACAGGGCCAGACTCAGACTTTAACAAAATGAGGACATGACACTTGACTGCTGTGACACTTGATTTATTTGAGACTTGATTCCCTGAAGACTTGAGACCTGAGATTCGAGTCGGGCTTTGGTTTAAAAAAAACGTATGATTTGAGAACCGACTTGGACTTAACCATTGTGGGACTTGACTTATTTGAGACTTGACTTCCTAAAGACATGAGGCTCAAGCCAAAAAAAATGATGACTTCAGACTTTAATTAGACTTGACTGCTGTGAGACCTGGACTCACGTGGGATTTAAGTCACAAAAATGACTGGGATTGGGCTACTGTAAGACTTGACTTACTTGAGACTAGACTCCCTAAAGACTTGACTTCAGACTAGAGACTTGGGACTTGGGTTGGACTTGACCACCTGAAGACTTGAATTAAAACATGACTGAGACTTGACTCATTAAATACCTGACTTGAGACCAAGATTTGAGACTCGGGTAAGACTTAAGCCCACAAAATGAGGATTTGTGCCTTGACAGGGACTTCACTTACTTGACACTTAACCCTAACTTGGACTTGACTTCTGTGAGATTTGACTTACTTGAGACTTGGGGCATAGATTCGGCTCGGACTGAAGTCACAAAAGATAGGACTTAAGACTTGATTTAGACTTGACTCGTTGAGGACTTGCCTTGAGACTTTGACTTGAGTTGAAGTTAAGTCAAAAATTAAGACTTGAAACCTGACTTGGACTTGACTGCTGTGACTTGAGACTTGACTTGAATCCTGAAAGCAAAATCCTCAGTTTCTGACTTGCAATTTGCTGATGACTTGACTTGGACTGGCCCTGAAGGACTTGAGACTTAACGTGGACCTGCTCCAAAAGATGAAATACAGCTCTGAAGTTCACATGAAGCTCATACTGTGAAACCTTCCACTTGCAATGGGAGTCTGTGGCAGCTGTACAAATGGGCAGGGATTCTAGTTGGCTACCATTTATCTCTCTGTCTGTGTCTCACATGTGTTCACACACCCACAGATAGGGCTTTGGCCATGAGTCCTCTGATGAATTGTTTGAGTCATTGGTCCTGGCTGTGTGTGAGCGTGGTGAGTAATGAAGAGGCCGGTGATGCTGTTCAACTCCTTCTCAGTTGCCCCTGAGCACAGGTGCACTGCTCTTCCTGAGTGGGAGTTCTCCACTGAAAGAGTTAGAGATTTCATTCATCCTGCGTGAGCTACAGTATGTTTCGTCATCGCTGACGTGATGTGAGAGTGAATCTGGGAGTCTGTGTTTCGGCTTGTGTGACAATGAGGATAGAGGGCTTCAAAGTACGCTAAAGAAACAATCCCACTGATATCTGTGATAACACAGTGACTAACACTCACAAATGTATGTTCCTGCTCTTGTGCTGTGCTCCGTGGCTTCTACATTAATGACTATTGACAAGCACATCATCTTTAATGCTGCACTGTCCTGTTTTCTCAGTACTGACATATAAAATATGTTAACCTGGGGACTATAGCCAAGACATGGATATGAGATGACATTACATCTATCTGTGTAAGCATGATGCTGGCATCAGAGAGACATATGAGCATAAACCCGGAGGTGTTTTTCTTGTTGAAGTTAACTGTTTCATACCTGGAGGTTTGTTTGTAGATGCCCTATGTGCATACAGCAGAGCTTTACTCAGGTGTTGGTTACCTGGACTCCCCATTTTGAGTCTGCACTGCCATTTTGTTTCACTTCACTATTTGCTCATCATGTTCAGGTTTTCTGTCTGGGAGTGGTTGTTGTTTTGACGTAACCAGTCAGAAGCAAGTGATGTATCCAGCCAACACAGAAGCAGTTAAGATTTTTTATGTTGGACAAAGAAATTTGCCGATTTAAGAGTTGATATTTCTGCAGGTCGACTTACAGCCACCTGTACAACTGTATCAATCTCAACCACACTGGATGCACTTTTTCGTGGTGGCAATTTTTCTGTCACTATTTTTTCCAGCTCTAGCACAAGAGGTTAGGGTCCCCATTCTTAATCCCTCATACAAAGCTATAGAACCGGGCTACTTTAGCTTTTTACTCTACTGAAACATATTGTGGAATATCAAACACACACATCCTGAAAAGTTTGTATCTTGTTCCTTCATGTAGGACGGCATCTGTACTCAATTTGGATTTACAACGATCAGTATTGGTTTGAGAAGAAGCTTCAAACCAATGTTTTTCACGTTTCCTGATTTTATGCAACCAGTTGAGGTATAGTAGTACCTGGTTGTGACAGGGAGGATGATGTGTCTCCTCCGGCGCTACGGTCAGAGTGAATGGCATGCTGGGAGCCTAATGTTCTTTTAATGGCTGGTGTGTTGCTGTACCGCGGGCAGGGCCTGGAGGGGAACGATGGCGCTGATTGATAACCTGCACATCCTCTGCCAGCCTTCATGACGCAGCACCAGCAACTCATCCTGCCAGGTTTACCATCCAGGGCCACGACTGACAGCACTCACACGTATAGCTCGCCACAGTGACTCAGCAATATGGCCGCCCTCAGGGATGGAAGGATTAGAAAGCTCCCTGGAAACCTACTCCTGCTTTGTAGTTCTTTCTGTTTGCATTCAATTTAGGCTTGTTGTTGCATCAAATCAATACTCGTAATCATTCAGTTGTTGTGTGTATCCTGGCTGGACAATTAAGTTATCAAAGCCCCAGAGTCTCTCTTGTGCTTGAGTCACTGGCGCTGGTTTTTAACCCTCCCACTGACGAAAATGGTTTCATAACAGAATGGTTGATAGTTGTAATCAGTAATCAGCTTCCCTGTTGCACAATAAGCCTGTTTTACATGATTGGTGCCAAGCAGTTTGTCGTTTTGCAAGGTCACCAAGATGGCATCAACACCCTCAGAGGCAAAGCTTTGCTCCTGGATCACAGTCTCTGCCAGGTTGGGGCCTCATCAGGGTGAACGCAAGAAACACATGGACAGAGCAAGACTGCAGCCACAGCGCTATCAGGGACTGTTTGCTGATTTCATCAAAGGGTAAAACGACATCAAAGGAAAATAATGGACGCCCTCTGTGTGGGCATGTCCCCTGGGTCGCTGGGGAAGGGCAGGGCTGAGGGAAGTTGGTTTCACGCAACTTGAAATGGAGATAAACACTCTGAGATCACATCAAGCAAGCTGGGCTTTGATGCAATGAATTCAGCACTGATGATCGCTGTGATCCTACCGTAAGTCAGAAAGATGAACATATTAAAGAAATTACTAAAATTAAGAACCTCACTGACACAGAGGTAGTGTTACTTCAGTTGCCAGTTTTTTTGGTCTTTATACGTCACTATATTTTGCTGCATGTATCTGTCCAATTACTTCAAAGCCGCAGCTTTCACACTTCACCTCTCTCTACTCTGTACCTCCTTCCTCAAACAAGAAGCTGGCAGAAAGCTCCCTGCAGTTCCTAACAAAGAGATAAAAGCGTGAGAGTGTGGCATCAAGACTGGGGGGAGAAAAGCATCAGTTAGAACAGTTGTGATTGGAGGTCCAGTTATCAGTTGACTGCGAGAGCTCAACACTGTAGTTCACACCGTCGTTGTCGACTCCCACACTTCCCTTCCCTTCCCTTCCCTCCTCCTCCTCTCTCGTTATAGAAAAGCTCTCAGGCTGCAGCCGCTGTGGGCAAGCAGCCAGCTTGCTGCCACATAACTGCAGAATAGAGGGAAGTCCAAAATTAAAAGCATTGTTATCCCTGCGGCTGGTGGCCACGGAGAGATGGAGTGACAGGCTTATTTAATTGTGACGTCTCAGGTGACCTTGGCTTTGGCCTCTAGTCTGTGCCCCCTCCAGACAGAGCTGTAGTCTGGGACCAGGGCCTGTCAGCAGGACCGCAAAACACAAAGCCTGTCTCGAGTCCAAGGGACAAGCACATTGTTACTGGATTTCTCACTCTGCCCGTGGTGAGTGGGAATTTCTGTAATTCAAAATCTCCTCCTTTTATTTTTGCTTTTTTCCCAATTCAGCTTGAGCCCCGAAATGTCCTTGTGAATTAATTTTAATATAATGTACTATTAGGGTTGCCATGGTGACGGCTGCCGTCTGTGTGCATGTCAGTTGCCATGCAATTTTTTTCCCCCTCTCCAGTAGGAGGCTAGGCTGCCATGTGCAAAGTGCTAAGGTGACACTGTAAATCAGTAGAAAAGCTGTCAGTATAATACATTATTACATCCCTGAATCCTTCTATTATTGTTGAAGCCAGTGTATGTTGTTTGCAATGGAAGTTTCATTTCATTTAAGAGTAATCATTTTTAATCTCGGACACACATGATATTGCCATCTTTTCACTTTCCAGCGAGGAACTTCTTAACTGCATGAACACATGCTGTTCACAGAGTTGCTCACGTCAGGGGTCAGACTGGAAACAGCACTGCATTAATCCTGATCCTGGAAGTCTGGTTTGAGTAATACTTACAGTTTGAAAGCGTATCAGACGCCAAAACACTGCAGAGAGGCTGATGAATGTATGAGGAAGAATTTTAACTTTGTAAAGTTATTAATCAAGAGGTAAACAGAATAATTACGCAGTTTCCCTTATAAAGTTATCTATCAAGAATGTGCTCTTGACTTGCACGTATTTGATTGGCCACCAAAGTGATTTGCTGGATGACATCATATATGGTTGTGGCAAAAGTTGAGCCAGAAAAAAAAACCCTTTGCCAGATGACATTGCATTTTTTAGTCTGAGGCCTTTGTGTGTTGGCACCCCTGTTGCGTCAACACAGTGGTCTCATTGCAATGAATGTGGGGGCTGCGTTTTGTAATGTAGTGGTAATTTCTGTGAGAACAGACTTACTCCGCCCCCATGCAGAGCCTCCATCCACCCAGCAGGATTCCCTGATGCAGCAACAAGGACACGATCCCTCACCAGCTTCCCATCTGCGAAACAAGTGCGAGGAACTGGAATTGAATCCAGGTTTCTGCGTCGGTGTTAAGGGTCAGCAGCTGCCAGTGAACCTCTCCTCCTGTCGGGGGTTTTGGCAGTGCAGCGACCCTGACTGTGATCCCGCATTATCTTTTACCTGCACGTGTGTGCCGAGCTGAACTATGATTCAGCTCCCCAGCAGGAGGCCTGAGCAGCCTGTCTTTTGTCCATGCAGCCTGTTCTCCTTTCTCTACAAAAAACCTTGCTCTGCTCTGTGATAACAAGTAAAAATGAAACACTTGGGTCACTACCTCTTTTCACCCCCACCCAACTTCCCCTAGCCTCACCCCCTTGTGCCCTGCAAATTAAAGAGCGTGTCTATGAGCCTGAGTTGGCTTGGCAGCGCTGATGAGGTGTAATCACCATGGAGAGGCTCAGCTGCTCTCTTCGCACCCTGCCATTGAGCTCATTAGGGCAGGAACATGACACTAAAAAAATTAAAGCACAGGGAAGGAGTAGAGCTGCAATGGTACGGAGCTGCTTTCACTGCAGCATTATGATGTTGCTATGACTGGATGTGAGGAGGAGTTTGGGACGGTTGCAGCTAGTGTCATTTCTTCAGATGTGAAGCTGGGAAAAACTCATTTTCTGCTGCTGCTACTCCTGTATTCTTGCAGCCTCATCTCTTTTGCAATTACTCGCACCATATTACGACTGAGCCCACGCCATTATAGTCAAAGCTGGGAGTTAAGAGCGGCGCAGCAGCGAGCTTCGCTTCTGTTTTCGTTTGGAACAAGAACAATATTGCGCGCATTTGTCACCTAAACGTGTTCCTTGATAGCCAATTTAGATGCTTATTTTACATTATTGTTTTCATTCATTTTATTAGAGAAGTGGAGCCAGGAGGAGAAATATAGAGAACAGTTTTTCCAATTTACAAAGGTGTGCCAATTATTTTGTGCTTTTGATTTTCCCTTGTTACTATAAGACGCAAACACACCAGAAGTCCATTAAAGTTTGCCACGTTTTTGTGTTGCCATTAGTCATTCAGAAGATAGATAAATAGATAGATAGATTTTGTTAACAAGACTAGCACAAAAACTTGCTAGACAATATCCA
Organism: Macquaria ambigua; assembly: GCA_008360985.2. Classification (NCBI taxonomy): domain Eukaryota; kingdom Metazoa; phylum Chordata; class Actinopteri; order Centrarchiformes; family Percichthyidae; genus Macquaria; species Macquaria ambigua. The sequence continues at coordinate 38,582 of VMKM01000009.1, read as the reverse complement.
GACAAACACAAACAAATGCTGTTGCTGACTGCTGTTGTTACTTCCACCCTTACTCAACAAAGTTTTCAAAAATCTCAAAATAGTCTGGGCTTGCATAGTTCAGATTTAGAGCTCCACATAGTTTACAAGCATTAAAAGGTTGCCACAAAGGCAGCAATATAAACAGGATGACTCAGATGTAGTGTGATGCCTCCTCTCAGTCTCCAGAGCGAGGCTGCATTTATGAGAAATAAAGCCTTATGAAAGGATCGCTACCCTACTGCCCTGTGCTTTTGTTGTCTGTCCCTCTCATCTCACTCACGACTCCACAGAAATACAGGTTGCCTGCAACCAGACCCCTCGTCCTGGGGGGCGCAAATCCAATTTCACAAGAGATTATTCATGCAGGTAGGGTGAAGGGTGCTCAGGTGTGTGTGTGTGGCTGTGTATATATATGTTTGAATACACTTCTTTAGAAGTATATGGCTGTTTGTGTGGATTGTGCAGGTGAGTGGTGTGGGCACGTGTCTTGCCCAAGGGCATCTCCACAAAGGGAGGCAAACACACACACACACATGCACACGCTCCTCTGGGGGTGAAAGAAGATGTGTGTGTGTGTGTGTGTGGCCTTTCATTTAACAGAAGGCCATCAGTGAGTCATTCTCCTAAAGAGCACCCTTGGGTTCTTGTCTCGCTGACACACACGCAATGGCTGTCTCAGAACAAGGTTTACTGGTCAATGTTTAATGCTCCATAATTGGTTTTACTGACCGGCACAGCCTGCAGGATGCCAATGCTGATTTGAAGCCTAGCAGCTGAGGCTGACCACCACTGCCATCCTACCTGGTCTTTTATCGTGAAATGTTCGTTGGGTGTAATTCATATTATCCGCTGTGAGAGGTGTAACTCTTGTCTGACAGTCATTACAAGGATTAAACTGTCAGAGTTAATCCGCATAATCATGTCTGCAATCCCTTCTTCCTTTTGCGTGTCTTCTCTACCTAAACCTGCCCAGACATAATCACAGTATATCACACTGATACTTGACCATGACTTGAATGTGACTTTGATACCTGAGCGCTGGGTTTCATCTTACCTCTCTGTCTGTTTTTGCTCTTCCTCTCACCAGAGAACCATGAGCACTGTGGAGGAGGAGCCGGATCACATGATACCATGAAGACAAGCCTGCAGGTCCTGCGCTGCCAGCTGCTGAGTGAGTAGACCCAAGTGGGGGGACGAGGGCATCAACAGGGTGTCCTGCCAGTGGGCATTATTATGCAAAGTCAAAATAGAAAATATCTGGGAAAGTCCTGTTACTATCTTACAAATTTAGCAGCATAGAACACAAACGCCATGTACATTTGTATTGGTGTAATAACCAAAAACCTTTACTTTAAGAGAAATGACAACCATACTTGGTTTACTAGTATTTATTTATTTATTAAGAGTAGATTTCTAATGTAAAATATTTTGCACAAGTATTTTGCTCTGTATGTCAGCATTACACTCAAATGTTTTACAGGCTGTGAAGAGTTTGGTTGAATATAATGAGAGACTGGAAGCAGGGGAAACTTAGCCAGCTAGCCAGGTGGAAAATCCTGCCTATAACACCTCTAAAACTCATTGACAACACATTATATGACATATACCAGAGCCAGGCTAGCTGTTTCCTCCGGCTTCAAGTCTTTATGGTAAGCTAAGCCAAGCTAACCGTCTACTGACTGTAGCTTCATATATATTTATGGACTGACATGAGAACTGTATCTATCTCATCTAACTCCCAGCTAAAAAGGCCAATATTTCCCAAACTGATCCATTAATGATGCTTTTTCCAACCACAAGTCTTCTCTTGGTGGCTCGTCGTGCGTGAATAAAAAAATATTCCTTTATAGCTGGAGACCCTGATGAATGCCTTCAGGGAACTTCAAATCAGACACATACAGTATACATACAGTGCTGTATCCCCTTAGTTCTTGTTATAGTTCGAGTCTGTGCTGCTTTAAATTCAGAGGACAAGATCAAGGCTTTGGGAGTGGATGTACGAAGCTCTGGCAGGCTACCAGCGCAGAATGTCACATGAATATGGAACATGGGAGCCAGACTGGGACCCACCAGGCTCCTGGACAGTTAGCTAAACAGGCTGATGATATCTGGTATGCAACCCCGAGCTCCACCTCAGGGCAGCGGAGCCAAAGGCTGTCTCTGACAAATCTGCCTCAATCCCTCAGAAGTGATAAAGTTGGACCGGACTGCTGTGAGCAAAGTGCTTTAAGCTGTAGCAGAGGTGGAGCGAGGTCACTTTACAGTGGTTTAATCTAAAGAGGGTCGAAGCTGCGGACTAGCTTTGTACAGAGTTTATATTAAGACCATATTTTAGAGCCGTTGGTTTTGTTTGGGTAGATCCAGTCTTTGAAAGCATAGCGCTCATTTTTGCTTCGCATTCAGTTGGAGATCCAGCTGAGGCCTGAGTTTCCTCGCATTACACTTCCACCAGGGTTGCCTTTTTACAGTGCGCAGAGCTGAAAGGCCCACCTGAGGTCTCTGTCTATGTGCAGCACAGAGACATTTCTCATTTCTCTCTCTGGACCAGCCATCTGCAGGAGACAGATGTGGCTTTACATCCTTAGTCTGCAGGCAAGAGAAGAGATGCTGCAGATAGAGGAGAACTAAGATGGATGATCCCGCATCATGACAGGCGTCAGAGCAGGAAGAGTTTCTCTCTTTTCCTCTGGTCACCCTCTGTGCTGTTTTTTTATTCTTCTGTCTTCTACCTTTTCTGTCAGAGCTCCCTATGTACTAATGCGAGCATGTTGTGATGACATAATACACCTGAAACAATGGAGAGAACCTGCTTGTTTCTAGCAAATTAGGTTTTGTCTGGCAGCTCGGTCTTCAAAGCAAAAAAACGTGTTCTGAAGTCAGCTCCCTATAAATAAATAAATAAATGAATAATAACTTGAAAGACCAGCTGGTGTGAAATGTAGATGATTACACAAGGCTTGAGTAATCTACCCAGTCTGACTTTGTCTCGCATGATTAAAGCAGTACAAATGTTGAAACTCTCTGGAAGTGGAAAACATTGGCAGTGTCTGTAACTTTAGCAGAGTTGTATAACTGCAGGGCTGCAATTCAGTGTTCTCCCCAGATTCCAGACAACTTCCTGTTTAACGTTTCTCCTTCCTGTTAGATCCTTTATCGCTGTCACAGTCGCTGTAGCTAAATCATTATCCCAGTAAACAGCGCAAGGACTCTTTGTTGTGCTTGTTTTCGCATTCTCCCTCCGCCTGATTCTCAGATAAACACGTCTCTGTTCAAAGCCGCTTGTAACCTGACAAACAGTTTTCGGAGCATTCGGACAGGAAGCCATTATCCTGTTACGAAAGCTTGCCCTCTTATCTCAGGGCTCACATCTGTAGTTCCCTCCCCGCTCCGCCTCTCCAGCACTCCGCCCATGCAGTCCTCCTCCAGCAGGATGGGTTCCAGCGGTCCACAGGACGTGCCCTATCTGTCTGTTTCCCCTCACGGGACAGACACTCTTCCCAGAGTGGCAGACGAACACACCCAGGAGCAAACCAAAGGAATTTGTCTGTTTGTGCTACTGTAAAGATGACACTCTATTTATACGCCCAGGACATGAATACGTCTCTACATGCGGATGGATTCCAGAAGGATCTGTCTTTGTGAAGTTAGTCATGGAAGCACAGTTAAATGAAGAAACGTGGTATTCTTAATTGGCAAGAGCTACATTCATGAAAGATGAGTGTGCTCCTACAACATCGAACGGGAAGGAAAAGCACTTGTCTGAGACGTTTTACCACCTGACTCATCCAGGTTTTATAGATTGCATTGCATTTTAACATTTTTTTTTCTTCTTTGCAACCTAACTTGTATTAACAACACATGACATCACTGAAAAGTCACAGTGACAGGAGGAAGAGGAGGATGAGTAGCAGTTGTACTAGTAAGAACAGTGCCTACGCATATATTAGTATTAGTATTTCCATTTTATGCTACTTTATACTTCTTCCTCCACTACATTTATTTGATTACTTTAGTTACTAGTTACTTTGCAGATTCAGATTATTAATACAAAATATAATCAACTAATAAATTATGATGTATTATTATTGATTACTGCTCTGTAGCTACCCAGCAGTATATGAAGTAGTTGAAATCAGCCCCACGTTTTCCAGCTGCAACATTCAAGTGATGCTTACACATAATCCATCACAATCTATAATCCAATAATTTAATATACATTATTCTGAAATGGGCCATTCTGCATAATGAGTACTTGTACTTTAGTGATATTAGCACTAATGGTGGAAAAAGTAGTAGTAGTAAAGGTAGTAGCAGTAGTAGTGTTAGCAGTTGGACTTGTAGTAGTAATAGTAGTTGTAGTTGCAGTAGTTTTAGGGATAGCAACAGCATTTTTGCTATTAGTTGTGTAATAATGGTATACAGTAGGTAGTGATAGTCATAGTACTATTAGTTGTATTAATGGTAGTAGTGGTGGTGATAGTGGTACAGGTAGTAGTAGTGCTAATAGTACTGTTGGTAGTGGTAATAGTTGTAGAAGTGCAGTGGGTCCACTGAAGTGAGTCTCTGTCCAGGCATGATAATCCAATCTTACCAGCAGTTAGTCAGACAGCTCTCCAGCCGGCCTGCTGATGGATCTGATCGGTTACTGTGGCTCGCTCTGACGGCACGTCAAAGCTCACAATTAATGTAAAGGCTTGGACTACCTTCCAACAAAACTCCCCATTTAAGGCTCCCGATTACGTTGATTTGGGTCTGTCAGCCTTTATCCTCAAAAGTGAGATATGAATTAATTTTGTATTAGATAGCAGAGCCGTGGTCTGTGTGCCAGTATGATGTGATAAAGGCTCATTGGTATTCTGATGAGCGCTGTAGATAAAGCCTTCTCCATTTGCCCCGAGGGATTTGGGGGGGAATCCCATGGAGGTTTGTCTGCTACTGTGGAGTGGTCGTGATTAGCATAAACGAGGCTAAATGTGATCCACGGAGGGCCGGCTGGGTGTTGAGCAGGACATCCTTAATTATTGGTTATGGTTCAATGCCCTGGGGCTTCGAAACTAGCAGTGCATGTTTATCCCATTAGATAATAAGGTGGACATACAGTGATTCCCTTTGGTTCTTGTACATTTACATCTGAGGCAACTTACAATGAGAGTGTAGGCAGAGGGTTTGTGTCTTGCTCAAGGGCACGTTGACATGGTCGTTGATAGACGCTTATATTTATGATTCAGACACCGTCAGTCTAGTTTCAAGAAGGTCAGGCTCATTAAAAAAAAAACCTTCACATGTGCTGGAAACTGAAGGTAGAAACAGATAAAAGTTTTTAATACATTTTATAAAGCAATGTTTTACCTGCATAGAGGTCTTCATCAGGCTTTGTCAGATACCATAACATTTTGATCAGGACCGTAGTTACAGGACGCTGAGGTCATATCCTCTGCATTTGTCTGGGAATTTTAACATTCAACAGTCTTCTTCATTCATACTTTTAGGCCAGCAAAAACCTAAAAATACAAATGATTCAGTATTTCTGTACCAGGATTTTATTCCTGGTTGTGGGTAGAGGCCTTTGACACATTTAGACCTTCATGTTGGGAGATAAAATTTGCAGAAACTATAAATGAACAGTTAACTGAAAAAATGAAATTAAACATTTTTACTCTCTTTTTGGTATCGTGAAGGTGACAAATACTGAATTGCTTTATTAAATCTATTTGAAGAAATTAACAGTAATAGATAGCACTGAGACCCCTGAAAATTATGATGCTAAAATACATTGAGCTATTGCTTAACCTGTTCTTAAGTGGTACAAAACCTCCGCCTACACCTACCTACCTACCTACCTCCGACATCATTATGCTATACTGTCAGGTATTTAATCTTAATACAGGTTTTATCATTGTGTTGCCGTTTCATTTATTTAAACATGTGACCTTGGCCAGATTCTCATTGGATGTATGCATTTTGTTCCCTATACACGCAGTTCTCCCTTTATTCCCTGTCATGCTGCCTGAGCAGGGAGATGACAGAGCGGTAACAGTTCAGAAGTACAGCCTGACGAGCCTTATTGATGGATGATTTTGCAGCTCCTATTTTTGGCTTCCTGTAGAGCCTCCAGTTCGAATAGTGCCACTGCCAGACGCCCACTGACGATGCGACACAACCAGCCTGGCTCCAGCACTTGCTACACAGGCAGATTGTCGCCGTACATTGGAGCCGCATCGCTCTCCATCGCACGTAGCATGAGGTGACCCCTGGGGAAAAAAAAGATAAATATCCCACCCTCCACGGCGAGTAGACCCCCTCTCAGGATTGATCATGCAGCCAGGCTAGTGCATAAGCACTGATAGCCTGCATACTGCACACTAAGTGCTCCAGTATGATTGATTAGGCTGGAAGACTCATGATGCATGTGTCTGAACGATATTGTTCTACTGGAATGGAGTCTTAGCTCGTGAGTGGACCCATGGCAAAAATGTAATGCAGAATTTCATCAGCCGGAGTAAATGTTTTTTATTTCACCAGAGTAACTTTAGATTCAGTGACAGCCACTCTGGCCTGTGTCCCCTGACATTGAGTCTAATAATGAATGATTGGTGGGACAAAGCCTGCAATGGATCAGTGCGCAGGATCCTGCTTTGCAACATGATTTATTGATGTCCCTGATGGCATCAATGGAGGACTTCAACGAATGTCACCGGCTTCCTATGCATTCAAAAGAGCCCTAATTCAGCAGGTTTCCTGCATAAATTGTCCCTCCCTCCATACATGCCGAGCTTTAGTTAATGGAAAACAGGTTGACACCATTAGTCAAATAAATGGGGGCATAATCTCGCAGTAATTTTACCTGGGCGTTGTTTGTCTCCATGATATTAGCATGTGCTATTCTGAGATAATCAGCCGGGTGTTACAGATAGTGAGCGCAACAGGTTTGTGTGAGTGATAACGGTGTAAGCTGTGTGTCGCCCTCCAGGCCTATAAAGCATATAGTAGAAGGACAAAGACATTTAATTCAATGTCACCAGTGAAATTTAACACCCCAATTTAGCTGTTCTTTGTCTTTTTGTGGGCAAAGATTCAGATAATTCTTGTTGTTCGCCTCCTCCTTTCTTGCGTCATCACTACTGAAAATTGACTGACCTTTTTTTGTGGGTGTTTTTTTGTGCTTGTGAGAAAATATCATGTCAGGCCAAAAACAGCCAACAGGCACAATGGTGAAAAAAATCATGCTGAGTGGACGAGTGTTGCTGAGCAAGACAAATGTTTTTAAAAAGTGCCTCCAATATTCTCCTATCTCTCACACCTTATTTTTCCTTTGAATGTCCTTTTTGGTCCTTGGTCTAATGTGTCTAATCCAACCTTTTTGCTTTTGTCCGTGTCTTATCACTGATGAAACACCCACACATCTCCCTGTCTTACTTCCCACTACACCTCTGGCCTCCTGTTTGCACGTTTTCCCACCCTGTCCGACCTCGCTATTCTTCCCCTTTTCCATCCAATTTTCTCATGTTCGTCCCAGTGCTTCAACTCAATAATGGATGTTCATAAAGCTCAATTCACTTCTCGGGCCTTTTCAATCATTTCTCTAGTTAATTCACTCGCTGTGCCTGCTTCTCCCCTGCATGTCTTTGTGGAGGCAGGGCCGGGCTCTCTGTCTGCGTTCACCCTGCTTACGCTCTCACTCCATCAGCCAGACGCCCAACCGTTGTGACAAATTACACCCATTTGCCTCAGTGTGCAACACAGATGCACATGTAATCCCTGCGCACACACACAGAAATTCAGCAATGCAACACTTACTATGAAATAGACAAATTTCTTCTTTACATCTGCCCATTATCTGCGCTGTTCATTTTTGAGCATTGCTTCCTCACTTTAGCTAGCATGGCTAACTCTTCGTTTCCAAAGCTGATTACACAAAGAAAGCAACTTGCTGGAAACCAGTAAAATTACTGTTTGGAGGTAAATCTGTATGTGGCACTTTTTCTTTTTTTTTTACCACACTTTGATAGATATCTGTCAGCTCTAGCTAGCTAACATTATACATATTCCAATGAGAAATGCAGCTGCTAGCACTAACAACGCTAACCCAAACTACAGTAGCCTACACAAAGTTATCTTTACAGCAGAGTGTAGTGGGAAATTAACCCGAACCATTAACATGCAGCATGGGTTAAAATCACAGAAGATCCCCTCACACAACTAACGTTAGCATTGTATTTAAAAGTAGCATTAGCATTTATGAAATGACTGTGGTGTGCCTGCTGCCCTCTCACTTGGGATTTGTATGACAGTTTTCTTCATAAGTTTCCACAGTTGTTATGAGCCTAACAATGCGATGCATTTTTCATCCCAAGCCATCAGCTGTCACCGAATCACACACTGAAACTCTAAACACTGATCAAACTGTACCAAAAGTAGGCCTATTGATCACAGAGCCTGACAAACGTTCATACAGTCTGTTAAAGCAGCAGTAACAGTGCGAGCTCAGCTGTCTTACCTTAGTGTGGGCGTTTCTTCCTCGACAGATTTTGCACTCTGAGCTAACAGGTTTCTTTCTTGGGATATTGAACGTTTTCCACCAGTTACTTTTTGTGATTCATACAGTTTAAGGCACTAAAACAGCTCCTCATGTTTAAGCTCTTAAGTTGCTTGGATACCTGTGTACTTCCTTGTTATAATGACCCTTAATAATGAATGTGATTCCTACTAAAATCAAACAAGGAGTCTCACTCACAAACAGAATACAGAATCTAAAGGCCAGTGTTATCCTCACTATGTATTCAGCACTAATGAATATATGGGCAGTCAGACGTCTGAGTGCAAAGAAGATTCTCCCGTTTAACATTTTAGATGCGATCTTTAATAAAATATGATTTGACTAAACTGCAAAGTCTCAAATGAATATTAATCTTCATGTTGGTTACAGATCAGGGTGCTGATCACCCCGGACAAATCAGAAGACTGTGTTCCTGTTTATGTGTGTGCCAGAGCATTTAGTTTGCACGCTTCTGATATAACTTTGTAAAGCGAGTCTGGGTGTTATGTTTTATTCAGTAGGAGCAGAGTGTCGGGTTGCCAGGTTGTGACAGCCAAGTTTGGGTACTAATTGAAGGTGTGAAGCCAGACCACAGCATTGATAACATCCTTGCTCTTAATTAGCAACTATTATCTCTTTTGTGTACTTTCTTTTGCTCTGAAAAACATAATCTTACTCTACCTTGCTTGCAGCTGTAAGGCTCTACATTACACAGACACATGTGAGGTACCTTTCCTATCTTAAAAGTTAGTCTTTGATATATTATACCTATGATTTTATTTATTCAGATTTGGCATTTTGTCTTGTTGTCTCTCTTTCTTGTTATGTTATTGTTCATGCACCTTCTTTGGTATAGCATAATTTGTGAAATGTAATGTCTTGTAAGCCTTATCCTCTAAATCTGTCCTAATGTGGCCACTATTCACGTTACCAGGGATCAACAGTGGCCCAAATACTTAAGCTTTGATAGGTTGGGTTTGTCTGTGTTCCATTTTCCTGCCTAAAGGATCATCTTAGGAAAGACGAGCAGTCATAAATCAAGGATGGCCATGCGTGTTATCTCCTCAGATATGAGTCTGGAGTGGGCTCAGTGGATTAGAGACGTGACAGGCTTGGTTAATGGAAGACAGGGCTTGGACCCTCTATCCTGGTAGTCTGTGTGATTGAGTATGGAGGAATATGATTAATGATTCAGAGGCTGAGTTTAAATAGTCAGTGCTTTGGGTTCTGCTGTGGTGTATTTTAAATCCCCCTGCGAACAAAGAGGAAAGAGGGTGGAGAAGCTGCCTATGGCAAAGAAATTTCAGATTATTGATACTGACTTTTGTGTGGGCTGTTCATCATTTTCTAAAATATTCTGTCCCTTTCTATCCATTTTCTTTCTACACGTTCAACAGATTTCTTTTCTCACCTCTATTCCCATCTCCTTCTCCTCTGCCCCTCTTGGAAATTGAAACTTGGTTTCCATAGTTACTGAGGGAGCACCATAGTTAAACCATGGCCACGACATCTGGGTCACATTGGTGGCTTTAGACTCTATGTGTTTTCTATGAATCTTGCTTTTTGGGGGTTTTATGAATGCCAAAACAATGCAGTCTTAATCACTATCCTTAATTCTCTCCCTCCAAAGTCCTCTATTGCAAAGACCTCATGAATACCCACCTCTGCTCGTCCATATATTCTTAATTTTTCTTTGTCTTTTCTTTGACACAAGCAAGATACCCATCCAGGCCGTCTTATTAGCCCAGCTAAATGTGTGTGGTAGGGTTGGGCAATATTACCAAAAACATTTTCAGTAAGGTTTTTAACAACATACATATATCTTGGCATTTATGCATTCTCTTAAATGGCTTTAAAACATGTTGGGGTGGGTTTCTAACTGACTTTCCAGTCTTTAGTAAATTACTTTGGATCTGTTTTATTAAAGGATGAGGCTGGTAATATTCTACATTTTTCTTATTGTCAACCAATCCCATGAAAAGAGCAAAACCAACAATGAATTGATCGAACTAAGAAGTCTGTGTATCTTATTCCTCTGGGCCTCCTTATTGACTTCCACTGTTGTCCCAAAAATATTAAAAACACATCAATGAGCCACACTGTTGCACTGGATGACATGTTCCTTTATTACCATGATCACACACTGTAGTTTAATTTTAGTTACTCCTGCAGCCATAAACACACCGTACCAAACCGAATATGTATGACTCCACAGCTGAAAATAGTCCCCAACGAATGTACTGTTTCTTCCTGTTTGAGTACAGTTTGCTAAAAAACTACAGTGCCCAGCTGTTATAGGAAATTGCCACAGGCAGGTTTGAGAAGTAGAGAGTGTTGAGGGACAACCTAAGTGTTTTTATGGGTTTTGTTGAAAATCAGAAAAATATAGAATATTGCCAGCTTTGTCCTTTAAACAATAGACCAATAATGGTTCAAGCTAAATAAAAATAAAATACGAACGTGTGTCAAAATAACCTCAGAACTTAGTAGTATTCTCACACCGTCTTCAGTTCAGCATCCTGTGGCAAAACCATGCTACATGACCTCAGTCAGACACGAATTTAGATTATGTTAGCTTTGTGTTAATGCATGTTCTGTTCTCAGCTGAATGCATAGAAACTGCCCGGTGGGAGCTCCGCTAATGTGTCGCATTAGCTGTGTTTAACAGTGTCAATAAGGAACGGAGAGGAGGGAGCAATGGGGAAATTAATAAGCCTTTGCACGTTCCTCCCTCTATGACTTTCTTGCTGTCTGGATAACATAATAGGACCAATATTCCCCGCAGGCACCTGCTAATGACTTGTCACTACACAGCCTCCTTATGGGATTGAGCTCGAGAAAGTGAATCTGTCAGGCTCTCTGAGATGGTTTTAGCATGTTAAGTGGGCTGTTTTGATGCTTTGACTGTCATGAATCTATCCACTGTGTTCACTGTAAAAACATCTTTTCAAGTCATTTTGTCTTGTATTGAGCGTGAAGCAAGTGAGAATTTCACTGGCTGCAAAGGCATTTTTACTTGATAATTTGTGTCAGAAAATATATTTATTCAGTCTACTGAAATGTTCTAATAACAAAGACACCTTATTTCAAAGTACTGAAAATTATCAAAACTATGTTGGAAATGTATGAATATATCTAATCCTATTCTGACTTGCATAAAATAAGACAAGCATTAAGATTTTTAAGACTGAGTATTATACACTAAATTACCCTTTTTCAGTGTTATCTGGAGATTAGAATCAAAGAATTGCTTGTTATTTTATTACCTCAGTGAAGAGTGAGCTCTTTAAGCATTTCTGCAGAGTAACAAAGCCTTTGCAGCTTTGCAGCTTTGCTTGAACTCTGTGTCTAAAGATGGAGACATCCTCCCATTCACAGCTGCCACCTTATACATGCACGGGTGGAACTAGTGAATAATGCAGTTAATAAAGCTAGTTAAACTAGGTGAGTGACAAACACAGCGGTTCAGTAGATTAAAGGCTGAGGAGAGTAATGAATGCAAGACAAGGCTACACGTCTATGCTGAACACCTGAGCAGTCAATTTCAGCTGCCGGGCTGCACTCTCGTGTAGCTTTGCACTGCAAGACCCTTGAGAGAAACGATGTATATGAAAATACACACTTACAGGGAAATGATCCGTAGTTCATGAAGCTAAAAGGATGTTCTGTATCATCACATGCTAATCATCAGCTTTCTCTCTCTTTCTCTGCAGGTGTTCTAGCATTCCTAGCACTGCCAGTAGGACTGGTGTCATCAGCACAGGAGCTGTACCTCAGCCAGACATCCCAGGACTCTGTCTCCATGGCAGCCGCCCACAGCAGCCCCCTGTCTGCCCCCAAACCTCCCCCCCTGGACTGGCATCAGGAGGGCTCCAGTAGCGGGGAATGGTCATCCATAAGAGGCACTCAACCCTCAAACATCATCCTCCCTACTGTCGCCCTCCACCCTTTGGCCTTGCTTCACACAACCCAAACTTCCAGCCCGGCTCATGACGACCCTCCCATTCATGACACAAATACTGTCACCCCAAACACTGTGAGCACTGAAAGTCATGTGAAGCAGCCCCTGGAGCCGAGCTCTGTTATTGTAAACCAAGGCCACATGCACAAATTGGTCAGGGTACCTCAAGTCCGTAACCCAGTTACTGTCAGCACTAACCAGGGCAGCAACAGCAGCACTAAATCTCCCAGCACAGCGGCCCCAAATATAGATGTGGAATCTACTGCCAGAGGGGCTCCAAACCCCCTGGCTCTTATGTCCAGCTCTGGATCAGACAGAGGAGATGCACACGCTGCACACCATGTGGAGCCTCAGAAGTTGAGGGTGGAGAAACCCACCGACCCCAGTCAGCAGTATGTTCCAGATCTCAAGCGCTCCTCCCTGACCTCCCTTTCCTCGTCATCTGACCCAGCACTAGGCCTGAAACTCAGGGAGCATGCTCGGGGCGCCCCAAAGCTGACCGCACACCACGCCATCACCCTGAGGGAGGTGCATGCAGTGAACGAGCCCCCCACTGCTGAACTGGTGATAGAGCCGAAGGAAGGGACCGTCACTCCAGTCGAGAGCCCACCAGAGAATCTAACTTCCACCGCGTTCCCTCCAGCCCTGTCCACTGAGCCCAGCCTCGACACACAGAATCCAACAATCATCTCGAACAACCACACTGCAGCCAACGAGACCACCACTGAGGAGGGTCATGGTCAGGTTGTTCAAGGTAACCTGACAGACAATGGGCTTCTGGGACCCTGGATGGGGAATATAACTGCGTACGGAGAGATGTTCTCTAACAGCAGCTCAGTCGAGGAGGCGTCTGCTCAGGGGAACAGCTCGGAGCCCTCTTCCACAGCCGGTGGGAGCTTCCTGAACAGGCAGGTGCCTGCCACTACCCAGGACCCCTGGACACCCGGCAACAGCTCAGGCCCCACCGTTGACTCCCCGCCGTCCCGCATGACCATCTGCTTGAGCAGGATGGACATTGTGTGGATCGTGCTGGCCATCAGTGTGCCTGTGTCCTCATGTTGTAAGTAATGTCAGAGCAGCTTGAAAAAGTGAAATTAAAGAGTGTAAAAAGTGCCAGATTACTTTAGAGTTAAACATGTTTTTATTTAAAGGAATAGTTCTACATTTTAAGTAACTGACTTATTTGCTTTATTGCCGAGAGTTAGATGAGAAAATTGATAGCACTCTCACGTTTGTTCATTAAATATGAAGCTACAGGCAGCAGCAGGTTAGCTTAGCTTAGCATAAAGTCTGGAAACAGGGGGAAACCACTAGCCTGGTTCTGTTCGAAGGTGATAAAATCCAGGAACCCAGCCAAGAAACAGTCCACCACATAATCCAGAGTAAAATCTCAATTTGTTGTGTTTATGCTTTGGTGTGAGGATTTAACAAACAGGTTACAAACAAGGTAACTAGTGAGCTTTAGAGGTGCTGGCAGGCAGGTTTTGTTACCTTTGGACAGAGCCAGGCTAGCTGCTTCCCCTTCCTTCTAGTTTTTATGTTAAGCTAACTGGCTGCTAGCTGTGGCTTCACATTTAATAGACAGATATGTGTTATCAATCTTTTCATCTAACTCTCGGAAAGAAAGCAAAGTATTTCCCAAAAGGTCAAACTATTCCTTTAAGGACAGAAAGAGTTATTTTGCAATAAAATGTTGTAATTTACTCATTTCATACCCTCACTTTTCTCCAACTTTCCTGGTTTACACTTGCTTCAGTATGTGATCTCCCTCATTTTTAAAAATGCCTTTTGACAGCCCCCAGACACCCTTCAGGGCCTGATCTTGTTGCATTAAATTGGAGAGAGTGCAACAGCTTAATAACAGCAAGGGAGGGAGAGTTTCTTTCATTGAGCAGCAGAGTTGCACTTTAGGCAAAACACATTTTTTTTCCCATTTTGCTCTGTTGGAGATGGAGAAATAAGAATTTCTTCCCCTCTGATAATAAATTATTTTCTTCTATGATTCCTGAAAATTTGTTACTGAGAGACTGACAGCTTTGTTGTTTTAGATAGCTCAAAATGACTACAAGGCCCACCACCAGTAGCCATTTCAAACAGTAACCTATTTTAGGGTGGTCTTTCAACCACAATTTCCTCAAACAGTGGCATGTTGTCGTGAAACATGACAGCCTCTACCTGTGCAGCAGCAAGTGTGGGCGCTTTCAGAGGCTATTTGAAGCAGCAGCTCTTCCCCTCTCTGTGCTAACCCTCATTTTTTTCCTTTCCTGTCTCTGCCTGCTCCAGCTGTTCTTTTGACTGTGTGCTGTATGAGGAGGAAGAAGAAGTCGTCAAGTCAGGAGAACAACCTCAGCTACTGGAACAACGCCATCACCATGGACTACTTCAGCAGGCACGCTGTGGAGCTGCCCAGAGAGATACACACTCTGGAGAGTGAGGTACAAACTACTGGCACACTGACTCTATTAGTGTACAGCACTGCACACAGAGGTGGAGGGGCATTTACTTGATGTTTCACTATCAGTCAGCAGAATGGCTTTAATGAGTATGGAAACAACAAAGAGGATCCATGTCCAATCTCTCCTGTCAGCAAGCCTCGAGGCCTGCTGAAGTGCACTTGAACATGACGCTGTATTACTACTATTTACAGCGATGCTATTTGGAACAAGCAAAAAGTGAATTCCCCTGCAGGGGAATCTATTAAGATTACTTGTTAGTAGTCAGTTTTTCTCGTCTAGTAAATGGATTTCAAAATATTATCCTATCCTATCCTATTATGAATGCATAATTTTGACTTTTAAAATCCTTCGCAGGGAATAATGTTCTATTCAATTTCATTTGCAAGTACAGTTTCCAAACCTCCAAATCTTGTGACAAGCTGATAAAAGAGCTTTATGCGATGAACAGTGCTACCAATTAGGACTCTGAGGTCGTGTCCTCTGTGATATTTCTGGGAATTTGAGGGGTTTTATGACAAGAAAAGGTATTTACATTATATGATTAAATACACAGTACACAGTTTTTAGACTACATAGTTTTAAATTTGACTGTTTGGGGCAATAAACTTTAGGGGTTTGGTATTTTAGTGTAGATAAGGCTATAAAGGAACATTTAGACCATAATGTAAGGTGACAGAAATGACAGAAAATGTAATTGAGCGGGATGAAAAAATGTAAAATTCTGTGATTTGTTTTTTAAATACTCAAAAAATTGTACAGAGTTTGGTTGGTGGGTGGTCAAACATTTCTTAAGCATGTGGTGTTCTGCAGCGGAAATTTGGGCTCATGACCTCAGTCTTTGCAAAAATCCTGCCTGCAGCCCCGGTGATGATGATGATAGATTAGAATAATAGATTATTAGTCAGTTTGTTCAGAATATTGTGCTGAGGGTATTTTTAGATACAGCCTTTAAATACAGGAGCTATGTGCATTGTGCACTTAATCTGTGTTTGTCATGCTGTATATTGATATGATTTTTGAGATTGTGCTCCCCTTGACATATTTAATCATTCTTCCTATAGTTAGACCACAGAAAAGCTGGCCTCCCAAAGAAACTAGTCTCATGTTGGTTTGAAAGCTCACATATAAATATTTTTGAGCTGCTAATTGGCTGTTTTTGTAGCTGAGAATGTGAATATGCTGCCTCTGAGCTTTTTTTGTCCATCCCTTGTATATTTCTGCCAATTTTTAAATGATATTTGGTCTCTGTTAAAATGAGAAAAATAACAAGATACATTTGGATTGAGTACATCAGCTTGTGCAAAATCTGAGTTTTTAGTGCATTACAGCGCCATCTGGTGGACATGGCAGGTTATAACAATGGTATAATTTTTCCAAGTTAGTATCATATCTCTTCTTCTTTCCCATATCATTTGATTGTACATTGCTTTGTTCTGTTTGCATGTTTTTTTTTTTATCACCTTCCCTTCAGTGACCATTTCACCGTGTGTCTCCTTTCTTTCATTCCTCTTCTGTTGCTCAATTTGCATTCCTCTGCTGCCTGTGGGGGCGTCAGGAGAGGGAAGCTGAGGTTGGATCATGTGTGGGATGCCCCTGGTGACACCCAGGTGTTGTTTTCCCCCTGCTTTACCTGCCTCTGTAGAGCAGCACCCTCATAGCTTCCCCGGTGTTATAGGTAAATGCCAGGGCTCTGGGAGAAATGATCATAAACCTAAAAGACGGCGTTAGTTTGATTTGATTGGATCGTGCTGATAAAATGGTCTCTCTCCTGCTGTAAAACAAATCATTTTGTTTTTCACACCTCCCTCCTCTAGCACTGCCTTATTACTGCTGACTCACCATCAACAACCATTTCTACATCACCCCCACCCCCCCACATTAAGTCCCTCTGTTTCTTCTGAGTCATCCCTCCCTTTTGTCTCTTTGCTCGTGAAGCTTTTACATCTTCCCCTCCGCCTCTCTTTGTATCTCTGTTCACCTAGCGTTGTCATCTTTGTTCACCATCTCCTTAAAAGCCCTGGGGATGCACCAAACTCATATTTTATTCTGTTTGCTTCTACACTAGACTGTCTTGCCTGTAGAGTGACTTAGATACAGTAAACTGCAGCGTTTGCCCTAATTGTGAGCCCTGAAGCGTTAATCATGAATCACAGCTATTGTTAAACAGTTAGGCACCTGCGCTAAATTTCTTTATGTGTGTGTGTGTGTCTGTGCATTTGCAGGAGCATGACACCTGTCTACCCCCTAATGGAGACTACACCGGCAGCAGCGTGGTCCTGGTTAACCCTTTCTGCCAGGAGACCCTCTTCATCAACAGAGACAAAGCTTCTGCCATCTAGAGACAGAAAAAGAGAGACACTGTCGGATTCTCCTCTTCTCCTCCCCCTGCTGTTGTTGTCTATTTTATATATGTGGTAAATATTCAGAGACTTTGACTTTATACTGTACATGACAAACACAAAGAGCAACCATGAAAGAAGAGTGATGTAAACAGACACTATTTACTATGAGAATGCACCCGCATATTTTTCTGATGTACATTTTCTACAAAAGGCTTAATTGTGATAAAAGGTTTTTATTGTCTTTATAAAATACAGAGTATATGTGGTTTTGTTTTCATTACAGTGGCTTGATGGTGAGTGCACTGTGGATGTTGCCACATGAAATCTGCTTTAGAGAGAGAGAGAGAGACGTGCTATGAAAACATTAAAGCTGTTCTTTGTAATTCTATTTTTCCTTTAAAATCAATCCCAAAATACTTATAGCCTGTTGAACTTGAATATAGCACCTATACGTACTTGGCGGGGGAAACAAGAGATTTGTGAATAAAAATACTGTTTGTGAGATCAGGGCCCATATTTATCAAACTGAGAAATACACTTAAGAATACTCTGAAGAGCAAACTTAGAAGTAAAAAAGTTATTTAATAAAAGTGAAGAATAAGACATATTTATCAAGCGACTTACTTCTACTTACAGCAAAGTGTGAGAGTAACCTGTAAGAGCAGTTCTCAAGTGATCACATGATTAATCACATGTATGCTCTGAGCAGAAATAGCCAATCAGAGACCTGGATTTACTTTACTGTACATGCCCTATTGTGACGTTATTCTGCCAAAACAGAATATTTTTTTAAAAGTTACTGTTATTATTTTTTTAAATAGGGAAGTCTGCTGCTAGTAGACAAGGTACATCAGAGAAATAATATAATAAGGGGAATTTAGTGCCGCATTGATAAGTGCAGATCGCAAACAAAATCAAATGCCAGTTTTATTTGTGTTGTCCCCCCCCACCCCGCCGATACCTCTGGAGTTCTCTTGAATTTAAGAGCATTATTAAGTCATAAGACATTTGAGAAATAGCTCACGTTTGCAAGTAAAAGTGAAGGATTGAACTTTTAGCAGTTTGATAAATACGGGCCCAGATTTTATGGGTTAATTTGAGCAGAATATTTGGGTGATTTGGGGTCTACATCCTGCAGTTTTGACTGACTTAAAATGGCTTTCCCCCTCATGTGTCACCAGCTTCTCTTAAAGAGGGACCACATAGATGTCTTAATTCCTTATGTTGGCCCTTTATAAATCAGTATGTGCGTGTGCGAATGCCCTGTTTGTGCATGTAAGCATACTGTGTGAGTGTGGATGGATGAGTTAAAATGTGCTGCCCCCTCAACCAAATATCACTGTTACTTTGAGTCAAACACTTTCAGCTCAGTTTTATCTGTTTCTGTGTGTGCATCTGTTTGTGTGTGTGCCTCTGTATGTCTGTCTGTCTGTTTGTCTCTTGTCCGTATCGTGGAGTGGCTACTGGTGATATCCCAGTTTGAGAACCAGTTTCTCAGCGCTGTAGGAAACAATTAGAACAACCTTGCTACTGTAAATGTCTCCCTCCATAAATTATGTGTTTGTCCATCAATGCAAACTGTGTTTGTTGAAGTGTTGAATGATTGTTAATTAGTTGCTGGACCACATAATACATGTTAGAGGCTGTCAAAAATCTCCAATAAAAACACTGACATAAATATGTATGCTGAATATTTACTGTGAGCACATACAGAGGCAGTGTAATTAAAAAAGTGTGTTTGAATATTTTGTTCAATTATTGAACCTGTGGTCCTTCTACCATCTGTTTTACTTTGCATTGCTGCAGTTTTATTCAATAATCAATGCTGCCTGCCTCTATCGTCGCTAAAGATTTTCTGCATTGTTGAGATGTTGTTCTGAAATCACTGATTCAAAAGGCGATGCTGAATACACGGTTAAACATATTGATATTTCCTGCATTGGATGCTCACAGCTGGGCTTCTTGTTTTGCACGCTCAAAAGTGGATATTTTACAAAACGTTCAGTGGCACGGTGGAGCAGTGTTCAACATTATGTATTTTTTTGTACTGTAGTATACACTGTACTTTTTACTGCTGAGCAATAAAACAAAGAAAAAACACACTGACTGATCTGTTTGTCTGATTTATCCTCTTGAAAACTACATTTAATCCTCCAACATTTCCTCATATTGCCATGGCAGGTGGATTTTGGACACAAAGTCCAAAAAATGATGTCAAGTATTAGACCTACTGTAGTGTACTGTGAGTTAGATATCACACTTACTGGTTTACTATACAACAAAGCAGTGTAAACAGTCTCGCCGACCACAGCACATCCATTGATGCAGTGAGCTGGAATTTTCTCTTTGTGCACCAGTGCTGCATCTGGTCAAGTGACCTCCAGCTCTGGAAATATGACGTCAGTTCAATAATCTGTTTACAAGCCTGCTTTACAGCTGAGGAGAGGCTTAATTTGATGTGAGTGTTATGAACAGATTTGTAAGCCTGTTCAAAGCTGGCAAAACATGACCGTTCAACTTTGGACAGTGTCTTTTTTTGTGCTCATGTTTGAAAATCTTTATACATTAATGGCCACATGCTGTCTGGCAACTCCAAATATATTTCCAAAGAGGCAGCATTGCAGGAGTTTTAAGTTTCTTTTATTAAAAAAAACAAAAAAAAACCTGTTTGGAGGTTATATTCAGTCAAAATAATAAGATGTGTAAGTGCAATTGCATAAATGCATCCCCTCGGGTGTGTTCTTGCTCTGTTGCTAAATGGTCATGCTGAGAATTTGGTCTTAAAATTAAAATAAATAAATAAATAAAAAAACATTGCTTTTACCTTGAGACAGCAGGCATATTCAAAAACTAATCCATGTGGATGTCTGCCATGTTGTCTGCAGCCACCATCACTTCCATTCGACCTTACATAAATTAAAATATATACAATAATTGTATAAAGCAATGGGTTATGACATGTCGGTGTTCAGATCATACACACTACTGTTACTATGGAAACCCAATAATTAGAGAAAAAGAAAAGAAAAAGAAAACCATTGATAAAATATCAATAATAAAAATACATACACTTATTGTAAGTGAAATTTATGATTTAGGAAGTCAAAATGATAAGATATTAAATCATAATCATAATTTCGATTTAGTCAATATTTGTACTTATTATCTTTTAATTTTGATGTAAAATCAGTTATTTTATTTATTTAATTTCTAACTTTTCATCCATTTCTTTCTGTTCCTGTAGGAAATAAGCTTAAAACTGCGTTGCTCCTGAAAATTCACACTAATTATGCCAATTGAATTTCTGTTTTACTATCATTTATATACATATATATTGAATTCCTGCAACTGCTGGCATATTACCGACACATAGATAACAATAAGACGAATGGTACTAACAACTATATTTGAACGAAAAAGACATAAATATATTTTTTAATGCATTGAATTTAAATTTGAGAGATTTTTTTATTTAATTTTATAGGTGTTTCAAAATTAAAATACAATAAAAATAAAATGAAATATGATTGATATATATGAGAAAATATACTAATATACTACTATTGTGATTTTATTTTTCGTGTAATTAATATTTCCGGTTCAGGGTCGTAGTTTTTCCGGGTTACGGTACAGATTTGTCAAATATCCTGTGCATGGCATGGTTGACAGGGTAGCCAACGATTCAGTCAGGGAACCAGGGTGGACATTTTTTATCAGCCTGTAACAGAAGTTTAACCGTCAGAGTCAGGAGTAACTCCATCTTTTCTGACCGTTTGAAGAGCTGTTCTCATTCTCTGGGCAGCAGATTTTCACATTTGTCATTGCTCGGTTAGCTAACTATAGTTAACGTTGCTCTTTGAAAATGGCGGATGCACCACCAGAGAAGAGCCTGGACGATTTCTTTGCCAAGCGGGATAAAAAGAAGAAGAAAGAAAAAGGAAAGGGCAAGGAGTCCACCGCCGGGCCCACGTCGAGTGTGGTAAAAAAGACCAAGAGGGAGAAGGAAAAATCGACGAAAAACGAGAATCAAGACGCACAGATCGAAAAGGTAACCGACGCCGCTCTCCGGTAACTTTTTTTTTTTTTTTTTTGCCTCAGCGTCTTTTCCAGATGCCGGTGTCGTGTCACATTTTGTATCCCCCGTCACAATCTACTTCCTCCTCAAATGTAGCCCTCTTTTCGGACAGCTCTCTAACGTTTCACCAATCTAAGAGGGGAAAACCATGGATGTATGTTTTGACATGCAGGGAGAAAACGCCGGTTGCTAGCTAACATAACTCTTAGCATATGGTTTCCCCTGGCACACATTCTGACGGGATACAAAATAGACACGACACGCGTTTACTGTTTTTTTTTATTTTTACAACCTTAGCTTCCGTTTCGTGTCAAAATATTAGCTAGATGTTAACGTTTGAGGCCCACTTATTAGCTAATATACTGACAGTGGCCTTGTATAATGGGGAAGCTGTCATTCCCCTCTTTGAATCGTGGCTGTCCAACTAGGCCGTGCCGCCATTTGTCACAAGTTTTTACGGGATTGACTGCCTTTTTGCTTCAAATGACATGAAGGTATTATTGTGTGACAAACCTAAGTTATCTATTATAAGGTTAAACAACTTGTCACACTGGTGGGTAACGTTGATCCAAGCTGTTATGGCCTGTCATGGCACATTTCTTGGGAAGACCTGGCCAGTGTGCAGATGTTTTTCAAAGAAGGACCTCACTAAATTAAACATTACCAAACAAACAACAACTTATGTTTTTGGTAACACTGAAATGAATTAATGTGATTTTACTGTAGTGTACTTTGAGTTAATTCTTACTTCTGCCCAGGAGGACGAGGAATGGAAAGAGTTTGAGCAGAAAGAAGTGGATTACAGCGGTCTTCGGCTGCAAGCTTTACAGATAAGGTGAGAGTAAAATATGTATTTGGTTGTCATGACTCCTTGTCCACATGAGTTGTCATTTGCATCTCAGCCTTGGTGCCATCAAGGAGGGGCAGTAAGGACTTTGGCCCCTATGACTGGTCCCCAATTTTCCAATACTTTTATATAATATAATAATATAATCTTAACCATAAACTATGCTACTGCCAGCAGCATCTGCAAGAGTTTAAACTCCCCTGCACTCAGACACATTATTTTATGTAGCTGCCATTGTGCATTGGTTGTAGGGCAGATTCAGGGTGTAATGAAACAGTCTGGCTCCAGATCAGATTCTTTTTTTTTTTTAGCGTTTTGTTTGAAATGGCAAAAGTCAAATTATCAAGCTGTGATGAGGCTACCTTACTATTTGGATTGATTCACTATACAGGACTTGTGGTGTAATACACTCACAATACTTAAACTTAAACTAAGAATAAACTGCCAGCAGACATTTTTTTTATTACTGTTTAGGCATAAAATATGCAAAAACTGTTTGCACTTTTACTGTCCTTAGTTTATATAATAGTTTCTGTCAGATTTTAGTGCAAAAAAACCCAGTAATATGCGCTCTTGAATGAATAAATAAATCAGCTTGTTTTATGAGCAGAACTCTGTCAAACTAAACTGAAGAAAATCCTAGATAGCTCATCATGGGTTAACCTCTGCTCAACTGCCTTTTGGCTGTTTGCAGTGATGAGAAAGAGGAAGAGGAGTACGAGAAGGAGGAGGTTGGCGAGGATGGAGAGATCATTCTGGTCAGCGGAGACAAAGTGTCTGGTCCCTGGAACAAGTCTGGTGCTGCTCCGGCTCCTGCTGCTGCTGCACCCGTGGGTGAGTAAACCAACTTCAACACTTGCTAATTGTGGGATACTGTAGGGTCATGGTAGCCTATGACTGAGCTCATTTTTCCAGTGTGTTCCAAGCCATACACCTTTTATGTTTGTTTGTTTTTTGTTAGCAGTTGTAAACCTCCTAATTAATAAGGTTTACATAATGTGTTTTGCCCCTCAAAATCAGCTGTTCTTCTAACTGGTGTCATTCTTGTGATTACAGAGGATGTAGAGGTGCCTGAGTCGAAGCCTGCTGGTGTATATCGCCCTCCAGGGGCTCGGCTGTCCACCACCAAACGAGTGCACATCCAGGGGCCTCCTGAGATCTTCAGTGACGCACAGTTCCCCTCTCTACTGGCCACTGCCAAGCATGTGGAGACACGCAAGTAAGTAGTTAAGTGAGAATAGTTTGTTTAACACGGTGCGTTTGGGAGGTTGATGTCGTCTTGCAGTTTGACTCACGCGATACATGTCTGTGTTTCAGGGATAGAGAAATGGAGAAGACCTTTGAGGTTGTGAAACACAGGAACCGTGGTAGAGAGGAGACTAGTGGCGCTTCTATGCAGCAGTTGCAGCTTGACAACCAGTACGCCATCCTTGGGGATAAGTAGAGCCGCTTCCCCTCCGTCCCCTGGCCCCTTCAGCACGGTCCTGCCCAGCCCCTTGAAGGAAGCTGAACTCCAGCTGTGTTGACTGCAGTCCTGACCGAGCTCACGCTGCCACCATCACCACACTGGTTACTTGCCCACACACAGCCTCATATACATACACAGCAACACCACTGCAGCACATACAGTGACACTCCCTTTGAATAAATCAGTCACACACTTCACATACATTTGGTCGGCAAAACTGAAGGACTGCATCTGAAGGGGCTGTTGAAAGAGGGAATAATTGGAAAGGAATTAGCAAAATACACCCAAACGTACAACACTGCAGCAGCAACAAAAGACGATGTAGTTGTCCTTTGTGGATTGTACTCAGAGCAGCAGTTGTGTGGCGCAACTTTTCTCTGGACTTCAACCTGCTTTGATAAAGCCACAGAGGATCGAAGATAACTTTAGGCAAGATGATTTTACAAACTTCTGTGAAAATATCTATTTTTTTGCAAGATCGTTATAACCCAATCGCACATGGTATTTTGGGGTGTGTTTTTGAGTTGCGGTTGGGGCTTCGGGAGTGGGGATCCTACCTCAGCGGTATAGCTGGTGGTGACAATGTGGACTGAGCTTTTTTCCGCTGCGGTGGTGAACAGGGCAAACACCAACCCTCCCCACATACAAGCTGGCCATCAGGCTCTTTAATTTAGAAACTTGAAGCTTTGTGTTTCTTTCCTTCATGTTGATGACGCTCTGCAAAGATCTATGGACAAGAAGCGATAGGTTGTGGTCCTCCATTTAGAATTTCTATATAAAGTGGCCTTACTGATAGAGAGAAACTGCTTTGTCATCTGAAGAGAACTTTGCTTGTTGTCTCACGGGCTGCTGCCTGCCTCTGGATCTTACCACTTTCTGACAAAAAAAACAAAATCAAACCCAACATATACAAATGAAAAAGAAAATCTTTCGTTCAAGAATGTAGTGCTGTTGTAGTTTGCCTGGTGATTACAGCTACTAACTGTCTTTCATATCCACTGTTTGATTTTGCTGCTTTTACTTTATTTTGGTCTTTTTAGACATCAGCAAAAGAGAAATTAAAGCTTTGTTTCTAATCTGAAACCATTCTTTTGGTAACAAATGCTTTACTGTGGTTTGACACCAGATGGTCACAGATGTTACAATATCAAGAAAAATGACAGCAAACCACTTTAAAAGCATACTTGTTGAGGTTGTTTGGCTGTACTGAGCTCACAACTTTTATAATTTGTTGTAAAGTGGTACATTTCAACCACAGTTTTAAGATTTTTCTTCTTTTTTTTTTATCAAGGCTTCTCACAAGTAAACGTGCTGTCAGCCCTCATTGCAGTCGTGTAGAACAGGTAGCTGTGCATAACTTAACTTCCAGAGAGTTACAGCGACTACTCGTCTGTAAAAACAAAAGCAACAGCGTACTGTCCACTTACAAAACAGTGGCACGCCCAGTTAAAATCAAATGGGTTTTTACTACAAGCATAGTTAGGTTTAGAAAGGTGAAGAAGAACTGGATTTATGTTCTCTGTCTTTTCCATCAAAGATGTCAGGGAGCGTTGATCCCTGCTGGGACACTTTGGGTGGACGTAGGTAACATTTGTGATGAGAAGAGCCTAACACAAAAAAATAAAGTGACCCTTGTGAATGAAGTCTTGTCTGAATCTTTAAATGTTGAAAATGGGGATTTCTACAGTGTCTTTTCCCAGAAAAGGTGGTGTTGTCCATTTGTAAACTTAAGAATTGTGTTAACTTGCTATTCCTCCCAGAATCACTTCCTGAATTCCCGTGGTGTCTCATTTTGTCAGAGTAGGTGTTGATTTTGACAAATCGTGGATAAATTATCAAAAGTTACAGCTTTTTTTTGGAAAAAGTAGACATTTCAAATGACCTTATACCAACTATATTAACAAATAAAAGAAACTTCTCACACAACAGACTTGAAATGTTTATTTGAAGGAGGCAGTAACACCAGCAGAATGATTAGATGGCCATTTCTGTCTCTGTTAGGGTTTAAAACGTGTCACAATCTGGTGAGCCCCTCTGCTGTCTGTCTTCTTTCATTTTTGCTTCCCCTGAAAAAGACAGGATGACCAACATTTAAAGTATACAGCTTAAAATCTAAATATTTGTAATTAATTGCCACACACTCTCTTGCTCTGATTAAATTCTGTTACTTGCAACATCATATCACAAATGCTAATTGTGGTGAGTGCTGAATACTTTCTCACCTGCTGGACCACATTTCCATCAATTGGTTTGGGTGGAAAACCATAGTCATTTTCAAGAGGGTGCCAAGCACCGTGGACCTGAAGGAAAAGAAGAAATGATTTCAGGAATGTACAGTAATAGTGTGATATCAGTATGTTGATAAATCTGAGATTAATTCTTCCAAAATATATGATCATTCTATATGATAGCACTTTGTCTTGTTTGCCTACAAGATGCTTTAGGCTGTTTATATAATCATAATTTCAAGTGTGACTCCACCCTCAAATTCTGATAGTACCCTCTCTCCCAGCAAATTAAAAAAATGCAACTAGTGAGGGACAACAACTGTAGGAGGCATGGTCTCGTGGCTACAAAGTGTGTGGGTCAGGAGACATGTTTTTATACATTTGGTAAGAAATGTCAATATTACCACCAGCATTGATGTTTTATCACAGTACAGTCATATCAGTCTTTATCAATCCATGGGTTTTTAATGGCAAGAAAAAATGCAGATAAGATTAAACAAAATAAAAAACAGGCCTTGTATTAGAGACATTTGATTATATTCTATTATATTTTACTAAGATGGCTCTGTTTTCTGATCAGGTCCCATTTTAATCTCTTCTTTTCCTTTGGGTACTGTTTGCTAATGCTAATGTTAATGCAAACTCAAAACCTCCATGTTGTCTTGATAAATTCAGGTTTGTAGATTCCCCCCATGGATTATTATAAATCCATGATTCCCACCGCACTAAATTCATGTCTTAATGTTGTGTCCAACATCCTCCTGCTATTACTCTCGCCGGCCACAAGGTGGCGGTGCAGCAGTAAAAATGAGCACAGAGTCCGTTCCGGTTCAACTGGCGGGATAACCAAACCCAAGTTGTCGAAATTGGCTACACATTTATAGTGAAAAAGAAGAAAGTGAAGACTCAAACTACTACAATAACACAGAGGAAGATGGTGAACGAAAGCACCGATTTGGAGAACGAGTCGGGGGATAACAACAGCGAGGTGGTGGAAGTAAGTTTCACTGCCATTGACTCTGGAGCTGATATTGATACTAATGTTAGCTAACGTTAGCCCTGGAAGTGACAACCGCCCCTATACTGAATGAAGTCACCTGTTCAACCAGGTAGTTATATTTAACTGGTGCAACCGTGTGAGCATTAGTAGCTGTAAAAGATTTGTAGCATTGTAGCGTGTGTTCTCGTTTTAGCTCCTCAACAAGATACAGGTAACTTACTACTAGATAACTTAGACTGCGGTGAAGTTAGTTTTAAGTTGGACATTAGACAGCCGTCACTGGGCGAAATTGAGCAAGAAGACACCGCTGGATCTGGAGTGAATGTCTGTCGAATATACAATTTAAAACTTGACCGCTTGCTAACTTGGCCCCATTTGTTACCTCGGCAACAATTGGTCTGAATGCAGCCTAGGGTTACTCCATGATTCAGTCACGTAAGCGAAAAAAGCAAAACGTTATTTTTCCCGTTATCTAGAAGCGGGGTTTTCGTGATCTTACAGATCTCTTCTGTCTGTCCGATATAATGACACTTTTCCCGGGGGCGAAACCAACATTTAAAACCGATATTTTCAAAGATTCGGTCACCGCCCTGGCCTGCCATAACTAACGTTAGTTGACGCAGCGGAGCAGAGCGGCACCGTCTGTGGAAATGTTGAATTTCAACGATGGTTTCGCCCAAGGCAACCATTTTATTAAGTCGGGCAGACGGCATCTGTTGGGCCACAAACATAGCTTGAAAATGCAATTAGCTGCTGTAAAGGAAGCAACGTTAATGTTTTGATTGACCCATCTACGGTTAGCTTAGGGAATGCTATATGACCAAATCACACAATCAAGTTTAAGCTAAACTGTTAGCTAAACTATGCTATTTTTATGTAATTTTCCCCCTAGTTCCAAGAGCCATTAATTTCTGTGTGGTTTGAATATAAGGAGACTATTGAGACTTGCATATGGTGTAATCCTCATCACTGTACAGTTATATCATTTAGTTTACAGCTCAAAAAACATATTTAAGTGTGGAGTACCCAGGGCTGGGTCCAGATCTGACTGTACTGTGATGAAACGCATCAATGCAGGTGTTAATATTGACATTTCTTATCAAATTTATAAAAATCAGCATTTCATGGGTTGAAAATGGCTCAACACGCCATCTACTGTTTTAAATCAGCTCTGAACCTGCAAGGCCAATGCTGACATAGAGCCAACCGGTTGGAACCTGTCTACGTCTTGAAATGTATTTAAAGAAAGACTCTAATCAGTGTCAGTCACTCTCCCCCATGTCCCCTGCCCTGACCATGGATGTATGGCCCTGACCCACACACTACTAGGCAGGTAGGTCACGAGGCCACGCGTCCTACAGTTATTGTTGCCTCACTTGTTGCATTTTTTAAAAATATGCTGGGAGAGAGGGTTCTAGTGGAATTTGAGGGTGGAGTTACACTTTAAGTAAAATTTTGAATGCATGGCTTTTATTTGTAACAGAGTATTTCGACACATTGGTATTTCTACTAATTAGAAGATCTGAGTACTTCTTTCACCACTGGCTGTAACTACTGCTAGTCAGCCTCCACTCATTACAGAAGTCCCCTCAGTGATCTCTTGGACCGGGCTTGTCTCAAAAATGAACAAAATCACTTTCTCCTGCTGTCACTTTGGTCCCCTACCTCTGGCTTTTTTGTGGTAACTGGAAGCGGCGCTGTGTCTCCTTTAGGCTGAAATTGAAATACAGCACTTGAATTAAAGCCGTAAACCAAAGACACAACATTGGGTGTTTGCATGATACCCTTTTGCCTTTTTTATTTATTCTGTTTCTGCAAGGTCAATGACATACGATTTCAAACAAATCAGCAAAATAATCAATCAATAAACCTGTTTAATAGAGACAGCAGCAACAGATTGATACATTATCCAGCTTATCACTGATTGTTGTGGGGGGAAAAGTACAAGTAAGTTCTTAATTTAAGTCAAAGTTGTTAAGTTTAGTTCTGCAACCTATGTTTAACACTTACCTGTCAGTTAAGAAATAGTCCTACAATGTTAAATATACAGCAGCACACTAAATAACATCTGAAAGCCTAATGTACACTACCTTTAAGCTCTAGGTAACACAAATCAAGTTGCAGAAATTCAAGTCACTGCAAAGTAAGTAGCAACGTGCAACACTTTATTTAGCAGGTTAGAGTAATACATTAGAGAATAACACATCAAACGTTCAGAGCAACAGCAGTGTTAATTATTTTAAATCAATTAAAGCGGTTTCCTTTTCAGTAAATCTGGGAAAATCCACCAATCTTACCACACTGTCTTACCGAGACTGTGAGAATGAATCCCACCAAACACAGTAGTACAAGTCCTCTCATCTTGGAACATAAATGAACTCTGATCCGCTCATACACCTGCTTTATAGTGTCCATGTCAGTAGGTGGAGTCTGTTACACTTCTGTACTGAAAAACAGTGTTGTACTTTGATATTAAACTAGAACTAACAAACAAAGTCCAACTTGGTATATTTGTTTGCAAATGTGAAACTGCTTACTCACTCAAAGTCTACCATTTTCCATTTTCATATCCAAAAGTGTGAATGTGATTAAACCTGTTTCTAATCTGAAACCATTCTTTTGGTACCAGTTTCAGATGGTCACAGATGTAATATTATAACCCCAGTTTTAAGACTTTTTAGGGTGTTTTCCTCATAAGTAAGCATACTTGTTGAGGTTGTTTGGCCGTACTGAGCTCACAACTTTTATAATTTGTTGTAAAGTGGTACATTTCAACCACAGTTTTAAGGTTTTTCTTTTTTTTATTTTTTTTATCAAGGCTTCTCACAAGTAAACGTGCTGTCAGCCCTCATTGCAGTCGTGTAGAACAGGTAGCTGTGCATAACTTAACTTTCAGAGAGTTACAGCGACTACTCGTCTGTAAAAACAAAAGCAACAGCGTACTGTCCACTTACAAAACAGTGGCACGCCCAGTTAAAATCAAATGGGTTTTTACTACAAGCATAGTTAGGTTTAGAAAGGTGAAGAAGAACTGGATTTATGTT
This sequence comes from Macquaria ambigua, assembly GCA_008360985.2. NCBI lineage: Eukaryota > Metazoa > Chordata > Actinopteri > Centrarchiformes > Percichthyidae > Macquaria > Macquaria ambigua. Next base: position 8,604 of record VMKM01000009.1, on the reverse strand, counting down.
CTCTGTTTCTGTCTTTTCCATCAAAGATGTCAGGGAGCGTTGATCCCTGCTGGGACACTTTGGGTGGACATAGGTAACATTTGTGATGAGAAGAGCCTAACAAAAAAGATAAAGTGACCCTTGTGAATGAAGTCTTGTCTGAATCTTTAAACGTTGAAAATGGGGATTTCTACAGTGTCTTTTTCCAGAAAAGGTGGTGTTGTCCATTTGTAAACTTAAGAATTGTGTTAACTTGCTATTCCTCCCAGAATCACTTCCTGAATTCCCGTGGTGTCTCATTTTGTCAGAGTAGGTGTTGATTTTGACAAATCGTGGATAAATTATCAAAAGTTACAGCTTTTTTTGGAAAAAGTAGCCATTTCAAATGACCTTATACCAACTATATTAACAAATAAAAGAAACTTCTCACACAACAGACTTGAAATGTTTATTTGAAGGAGGCAGTAACACCAGCAGAATGATTAGATGGTCATTTCTGTCTCTGTTAGGGTTTAAAACGCGTCGCCATCTGGTGAGCCCCTCTGCTGTCTGTCTTCTTTCATTTTTGCTTCCCCTGAAAAAGACAGGATGACCAACATTTAAAGTATACAGCTTAAAATCTAAATATTTGTAATTAATTGCCACACACTCTCTTGCTCTGATTAAATTCTGTTACTTGCAACATCATATCACAAATGCTAATTGTGGTGAGTGCTGAATACTTTCTCACCTGCTGGACCACATTTCCATCAGTTGGTTTGGGTGGAAAACCATAGTCATTTTCAAGAGGGTGCCAAGCACCGTGGACCTGAAGGAAAAGAAGAAATGATTTCAGGAATGTACAATAATACTGTGATATCAGTATGTTGATAAATCTGAGATTAATTCTTCCAAAATATATGATCATTCTATATGATAGCACTTTGTCTCTGAGGTTGCCTACAAGATGCTTTAGGCTGTTTATATAATCGTAATTTCAAGTGTGACTCCACCCTCAAATTCTGATAGTACCCTCTCTCCCAGCAAATTAAAAAAATGCAACTAGTGAGGGACAACAACTGTAGGAGGCGTGGCCTCGTGGCTACAAAGTGTGTGGGTCGGAGGTTCAGGGCTGATTTTAAAACAGTAGATGGCGTGTTCAGCCGATTTTTATGCATTTGGTAAGAAATGTCAATATTACCACCAGCATTGATGTTTTATCACAGTGAAAATGGCTCAAAACGCCATCTACTGTTTTAAATCAGCCCTGAACCAGCGAGGCCAATGCTGACATAAAGTCAACCAGTTGGGACCTGTCTACATCATGACATTTATATAAAAAGAGACTCTAATCAGTGTCAGTCACTCTACCTCATGTCCCCTGCCCTGACCATGGATGTATGGCCCTGACCCACACACTACTAGGCACGAGGCCACGCCTCCTACAGCTCGTTGCATTTTTTAAAAATATGCTGGGAGAGAGGGTTCTAGTGGAATTTGAGGGTGGAGTTACACTTTAAGTAAAATTTTGAATGCATGGCTTTTATTTGTAACAGAGTATTTCGACACATTGGTATTTCTACTAATTAGAAGATCTGAGTACTTCTTTCACCACTGGCTGTAACTACTGCTAGTCAGCCTCCACTCATTACAGAAGTCCCCTCAGTGATCTCTTGGACCGGGCTTGTCTCAAAAATGAACAAAATCACTTTCTCCTGCTGTCACTTTGGTCCCCTACCTCTGGCTTTTTTGTGGTAACTGGAAGCGGCGCTGTGTCTCCTTTAGGCTGAAATTGAAATACAGCACTTGAATTAAAGCCGTAAACCAAAGACACAACATTGGGTGTTTGCATGATACCCTTTTGCCTTTTTTATTTATTCTGTTTCTGCAAGGTCAATGACATACGATTTCAAACAAATCAGCAAAATAATCAATCAATAAACCTGTTTAATAGAGACAGCAGCAACAGATTGATACATTATCCAGCTTATCACTGATTGTTGTGGGGGGAAAAGTACAAGTAAGTTCTTAATTTAAGTCAAAGTTGTTAAGTTTAGTTCTGCAACCTATGTTTAACACTTACCTGTCAGTTAAGAAATAGTCCTACAATGTTAAATATACAGCACAATAAATAACGTAAACTACCTTTAAGCTGTAGGTAACACAAATCAAGTAAGTAGCAAAGTCTTAAGACTTAAAATGTGTCTGCATCTGTTGAGTTGAGCCCTCTGCCGCGTGTCGTCTTAATTTTTTTTGTTTTTCACTGAAAATGATAAGATTAACAAAATTTAAGCTAAAAAGCAAATTTAAAAATTTGTTGTTTATTGCCACATCCTCTTTTGAAACACGTGTAAATGTGGAACAGTATCGATGAGATTAGTAATTACTTTGAGTTGTTTAAAGAAATATTTAAGGGTGATATTTATGTATTTTGTTGTCCTTCAGTTTCTTACCTGGGTGTCCTCTTTTTCAGCAGATTCTGGTGGGAACCCAAATGTATTTTCGATTGGATGCCGGGTACCATTCCACTATATAAATAATGAATTAAAATTATATATTAATCTGAAGTTCACACTCTTATGTGTTAACACTTTGTCTCTGAGTTTGTGTCCAAGTCATATTAGGCTGTTATACTTTGTCTCTCGTCTCCTCATAAAACTCGATCATATGTTTGCTCTATGAAAGTTAAGTCTACCTACCTGTACACTCGTATCATTTTCTCTGGTTTGCTCTGGTGCCTGAAATAGAAAGGCATTGCACTTTAATAAGAAAATATATACATATTTACCCTACTCCAATGACACAACAGTGGTTTGCTTGTTCTTGCAAGGTCGGCGACTTTGGACTTCAAACTAAACAGCAAACTAATCAAAGAATGAACCCGTTTCATAGAAATAGCAGCAGTGTGATACACACTCTAGACCTTTACTCCTGCTTTTTCTTTTAATTCTTGGAAATTCAAAACATTAATAAAAATAAAATGTACATTTAGTCCTGTTTAACGCTTACTTCTTGCACACCAGAAAGTCTTATAGACGGGATCAAAAACTCGGACTGTGAAAGACTCCTGCACACTGTCGATCACTTGCTATATTTACATACTGTATATATTGGTCCCAGTGCTCCTAGTCTATATGAATTTGACATGTTTGTGGTTCTTTCACCGTCCTAGATTTAAAAAAGAAAAGTTGAATCTGTAGACTGGTTCTGCAACTGTTTGACACTTATGTAAGCACAAACAGCAAATATTTATATGGAGTACAGTAAATGAGGGGCTAATGTCGGTGGACCTCTGTAGGTCACAAACACACTGAACTGGGCAAAAGTTTGCAAAGTAAAGTCATGTGGATAGAGCCAGAATACATTATTTTCTAGTGAAATGACAAAGTTTGAAATAGTTTCAGTCTGACAGCTCGGGAAGTTACATATTAAGACATGAAAACCAGAGAAATGTAACAATGTAGATTTTGTTTGTCTATTTTGCAACAAATAAACAATAAATTAATCTGTTACATAGAAATACCACAATACATCATAAAAATTTAATTGTATCAAAATGAAAATTGAAGTCCTGAGGCCTATATAATATTCAAACCACTGAGAAGAGAGAGTGAAGAACTTTGTTTAACAGGTTAAATAAAAAAAATGTAGTAATTCTGTAGTAAAACTTCAATGTTTTTCTTTGACCAAGAACATTCAACACTCTCCATACTTCCAAAAACCTCAGAGAATAGTGAAATCATTTTCTCTACCCACCGTTGATGAGTTGGTTGTTACGTTAAACCTGTTCTCATTTTCCATTGGGCGTCTACTCCCTGGTGGCCACTGAAAATTGCAATTTAAAATGATTTAACCTTAGTCCAAGGATATAATAGTGTTTGCTTAGTATCTCTTTGGCAATATGTTTGTCAAATCCTGCAAAGGACATTCACATTGGATTCCAAATAATAGCAGTAATAGCTGTGATGGCAATCTGACGGGTTTTTAATTTGGTCAGTCAGTGGAGGTGAGCAAATGGAGGAAGTAACATTAAAAAGCTTAGAAAACAGGACCGTCAGCTGGACATACAAGTTTTTATTCAGACAGTAAGTTACGAGCTACCAAAATAGGTAACGTTAAGTTAGTAGATAAGGCAATAGCTAACGTTTCAGGTAACTTACTACTCTACGCTGTTCTTTATACACTTACTATATAGCTAGCTAAACAGCAGGATTACACTAAAGTAAATAAAACTAGTAATACAAGCAGAATATTCAGTGTATCAAATTAAAATGATCATCAAGGTCATCAGTCATTGTTCTTTAGGTAAAATAATGACATGTGGTCACACTGCAGGCAGCACAGAGAGACAGGGAGGGAGAGGCATGCTGGAAGCAGAGGTCAGACAGGGACATGGTCTGGAGATACAGATGATGAGGTGAGAAAGTGGAACGTGAACTATAGTGCAGTTTAGTAGAGCACATAGACAGTAAGTGTAAGAATACAGCTAAATAGGTAGCTTAGTAAGGCACTACAGGTAAATGCATCTTGTGTGTGAATGATTGTGGTTACATGGAGAGCAATACTCCCATCTTAATTAGATTAAGACACAGGTGGACAAGTTTGGAAGAAGTTGCTTGTTTTAGCTTGTAAAACAGTGAACAATAAGCAACTGACCAAAACAAAATTAAGTGGGGGGGGGCAGCCACTATCTCAGAGAAATCAGACCGTTCTTTTAAATGTGAATTCAAATGATCAATGTAGTCCTCAAAACTATGTTCTAAATGTGTAAATTTTCATATATAAATATCACAGAATTGTGGGAAATGCACTTTAAAAAGAATTTGGACCCCAATGTCTATACCATGGTTACGCCCTTGATTTCAAACACAGTAGCTACATAATAAATTAACCCGTGGTACCCATGGTACATGCTGTAGACCTCTTCACCGGCTTGTTCATCAATTCTAGAAAATCAAATTTCTAGCCCTTCTGGTTCAAATGGCGGGCAGATATCTTCACCGCTAGGTAACTTAGCCCCATTTGTTACCTCGGCAATCTGTACGTTAGGGATACTCCATGATTCTGTCACATACCGTTCGTTATGTAGGGTTAGGGTTAGGGGTTTGCCTAACCCTAACCCTAACTTCAGCGAAAAAATCAAAATGTAATTTTTTTTCTCGTTATCTAGAAGCGGGTTTAATCTTCGAAGATATTTTCGCGATCTCACAGATCTCTTCTGTCTCTCCAAAATGATGACACTTTTCCCCCCCGAGGGTGAAACCAACATTTAAAGCCGATATTTTCACAAATTCGGTTTCTGCCCTGGCCTGCCAACTAACGTTAGTTAACGCAGCAGATCAGAGCGGCAACATCTGTGGAAATGCTGAATTTCAGCGATGGTTTCGCCCAAGGCAACCATTTTATTAAGTCGGGCAGACAGTAGACATCTGTTGGGTCACAAACATAGCTTGAAAATGCAACCAGCTGCTGTATAACAGGTAGGAAACAACGTTAACGTTTTGATTGACCCATCTACGGTTAGCTTAGGGAAAGCTGTGACCAAATCACACAGTCAAGTTTAAACTAAACTGTTGGTATTTTTATGTAATTTTCCCCCAGTTCCAAGAAGCCGTTCATTTCTATGTGGTTTGAATATTAGGAGACTATTGAGACTTGCTTATGTTGTAATCCTTCTCAGCAAACTTAGAAGTCTAGTTACATTAAATTTTGTCAATGTTGCATTAGCAAGAAAGCTAGTAAACTTAATTTATCTAGCATTTTTCAAAACAAGCTATAAAGGTTTAACAATAAGAAAAGGGGAGATAGAAGACAGAGAAAAGTATAAAAACAAGCATATTTAAGTGTACAACCCACAAAAACAACGTATAAAAGAGACAGCCAAAGAAAACAAATGGTTTTAAGATGCTTTTTAAAGATGAGTACTGATTTTAACTTTGACGGAAAAAAACATTGCAGACCTGTGATGGATTACATAAATCAAGCAAGTTTCAAGAGTCTGTTAATCTACACACAGCTGTCAGTTTATTAGGTCCACGTAGCTACAGTAAAACTAATGTAGTTAAATAAAACAGCCCTGATGTTGCTGTATGTCCTGTAATTTCTGACCAGTTATTAAATATTTTGGAGCTAACATGATATCAGAACAATGCTATTTTTATGCTATTTTAATTGCCTAGCCCATCAGTCTGCTGTAACCAGTGGTGGAAAGTAACATTACTTTACTCAAGTACTGTACTTAAGTACAGTGTTGAGGTACTTGTACTTTACTTGAGTATTACCATCACAAGCTACATAGCAGTATCTAAAGTAATTAAAATTAGCCCCATGTGAAATGGGCCATTCTGCATGGTGAGTACTTTTACTTTTGGTACTTTAAGAAACTTTTCATGCTTTTGCACTTTTACTTAAGTAAAATTTTGAATGCATGACTTTTATTTGTAACAGAGTATTTCTACACATTGCTATATATTGTACTTCTTCCACCACTGGCTGCAACTACTGCTAGTCAGCCTCCAGCAATTACAGAAGTGTCCCCTCAGTGATCTCTTGGACCGGGCTTTTCTCAAAAAATTCTCCTTTCTCCTGAAGTCTGGTTTTACAACCTATCTTTAGCACTTACCTGTTAGTTAACAAATAGTCGTACCATGTTAAATATACAGCGCACTAAATACCATGTAAACTACCTTTTAAGCTGTAGGTAACACAAGTTGCAGAAATTCAAGTCACTGCAAAGTAAGTAGCAACATGCAGCACTTTATTTAGCAGGTTAGAGTAATACGTTAGAGAATAACACATCAAACGTTCAGAGCAACAGCAGTGTTGATTATTTTAAATCAATTAAAGTGGTTTCCTTTTCAGTAAATCTGAGAAAATCTACCAATCTTACCACACTGTCTTACCGAGGCTGTGAGAATGAATCCCACCAAACACAGTAGTATAAGTCCTCTCATCTTGGAACATAAATTAACCTCTGATCTGCTCATACACCTGCTTTAGAGTGTCCATGTCAGTAGGTGGAGTCTGTTACACTTCTGTACTGCAAAACTGTGTTGTACTTTGTTAGTTCTAGTTTAATATCAAAGTCCAACTTGGTATATTTGTTTGCAAATGTGAAACTGTTTACTCACTCAAAGTCTACTACTTTCCATTTTCTGTTTTGTCCAAACATCAAGCCACAACCCAAAGATATTCAGTTTACTGTCGGATATCGCAAAGAAAAGCAGCAAACCTTCACATTTGAGAGGCTTAAATTTAGAGAATGTTTGGCATTTTTTATTGAAAAAGGAATAAAACGATTATGTTAGCGATTCATTTTCTGTTGGTTGATTGATTAATCGACTAATCGTTTCAGCTCTATTGTAATGAAAAGAGAAGAGTCCAACAAAGATAAAGCAATCCTTGTGAATGACCTCATGTCGTAATCTTTAAACTTGAAAGTGGGTATTAGTACACAGTGTCTTTCCGGAGAAAAGACAATTTGGACTTTGTTCAATAGTTTTAAATTTAGGGGGCCAGTTGATTAAATTGTTGGACTTTTATCACCTAAAGACTTGCTACCTGCTATATATCCCTTTCATAAGTGACATCGCTTATTTGGCTGGCGTTACTCTATATTTTTCTAATTGTTAACAAATCCCATAAAAAGACCAAAACCAATATGGGTTTATCAGTCTCTCAATACTTTATGACAACCACAGCCTGTCTGTGTGCATTCTGCTCCAAGCCCATTTTTTCCTGCTGAAGATGCAAATCTTTAAAAATGGCTCACAAATATAGTTTAGAGTTAGTCAAAAGGGCTCAGTAATTTCCTAAAACAGCTGGGCATAGTTATTTTTAGCGAACTTTATTCAAACAGAAGTTAATAGTGCATTTGTTAGGGACTATTTTCAGCTGTGGATTAACACACATTTGGTGCTTTAGTGAGTATTTACAGCAGCAGGACTGTGTATGTGGGACTGAGTCAAAATAAACTACAGTGTGTGTGTTCATTGTAATGAAGGAACATGAAGGTCACCAAGTGCTCATTGATGTGTTTGAATCGTTTTTGGACAACAATGGAGCTCTGTGGCTCAAGGTAATAAACTATATCAGGCTGTAAATACAGAGACAATACTTAGTAGGATCAATTCATTGTTGGTTTTAGTCTTTTAATTTGTTTGTTGAAAATAAGAACAAATATTTATTGCCGGCCTTGTCCTTTTTATTTGTTGTGTTATCTCGTTTTGTCAGAGTAGGTGTCAGTTTTGTCAAATGGTGGATAAATTATTTAAATTGAACTCATCTCTTTGGATTAGGCCCACAAAGTTTACCTGACCTTAAACTAACCAAACTAGGAAATTAAAGGAAAATTTCACATAATAGTTTTAATAAAAGGTTTAATCAACAGAAGCAGTAGCAGAATGATTAAATCGCCTGGTGGTTCCTCATCCTGATGGTGGTGCTTCTCCATCAGGACTTAAAATGTGTCCACATCTGTTGAGTTGAGCCCTCTGCCGCGTGTCGTCTTAATTTTGTTTTTCTCACTGGGAATAATAAGATTAACAACATTTAAGCAAAAAAGCAAATTTAAATATTTGTTATTTATCCTCTTTTGAAACATATATGTAAATGTGGAACAGTATCAGTGAGATTAGTAATTACTTT